>OX387369.1:5172500-6655000 GCA_947563465.1 Archips xylosteana
CCAGTATTAACTAAGCTAGAAACACTAATTTTGTATCACGTTCAAAATTTCATCCTGTAATTACAGATTTGTGTCAATTTCGTTCCAGTCCCTTGTTCTGCGCCCTGCCTATCGCCATTTAGGTTTAAACTTATCGCAAATACTATTAAGCCTAACTTAAACCGTCAATCCTCGTTAAATCCGACGATGTAATCCATTTATTTTGACCGATCCCATACAATTTACTTTAACTTAAATAAATTTGTCACTATCACCCTTAATACTGTAACCATGTATGGTTTTCTTAATGTTCCAGTTACTGAGACGTTACAATGTGCCACTTTGCCTAGTTTCTCGTGTCGCATGCCACAAGGCTTCCAAAGGTTTGAAGCTACTTGCGACTATTTTCAAAGGATCAAGTTTTAAGTAGTTTTATTTTGTCTTTAAACTACATAAAGAAAAAATATGCGTCTTCGACAACCAAAAATTACAGGTAATTTCATAGTTATTATAATAATATGAGAACCTTTAAAAAAATACCGTGGACGAATGTAATAAAGTTTTAAAATCAACGTTATAGCTTGTCTAGTTTAAAATGACCCGCCCCACCACCGCACTCACGCACAGAATTCGAAACTCAATTCAAGCTACTACGAGTATAGACTCTATTGTAGCTCAAATTGAGCTCCAAATCCCGTGCGCAAACGCGGTGGTGGGGCGCGTCATTTCAAACTAGACGAGCTCTAACTGGTAGGTAATTGTTTTTTAATACACAAAATAACTTTAATGTACCTACTGTCTTAAAAAAAATTACAGCAAATAATAATAAACTTACAATAAATTAAATTCAAAATTTAAATTTTTTAATTAGTCTGTTGCATACTGTTTTAACCCATATATGCCCAGAACTATTTTTAGTCTCCGATTTCTTTCATTCGCTAGACGTCACAGATAAGAGTTTTCGTTTACAAATCCGCGGGTTCTTAGCACTGGTCAAAAACGACCCACTGGGCATATATGGGTTAAACTTTCATGATTTTCACTCATAATAATTACTAAACGGGACTTATCACGCAAACAATATTTACGTTCGAGTGTGCGAAATTACACTTGAAATTTACTATGAGCTTTTTAAGATGAAAGAAAACAACGTGAGGGTCGGACCTGTGAAGAAATTCAGTGGCGTAAGTGAAGTTCCCAATCCGCACTGATCCCGCGTGCGAACTAATGGCCCAAGCCCTCTCATTCTGAAGGAAGGTTTGTGAGGTAGGACGTATATAGGCTGAGATAATGACGCACAAATTTTCTTGTGGCAATGCCGCACAGCATACCGTAGGCCTTTACGAGTGAAACCTGTCTCCATGTATGGTATTTTTAACCATATTTCTTGGTACTTTCGCGCACACAAGTAGGTATATCAAACTGTCAATTAGAGAACCGAAAGATTAGCATCGATGTTATATATGGGAAGACGGTATCGCATGTCTGCGTTTTCGAAGATTTATACGCTTTTTAAACTCGTAGATTTTGAGATATGTTCTTATCATTTTAATACTTATACTGTAACAACTTAATCTTAGTAATATTATAAACGCGAAAGTTTGTATGGATGGTGTATGGATGTTTGTGAGTCTTTTACGCTGAAACGGTTTGACGGATTCTAATGAAATTTGGCATATAGATAGTTCATACATATACAGATAGGTCACGGTGTTTGTTATCGAACTCCTCCGAAACGGCTTCACCGATTTTAATGAAACTTTTTTTTCTGTATTCGGTAGGTCTGAGAATAGGCCGTAGGCTATTTTTATACCCCTATTCTTCGCGGACGGAGTCGCGGGCAACAGCTAGTCTAATATATAAAAATCTCGTGTCACGGTGTTGGTTATCGAACTCCTCCGAAACGGCTCGACTGATTTTTATGAAACTTTTTTATCTGTTTTCGGCAGGTCTGAGAATAGGTCATAGGCTATTTTTATAGCCCTATTCTTCGCTGATGGAGTCGCGGGCAACAGCTACTTAACATATAAGTGGAGAATTTCTTAACTATCTGTGTGTGTCCATTAGCAACCGTCGAAGCGTTTTACCGTGAAAGAATAACAAACAACTTATGCGTTTTAATATTAGAAAGATTATAACAATAATTTAGTCTTTACCACATTATTCCGAAGCAAGACGGCGAAGCGTAGTAACCACACTTTAAGATTTATAAGGACATAAATACGTAATAGAAGATTTTACGTCTCGGGAACGGCTCGCCTACGTTATGCTAAGTGAATTTTAAGAGTTAATGAAAAAAGTTTTTTTAAGACCAGATTTGAGACAGTAATTGAGTTTTCTCCAGCTTTAAAGGGTTATTAATTATTAGGACTCGTTATTTTTGGTTCAGTTTTATAGTAGCCTTGTTAGGGATGGTCGTTTAGTTATTTTGGTAGAGGTTTCAGTGGCGTGGAGCAAACATTTTCTTTAGGCAATTATCTATATATAAAAATCTCGTGTCCCGGTGTTTGTTATCCAACTCCTCCGAAACGGCTTGACCGATTTTTATGAAACTTTTTTATCTGTGTTCTGTAGGTCTGAGAATATGTCGTAGGCTATTTTTCATACCTCTATTATTCTTCGCGGACGGAGTCGCGGGCAAGAGCTAGTGTTCTATAAAAAATCATTTTTCTGATTCTGAATTCTTAAATCCTAAAGAATCCGACTGCTGTCATCGTTCTCAACTATAACTCATATTTTAATTATACTCTGGATTACTCAAAAGTGCCGTGTCACGCCCTAAAATATCCATTACACTTTTATGTCTGTACCTATCCCGTCCTATGATTGACATATCGTTATATCCGTCAAAAGCGTACAGTGGGTACACCCTACCTTCTGCTGGCTTATTGATGGATATAGCTTCGTTGTCGCTGGTTTACTTGTATTCTACTTTCTAATATAAAGATCTCGTGTCACGGTGTTTGTTATCGAACTCCTCCGAGACGGCTTGACCTATTTTTATGATTTTTTTTTTCATATTCGATAGGTCTGAGAATAGGTCGTAGGCTATTTTTTCTTCGCAGATGAAGTCGCGGGCAACAGCTAGTCTTCTAATATATAAAAATCTCGTGTCACGGTGTTTGTTATCTTATCGAACTCCTCCAAAACGGCTTGACCGATTTTTAAGAGACTTTTTTTTTCTTTATTTGGTAGGTCTGAGAATAGGTCGTAAGCTATTTTTATACCCCTATTCTTCGCAGACGGAGTCGCGGGCAACAGCTAGTCTAATATATAAAAATCTCGTGTCACGGTGTTTGTTATCGAACTCCTCCGAAAGGGATTGACCGATCTTTATGAAACTTTTTTCTCTATAGGTACTCGGTAGGTCTGAAAATAGGTCGTAGGCTATTTTTTATACCTACCCCTATTCTTCGCGGATGGAGTCGCGGACAACAGCTAAGTATATAATATTATAAATGTGAAAGTTAGTGACAAACCTTTTTTACCCCGACTATACAATCGACGAATGATGCAAAATCATACGAACAGGGCCCAATTGCATAACAATTACAAGGCCCAATTACAAGCTAATAGTATTATCTATTTTGTATTGAAATTCACTAATACTATTTGCTTGTAGTTTGTTATGCAATTGGGCCCAAGCTTTTTTAAATAATTTAATCTTTATGGGTAGCACAACTTTTGTGGCCGGCTGTACGTGACTCGGCGAAAGTTTTAATGTCTTGCATCCCTTTTATATTTGGTCTTGTGGCTTTTTTATCTTTTTCCCCCACGAACTTGATCGACCGGCGTAATGGTGTGTATCTAAATAGATGCAATTATGCGTATATAGATACGAAATGTTTTGTTAAGACGGTTCTTAATTACTTTGCAGCTATAGTAAACTACACAGACTCTCAAGCAGAGGATCGTGGTTTTAAATGTGGCTTTTTCGTTTTTTTTTTTTTTTTTTTTTTTAAATTACAATCTAGCTCATAAAGGCTAATAAGCAATATTCATTTAACTTAATCGACTATTTTGTTTAAAGTCTCTAAGAATAACGTCCAATGACTTTTCTTAGTGTCTATTAAGGCGGAGCACTTTGTTCATGTGTTCTTCATTTACGTCACTATCACCGTAACACTATTTCGAG
The DNA here is from genome assembly GCA_947563465.1 of Archips xylosteana. Classification (NCBI taxonomy): domain Eukaryota; kingdom Metazoa; phylum Arthropoda; class Insecta; order Lepidoptera; family Tortricidae; genus Archips; species Archips xylosteana. The sequence continues at coordinate 5,176,615 of OX387369.1, forward strand.
TATGATTAACACTACACTAACTCAAAGGGTTTAGTCCTTTTCAGTCTTCTCACTAGGTCCGTGTTGTCAAGGAGTTGGATTGCCTCAACGTTCACATGATGATGAAGTCTGCGTTCATGAGCTTCGGCGTATTTAGATATTACCTCGTGGACGACATCAACATTAAGGTCCCGATGGAGATCGTCGTTTCTTATGTACCCGGGCGCGTTTACTATATATATATATATATATATATATATATATATATATATATATATATATATATTACACAAATCAACCTAGTCCCAAACTAAGCAAAGCTTGTACTATGGGTACTAGACGACGATAAACATACTTATATAGATAAATAAATACTTAAATACATAGAAAACATCCATAACTCAGGAACAAATATTCGTGCTCATCACACACAAATAAATGCCCTTACCGGGATTTGAACCGAGGACCTCTTGCTTCGTAGGCAGGGTCACTACCAACTAGGCTAAAGCGGTCGTTACTATGTCCCTGAGCACCTTATTTTGAAAACGTTGTATTATTTGTATATTACTTTGTTTGGTACAGCCCCAGAGCTGTATACCATAAGTCCATACTGGCATCAGGACTTGCTTATACAACAGTAATTTATTGTGCACTGACAACGAGGAGTGTCTACCGAGTAGCCAGTACATCCTTTTGTATCTTATTCCTAATTCTTCACGTTTTTTCTTGACATGAGCTTTCCAACGCAGCTTCGTGTCAAGCGTCATGCCAAGATAATTATTTGGCTGTGTTTGCGTACGGTATGGGTTGCCTATTTATACATATCGGATGGTACATAGGTCTCTTATTTGTGAAATCAATATGAATCGATTTGGATTCATTAAGGTTGATTCGCCATGTTCTAGTCCAAATTCGGTTCTAGTCCAAGTCCAGTTCGGAATTTATGTGCGAAATTACATTTGAAATTTACCATGAGCGTGTGTGTGAAGTACCCAATCCGCACTAGGCCCGCGTGGGAACTACGGCCTTAGCCCTCTCATTCTGAGAGGAGGCCTGTGCCCTGCAGGGGGACGTGTAAAGGCTGGGATGATGACGGCCTCTCAAGCAGAGGATCGTGGGTTCATATCCCGGACTTGCCTCTGAGTTTGCGGTGAAAGACAACATCACGAGAAAACCGTACACTAGTGAAGCAATTCAATGGTGTGGGTGAAGTTCCCATTCCGCACTCGACCCGCGTGGGAACTATGGCCCAAGCCCTCTCATTCTGAGAGGAGGCCTGTGCCCTGTAGTGGAACGTATATACGCTGGGATGAAGTATTCAAATAAACCGCCATAGTGACACCATTAGTGAAAACCTGTCGTTAAAATTATGGCCAGCGTAAGAAATTAGTTCCAATGAAATTCCGCAACATGGTGCATGATTAGATCATACATAATATTACAACACAATACAATGAATCTTTATCAATGGTTTGTGTGTTTATGTGTGGTGTCTGTCACTTATTTTAAGTAATATTACTAACATAGGAGTTAAGCACTAAAAATGTACCTACTAACCATAATATAGATGATTGTAAAAAATTATCTGAAATAAATTTATTACAAAGAAAACAATACAGAAAAACAAGTACATGGAAAAAAATATACAAGGTAAGCAATAGGCGGCCTTATCGCTTCGAAGCGATCTCTTCCAGGCAACCATTTTACAAAGGAAAACAACAAGGAGTGTATTTCAGCAATATTACTGGTCAGTCTTTACTTAAATTGCATCGGTCGTTTGTTTTCGTAACAATTCAACATGCATTTAAATGCAAGTTGTAGCACGTATGCTTTCGAACCTCTGTGAATGCATTAAACTCTAAATCTCCCTTTTAATCGTAGTCGAGTAAAAGCTCACCCCGAAGCAACAGAGTAATCACAGAACGAAATTAATTTCCTGTAGATCCGGTTTGAAATGTGTTTGCAACTGTAATTGGCTGTGTCCCGCTTCGGTAGATCTCTGTAGTTCACGAAATGCAAGCAACTTTGTCGTTATATTTCATGTTCCAAAACCTGACCAACGATACCCCACATTATAAGGTTAAACGAGAAAAAAATACCTCCACTTTACGTCTATTCAAATTCAAAAATTTATTTCAAGTAACATGACCAAACCATGCCATAAAATAAACCACGTAATAAATAATTAAAAAATAATGATATTAAGGTAATTTAGTCTAGGTAAGTTAACTAATAGTTACAGTTGTTGGAAGCTAAGGTACGAGGATCTGAGTGAAATTAAGTTTCGACAACACAAATTTATTTAAACTATGTCACTTAATTATTGAACAACAATTTCACAGTCTTAACCTCTACGTTAGTCACTTAAACTTAGTGAAGTTACCTTAAACTAAACGTATCGGTATATTCTAGGGTAACGCTTATCTAAAATCGAAGGGGGGTAGAAATTTGTTGGACGTTTGGATGGGAGGTCCCCCTAAAAAAGTCTTTTCTATTTTTTATTTTACTATTTTGTCGGGATAATTGCTTTATATATATCCATGCAAAATTACAGCTTTCTAGCACCAATAGTCTCTACGCTAAGACCGATAGATAGACATGGCGAAACTACTTATATATAAGGGTTCAGTTTTTGCCATTTTGGGTCATCATCATCTTCAGCCTATGTTCGTCCACTGCTGGACATAGGCCTTTCCCATGACACGCCACTGAGCACGATCCTCGGCCACTCTCATCCAGCTCTTGCCAGCCGCCTTGCGAAGATCTTCGCTCCACCGAGTCTGAGGACGTCCTACGCTACGTTTGTCGATCCGTGGTCTCCACTCAAGAACTCGTCTACCCCAACGGTTATCAGTTCTTCGGGTTATATGGCCTGCCCCATGCCACTTCAGCGTGCTAATGCGGTGGGCTATGTCGATAACTTTGGTACATTTGGCCATTTTGGGTACGGAACACTTGAAATAATGATAATACAGCCTATTCATGCCCCACTGCTGGACAATTTGGGCATAGACTTTTCAGTACCAAGCAACTAAGTTCCGGCCATTCTATCTTCGTTATCGACATACGGAAACAAAGTATTATTCGACAAATCCAAAAGTTGCGTAGCAGATTGTAAAAACGCGGGCGAACCCGCCGACTTCCGCCAGTCAACGATAAATGAAATATGGTGAAAGTTCAGAAGTTGCAAAGATACAGAACAGCGGGGGGGTTGCTCCCCGTCTTACGCTGCACCGTTTAGTAAGTTAATAAGTTTTAATAAAAAATAAAATGCAAAATTAATAATGTTTAAGAACCTACGACGGCTAAAACGGTTCACGGTTCTGAGACGAGGTCTGTGCCCTGCGGTGGGAGGCATATAGGCTGGGGATGATGGATGATGATGATGTAGAAAACAATAGTCGTCAAAAAGAAGAGAAGATAAGAAAAATATATTAGTGCAGCGCTCCCTAGTGAGTTATACCGTAACACCTATCTAAGAACCCTCATTAATCAACCAGAGACCCATTGCTGAAAACCCCATTAAAATCAGACTAGTAGTCTTGGTTTTGTACAAACAAATTTTTACTGCAGTGCCCTATGGTGAGTCGTCATCATAACACCTATCTAAGAACATGCACCAATCAAACCCGAAATCATCACTGAAAACCGCAACAAAATCAGACTTGGTTTTTTGGAGATAAATGGCAACATTGGTTCGCACGAACATGCTCTCACCCTAAAAGCAATTACGCATATACCTTCTTCGTACCGTCGTAGGTAAACCTTTGTAGTAGAGCGAATCATAATCATAATAATCATAAGTCTTTATTGCTTGAAATAATGTTACAAAAGGTCTTAATTTAACAGATAAAAGTTCATCATTTCGCCAAAGAGGCATGCAATTATTCGGAAATTAAAAATTATACTAATTAATTATTTTATCAAAATTCTAATGTCACAATCTCATTATAAAATGTCAGCACATGCAAATATTAAAATCACTAAACCATTATAATATATTATAATAAAGAAGAGCAGATTTTGTTAAAGTAAAAGAAAAGCCGTGAAGATATTCTAGTTTCGAGAATTAAAGAAGTACAAAAGCGTTTGTAAAGTGCCGTGGAATTTAACTTATGTTATTGTGAATTGGTTGAATAGAGCAATAATATCATTAAGAGGATACGATGGCTGAGGGACTTTTGAGAAATAGGTATTTTAATGAAATGTCGCTGTCTCGCCCGAACCCCTCCGTGTCAGTACAGCGAGAGCGGGACAACTGCAGCTCAGACCGTTAATAGATAGGCGCGTAAAATTGGTCAAAACAGCATTTCGTTGTCCCCTGTTTTCTTCTCGAAAACTGGGCCAATAGACAGATTTAGCTATGCCTCTATGTTTTCTTTTTTTGTTTATATGAGGGATTCTTTTCTAATTTATTGAATCAGGCGTTACTTTGCGGAGGTCCATATTAATGAACTAAAACAATTACTTTGCTCACCCGCGACCTCGGTCGGAGGTCGCGGGTGAGCAAAGTAATTGTTTTAGTTCATGGATTCTTTTCTGATGAGTGTCTGAAAATGACGTTGAATTGGGCAATTTTTTCTGTTTTTGAAAGCTCATATTTCTTATGTTAATTGAAATATGGAAAAAAACGAAACATAGGGGCATAGCTGTGGTAGATACAGATTACACAGTAAAAAAAAATTGGCTCTAAAGCCATTATCCAGGGAGGAAACAGGGGACTACGTTTGTATGGAGAAATGGTGCGCATCGTATCCCTGAACTTTTTGCTAACAAAATGTCCAACTTATTCCTTTCGCTGTTTGACCCTACCGAGAAGATAAAATTGTTTTTGTGGCAAATCGGCATGTTCCCTCAACGGGGCGAAACCTCGCAGAGTACAAGCGGATCATAGATCATATTTCAACCCTAACAAGTTCGAGGTTGTTCAAAACTTCCCCGTTCTTTGGAGTTATAAAGCGATCCTGTAATATCCTGCGTGAACTTGGCAAAAAGCTAGTTTTCTTTGAATTTTCTTTAGTTACAAGATTGATCATTACTATACACTGCGGATTGGGAACTTCACACACGCCACTGAATTTCTTTGCAGGTGTATGAAGGTATCCTCACGAAGTTTTCCTTCGCCGTAAAGCTCACGGTAATTTCGCACATAAATTCCGAAAAACTCAGAGGTGTGAGCTGGGATTAGAACCCACAACCCTTGGGAGGCCCTAGGTCAAATCACTAGACCACGATGGTTCTACAACCTATTGATTGTATTAATATAATATAATAACTGATTCTATGAATTGATACGTTTGAAAATATACGAACCAAATCGATGTTACTATTATGTCAAACACTAATAACACGTCGTTCGTGGCAGTAAATCATTACTGTTACTTAATAATAGTAAATATTATGGAACAATTTACATCAATGGATCTAGTACTCTGGGTCTGTAGTACTAAGTAATGAATGAATAAACGTAACTAAACACCGTTTGATTGGTAGGTAGGTACAGTCATGGTCATAAAAATAATAATATTAGTTGTTGCCCGCAACTCCGTCTGTGAAGAATAGGGGTATAAAAATAGCCTACGACCTATTCTCAGACCTACCGAATACGGGTGTGTTTTACAATACCGAAGTACGAAAGACCGAATGTATTAAAACATCGAATGGGTCAAAAGATCGACACTATTTTTTTCTGAAACCGTAAACTTTTCAGAATTTATTAAAACGGCATCATACAGAACCCATTAGGTTAGGTTAGGTTTGTTTTATAACAATCTTAAAAAGTTAACGGTTTCAGAAAAAAATCGTGTCGGTCTTTTGACCCATTCGATGTTTTAATACATTCGGTCTTTCGTACTTCGGTATTGTAATACATACCCACCGAATACAGAGAAAAAAGTTGCATAAAAATCGGTCAAGCCGTCTCGGAGGAGTTCGTTAACAAACACCGCGACACGAGCTTTTTATATATTAGAAGATGTACGTTACCAAGGCTTCAAAAATGGTTAACTAATGTTTCGCAAATTATTTTTGCCAAACTGATTCATTTGGCAAATGTTTCATTAGGGAAAAATAATTTGCCAAACGGAAGTAGGTACACCTTCAAAAATATCTATACAACTCTAAGCTACTAACCATTAAGTTGGTGTTTGCATGTACTTAACGCGATGGCTGCATAGATATGTATGCCTTAGACTGTACATCGATAGAAAGTATAGTCGGGGTAAGAAAAGGTTCGTCACTTTTCGACTCTATGTCAACGAATTAAGGTCGAAAAGTGACGAACCTTTTTTTACCCCGACTATACCTGGTAATTTACTTTTGGCCTAATCTTTTTTTTCTGTTTCATACTTAATAAATAAATATTAAAATCACTTTCATTGTAAAAAGTCCTTTAGAGTTTAGTACTAAAAGTTAGTTGCAAATAAGACAGTGTTTTAACTTCGATGTCACAAGTGAAGAACCTTTTGCACTGATATTTATTTAACAATGAGAGTCAGGACACAATAAACATTTGAAGACTCCACGGGAAATGCTTTTTGTTTTTATTGTTATTATTTATTGATTATTTGGTCTTAAAACATCTTCACATTATGTGAATTAATATTATTCATTTAATATTTTTATGTTGTAGTTTTTAAAAATCTTTGACATTCACACATTTTGTGATTTAATATTTTTATTGACATTTTTGTTTTATCTCAGTTTTATTGTTTTTAATATTATTACCTTTGTGACAATTTATATTAATGTATTTTTCATTTATGTTTTTCAAATTCTTTTGACGATCTTTTTGTGAATTCTTTATATTTGTGACATTTGGAATGCTGAATATAACTGTAATTTTCAATCTGAAATAAATTAATCTAATCTAATCTAATCTAAAAACAATGAATATCATTTTTTGTGAAACTGATCTTTTAATGCCATCTATCGGCTTATTGGTGGCATTAAAATGCCAGTTTCACAAAAAAAGAGACATTCATTGTTTTTCCCGTGGATCTTCGTTTGACTTCTTTATATGAGAGGAGACCTGTGCTTTGCAGTGGGACGTATATAGGTAAATAAATGTTCTTACAAAACCTCGATCTTGTGATTTTTAAACTACCAAAGCTCTACCCTTATCGGTTTTAAAATCATCACCGACACTTCAAATAAAGGTTCAAAATTTTTCCAAGTGCAAAAAATCTCACACCTCATTCATTTCGCGAACGTGCATTCGTAATAAATGTGAAGCTGAGTTAAACTATATTAAACCCTAATTGGGAAATGTAGGGTTGGAAATGGCTTGGAATTTTCAGGGCTGGAATAGGGAATAGGGGTTGAAAACAAGCTTAATTGTCTTAAGTGGGATTTAAAAAGCCTTTGAACTCTTGTTAGTTGCACCTTTTGTTTGAATCAAAGGGGTCACACAATGGTTTGATAAAAATCGTTGTTTTAAAAAAACACATAACTTTGCGTATAAAAGAGCTAGAGAAAGGACTTAATGTATTGCACTAGAGTTGGAGGTAAAAAATTGTGGCTGCATTATTATGTTTGTTTTTATACCCTTTGTGGGGTGAGGTAATTTTTGGGCGATAAGCAGTCTTATGATAAGGGGGCTAGGTTCATGTGTTTTTCTATCGTTAAAAGCATAAAGGTGTCGAATTGATTTCGTGATTTGATTATGCGGTAGCATTTGTTTAATAGTTGTGAGCCACTTGGTTCTTTTTCTTTTTCCTTTTGAAACCCTCATTTGAAAATTCAACATCTTGAGACCATTTAAATTGGACTTGCGAAATAAGTAAAGATATATATGTATACAAGCTACTTCGGGGGGCGAGCCCCCGCTGTGCGGGGGCTCGTCCATTTTTTCGCCTGTCAGGCTTTAGGTATCAATCACATATAGGCACAATAAATCTTTATACCTATTAACCTTTCATTTTGCAAAATTAAAAAAAAAGCTGAGTTCTAGCTTCTGTAAATTTTGAATCCTTCGAATATCTTGATACGCGGCCCAACCAAGGAGCTTGCTTATATACAACACTGTAGGTTAAACGCCGAACATCCGTTTGAAACAAAAAGTTTACCTTTATTACGTTTTTATATATCCCATCTCTTTCTTTCACGTGTTACGAATGAGTTCCATCTATTTCTTACCCTAACTAAAGAAAGAGATGGAATAGATTCGTGACATAATAAAGGTCGAATTTCTTGTTTCAAACGGATGTTCGGCGTTCAACCGCCGTCCAGTGTGTTGTATATAAGCTTTTTGGGCCCATTTTCATATTTTTCTACCCCTTCTGAGCGCAGGTAGGCAAAGGAAACTTATTCCATGCAGCCATGCAAAGTTAAACTATCGCGCCACGATATGCTGTGAAGTTAGTACAGTAACCGGCCATAAAGAATGCACATCGGTCTTTGGAAAAAGACTCTGCAAATGACGGCTTTGTAGAACGTTGTCGCACGCTACTTACAAGTCATGTGTGACAATGCTCTACGAAGCCGACATTTTGCCGAGTCTTGTTCCAATGACCAATGTGCAATCTGGCCGGGTACTGTACTGGGATTTTAGTCAGCCTATGATAGTACGCAATTTGGCAGAGTTTTTTTACGTTCGTACTATTTCTTATTTAAAAAAATAGCGATTATCAAATAGGTACAGTTACATCTCGACAACACTTAATATGTAGGTCAGTGCTTATTTAATATGTAGGTCTGTGGTCACCTTTACAGACTGCAATGCAATGTATGGCAACACTGGCATAGATAATAGATCGCTCACTTTTGGCACGAAATTCAAACTTGTGATTTTATTTTGCTCAATATACAAAATTTACACACCCAATTATCATATTTTCTCAAGTTTTTCGCGATTCCCAAGGTCAAAGAATCGAATTGCTTTAAAATTCCAGAGAAATAATGCGTTGTTTGGGAGAAACGTGTCAAAATGGTGTTGTAGAGCGCCATCCCGCTCTGTTTTGTTTTTTTTTTTTTATCCCGTTCTGGCCGTTCACTTTTATATTATAGATTCAATTGATCGCTAAGATTAAACTAAAATAAACTGTGATCGAAATAAGGCATCAATTATATTTCATGCACCTTTTTCTAAAAGTTATGTGTGTATTTTTACTGTACAAAAATAAAAAACATTTGGGAACCGTTGAGATGTACAAAAGGCGAACTTTAAGGGATCTTTATCAGTCATCCTTTGAGTGAAAAGTGACAGTAGATATAATCTTTAGTACTTAATACTTTTTTGTTAGTTATCTCTGGTACTAACAAAACCATTCTAAACAATCTACACTTGAAAATTTAATATTACTAGTTCGCGATGTTGTATTTCATCCAATTAAGTAAATACAACTGCGAATCCCATGTATTTAGTAACCTGAAACAATAGATTATTCAACAACCACGTCTGTGGTTCTCTCTATCAACTCAACACATTTACAATCTGAATTAGACATAATTGTTTATTCAGAAAATGATACAAAATACCTATTGAAGATTAAAACTAACTAATAACTATACTAAAAATAGAAATAAGAAACGTTTATTGTTTAAAACCGTGTACAAATTGTGTTAATACTTATGTATCAAGAAGTTTCAACAGTCTGCCCATTTCGGACGTACAATTTATTTACTTAATATTAATTTACATGAATTTTAGTATTTATTACAAAATTATTCATTTAGGTTATAAAAGCACTCGTTCACTAAAAATTGTTTTAGTTTATTTTTGAATTGCGCACCATCTAATGATTTTAAATATTCAGGTAAATGATTAGACAATAGAAGAATAAAAAATAATATATGAGAATAAATAATGTATGGAACAGCAGATGGTTTTTGCGATTTCGTGGCTGGTAATACGTTTACTTTTAGTTTACCACTGACAGATGGCTTGCCTTCATTTCATTTCCAACTTAAACACCATACAAATAAAGTAGCTATTACAAAATCTGCAAACGTGGGTACCAGTATTCTAAAATTGGCTTTATTTGTAGGTCATTAAAGTTGAATATGAAATGAAGGCAAACCATCTGTCAGTGGTAAACTTTATGTAATTTTACTGTACCATAGTGAAAGTTGCGCACTGTGGCCCTCCTAATCATCCCTTTCACTCCTGCTTATGACTCCTGAATGAGCCTTTACACAGCCCTCTCATTCCTTGGAATGTATAACGTCACATTTATATTCAAGTCTTAAAAAAACCGGCCAAGTGCGAGTCGGGCGTACAAAGGGTTCCGTACTATCTATAAAATCGGCAAAAAAAAATCACGTTTGTTGTATGGGAGACCCTTAAATATTTATTTTATTGTGCTTTTAGTATCTGTTGTTATAGCGGCAACAAAAATACAGCATCTGTTAAAATTTCAACTGTCTAACTATCACGGTTCAGTAACAGACGGACAGACAGACAGACGGATGGACAGCCGGAGTCTTATTAATAGGGTCCCTTTTACCAGTTTTACCCTTTTGGTATGGAACCCTAATAAAAGGATATACAACCGAATTGAGAACCTCATCCTTTTTTTGATGTCGGTTAAGAAATACTAAGTTTAAATGATACTAATCGGCCGGCAGTCCATAAAAATATTTAAAAAAAAACTTATATTTAAAGCTCCAAGTGGAACTTATTCTTTATTAGGGTGTAAATTAAAAAACGAGATTAAACAAAACATCATTATTCAATTTTATACCTTGCCCCTTCGTTTTAAAGTCCATTACAATTAATAAAAAAATTCACCTTTTTATTTTGGTTGTTCGTTAATAATTGTCGTCTGATGGATTTTTGATACGCACGGAAATAACTCGGTTTCATTAAGGTCGTGCATGCGGGATTGAAAATACTCACTTTCTAAATAAATACTAAGTATTATTTTTACGAAAAATACTCGATATTATTTTTTTTAAGATTATGCATTCGTATTTTTGAAGAAATTATGATCTTAGACGTAATAAATAAGCCTTCAGCAAAAATCCATCCAAGCATTTACATACAATATCTAACCTGCAGGGCACAGGCCTCCTCTCAAAATGAGAGGTCTAGGGTCGTAGTTCCCACGCGGGCACTGTGCGAATAGGGAAATTTACACTCACCGTTGAATTTCTTCGCAAGTGTGGAGAGAAAATCATCATCATCATCATCAGCCTATGTTCGTCTACTGCTGGACATAGGCCTCTCCCATGGCACGCCACTGAGCACGATCCTCGGCCACTCTCATCCAGCACTTGCCAGCCGCCATGCGAAGATCATCGCTCCACCGAAACTGAGGACGTCCTTCGCTACGTTTGCCGATCCGTGGTCTCCACTCAAGAACTCGTCTACCCCAACGGTTATCGGTTCTTCGGGTTATATGGCCGGCCCATTGCCACTTCAGCGTGCTAATGCGAAACAATACAGAAAGAAAAAATACCGCCGTAAAAATATTCATAGTGTTTTTACCACGTAGAAATACTTCTTTTTTATTTAAGTACCTATATAATGATATCTCTCAAAAAACCGACTGTTTTCATTAAACGCGCATTCATTAATCTCGGCCGGATATGTGTCCCGTGCACTTTTAATTTGACAACACGTTTCGCCGAACCATCCTGTTTTACATTTTTATTTTACCGCGACACGAAAAGATTGGTAAAGTCGTTGTATTCCGCAACAACTGCTATTTTCTGGTGTTTTTTTTTCATAAAACTGACGATTTGTTCCTAATTCGTCATACCTACAGGCTACAGGTTAACATTGAGTTTCCGCACTACTTGTACATTACATGTCATACACTTGAAATACACACATAGCATACATACATATATACATTTTAAATTTACCATGAGCTTTACGGTGAAGGAAAACATCTGAGGAAACCTGCATACGCCTGCGAAGAAATTCAATGGTGGGTGTGAAGTTCCCAATCCGCACTGGGCCCGCGTGGAATCTACGACCCAAGCCCTCTCATTCTGAGAGGAGGCCTGTGCCCTGCAGTGGAACGTATACATACAGGCTGGAATGATGATGATGATAAAACACAGCCCTCCATTCTGAAAACGGTATTCTACAGGATATAATTCGGTGAATGTGCTTCGGAACTGCACGACCTTATTCCACCTGCTCCTTTCTTCCACAGGTCGACCAGAAGTAGGCGGGGTCTCCACCCTTACGTTGTCAGTATTCCCAAAATCCGCACAAAGCGGTTTCGCTATTCCTTCATCAACCGCACAGTTATGGAGTGGAATTCCTTGCCTGCGACTGTGTTCCCTGAACACTACAATCTGGCCGTTTTCAAGTCTAGGGTGAATGAGCATTTACTAAGCAAGCGTGCTCCATCGTAGGCCTCATCTTAGCTTTCCATCAGGCGTGATTGCTTTTTTTTTTTTTTTTATGTTAGAAAGGCCAGACAAACGAACTAGTAGCTGGCATCGGGTTGGTGGCGGGGTGGAGTGCTGAGGGGTGGCATGCTTCCTGCTAGCTTTGGCGCCTTCCTCTCGACTGGTCCATTTAGATTTAGACAATTTTGAATGGACTAGGCGGGAGTGGAGGTGCTAGGGGTTGGCGGGGGGTGTGACATTCCGAGGCGTTCAGCTTGGTCACTGATCTGGTGTTGGCCTTGCTCCTCGTTCATTTACAAACGTAGGGGTGTCCCGTTCGCATTCTTTAGTTAATAATCTTAAATATTTAAAGATTGTAACTAAGTTTAAGAATATTTTTTTTTTTGTAATTATAAACAGATTAAAATTTAAAATTTTAATTTTTTTAGTGGGTCACCTGAAATGATCACCACTATCCATAGACACCTGCAGCGCTTTACGTGATGCCAGTGCGTTGTCGGCCCTTAAGGAGAGGGAATAGGGGAAGGGGGAGAGGGTGGGGGAGAGGGAAGGGGTGAGGTATTGGGCCCCCGGCACTCTCACTGACCGTACGAAACGCAAGCAGTATTACTGCTGCTTCACGCCGGTTTTCTGTGAGAGGGTGGTACTGCCCCGGTCGAGCCGGCCCATTCGTGATGCAGCGGCTAGCTACAACATGGCTCTACCACTACTAACAATGTAATAAATAATAATGTAATAATAATGTAATGTAATGGTGTGGTCGAACGCAAGCCTATATTTCATATAACTATAAATTAAAAATTTTAAAAACCCCCAACGCAATTATGTCACACATTATTATGTTTGAACATAAAGTAAATGCACATTATGCGTCTAAGATCCCTTCCGCAGCTGATAACTTTGAAACGGCGATTTTGATGAAACATATCTAAGCACCATCGCCAAGAAACCAGCTTTCTAATAAAAAAAACCGCATCCAAATCGGTTCATCCGCTTACGAACTATGATGCCACAGACAGACACACACACATAGCGGTCAAACTTATAACACCCCTCTTTTTGTGTCGGGGGTTAAAAAAAAGTGGGGTAAAAACATGCTTCACATTTCATAACAATTTATTTGTGAAAGTAGGTACACAAAAGGTTTGCAAAACATAAAACAAACCGAGCGTGCTACGTTTGTTGTGTAATGGATTAAAATCTTAAACCAGACAATGTTCTAAAAATATGTTTACGAACAGGGAATTACAACAACACCCCTAAGGGCTATTACAGACTTAATTCATAATGCCAATTTTATTTGAAATTACAATGACAAGAAAACTTTATTTAACGTACATTTCACATGAAATACAAACTGAAATTTCTCCTATACATCCATCTCAGCTTTTAGTCAGTTAAGCATCGACTCTAGCGACATCTATGTTAGCTCTCGTCGAGAGACTAACACTCCTTCGGAACTAACCGCTCACCCTGACCAAGAGATGTCGCTTTTTAAGCAATCTAATCTAGATTGTAAAAATACAAAAAGACTCCACAAAACCAATCTTGATCTATTTAGATATATAGATATAGATAGTAACGGGATATTTTCCGCAACTCGATGTCTCTGTGCGCCTGTTTTGCGTGACTGGCTGTAGGTAATACTATTTGTGCCAGCCTTGATCTATTTAACGTCTTAATTAGAAGATACAGAAGTTCTTTGGTCACATCTCCAGGAATGTGAACTCAATGTAGAGGTTGGTGTTTCAGGGTCGATATTGATAACGGCAACGCTTGAAATATATCACGGGACAATTCACACCAATTGACCTAGTCCCAAACTAAGCAAAGCTTGTACTATGGGTACTAATAGACAACGGATAAACATACTTATATAGATAAATACATATTTAAATACATATTAAACATCCAAGATTCGAGCACAAACATTCGTATTTTTCACACAAATATCTGCCCCGACCGGGAATCGAACCCGGGACCTCAAGCTTCGTTGACAGGTTCTCTAACAACTAGGCTATCCGGCCGTCTTCACTTTAAAAACAAATAATTAAATTAAAATAAAACAAATATTCTGTAGCGACTACTAGCGCCATCTAGTCATCACATAAGGAACTAACTACTACAATCCTACATCACGCTATCGAAGTTTCTCAACTCGGCTGCATAAATACAACTTCCCACTTTCATCCATTGGACTTCGGTCCCCAGGCATAACATCTGCCCACAGCAAGCCATACTCACCGCACTGTGCACCATTAACCATTAGAATGTACCTATCTATTATCTGCCTGGTGTCTACAGTTCGCAAATCCTCCTCCCACTACTTCCACTTGCCAATCAATCAATCAACCAACGCTCGCCCGCCAACAAGGCTCCGAGCAATCACGCAACAGGCATGCATCCACAAGTAGCAGAGGAACAAAAATGCTCGCCGACGAGGCTCTGAGCGACTGGTCCTTGCAAGCGCCCACATGACGCACAGACTGCACTCCAATGCAGTTCGTATCGACCTCCGGTCTAAAAGGGGGGGCTGATGTAGCGACTACTAGCGCCATCTAGTCATCACATAAGGAACTAACTACTACAATCCTACATCACGCTATCGAAGTTTCTCAACTCGGCTGCATAAATACACCTTCCCACTTTCATCCATTGGACTTCGGTCCCCAGGCATAACATCTGCCTGGAGAGAGATCTCTCTATTGTAACTACCCCCAAAATTCAAAGGGGGCTCCCATACAAAAAACGTGACTTTTTGCCGTTTTTATAGATAATGGTACGGAACCCTTCGTGCGCGAGTCCGACTCTCACTTGGCCGGTTTTAAGTTTTGGAACGAAATAAAATTGTAATGTTAAAAAAATATATATATTTGTGATTTATCTATAGTCCCCCCCCCCCCCCCCCATGGGAAGGCCCAGAGCCCATAGATTTACATAAATAGATGCATGACCTTGATTGAACATGTGAGTGATCCCATTATTTGTTGCAGTGCGCCCGCTCTGGGTGAGGCTGCAAGGCGGCAAGCGCCCCCTGGTGGCTGGACAGAAAACAGAGCTGATCTGCCAGTCTGTGGGAGCCAGGCCCAAACCCTCCATATCCTGGTGGAAGGGGGGCACAAGACTCAAAACCATCAGAGAAACGGTAAGTAAATAGGATATCTTCATCTCCGGCCTATATTAGTCCCACTGGACGCAGGCGTCCTCCCAGAATGAAAGGGTATGGATTACAGTTCCCAACGGACAGCAACGGACCTAGTATGGAATTCATGTTATCATTTCACTAGTTTTTGTTGAAGGAAAACATCGTCGGGAAACATGCGTGAGCATACGAAGGTCCGGCAGCAGGTTATTGTTGAGTTTTGGAACGGAATATTTTTTTTCATCAGCATCATACGTCCCACTGCAGGGCACGGCGTCCTCACAAAATGAGAGGGCTTGGGCCATAGTTCCCACGCAGGCCCAGTGCGGATTGAGAACTTCACACACACCATTGAATTTCTTCGCAGGTGTATGCAGATTTGCTCATGATGTTTCCCTTCACCGTAAAGCTCATGGTAAATTTGAAATGTGATTTTGCAAATAAATTCCGAACAAACTCATCGGTGCGAGCCGGGATTTGAATTTTTAACCCACGACCCTCTGGTTGAGAGGCCATAGGTCAAACCGCTAGGCCACCACTGCTTTTAGTGTAGGTACTTAAATTTTGCGATTTAATTTTAACAAAGCTATATATTTCCAATAACTCCTTGAGAAGGCCCGCGCCCAACATTGTAAGAGAGAGGAAGAAAATCGTTTATTTTGAAACAACACCAACATGTACAAGTTTATACTTAATATATATTATAATAGTTGAAAAAGTCACTTATAATATTGAGTGTTGCCTCAAAAAAGGAGTCCACTCAGCATGTGTCGGTGCACAGTGCGTATCGACGCTGATTTTCAGTGGATCCATAAAAACAAAAACAAAATACTTAACCTAAATAACCAAACATAAACAAAATGTAGTGAACAGCTCACATTTTGCCAGGGAAAACAGAACCAAACAACATAGTGCATAGTAATTGTAATACGAGTAGGCACAGCGACACACAATGAATCAACGTATTAGATCCGGAAAACCAAAAAGAAATATATAGACTATTGAGACGTGTATAGGCCCTATGATGATTGGTTAATAATCATTGTAATCATCATCAGTGACAACTGATGCTCCTCAATGACACAATAGAATTTATTGCATCTATCAACAAAAATATCATAAAATATAATTAAGGCTCCACATCCAACGGTACAAAATACCAGAATTAACCTTAATTGAAATAATGATTCCCTATAAAAGGGCAATTATTTTCAAAAGCGGAAGTCACAACTCTTTTGTAACTTTTCTCGGCGAAAATGAGCTTTAAAGCTTTGTGTTAAGGTCGAAAATGATTTTCAGGTAAATTTTGGGTATTTAATGACCAGCCTTTAATTATGGAACCCGTGTTTTATTCAAAAGTAATTCCAAAATGGACGTTTTGGTGATAAAATTACATTTAACTTTTGTATTTTACTTTTACCGCGTTACGGGTTATTCTGTTTTCTAAATTGAGACTAATAATGAAGTAAAGTCGTGGTAGCTTAGCGGTATGACTTATGGCCTCTCCAGCAGAGGATCGCGAGGTCGAGTCCAGGCTAACCATTCATTCAGGATCATAGACATGATGAGATAGAGATCGAAAGTTGACCATAAAATTTATTTGTGCGTGGACGATGTCGCAGGCAAAAGCTAGTCAGACATATAAATCCATTTTATACCATCATCCAAACATCTCGCCAAACATCCAACGCAATCCCGCAACCTTAACCAGGTCGTCGCTCCATCTTGTTGGAGGCCTACCTACACTGCGTCTTCCGGTCCGTGGATGCCACTAGAGAACCTTTTTACCCCATCAGCCATCAGTTCTACGTGCGATGTGCCCTGCCCTCTGCCACTTGAGTCTAGCGATTCTTCGAGCTATGTCTGACTTTATGACTTTAGATATTGCGCGGATTTCAACATTTCTAATGCGATCCCGCAGAGAAACTCCGAGCGTAGCCTTCAACATCGCCCTCTGAGTGACTTTGAGCTTTCTTATGAGGCCCATCGTTTTATATCATATCCCGTGGGAATTTCGACAAATCCGTCCCCCTTGCTTACATCATACCCTCCCACCCTCTGTAAACATAAACTTACTGACTAAAATGTCAATAAAATGAGAGCCGGCACGCAATACATAATTATAATTATCTCAAAGAAACAACCTAAATCTAAATATTGACTGCAACATGTCTTTGTTTGCTGGCAGTACAACTGTAATTGGCCCAAATGGTACCGATAGCAAGCAACACAATGACCGTACGGGCAGCACAATAGTCAACCATTATATCGACTCCGGTTGGTCCTGTCGACTTACACTGTGACACAGTGGTATAAAAACAGTAGGCAGCTTGAAAATGTCCAAGTAACTGAGTTAGTTGGTGAAATGAAAATCGACGGTGGAAAGGTACGATTTTACCCTTATTATTATTATATATGGCGCTTTAGCGTTTTTACCTTAGTGATAAAATTTACTTACTTACTTACTACCAGGGCGCAGTGACCCAAAGTGAGTCTTGGCCTCCAACACCAGATTACGCCACGATAAAATTTAAAATCGCAAAAGCACCATATCGATATATTAGCGCACAATAATTGTATTAAAATTGACAATTCAGTGCACAATTAAGTAGGTAGTAGTTTCGTACACTAGGACATACAGTGCTAATTTACATGTGCAGTACATTGTAATTAATACGGTTGTGCGCTAAGGTATCGATATAATAATTATAATATATGGCGCTTTAGCGATTTTACTTTTCCACCGTCGAAATATTATAAATTAACACCATGATTTGTCACTGTCTGTCTGTCAAAACTTATTTTTCTCTTATGTCATGGAGTGAAAACGTTTATATTACTATTTACATTTATTGCATGTTGTAATACTTGTAATCGGAAAGTCTATAATCCTTTGACCCACACTGACGTTGTAATTGCTAATAGTTCTTAACCTTACCTATATATTCTTTACCTTAGTGATAAGCTTTAAAATCGCTAAAGCACCATACATGATATATGGGGGTTTAGCAATTTTACCTTTCCACTGCTGAAATGGAAAGGAGTTTGTTTGTGTATTAACACCATGAATTGTCAGTATCCGTCTGTCGAAACTTCTTTTTCTTAATGAACTGAAACAATTACTTTACTCACCCGCGACAATAATAAATAACGCGAATAGCGCGATAGTAATTGTTTCAGTTCATTTATATGGACCTCCGCAAAGTAACGCCTAATTCAAAAAATTCTTTTTCTTCTTATGTCATGGAGGTTGTGATCGGAAGCCGATAATCCTTTCACACGCACTGACGTTGTAATTATCTAGTAGTCAATGCGACACGATTCTATAGTGGCCAAGGAATCAAATCGGTTAACTGTACGTCATGTTATAGTAGGTACCGAAGGGTGAAGATAAAAAAAAATCATACCATTTCTATTTAAACGCCCTTTTTTAAAATTTGAATAAATCCATTCAGACTCTAAAACGAGACACGTGCTCTAAACAAAAAATTGGTTACGTGTTATTTTTACTTGTTTATCGAATGGATTGAATTTTAGTCTCCAAAAACTAATTGCACGTGTTTTTGTAAAGAAAAAAAATCTGATTCCAGAGAGAGAGAGAGATTAATGAAAATAGGCGGTCAAACATGCTGCGAGTAGCTCCTATGAATCGATTAAATCGATGAAACATGTTAGGTACATCACTAAACCTATTAAATATTATTCGCAAAAATCTTTGAACATTTCTTGAGAATCTGAAATAATGAGTTGGAGGTTCCGCTACGTGGGAGAAGAGACAGTATTATAGAGGGAGTAGGCTTTGCTGAGGCCGAGTTAGTATCTGGAAGACGATAGATGACGCTAGCACCTTATTTCAATAAACTGTACATTTGGAGGCCTAAATTAAAAACTGGGAACATTTCCAAAAAACTGTAAATCTACAGTTAAAACTGTGTTGGGTTGGCTACGTGGTTGTTCGTATGTCTGTCAACCTAAGGTGAATTTATTTATTTATTTAATTTATAAGTCATGTTCATTACGTTAGGTGTCATATTATGTAAAAGTAGGTACACAACACCCTGTTAGGGTACAAAAAACCGGCCAAGTGCGAGTCGGACTCGCGCACGAAGGGTTCCGTACCGTTATCTATAAAAACGGCATAAAATCACGTTTGCTGTATGGGAGCCCCCCCTTAAATATTTGTTTTATTTTAATTTAATTATTTATTTTTGAAGTGAATATATAACTAAATATTCTGTGACTATTTCAAGCGTCTAACTGTTGCCGTTATCAATATCGAGTAAAAACGAGCAAAAAAATCACATTTGTTGTATGGGAGCCCCCGAAATATTTATTTTATTCTGTTTTTTTAGTATTTGTTGTTACAGCGGCAACCGAAATACATCATCTGTGAAATTTTCAACTGTTTACTGTTTAACTATAACGGGTAGACACACGGACAGACGGACAACCGGACGGACAGCGAAGTCTCAGTAACAGGGTCCCGTTTTTCCCTTTGAATACGGAACCCTAAAAATGACAATTCCGAGACTGTTTTAATAATACAGTAATATCGTAATGTTTGCCTACTGTTTTATTCTACTGTTATACCCGATCTGATTGATTGCTGACGTGGTCAAACCGTCAGACCTCGACCGGTCAGTGACTCAAAGGACGGCTATAGACCGAGAAACCAGTTTGAGGTTATTTTTGGTACATTTGAACTCGAAACAAAATGAATAATTTTAGAGACTCGCAACCACAGAAGTAATCCAACTCCATCCTACTAATATCATAGCTGCGTGCTTGCGTGCTAATACTTGCGCTAAGTAGCCCCGGGTTTGAACCAACGACCCTCTTCTCGAGAAGCCATTGGTCACGCTACCAGGCGATCATGGTTTGATAGAATTCTGAAGCCTATTGTTTTTCCAGATATCAACGGATGGCAACATCACCAATAGCATCCTGACCTTCCAGCCGTCTATCGAGGACGCTGGCAGGGTCCTCTCCTGCCGTGCTACTCAAACAGCATTGCCGCACTCGACTCACGAAGATGGCTGGAAGATGGAGATCCAACGTAAGTGGTTGAGAACACGTCCGTCAGATTCCACTTTCGTCAGAAGCAGTTTTTTTATAATTTCAGTTCAGTTTCGTCAGGAACCTATAATGACCCTTTTGTCAGATTATTCCTAGAGTTAATTCACCCAGCCATAATTCAGTCCAGAAAATAGGTAGGTTAGGTTAGTTAGGTAGTTTCTTCTGCCCGAAGGCCAAACCGCCCAGAAATAGGAGCCCCACCAAGCGGGACTCCGTCGAATTCGTAGGTTTTAACTCAATTATGGATGAATAAATCCTATGAGATTTAAGTCTGAACTGACGAAAGCGGAATCTGACGGACGAGGAATCACGAGAATTGCTGTTTCGTCACCAGTTTTAAAATTCTGACTTATACGGAAAAAAGAAGTGATCTGACGAAAGTGGAATCTGCCGGACGTTTTCTAAACCGTGGCTCTTTCATATCCCTTTTTAGGGTTCCGTAGTCAACTAGGAACCCTTATAGTTTCGCCATGTCTGTCTGTCTATCTGTTCGTCCGCGGCTAAGCTCAGAGATCGTTAGTACTAGAAAGCTGTAATTTGGCATGAATATACAAATCAGTCACGTCAACAAAGTGATAAAATTAAAAATTAAAAATTACCTCCCATAGACGTAAAGGGGGGTGATTTTTTTTTTCTCGACTAATCCTAAAGTGTGTGGTATCGTTGGATAGGTATTTTAAAACCATTGCGGGGTTGCTAACATGATTTTTCTATTCAGTGATCTGTTTGCGAAATATTCAAATTTAAAGAGAAAATTTTCATTAAAATTGACCGTCCGGGGAGGGGTGAAGCAGGTTGCGGGGAGGGCGGGAGGGTGGTGTATAGTACTAATGTACTCGTAAATCGTCGTTATAAATTTTGCCGCTAAAAAATCTAGAATGAATATATTATCGTTAGTACTAGAAAGCTGTAATTTGGCATGAATATACATATCAGTCACGCCAACAAAGTGGTAAAATAAAAAATAAAAAATATTTTTTTTTTAGGGTAGCTCTCATAGACGTAAAGGGGGGGTGATTTTTTTTTCTCGACTAACCCTATAGTATGGGGTATCGTTGGATAGGTCTTCTAAAACCACTGCGGGGTTGCTAACATGGTTTTTCTATTCAGTGATCTGTTTGCGAAATATTCAACATTAAAGTGAAAATTTTCATTTAAATCGACCGTCCCCCCCCCCCCTCTAAAATCTAAACTGTTGGGTGGAAATATTTGAAAAAATTCAGAATGGTAGTAAATATATCAAATTTACTAGGAAAATTATAGCGGCTAAGATTGCTTGGAAATTATTTGTAGTTTAAGAGTAAATAGTAGCCTAAGGTATAAAACATACCTAAACTTGGATGATTCCGTACACATACGAAATCCTTAGAAAAATATTACTTGATTTTTTCGTAATGGCTACGGAACCCTACCTTGGGCGTGTCCGACACGCTCTTGGCCGTTTTTTTTTTTAGGTTCATCAGCGTTTTCGGAAAGACCACGATTGCCAAGAAAAATGCGCCGAAAGAAACTTGGCACAGTTCAAAAACAGATACAATACCTACAGATTACAATTTCCCTAACAATACACAACCACAAAACTCACTGAATAGTTACAAGACTTACCAGACGTCATTTTACGAAAAAGTGTAAAATAGCACAGCGAAACCAAAACACTCGGCACTTGCACGATTTCATTGACGGAGAGATGCATAGTCACCCTACTAATATACTCGAAGATACGCCTGCAAAAGCGAAATCTTTACATGGTTATTAGACGCTTTTAGCTCGCGTCAAATTTCTATTCCTCGTAGTATCAGTTATATGTTTCAATCCAATCGTGACTGTATCAATAGATCAAAATTTCGCAGTTGAACGCACATATGCGTTTGCGGCTAATGAAAGTGACACCGAATGCGTTAATATTTCGCTCGTCCGCCTCTGCATGCGAGCGCATTTTCCTAATGACGCAGAATCAAGCCGACACGTATAGCTTTATAATTATCGTGCTACGCATCCATAGAGAATTTAAACAGTAGAGTCCGATACTGGGACTCATCAGTGATTTCACAATTTGCACGCTAATAACGATACACTATACGAAATTATTTTAATTTAAAAAATAAACCTTTCTTCTTATGACACAAAGTTTATTTTTGAAATGAGAATAATTTCGTATAGTGTCCGTAACGTTGGCCTTGTACCTTGTAATTTGGCGATAGTTTTTCCTTTTTGTTTTCGCGTTTTTTTTTTACATAAAAGAAAGTAGGTTGTGTAGTTTAGCAGCGTGGAGTCAATTCTTTCGGTATTCAACTCGGAGAATGAGAATGAGGTATTGCTTCCGATGCAACACTTCAACAGTTGTGTATAGTTGACTTGTAAGAGAAAATAGTCTTTGTTGTTTCAAGCCAAACGACTGATATTGAACTTTAGTGTGGTAAAGCAATTTCTGGGTCGACTGTACACAAACCTTGCCACGCGTGTCGTGACGTCACGTAACGTAAATGAGGCACCCCGATGGGAATCGACTGGTTACAGCGCCGCCACTGCTGTCGATATCGATCATAATATACTTTTTATATTGGCTTGCCCAACTCTAGTGAAATGCTTAAAAGCCTGCCAATCAGTTAACAGCATCCGCGTAGTGGTTTGACATTTATTAAACACTAGCTTTTGCCCGCGACTCCATCCGAGTGGAATTAGTAATTTGGGCAGCTTATTTTTTATCCAAATTGCTTTTAGGGTTCCGTAGTCAACTAGGAACCCTTATAGTTTCACCATGTCTGTCCGTCTGTCTGTCTGTCTGTCTGTCTGTCCGCGGCTAAGCTCAGAGACTGTTAGTACTAGAAAACTGTAATTTGGCATGAATATATATATTATTGGGGGAGGCCTATGTCCAGCAGTAGACAGTTATAGGCTGATGATGATGATGATGATGATGATATATATTAGTCACGCCGACAAAGTGGATAAATAAAAAAAACTAAAAAAATTTTTTTTGGGTACCTCCCATAGACGTAAAGTGGGGGTGATTTTTTTTCTCGACTAACCCTATAGTGTGGGTTATCGTTGGATAGGTTTTTTAAAACCATTGGGGGGTTGCTTTCATGATTTTTGTATTCAGTGATTTGTTTGCAAAATATTCAACTTTAAAGTGAAAATTTTCATTAAAATCGACCGTCCCCCCCCCCCCCCTCTAAAATCTAAACTGTTGGGTTGAAAAATTTGAAAAAATTCAAAATGGTAGTAAATATATTAAATTTACAAGGAGAATTATAGCGGCTAAGATTGCTTGGGAATTATTTGTAGTTTAAGAGTAAATAGTAGCCTAAGGTATTAAACACCGTCACTACTTTGAAAAACTCGTATCTCAAATCAGCATGTAAACAAAACTGAACCTTGATATGTGCGTAATAAAGTTCACTTTGCCAGATTAACGATTTTGAGATACGAGCTTTTTTCAAAGTATTGACGATACCTAACTTGGAAGATTCCGTACACATACGAAATCCTTAGAAAAATAGTACTTGATTTTTTCGTAATGGCTACGGAACCCTATCTTGGGCGTGTCCGACACGCTCTTGGCCGGTTTTTTATCAATTATGGCTCTCCTTAGTTCCTCGATATAAAAAAAAATACCCGCCACCGCACCCCCTCAGACCCCTCCCCCCACCACAGAACACCTCTCCCCCCCCGAACCCCCCGCACACCCGCGTTCACATTCACCACCGCAACGTACTCCCAAGTCAAGCGTGCCTATAGAAGTTTTACTTCAAAAACCCCCGATTTTGAAACATTCTTCCGCTCCGCTCCGCTCCTGTTGGTGTTAGCGTGATGATATATAGCCTATGCCCTTTCTCAGGCTCTAGACTATCTGTGTGCCAAATTTCATTTAAATCGGTTCAGTAGTTTTAGCTTGAAAGCAAGACAGACAGACTGACAGACAGACAGAGTTACTTTCGCATTTATAATATTAAGTTAGGATTAGGATTAGTTAGGATTAGGATAGGATTATATGACAATTTTCACTATTTCTGTCTTTTTAACTTACTCTTTATCGATTTCTTACTAAATGCTCATATTATCCACTCCAATATCCTTCATGGGGATAATTTCGCCTTTGTACATGTATCCCAACGGTTGTCAATAGTGTTCTTTTTTTTTATTTTCGTACAATAAAGAGTGTACGGTACACATCAATTTCTATTCTACTCTATTGGCACGCGGCGGACACGACGTACAAATACGCGTTCTTGAATCTACATAAGCACGACGACGTCTGTACACGCGTACGCCTACATACATCGCGTGCGCACTCTTCTGGTTTCTGGCGGTTTCCGGCTATCTGCGCCTTGAGGGGTGAGGTAATTCGAATCGGTGCGGGGCGGACCGTTTCCATTCTGTACGTCAGTACTATTATATATTCTGTGCTATTGGTTGATCCCTCTATAGCAGCATCAATTCATATTGATATCGATACATGGACCGTTAATCATGCATTCTGTGTATTACCAATTTGCAACCGCTATGGCCATAACAGACATGAAGCTGGGAGGAAATATGCCACCTACAGACTAACCAACTTATCTGTGAACCATATTAAAACTTTTTAGGGTTCCGTAGCCATAGGGTAAAACGGGACCCTATTACTAAAACTCCGCTGTCCGTCCGTCTGTCTGTCGGTCCGTCTGTCACCAGGCTGTATCTCATGACCCGTGATAGTTAGACGGTTGAAAATTTTCTCAGATGATGTATTTTTGTTGCCACTATGACAACAAATACTAAAAAACAGAATAAAATAAATATTTAAGGGGGCTCCCATACAACAAACGTGATATTTTTGCCGTTTTTATAGATAATGATACGGAACCCTTCGTGCGCGAGTCCGACTTGGCCGGTTTTTTTAACTCTGATAAATACAAAATAATAATAATTGAAATTAAATTGAATTAAAATGAATGAAAGCAAATTAAAAGAAATTAAATTAAATTATAACAGATTAAATTAATATAATTACTTGTGTCACTGGAAATAATTGTATGACAAAAATTTAATTAAAATGATTAATAATTGAAATATCAATCTGATGCATTAAATATTTTTAAACAAAATGTCAGCAAAAGTGTGTTCCAATGAGATAATACGTAAGGAAAATTTAAATTGTAATAAAAATAATAATAACAAAAAAAATGAAATAAATTCTACAATTAAAATTACTATGCTTAACTGTTTGTCAATAAATTACAACAATTGTTATTGTTATTAAATTACTATTTTTTATTTTTCAATTGAGTTCCAAACTTCTTACTCTAGATAAAGCAACAAATGTTTGTGCATTTTCTTTAGTACTAATTGGTTGGCATTGCTTTTCGAAAGCTCCTGATTGGTTGCTCCACTAGCTCTCTGTGATTGGACAATTACTGACATCGTGCTCTAATCAATATTGGGTATTGCAGTGACCTGAGTAATTAGTCTTTATGATTGTGCGCCATTAAGGGAATGTGGGGGCTGAATGTGTGCAGTCACGTCTGACAGTAAGTCACAGAATGAGGTCTCAATGGTGTCGCATAATTTATCAAGTCATAATGTATAATGCTTCATAATCAACGATAGTCATAAAGTGATTTATTTCTGAAACAGTTTTTTTTTCGGAACTGTTATAAAACTAACCTAACCTTACCTAATGCATTGTATAAGATGGAATTTAAAAACCTTCTGAAAAAAATACTGTTTCAGAAATAAATCACTGTATGACTAACGTTAATTATGAAGAATGATGCATTATGACGTATTAAATTATGCGAACCCAATGGATCCCCACAAAATGGATACTTCACCCCCCGCCATTATTGGCGTACCCCGCAGGCGACGATTGATTGTATCAAAAGCTGAGGGCTCTAGCGACATACAATCTTCATCATTCCAGTATTATGTACGTCCCACATGCTCGGCACAGCCCTCGTCACTGAAGAAAGGGCTTGGGCGGTAGTTCCCACACGCTCTTAGTGCGGATCGGGATGGGGATTTTGATATGGGATTAAATTTCTTCTCAGGTGTGTACAAGTTTCCCTGCGATTTTACCTTTACTGTTAAACTCAAGGTAAATTTCAAATGTCATTTTGCACATAAATTTCGAAAAACTCAGAGGTGTGAGTCCGGGCTCGAACTCACGACCCTCTGTTTGAGAGGCCATGGAACAAACCACTAGGCCACCACGACTTTTTTAACACGACATACAATAGACTATAATACAATTATTCTTTATTATATTTACACCACATAGTAAACAGTTCAGAGGTGTTAAGTCATGAACGAAAAGGTTAGGTTAAAGTCAAGTTTCTCCAATGGTTCTCTATCGTTTGCCATAATTTCATATGCCATAATGTAACGTTTTCCATAATTTTCATTTGACATAATTTATTTTATTTCTGAAACATTATTTTCTTCAGACTTGTTTCATAACAAATCTAACCTAACATTCTTTATTCTACGAGATGACATTTTCAAAAATCCTGAAAAATGCACGCTTCTATATATTTGGCATTGGCAAACATAAGGACCCGTTCTCCAATAGATACGAGTGGAAAATAAAGACCATTTAGACTTATTTAATCGAAAATTTCTACCTTTCCTTAGCCTGAATAATGTTTTTCTTTTTAGATCTCCCGGTGGTCAAGCTGGAGTTGGGAGCCAACCTTGACGCGAGCAAAGTGGTGGAGGGATCAGACGTGTATTTGGACTGCAGAGTGCGAGCAAACCCGTGGCACAGTCATGTCTACTTTACGCATAATGTAAGTGTCCAAGAAATAGCAGTCTTTCTAGGTATGTCCCATTTTGTCTTATAGAACTGCGAAATCCTGAAGTAATAGAGTTCAAAATCGTACCAAATAAACCAGTTCTATAGAACAAAAATGGGACCTTCGCGCTCAAGTCTATAAGCCCTATCGCACTGGCGATTTTCTAACGTATTTACAAGCGAGGCGTGCGCGCAGCGAGTTCCTCGCTCCTATAAGGCTGGGACGTCATGATGACGTCATCATCATCATCATCATCATTTCAGCGGAAAGACGTCCACTGCTGAACATAGGCCTCCCCCAAGGCTCGCCAAACAGCCGGCCCCGCGCCATCCGCATCCAATGCATTCCCGCCACCCTCACCAGGTCGTCGCTCTTGTTGGAGTCCTACCTACACTGCGTCTTCCGGTCCGCGCACGCCACTCGAGAACCTTTAGGCCCCATCGGCCGTCAGTTCTACGAGCGATGTGCGATGTGTAATAGTTATCTTTGCCCTTTTCCCCAGGACGCAATAGTAAAACCTGGGACTGGCGTGCTCCTGGCCAACCAGAGCTTGGTGCTCCAGAAGGTATCCAGGAAAGCTGCTGGAGCCTACGTCTGTTCGGCCAGGAACTCCCTGGGAGAAGGCTCTAGTGACAAGCTGATGCTTGATGTCAAATGTAAGCCATTTAATCTTTATTTATTAACCCCCGACACAAAAAGAGGGGTGTTATAAGTTTGACCGCTATGTGTGTGTGTGTCTGTCTGTCTGTGGCATCATAGCTCTTAAACGGGTGAACCGATTTGGATGCGGTTTTTTTTAATAGAAAGCAGGTTTCTTGGCGATGGTTCTTAGATTTGTTTGATCTTAGACGTATAATGGACATTAACTTAATGTTCATACATATGAGTGACATAATTGCGTTGGGGGTTTTTAAAATGTTTAATTTATAGTTATATGCAGCATACTCTCGACATAAAGAATAACTTTACGAGCGTGAGAAGTGAAAATACTTTTATTTTCTAAATACAGATACCCCGACGTGCAAATCTTCGCAGCCAGCCGTGCTGCGAGCCGCGAGAGGCGAAATCATCGAAATAGAATGCGACCTGGATGCCAATCCGAAGGTAAACCAAATTGACAAGATTTCATATTTCTAAGACTATAATTTGATTCGTTCTCTGTATTCTGTTTGGAACGAGAAAGAGGCTGATAGTTTTAAATTTTCACTAGGATTATTAATTAATTTCTAACATTTTTTTTTTTTTTTTTTTTTTTTTTTTTTTTTTTTTTTTTTTTATGTTAGAAAGGCCAGACAAACGAACTAGTGGGTCACCTGATGTTAAATGATCACCACTGTCCATAGACACCTGCAGCGCTTTACGCGATGCCAGTGCGTTGTCGGCCCTTAAGGAGAGGGAATAGGGGAAGGGGGAGAGGGAGGGGGAGAGGGAAGGGGTGAGGTATTGGGCCCCCGGCACTCTCACTGACCGTACGAAACGCAAGCAGGATTACTGCTGCTTCACGCCGGTGTTCTGTGAGAGGGTGGTACTGCCCCGGACGAGCCGGCCCATTCGTGATGCAGCGGCTAGCTACAACATGGCTCTACCACTACTAAAGAACTATTTTTAAGAATACTACTATTTTTTTAAGATGTGCTTATTCTAAAAGAGCATAACTCCAAAACTACCACGCAATAGATCCATTACTTTTGTCTAGTATCTATGAAAAAAAAGTGATGACGTAAATATGACGTTGAGGTTGTTATCAAACTTAAAATTATTACAGCTCTTTTTTCTGGTGAAAAAGGCAAAGGAAACATAATTATCTATTCTGTAGTAGTATTGTTAAATTCAGATATATTTTTTAACTTCTTGTATTTTTTTAAATATGGAGTAATAAATTATAATAAATATTTTTCCGTGTTTAGGAGGCAAAACTCTTTCGATTTCTGTAGTAATTTTCAGGTGTCAAAAGAATGAAATCCGCTCCGCTTCCCTCAAAGCACACCCTAATTCTACTGTTGACTCATTGTTATTCCCTTGTTCAAAGTTAACAATAAAATAAATACAGTCAAAGGAATATTTAACAAAGTTGTTGCTAACCGTTGATCAATATAAATACTGATTGATGTAATTGCTCAGAACTCCAAAAGACTCGGGAAGCAATTTAATTCTGTCCAATTTCGAAAACTTTTGGAATGAAATGCGGACTTAATGCGGAAAAACAATGGGTATACCAGGTGCTATTATATTACAAGTAACACAGTTACTTAACGCGGCTAACTTTCAATTGTACCTATAGGTTTTTTATCTGTATGGTGCCATACATTTATTACGTTAGATGCTTTGTGCTGGGTTTACACGAGCTTAGTAGCTTATGCTTAGTCCTTTTCACTTACACTCGTCAGATGCCTGAATTGTATAATACTAAGCACTTGTACAATATGTTTACACACTTCTGACAAGTGTAAGTGACAAGTACTAAGCATTAGCTACTAAGCCTCGTGTGTTAAGGCACTTTACTTCGAACATGTTTTATCTTTTCTTACAAGGGGGTGGGATCCGTCTTGATTGTTCTTTCTTACGGTAAGTAAGGTAAGGTATAAAAAATAGCCTACGACTTATTCTCAGACCTACAGAGTTTAGAGAAAAAAAGTTTTATAAAAATCGGTCTAGCCGTTTCGGAGGAGTTCGACAACAAACACCGTGACAGGAGATTTTTATATAATAGGTTTTATGTAATAGGCTATTTAAGTGATTCGCTTTGCATTTGGTAAATGTTTTGATTTTAACAAAAAAATATTTTGGACAGTAAAATAGACATAGACATAGACATAGACATAGACATAACTTTATTCGACATCAAAAAAGAAAATACACTGACTAATACACTGAGAAAAATAAAAAGAACAATAATAACAATAAAAACAAAAAACATAATTATAGATGTCGAAAAGGAATTTGACTCAGCATAAGCTGCAGTAGATGCCTGCTACAGCGCTGATTTTCAGTCAAACCCTTCATATCCGTGCATCAAACTTGTTGGACCGGAATCAGCACAAACAAATTCTGTACAAAAAGTGTAAAATAAATAGATACATATATTATAGTGGGAGTTAGTTCTTTTTTATTATTATAAGCTTTGAAAATTGGCAAAGTAAATAAAGATTTGTCTTTTCATGATATCTGTTCGAGAAAAGCTGTTCCACCAAAGTTCTGACCATTTTACATCCCTTATTTCTAAACTTTGCAAGGAGTATGACGTTCGAAACGTCGAAGAATCCGATACCAACTTTTCTGGCAATGTTATCGTTATGGCATCAACAGAGCGGAAATCATATGAAGCAAGACTTACCCCCTGTTTCAACATCCATTGATCAAATTTATTTGAGGGATACATGTGATGCCGTCTCTGTTTGTTTTGTTCGAATAGGCGGAGACGGCATCACATTTATCCGTCAGTTAAAATTAATCAATGCGTGGTGAAACAGGTATGTATTACAATACCGAAGTACGAAAGACCGAATGTATTAAAACATCGAATGGGTCAAAAGACCGAAACGATTTTTTTCTGAAACCGTAAACTTTTCAGAATTTATTAAAACGGCATCATACAGAACCCATTAGGTTAGATTAGGTTTGTTTTATAACAATCTCAACGTGTTGTGGCGTTGCGTGTGAGGGTGAAACTGTTACTTTCTAGAAAATTAAATCAATAAATAAAGACCGGCTCAGATCAGATGCGTGTGCATGTCACGCACCAGTTGTAATGATTAATACTGTAAGAAAGATGGCACACCGTGTACACGCATCTAGTGCGCCATCTTTCTTACAGTTTCATTTTTTACAACTGGTGCGTGTGCGTGACGTGACCCGGCTTCAAATATCACGGAACACTTAACTTCAATTGGTCCCAAAATAAGCCAAGCTTTGATTATTTATACACTAGATAGAGCTTAGACGACCAGAAAGCGTCCCGAAAAATACATGCCAATTGTTGGCTTAGTCTTCGTTACCACGACTTAATTCATGACAGGATACCAGTTGAAACGCTGGTAGAAATACCCACGCACAGATGACGTAACTATACTATGAGGGTTTCATTTTTGCCATTTAAAAAATGGACCTTTATACTGAAAAAAAAAACAACTTTTTCAATAAGTAATGCTCTATAGTTCTCAGGTGGTTAATGATTTGTGCTTCTTTCGCAGGATTCGATGACGTACCACTGGTGGTTCAATAGCTCAGCCCACAGCAAACACGAACTTACAGCCGCTTCGGCTCTCAACGCCGCTCAGAGTTTGCCTGGTAAGTAGTTAGCGCAGGCTCTGCCGGGAACGCATACCTGCGTTTCACTGGCAACTTCACTAAGTCGATCGCCGCACGTAACATACGGTGGCCGCAACAGTGTAAAGAAAAGAGTGAGAGAGAAAGAGACAGAGAGTTTGGGAGAAAGAGAGAGAGAGTGAGGGAGAAAGAGAAAGAGAGAGAGAGAGAGCATATTCGATATACAGGAGGAAAAAAATACATTTGGAAGAAACAGATAAAAATAAAAAAAACGTCGAATACTTAGTATAAATTGGACCCCACTCAGCATGATGTTGCGGCAAGCCATAACGCTGTTGAAAGGACAAAGCAAAAGAAAAAGACGCAACATATTCAAAAAATTTAAAGTCACCCCTTTACCTTTTGAATATATTTCATACTAACTAAATACAAACTAAAATATGGATGCACAGAAAAAACCTCAGCATTCCGTGCCGCGTGCCATTCCCCTACACCACCACTGGTCAGGAGTTTAGTCATGAATTTTTCCCATGTATCCATATCTCAATCTGTTAGTTAATCACTTAATTATATAGCAGTGATACAGCGCCATCTATGTTTATACCCTCAACGAGAGACTTCAACAGTACTTTTACCACGACTTGTGACTTTTTGAATATGTTGCGTCTTTTTCTGCACTGAATGGTTTATTGATACTAATGTTTGTTTAGGTACATATTTATACATGGTGAACACGTCAGCCGACTATGGATGGGTGCAGTGTTCCGGGACTAACTCCGTCGGTCGACAGACGAAGCCGTGTTTATTTCATATATTGCCTGCAGGTAATTATTTGTTCAGTTTTGTTTATTTCTAAGTATTATTACAGTAGTACACATTATACAACTGATATGATATGGTTTACCGATGTACCTGCGCACAAGACGCGTTTTAGAAGCGCGGGAAATGCAATTGACCAATCGGCGTGCTCCACGCTCGGCGCGTCCTTTTCCTGTGCCGCTATTGGTGGGTTGCTGCCGGCATGTTAGTCAGCCGCCATACTTCTGAGTGAATGAGACGAATAACAGGTGCATTGTAATGTGCACCTTGTAACTATATTACACAAGACTGATTTAAAGTTTGAATTGTACCTTCGGCTATCATCGGCTAGTTCGTTCGTGTCTGTGCGGCCGAAAATACACGACGTGCCATATAAAGTGTGTCTACTCTACTGTATCTAAGTTTTTCGTTTTAATTAAGATATTAGGTAGAATTCAATTTAAAGAAATAACTGACTGAAACCAGAACGATAAGTGTCTATATACCTTTTGTTCATGCGATATTTGAAATCATTTGACCCATTAATTGACTCACTCTCCTCCATCTTTTTTTCTCATATACTAGGAACAAATAAAAGCTCCTTGTTAAAATTCCGTTTTTAATTAAACAATCACATTTTTATCAAATAAAAGTGATTTAAGAGGATACGATGGCCGAGAGACTTTTGAGAAATAGGTATTTTAATGAAATGTCGCCGTCTCGCCCAAACCCCTCCGTGTCAGTTCAGCGAGAGCGGGACAACTGCAGCTCAGACCGTTAATAGGCGCGAAAAATTGATCAAAACAGCATTTCGTAGTCCCCTGTTTTCTTCTCGAAAAATGGACCAATAAAATTATTTTTTTCAAAAATAATTAGAGGACAGATTTAGCTATGCCCATATGTTTTCCTTTTTTTGCTTATATGAGGGATTCTTTTCTGACGAGTGTCTGAAAATGACGTTGAAACTGGGCAATTTTTTCAGTTTTTGAAAGCTCAAATTTTTTATGCTAATTGAAATATGGAAAAAAAACAAAACATAGGGGCATAGCTGTGGTAGATACAGATTACACAGTAAAAAAAATTGGGCTCTAAAGCCATTATCCAGGGAGGAAACAGGGGACTACGTTTGTATGGAGAAATGGTGCGCATCGTATCCTCTTAATTTGTGCTAGAAACACCTAAACATTAATAAATTTAGGTGGATTTTTGATATGAGTCTGTATAATAAAAGCCAGCATTTTACGTTTCGTTTTTTTTAAGAAACCTTAGTAATATTTTAGAAACAAACTAAATAAATACAGTCGTCTGTTCTATCTGAACTTGTATATTGCCATTATAAAAAACGATTTTCAAAATTGGTCAAAGTTTATTAACATCTAGTTGTATGACTTTTATAAGCTAGATTTTCTTCATACTCCCTGGTTCTCTTAATATAAATATGTACATTATTGCTTTCAAACAGACAAACCGTCGACCGTGAAAGCGTGTGAGATCACCAACGTGACTTACGACTCTTTGACACTGAACTGCACGCCCGGACACGACGGTGGAATCAGGCAATCTTTTCTATTACAAGTAAGTGTAAGGATTTTTAAAAGGGACCTTTTGGCAAGGGTCAAAAGGTGGTAGCGTTCCCTCTTTGAATCATCACCATCATCCCAACCTATATGTATACGTCCCACTGCAGGGCAAATAGAACCGGCGACGTTGCAGACAAAAGTTACTACGGGCCTATCTTACTGGTCAGGGCCATAGCACGAGGGGTTTTGATGGTATGATAACATTCAACAACATCAGTTTGGTTTTAGACCAAATATCTCAACATAGAGTGTGCGTGTTAGCATGGCGTCAGATACTACACGGATCGTAACACGGGTACGGAAAACATCAACTATGGCCCAAGCCCTCTTATTCTGAGAGGACGCATATGCCCTGAAGTGGGACGTATATAGGCTAGGATGATGATAGTGGTGATACTGATAGCACATGTCTGGTGGAAAGTCACTCTTCAGGTCTTCAGTACTGCGACAAAAAAGTGAGGCCGATCAAAAACAAAACCAGAGAGTTGCATCTCGTTCTAATTAGGGTGATCAAGTACTGGTGCGAGTGGGATACAATTCTCTAGTTTGTTGTTATCTCTCGCACCGCTGTCTCTAGTTGCCATTATGAAACTGTATGGCTTGGTAATATGGGTCACTTTTGATTGACTAATAAAAGTTAGTACTCAGTCCAGGGTAGGTATAAGTAAGTCCATGGGTCGTACACTGGTACTTATTTTGTAAACTTTTTTTTTTAGGTATTTGACATGGGCAC
Source organism: Archips xylosteana (assembly GCA_947563465.1). Taxonomy (NCBI): domain Eukaryota; kingdom Metazoa; phylum Arthropoda; class Insecta; order Lepidoptera; family Tortricidae; genus Archips; species Archips xylosteana. The sequence continues at coordinate 5,211,271 of OX387369.1, forward strand.
AGGTTTACTCTTGGCCAATGTGAGCAGCGATGAACCCGAGTTCCAAGTGTCGGGTCTGTCGGCGAGCAACTCCCTCTCAGTTGTCGTGAAGGCCTTCAACAGAAAGGGGGCAAGCGAACCCCTGACCCTCACCTCTAGTCTGCTGAAGCATCCTCAAAGACAAACTGGTATGTGAACTTTCGTGTAAGCATCGACAAGGCAGTCCTAAAGGCGGGTGAATCATCTTAGTCATGCCACCCGTTGCTATGGTTACACAAATTTTGCCTCATGAACAACCTACAGTAAAACTACATCAAGTTTACCACTGACAGATGGTTTGCCTTCATTTCATATTCAACTTTAACGACCTACAAATAAAGCTAATTTTAGAATTCTGTTACCCACGTTTGCAGATTTTGTAATAGCTACTTTATTTGTATGGTGTTAAAGTTGGAAATGAAATGAAGGCAAGCCATCTGTCAGTGGTAAACTAAAAGTAAACGTATTGTACGCATTTTCTATGAAACAGTAAAGATGTCACTTGGACAACCGGGGACTGAGTAAACTACAAAAAAAAAGTCGGTTTACGGAAGATAGTTTAACGTGACAACGTCATAACAAAACATTCAAAAAACAAAAATGAAACCAGGCGGTCTCCCATCAAAGTGCTGACCGCGCCCGACGTTGCTTAACCTCGGTGATCGGACGAGAACCGGTGTTTTGTCAAATATCTTGAAAACGGTGCATCCTACGGCAAAATCAATGAAAGTTTCATCCCCCTTTAATACCTCCCTTGGCGTGCACTGCTCTCGCTTGCCCCTACACCCCCCCCCCCCCCACAATCCTTCCCCCGCGTTCGCCTAACGCGAAGCGTAACGGGACAATGCGTTGTGTACGTTACACTGAGTCATCCTTTTTCGTGCGTGCAGCCGGCGTTCATCGATTTTTTAGACGTTGTCACGTCAAAAGTTGATTCACCCAGCAACTGGCAACTGCCTACTTCTGTATGTATGTATGTATGTAAATACTTCATTGTACATAAAATGCAAAAAAAATAAACAACATAACAAAAGAGTACAAAGGCGAACTGTTCTGTTTACGTATCTATAATGGAATGGTCAATGGAACTGCGTACACGTAGCAACTCAAGTTGCGGGTTCGGGTGATAGACAACAGTTTTCAGTTACTGCAATCGAAGACTAAGTTAGTTTCTAATTGTGGCAACTCGCAACTGTCGAATTTGTATCGGTTGAGGTAAAGTGGCTAGTTTCCCCATCCGGCAATTCCGCATCAGGAATCTACACCCTCCCACCCTTTCCCTTTCCTCTGCAGCGCCAAATTGCCATAAAATTGCGGCAACCGGGCTATTTGGTTTTAGCAACTGGCAACTTTTAACGGAAACTTTAAAATATTTGTTAGTTGCCAGAACTAAAGTTGCTTCATCTGCAAAGTGCCTTAATACTTTGAAGGACGCTACGCCTATAAGCGTCCAAATATAAAATATAAAATAAATATAAATATCACCGGACAATTCACACCAATTGACCTAGTCCCAAAGTAAGCTAGGCATAGCTTGTGTTATAGGTACTAGGCAACGGATAAACATACTTACTTATATAGATAGATACATACATAAATCATATTAAACACCCAAGACCCGAAAACAAACATTCGTATTTTTCATACAAATATCTGCCCCGACACGAGAATCGAACCCGGGACCTCAAGCTTCATAGTCAGGTTCTCTAACCACTAGGCCATCTGGTCGTCTAAATCAACTCTTTATTGAACACACACTTGCACACTGAACATCAATTGACCTAGTCCCAAAGTGAACAAAGCTTGTGTTGTGATTATGATTACCTACTAGGAAACAGATTAACATACTTAAATAGATAGATAGAGAGTTGCATAGACAGAATTTTCTCGAATCGAGACCACGGACTGGCAAGCGCGCCGTGGGACGTCCACCAACGAGATGGATACGGACGATTTGGCAGTGGCAATGCAAGCTGCGTCCAACTGTAATGATTGGGTATCATTGAGGGAGGCCTATGTACAGCAGTGGACGTCCTACGGCTAAAATGATCATGATGATAAAATAGATTTAGACACATCATAAATTAAACACCCAAGACTCGAGAACAAACCCCCTTGGACCCCTTGCCCCGACCGGGGATCTAATACGGGTCCTCAGTGTACATAGTCACATTCTTTAACCACTGATGTATGGGTTATATTTCCCCGGAAGAAATTACGAAATTCGGCAAGCAGCAAAGAAAATATTAAAGAACAAAAATGAGTATTTAGAGAACTTCCAAAAATTCAAGCATTTGAAACACGAAACACCGTCGAATAGCTAGTTTTATATGCAAAGAAAATTATCTTTCACGCTGCAGCAGTTGCATTTCTAGTTCATTAGACTGAACAAATTCCTGTTGCATCCTACCCTACTGGCTAAGTTAACCGTTAACTTTCTACGTTTAAATATTTGGCTGGAAATTATGAAAATTTCAACCGGAACATTTAACCTGGATATTGGCCACCTCTTGTTTCGTAATACCCGGGCGGATGCTAAAATTGCATCGCATTATTGTTCGGCTCCAATGCATAAATTATTGCAAACTGCAAAATATTATTGCATGAATTAAAATTGCAATTTTACGCGCGGCATGCTTACCTGCGTTAAACTGTACGATAGTCAGCCAAGGAAACTGAATCGCGTACCAGGGTGGAACCTTTTCGCAACCAATTTCACGATAATTTATTTGGCAGATGCATGGAATGTCAGCATGACATTTGCAATAAAAAGGGTTCGCCCTGGTACGTGATTCAGTTCCCTTGACTGTAACTGCCGGGCGTGAGACAAAGTTATGACAGTTCTTGAAAAAATAAGAAAAAGAATCCATGTTCACTTAGTTTAGCAATAACAGAGTAACATAACAGATTTATTATTAGATACTAGCCATTGCCCGCGACTGCGTCTGCGAAGAATCCGTTTGCACCATTTGAACAATGCAATTATCTGGACTAAAAAGTACCCTATAGTAATTAATCCAGGTTATAAACTATCTGTGTGCGAAATTTCAACAGAATCCGTCAAACCGTTTTAGCGTGAAAGAGTAACGAACATCCAGACATCCATACGAACTTTCGCGTTTATAATATCAGTGATTTTCAAAAAAATGTTTACTATCGCTTAACTAACGTGACAGACATGTCTTTTTGTCTTAGTTTTTTAGAACTGTTATAACTTGGGCTCTCCCTTGGTAACATTAGACCCTTCTAGATGTGGTTTCTATATGGGCTAATTTACCGCCCATTGGGTCAAAGTCCCCCGACTTTAGGGACTTTACTTTTAAAATTGGTATTATTTGGGATAGACGAGACTAGAACGCAGGTTTTTCTTATTTTTTTAATTCACGGCGTATGAAGAGTTAAGCTATCTTTCTTTTTGAGTTGAGTTTCTTGCCGGATTCTTCTCAATAGGGTTATTCCGAACCGGTGGTAGATTCTTTGACGTTCATAGAAGCATCAATTAATGCCTAGGTATACTCCATTTAATTTAGAATTATAAACCACAACAACATTATATTGCGGCTCAAGAACTGTAATCTCTTTACAATTTGTACTAGAGTAACAATTGACGACACGCAAATAAAGTGACATTAAAACAATTTTATTTTGCGGCTCCCAGACTATTGTACTGTACTAGGTATTTGCTAGGTAAGAAATAGTTGACGAGCCGCAATATAATGATGTTGTGGTTTTCAATTCTAAATTAAATGAAGAATAAGTTGAATAAAGAATTTTGACTTTGACTTTGACTTTTGTCCGCAGCTCAAATACCAGTAAAAGTGGAACTGACAACAGTGCTGATCATCGTGCTCATATCAGTCGGAGTCATCGCTGCCATGACAACGGTATCAGTAACCGTCTTCTGCTGCAGACACTGCAATAAGAAGAACAGTAAGTTTGTATCATGACAGCGAGACGTCGGCAAATATGAATGTTATTTCAACATCCAGGCCTTTTCAGAGAGAGCTTGGGCCCTAATTTGGATTGGGAACTTCACGCACTATGCGACTGAAGTAAAAAAAAAAAATTTAGTACCGAAAACCAGAGTAATTTTCAGTTAACTGCAAAATTAGGGTTTTAGCTGCTTTAAAACAAATAAATAATGCTGAAATCTATTCCTTGCTTTCTTTCCATTGTAAAAGATTGCAGGAAGAGATCTATTCGAAGCGATAAGGCTGCCTATTGCTTACTTATGTATCTTCTTTGTTGTGTACAATAAAGTCATTGTATTGCTTGTAAATAGTTAGTCGATTGAGTTGGCATTGAAGTTACGTCATAACTAGAAATTGCCATGCAAAATACAGCTCATAAAAAGTACCTCCGTTATGATTTCGCCATGTTACGAGTAATCGTGAACCGTTAAAAAATTCATCATTATTCATTCACAAGAAACTCCAAACTCTCTCCACAGCGTAAAACTAGATAAATATCTTTTCTTGAAAAGTACGATAAAAAGATTGGCTAACATATTTTATGTTTCAGATAAAAATGAGAAAGACAAGCGGCAGCAAGACGAAACTTCGAATATACCGCTGACGGGAACAAAAGAATCCGACAGTGTCGATAGTTTGGGTAAACTTAGCTTTTATATTTATAAACTACCGAACTCCTTCGTCAGGAAATATTAGAACATAAGGTTGTGGCTCGGGATCTAACTCGGAGGTCTTTCTTCATATACTAAGTCATTAAATTAGGAAGCAATACACTGATTAACCACACACTGCTAATTGATTATCTTTGCCGAACCCGCATTTCACGGTGTCGATCGGAGGAGCCCCATCCCGGGGCGGCCAGTGGGCGTCGCGGTCTCTTCATGCTCCCGTGGCGTCCACAGTGGCAAAGAGAATATGCGTGCGGTTTTTAGTGGGCAGGCCCCTTGTGGGAGAGCCCCACATACCCTCTGTTTTCCCAAACAGAGACGAATGCATAAGGCGCATTTTCCGCACTATAAAAAAAGGATACCAGAGTCTTAGAGAATTAGCTTTATTTGAACTGAATTTACTTACTAATTTTCATTATCAATCGTATATTTACAATGATATTATTCTAAGACCTAATTTTACTTTGGCCTTTCAGACAAAAACCCGGACATAATACCTCTGGACGGAAAAATAAGTGACAGCTGTTCAAACAAGTCTTCTACCACAGACTACAGTGCAATAAGACCGCTCATATCGAAGAACCCGGCAGAAAAATACGACTCCATACCGCCAAACTGCGACCGTTTCTACGACCATAACATCGACCCATGCAACCACTATATACAAGTCCGTCCAATAGAGTACAGAGTACGGCCAACGTACCAACCCAATATGCCAATGACCAACCTTGGTCCAAGCATACAGAGTCTAGGTCCAATGAGCAGTTTGGGTGTGCCAAATGTTGGCCAAGACTGTCATAGACCGCCGTACGATAAAGTGTACGAAGATTGGTTGAAGTATAAGAACGCATTGCCGTTGAATACCAGTGGTTTGGTAAGTGAATTTTTACCTACTGCTGTTTCCTTGTTTTCTATCGATGATAAAAAAATTAAGGCTGGCTGAAAAGAAATGGCCTAACCCAAATTTTTCCGCGATTAAAAAGCAATTAAAAAAGTAATTTCAAACATTTTTTAAAACCGTCTCTTATTTTCGGTTTCATTCTACTTTATTGACTGTCAATTATTTGGATAGATTTCATGACTATTAAAATAATGCATAATTAGTAATTACCAACACATCTCTATACGTATATGCCAAAACGCCCTTGTAACAAAATTGCTAAATTAGGAAATAACTATTTTTTTTATTTATTGGAGAAAAAATCAGATGCACACACAATTATTATGTAACAAGGCATATAAATAAGAATGTAGTATGCACCCTAAATAAATTCTCACTTAGAGTTATTGAAAGATGTGGCAATTGAGTGGTTATTAAGAGGTTATTTTCTCACAATACTGAAATCTAAATATGACTGAAATTCGTTCACCTTTATCATAAACTGCTTTTAAATTACCAAGTAATAAAATGTCTCAAGTTTAATAGACCACTTAGGCTATGTAAATCTAAGGCTATTCATGTCAAATCACTCAAAATTTTTCCAATTTACACATGCACTTATCGCGATAATTTATTTCTCTGAATTTGAGTATTTCCAGACAGTTAAATTTTCCCACAAAGCTATTATAAAATTTAAATTAGTTGTAAAACTGTACTACTCATTATTTAGACTTTGTGAAAGGCATTTCAAAATCCAATTTGGGCCAGGGGTACTTACTACCAAATTCAAAGTACGTGTCATCCTCTTTCTCGCTCTCCTATTAAATACTAATAAGCTGAAGCGGAAATGCATGATACGAAGCTAGCTAGCATTGATCGAATGATAATGTTTTTTTTTTCACTGTCGCTGCTGGGTAAAGGTATCATAGCCATGCAACTTAAGTAGGTCAGGACTCGGGAGTATATGCCATGATTTTACAGCCAAATAAAAATCGAATCACTCTAGTTTCGTAACCAAGATTTTATTGCATTTTATTTCAAACGAATTCAGTTTATGTGGGGCGCTATTTTTCACGGTTTCTCTTTAACACTCCAATTTCCTCAAGACATTTTTCAAGACAATTGCAGTGCTGCTAGCTCACGGCGTAATGTACGTGTTTTTAACCTGTCCACATAAAAAGGACGTTAAAAGTTTAGTCATTGTCTGTCTGTATTTTGTCTTTTGGTTTGTGGTTTCGTTAGACCCAAATGGATCGAATGAACAATTATTACTTGCCATATTTCATTCATTCATTCATTTCATTTTTATTTATTATTTTATTATTATTTGCGTGTCGTATTATTATGCTAGCTTTTATACGTCCTTCTGCAAGGCACAGGCCTCCACTCAAAGCGAGAGGGCCTGGTCCGTAAGTCCCGCGCGGGTTCAGTGCGGATTTATGCGGAACGATGTTTTCCTTCATCGTAAAGCTAATTTAATTTACTATTATTTAGGTAGTTACAAATGTAATTTTTCAGAGGTGCGAGTCGGGATTTGAAACTACGACCGCTAAGCCGTCAAACCGCTAGGCTACCACGGCTCTCTCATTCTGAGAGGAGGCCTGTGCCCTGCATTGGGTCGTATATAGGCTGGGATGATGATGATGATGATGATGATATGTAATTTCGCACGTAAATTCCGAAAAACTCAGAGATGCGAAGCCCGGCTCAAACCCACGACCCTCTGTTTGAGAGGCCATAGCTCAAACCACCAGGCAACCACCACTTTTTCAATGCATAACTTTAAATCACCTTTTCTTTAGTTGCCAGCAGAACAACTCATGCCTCCGGAGCTCTACGCGACCCCTCCCCCCTCCCTCTACAGCAACCCCCGAAACCCCCTCAACCTCGCCCAAATGCCAGAGCTGGAGCACCGGTTCCACATGGAGCCTCGACTCACCATGGACTCCAGGAGCTGTTCCAACTCTCCACCAGTCAGATTCAATACTGACAGCAGTGTCTATTATAATAAGATGACTGAAAGGAACATTAATACGTTGCCGCATTTGAAAAGGATAAATGGTGAGTGAATAAATTAGCATCCCCATTATTAGATACCCTTTAGGGACAAAGTTACCCGACTTCACAGTACAAGCTTTTCACTGTACTTTTTGGTTACTGTACTTGTGTTGTCTTAAATTACATGTATTAATACCTTATCTCCAAGAAATCCGATCACTACAAATGGGTGAATTAAAAAAATACAGACATAAGTAAAACTAAATGCGCAAGTGAACACAAGACAATTAATTATAGACTCTCTGTCTCTAATTATTGACAAATGTTAACTTAGAATTAGTATTGTGAACGTGACGTGAATTTTTCCAAAATGCAGTTCAGTTCGTTGCGTTTTGAAAAATCCTTTTTTTTTTAGTCTCGCAAATTTTCCCTCGCCACTTTATGTTTTCTCGCATATTAATTTTATTTTTTTGTTGCAGGCAACTCTATGGCTCAAAAACCAAGTGACCCTAAACAAAGTGCCGCTAAATCAACGGACATGAGTTTAGAACCTGTCAAAATGGGCAGTCAAGAGTGCGGTTAGTGTTAAAAAAATATGACATTTGGTGAAACTGTATTTATAGTGGATAAGTGTAAACTTGACAGCATTAAGTGTAATTACCGTATGCGTACATTTTCTATGATTTTCGATGTTAATCGATTATTGGTGTACCTAGTACGGAGGTACTTGAAGCATTTTAAAAAAATGAGTACTTAATCACAAAAAATCCTACTTGATAATTTTGGAAAAGTTGTAGAGCATTTTATTTTCGTTTTTTTTTACGTTTTCGCACATTTAAAAGTGGGTTGAGCATGAAAAGTACCTACTTTTAAAAGTTGCCCGTGCACATCAAAGTTATTCCGATTTTAAATGCCTCATCTCTACTAATAGTATAGACTCAGAGATCGGAATTTTAAGCGGCTAAACAAAAGACTATCGGCTATCATCATCAGAGCCGTCTTAACACATTCACCGCCAGCAAAGTGCATATATAAGGTGACTGCACCAGACATATTAAGCACAGTAGTACCCGGTAATGGACAACAAAGATTTAAAGCCATATAGCCCACCATTCATGGACTACCAGTTATGACCATCAGTTATCTGAGCATAGTGCTGGTAGTTTAAAAATGGGTTGTCCGTTTCATAAAATTTGGGTTTACGGAAAGAAAATGTTCATAATTAGATCTTGTACATTACTGGTGCTGTGCGTTTTCTTGACTTTCAGCCAGTGCTGCTATCATCATTTTGCAGGCAGTTGAACGCACATCAAGTCCCGACACCACCTGCCTTCGGGCACCAACGAATAAGGGGCTCAGTTGTTTAACATCTAAAACGAATTATTTTCGTGTAAACGAATATATCTGAGCTTCCATCCGTATCGTACCGATCATAACACAGTGAAATTGATCTTTTTTCACAACCATCGACATTTATAAAAAGAGCCAGCACTATAAAGAATGAAACAGTTTTATGTTTGGTCGCCAAAATTTCGATATCTAAGTATAGTCATCAATACAGAACAATGAATAATTAAAATAAATAATTGTGTTCATAATCTTATCAATACCCTGTCTACAATTTAAATAAATTAGAACTGTAAGTGTATGCAGTATTATACGATGATTGTCAATTTAAAAAATTAAAAATACAGAATATGGTGTTATTTTTTTTTACTGTGGAGTACTTGCAAAGCGTTCGTTTATTATTGGTTAAATATTTAACCCTTAGATGCATGAAATTAGGAAATACTGAAATTAAAAAATGAATCTGATTTGGCAATCGTACTAATATTATAGAGAAAGTTTGTGAAGATGTTTGGACGTTAAAAAAAGTATTTTCACATAATTTATATCTTATAATTTTTAATACTTATGCAAAGTAACGTTATACACATTAACATTATGGGTATGGCAGCATCACCATGATTTAAAATCATACTATTTGCATCAAAGGGTTAAGCCAATATGACTGCAAAAACCAACCAATCATCGATCGAAACTGTTTTGGAGTACTATACAGATAAAAAAGTAATAAAATATATAGTCGTTTGATTAGTTATTGGTCTAAATTCACTTCCAAAAGGTGCATAAGACTGAAATTGTAATTGAAATAGATATATGATTAGTTCACGAGTGAATTTACTAAACTTTTTCAATTTAAATCGTTTTCCTAATAGCGGAAGGGAATATTTAAAAAAGTAAAACTAAATTTTTTTGAAAACTCTGTCGCTTTTAGGTACCTAATTTGCACACAATCTGTAGGTATTGTGGATTTATCTAATTTTGTCTAATCCGTGTACACAACTAAGAACGTTTTTTTATTCAGATTTCCTCGATTTAGATGATTGTTTGTGTTTTTAATGTAAAACTTAAGCAACTTGGAACATAAAACATAAAAGTTACATTTTAATTATCCCTTTAAAAATGAAGCAGGTTATAATAATTGTAAGTAATCGTAATTCATAATATTAAGCGCATTCTTCGAAATAAATGTAAATAACATGTAAATAGGTACATATGTATAGATATACACAATGAGTATGTTATACGACAAGTTGCCATAATAGTTGAAGTTTTAGAAAAGTTAAGACATTTTAAATTAAAATATACCTAAGTAAGTAATATATGAGACGAGCTTTCTGTTGGGAAGATATAACTTTCTTTATGATTAAATTAAGTTGAGAAACGCTGTAAGTGGTTGACACAACTTTTTAGTTTTTTTTTTCAAAGTTAATTTTGAACTGTTTTCTAAGGTAACTAAATAAAATTACTTAAGCTGAATTTTATTGACACGAGATGGTACTGTGAGACAAAGCATTCTTGTTTAATATCTTCTTTCAACATTTTCTTCGTCCTTTACTGAAGTTATTAAGTTTGCTAAGAGCTTTTATGTTAAACAACTAATAAAAGCTTTGTTTTGCATTTAATACGGAGAATAGGCGTTTTGACTTAGTAATTCAGTGCACTGACTGGAAAACAATGAAATTAGCCTAGTTTAATGGCGTTTTAAACACATTTGAACCATTTTATGAATGTCCTTTGTCTTCAATTAAGACTCGGGATTTATTTTATGTTTTAAAATCATCGTGAACAATATTACCTAAAATAAACATGGACATGGTGCCAAAAGAAACAAAGTACATAAGACAGGAAAAGTCCTTATTTTGGCGCTACATTTTTTCTGCCACTTTTCGCTGGGGGGTGAGGTTCGCATACAGGATACGTATATTCTCATGTCAAAATTTTCATTATTACATACCACAAAGTCGGGTTACTTAGACCGAATAAAGGGTGAGTCTTACCCATACGAAAACCTCATAGAGGTATAATAAAAAACCGGCCAGTTGCGAGTAGGACTCATACATGGAGGGTTCCGTACCTCCGTACAATGTTTTAAAAACAGTTCGAAATGTAATCACTCAAATCGCAAACTTATAGGTTCGCTCTCGCTCGCGCGTAGGAATGCGCTCGGCCATGGCTATTGGCTGTTAATCGTTGCCTAGCAACTGTCAGCTGTTGCCTAACAACCAGCGCTGCAGTTAAAAACACCGAAAAGACACGTTTCTTGTATGACGACCCCTTTTATTTTTAACTTTATTTTATTTGTTTTTGCTGCTATAGCGGGCACAGTAATATACAGTGAAAATTTCAATACTTTAATGTAAACATTATGATGCACCCACAGAGATACAGGTTTCTTAATACAGGTCATTTGATTATTGCTTCTGAACATATTATAGGGAAGTTATAATAATGGATGTAGATTATAAATATTATAATTCAACGTTTTATGCGAATCATAATTTTCCCAATTTTAAACCTTTACCTAAGAAATTTTGATGTATAAAAATCTCGTGTTACGGTGTTTGTGATGGCATTCTTCTGAACGGTTTGACCGATTATTTTTTATATTTGGCAGGTATGAGAATAGGTTGTAACGTATTTTTCAACCCCTCCCCCCCTTCCCCTGCCCATTTTTAATTTATATGGCAGAACAACGTTTGCCTTGCCGGGTTAGCTAGTGTATTATATAGATAACTAGCTGTTGCCTGCGTCTATAAAAATTGCCTACAACCTATTCTCAGACCTACAGCATATAGAGAAAAAAGTTTCATAAAAATCGGTCAAGCCGTTTCGGAGGAGTTCGATTACAAACACCGTGACACGAGATTTAAGATTGACCTCTACATTTTTTTTTGTGTTGTTCTTGCTATGGTACAATACTTTTTAAAATATTTAGTACAAGAAAAATACTTCATATTCGGGAAAAAAAATATTAATAAAATAGTTACCTAATTGGAACTACGCGTGTACTGGAAATAACCACTCAGTTGCTCGCGTGAAAAATAAAACGGCCATGAATAATTGCTCTCGCCTTGCGTTGCAAACACCGCGTTTTTTTAATATTTCTCAAATATGTGTTACATAAATTATTACACCATTTAGCCAAAGAAACAGAGAATATGCTTCTAGTAGTAGTTTGGTGGGCTATTGTATTGAAATAATTATTAAAAAATTCACAAAAAGCAAAACAATGCTTACGTACCTACGAAAATTTGGGGCACTTTTTAGAGTCGATTTCAAACACTACAAACCACTTATAACACTTGAACTCATAAAAACAAACACAACAATCCTTGCCAATAACAAACGTATGCGTAACATTGTATTTACTAAACACGATATAATTTATTTCATCACAAATCTTAACAGCTGATCCGTGACCGTTACGACTCGAACTTTACTTGCAAAGTGTCTGACAGCAATTTTATTTAGTACTTAGAAAACAGTTCTTAATTGGCAATTATATTGAATCGAATCACTTTTGAAGTGTTATATTCGGAAGATGGAGGACATGTGAAAAGTTTTGCGAATGTTAAGAATTTTAAATTATTGCGGCTTTCTGAAGCGGTGTTGTTACGTAAATTTGATAATTTTAAGTATTTTATGCGATATTGAATCTGTTTTAGGTATTTTATGAGACAACACTTCACTGTGTATCTTTGGTTTAAGGCATTTTGGGGATGATTGAGGTATATTCCCACTTTATTATAAATTATTAGTTCGATTGGCATGAGATTCGAAAAAAAGTCGTAGTAGCCTAGTAGTTTGAGCTTTGGCCTCAAGAGGGTCGTGGGTTTGAGCCCAGACTCGCGCCTCTGTGTTTTTCGGTATTTATGTGCAGAATTACAATTGAAATTTCATCATTATCACCATCATTTCAGCCGAAAGACGACCACTGCTGAACATAGGCCTCCCCCTTGGCTTGGCTCGCCAACCAGATCGGTCCCGCGCCATCCGCATCCAACGCGATCCCACAACCTTACCCAGGTCGTCGCTCCATCTTTTTGGAGGACTACCTACACTGCGTCTTCCGGTCAGGCAATTGAAATTTACGTTGAAGGAAAACATCGTGAGGAAACTGGAGGCCGTATTGTCCAATGCGCGGGCGCTTGCCTTCGCTTGCACCATCTCTTTCTGTCACCGTATCTTATACCGCCGACTTGAACCCACGACCTTCTGCTTGAGAAGCTTAAGTCAGATCACTAGCTTACCACAACTTCAATGTAATTGAGACAAAAAAACAACTATACTTCATTTAATTTAGAATTGAAAACCACAACATCATTATATTGCGGCTCGTCAACTATTTCTTACCTAGCAAATAGTACAGTACAATAGTCTGGGAGCCGCAAAATAAAATTGTTTTAATGTCACTTTATTTGCGTGTCGTCAATTGTTACTCTAGTACAAATTGTAAAGAGATTACAGTTCACGAGCCGCAATATAATGTTGTTGTGGTTTATAATTCTAAATTAAATGGAGTATAGAAAGAATATACCGATTAAGAAATAATTCTCAAGGCAGATCTTATACAAGGTGATTTAGAATTAATCCGGAACATGTAAGTAAATGGTTGGGTTCAATTGACTGAACACCGTTTGTAAATGTTTTTAGGATTTTTCAATTGACATGTTTCAGTACCAACACTAGTATTGGATACTGTTTGGAACGAATCGATTTTAAAAGCCAATTAAGAAATTATGGGTACCCTTAGATGTGGCAACTTTACCTTCACGTTCAATTCTAACTACTTTCCCGGTCAACTCTACCTTCCCGGTAAGTCCTACCCTCTTAGTCAATTCTACCTCCTCAGGCAACTCTACTCGCCCGGTTCACCCTACCTTTCCTCTCAACTCTAACCTCCCCAGTCAACTCTACTTACCTGGTCAACCCTAACTTCCCAGTCAACGACTGGATAGATCATTTCCCCAAAATCGTAATTTCCTTGCAGCAAAATTTCTGTTCGCAGATTTTCCTAAATGCTTTTTTTCTCACCATAGTTTTTTACTGAAGCTTATTTTCACAGTAGCGTTTTTTCCCAATTTGAATTGACACAGAAACAGTGTCGACGGAGCTCCGCTCACGCGGAGCTCCTTCCTCTGTGTGCTTTTAGCCCTTCGGGCCGATGAAAACTTAACATAACCTAAACCTACCTATGTTTCTGTGTCGATTAAAGTTGGGAAAAAACGCGATTGTGAAAATAAGCTTCAGTAAAAAACCTTAGTGAGAAAAAAAGCATTTAGGAAAATCTTCGAACGGAAATTTTGCTACAAGGAAATTACGATTTTGGTAAATCGCTCTAACCAGTTCAGTCAACTCTACCTTCCTGCTCAATCTACCTTCCCGGTCAACTATACCTTGCCGGTTAACTTCACCTTGGCCTTAAGTCACATGTGCATGATGCGTGATAAAAAAAAAATATATATATATAAATATTAGTGGACAATCTTACACAAATCGACCTAGTCCCAAACTAAGCAAAGCTTGTGGGTACTAGACGACGATAAACATACTTATATAGATAAATAAATACTTAAATACATAGAAAACATCCATAACTCAGGAACAAATTTTCGTGCTCATCACACAAATAAATGCCCTTACCGGGATTTGAACCCAGGACCTCTTGCTTCGTAGGCAGGGTCACTACCAACTCGGCTAAAGCGGTCGTTAAACTACCAAAATTTTGTTATGGTAAATATTGCCAGACCTAGGTATACGTATTGACCTGGAAGATTTGGCCACATCTGACGATACCGCTTTTTTTAAGGTACTTCTAAAACGTTGTCTCATGTATAGTCCTAAAAATATGCCTAAACATTTTAACAAGTTAGGTATGAAGTATCTTTTTGTATTTGTTTTTTCATTTTATCATTCTTTAATGTGATCCCTTTTGTTTGATTTCGAATCGACCAAATTATAGTAGGTGCAAACATGATTAATAGTTATTTAGAATATTCTAGTTCTGTTCAATTTGTATCATAATTAATGTGGTATTTTGACAAATTTTAAGTAATCCACTCTGAATAATCCTTTTAATACACTCTAGAGCAGTGAAAATGGGTCGGATGCTATACAAGTATCTAAAAGAACTGACCTGTTTTGATAACTCTTAACTTTATTTATTTCAACTTACTTTTCCCGCAATTAAATTGAAAATAAATTTGATTCGACGTATCATCATATAATTTTTCCACATCTTCAGATATAAACATTACGATTTAACTAAAACGCAGCGTAGTATACATTAAACTACATTCTATTTTCTCGTTCACTTTGCAACATGTGCAATACCTTATGCCTAGCTCACACTGTGCCAGTTACTGTTGCACAGCTACTCGTGCCGTCACTGTCAACATAAAAGTTTCATTCGTACAGTCTCACAACCAGACCTCGGAATATACAGGGCAAAATTTAATAACGGGTAGGGCGGTCCTATATTGATAAACTCAATTTATCGGTGCTTATATAAGTACTAGTGATCGTCCCCACCGTTTTTGTAAGTGTGCTTTTTTTGGTATACACGTACTATTCTGGAGACGATTATAAAGTTCACACATAGAATGTTTTACACGATCGCTTGGTTATGAGTACCGTTGCACTATGAAACAGTTTACTGCCCAAAAATAGTTGATTAAACAAGTAAAGCAAGTAATACAATCTATGCATATGGGCTAGTCAGAGTTACTATCATGCGAGTAGACAATGACAGGTAGCTATCCGCAGATACTCCAACTTGCACCGTGTGAGCAAGACGTTACATACCATTTAGTATTAGTAGTTACTTTCTTAGCAAGAATTACAAAAGGTATTTTACTAAAGTGATCGTTACTTTTAATGTTATCTGGAAGCACAGGTGGCCGCGACTCTATTGCTGTATCCTTATCTAACTAATCTGGTAAGAAAGAGAGCTAAGGATATTGCTAGCATGCTAGCTCATTAATGTAAGAGCCCATTCACAGCATAGCCCTGTTTGACAAGGGGTGCCATTCAATCAGTATAAAAAAATATTACACGTTCGGCTAATGACATGAGTTATAAACGTTTAGCTAACAACAAAATGCATAACTTTGGAAAACATAACGTTTAGATTACATAACATTCATTTATTATAACAACGTGTGCCATAACGTTCATATGGAATAATGTCATTTTGTATAATGATTAACATTAATAATTTCGTGTGTAGACATACCTACAACGATCAGAGGGCATATCATTTTGATTAAAATAGGGTCCAGCCAGTGGTGGTAGGGTCCTTTGTCTCTCAGTAGTCACTATCGGTGCAAAATGTACATTATGCGTTTTAAATATTAGTGGCTATTGTACTGTTACAAATTATGTCAACTGATCATTATACGATTATTTAAAAGCGAAAAAGTTTTTCGGGTGCGCTGGTGGGATTCGAACCCACGTCTCCTGGGTATGCACCCCTTTTTTTTCGCTTTTAAATAATCTTAGATTCGGTGAGCAGCCGTACTGCTTATAAAATAAATAATATTTGATCATTATACTTCGAGAAAATATGCAGTTTGTTGTTATAATTTTGTTTTTATACTGGTTGAATAATATGCAGATCGAAATTATACATTTCGTTTTTATACCAAGTAACTAAGTTGCACCGCTAGATTAAAGCTCGTTTTAGATGTAAGTAAAATGAATTTAGGATGCAGGTTTTTGGATTGCTTTAAATTTGTCAAATGATCATAAAACTAGATTTTATACCTACTGTATTTTTGTTTTAAAGTAATTATAGATGATTCGCCTAATTCGCTTTAAGTTTTGTAAAACGCGTGTTTACTTTCACGGTGTATAGTTCTTTTGAAGATAATAAATGTCAGTTTTTAACGTGATTATTGTGTTTTATTTAACAGGTTTCCCTGTTTTATGAGGCACAGTACCTCACGGGTGACTTTGCTGGTACGTCCATGAGGCACATGTGTCTCATGACTTTATGAGCGTTTAATGTCATTGTTAGGTACTAAGGGGACGTGTCGAAAGTACACTATACATTGCTTCGGGACCTGTTAAGCAATGTCCAATAACTTTTGAAATTATAATCAACCAAGATCACAGATTCCTACTAATATTATAAAAGCAAGAACAAACTGATACAAAATTCAAATCCATTGTGAAGAAGACATTAATATCTAAGGCGTACTATAAAATTAATGACTATTATCATGGACAGGGATGTTTGGAAATAATTCCGATCCGCATTGGCGATCCCTAGTCTCAAATAGCGTATCTACTGTGTTAAAAATTTAATTGTATTAAATACTTTAGATGTATGTAATTTAATAACAATGTAGATCTGTTTGAAAAAATATATCCTTGTTGAGTTTCTTGCCGGTTTCTTTTTGATTGTGTCAACGATAATTAATAGGAAAGGAGTTTGCTTGTGTATTAACCTTTTCAACGCCAACGACACATATAGGTGTCACGAAGTACTGTGTCAAAGTGATCTTGACACAATGACATAAGATTCAAAGCAGGTTAACGTTTTGTCGAGGCGCGGCGGTGAAAGGGTTAATGACTTGAATTGACACTGTCCGTCTGTCAAAACTTCTTTTTCTTCTGATGTCATGGAGTGAAAACGTTTATAAACTCTTTATGTTTATTGCATGTTGTGATCGGAAAGCTGATAATCCTTTGACCCACACTGACGTTGTAATTATCTAGTAGTTAATGCGACAAGGTTCTTTAGTGGCCTAGGAATCAAATTGGTTGACTGTACATACGATAATTAAAACAAAACAAGAGTGGCTATATGTTCGATATGAGTGTATTTAAAGATCCGAGTGTTCCAACAAAAAAAAACTATTATTATGCATTGCATTGTATACTTACAAGCCAACATATTAAACAAATAATTTAACGTTTCCAGTTTCCCACGTTAAAAACAAAACGCGATGAGAAATTCAAACAAACTTAAAAGGTAAATATTAGTGAATCAATGGACGGTAGAACGCGTGTAGGTGAAAAGGTTAAAGAGCTGTTTGTAGATCTTGAATGTTCCGGATTCTTCGGGCAGTGTAATGGTTAAGGTAGGTAGAAGTGATTTTTAAGATAAAAAGAATCAATGATAAAATTCATAGATGTTTGATGGGTATGTATTACAATACCGATGTACGAAAGACCGAAAGTATTAAAACATCGAATGGGTCAAAAGACCGACACGATTTTTTTCTGAAACCGTTAACTTTTCAGAATTTATTAAAACGGCGTCATACAGAACCTATTAGGTTAGGTTAGGTTTGTTTTATAACAATCTTAAAAAGTTAACGGTTTTAGAAAAAAATCGTGTCGATCTTTTGACCCATTCGATGTTTTAATACATTCGGTCTTTCGCACCTCGGTATTGTAATACATACCCTGTTTGATTGATTGATTGAAAAATCGAAAGGTTAGGAATAGTAGATTGTACTACAAGAACATAAAACGAGTCATTTTATCCGAGACGTTCATATAGCCACCCGAGCCGGGTTTAATGCTTGAGTTTTACACTGCTTTTCATTTCGATTTCAAGGAAACAGCAATATTGGAAACTAAATTTACAAGCTCTTATTGTTCATGCTTTGCAATTTCTATAATAGGTTTGCCTAGATTTACACCAGTTATATAAAAATAAAAACAAGATTTTTATTTTATAAATTTCTAGTCTTTGTGGCTGTTTGCGCATTGCCTTGATCTTAGACTCTGTACGAAGATTTAACTTTATGCACAAGAGCATAGCCGTGGTGGCCTAGTGGTTTGACCTATGGCTTCTCAAGCAGAGGGTCGTGGGTTCAAATCCCGGCTCGCACTTCTTTTCGGAATTTATTTGCGAAATTACATTTTCATTTGAAATTTACCATGTGCTTTACTGTGAAGGAAATTATCGTGAGGAAACCTACGTACACCTGCCAAGAAATTCAATGGTGTGTGTGTGTGTGTGTGTGAACTTCCCAATCCTCACTGGGCCCGCGTGGGAACTACGGCCCAAGCCCTCTCATTCTCAGAGGAGACCTGTGCCGACGGGACGTATAAAGACTGGGACGGGAATATTCTATAACATTATTTAAAGTTGAAAAGTAAGTATTTATCAAACACGATAAAACGAACTGTTAAATAAAGACTTGTAAACCTCTATTTTTTCTAACAAGAATAAATTGCCGAAAGTAAAATCTCTCAGACGCCTCGCCCTAAACAAGACCTCGGAAGCCGCTTTATTAACAAAACCCCCGGCCGGTGAATCAGTGTCGCCGATAAGATAACATCAGGTTATTTATAAAACCCAAAGGAATTGGATTAATCCTGACTGTACAGTCGACCTCGAAACGCACTGATTACAATAACGACAAGACTATGGGCGAAACTGATTGACAACGATTTCAACTGAGCGATTTTTAACCCC
Organism: Archips xylosteana; assembly: GCA_947563465.1. NCBI lineage: Eukaryota > Metazoa > Arthropoda > Insecta > Lepidoptera > Tortricidae > Archips > Archips xylosteana. Next base: position 5,230,588 of record OX387369.1, read on the forward strand.
CGACACAAATAGTCCGTCTGTCTGTCTGTGGCATCATAGCTCTTAAACGGGTGAACCGATTTGGATGCGGTTTTATTTATTAGAAAGCAGGCTTCTTGGCAATGGTTCTTAGATATGTTTCATCAAAATCGGTTCAGCCGTTTCAAAGTTACCAGCTCTTTTGTATGCTGCGGAAGAGATCTTAGATTGAATTGCTTTGGGGGTTTTGAAATTTTTTAATTCATAGTTAGGTATATATTATAGTTACAAGCTTTTGTCCGCGTGAGCGGAGGTCCGTCGACACTGTTTCTGTGTCAATTCAAATTGGGAAAAAACGCTACTGTGGAAATAATCTTCATAAAAAACTATAGTGAGGAATAACTATAAATTTAAAAATTTAAAAACCCACAACGCAATTATGTCCTGCAACCTAAATTGGCGTAAGGGACAAAATAGCGGAGTTATGGATTGTAGTACGAATTACGCCAATTTCGATTACAGTCGTCGAACATTTATGTTTGAGCATAAAGTCCCCATTATGCGTCCCTTTAAAATCCCTTCCGCAGCTAGCAAAAGAGCTGATAACTTTGGAACGGCTGAACCAATTTTGATGAACCATATCTAAGAACCATCCTCAAGAAACCGCATCCAAATCGGTTCACCCGTTTAAGAGCTATGATGCCACAGACAGGCACACACACACATAGCGGTCAAACTTATAACACCCCTCTTTTTGTGTCGGGGATTAAAAATCATTTGGGAAAAAATGCTAATGGAAATTTTGCCACTAGTAAATAACGAGTTTGGTGAATTGATCTCCAGCCCCATTCTGCACAGGCATTTTATAGGCATTAGGGCATTTTCAGAAAACTGTACTTTTTATCCTGTACTTTTTTAAATCTAACAAATTTTGGGTTATTTCTACTCAGAATCACAAGCACTATCGATTTAAGCAACAAAAAAGTGTCCCACTTTTAATTGTCAGTTTTGTGACGCAGTTAACCACACATGTTGTATGGACCGTCACAAAACTGACTAATAAATGACTGACTAATGTATGGAAAAACGGGTACATTTTTTTGTACCCGGGTACATGTTTTTCGGGATGAGCCGAAAAGCTCAGAGGTTGAAGCCCAAGTTCCATCTCGTCCTCGAGAAGCCAAAGCCAGTCAAACCTACTGGTAACAACCGCGACTTTTCTAAAAGCTTAATATTTTGTTTTCTATTTTTTATTTTATTTATTTACTTCACAACTTTCATCTAGCTTCAATAAAAACGTATTGCTTTTTGTAGCAGCACTTTAGTTATTTAGACTGTAACTTTGTCACTAAAAGGTTAATTCTGGAGCACCGTTAACTCCGAGCTCCGAGCGGTGACCGCCTCGTTAGAGTCACCGGTTTATTTTCTAACTTTGCAGACAAATTGTAGGTATGCTAGATATATACCGTTTTTTATTTCCGTTAACTTCGATATCTTACTTGGTCATCATCATCACATCCCACAGCAGGCCGTAGCTCCCACGCGGTCCCAGTGTGAATTAGGAACTTCACACACACCATTGAATTTCTTCTCAGGTGTGTGGTTGTTTTCCTTCACCGTAAAGCTCATGGTAAATTTCAAATGTAATGTCACACATAAATTCTGAAAAACTCAGACGTGCGAGCCCGGGATCGAACCCACGACCGTCTGCTTGAGAGGCCATAGGTTAAACCACCAGGCCACCACGCCTTTTTAATACTAGCTTTGAAATTATTATTAAAATAGGTATCTCAGGGCGCCAATTTCCATACAAACGGTGCGGACATGGTTGTATGTCCACTGCGTAACCTACTTTATAGTCAGTACACTACAATAAACAACCTGGTGAAGGCGGCGGGAACGCATTGGATGCAGATGGCTCAGGGCCGATCTGTTTGGCGAGCCTTGGGGGAGGCTTATGTTCAGCAGTGGACGTCTATCGGCTGAAATGATGATGACGATGATGAATACAAATATTCTTTATTGATCACCAAAACAGTGTAGAAAAAAATAATAACAATAAAAAATCAGGCAGACAATAGACGGTCTTATCGCTCAAAAGCGATCTCTTCCAGACAACCGATACATGTAAAAATATGAATAATAATGACTATTGTTTATAATACCTAAGTAGTGATAATTTTAAACGTAAGCTTGATTATTCATCTATTTAAAATTTTATTTAGTAAACCGAGCACTTTACCCCTCTTGTAAAAAAATATTTTCACGACACTGCTCGAAAATGTTGCTATAGATAGCCTAAACCCAGTACCCAAAACTGCCTATATATGTACATTTAACAGCTGACTCATATGGCGCGCAAAACACGACAACAATGTAACACATTACAAAAACAGGATATATCAATATAATGTATTATATTTCATTATACGATACGACTTTTTGAAAGACAATTTCTGAATTTCATTCCCGGCGTGCTGAAACGACAAATTGAACCAATCAAAAGTAATCGTCTGCTGCATGTGAAATTAAATTTACCAATAAGAATGCGTCATTCATATGACTTTAATGAGGTGTTTTTTTTCCTTAAACGCATAATATGCACAAAATGCTTTAATTTTTTAATTATGAAAAAACGCCACAGCATTGAGTTTTTAAGCCTGCTGCACACTGCACTGCACTGGACTGGCTGAACAGCCAGGCTCGTCATGTTCATCGTGCTGCCGCAGGTCGGACATGACGAGGATGAGGTTTTTATTTTTTTTTAATTACCTATGCGGTTTTGGGTACTGGCCACTAAGAATGGCAAAAAAGTAATTATGTCACAAAAGAAAAAGTAAAATCGGCGGGAGGAACGCAGTGTTTCGATTGTTTAATTTTATTGTTATTTCCTCGCATTAGTCGTGAAAAGCACAATGTTTAGTCTCGGCCAAAAGTGCACTAGATGGACTCGTACTTTCAAACTAACTCTTCCATCTATTGCTTACTTTCTAGCCTCTACAACAATCTACTATTAATGTCACTTTATTTGCGTGTCGTCAATTATTGATACTCTAGTACAAATCGTAAAGAGATTACAGTTCACGAGCCGCAATATAATGTTGTTGCGGTTTCTAATTCTAAATAAAATGAAGTATAGGTATTCCCCAATTTTCAAAGCTGTGAATATCCACGAAAGTTTATTATCACGTTCGCATTATGTGCCCATGTAGTTCCAACTTTCGACATATACCAGATTTATTACAAGGCCAGAGCTACAAGCTACAAGTTACAAAGTACCGCAGCATGTAAATTGCGAAGCTCCTGATACTTTGTCTGGGTAAAGGTCGAGCTTGTAGCGTTAAACAAACGGGGGATAAAGTTTATGGTGTAAAAACTACATTATAAAGGCGCTGTCGTTATTTGCTGGTACAGGCAATAGCCATACTTTAAAAGGATACGAGAAACCTTGGTAGAGTCACTTCTTTGCCCGTCTGTGTGTCTGTTAAGCCATTAAAACAACAACAAAATTATTTTCTTACTTGAAATGTTTTTATTTCGTTGTTGATATTTTTTCCTCCGTATGGTGTCGCGTTTATAATTACACCACTCCATTTTTTCCGTGGATGTCGTAAGAAGCGACTAAGGGCATAGGTTATAGTACATTGTGCTTTAAGGGCCGTAAAAAGGGAATTACTAACGAGAGTCTATTAGAAGTTGTCTTCGCCGTCGGACTTTTAATGACTCGAGTACGTAATCCACTTACTACCCGTGATACACACAATGATTTTCATCACATTGCGAAAAAAAAATGTGTCTAAACATTTCACAGTTCGGCAAAAGAGAGACGCAAAGAAAACAATAAAATTGAATAAAATATTCCCTACCCGCTGAAGGATTCTTATGCAGGACTGATTCTAAATTATACGCGCAGGCAGATTATCACAAACTTTATTGGTTTTCACCACAATAAGTACTTATTTGTAATTAAATAGTCTAGAGCGACGTGCACAGCTTGGAAGCCATGAGAGAGAGAGAGAGAGAGACGGCAATAGCTTCCGTCTTATTCGGAACACCCGGCAAAACAGATTGTCTTTTTTTTCCAAGTCGTCTACCATAGATAATGCTAAGAGCTGTGTTTGATTTAATTTGAATGGTCGTAAAACATGTTAAAAATATTTACTAAAATTATTGCAAAACAATTTGATATAAATTTAAAACAAAAATAACGAACGATTTCTCGAAGCGTATATAAGTTTTGTCGTGTAAAATTGGGTTGTACCTAAGTTTTAAAGGTCTTTGAAACCTCTTTAGTCTGAAATTACTTGTACCTATGCAAATTTTAAAACTAAAGTCATAACTCCCTTGGGAGGAAAAACTATTCGTAAATCCATAACTCCCGTAAGAACAATTTAGGCCATTGTCCTTTAGTACCTATACAGGCGTGGAATAAGACCATTGACGAGCAAGTGAGAAAAGGTATAATTGTAGACGATAGGCTAACAACCTGTCACTATTGTAGGTACCACTTTTATCTAACATGAAAACTAAAATTGCTAAATGTAAAGCTTTCTATTTCTAAATCATACTTCTAGTTGAAAGCGCACTAACATAGCTAAAAAAAGGCGTCGCCATAAAATTTATAAAGCTGTCATGTTGAAATGAAGAATTTGCTGGCATTTCAACTTCTTGAAAACATCTGAAGAAAAGTAAGTTTATAAAAAGCTCTTTCGCAGCATTAATTTTCCAGTTTCCGCCGGCCCGCGGAATGCTAGGGGGCTTTGACCTTGTTAGAATTAACCTTTAAAATGTCGGAAAAAGCTTCGTTATCATTTTAATAAGTTCTAAACCAGCTCGAATAACAGATAACCTTTTGGGTATTTATTATAATACCGAAGGACGAAAGACCTTATTCAAATATCGAATCGGTCACAATTCCGAAAGGTTTTTTTTTTCTGAGACCGTAAACAATTCAAGATTGTTATAAAACTAACCTAACCTAACCTAACTAAAGGTTTCTATGCGATGCCGTTTTAATAAATTTGTTTTTTTTTTGTTTTGATTTTTTTTCTGTATTTTATCCGATTCTGTATTTTAATAAATTTGGTCAGAATCAGAATCAGAATATTGTATAAATGTGTCACATACAATTAGGTGGTAGTACATTTTATATTAAAGGTAGTTTCAACAGTTACTCGTTCCGGGCGTACAATATTGTTAGTGATATACTTAATGTAATTTGGTACTTAAAAGTAAAGCCTAATTTTAATACTTAAAGGCTATTTACAATTAACTAGTTCTATAATATTCTTTTCTGTTATAAAATGCTTTATCTAAAAGCCAGTTTTTGAGCCTTCGCTTAAATATATCCCCTTCCATAACCTTTAAATCAACTGGGAGATTGTTAAAAACACTAATAGCTGTTACATAGGTACTCTTTTTATATATAGAACTATTTACTTTCGGTAGCTGTAAATTATACTTATATTGCGTCTCTCGGTCTCTCGTTGGTACTTCGGTATTATATTACAATACATACCTGCCTTCTTTTTAAGTTTGTTATATAACTAACCAAACCTAATGGGTTCCTTACGATGCCGTTTTAATAACCCATTCGACGTATAATATAATTATTCAACTTTCGGTACTCAGAAATGAGCCCACCTTCAAACATCCAAATACCCAAATATCTTCACTTTCTCACTTATAATATAAGTAGAATGGGCTTTTTGTATAAAAATCAAGATTCTACATTCAAACTAAAACACCACAGCACCGCACATCCCTGGGTAAGTGGCTGAAGGGTGATTACCCCCTAAAATGGTGGTAGACTCACAGTAGTGTGAAAACCCAGTACAATGTTAAGCATTGTTTAAAATAAATGAGTCAGCATTAAGTTTCATAACAGGATACCGCTAATACCTCACCGGGAATGTATGGGAACATTAAACTGATTCATACATTTTCTTAATCGCAGCAAATAATAAAATAGAAGCGGGGGTAAAGGTTGGGTTAAGACTGAAGAAGCTAATGAATATCATCCTCTTTCATATGCGGACTTTATAAAGTAGAAATCAATAATAATTGTGAAAGATACTAACTAGAATCAGCCATAGGGGGGTACTAGGGGGGGTATTGCCGCGCAAGAACTAAAGTCACGGACATAGCTCGAAGAATCGCTAGACTTAAGTGGCAGTGGGCAGGGCACATCGCTCGTAGAACTGACGGCCGATGGGGCCGAAAGGTTCTCGAGTGGCGTTCGCGTACTGGTAGGCCTCCAACAAGATATATGGAGCAACAACCTCGTGAAGGTGGCGGGAACGCGTTGGATGTGGATGGCGCAGGGCCGATCTGTTTAGCGAGCCTTGGTGGAAGCCTATGTTCAGCAGTGGACGTATTTCGGCTGAAATGATGATGATGACGATACTAACTAGCTTTTGTCCATGACTTCATCCGCGTGGAATTAAATGAAGATCCCCTCTCCCTCATTTCATTTCAATTTCATTTATCTACTGACGCGACAATACAGTGTCACGCGACATTATTTATTTTATGATTATGTTTAGTTTTTAGGGTTCCGTATCCAAAGGGTAAAAACGAGACCCTATTACTGAGGCTCCGCTGTCCGTCCGTCTGTCCGTCTGTCACCAGGCTGTATCTCATGAACCGTGACAGCTAGACAGTTGAAATTTTCACAGATGATGTATATCGGTTGCCGCTATGACAACAAATATTAAAAAATAGAATAAAATAAATATTTAAGGAGCTCCCATACAACAAACGTGATTTTTTTTTGCCGTTTTGCCGTTAATGGCACACCATTCGTGCGCGAGTCCTTCTCGCACTTGGCCGGTTTTTTTTATTGCAAGTCCAAACTGGGTTTAATAATTAGACTAGTTCATCAATTCAGCCCCAACTTTTCTCCAGCTCATTGCAAACGAGCCTCTGGCTAAGAGCCGGGTAAGCTATAGCACATATTTAGGAGCGTAGTTACTGGAGCCAGTACTGGCTAGGTTACTTGAACCGTAGAATTGGGTTTGTTAATCTAGGTCATAAATGGGCGAATGTTTGTGATTGGCTAGACTTTGTCATAGTTTCAACGCCAAAAATGGTTGTTAGAAAATGTATGTGGAGGTTTCACGAAGAAATACTAACAGCAGTGCGAAAGTTACCGCCGCTCGTTCCTTAAATATCATAATTGCAAAATACTGGATTGCCAACTTACCCTATTTCTAAAATACCAAATTCCCAGAATACCAGACTTTCCTGTCACCGTGTTTTTCTCTATATCGGATTGCCAAAACAGCTTGTTTTCAATAGGTACTTACACCAAATTTTGTGTTAGTAAATTGGAAGACCTACCACTTTCGGTCTGGTGTCCGACCAAAAGCAGTATCTACATGCTATATATCTACAGTACACCAGTTTATGTGTCATATTACGACAATGACGATCACTTTTCGTTGATCTAATTATTACTATTGCACAATCGTTCGTCATTCTAAAAAGATATAGCTATAGATAAATCATGTGTAAGCTTGTAATTGTAAGCGATATTCAAAGCGAGCATCACTATAGTTCATGATGCAGATACAATTGATCCCGAGGGCGATTGTAGTCTAATATATAAAAATCTCGTGTCACGGAGTTTGTTATCGAACTCCTCCGAGACGGCTCGACCGATTTTTATGAAACTTTTTTGTCTAGGTACATATATTCGGTGGGTCTGAGAATAGGTCGTAGGCTATTTTTCATGCCCCTATTCTTCGCGGACGGAGTCGCAGGAAACAGTTAGTATCTAATATATAAAAATCTCGTGTCACGGTGTTTGTTAGCGAACTCCTACGAAACGGCTTGACAGATTTTTATGAAACTTTTTTCTCTATGTTCGGTAGGTCTGAGGATAGGTCGTAGGCTATTTTTTGTATATTCTCTGCAGACGGAGTCGCGGGCAACAGCTATTTTATCTATATAAGTATGTTTATCCGTTGTCGTTGCTAACGATGGGTCTTATAAGGAAGCTCAAGGTCACTCAGAGGGCGATGGAGAGGGCTATGCTTGGAGTTTCTCTGCGGGATCGCATTAGAAATGATGAAATCCGCACAAGAACTAAAGTCACGGACATAGCTCGAAGAATCGCTAGACTTTAGTGGCAGTGGGCAGGGCACATCGCTCGTAGAAATGACGGCCGATGGGGCCGAAAGGTTCTCGAGTGGCGTCCGCGGACCGGAAGACGCAATGTAGGTAGGCCTCCAACAACATGGAGCGACGTGGTGGTGAAGGCAGCAGAAACGCATTGGATGCGGATGGCGCAGGGCCGATCTGTTTGGCGAGTCTTGGGGAGGCCTATGTTCAGCAGTGGATGTCTTTCGGCTGAAATGATGATGATGATGATGATGAAGTAGACAGCTGGAGCTCCAGAGTGACACGGGGTACTTATATCCCGATATTTCCAGGGGATCGGGCCGTACACAATACACATACGGAATCCCAGGATCCCAACCGCTAAGCTTAGGGACATGGAATTTGGCACGTGTGTTCTTCGTGCAACGTTAATTGAACTTCTGAGTCCCGATTTTTAGGGTTAAAAAAAAAATATATATTAGGGGACAATCTTACACAAATCGACCTAGTCCCAAACTAAGCAAAGCTTGTACTATGGGTACTAGACGACGATAAACATACTTATATAGATAAAATACTTAAATACTTAAATACATAGAAAACATCCATAACTCAGGAACAAATATTCGTGCTCATCACACAAATAAATGCCCTTACCGGGATTTGAACCCAGGACCTCTTGCTTCGTAGGCAGGGTCACTACCAACAAGGCTAAAGCGGTCGGTTCCGTACCCAAAGGGTTCTAACGGGACCCTCTTATTAAGACTTCGCTGTCTGACCGTCCGTCTGTCACAAGGCTCTATCCCCTAAACGGTACTTTTTTTTTTTTTTTAATTTGTAATTTGGCATTTTATGGCGCAAGAACTAAGGTCACCAACATAGCTCGAAGAATCGCCAAACTCAAGTGGCAGTGGGCAGGCACATCGCTCGTAGAACTGATGGCCGATGGGGCAAAAAGGTTCTCGAGTGGCGTCCACGGACCGGAAGACGCAGAAAAGGTAGGCCTCCTATAAGATGGAGCGACGACCTGGTTAAGGTTGCGGGTTCGCGTTGGATGCAGATGGCACGGGACCGATCTGTTTGGCGAGCCTTGGGGAGGCCTATGTTCAGCAGTGGACGTCTTTCGGCTGAAATGATGATGATGATGATGATTTTCGGGTTTGGTTTTTAAAGGCCAAGGTTTTTGAGACTCCGCTGTTCATCCGTCCGTCTGTCACAGGCCTCATCTCTTGAACCGTAACAGCTATAGACACTTCAAATTATCACCGATTAAGTATTACTGGGGCCGCTATTACAAGAAATAGGTACAAAAAAAAACATAAAGGGGGTCGTCATACAAGATACGTGTTTTTAACCTCAATCTTACCTTTTTTACCGAAATATATTTAAAAATGCTCGCCGCACGGTGATTAAGTGGCGGCACAAGCAATGAAGAGGCTGACAACACCTAATTTTGTTGAAATTGATGTCATTTAAACAGTTTTTTAAGAAAAACTGCTTGTTCTAGCACATCAAAAAAATTATATGTTAATATTCATCATATTTCAAAGACCGTGGACGGACTCGATACATAATTGGACGAAATCGGCTCGATAGAAAATAATTGCAAAGATAGGTCTTAAAATCATCATTAAACGGTTCTATGTCTTTATTTTTTTGGCGTATGCGTCTGCAATTAAAAACATGAAGTCAACATATTCATACCTAAACCGCTAACGAGTCATATTTCACAAATAATCCAGTTTTTTTTTAATTAAATATTTGCCCGATAAATTTCAATATACCCGGCTGCCCAGTAATAGCGGCATCTCGTTTACTCCGATACAAATAGACAGTGTGCGCCGACGTTGGTGTTGACAGCGTCTGAACTGATAAAACGCTTATCATCCCAGTCTATATACGTCCCGCTACAGGACACAGGCCTCCTCTCAGAATAAGAAGGCTTGGGCTGCTGTTCCCACGCGGACCCAGTGCGGATTGGGAACTTCACACACACCATTGAATTCCTTCGCAGGTGTATGCAGGTTTCCTCACGTTTTCCTTCAACGTTAAGCTCGTGGTAAATTTCAAATGTAATTTCGCACATAAATTCCGAAAAACTCAGAGGTGCGAGCCGGGATCTGAACCCACGACCCTCTGCTTGAGAGGCCATAAGTCAAACCAGTAGGCCACCACAGCATCACGGTTGCCTAATGAAATAAAGTCCAAAAGTGATAAACATTTTCATTCCGCGTCTGCACTAGTAAGTATGTCTAGTAAGTTTATAATATATCGACATATTTGTATCGACATAATCCTTATGCCTATTATTTTTTTACTATGTCTGTTTGCTATGTGTATGTGTGGGCGGTGGGTGGTGGTAAATATTAAAAAAAAAAAAAAAATATTAGGGGACAATCTTACACAAATCGACCTAGTCCCAAACTAAGCAAAGCTTGTACTATGGGTACCAGACGATGATAAACATACTTATATAGATAAATAAATACTTAAATACATAGAAAACATCCATAACTCAGGAACAAATATTCGTGCTCATCACACAAATAAATGCCCCTACCGGGATTCGAACCCAGGACCTCTTGCTTCGTAGGCAGGGTCACTACCAACTAGGCTAAAGCGGTCGTTAAAACGCTAAGGTGGTGGGTGTTAGGGCCGACAACACACTGGTATCGCGTAAGGCGTTGCGAGTGTCTATGGACAGTGGTGTTCATTTAACATCAGGTGACCCACTAGTTCGTTTGTCTGGCCTCTCAACATAAAAAAAAAGTGTCGGGGCGTGAAAATTTTTGCAAGTAAAGCCGGAGCAAAAAAATAACGGAAAATACACATTTATCATCTTTTTGAAAGTGCAGTAATGGAAGAGAAGCGTTTGAGAACTTCGAAAATTTAGTCATCATAATCATCATCATCATTTCAGCCGAAATACGTCCACTGCTGAACATAGGCCTCCCCCAAGGCTCGCCAAACAGATCGGTCCCGTGCCATCAGCATCCAACGCGTTCCCGCAACACTAACCAGGTCGCTCCATCTTATCGGAGGCCTACCTACACTGCGTCTTCCGGTCCGTGGACGCCACTCGAGAACCTTGCCGCCGCTAATAAACACTCATAAGAAAGCTCGAAGTCACTCAGAGGGCGATGGAGAGGGCTATGCTCGGAGTTTCTCTGCGGGATCGCATTAGAAATGATGAAATCCGCGCAAGAAAATTTAGTCAACCCGGGGGGAATCAGGTTGTTAGTACCCTTCGCCACTAATGTCTGGTAACTTTTTCAGTTCTCAATCTAGTTCGCCTAATTAGACGGCCAGATAGCCTAGTTGTTAGAGAACCTGACTACAAAGCTTGAGGTCCCGGGTTCGATTCCCGGTCGGGGCAGATATTTGTGTGAAAAATACGAATGTTTGTGCTCGAGTCTTGGATGTTTAATATGTTTTTAAGTAAGTATGTATTTATCTATATAAGTATGTTTATCCGTAGTCTAGTACCCATAGTACAAGCTTTGCTTAGTTTGGGACTAGGTCAATTGGTGTGAATGGTCCCGTGATATTTATTTATTATTAACTAAAAATGGTGGGGAGCAGACTTTGGCCATTGTAAACTTTATACCAGAATATTTAGTAACTTCACTCTAGGGTGTAATAGGAATAGCGATAAACTCGTTCTTGCCTTAGACTGTAAAGTTCAAAATTAGATCTTAGCATCATGCTGTCCTGATCCTGCTTATGGTATTTAATACGAGAGTGAGTGAGTTGGTACGATACGAACTTCGATTTTGGAATTCTGGGTTCGGGGCTTAAGGGGCTTTGCATATGTCACTAGAAGTTAATTCGAACTTTGCATTGTGAATTGTGAAGATGCGTTTGTGGCTAGTAGAACAAATGCTACTAACACAGGTTGAGTACCGTCATGTCAGAGTACTTTGGCCCGATGGAAAGTAACTGCGATTCTTCGAGGCCCCGATTTTCAATGTTCTTTTATATGGGTGCCCCTTTTCTCCCATAATCTTTTTTATCCGAATTTTGAAAGTCATAAATTGATGTCCATAATATTCTTGCTCATAAATATCGATGGTCATAATTTTTGTAAAGCATATCGCTTAATAGTTCTAACTGCAATGAGCCATAATCCCATTGATCATAACTTTAAAAAGTCATAATATTGATATCAATAATATTTAAGGGAATATCGTTGATTATTCAGAAACGTTATAGGGCATATATCTTAAAGTAATAATTGTTTTTAGTCATATTTTTTCATTACCTAAAATGCACTAACCATCTACATTGAATTCTATAACATCCAAAGGAACATTGATAATTATTCAGAAACATTGTAAGACATATCGCTGGCAGCGAGCGAGCGAAGCGAGCGAGCAAGACTTTTAGGGCAGAAGCGACTCGGACAGGTTAGGTTCAGAAGGCTAAGGCGGGAGCGAAGCGTAAGCGTAGCTCCCGCCTTAGCCTTCGATGTTAGGTATTTTTTTATGACAGCACAGAAAAGGATTATTACCTTTAATATTATGAAATGTCATACAACCATGACATTGAATGTTATTACAAAGTAATATTGTGCCTTAAAATAATTATGACCTGCGAAAAAAGACCTTGCAATAATTATTATGAAGTGTGATGTTTCTTGACACTAAATGATATGAGTTTACTTATTAGTCCTTACAATAATTATGACTTAAGAAAATCGTAGCTCCAATTTATGTTGTTTAATATTATGACTTCCGATAATATGACAAAGAAAAATTATGACAGAAAACGTTATGGTCTTGAAAATTCGGAACAAAAATTTTATGGGAGTCATTATAGACCCTCTTTTATATAAATATCCTTTGCATTATAGGCGATTTGATCATCATCCCAGCCTATATACGTCCCACTGCAGGGCACATGCCTCCTCTCAGAATGAGAGGGCTTGGGCCGTAGTTCCCACGCGGGCCCAGTGCGGATTGGGAACTTCACATACATCATTGAATTTCTACTCAGGTGTATAAAGGTTTCCTCGCGATGTTTTCCTACACCGTAAAGCTCCATGGTAAATTACTAATGTAAGTTCGCATGTAAATTCCGAAAAACTCAGAGGTGCTAGCTGGGATTTGAACCCACGACCCTCTGCTTGAGAGGTGATAGATAGGTCAAACCACTAGGCCACCACGGCTTGTAAATTATATCAATAAATAATAGTACATTACTGCAGAGGCCGTGAAGTAAGGGATTGATGGACGAGATTTGGGGTATAAAACGAGTCCAGCAATCCCTCTTCCGGCCGAGGATTGTATAGAGCTTTTCTCAAACATGCATCATCATCATCATCATCATCATCATCATCATCATCATAATCATCCATCCATCCAACCATCCATCCATCCGTCCATCCATCCATCCATCCATCCATACATCCATCCATACATCCATCCATACATCCACCCATACATCCATCCATACATCTATCCATACATCCATCCATACATCCATCCATACATCCATCCATCCATACATCCATACATCCATCCATACATCCATCCATACATACATCCATCCATACATCCATCCATACATCCATCCATACATCCACCCATACATCCATCCATACATCCATCCATACATCCATCCATACATCCATCCATCCATCCATCCATCTATCCATACATCCATACATCCATCCATCCATACATCCATCCATACAACCATCCATACATACATCCATCCATACATCCATCCATACATCCATCCATACATCCACCCATACATCCATCCATACATCCATCCATACATCCATCCATACATGCATCCATCCATCCATCTATCCATACATCCATACATCCATCCATCCATACATCCATCCATACATCCATCCATACATCCATCCATGCATCCATCCATACATCCATCCATACATCCACCCATACATCCATCCATACATCCATCCATACATCCATCCATCCATCCATCTATCCATACATCCATACATCCATCCATCCATACATCCATCCATACATCCATCCATACATCCATCCATCCATACATCCATCCATCCATCCATCCATACATCCATCCATCCATACATCCATACATCCATCCATACATCCATATATCCATACATCCATCCATACATCCATACATCCATACATCCATCACCAGTAGTTTAGGCGGTTTTATAGAAATAAAAGAAGATAGATTTTTTTTAATGTCGTAAGTTGGCTGTATGTAATTTTTCCTTTGTCAGTTTAGTGTTAGTAAGCAAATTTAAAAAGTTACAGCAGCGGACAATAATGGTTTTTCATACTTACTTTTATGGCCTAGGCCAAGAAGTAATGTAGGGAGCCATAAACAACAAACTTCATGGCTTCATTTCGTGACATTAACGCATACATTTCAAAGCATGTTTGAGAAAATAAAATAAATAAATAAAAACTTGTTTTATCAAATAGGTAAAAAAATACGCCAGAGGAATTAGACAAAAAAAATAGCGTCCTCGACGAAAAGGAATAAAACCAACCATATAACCTGGAGCGAGTTAGTCATTCAGGGCCAAAGTAACTTGATCTTACGGCAATACTAAGCTTTTAGCTTATTTTTCTTTGCTTTGTTTGGGCCTTTTTTCGTTAAAGTTTGTACGACCTAAATAGAACATGTTATGAGAGCTTTATTTTCTCTGAAACTAAATATCACGTTTTTGACTACGCAACTCTTTAGTTTCTTTTTCACCCATGCTGCTCTAACGTACATACAGTTTTTTCTATGGCTGCTAAACTCCGAGCAAGTGTTTCTAATGAAATTCTAAATATAGTAACCTACTTATATTAAAAGGCTTACAGCGCCCTACGAGTCCAATATAACAGTGGTTTTAGGATGCTGCTGGGGCTGCCGCGTCATTGCAGTGCATCGGGGATGTTTTGCGAGTTCCACACGGATGGCTTTCATGCCATAATGCGCAAACGCGTTGCGTCCCTGGTGAGGCGCATACGCGGCAGCCCGAACAGCCTTCTCCGGACAGTTAGCAGATCGCCTGAATGGGCCGTTCCAGCTCCACTGGGATAATCTGCACTTGGCCAAGTTTTAGATTTATTATTATTAATTTATTTTTGACCTAATTTATTTTTGACCTAATTTATTTTGATTTAATTTTATATCAATTAAATTTAATCAATTAATATATATAATTCAATTTAATTTGATTTGATGTGATAGGATTTAATTTATTTTCGATTCGTTTGGATTTTATTTAATTTATTTTGAGTTATTTTTTTTTTTGATTTGGATGTATTTTGATTTAATGTAATTTGTATAAAATTTTTACTTTTGTTATTGTACTACTAACAATCGTTTTCTTGTATCACCTATTGTAACTAACAAAATATGGACTTAGTCTGAAATAAATATGTTATTATACGAACAAACAAAGAAGTTTTCTTACCTATTTAACTATTATTGTTATATATCATAGACAACTTCAATTAAAAAGAACATTCTTTTTATCAAGGCCATACCTTATAATTTGCGATAAGCATAAAGCAGCAAGTATGATACAAATTCCTGATATCACTTTATCAAAAGATTAGAAATGGATAAATAAATAATCGTAGATAATATCATCATTAGCTACACAGACTTTTAAGTAATAACACATATTAAAATGCCGTTCCTAAATAAAGTCGTTCTAGTGACTGGTGCAGCATCAGGAATAGGAGAAGCTACGGCAGTAAGATTTGCCAAAGGCTCAGCACGATTAGCCTTAGTCGATATAAGGGGAGACCTCCTTAAAAAATCCGTTGAAAACTGCGAGAAAATCAGCAGAACCAAAGTACTTAGCATCACTGCTGATCTAACCAAAGACGATGACGTGAAGAGAGTAGTTGAAGCAACAGTCAAACAATACGGAAGAATCGATGTGCTTGTAAACTGCGCTGGCATCGATGCAGTCGCCAGTATATTCGATGAAAACATTCTGGAGACTTACGATCGTGTTATTGGAGTTAACTTGAGAGCTGTTGTGGCTTTGACCAACGCGGCCATACCAGCGTTGATAGAAAGCAAAGGCAATGTAGTGAATGTATCAGGTGAATCCGCTAAGAAGATTTTGACAAGCTTCCCCGATCCTGTTTCTAAAGCTGGATTGAATCATTTCACGAGATGCGCTGCTTTGGATCTGTCGCCTCATGGTATAAGGGTGAATGCTGTCATGCCGGGAACGGTGGAGACTAACTTATACGCTAGTGCTGGGTTCCCTAAAGCCACTCAAGAAGCTATATCGAAGCAGGCTGCTAATTCGCCTTTAAAGAGGAAGGTGAAGGGGGAAGATGTGGCTGAGCTGATCACTTTTTTGGCTAGTGATGCCGCAAGGAGTATAACTGGGTCCACTTTTTCTGTTGATAGCGGTTCCCTGCTACAATAACTGTCATTATTGCAAGTTTTAAAGGGTCTCTTTGAAGATTTTCTTCAATGAAATGCTAAATCGACGATAACAAGTGGTGACTCCTAAGTCGTAAATAATAATTATTGTTTCTAACGCAGTGTTTCAAGGTAAATTGAGTGTATTAGCTCTACATAGATATAAACTTTAATTATTAATTTAAATTCTTAGTAAAAATTATCAACTGTTTGTTCACGCTTATTTTCCAGGACATGGTCCTAAAAATCTATAAATTGTTGTGACATATGAACTTTGTCATTGTCAATGTATTTAAGTTTTCAGCTAGCGAATACAAAAAGGTTGAATTAAATAATCTAAAAAGTAAGACGTACGATTCTAACCTAAAATGTAGGTTAACCATAAACTAAAGATACAGAGTAAGAAACAAATATTTCTGTTCACGACCTTATACTTCATTTAATTTAGAATTAGAAACCACAACAACATTATATTGCGGCTCGTGAACTGTAATCTCTTTACAATTTGTACTAGAGTAACAATTGACGACCCGCAAATAAAGTGTCATTAAAACAATTTTATTTTGCGGCTCCCAGACTATTGTACTGTACTATTTGCTAGGTAAGAATTAGTTGACCAGACGCAATATAATGTTATTGTGGTTTCTAATTCTAAATAAAATGAAGTATAGGAGTCACATATATGACCGCTAGTTTATGACGTGTTAAGTCTAAAAGTATGAAAGGGAAATAAACAAAGTGATTGCTTAAAACATTTTTTACATTTTAAAATTTTATTTCAATCAGAAAGTTTGTCTCATCGAGAGTTTTCAAAAAGCCCTTAGAGATCATTTTCACTCTGTAATTTTTGTAACAGCCGTGGTACAATACGTTTACTTTTAGTTTACCACTGACAGATGGCTTGCCTTCATTTCATTTCCAACTTTAACACCATACAAATAAAGTAGCCATTACAAAATCTGCAAACGTGGGTAACAGTATTCTAAAATTGGCTTTATTTGTAGGTCGTTAAAGTTGAATATGAAATGAAGGCAAACCTTCTGTCAGTGGTAAACTTTATGTAATTTTACTGTAGCCCAGAAGTTTGACCTATAGTCTCTCAAGTAGAGGATCGGAGATTCAAATCCAGACTCGCAGCTCTGAGTTTTTGAGAATTCATGTACGAAATTATACTATCACGAGCTTTACTGTGAAGGAAAACATCTTGAACCCTGCATACATCTGCGACGCAATGATGTGTGTGAAGTTCCCGGTCCGCACTGGGCCCGTATGGGAATTACAGTCCAAGCCTTCTCATTCTAAAATGAGGTCTGTACCAGTGGGACATATAGGTATAAGCTGCGATGATGTAAAGTCGAAGAAACTAAATCACGTATCTACCTACCAGGATGAAACCTTTTCATTGCAAATGTCATGTTGACATTCCATACATCTGCCAAAGAAATCATCGTGAAATTGGTTGTGAAAAGGTTCTACCCTGGTATGCAATTCATTCTGCGAAGAATTCGTTTATCGCGATCCCGCGGGAACTGTGCAATTTTCCGAGACAAAAACTGTCCTATGTTCTTTCCGGGACTCGAACTATCTCTATGCCAAATTTCATCTATATCAGCGGCACGCGGCGGACACGACGTGGGTACAAATACGCGTTCTTGAATCTACATAAGCACGACGACGTCTGAACACGCGTACGCCTACATACATCGCGCGCGCACTCTTCTGGATTCCGGCGGGGTCCGGCAATCTGCGCCTTGAGGGGTGGGGTAACTCGAATCGGTGCGGGGTGGAGCGTGTCCATTCTGTACGTTAGTACTTTTATATATTCTGTGTCAGCGGTTTAAGCGTGAAGAGGTAACAGACATACACACTTTCGCATTTATAACATTTGGATATGGCTTTTCAAATCACTTCAATTGATTCTTATTAATCCGTACGTCATACTCGATAGTAATGAACTAATCATAAATTTGGAATGACTGTTTTGTACTTTGATTCATTTTATCAGTTATCGATACTATCTTAATTAAGTATGATTGTCAGCCTCTGCATGGTTATCGTAACATATAGCACGCCCCAAGGGGCTGGTCAGTTAAACATGACACGTTATTATAATTAATTACCAAGGGGCGGAATTTTCATAGCAAAAATCAAACGTCAAGAGGTTTTTTTTTATTGTGAGAGGAAGGCAAACAACCAAGCGGGTCATCTGATGAAAAATGATCATCACCGCCCATAAATAACAACAACTCAAAGAGAGTCACTGATCTGTTGCCGGTCAAGTTGGCCAGGCATCCCACACGCTGATGTAGACTGACTAAAACATGGCTGTATACACTTAACTTTTGCCATCTCCACAGGAAAAATGATTAAAACTATTATTACAATACATTTGCTCGAAAAATTCACTTTCAAAGTGTAAAATTGGTAAGCTCTGGGAAAAATAAAATATCGGATTAGTGGAACCGACCGTCGCCGTCGGTGGTAGCGAAAAAGAGGGTTTATTTCTAGAAAAACTTGCCTTAAATACTAAATGACAGGGCCCTCTCTGGGACGGCGATGGAACTATTTACGTAGATTATTGACCGATTAAAGGGTCCTAAAGGATGCTATACAATTCGAGAAGTTCCAACAGGTTTGGCTAGATAGCGCCTACTTAAGTCTATAGTTAAATTAATAAATTTAACACAAAGGATGTATACGTGGCTCGTAAGTTCATTTTACCGAACTAGTGCGATTTTTTTACAGTTTTTTTAATTCTCCATAGTAAAAGTTTACAAGCAAAGAGTTTAAATGACAAAAATAAAAATATCGACTTATACATAGAAAAATGTATAAATATACAAAACTAAGAATGAATTTGCAAAATTGATTGTAATTATTGTTGAGGTAGGGGTTCCGTGGCAAGCGTTGAGATGAACAAAGACAAGGTTCCAGTTTGCAATGAATGTTTAATGTAAAACGGGCGTACTTATATACTATAGGAAACAAAGAATTATGAGACAGAAATAAAAACTATTGCTATTTCGTACAACATGCGAAATCATAAATTGTGGGTGGATTGAACTCTGTCGTTTTCAGTTTACCCACCGAGAAATTTAAGATGATGACACAAATATAATATAATACATATATGTGCGGTCGCCACATTACTCCCCCCTCAAGCGAAGCGTACAACGGGTTTGATTTGTCTCCCAGATCGTGAGACTCTTACGCGGCCGTCAGCGCCGGAGGGACCCGGGGTGTCGTCATTGATGACGTAAGCGGGCTTTAGCCGGTCGATTGATACATTTGCTTCACGGCCCGGCATTTGCAGCTTAAATACTTTATTGTCTCGATGCAGTACAGGATATGGGCCTTCGTATGGCGGCGTTAGGGCTTTATGTCCAGTGTCGACTCGAAGAAATACATTTTTGCATGTATGCAAGTCTTTATGCACGTAGGTGTTAGGGTTTTTTCTTGCATAACCGGCTACTCTATATTCGTTGATTGTACGACGTAGCTTATCGACGTAATTGTAATCCATTTTTGTGCCAGTGTCAGTCGCGTCGAAGAAATCCCCGGGCAGTCTAACACCACAGCCGTATGTCAATTGCGCTGCGCTAACTCCGGTGTCGCTTCTAGTTGCCGCTCGGAGTCCTAATAGTACGGTTGGCAACACTTCGAGCCATTTTGTATTTTTTTCGACTAGACAAGCTGTTAGTGCTGATTTTAATGATCTGTGCCAACGTTCCAGAATCCCGTTACACTGGGGATGATACGAAGTGGTTCTTGTTTTTTTTATACCTAGTAGTTTGGTTAGCGATGAAAAAAGGTGGCTCTCGAACTGCCGTCCTTGATCGGATGTAAGAGTGAGTGGGCATCCGAATCTTGCTATCCACGCTTCATATATCTGTTTGGCCACTATTTCCGCCGTTATATCATGTAACGGTACAGCTTCCGGCCACCGTGTTTTTCTGTCGATGATAGTAAGGAGATAGCGATGTCCATAACGTGACGGCGGCAGGGGCCCAACGATATCGACGTGGATATGTTGAAACCGTTCGGCGTGTTGATATAAGCCATAGTCGCTACTCGTATGACGGTGAATCTTCGACTGCTGGCATGGAATACATTCTCTTGTCCAGTTAGCGACGTCGGCGTTCATTGATGGCCAAAAAAATCTCTCCGTTGTTAGTTTGCGAGTTGTTCTCACACCTGGATGGCTGTGATTATGCACGGCGTTGAAAGCTATGCGTCGAAAATTAATGGGTAAATATGGTCTTATATTTGGAGTTGAAACTTCGCAATATATTTTAGTATTTGTGTTTGGTAGTGTGATTGTTTTTAATTTTAAATTGTCTTGTCGCATTAGTTTCTGTATCTCTCCGTCTTTGTCTTGTTTGGCCGCTAACTGTGCATAGTCGATCGTAGTGGGGCAGGATATGGTCTCGATGCGTGAGAGTGAGTCGGCAACAATGTTGTTTTTTCCGCTTATGTGACGTATGTCGTTAGTAAACTCGCTGATAAATAGTAACTGGCGGGTACGTCTAGGCGTTTCGCTGTCTGATACCGTCTTATTGAGGACAAATGTGAGCGGTTTGTGGTCTGTGTAAATTATCAGCGATCTTCCTTCAAACATTTTTCGGAAGTATTTGACAGCCATGTATATAGATAATAATTCACGATCAAACGTGGAGTAATTTTGCTGCGCAGTAGAAAATTTTTTCGAAAAATATCCTAGCGGCTGCCATTTGTCGTCGACGTATTGTTGTAATACCGCTCCCGCGGACAGATTCGATGCGTCGCACATTAGAGCAATCGGTGCGTCGTGCGATGGGTGCGCGAGTAGGGCTGCGCTCTCGAGGCTGGTTTTACATTGGACAAACGCTTTATCTGCTTCTTCAGTCCATATGATCTGGGTTTTGTCTTTCCTTTTGCTGTTGTGCATATATGCGTTTAGTGGTGCTTGGAGATGTGCAGCGTGCGGTATGGCGTCTCTGTAGAAATTAAGCATACCCAGGAATCTCCTTAATTCTTCGATTGTGTCAGGCTTCGGGAAAGTTGTGATAGCTGCCACTTTGTCTGCCGGTGGTTTGATGCCGGCTGGTGACACCATGTATCCCAGGAACTTTACTTCTTGTGCGCCGAATGTGCATTTGGATGGATTTATTGTAACACCGTAGTCGTTGAATCTTTCCAGGACCATGCGTAGGTGTTTGGTGTGTTCATCTTCATCTCGCGAACTAATTATTACGTCATCGATGAAAGGGTAGCAGAAATCTAACCCTTTCAGTACTTGATGAATAAATCGCTGAAAAGTCTGTCCTGCATTTTTCAGCCCTGGGCACATCCGTGGGAATTCGAACAAGCCGAACGGTGTTATAATGGCTGTTTTTTCTATATGTTCGGTGAATACCGGTAATTGTTGGTATGCTCTGTTTAGGTCAAGTGTCGAAAATATTTTTTTTCCATTTAGTTGGTAGGTGAAATCTTTAAGTCGTGGTACAGGATATCGATCTGGTTTGGTGACAGTGTTTAATCTTCTGTAGTCGCCGCATACCCTTATGTCGCCATTTTTCTTTGATACGACGTGCAGCGGACTCGCCCATGGGCTCATACTTGGACGGCAGAGCCCCTGCGACATCATGACTTCGAATTCATTTTTTACAGCTGCGTAGCGATGTGGTGGAATGGGCCGGGCTTTGCAGTACAGAGGTGGTCCAGTCGTCTCAATGTAGTGTTGAACAGAGTGTTTTGGTGCTTCTTTCATTGATGATAAACGGGTGACGTCAGGAAAATCGCGGAGTATATGGTGATACTTCTGTTTAACATCTATACTTCTCACAGTGGGTTCTGTGCTCTTACTAATGGATGCTTGTATGGATAAGTTTGTTTGCTTGTCAATTAGCGCTCGGCCGGCGACATCGACTAGTATGTTATAGTGATTTAAAAAATCTGCGCCAATAATGGGTTTGCTTACTGCAGCTACGACGAATTTCCACCGAAGTGAGCGCTGCAAGTTAAAATCCAGGTCCATAGTTTTTTCACCGTAGGTTGGTATGATAGTATTATTTGCTGCGTACAATTTAAACGTTGTCGGTCGTGATTGTACGTTCTGTTTTTTCGGGATAACGGAGATATTTGCCCCGGTATCGATGAGGAAGGTTAATCGTGACTTCTTATCCGTGATAAAGAGACGGTGTGATTTATTTTTGGCGCTGGGTCCCGTCTCATCCAACGCTGTTTTTAGTTTTCCTGCGGCAGGTTTGAAGATCTTTGTGAAAATGAACAGGGTTTTTCGCACCTATATGCCTGTCGGCCGAACTTTCGGTGATAAAAACAAAACACCGAACTGGATGGAGTTGCGCTACGGTGTGAGCGGCGGCCGCGAGGCTCCTGCGACTGCGATCGTGAACGGGCTCGATACCATTCCCGGCCGCGGCCGCGCTCGCGCCAGTTGCGCTGCGGTGAGCGACCGCGCTGGTTGTGCGTCTGCGCGGTAACGAGCTGCGTAACTGCCTCCGTTAATTTATCTATCTTATCTTCGAGTATGCTTTGTTTTGTAGGTGCGGACGACGGTGAGTAAGGCTGGTTAACGGCGCAAGCTTCTTGCTGTGATGTGGTTGCAGTCTGAGAGTGATATTTCTGCTGGATTGCTGTGACTTCGTGTTGGGCTTGTTGTTCCATCATTTTATCTGCTTTTTGTGCTAATTCGCGTAGGCTGGCCGAGTCACTGAGTGCTAATACGGTGCTGATGTTACTTGGAAGTTGTTTTAACCATAAGCCGCGCAATGTTTCTTCCGAAAGATGTTTTCCGGACAAATTTTGCATTCTTCTTATTAGCTGCGACGGCTTTAAATCACCTAGTTCGATACCGGCGAGAACGCGTTGCACATTTTGCTGTTCGGTTTCCTCGTAGACGTCAAGTAATCTCTGCTTGATGGCTTCGTATTTGGCTGAATCTGGTGGATCTAGTAGAATGTCGTATATTTCGTCGATATCTTGACGTTCGAGTTGCCCCAATACAAGCTCGTACATAGCCTGGTCTCCCTTTTTTTGTGCCGACATAATTGCCTCGAAGTGCGCGAACCAGGCTCGTAGCTTGTCGCGCCATATAGGCGGGATTCGGAGCCCGACAGAAACGCCGGATACTTCAGCATGACTGAGGTGTTCGTTCTTCGTGGAAGTTTGCGAGGTGCTCGCAGAGCCTAATGCGGAGCCAGAAGGTTGCTCTGTATCGTTACCCATCACTTCGAGGTCACCACTGTTGAGGTAGGGGTTCCGTGGCAAGCGTTGAGATGAACAAAGACAAGGTTCCAGTTTGCAATGAATGTTTAATGTAAAACGGGCGTACTTATATACTATAGGAAACAAAGAATTATGAGACAGAAATAAAAACTATTGCTATTTCGTACAACATGCGAAATCATAAATTGTGGGTGGATTGAACTCTGTCGTTTTCAGTTTACCCACCGAGAAATTTAAGATGATGACACAAATATAATATAATACATATATGTGCGGTCGCCACAATTATTATACACTGTAATTTAATTAGGTACCTCAGATTTTAATGAATTCCACCTTTTATTTACTTATTCGAAAAAATCGCAGTGGCTGAACGTGTCGAGACTTAGCCTGATAATTTTAATCAACCTAAATAAAAACAAAACTTACGCATGCGTATTACGGACGCGCCATTTTTGTAAAACTTTGCGTGGTTTTGTGTTGTTGATTATAGTATATGTACAAAAACCAAACAAAATGAGTTCTTCAAGTGATGAAGTCGACAATAACATAGAATTAACTCCGCCCGATATTGTAAGTAAGGCGCAATTTGCGCAAAATAATCTGTTTTATTTTTCAGCTTTGTGTTATTCATTGCCTATTTTCTCACAAATGTATTGAAAACGTCGTATGATACACGGTTGGCAAGGTTTTACAAACTAGTGACGATGAAAACCCTCCCCTTGCGGCTCGGGTTTATCACTCGTCAGCTCATTTGTAAAACCTTACTTACCAACCTCGTATCACAAATAACCATTTCAAAGATTCAAGCTCTCTTTTACAAATAGGTAGCTTCACCAACTAACTAGCGAATGAAGGTCAAAGTCTTAAACTTGCGAAAGTAAACTCATCACGTTCTGTTTAAAAAACTCATTAAAGTAAGAGTTAAATGAGTTTTTAAAATGTATTACTTGCTTACTCTCTGTTATCCTTTGAAATTAAACAACAACTTGGAAGATATTGGTGCAAGACAAGAAAAATAGCGATAGATATTATTTAAAAAATGAATCTTCGTAATCTCATCGTCCCTGCCAATATGCGTCTGACAGCAGCGAATCATTTTTGTGACAGTTTTAGGGATCCGTACCCAAAGGGTAAAAATGGGACCCTAGAACTGAGACTTTGCTGTCCGTCCGTCCGTCTGGCCGTCTGTCCGTCTGTCACCAAGCTGTATCTCATGGACTGTGATAGCTAGACAGTTGAATTTTTCACAGATAATACTAAAAAACAGAATAAAATAAATATTTAAGGGGGCTCCCATACAACTTTACGTGATTTTTTTTTGCCGTTTTTATAGATATTGGTACGGGACCCTTCGTGCGCGAGTTCGACTCTTATTTAACCGGTTTTTTTTTCACACAGTTTACATGGGTCGTGAACGTCACAAAACAATACAAAAAATTGTATGGAAAATTAGGGACATTTTTGTAACTGTCAAAATTAATTAATTGAAAACGCCTGTTAGTAGGATTCAACCAACTAAATGAACGCTTATGAAAACGAACTGAAACAATTACTTTGCTCAGCCGCGACCTTACAATAGCTACGTTTATGTAAAAACTATGTTCATGCAGATCCTCCACCTCCACACTACATCAATTCATCATCATCATCCCAGCCTATATACGTCCCACTGCAGGGCACAGGCCTGCTATCAGAATGAGAGAGCTTGGGCCGTAGTTCCCACGCGGACTCAGTGCGGATTAGGAACTTCACACACACCATTGAATTTCTTCTCAGGTTTCCTCATGACGTTTTCCTTCACCGTAAAGATCATGGTAAATTACAAATGTAATTTCGCACATAAATTCCGAAAAATTCAGAGGTGCGAGCCCGGACTCGAACCCACGACCCTCTGCTTGAGAGACCATAGGGCAAACCACTAGGCCACCACGGCTTCTTCACAATGTACGAACACACACAAATCACACAAACCCGACTATTACCACCACCAAACTACACTGACGCTTTGCGAACTCATCTCCCCTTATCTTAGCATATGAAAACCGCTGCATTACACACCACAGCCTGCAGAATAGAACTTTCGCACCCATGCTGGAAGTTTTCCTGTTTTTTCCGGGAATTATAACAAGTCTTGTGAATTTAGTAACAAGTTCCGCCCAGTCCATAAAAAGTGAGGGGAATCGGGTCTTCTGTTTATTTTGAGTGTAGTTCTTTCTAATCTGGATACTTACCTAAGTATTGAAGAACTATATACAGTGTGTAACAAAAACCCTGTAATATTTCACTGCAGCATAAAGATAGCTACCGGAGCATAGTGAAAAAATACGGATAACTCACTTTTATGATCGAGTTTAGCTCGACTGTTTCGGGCTAATCCGTGCCCCTTCTTCCTGGAGTCACACGTCACGCACGCAGCCCGCCCCGCCGCGACGCGAAGAAGCGACGCGTGTGGTGTGGCTCCGGGAAGAAGGGCTACAGCTTAGCCCGAAACATGTCAAGCTAAACTCGATCATAGACGTGAGTTATCCGTATTTTTTCACTATGAGTAAAGTCTCACGCACGGTAGTTTTATGTTTAAAACAGCTACCGAAATACAATTTTTTTTTAACTTACTGATGCCCGCGACTCCGTCCGCGAACAATTCGTTTATCGCTATCCCGGGGGAACTATGCAATTTTCCGGGATAAAAACTATCCGATGATATTCCTAAGGTCTCAAACTATCTCCATACCAAATTTCATGTAAATCCGTTTAGCCGTTATTGCATGATTTTGTAACAAACATCCAAACATCTTCACAAGCTTTTACACATAATATTATTAGGATTTATTTAGTACGGATAGACATGGATGTTGCGTTTCCCATTTGCATGAAAACCTTAACAGAAATAAACTCCAAGCTCCCCATTCTTATACAATCGCCATCCGTTAATAAAAACCCTGCTAAACTTTATAATGAATTGCACAACAAATCCCAACTCCATACAAATACGATCACAAATATTTTAACTTTTGACGGCCGTCAAAAAAAGCCGCGCAAATTTGGCGAAAAAAAGCGAGAAAACTTTAAATGACTTGGTTCCGTTGGACACAGTGATGGATCGGGCCGAAGTGCTGCTGATAGGCCTGGGTAGCAGAGAGGGTAGGCTGTATGGTTGTGAATTAAACGCTGGAGTAGGGTAAATCGCCAATAACTGGCCCCCTCATACTGAAAATGAACTCTGTTCCCCTACAAACAGAATTCAATTTAGTATAACGTGGCCAGTTATTGGCGATTTACACGATATGTTGGAGTTCAAAGAAAAATGCTGCGACAGATTGACAGATGTCACCGACCTCGTAAAGTTCATTTCAGTAAAATCTGACAATCGCTAAATAGTTATTTATGTTCCGGGAAAATACATAGCCCATGTTACTCTCGGAACTGAGACGAATCTAATGACACCTCACACTTCATAATCCATTGAGCCGTTTAGGCTGCAGGACGTGCCAAGGGCGTGCCAAAGAATGATACATACATACATAAGGGTGAATCAACTTTTTTGTGTTGTTTACTCTGGCCCCGGTTGTCCAAGTGACACTTCATACTGTTTCATAGAAAAATGCTTAGGTTGTCCAAGGGAACAAAATTTGTGTTACTATAGCAACGGGAGGCACTAAAAAGTTGATTCATCTAAATACAAACGTTCGAAAAACATAACCCTCCTTCGACAATCGGGTGAAATACGAATACGTTTTAACCACATAGTCGGCCTACTTTATCATAGCCGCACTTGATCACAATAAAACTAACCACGACGTTTGTCAGCACAGTGAATAAGCCGACATATCTGGCCGGTGTCGATAGCTTCAGCACTTGTTGGGATGAAATTAGATTCCAATAAAAATACGGTGAAGTGCGAAATAAACATGACAATGGTTCCGTCTTTTGGGGGTGTTTGTAATTCCTTTGGCAGCGTTGTTTAGACAAAGCATTCTGCGGAGTCGCCTTAAGGCAAACACTATTATTTTCGTTTTAATTTGCGTAAAAATTCAACATTAGCTCTGGCGTATATACCTACGTCTTGCTGGGCATTGGCCTCCTCTCAGATCGAGATGGCTTGGGCTGAAGGTTCCACGCTAGCACCATTGAAATAGTAGTAGTTCGACCTATGGCCTTATGAGCAAAGAGTCGTGGGTTCAAGTCTCTGAATTTTTGGAATCATCATCATTTCAGCCGTAGGACGTATGCCTCCCTCATTGATACCCCATCATTACGATTGGAAGCGGCTTGCATCCACCGTGAACCTGTAGCATTTAACAATTGTTTCGTCCATATCTTTGGTGGACGTCCCACGCTGCGCTTGCCAGTAGGTACGTGGTCTCTATTCAAGAACTTTACAGCTCCATAACGGCCACCTGTTCTTCGTGCTATGTGGCTTGCCCATTGTTATTTCAACGAGCGAATACGTTTGGCTATGTCCATGTGGTTAATTTTTTGAATCTAAATATGTGCGAAATTACATTTGAAAATTATTATGGTGAAGGAAAACATCTCTCTCTATCAATTGACCGAACGAGCGCGAAGTACGAAGGAAGCGTCACTGTTATTAAATGGAATTTCTCTATGGATGTCATTGAAAGAGAAAAGTGTAAGTATATGGGCGTGTGACTTTGTGTGCGTGCGCGTGTGAATGTGTGGATGTGTGTGTGTGATAAGCCAAACACGAAGAAAACAGTTGTTTGTGTCCCGAGAATACGTATTTACTGAGAGAGCGCGAAGTGTCAGCGAAACATCTTTAGCGACCGCTTTAGCCTAGTTGGTGGTGACCCTGCCTACGAAGCAAGAGGGTTCAAATCCCGGTAAGGGCATTTATTTGTGTGATGAGCACGAATATTTGTTCCTGAGTTATGGATGTTTTCTGAGTATTTAAGTATTTATTTATCTATATAAGTATGTCTATCGTCGTCTAGTACCCATAGTACAAGCTTTGCTTAGTTTGGGACTAGGTCGATTTGTGTGAGATTGTCCCCTAATATTATATATTTATTTATCTCTAAGTATTTATCTATAAATGTGTCTCACAAAGCCGCCAGTACGTGTTCTCTGCTAAGTGCCTACGGGTCCCTAACAATGTAACCAGAGTTACAAAATGACTTTCTACCCAAATATCTTCATCTATATCCCAAGTCAGGTCGTGTTTGACCTAGCCGACGGTCGGATTTATTGCTAACATGAAGGTCAATAAGTTTCTAGACTGGATTACCTATACTTTTAATAGGCAATGTGATGAGTTTAGACGACCAAATGGCCTAGTGGTTAGAGAACCTGACTAC
Source organism: Archips xylosteana (assembly GCA_947563465.1). Taxonomy (NCBI): domain Eukaryota; kingdom Metazoa; phylum Arthropoda; class Insecta; order Lepidoptera; family Tortricidae; genus Archips; species Archips xylosteana. The sequence continues at coordinate 5,259,594 of OX387369.1, forward strand.
AACAAAAAATGAATGAAAAATACGACTGTTCGTTCTAGAGTCATGGGTGTTTATTTATGTATTTAAGTAGTCTCCGCAAATAAAAACAAGTCTAATTACAAATCTAAGACTTTGGATCCCTTTCATTTCCATTTACCTCGGAGCTACCATTGAATCAGACACAATCTCTTAATCCTACAACAAACCTCTGCAACTATCTAAGATCTTTTCACTGAAAGAATTTCGTAGTCTAGACGAGATTGTATCTATCTGTTTGATACAGACAAATACAAACAGACAATGCTTGGTAGCCTAGTAGTTAACATATGACCTCTCAAGCCGAGGACCATGGTTTCAATCCTGGGCTCGCACCTCTGAAGTTTTCAGAATTCACGATGAGTGGAGACCACGGATCGGCAAACGTCGGGAGACGTCCTCAGACTCGGTGGAGCATGATCTTTGCAAGGCGGCTGGCAAGAGCTGGATGTGAGTGGCCGAGGATCGTGCTCAGTGGCGTGCCATGGGAGAGGCCTATGTCCACGAGTGGACGAGCATAGGCATGAGCGAATCACGCGGTTCTTACGTTCATGCGGTCCCTTGAAGCTGTGAAAAAATCAAGCTACTAAGTCTTCGCAATCCAAAGATATGTCGATTTGAGCATATTTTGTAACAATTCGTAGAGGAATCAAAACCTATATATAGTGTACTTCCCATAGACTTAGAATCATGAAAGGCATGAAGGGAGCACGAAAGGAAAAATCATTAATTTGTTTTTCATCATCATCATCATCCCAGCGTATATACGCCCCACTGCAGGGCACAGGCCTCCTCTCAAAATTAGAGCGGTTGGGCCGTAGTTCCCACGCGGGCCCAGTGCGGATCGGGAACTTCACTCACACACACCATTGAATTTCTTCGCAGGTGTATGGTTTCCTCATTCCTTCTTTCCTTCACCACAAATTCTGAAAAACTCAAGAGATGCGAGCTAGGATTTGAACCCGAGACCCTCTGCTGGAGAGGCCGTAGGTCAAACTACTAGGCCACCAGCTATTAATATAACTAATTTCTGGTTCTGTCACTAAGAAATGCGATTAATATTTTACTAACGAACTATTTACACAGTGGCAGTGGCAGTGAGCAGGGCACATCGCTCTTAGAACTGGTGGCCCATGAGGCCAAAAGCTTCTCGAGTGGAGTACCTACACGGACCGGAAAACGCAGTGTAGAAAGGCCTCCAATAAGATGGAGTGACGACCTGGTTAAGGTTGCGGGAACGCGTTGATTGCGGAAGACACAGGACCGATCTATTTGGCCAACCCACGCTTAGCATACCTACCCCATGTTCAGCAGTTCGTATTTCCATCTAAATAATGATGACGATGATGATGATCAGACTTACAGACTTAGATTTACATACAAGTTTGTACGGAACCCTCGGTGCGCGAGTCCGGCTCGAACTTGACCGGCTTTTTTTAGTTTTTCCACGTGCTTTCTTCCACGGAAAATGTAGTGACCCAGTAACAAGGGCAGTTCATGGGCATACATCCTCTTTCGGCGGCTTTTCCCAAATTTGGGCGGGAAATCGTATCGGACCGGAAGTAGCGCGGTTCCGGGAGCCACTTCCGCTTACAGGAGGGTAGTTGGAATACTATCAATATAGCCAAGGAAGATGGAAACAGGACTTACTCTAATTAGAAATTGGAGTTGTTCTCATTGTCCAAGGTGGGAAATAACGATAATTAGGCCTCTAGCGATATATTTTCCAAACCGGTGAATAAGGGTGGATGAATGACCGGATAGCCCAGTAGTTAGAGAACCTGACTACGAAGCTTGAGGTCACGGGTTCGATTCCCAGTCGAGGCAGATATTTGTGTGAAAGATACGAATGTTTGTGCTCGAGTCTTGGATGTTCAATTATGTATGTAAGTACGTATGGATTTATCTATATAAGTAGGTATGTTTATCCGTTGTCTAGTACCCACAGTACAAGCTTTGCTTAGTTTGGGACTAGGTGCAATTGGCTAAGTAAAGTTTTTTGAAGAGGTGCTAATTATATTTTTTTCGACAGTCGGCGTTCTGGAGATCGAGAAACTGCAGCTGTTTTATTTTTATCTCCTATTGTTTACTGGAAATATTTTTTTAAGTGTTCGAGATGACATTTGTGAGATTTTATGGCTGACAAGCCGTACGTGCTCAGAACTTAGTAGAAACAGAAAAAAAACCGAAGTGAGCTGTCACTTCTGTTAATGTCAAATCGTTTGCGTTTCGTTTACTTTGCATTTTGGTGTGCTCAGTGTGATTTTTGGACTATTTTTATCGACTTCCACATAAAATCCGGACTTTCAATTTTACCGCATTTCTCCACGACCTATGCACTATAATTGGATCACGATTGAATACTTTCGATCACTATTTTGGAACTGCTTCTTGGACAACGCAAAACAAACGAAACGCAAACGGTTAGATTTCATTTGACATTGACAGAAGCGACAGTTGACTTCGTTTTTATTTCTATTTCTTTTTAGTACTGAGCACGAACCGCTTGTCAGGCGTAAAATCTCACAAATGTCATCTCGAACACTTAAAAAAATATTTCCAATAAATAAAAGGAGATCACAATAAAACAGCTCCAGTTTCTTGGTGTTGAAGTCGACCACTGTCGAAAAAAAATATAATTAGCACCTTTTCAAATAACTTTACTTAGCTAATTGCGCTCGTGCCAAAAATACCACGTTCCCAAAATACTACATTACCTGTTACTACATTTCTAGCTTACCAGATTCTCGTCGCATTTTTACGAACGAAAAGTACGAATTTTTTGAGGTGTCCCGATCCCGTTAACAGCCCACCTTTCGAACAAAACCATTGTATTCTATTATGTCCTCAAGTGCATAATCCTCAGTTTAAAATGAACGGAAATATAAGATAAAATAGCTCATTGAAATAACGACTTTATTATTTACAGTAGACAGTTCAGTTAAATGAATCTGTGTCACTTTTTTTTTAATATTTCAGGGTGCATTTTAATAAATATGCAATCGTCATAGACGTAAACAGAGTAGACAGTTAGTAGGTAATCTATATTCTAGAAACCAGGGTCTACATGATGTTCGTCGGCTAACATTATTTATTGCTCAGCACTGTTTCTGTGCAATAAAATCTCAATTTACTGCAACAGTGTTTTGGCTCCAGAACCCTAAAAAACATGGCTTCGTTGAACCCGTTTTGTGAAAAAATCGTTGTGCGAATAGGTACGATATTTTAACTTTCCGAGTTGACAATACTACAACGACATCTTACGTAACAAATCTAGAAATTTCAGTATAATATCTTAAACGTAGTGATGCTGCCTATTCCGCCCAATAACCGTGCCGTTTAACACATAGTATTAAACATTCCAACATTGAGACAGCCCGGAATTCCAATAAAACCTACAGGGTGTCGTGTGAGCTTCTCGGATTATCTCGGTACGTCGGAGTCAGATAAATCTGGAGTAATGGCTAGTAAAATCAAATATGTTTAAACTTTCACTATGTTTTGGCCTATTCGGTGTCGAGACCAAGGTCGTTGGGTTTTATTTAACCCTGAGGCTCTTTGAGGAAATAGCGAAGAGGTTAGTCGACGTCACGGGCGGCATCAGCGGCTGTCAATACTACGACCGTCGATCAAAGAAAGTGCCAAGTGCTGATGATGCTTCAGAGAAAGGATACGCGTGTCCTGATTTTTTTTATTTATGGCGGGGACGTTTTTCTTGGTTGTAGGTTTTGTTGATTTGTGTAGGTTATTTTTTGACGTGACAACGTCTAATAAATCGTTTAACGCCGGCTGCACGCACGAAAAAGGATGATGCAATGTAACGTACAAGAGAGAGCAGTGAACGCCAGGATGTACAAGAGAGCAGCGCGCGCCAGGATGTACAATCTTAGTACTAGTGCTCGGGTAATTTTTAATGGGGGGTGCGGGGTGCGGGGGCATTAAACGGGGATGAAAGTTTCATTGATTTTGCCGTAGGAAGCACCGTTTCCAAGATAAGTACTTGACAAAACACCGATTCTCGTCCGATCACCGAGGTTAAGCAACGTCGGGCGCGGTCAGTGCTTGGATGGGAGACCGCCTGGTTTCATTTTTGTTTTTTGAATGTTTTGTTATGACGTTGTCACGTTAAACTATCGTCCGTAAACCGACTTTACAGACAATCGGTTTTTTTATGCGGAGGTAGGACGAGAAAATTGCATGAAAAAGAATATTTTCAACGCAAACGTAGCTAAGTACATATTTTGCGTGACGGACATTATTGACGGTATTGAAGTTGATTCTGCCAAACCAAGGGTGGTTGCAGATTGCCAAAAGCATAGCCGCAATAGTAAGCAAAGAAAGAAAGAAAGAAGAAAGAAAATACATTTATTTACAACAACACAAGACACATCATCAATATTTTACAAAACATAAGGCAACACTAAAGCTAAAGATAGAATGTGTCATTGCGGTTGCAAATCGGACAATGGCTCAGCATAATGCTGAGGCGTTTAAAACACCCCAGCGCTGATTTTCAGCCAGTTCCGTTGGTGACACCCGGATCGCTGTTTAGATAGATAAATAAATAAACTGCACACTAATAGCTACATACATAAGACTACATGCGTAAATAAATAATTTGTAAATTGTAAAAGCAAATAATAATAACAAAATTTCTTGAACATAATTAGTATATCTCACTTGCCAAGTATACAACCCTGCGCGGACTAAAAAGAAAAATGAAAAATGAAATAACCGAGACAATAAAAATCAAAGAAGTTTTGTGAAATACTGCAAAGCATGATTTATGGGTACTAGGTATACTTAGATAGATACATACGAGTACTAAATTGCAGTCATTAAGTTTTGGGACATTTTGTATATTTTTTTACCAACAGTAGGTGCCATTTCATATATATTTTGACGTGACAACGTCTAATAAATCGATGAACTCCGGCTGCACGCACGAAAAAGGATGACTCAGTGTAACGCACATAACGCATTGTCCCGTTACGCGACCCGTTACGCTCGAGCCTATGAACGATCGGAGCGAGAGCGCGGCACGAGCGAGCGAAAGGCACAATCGGCAAAAGTATGCAATCATTTCTTCAATGTTTTGTTATGACGTTGTGACGTTAAACTATCGTATCGTTTTTTGAATTGAATTGAATCGAATTGAATCAGAACTGCGGGTGTGCGTTGTTAGCCGTGTAAAAAGTGGTACACTCTCCTTATAAAGGCACCCATATTATAGCAAGACGTTTAGCACGTTCGAGGCAAGAAACATCGTTTAAATCACATAGTGCGCAAGCACCATCCATCGAGGTGGTGTTGATAGAAACTACTTTCCCGTCGGATAATATGGAAATCAATTTCTGAACTTAAATTCGAAACAAGGGATGCCACAATGGAGGTGTACTCTAAAAACTTCAGCCCCATTCCGCGGAACTTAATAAAAAGTCAGCACATTAACATTTCCTCCACCGCTCTCTTTTCGTATTAGGTCCAAAGTAAAACTCGTTACGTTCAATCTGCGATTTTTGTTTAACAATTGCTTTTTGTTTCTGACCCAAATTGCGATGGAACTTGGTTGTTCTCCGCAATTTTTTTGGCAAATTAGTATGCTGAAGATAATAAGCTATTGAAATTTTTGTTGTGGACATTTTCCGGTGAAATAGAATCAACGACATAGATTGAAGCATATATAGGACAACGCTACAGGCGCCAGCATCATCATCTTATCTTATCTTATCTTAGTATTAGGTCCTTGCGGATACACTTCGACCCATAGGGATCTTTAACCCCCCCCAGCAATTTAATTACCCCTCCAGCATCATCATCATCCCAGCCGTTACACGCACAGGCCTCCTCTCACGTATTGGTAACTTCACAAACGCTGTTAAATTTCTTTGCAGGCGTGTGCAGATTTTTCTCACGATGTTTACCTTCACCGTTAAGCTCATGGTAAGTTTGAAATGTTATTTCGCACGGCTTCGAACCCACGACCCTCTGCTTGAGCGGCCATAGGCTATCGCGGCTGTTTAAATTGTATTGAGTTGGAAATTGGAAATTTGCCAATGAACTAGAGTCGACGACGTAAAATATAGAGGACGATTTTGGAGATGCGTGAGGACAAACCTAATAAACTCTGTTAATTATAGTTACCTACCCTATTCCCTCTCCTTTTTCAAAAGCCGGCAACAGATCAGGACCTCTACGATGAGATACACTAGTTTACAGTGACCGTACTCGCTAGCGACGGCGTAAATGATTTGTATGGAGAATTGTACTTCCGTAAGTGACCGCTAGAGGCGCTGTACACAATTCTCCATACAAATCATTTACGCCGTCGCTAGCGAGTATGGTCACTGTAAACTAGTGTAACTCATGATAGAGGTACAGACTCTCTTTGAGTTGTTGATATTTATGGGCGGTGGTGATCATTTTCCATCAGAGACCCGCATGCTCGTTTGCCTCCCTCTCATAATAAAAATAATAAAAAACACCGATTAGTGTTCTTTTATTTTTTTGTCGTGTTTGATGCAAGTTTCTATAGTAGTAGTAGTTCATTCCGATTGAGCGATAGTTGTTGATATTTATGGGCGGTGGTGATAATTTTCCTTGAGAGACCCGCTTGCTCGTTTTCCTTTCTCTCATAATAAAAATATATTATATAAATAGAAGTGTGGGCAGACGGCCTGTCCGATGGCCCGATGACATTAAGGAGACAGCAGACCAGTCTGGAAGAGAGAGACAGATAGTCGATCTAGATGGAGGAACCGCCCAAATTATGTACATTAAAGATTCCACGAAGAGCTAAGTAGTTTTCTACTCAGAAATGTGGACTAAAACAGTCTGGACACATCTTTAAACTCTGGGCCGACTTCGACGAAACTTGTAGGGATTGTTTTTCAGTAGACGTATTCCGTCCGTGCGATAGATGAATAAGTTGTTATACGAAAGTAAATTAGGTATTGAAAAAGGTGAGAATGGATTAAAAAGTTTCACATTTAATAGGAAAACATTGTATTTGGGTCATGTGCGAATAAATTTGGGTTAAGATTTTTTACTAACAATGCCTTCCCTGTTCTATTGTTGCTTTTGTTTGTTTACTTAACAACGAGGATGTTTGCAATTAACTTGCTTTTTTAATGGATTTCATGTGCTCAAAATTCACGGTTCGAAGTCTGTTTTTTGTTAAAAATATTTTGTTTGTAAAAAAATGTTTTTTAATCCCCTGTTTTTGCTGATGGTGCTTCGTCGCTGTGTTACAAGCTCTACACTGTACCATAAAATAAATCCGGATTATTTCAGTGGATGTTTGGTCATGTTTGATTAAATACTCTTTTAAATATTTTTCTGCATTTTTTATTCATGATCCTCATCATCCTACCTAGCCTATACGTCAGACTGCAGGGCACAGGTCTCCTCTCAGGATGAGAGGGCTAGGGTCGTAGTTCCCACGAGGACCCAGTGCGGAGTGGGAACTTCGCACATACCCTTGAATTTCCTCGCAGTTTACAAGCTTCATTAATAGGGATAGCAGAGTCTTAGTAATAGGGTCCCGTTGCCCGGTGCCACGGAACCCTAAAAAAAGATGTACAAAAGAACATAAATTACAAAGTAGGTATTACTAGCGTTTAATTCCAAAGCATCGGGCAGGTTGCCATTTTGGACTTAAGGCACGCTTCCGAGCGAGTCTACGTAGCGACCGCAGGCTATACAGGGTTATTTGTAATTCACTAGCATCCTTTTAACCCTAAACTCCTACCACTTAAACAAATGTTTTTTGTTTTACGGGTTTTGTCATATATAACTTAATATTTTTGGTGTAATAACGTTTTGAAAAATAATGAAAATATGAGATTTCCTCTTATTTTTACGATACTCTGTGTATTTGTATGGGAAAAAAAGTGCTTCATTTTAAAAAGTCGTAAAACAAAAAACATTTGTTTGAGTGATAGGAATTCGGGGTTAAGAGGATGTCAGTGAATTAAAAATAACCCTGTATAAAAAATAGATATGTGAAAGAGCCCTACAGAAGGACCTACTTACAGAATAAACGATTAGATTCTAATTTTGGATGAAATTTGGTATGTAGATAGCTAAATATCTGGTATAATAACCCGCAAAGGGCTCTACGTTTTTAAACACCATCTCTTTCAGAAAAATCATCATTGCCAAGAAGAATGTGCTGCATGAAATTTAGCAGTAAATACTTTATTCCGAACAAAATTATATTACAATTTACTAAAATATTAATAAAAGAAAGACAGAGTAAATTAAAACATGGAAAAGACAAAATTTACCTACATTTTAACGAAACCTATTTCATCATTTTTATAATGATGTATGGGGTCTCTAAGCTAAGTAAGTACTTAATCAAAAACATCTTGGAGCTGTAGGTCTATCCAAAATCTAGCCGTTTTAGCGTGAAAGACTAACAAACACACGCTCGCACGACCATTTGTATTAATAACAAAAACATTATTACATTTATTTTGTTCGAAGGTTAACAGGCAGAAATCCCTTTAAGAGATAAGTCCGCCTTTATACCTACATCCGATACTCTTCTGTTAATGTCACGAGCGAAGCTGCGGTTGAAATCAAAATCAGAAGTCAGAAATCAAAAATCAGAGATAATCAGAAATCCTAAATCAAAACTCAAGAATCAAGAATTAACAATCGAGAACCTAAACCAAGAACTAAGAATCATTAATCAAGAATCAAGATTCACTGGAATTTATCGTGATATCATCATCATCATCATCCCAGCCTATATACGTCCCACTGCAGGGCACAGGCCTCCTCTCAGGGTGAGAGGGCTTTGGCCGTAGTTCCCACGCGGGCCCAGTGTGGATTGGGAACTTCACACACACCATTGAATTTCTTCGCTGATGTATGTAGGTTTCCTCACGATGTTTTCCTTCACGGTAAAGCTCATGGTAAATTTCAAATGTAATTTCGTACATAAAATCCGAAAAACTTAGAGGTGCGAGCCGGGATTTGAACCCACGACCCTCTGCTTGAGAGGTCATAGGCAAACCGCTATTTCCCCATGGCTCGTGATATATCGTGATGGAATAGACGTTTTTGCGCAAAAGACTAATAAACACGCGTACTTACAAACTTTAGCATTTAATAATACTTAGTAGAAAGAAAGTCCTTACATAATTCGACTGCGACTTTTCTCTTCGTGTTTGACTCCTTCTGCGACCGGGGGCGCAGCTTAATGGAATTATTCTGGGTCAGATCGTAATTTGTCGCAATTTGTCTTAGGGACTTCACGATTTTCTGTAATGATGTTGTTTGCAAGGTTTTACAGGAAAGGGTTCCGGCCCACGAACCCCAGCGTCGGGGCAAATAAAATAATGTGACTGTGCTATACTATACTTTATATCATTTTAGCTTTTAATCTCGACTTTGTTAAAATCAATGTCAATTGAAATTGCGAACAATGTAAATAATGAAATATCCATATTATAGCACTTGTTTATTGTTTTAATGGTTTAGGATAGTGTTGTGGTAAGTGTTGATTAAACAACACACGGATTTAGCAGTATTTGATGAGGGAAAATGGAAATTAAAGACATTTCAAATACAAGGTTTGTTTACATTGTTTGCAATTTCAATTGACTGACAGTTTAAGTCAACAAATTTGATTCCTAGGCCACTATAGAACCATGTCTTAATGACTCAATTTGTTTATCTTCTACGACAGTGATTATTGCGTGATGTATGCCATGATGACATCTCGATCTTTGGGAAATCTGTCAACGATAATGAACAACAAAGGAGTTTGCTTGTGCATGTGCATTTATAACTTGAACTGTCACTGTCCATCTGTCAAAACTTCTTTTTCTTCTCATGTCATGGAGTGAAAACGTTTATAAACTCTACGTTTATCGCATGTTGTAATCGGAAAGTTGATAATCGTTTGACCCGCGCTGATGTTGTAATTATCTAGTAGTTAATGCGACAAAGTTCTAAGTGGCCTTGGAATCAAATTGGTTGACTGTACATTTTTCGGCATTTAACATGAAATTTGAAAGAAGAATATAAACTATTAGTGGCAGAACAGAGAATTCTGCGGAAGACTCGGGGACTGACTCAGAGAGAAGTCGGAAGCTGGAGGGTGAGGAAGAATAGGGAGATATGAAGATCTAGTGTCTGAGTCCAATATTATTGGGGAGACCAAGGCGTCTAGACTTCTATGGCTTGGACACGTGGAAACGTTTGGAGAGGATCAGGGCGTACTTGGGACGACCGAGTGGACGTAGATCGGTTGATTGTCCCAGGTACTACGGCTAGAGGGACGAGGACCAGAGGGATCTTTCGGATCTCGGGGTCGATGGCTGGCAAGAGCTGGCCCAATGCATGGCATGGCATAGTCTGGTGTCGGAGGCCAAGACCCACTTAAGGTCACTGCGCTCAACAAGTTAGTAATTAAGCTTGAAGGAAGCTAGAGAGCTTCTTGTGAAAAATTACGAGTATAAAATCCATTATACCGTGTAAGTACAAGAATGAAGGGACGACGACAGACAATATACATATACTGAGTACATTGTTGTAGAGCCTAGAAAGTAAGCAATAGATGTACGATTTAGTTTGAGGGCCGACGCGTAGCGGATGCGCCATCCGCATCCAATGCGTTCCCGCCACCTTCATCAGTTCGTCGCTCCATCTTGTTGGAGGCCTACCTACACTGCGTCTTCTGGTCCGCGGAGAGAAGGTACTTAAATTATAATATGTAGAAGGCAAAGTTAAACTATAGTTACTAAATCAACACAATCATAAGCACTTAACTTCATGACTGTCAAATAAATCTTATACAATAGGATACTCTATGTTTTGGTAAACATATTGTATAGTAAAAAAAACAATGGCAGAACGAGCTAACACAAAAAGCTATCAATATGGGAAATAGTGTGTGCGATCCGGTCACGTGTGCCACAAGCGACAAGCGACAGCGGGTTTTATTTGGTTTATTACTATAGTTGAAAGGTTTAGGTAGTTAACTAAATGTAAACAAACTTCAGTTTCCAAATTTGGCACATTCAAGGATTCAAAACATTTTATTTATCTATCATTGCAATACGAACTAGACTAACGTATTTTAATACAGAAATGTAAATAGATTTATTTATACAAAGGGGGCCGGCCGGGAGAGGTGCGGGTGGCAGACATACGAGGCGCTGTAATGTTGACGTATTGAAACACTGGCTGTTGCGTTAATACTGTCTATATTTGAGTAATGAAGCCTTATTATATAGTTACATAATGGGAGAGTGTGAGTGTGGCGCAGCTCACCCTACAGCGCGATCGCCGCGTACCGTGCGGACGAGGGCTCATTTAAGCCTTCGACAAACGGCGTTGTTTGACGGCGCCTATTTAAAGTACCTAGTACATTACAGATTGTACCGTCCCGTCGGCGTCCCGTCGGCGTCCCGTCAGCGTCCCGTCGAGGTCCCGCCCCGCCCGCTGTGTGTCAAAGGCTTTAAACGGTCTAGCTATAGTTATCAATACAACAGGCAAACCTATGAATATTATCCAACACATAATCTTTGATCAATTATAACTGTAGGTCCACAGTCGCGCGCCCGAAAATGTCCGAGCCAAATGAGCGCCACTTTGATAAAAGTGGCCTTCTTTTTTCTCAGTACGTTGCGTGAAATTGTCAAGTTTAGCTGTCAAGTGTCAACCGAAATTCGACTGTAATGAAGTAAAGACTAGGTTCAAATTTCTGTGTAGGTGATGATTTTAATTGTTATGCAAACAAATAAAAAAGTTCGGACATTTTTTGAAGGGGATTTTGTTCGGCAATGTGTATCTTCAGTTATAATTGATCAAAGCACATAATGCCAATAGCCACCAAACAACGTTTATCTCCTTTTATATTAAACTAGCTGTTGCCCGCGATTCCGTCTACGAAGAATATGGGTATAAAAATAGCGAAAATATGTTCAACGACCAAAATGACATATACCTACCAAATATATAAAAAAAAACATAAAAATCGATCAAGCCGTTTCAGAGGAGTTCGATAGCAAACAACGTGATTCGAGATTTTTATACATCAGAAAAAAAACCGCTTACAGCTTATTCTTTAGGCCAAATAATACTAACCGAACCATATGCGATAGGGATAACAGTAAATCAAAATATATTAGGTCATTTGTAGGAACTGCGTCGCGAATGTTTCGCTGGCTGCCTAATTGTATGAGAAAACAGAAACAAAATAACTACATTTTTATTTATAATGTTGTATTGGATGGAACATTAAGAAAAAAAGCCGTGGTGGCCGAGCGGTTTGAGTTACGGCCTCTCAAGCAGTCGGTCGTGGGTTCAAATCCTGGCTCGCACCTCTGAGTTTGTCGGAATTTATGTGCGAAACTACATTTGAAATTTACCATGAGATTTACGGTGAAGGAAAACATCGTTAGGAAACCTGCATACATCTGCGAAGAAATTCAATGGTGTGTGTGAAGTTCCCGGTCCACACTGGGCCCGCGTGGGAACTACGGCCCAAGACCCCTTATTCTGAGAGGAGGCCTGTGCCCTGCAGTGGGACGAATATAGGCTGGGATGATGATGATGATTGGAACATTTGCTCTTAAAATACCTATTAAAAGGTACAGTCAGGCTATGAAAACCTTCGGCATTTATTAAATTGATTCCTTGATCAAGTCTCTTAGTACATTTAGAAAAATTAAAACGTCAAAAAAAAAATCAAAAATCAAAACGTTTATTCTGCAAGTAGGCCGCAAAGGGCTCTTTTACATGTCACTTTTTTTTAAAACTACCAGCGCTTTCGTAAGGACCATCATTGCCAAGAAGAATGCGCCGCAAGAAACTTGGCAGGAAGTCATCTTTTCAAATTACAATATACCAGTGATGGTGTAAGGGTAAGCACCCAGCACGGAACGCTGGGGACCTGAGTTCGATTCCCAGCATTGGTCTTTTTTCTGGGGTTTTTTTGTGCATCTATATTTCAGTTTGTATTTAGTTTGAAATACAATATAATAAATTACAAACTCTTAAAAATTACAAACTAATAAACGTCAATTGCGATATTCAGTTTCGTTTTTTTTTATGTTAGTGAAGCCAGACAAACGAACTAGTGGGTCACCTGACCACTGTCCATAGACACTCGCAGCGCAAAAATAAAAGGACTCGTTTGAAATAAAAGGACCTGATTAAGGTTGCTGGAACGCGTTGGATGCGAATGGTGCAGGAACGATCTGTTTGGCGAATCTCGGGGGAGGCCTATGTTCAGCAGTGGACGTCTTTCGGCTGAATTGACGATGACGATAAATTCTCGTGTTTTGAATAAGAAAACCCCAAAACTTCCTCATTTAAAAAAAGTAAACGGCACATTTAAAATAAAAATGTCCTTGACTACAGTCCGACAAGATCGTGCGCGACCCTCCGCGGAACCCAGTCGCAGTGAGTATTTGCCGCACTTATTAAAAACAATCTTGTTAAGGATAGCAGAGGCTCCCTGCGACAGGGTTCCGCCGAACGCCGCGCACGAGTTTGTCAAGGTATAAGAAACTTTTTTTTAATAGCTTGTTCCAGTGTCCCACTGCTGGGCAAAGGCCTCTCCCCTGGACTTCCAACTCGCCCTGTCTGCCCTTGTGTTTGACCAGTCGCTCGAGAACGTGTCTAAGTCATCCCGCCATCTTCGCTTTGGCCTGCATTTCACAAACATTCAAACATCTAAATATCCAAACATCTAAATAACCAGATGGCCTAGTGGTTAGAGAACCTGACTACGAAGCTTGAGGTCCCGGGTTCGATTCCCGTGTCGGGGCAGATATTTATTTGAAAAATACGAATGTTTGTTCTCGGGTCTTGGGTGTTTAATATGTATTTAAGTATGTACCTATCTATATAAGTATTTTTATCCGTTGCCTAGTACCCATAACACAAGCTTTACTTAGCTTACTTTGGGACTAGGTCAATTGGTGTGAATTGTCCCGTGATATTTATTTATTTATTTATTTTATTTTATTTATCTTAACAAACTCTCTTATTTGTAATATTGGTAAGATAGGATATATAAACAGGAAAACAGTACGATTCTTTTCCGGCCGTTCTGCCGTGCCCAGTCTACCGGAAACACTGTTTTCATTAAACACAGCCCAGTGACCAATATAAAATTGGCGCGCGTATTGTTAATCATTTCTAGGTAGCCAAACGGAATGTGACGAATCGGAGCAATAAAAGAGTTCTTGATGTCGCTGGAAATTGCTTGTAATAAAAACTCGATAAACTTATATCTTATATCTCTACTAGCTTTTGCCCGCGACTTCGTCCGCTCAGAATTCTAATTTGTGGTAAGTAAAGCTTCTTCAACCCTTTCATCGAATAAAATCCGGCTACAGCGACATCGAAACATCCATCATTATCATAATTTCTATTTATTTAGTATATTGATAGCTATGTCTCTGGAATAACACAATGGCTATTTTTTCCCGATATTTTATTTTTTCACCGAAACCGAAACAGTTACTTGGAAGTTAAAGATTTCTTCAGTCTGAAGATACGTTTTCTATAAGTGTTCTTTTTTGCACCGTAAATTCTGTGGCTCTAGTGATAAAGGGGTTAAGTCTGCAGAAATTAAACAGCTATTTTCTATTTTATGTGTAAAGGGGGCTAAGTCGAAATCAGCTGTTCAACTTCTGAAGACTTAACCCCTTTTTCACTAGAGCCACAGAATTAAGAACAGGGCCCAATTGCATAACAAAATACAAGCAAATAGTATTAGTGAAATTTCAATACAGTTTTCAAGCATGTAATTTGTTATGCAATTGGGCCCAAGAAATTACGAAATTAAATAAAAAAATAAATATTTGGGGACAATCTTACACAAATCGACCTAGTCCCAAACTAAGCAAAGCTTGTACTATGGGTACTAGACGACGATAAACATACTTATATGGATAAATATAATACTTAAATACATAGAAAACATCCATAACTCAGGAACAAATATTCGTGCTCATCACACAAATAAATGCCCTTACCGGGATTCGAACCCAGGACCTCTTGCTTCGTAGGCAGGGTCACTACCAACTAGGCTAAGGCGGTCGTTAAATTCTGGGAACTTCAACTCAACTGCCACGATCTCAAGCCGTGGTGGCCTAGTGGTTTGACCTAAGGCCGCTCAAGCAGAGGGTCGTGTGTTCTAAACCCGGCTCGCACCTCTGAATTTTTCGGAATTTATGTGCGAAATTACATTTGTAATTTACCATGAGCTTTACGGTGAAGGAAAACATCGTGCGAAAAATTCAATGGTGTGTGTGAAGTTCCCAATCCGGAACTACGGGCCAAGCCGTCTCATTCTGAGAGGAGGCCTGCGTCCTGCAGTGGAACGTATATAGGCTGGGATGATGATGATGATGATGCCACGATCTTAGGATTCAAGGAAAGTAATAGCTCATTGCTAATATGCTCGAAGTATGGAGCTAACTGCTTGCTAAGAATGTCAGAAAGTTAAAGTCATGGATATATTATTCGCATTGCCGAAGCGAGCCTGCTTCTCATTTTTTACTCGACCCCGCCGATGTACAACCGGCATAAGCATTAGGCTGTTCGCAAGCGATGCTACGTACCTTTTTATTGTTACTAGCTGTTGCCCGCGACTCCGTCTGCGAAGAATAGGGGTATAAAAAAATAGCCTAGCCTAGCCTTCAACACTGTCTAGCTATCACGGTTCGTGAGATACGGCCTGGTGACAGACGGGCAGACGGACGGACAGCGAAGTCTCAGTAATGGGTCCCGTTTTTACCCTTTGCGTACGGAACCCTCAAAATCACGATTTTTAAGATTCCGTAATCCGTTAGAAAGAAGAAGCTTGTAAAATTTAATTAACTAAATTATAAATCTCATCTATTCTAAGCTATGGGGTATTAAGTATTGCGAATGTCTTACAAAGAAAAAATGTTATTAAGTGTCCTCTCCCCGGCTTGCCGTGTATTGTGCGGCCTGCCTAATGCTGCTTGATATGAATCCATTTGCGAGGCATGATACGAATGGGCGTCATTCGTTTCAGACTTGGCTGCGGCGCTGACGTATTAATGCAAATGCACGATCTCTATCATTTCTAGGCTCAGGAGAGTGCAAAGAAAATCCTGCTAAGGCTAAGAAATATTCGGGATGGCCAATGGAGCCAAATGGTTCTGGAGTGGCGTCCACGGACCAGAAAACGCAGTGTAGGTCTCCAAAAAGATTTATTTAGTTAGGTAAATTACAAATTACAAAAAGTACACACAAATTACAAATGAATTAAAACAAAAAACATACATCCCAACACCATAAATAGACTAAAACTACCCGCTACAAGGCAAACACGTCATCGAAGGAAGTCACTGGCATCGACCCCAAAACGCTGGCCGCATTACCTCTTTGAACCGCTAACCCCAACCTCTGAGCAAGATAAGCACCAGCCCTAGGGTCACCCGAAGCCAGAACCAACCTCCTGGACAAGTCCTTCAGCACCCCCTTTGTATCCGCAGACCACGGCCCCATCGTTTCAAAAGCAAGCGTCGCAAACTCATGGTAACAACAACCAACAACCAACCAACAACGACAAGATCGAGTGACGACCTGCAGGCTTATTGTCTAACGTTTCTGACGCTAACCTTCTCAATCACTATTTCTTTCTGTCATACGGTATAAAATGACGACAGAAAGAGATGGTGAACGCGAAGACAAGCGTACGGCCTCTGGTTAAGGTAGCGGGAACGTTGGATGCGGATGGCACGGGATCGGTCTATTTGGTGAACCTTGAGGAGGCTTTTGTACAAGTGGATGTCTTTCGGCTGAAAATGATGGTAATGATGACAATAATAATGGTAATGATAAATAATACCTGGACCGAGTCAATCCAAGGGATAAAGTTACCCGACCGTTCACCAACTGCAAAAGAAAATAGACGAGTTATTAAATGTAGCTTAGTATAAGTTTTACTTCACCAAAATACTTCTCGATCGCGTTTACGTAAAAATTTCAATTCTATGGAAACATGGACGCGCGCGCGCGGAGGCGCTGTCCATGTTTCCCTAGTAATTGATTTTTTTACGTAAACGCGATCGAGAAGTATTTAGGTGAAGTTAAACTTATACTAAGCATACTGTACGCTTAGTATAAGTTTTACTTCACCAAAATACTTCTCGATCGCGTTTACGTAATAATTTCAATTCTATGGAAACATGGACAGCGCCTCCGCGCGCGCGCGTCCATGTTTCCATAGAATTGAAATTTTTACGTAAACGCGATCGAGAAGTATTTTGGTGAAGTAAAACTTATACTAAGCGTACTGTACGCTTAGTATAAGTTTTCCTTCACTTCAATACTTCTCGATCGCGTTTACGTAAAAATTTCAATTCTATGGAAACACGGACGCGTGCGCGCGGAGGCGCTGTCCATGTTTCCCTAGTAATTGATTTTTTTTACGAAAACGCGATCGAGAAGTATTTCGTGAAGTAAAAACTTATACTAAGCATACAGTATGCTTAGTATAAGTTTTTCTTCACTTCAATACTTCTCGATCGCGTTTACGTAAAAATTTCAATTCTATGGAAACATTGACGCGCGCGCGCGGAGACGCTGTCCATGTTTCCCAAGTAATTTTTAGCGTACTGTACGCTTAGTATACGTTTTACCTCACCAAAATACTTCTCGATCGCGTTTACGTAAAAAATTCAATTACTAGGGAAACATGGACAGCGTCTCCGCGCGCGCTTCCATGTTTCCATAGAATTGAAATTTTTACGTAAACGCGATCGAGAAGTATTGATGTGAAGGAAAACTTATACTAAGCATACTGGAGTGGATTGCTCGCTGACGCCGCAGGGAAGCTCACGATGCAGTTGTTTCGGTCTTAGTTACGATTACGACACGATGTCTACTGAAGCCCAAATTTAAACCGGGATCGAAAGTTCAATCGAACGCTAAGTCATCCCACAGCAGGGGACAGGCCTCCTCTCATAATGAGAGGGCTAGGGCTCTAGTTCCCACGCGGGCCCAGTTCGGATTGGGAGTTTCGCACACACCATGAAATTCTTCGCAAGTTGATACGGGTTTTTCTTCACCGTAAAGCTTATGGTAAATTTCAAAACTCAAAGTATTAGGTTTTTAAGTATTTTATTAAAATCAAAATTTTCGTAAGAATAACAAAAAGGTGCAGATTTTCACAGTATGATCTTGGGCCATTAACACATTGCTTTTCAAAAAGCAGGTATTACACGATTTGTTTTTTTTTTAATACTCCACTTAAGATTGCTGATTCCTACCGTGTAATTTAAATCAATAAACTGACTATAACAACCCGGTGATGTAAATTCAAATGATGATTTAATGATACGCCTTAATAGGGTTGGTCCTTACCAAAATATTTTTCAACAATTTAAAAATCTTCTATTATATAAAAATCTCGTGTCACGGTGTTATCGAACTCCTCCGAAACGGCTTGACCGATTTTTATGAAACTTTTTTCTCCATATTCGGTAGGTCTGAGAATAGGTCGTAATTAAGCTATTTTTTTGTACTTATACCTACCCCTATTCTTCGCAGATTGAGTCGTGGGCAATATCTAGATACTGTGGCGACTACTAGCGCCATCTAGTCATCACATTAGGAACTAATTACTACAATCCTACATCACGCTATCGAAGTTTCTCAACTCGGCTGCATAAATACAACTTCCAACTTTCATCCATCGGACTTCGGTCCCCAGGCATAACATCTGCCTGGAGAGAGATCTCTCTATTACAACTACCTCCAAATTGGTGACCCCGACGTGATCTGAACACGCAACCGCAATATGATTCTGAACCTAAAATCGAGAAATTGAAAGCTTTCTTGATGTTCGTTACATTATCCTGTTGTTAAGTAGTATCGATATTTCTTATTTTGACAATTCACTACTTTGAAAAAAAAACGTATCTCAAATCAATATGTAAACCAAACTGTACATTTTATGCACACTTAGTATAGTATAAGTACTTGGCCAGATTATTGATTTTGACATACGAGTTTTTTTAGGTTCCGTACCCACCGTCAGTTTGTCTGTCAAAAGGCCCTAACTCTGGAACCGTAACAGACAATTGAAATTTTCACCGGTTATGTATTACTGTGGCCGCTATAGGAAAAACTACTGAAAATAAGAGAGCTTAAATATTAAAGGGGATCATCATACAAGAGACGTGATTTTTTTTCAGCTTTATTAACTCGAACTATTTTTAAAATATTTTACGGAGGTCCGTGACCCTTAATTGATTTGTTTGTCAGTATTTGATTCACTGTCACATGATACTGACAGTCAGACCAATGTAACGTGTCGCGGAATAAATAAATAATAAAAAATATATATCACGGGACAATTCACAACTACTAGGCTATCCGGTCGTCTAAATATTGTTTTATGTTTGCTTACTAACACTAGGATTAGTTTATAATGCTTAATATTAACACAAATTGATTTTGGTTTTAATTAGATAATTATCTAATCTATTTACACTATGATCACTAAAGGTCGAAATAAAAATTATTATTATTAATGTCTGTGTCCAACCCTCACTGGACCGGATATCTAGACCGCTAAAACGCGTAAATAAAATATTTTGACAACCCTGGCACCAGTAGGTACATGAAACCATAAACTCAATTGATGACGTACTAAACGGCGAACATCAACGCGGTGTTTGCCAACCCTACAATCCCACAAGATAAGTACTTGCTGTTAACTCCACTTAAGGATCGCCTTTATTAAAAACCTGTCAAGTGCGAGTCGGACTCGCGCACTGAGGGTTCCGTACGAACTTGCATGTAAATAGTTCATTAATAATAGATTAATTGCATTTTTTTGTGATGGAACAACAAATTTATAATTTTCAGATTTTTTCCTTTACTTGTGATATAAGACCTATCTTGTACTAAATTTCATTACTCTAGGTCTACGAGAAGTACCTACCCTTTAAATTTTGATTCTCTTGAGAGCGTCGAAATATTCGTTTTTTGGCGGCAAAAACGGCCGTATCTATTTTTACGTTAGCTTAGAAGTTTGAGTTTTTTTACAGCTTCAAGGGACTTAGACCTGAGTAAGTATTTGATTTTAATTTCAACTCGATACCTTAACGCGATCCCGAAATAAAGAATCTTGACAGACAGACGAACGGACGGACAACAAAATGCTACTTTAAGGGTTAAATTTTTTCCTTTTGAGGTACGGAACCCTAAAAAACACTAATATGCACGTCGTATTTTTTAATACCTTCAATTATAACTGTCATGTTCTCGCAATTATTCAATACTATAGCTTTGATCTGCGGTTTGGCCCGTGTTAAGAATCTATGAAAAAAGATAATAAGATATTATACGGTAACATTAACATTAGTAACATTTTTAAAGCACAACGTCCGCTCTGGCAACGCCATCTAGTGGCTGCAGACGAAGTTAACACGCCATAAATATTGAAAACTGAGGTACTTACGTTTTTGGACAGCGCCCTTTATTCTTGTTCAAAGTTGAAATATTTAATAGCTCACGGGAGCTCATTTCGGGGATATTAAGTACGTATCCTTGCATATGTCTCAATCATGTCATGATCTTTGTCTATTTGTACGCCAAGTTTCATCTAAATATTCGTTAGTGAACATCCAAACATCCAAATATCTTCACAAACTTTTTATACTTAGATTCAGCGTTTTACAACGATTTTTTTTTTCAATACCATCTAGCAAATATTGTTACAAGAGGGGTGCTCAGTTATTTTCTTCTGAGAACGAGCGCAGCATCGATACTAAATCTATTCTGCCCTGCAG
Organism: Archips xylosteana; assembly: GCA_947563465.1. NCBI lineage: Eukaryota > Metazoa > Arthropoda > Insecta > Lepidoptera > Tortricidae > Archips > Archips xylosteana. The sequence continues at coordinate 5,280,416 of OX387369.1, forward strand.
ACTCTAAAACGCAGTAAGTGGGTATTTACGCTTGTTGAATATTGAACTATAACAAGCAAAGCGTAAGGAACATAATGGTCTAATCGATTTTTTGCACTTACTGCGTTTTAGGATCTGCAGGGCAGTATTTCGATCAAAATTGTTGCGACTTGTAAGGTAAATGTACCAATGTTCGACACTTCAACGCCCAGTAGATGACACCCATCTGTCACCTGTCTTACTATGACATAAGATTGCTTGATTGATTGTTTGCAGTGTCGAGCACAGGGAGTTACTTACTAAGCTTACTTACTTCAGTTTTGGTAATGATCGTGGGCGGGTAATGACGTTTGGCCCGAGTGGTCAAAACGACTACATTTTTTATTGAGTATACTTGCATTGTCGTTCAACCTACATAATTGTATAGCAAACAAGTCAACCCGATCACTGGAATTGGGTCAAATCGAACTCGCAAGATTCAACTTTAACAAACATACAAACAAACATTGCACGTTAAACAATAGCTTGTAACATGTAACTTTGTGTATTTGAAATCATGAACCATTTCCAATAATCACATTTCCTTGTACTTAATTTAATTAAATAAATATCACGGGACAATTCACAGCATTGACCTAGTCCCAAAGTAAACAAGCTTGTGTTATGGGTACTAGGCAACAGATAAACATACTTATATAGATAGATACATACTTAAATACATATTAAACACCCAAGACCCGAGAACAAACATTCGTATTTTCATATAAATATCTGCCCCGACGCGGGAACTGAACTCGTGACATCAAGCTTCGTAGTTAGGTTTTCTACCCACTAGGCCATTTGGTCGTAAAAATTTAGTAAGTATATATATGCCAATGCAAGCAATGTACAATCAGCAAAATTACGGTCGGAACAAATGTTATAAAAACTTATTCAATTGTTTGTCCCATTAAAAAACTTGGAGAATTCCACAAAATAATGTACTCTCGGTTTCTCTTAACTAATAAAAAACTGTCAGGAAATCCGAGCAAGCAATCTTCCGTGTTATATTTATCTTAAGCCCACTGCACAGCTTAAACCCAGTATAAGATCTATGAACTAAAGTCACCGACATAGCACGAAGAATTGCCAGGCTGAAGTGGCAGGGCAGGGCACATCTCTCGTAGAACGATGGCCGATGGGGCCAAAAGGTTCTCGCGTGGCGTCCACGGACCGGAAGGCCCTGTGCAGGTAGGCCTCTGCTGTGTAAGATGGAGCTACGACCTAGTTAAGGCTGCGGGAACGCGTTGGATGCGGATGGCGCAGGATCGATCTGTTTGGCGAACCCTGGGGGCGGCCTATGTTCAGCATTGGACGTCTTTCAGCTGACATTTCAGCTCGATTCCTTGTGTCAGAAATTGCGATATTATTATAGTTTTTTGGGAAAGTGTAAATTAAAAGGTGCTTGCGTGAGTACTATTCGACGTGTTGCTTGTAGTGCAAGCCATTTACATAAATATCATCATCATGATCATAATGATGATGATGATGATGATATTTATGTAAATGGCTTGCACTACAAGCAACACGTCGAATAGTACTCACGCAAGCACCTTTTAATTTACACTTTCCCAAAAAACTATAATAATATCGCAATTTCTGACACAAGGAATCGAGAAAAGAGAACAAACGATTTATTTATTTAATTCTGCAAACAGTTCGCCGTTTAATTTCCTAAGATAGCATTCTTGCAAATTATCAGTAAATGTTATCCCATAGATAGCTTTCGGAGCACGGAGCACGGAGGTTACAATTATGTGAGCAAAGTAATTGTTTTAGTTCATTTACAGTTATGTATTTATGATACTAAACACTTTATTGAACAAAAGTAAAGAAACAAACCTTAAGATATGCTCGTAATTATCGCTCATGTAGAAGAATACTGACACATTTGCAAATTTTTGTTAAAACTAAACTTTATGTTATAAGAATAAAAAGTTTATTTTTGAAATGATAATAATTTGAAGTTGTGTCAGTGTACCTACTTCTATATGAGCGATATGTGTATAAGCGAATTTATTCCTTTAAAAGACCTACTACCCTACTACTAGTCATCATTTGAGTGAATCCAGGTTAGAGCGGCCGTACACGAACTCGGTACTTTGTTAGAAGACTACTTGCGTAATTTATACTGTGCCCGCTGTAAATAAATAAATTACGCGGGGCCGCACAAAGGTTCTCAAACCACACCAACTTTAAATTGCCTTTCGATAATTTTCCAAGGAAAATGGGGTAAAATTGACTAGGCTTTGGAATTATAATTTAAATCCCTTGTGCTAAGTACCAAATTGTTTTGTTTGTGTTGTTTGAAAAAAAGGTAGTTATTTTTTTTTATTCGATATTTAGCCTCTTGGTTAGTTAGATAGTTTAGACCTTTAGACCAGAATGTATCATCAAAAAAACCGGCCAAGAGCGTGTCGGACACGCCCAAGATAGGGTTCCGTAGCCATTACGAAAAAATCAAGTAATATTTTTCTAAGGATTTCGTATGTGTACGGAATCTACCAAGTTAGGTATCGTCAATACTTTGAAAAAAGCTCGTATCTCAAAATCATTAATCTGGCCAAGTGAACTTTATTACGCGCGAATCAAGGTTCAGTTTTGTTTACATGCTGATTTGAGATACGAGTTTTTCAAAGTAGTGACGGTATGTTTAATACCTTAGGCTACTATTTACTCTTAAACTACAAATAATTCCCAAGTAATCTTAGCCGCTATAATTTTCCTTGTAAATTTAATATATTTACTACCATTTTGAATTTTTTTTTTAATTTTTCCACCCAACAGTTTAGATTTTAGAGGGAGGGGGGACGGTCGATTTTAATGAAAATTTTCACTTTAAAGTTGAATATTTCGCAAACAAATCACTGAATACAAAAATCATGTAAGCAACCCCTCAATGGTTTTAAAAGACCTATCCAACGATACCCCACACTATAGGGTTAGTCGAGAAAAAAAAATCACCCCCACTTTACGTCTATGGGCGGTACCCTAAAAAAAATTTTTTTAGTTTTTTTTATTTAACCACTTTGTCGGCTTGACTAATATATATGTTCATGCCAAATTACAGTTTTCTAGTACTAACAGTCTCTGAGCTTAGCCGCGAACAGACAGACAGACAGACAGACAGACGGACAGACATGGCGAAACTATAAGGGTTCCTAGTTGACTACGGAACCCTAAAAACCTCTATTTCTTTTACGGAGAAACTAATGGAACTCTTATCAGCACTAGGTCTTTGATCATGACAGACTTTGATCATGAAATTGAAAACTGAACTGAAATTCATCATCATCATCCCAGCCTATACACGTCCCACTGCAGGGCACAGGCCTCCTCTCAGAATGAGAGGGCTTGGGCTATAGTTTCCACGCGGGCCCAGTGCGGATTGGGGGTATGTATTACAATACCGAAGTACGAAAGACCGAATGTATTAAAACATCGAATGGGTCAAAAGACCGACACGATTTTTTCCTCAAACCGTTAACTTTTTAAGATTGTTATAAAACAAACCTAACCTAACCTAATGGGTTCAGTATGATGCCGTTTTAATAGATTCTGAGAAGTTTACGGTTTCAGAAAAAAATCGTGTCGGTCTTTTGACCCATTCGATGTTTTAATACATTCGGTCTTTCGTACTTCGGTATTGTAATACATACCCCGGATTGGATTGAATTTATTCGCAGGTGTATGCAGCAGGCTTATTGTCTAACGCTTCTGGCGCTTGCCTTCGCAATCACTATTTCTTTCTGTCAAACGGTATAAGATGATGACAGAAAGAGATGGTGAAAGCGAAGGCAAGCGTTAGAAGCGTTAGACAACACGGCCTCAGGTTACGATTGTTCCTTCACCGTAAAGCTCATGGTAAATTTCAAATGTAATTTCGCACATAAATTCCGAAAAACTCAAAGGTGCGAACCGGGATTTGAACCCACGACCCTCTGCTTATAGGCCGTGGTCAAACCGCTAGGCCACCACGGCGTGACTGAAATTATTAAATTAGAAATTGTTAACTATCCATTGTTTTCATTTCACATTGTCAACGCTGAAAAGTTAACTGGTAGATAATCGGTCTGTGACGATAAAGATCCAAACGAACAAACAGCGGAGGCGTGGTGGTGTGGTGGGGGTGACGGTTGTAATATTCTAACTTGTATGAACGAGTTCGCGGTACGGTACCGCACAACCGTTCATACAAGTCACAATATTACACCGTCACCGCCACCGCACTAGGGATGTGACATTCTACATAATAAATCGATTTTTATTTAATCGATTGTTTTTTTAGCATGAAAAATCGATTAATACTTAAATAATCGATTTTTCTCAAAAAAATAATCGATTTTGTTATAAATCGATTTTTTTCTAATTTTGTACAATTCGTTGCCTAACCCCATCTAGTGAATGTTGGATTAGCTAAGTTAATGAAGTAAACTGTTTCAAAAGCACAGAAGGGCTGCCATCGTAGACGCACAGATGGCGTTAATGTATTATCTCCATGGAGATAGCATTCTTTGATAGTTCGCGCTCCGGGTTTTAAGACCAGACTTAATGTCGGAGGGTGGCAGATAAAAAATCGACTATGATTGATTTTTGATTAAAAAAAAATCGATTATTAATCAATTATTTGTAATATTAAAATCGCGTATAAAAATCGATTTTTACTTTTTAAAAATCGATTTTTATCGATTATTTCCATAATCGATTATTTTTTCACATCCCTACACCGCACCGCCACGCCGCCTCCTGTCTTGTGCGTTTGGAGCTTAAGCACGCTTAACGCGTTTGTTTACCTCCACTTTTAATCTTCTAGCCTTCTTACTATCAGATACACACTGCAGTACTGTATAGCGACAGCTGCGATCACGAAGAAGCCATACAATACACCGTTTAAGTTTGATTTCGCCGTAATTTTTTCTCAGCACCCGGCACACGTACCGGATCGGCACTTCGCCGTTACCTTCAATAAAACCGTGAAATATTATAAATCGATAGTTACTGTTCACGCGTCCCCTACAAATAAATAAGGGTAGACGTTCGCGACGAGTTTATTGAGGGCGGTTTCTGATACGTAAGAACTGCGATTCGGTAAGTAATACAGATGGGGAAAAAGATTCTCGAGTGGCATCCACGGACCGAAAGACTTCCAGCTCCAACATCAGATCAGATCTATGTTACAATAATATTGCATTGACACCCGATTTGCACATGCATGCAAAATTTCAACTCAATTAAAAACCGGGAAGTATATCAAATACAACTTGCAAGATTTGACCCATTGAGGAGTTCCGTTGGCCATCTGCGGTCTTCTTCATCAGATCCATTTTACCAAAAGTTACTTTCTGAATGCAAATGCTCGACTTGTCACCGAAAATACTAAAATCGCTGTACATTTCTCTTGAATTTTTGAGGAGTTCCTTCAATTCCTCATGGATTCCATCATCAGAACTGGATTCTGGTAACAACGGGACCAATATTAAAGAATATGCTTTCAAACAACGGAAAAAATTTCCAAATCGGTTCATAAATGACGGAATTCTGAGAAAACACACAAAAAAAAACATACAACCGAAATGAGAATCTCCTGCTTTTTTTGAAGTCGGTTAAAAATATAAAAACCGAAAACGCTGAACCGAATTAATCTCAATAGCTAAAGCCCTTCAGGGCTAAAAAAACTAGACCTGACAGTATTATTTAGTACAGCTTTTTTTTTGTACACTGTGTACAGTCGGCCAAAAATATGGTCTACCCCCCTACGGTCGAAGTTCATTTGCACGTCATGATACAACGAGGTCGATTTTCCCTTGCAATAACATGATGACAGTGACTTAGGAATATTTAGATGTCACAGAAACTTTTGTAAAAACTGGTAGACACTTTCTTGGTCGACCGTACCTACTGGGAACATATTTTTGAAATGGAATATTAATGCTTTTTTTAATGTAAATAAACCCGTGCGTGTTTGAGAAAATAATAATGAGGCAATTACACTACGTCGTTCACTTAACCCGTCGTCTGTCGCAAAATTTCACATGTATCTGTATGTCTTGTGATTCTGGCACTGATCAGTGCTTAGACAGCCGAAAGGTTAACGCAGTCGCCGAACTTGTTTCAAACTACTTCGGCGACCTAACGTCGTCTTCACATTAGTCTGTCGGCCTAATGCGGTGTCCATATTTACTTAGGCGCTGGCAGCTGTCGCTCGCCGAATGCGGCCGACTACCGTGCTCTTCACTCTGTTGCAGTCACCGCATATTGCATGCGGCGATCGACTTAATGTACTTAATTGCCGCATAAGTTAGTAGTGGTAGAGCCATGTTGTAGCTAGCCGCTGCATCACGAATGGGCCGGCTCGTCCGGGGCAGTACCACCCTCTCACAGAACACTGGCGTGAAGCAGCAGTGATCCTGCTTGCGTTTCGTACTGTCAGTGAGAGTGCCGGGGGCCCAATACCTCACCCCTTCCCACTCCCCTCCCTCTCCCCCTTCCCCTATTTCCTCTCCTTTAGGGCCGACAACGCACTGGCATCGTGTAAAGCGCTGCGGGTGTCTATGGACAGTGGTGTTCATTTAACATCAGGTGACCCACTAGTTCGTTTGTCTGGCCTATCTAACATAAAAAAAAAAAAAAAAAAAGTAATAAAATATCAAATGGCACATAGGAACTACCGTACGGAACCAAACCGCCGCCATTGCGATTAGAATTCCGTACACGGCGACTCGTCGGGATTCCGACTGCGAATACGGGCGATATTATTTTTTTACGATGTGTTACGACGACAAATATTGTTGTTTTTACAATTTACACTAGTTCCCTTGTGGGGGGGGGAAACGAAAGTGGAACCATGCCACAGTTATTCATACACATCTTTTGTTCAAGTCTCTCCTGTGGACATTTTTTTAGAGGGAGGCAAACGAGCAAGCGGGTCATCTGATGGAAAATGATCATCGCCGCCCATAAATATCAACAACTCAAAGAGAGTCACTGATCTGTTGCCGGCCTGTAAAAAGGAGAGGGAATAGGGAAGGGGGACGGGGGAGAGGTATTGGGCCCCCGGCGCTCTCACTGACCGTACGAAACGCAGCAGGGAGGACTGCTGCTTCACGCCAGTGTTCTGCGAGAGGGTACTGCCCCGGACGAGCCGGCCCATTCGTGATGCAGCGGCTATAATAGCTACAACATGGCTGTCACTACAAAACATGGCAAAAGTTAAGGGTCTATAGCCAATATTTAAAAGCCGTGGTGGTTGGCCTCTCAAGCAGAGGGTCGTGGGTTCAAGTTTGATTTTTTTCACAGCTCCAAGGGAACTGTCCCTCTGCTCCTAAGTAAAATGTGCGCAGTGTGGGATCATTGTAGATTGGTTACTGATATAGACAGACAGACAGACAAAAAATTTATGCTTTTCGCAATTTTTCCTTTATCTGTGCTATAAGACTGCTTCGTACCAAATTTCAAGTTCTGAGTTCAAGGAAAGTACCCTGTAGGTTTTGATTCCCTTGCGAGTGTCAAAAATTTGCGGCATAAATGGCTGTATCTTTTGATTGCTTTGGCTTAGAAGTTTGATTTTTTCACAGCTCCAAGGGACAGTAGACTTGAGTATTTGATATATATTCCAGCTTGATACCTCCACGTGTTCCTGAGATAAAGGGTCTTGACAGACGGACGGACGGACGGACAACAAAGTGATCCTATAAGGGTTCCGCTTTTTCCTTTCGAGGTGCGGAACCCTGAAAACGCAAACTTTTCATACATATCCATCCAATGGATTACTGCTTTAGTAATGGAAAAAACCGGCCAAGAGCGTGTCGGACACGCCCAAGATAGGGTTCCGTAGCCATTACGAAAAAATCAAGTAATATTTTTCTAAGGATTTCGTATGTGTACGGAATCTTTCAAGTTAGGTATCGTCAATACTTTGAAAAAAGCTCGTATCTCAAAATCGTTAATCTGGCAAAGTGAACTTTATTACGCGCATATCAAGGTTCAGTTTTGTTTACATGCTGATTTGAGATACGAGTTTTTCAAAGTAGTGACGGTATGTTTAATACCTTAGGTTACTATTTACTCTTAAACTACAAATAATTCCCAAGCAATCTTAGCCGCTATAATTTTCCTTGTAAATTTAATATATTTACTACCATTTTGAATTTTTTCAAATTTTTCCACCCAACAGTTCAGATTTTAGAGGGGGGGGGGGGACGGTCGATTTTAATGAAATTTTTCACTTTTAAGTTGAATATTTCGCAAACAAATCACTGAATACAAAAATCATGTAAGCAACCCCCCAATGGTTTTAAAAGACCTATCCAACGATACCCCACACTATAGGGTTAGTCGAGAAAAAAAAAATCACCCCCACTTTACGTCTATGGGAGGTACCCTAAAACAAATTTTTTTAGTTTTTTTTATTGAACCACTTTGTCGGCGTGACTAATATATATATTCATGCCAAATTACAGTTTTCTAGTACTAACAGTCTCTGAGCTTAGCCGCGGACAGACAGACGGACAGACATGGCGAAACTATAAGGGTTCCTAGTTGACCACGGAACCCTAAAAACGAGATTTTTTTTCTAATTTTAAAAAGTTGTTTTCTATATACTTGTTTTGATGAGTAGGTTAAGCCATAGAAATATTGGTACCTAATTTGTTAGCAACCTGTACCTACTGCAGGGCACAGGCCTCCTCTCAGAATGAGAGTGCTTGGACCGTGTTCTCACGCGGCCCAGTGCGCATTAAGAACTTTCACACTCATCATTTCCTCATGATTACTTCACAGTAAAGCTGATTGATTTCGCACATGAATTACAAAAAGGAGGTTATATATGTATACACATTTTATTTCAATATACTTACTAAACGACAGACCAGACGGCTAATTATAACTTTGCTAATAAATAATACACACATAAGTATACCAACTAGATTGTATTAATCAAGAAAACTAAATGTTCAACTAAATCCATGCTTCAGATCATAGAGGAACTAATCAATAAAGTTTTAATAGAGTGAAGATGTCTTGTAATTTGTTTGAAATGTTTTCGCTTAGCCACTGCGAAGTTGCAGTGCTCTGATTGGCCGGCTCTACAATCGATTTCGATTCATATAACGAGACTAGCTGATACCCGCGATTCAGTCTAAACGCGGTTTGATAATACTTTCATTCGCTCATTCGATCTGTATGGTTAGTATGGATAAAGGAAATGTTCTCGCTAGAAGCAAAAGCTAGTATATACTGAACAATCGCCTTCTAGGTCAGTAGGAATCAAATTGAAATCGGAAATAATTGCTATAAAAGGTTTTATTGTTTTAATTGCTTTATTTATTGCCTAATATGACTATCCTAAGTTTTTGCCCTCGGTGCATAAGTGGTGGGGAGTAAAAGTGTATCCCTAAAGGGGCATTTCCCAAAGGGGGAAACTTTAGGATAGTCATATTGGGCAAGAAATGAAGTCATTAAAACAATACAACCTTTTGTAAGTAGCAGTTATTTCCTATTTGATTTCTTTTATGGTTTATCTCTACTGAGCTATTCATAAACATCCGAGCAGGCTAAGTGCTCAAAAATATCAGAACACGGATTTACGCGATAGAAAATGCGGTCGTGTTCAGACATTTTTGCGCAACCAAACAGCTTCGATATTTATAATGGTGACTCTACGAGAGTCTTTGAATCGGATAGGCCGTATTACCAGTGTATTGGTTAGCTCCTCCATGCTTCAGAAACAGTACAGATACTACAGATATGCCTGAACATGCTTTAACTTAATGAACCGACATGTATCTTGTTAGAAAGAGTAATTTTCAACGTGTTCCTTGGGGGCACGTAGTGTTGGCAATATTTAACTTATATACCTAGACCTAGGTACACGGCTGACGTCTCCGTTTGTATCATATTCCCAGAAATAGAATATGAAATATTTTTTGTAAAGGTTATTGATAGCAAAAAGTATTTTCTTATTTGCACAACTTATCTGTGTGTCCTTAAAAATATAGACGAAAATAAGGGCTCAATATCGGGTTGAATGATTGTTGAAGCTCATAATGTAATGTTTGTCATAGTAAATAAATATCACGGGACAATTCACACCTATTTACCTAGTCCCAAAGTAAGCTAAGCAAAGCTTGTGTTATGGGTACTAGGCAACGGATAAACATATTAGATACTTTAGATAGATCAAGGATGATATAGACTGGATTGGCAGTCGCCATAGTACGGATCGGCCGAGGTTTTTGTAGTTCGTTTATTAAATCTAGATGGCGCTGAAATATAGCCAGAGGCTTTGAAGGCAAAACAATAAGACTACAGATATTTCATATCACTGCAAATGTATTATTATGCAATATTTTTGAAAAATAATACATTTGTAGTAATATGAAACATCTGAAGTCTTATTGTTTTGCCTTCAAAGCCTCTGGCTATATTTCAGCGCCATCTAGATTTAATATTCGAACTACAAAAACCGCGGCCGATCCGTACTATGGCGACTGCCAATCCAGTCTATATCATCCTTGGATAGATACATGCTTAAAAACATATTGAACACCTAAGACTCGAGAACAATCATTCGTATCTTTCATGCAAATATCTGCCCCGACATGTGAATCAAACCCGGGACCTCGAAATCAGATCAGTTCATAGTCAGGTTCTCTAACCACTAGGCTATCTGGTCGTCTAACCATCTGGTGGTGGTGGTAATGTATTTTTATTCACAACTCTTTTTACTTTGAATCCCTTAACTATACAGAATTGTTATAAAAAAAAATCTATCTAGGTATAGAGTTCTACAGGATGACAAATTAAACGTTTCTGAAAAATTTACGGTTTCGACGCCAAAAAAAACTAACAATTTTTTTTTAATCTTTATTTTAAGGAACTTTGATCAGGTAAATAGAACAAGCCAGTTCCTACGGTTTCGACGGCAAAAAAAAAACTATGACAAACATTACATTACGGCTAAAAATTTTATGCCACCAGATCACCGGAAAATAAGCTATTGTTAATTTCAGTTTTACCCGACTGCCGAAGAATTTATTTATTATTATTATTATTATTCGGAGTCCTCATTGATTTTATCATAATTATGTTTAATAAAATCCCAGTATTGGATTTTTTACTCAACTGCCAAGGCCAATGATTCAAGGAAGCGAAGACGCGTGTAGAGACTAGTCCATTATTTCAGCAAAACAAAATAAAGGGGGCTGAAAATTGAAACTTCGTCCGAACTGTTCAGTACAGTTACCAACAGCGTACACATATAGTATGTAGTGAATGTAGTTTCTTGAAGTAATTTTCCTTGTACGGTGGCTGCTTTCCCTCGGGACATGTACCGTCGGCGACACAAGTGTTACAATCCAATATTTAGGGAAAATAGTTTTGTTGTACCGCCTAAAAAATAGCCGTGGTACAGTCGCTATCATCATCAAAAAGTTGTAGTAACCTACTGGTTAGTTAGACATAGGCCTCTCAGGCAGAGAGAGCAGTAGGGGTCAGGGAAGCAGTGGGTTTAAATCCGGGCTACAACATACGGGCTATAACATTTATACACTTGTGAAGCAGTTCAATGAAGTGTGACGTTCCCAATTCGCACTGGGCCTGCGTGGGAGCTACAGCCCGAGCCCTCCCATTCTGAGAGGAGCCCTGTGTCCAACAGTGGCAATTATATAGGCCAAAAATGATGACAGAGTCATAATTCACTTTAATCCAGCTAATGAACTATCTGCTTGCCAGACATCAAAACCCCGTGTTTGAATGTTGGGTAAGTAACATATATCCAAATTTTACATTTATATATCAGCAGGATATAAGCCACTAAAAATAAAATAAGGGCCACATAAATAAATAAATAAATGTCACACGACAATTAACCTAGTATGTACATAAAAACTTAAAAATAGTCCCGAAGTAAACTCAACTTAATATTGACAAATGGAAAAAATTGCGTTTTTATTTAAATACATTTATTGCAACAAAAGCTTAGTATTTATAAATATTGTACTAACTATTGCCCGCGACCCTTCTGCGAAGAGTTCGTTTATAGCTATCCCGCAAAAACTTCGCAATTTTCCGGGATAAAAACTATCCTATATCCTTCCTAGGGTCTCAAACTATCTCCATACCAAATTTCATCTAAATCGGTCCAGCTGTTAAAGCGAGCACATGTCTGGCGACCAAATTTCGCCGGATACATCGCCGTATCCCTTCGGCGTAAGGATTGTATTGTACTGTATTGATCAAACCCTATTTGAGACACTGAAACATTAGAAACGATCACGTTTATATGTATTTCTAATGAAACTCAAGATGGAGCAACGACCTGGTTAAGGTTGCGGGATCGCGTTGAATGCGGATGGCACGGGACCGATCTGTTGGGCGAAAGACGTCCACTGCTGAACATAGGCCTCCCCATATTCAGCAGTGGACGTCATTTGAAATGATGATGATGATGATGATGAATGAAACTCAAGTGGCAAGTATACTTTTCTCACCGACTGTGCCTCCATGGAGTACTGTCGAAACTCCTCCTTAAGCTTTCGGGAATGAAAATTGAAGCGTATGACGGATGCACGTCTGGCAACAAAGCTCTGTTTTCGGTAAGCTCGGGAATGTTGTTTTAGGACTGACCTCATGCGCGACATGCCTCAAACAGCCTCAAACTTACAGCTAAGCTGCTGTGCTAGTTTCCTATGTAATTCCATGTAAAGTTCATGTTTTGGTATGGAGCAAAGAGTATTGTAATATTATATGAACAAGAGTGGCAACTCTATGGTCAAATAAGCATGTATGGAAGGTGCTGTCGCCCTACGGCTGGCTACTCAAGAACTAATGTGACGTATCTATAGATGTATACCATATTCTTGTGTCTACCTATCTATATGTATATGTTGGTAGTGATGTACTTACAGCTATAGATACGCGTAATTTTAATTGATAGGCTAATTGGCACTATTCGTATTTTAGCCGTCTAATTCAAATCAGCATAAACCCGATTTGCATTATACGGCTAAAATACGAACATTGGCAAGTGGCCTATCAATTAAAGTCCTTGACCGTACAATTTGGTACGCCATGGCCATGGCCGATGAATGACAACTGACAAGTTTGACAAGTCAACCAAGATGGCCGCTAATTTAGTTCTTCCTCCAAACACCTAACACCAAAGGTCGCTGTAGTCGCATGAAAAGTGTGATATATGTAAGTGTGCCCCGCCTGGTATAGAGCGCTTAAGATCGATTCCGATCTACATACACCCAACGTGGCTACACGTGCCGTGGCAGACAAAATAATATTCTTCTTTAGTATCTATTAGCCGTGGTGGCCTAGCAGTTTGACTAATGGCCTCTCAAGCAGAGGGTCGTGGGTTCAAATCCCGGCTCGCACCTCTGAATTTTTCGGAATTTATGTGCGAAATTACATTTGAAATTTACCATAAGCTTTACGGTGAAGGAAAACATCATGGGTAGAGATGCCACGAATATTCGGCTACTATTCGGTATTCGGCCTATTCGGCCACTTTTTTTTGGTATTCGGTATTCGACCGAATAATGCGTACTATTCGGCCGAATACCGAATACGATGTAAGGTAGGTATACGGTTGTCCTTTTCTTCGACGTCACCGCAGAACAGTCGGTGTCTGGTGAAGCGTTCCAACCGCGCGACTAAACCGCTTAATGAAAAAGCGCTCTTTATCATTTATTTCAGTCGTGTGTAAATTTGAGTTCGCAAGGTTGGCAATATTTTGTATCCGTAACTGGGTTGTGTTAACAATTTAATTAATTAGTAAACTTGGAGTAAAACTCGGAGGTTTGCAAAATTGAGTTTACCAAATTGCACGAAGAACGAGGAACTTCGTTTTGTAAGTCGTGCTTTTCAAATGAGTCCTAAAGCATTTTCGTTTAGGTTCGTTTCGTCCACATTCCCAATTCGTCAGCAATCCCATTTCGTCCACAATCAAATCCCAATTCGTCCTCATTCCCACTTCGTAACAAAATAGTAACGAAATTGGTAGTGTATCTGAATAGTATTGACCCGCACCGTGCTTAGCAAGTATTTTTCTTAACATGAATACCTAAATCACAAAATGAAATCTTCCTTGAGAATTAAGCTAAGTGATAGCGAAAACTGCATTAAAATCAGCTAGGAATGTTGACTAAGTGGGAATGTGGACGAAGTGGGAAAAGGACGAAATATGAATGTTGACTAAGTGGGAATGTTGGCGACTGGCTGCGGTGTGACCTCTTTTATATTGACTTTATCCGTCACTTCCTTTTTTAATATGCTTTTTTAAAATACAATGTCAGTTGTTGTAGCGAGTTGCTAGGATCTGTCTGTCTGAACTGAAATTGTGCCTTAGTTATTAAATTAATATCGTTTAACACGTGTTTTCATCCATATTCATAGTTTTCTTCATACAGTCCATCACTTGCTATCAGGGAATGTGGACGAAGTGGGAAAAGGACGAAATGGGAAAAGGACGAAATAGGAACGTGGACGAAATGTGAATGTGAACGAAATGAGAATGTGGACGAAGTGGGAATTTGGACGAAATGAACCTAAACGAACTTTTGTTCGCGTCGTTGTGGATATAGCAAAAGATAAGTCTTTATAGCCAATATTATTAGTCAAGTCTTCATCGGCGTATGGGACACCTGGCCAACCTTCAGCCCATTTGAATAAATCTTAAGTTTGGTGACTCGGAGTCGCTAATTGTATATCCACAGGAGAGACAGCTTTTGTTTCTTACGCTGTGTAAGACCAAGGATGATATAGACTGGATTGGCAGTCGCCATAGTACGGATCGGCCGCGGTTTTTGTAGTTTGATTATTAAATCTAGAGGCTTTGAAGGCAAAACAATAAGACTACGGGTATGTATTACAATACCGAAGTACGAAAGACCGAATGTATTAAAACATCGAATGAGTCAAAAGACCGACACGATTTTTTTCTGAAACCGTTAACTTTTTAAGATTGTTATAAAACAAACCTAACCTAACCTAATGGGTTCTGTATGATGCCTTTTTAATAAATTCTGAAAAGTTTACGGTTTCAGAAAAAAATAGTGTCGGTCTTTTGACCCATTCGATGTTTTAATACATTCGGTCTTTCGTACTTCGGTATTGTAAAACACACCCAAGACTACAGATATTTCATATCACTGCAAATGTATTATTATGCAATATTTTTGAAAAATAATGCATTTGTAGTCTTATTGTTTTGCCTTCAAAGCCTCTGGCTATATTTCAGCGCCATCTAGATTTAATAATCGAACTACGAAAGCCGCGGCCGATCCGTACTATGGCGACTGCCAATCCAGTCTATATCATCCTTGGTAAGACCCAAATATACATTTAAATTTCTCAAATCGCATGATGTACCATCGCCCCAGAAGTCAGATACCCATTTTAAAAACAAATTTGCTTGCAGCCGTTGATGTTTATTGCTATGGATTATTATGGACAGATGTCTAGCCACTGCACGCAAACTGGGCCTTTAAGGTGGTTATCTGGCGCTTGGGGCGATAGTACCTACAAGTAATGTCACAAGATCTTTTCTTATGACTTTTTGATATTTTGACGTGTCAACGTCTAATAAATCGATGAACGCTGGCTGAACGCACGAAAAAGGATGACTCAGTGTAACGTGCATAACGCATTGTCCCGTTACGCGTCCCGTTACGCTCGAGCCGATGAACGATCGGAGCGAGAGCGCGGCACGAGCGAGCGGAAGGCACAATCGGCAAAAGTATGCAATCCAATCATTTCATCAATGTTTTGTTATGACGTTGTCACGTTAAACTATCGTCCGTAAATCGACTTTACAGACAACCGGTTTTTGTTTTATTAAGTGTGAATAGGGAGGTGGAAGTTTGCATGGGAAATAATACCGCTGAACCTATTTAGATGAAAATTGGTATGGAGATAGTTTGACACCCTAAGAAGGACATGGGGTAGCGATGAATAAATTCTTTGCAGACGGACTCGCCGGCAACAGCTAGTCTATACATATAATAAATCTGTAACAAGTCGGTGTCTGTACATTGAAGATATTTGAGAAAAACTGTCACTAGGGCTATTTTTTAGCGCAATAGAACCCAAAACAATGATTTTTAGAATTATTGTCTGTTTGTCTGTTTGTCTGTGCGTTTGTGCGCGCTAATCTCAGAAACGGCTTAACCTAGAAGGATGCGGTTTACACTGATATGTTGGTATTTTCTTGGATTAACATTTAGTGTTTGTTTCATTTGAATCGGTTCACAAATAAGAAAGATACGTCTATTTTAAGAATTTATTGAACATGGATAGTACATAGAAAAAAATCCAACATAAAATGAGCTGACAACAATATAGTAAACTATACTAAATAGAGTTCATCTTAAGTTGGACATGCACTTCTATAGGCACTTCTATAGTCACTTCTATAGGAACTTCTATAGATAGGCACGCTTGACCTGGGAGTACGGTGGTGAATGTGAACGTGGGGTTTGGTGGGGGGTGGGATTGGGAGAGGGGTGTGCGGGGGGGGGGGGGGGGGGGGGGGTTGGGGTTGCGGGGGGATTTTTTTTTATATCGAGGAACTAAGGAGAGCCATAATTGATGAAAAAGCAAATTGGATAAAAAAAAAAGCTGCTTAAATTACTAATTCCACGCGGACGGAGTCGCGGGCAAAAGCTAGTATATAATATAACAAGTACTTGTCATAATCACAATCTGATTCCAACACTCCTACAAATCGCGAAAGAGATTAGCGTGCACCATTCAAACATCATACAAACGATTGTTTAGCAGATGGCGCAGTTAAGACGAACATACAAGTGTGTAATCTGGTAAATCGCTGCCCGCCCGCCATCCGGACATAAAGATAACCCGGACACAGTGCTCTGAAGTATGACGAATATTTCTTATTTTGTTACTGCGGGAATTGGGGAGGGGGAGTGGGTTATGCTTGCGAAAAATTACACACAGAATAGGTATAAAATCAAATACATGGGTCGATCAACTTTTCTTTGTCACTCGTTGCTATAGTGACGGTCTCCTGAGTAACTCTTTAAACCGTAAGTTTATCTGATTAAAATTTGCCAAACATGCATTTTTGTGGTAGTTTTAAACCCCTTCTACAATTGGTCATCTAATAAGCATGTTAGTTAATGTAACACAACATTTCTTCTAATTAAACTGTACTACTACTTTTGTCCCCTCGCTGACGGGACAGAATAACAACAAGAAATAGTCGATCCACCCACATAGCACAATTTCCAGTGCGGAAGTACATACAGCTGTATATGTAAGTTCTCAATCCGTACTGGGCCCGCGTGGGAACTACGTCCCAAGCCCTCTCATTCTGAGAGGAGGCCTGTGCCCTGCAGTGGGACGTATATAGGCAGGGATGATGATGATGATGAGTGTTCATCTGTCAACAATGTAATGAATGTCACCTTACTGACAGAATGACCAACGTAACTGACAGTTGTTATAAAGACAGAGAATGGGTTTTAAAATGTTTTTTCAGTAGCTCAAACGTCACTTCTACTCGTCATCAGATGACAGCTCAAAAGTGTAAATATTAAAACATAACCACAAAATATGATGTGAAAATATGAAGTGTTTCGACGTTTGAGGTAATTGGGTGGATCAAATATTTCTTGTTGTTATTCTGTCCCGTCAGCGAGGGGACAAAAGTACTTAAGTAGTACAGTTTAATTAGAAGAAATGTTGTGTCACAATAATTAACTTGCTTAGATTATTTATGCACTAGATGGAGCGTCAGTAGCAAACATAGCGATACAAAACGTCCACAAATCCATTTGACAGCTTCATATTACGATCGCTTTACGTCATTCCGGTTGTCACTGTGTGCGTGCTTAATGATACCAGTTAATTTCACATTCCCCAAAATGTGGGGAAAGTGAAGCTGATTGGGGAATGTGTGTATTTTAAGTATGAACACAAATACGCGACATTTGACATCAAATTTCTGCTAGTCTTGATTAATTTCCTACAATTCATTATTCGCAACAGCTCTAAACTAAGTCACTCGGCCCACATAATTTTTCATTCCCCACACGTGGGGAATTTCGACAATGCGTTTGGGGATTTTAGCATATTACTACTGGCAACCCTGCAAATGACGCAAATGACATATAAGCCAACAGTTGGCTTATATTTTTACGGGACGTTTCCATGCCACCAAAGCTCTATCTAGTGCATAAATAATCAAAGTTAACTTGCTTATTAGATGACCAATTGTAGAAGGGGTTTAAAACTACCACTAAAATGCATGTTTGGCAAATTTTAATCACATAAACTTACGGTTTAAGGAGTGACCCAGGAGACCGTCACTATAGCAACGAGTGACAAAGTTGATCGACCCAATTATACATTACAATGTGTAACTTTAAGATAAGTTCGATGTTTTATTTGTTGTTCTTTTGCCCCGTGCGACCGCAGTGCAGTTTGCATTCGCCGCGCTCATCTCTGCTATGGCCGGTTGCCCTTTACTATTGCACACAGACTCAACTGCCGTAAAGACGGTTACTATGTTGTGCATATATTCTGTTTCATCGTGATATGTATGTGATTTTAAGTCAGTTTTGTTGTCAAAAAAAGGCAAATCATTTTCATGTGTTTCAGCCCGGTCTCGAACTTTTGAAATTTACAGTTACGGTGTAGGCAAACATTGCAAAGAAATTCAATGGTGTGTGACTGTGTGTGAAGTTTTCAATCTGCATTGGGTCCGCGTGGGAACTACGGTCCAAGCCCTCTCATTCTGAGAGGAGCCTGTGCCCTGCATTGGGACGTATATATAGGATGATATGTTAATCCAGGCTATAAAGTATCTCTGTGCGAGACTTTGCCAGAATTATCAATCCATTTTGGCGTGAAAGAGTAATAAACATCCACACATCCATCCAAACATCCACCAGTGGTGGTGTAGGGGTTTAGCACGCAGCACGGAATGCTGATTACCTGGGTTCGATTCCCAGCGCTGGTCTCTTTTTCTGAGTTTTTCTGTGCATCCATGTTTCAGTTTGTATTTCGTGTGAAATATATGGATTTCACGGGATGACCGTAAAAATAACAAATTTGAAGTTGAAAAAATAAAAATAAAAAATACAAAAAGGCTCCAAAAAACCAATCTTCATCCAAACATCCATACATCCATCCGTCCATACAAACTTTCACATTTATTACAAAAAATCGGAGTGTGTGTAGGGTATGTGGCGCAATTTACACTATCCTTTTTGTCAGCTACAGTTGTGCAGAGCCTCGCGTTTATATTTTCGCGAACTGGAGGAGTAACTCCAAGTTTGCCGCGAGACAAATTCCAGCGTTGTTTCCAGACAAGTGCACAGTGTACACGGCACGGCGCCACTGACAGCGGACAAAATGTGAAACTCATACCATGAAACTGACAGCTAAGGCGCAAGCCATATAGACAGACAGAATATAACTCCGAGATATTTTTTACTGTCAACATAAGAAAAACGTATTTTTAACGTATTTATTAATAATCTGCGACAGCTAGGCGTATCGTTTAACGACATTACGCCACAAGTGCTGCTGCTGCTGTGCTGTGTGTGTGCTGGCTGGGGAATAGAGTATTGACTTTTTTGAAGTCATATTAAATATGTTCTTATTTAATTGTTCGTGACCATGTAAAAAATAGATAAAAGTACAAAAGCAGTAAAAATACTATAAGTAACTTATTACTGTTATTAGTTAAGTCTACAACAGCGTGTGGGGATCTTAAGTTTGCTGACTCGTAATCGCTAGTTTTATGTCCGCAGTAGAAACAAAACAACTTTTGTTGAGGATGAATATTTGTAACACCCCTAGTCTGCAATTTCGCGAAACTAAAAGTGCATTAAATGTTCATTACATAGTAAAGGCCGAACTATATTACCTTTTCATTTGCGTGTTTGCATATGCTTTCGCATATCAAGCTCAAATGGGTGAAATTCACCGGCTATTGCATATTTTAAGCAAACTATTGATTATGCATAATTTTGCTGCACAGGCTGGCATCGACTTAATCAGAAACCACTTTGTCAGATTCGGTAATTGATAACCATTAAATTTAGAATCATTAGTCCTTGCACGAAACTATTTAAGACTGTTTTTTTGTTAATTAAAAAAAACAGTCTTAAATAGTTTCGTGCAAGGACTAATGATTCTAAGTTTAATGGTTATCAATCAATTACCGAATCTGATAAAGTGGTTTCTGATTAAGTCGATGCCAGTCTGAGAACCTTTCTAATAATTCTTAATATATTATATTACGAATTATTAGAAAGGTTCTTATACTCGTATCCGTGAACGTGTTTTTTATACGCTTGCGTTTGATCATAATCACGCTTGATAGAAAGCGAAGATGACGTCTACGACGGAGTACGCTTGCCTAGTAAATCCACATTCTCTCGCCGTTCCACCGAATCTAAAGCAGCCAGCTGATATAATTGGGCAGAGCCTTTGAAAATATATTACGAATTATTGGAAGTATTCTTTTACCCGTGAACGTATTATTATGTGTACCTATATCTGGCGGCAGAGGCTTAGCAACCGCTGTATCAGCCGTATCAATGATACGGGGCCCCCCAGGCTACAGAGGCCCCTAACGTGTGTAAGCAAAAATTAGTAAAATGTTATCCACAATGTCACTTAATCTCGTGCTTCCCGGGAAAGCCCCCCCAACTAATTTTGATACAGGCCTCCTCCAAGGCACGCTACGCCACCGTCTAGAGGCAACTATTGTCATGCGATGAAACTGAACTTATTCCTTCTCGTCGACACAAGGACCCTACCTCAGATCAACAAAGCATTCGAATGACAAAGAGTCTCAGCACCCACCATACACGTACCATACTGTTGCAGCGCGTTAGTGCAGACTTCTACTCGCATTCTGTCATGATACCCCCCATCCTTTCATGGGAAACCTGTGTAGTTTTCTAATGAGAGAAAAATCCTTTAGTCTCGCTTCTGATGATGATGACAAGGTCTCGACATAAACATCAAGACATGCAAGAGGCGGAATTTTCATAGCAAAAATCAAACGTCAAGAGGGATTGATCACTGTGTTTTTCGACTGTCGATGATTAATGGGACCCTAGTGAAAAAGGGGTTAAGTCTGCAGAAATTAAACAGCTATTTTCTATTTTATGTGTAAAGGGGGTTAAGTCGAAATCAGCTGTTCAACTTCTGCAGAATTAACCCTTTTTTCACTAGAGCCCCTTATCACGACTTGTTTTAGATAATTAAATGAGACCTGGGAATTTTCATAGCAGACGATTGAGTATAAAAAGTTTAAAAAAAAATTATACTTTGTATACAAAAATTTTATACTTGTAAATTATATGTATAGGTATTCAATCGTCTGCTAAACTATTTTGAACACTTTGTAGAGATGCACTATGAAAAAACTTTTCGAAATTGCCACGAGTTATGGAATTAAGTATCGTTAACTTCTTTGTGTTCCACGAAGGGTGATTAGTCTGGTTTATTACATGTAGAAATAAATAAAATTTCTATTGGGTGAGAAGCAACTCGTTGAAAGCACTCCATACGATTTAATAAATACTTGTTTCGCAGTAAATTAAGAATATGTTTGTAGTTTTTTTCCACTTAACGATAGCATTGCATGCTAGCCATCGTTAGCGAATGTTTTGTCGATCCTAATGAAATCGTAATTGCAGGAAAATAGAAAATTATACGTGGTAACTACTTACAACTGAACAATCTCTTAGCAATCCGTTGTTAATATTAACAATAATTAACTTAAGAATTTGAAATTTGTAGTGGTAGAGCCATATTACCAGTACCACCCTCTCACAGAACACCGTCGTCAAGCAGCAGTACTCCCTGCTGCGTTTCGTACGGTCAGTGAGAGCGCCGGGGGCCCAATACCTCTCCCCCTCCCCTATTCCCTCTCCTTTTTCCTTAGGGCTGACAACGCACTGGCATCGCATAAAGCGCTGCGGGTGTCTATGGACAGTAGTGATCATTTAACATCAGGTGACCCACTAGTTCGTTTGTCTGGCCTCACTAACATAAAAAAAAACCGGCCAAGTGCGAGTCGGACTCGCGCACGAAGGGTTCCGTACAATTATCTATAAAAATCACGTTTGTTGTATGGGAGCCCCCTTAAATATTTTTTTTATTTTAATTTAATGATTTATTTTTAAAGTCAATATCATCATCATCATCATCATCAGCCTATGTTCGTCCACTGTTGGACATAGGCCTCTCCCAATAGTCAATATATTATAATTAAATATTCTGTGAATGTTTCAAGTGTCTACCTGTTGCCGCTATCAATATTGAGCAAAAACGAGCAAAAAAATCATGTTTGTTGTATGGGAGCCCCCTTAAATATTTATTTAATTCCATTTTTTAGTATTTGTTGTTATAGCGGCAACCGAAATACATCATCTGTGAAAATTTCAACTCTCTAGCTATCACGGTTCCCGCGATACAGCCTGGTGACAGACGGACGGACGGACAGCGGAGCCTCAGTAATAGGGTTTCCATTTTTACCCTTTGGGTACGGAAACCTAAAAAAAGAATACTAAGTTATTGCACAAAAATTCGAACGCGAAACAGAAAATGGCACGACGAATTTGGGTGAACTTTAGCGATGGGCGTTGAATGAATGGACTGTTGATTGTACGGCCGATGTAGAATCAACGTTAGGACGGTCCATCGACCGAACGTCGACTAGTCGATTTCTTAGTCGGCTAAACTAAGAGTTCACAATTTGTTCACATCTAAGGTGGTTCTCTTGGTTGTGGGTTTAGTTTAGTTACATTTGCGATGGTTATTTTCTTTGTTACGCGAAGGGAGGGAAAAAGCATTTTAAATAATTTATTGAACTAACTCTGAAGATGAGCTCTGGTTGAGTTCGAAACGCGTCAGTGTAGCTTGGTGGTGGTGATGGTTGTGTTTGTGTGATTTGTGTGTGTTCGTACAGTGTGGAGGTGGAGGAACTGCATGAACACACATTTCTTGCATAAACGTAACTATTGTAAGGTCGCGGGTGAGCAAAGTAATTGTTTTAGTTCATTAAAAAGCATTTTTTCAACGCAAACGCAATTTTTGTTGATGAATGGCAGTCTTCGACGGTGCGTTTTGAGCGGTCTTTTTTGCCACGAACTTGCAAAATCTGGAACAGCTTCCCGCTGGGGTTTTCCCATCGAGTTACGACCTGTGCCCAATTGCATAACAAAGTACAACTTATATTACAAGCGGAACTGTCTTTCTAGTTAATATAACTGAAGCGAGAGTTCCGCTTGTAATATTAGTTGTAATTTGTTATGCAATTGGACCCTGGGTGCCTTTAAGAGGCGAGTGTGCAATTTTCTGCAGGGCCGACAACGCACTGGTATCGCGTAAGGCGCTGCGAGTGTCTATGGACAGTGGTGTTCATTTAACATCAGGTGACCCACTAGTTCGTTTGTCTGGCCTCTCTAACATAAAAAAAAAAATATACAGCGCTATTTCGCATGACTTGGCCTCACTAATTAGCGGAGGAGCAATATAAGTATTTCATTATTTTAACAGGACCACCGCAAAGTAACGCCTGAGCCCTGAATCTATACAGTATCTATCTCAATCTATCTATGTATAGTTTTAAAAGTTATCTCTCCTGTGGGCATAAAATTAGTGTCTCCGAGTCAGCAAGCTTGTTTATTTAAATGGGCGGAAATTTGTCCTGGCCAGACGTCCCGCACACCGACCTGACCTAACCAGCATGTGATGACCAACTAGACCTGACTAAAAAATATTCCTTAACTTTTGCCATGTCTACAGGCACGAACTCAAAATGTGTATTATCAGCATACCCCGTTATCAGTGTTGCAGATCCATTGAAACTAAGTCATAGGGTTGTCGCACAATATTTATTTCATTGTCAATGTGACATTTGACATATTGGTATATAAAACATTTTTGTTAGAAGAAGGTTTTTACAGGTATAACAGCAGATTTGTATATTTTCATTAGTTGTCTTAATAAATGATTGTATTGTATTGTATTGTAAAACTCTTTATTGCACATAAAAACACATGAAAATAACATAACACAGGATTAATTGTTAAGAGTTTTCTTCTAATTTCGCCATCAGCTTTTGTAGTGGTAGAGCCATGTTGTAGCTAGCCGCTGCATCACGAATGGGCCGGCTCGTCCGGGGCAGTACCACCCTCTCACAGAACACCGGCGTGAAGCAGCAGTGATCCTGCTTGCGTTTCGTACGGTCAGTGAGAGTGCCGGGGGCCCAATACCTCACCCCTTCCCTCTCCCCCATCCCCTATTCCCTCTCCTTTAGGGCCGACAACGCACTGGCATTGTGTAAAGCGCTGCGGGTGTCTATGGACAGTGGTGTTCGTTTAACATCAGGTGACCCACTAGTTCGTTTGTCTGGCCTATCTATCATAAAAAAAAAAGCTCTCGTTTAAACTGGGAAAATTCAGCGTGATCATTAAGGAAATTCATGATTTTAACTGAATACTAAGCGAACGAATTATATACGACATTAATTAATACTGACAAATAAATTACGCAACCACCTATTATGGAATTTAAAAAGAGAATAAAACCTCTTTTAATTACGGGCTCAAAAGAGGTTTTATTTTGGTTTAAAACTTAAAATATATAAATTAAAAAAGGTGCAAATATATATGCAGTGCCATCCCTTGCTTTTTCAATGATTCTGCAACACTGATAACGGGGTGTGATTATCAGGTCGACGGTCACCTAGTCTTGTGATTCGCGGTCACACAAGAACCTTCCCCAACGGCTATCCGTTCCACGCCAATTATCTCCGTGAATTCAAAGATATAAATAACAATTATACAAATCCACACAATCCCGTACGTTTGAAATTAAACGAGCAAACGGCGCAGTTTGTACAGTTAATGCAAACAGTCGGGATTCAAACCCGGTCGGGGTATAATCAGACGTTCTCGATTCGTTAGACTCTGAGAAGTCAACTTGAATGTCTATAAGTTGAATGAAAAAGGTTTTGCCGTCATTTATTTATTTTCAAATTAATAGGATTAGGTACCTAATTAAAAAAAAACTGACCTAACTTTTTTCCAACATGGCTCGTTTTCTTCTTTTCCATAAGGGTAAAAATGCTGCATTATTTCATAGTTTTTAAAGTTTGGTTTAAAAAGCTTTATGCTTACAAATAAAAAATGGCCTAACTTTTTGAAATAATAAATATCACGGGGCAATTCACATCAATTGATCTAGACAGGACAGTAGAACATCTGCTTATCTACTAGGTAAGTACACATCGGTAGGTCTCTGCTTACAGGGTATTATAAAATTAATCCAGAACATTACTTTCTAAAGTTTTTTCAAAATGATGGATAAATTGGCCAGTATATCCAAATACGAACCGCATGCTTACCAAGTCATTATCAACATCATCCCAGTCTATATACGACCCACAGGGCACAGGCCTACTCTCAGAATAAGAGGGATAGGGCAGTAATTCCCACGCGGCCCCTGTGCATATTGGGAACTTCACGCACACTATTGAATTTCTTCGCTTTCGCCGTAAAACTCATGGTTTTCAAACGTAATTTCACACGTAATTTAGGAAAAACTCAGAGGTGCGGTCCCGGGCTCGAACCCACGGCCCTCTGCTTGAGAGACCATAGATCGCACCGCTAGGCTATACCTACTACAGCTTTTTTTCATTTTGCACCTCGTATAATTTATTTCTAAGGACTCAGAAGACAAACACTATGTTCCAGCTAACAACAGAACACACATCTCATCTCGGAACAACAGCGATCTCAACGGCGGCTCAACAAGGGGTGCTGCATACTCGCGGTAACGACGCAACGCCGACATTAATTGCAAGCGTGGACGTTTGCCACTGCCGTCGACACGAGTTGGCAAGCCTGCATATACAAACCGCATGCATCAAGTGAAAGCTAGTTACATATTTAAAATAGAAACAAACTTAAGAAACACCGGAGAAGCGAGCTATCAGCCCATTAGCACATGGCGGACACGACGTACAAAATACGCGTTCATGAATCTACATAAGCACGACGACGTCTGTACACGCGTACGCCTACATACATCGCGCGCGCTCTCTTCTGGATTCGGGCGGTGTCCGGCAATCTGCGCCTTGAGGGGTGGGGTAACTCGAATCGGTGCGGGGCGGTGCGTGTCCATTCTGTACGTTAGTACTATTATATATTCTGTGCCATAAGGTAAAATACCCGATAGTCAGCCTGACACCGGCAGTCGGCCGTATATGTGTCCGAAGAATACAAAAGTTATCTCGCATGCTCTTCCCACTTGTACGAAAGATAGGCTGAGACCGACTACTGGGTCTAAATTCAAGAACGGCTCAACGCGGTTTGCGATCGGTAATTCAATCGTTTGCGAGAGAATAAGAATGGGCTGAGCTTGGGTGAGCCTTATTTTCCTGTTAATGCGCTTTGTAAATAAATAAATTAAAAAAAAAAAAATAATATCATGGGACAATTCACACCAATTGACCTAGTCCCAAAGTAAGCTAAGCAAAGCTTGTGTTATGGGTACTAGGCAACGGATAAACATACTTATATAGATAGATACATACTTAAATACATATTAAACACCCAAGACCCGAGAACAAATATTCGTATTTTTCATACAAATATCTGCCCCGACGCGGGAATCGAACCCGGGACCTCAAGCTTCGTAGTCAGGTTCTCTAACCACTAGGCCATCTGGTCGTCAAAATAAATGAATAAATAAATAAGGCTCATCCCAATCTCAGCTCAACCCTCTCGCAAACCAGTGATTTTTGGCGTTCCTGAATACCTAGCAGTTCATCCATAAATAGATGTTCATAACGATTGAATTACCGCTCGCAAACCATGTTGGGCCGTTCCTGAATTTAGCCCCTGGGCGATGTTATTAAAAGGCTGAGCCACAAAATAAAAAAGTACAGAAATAAATCTACATACAAAGTGCGCTCGAGCAACGCACACATAGACAGTGTTCACAGACACGATATCTCGGATCAGTCGGATCAGTCCGAGCGCGATTGCCATCCGCGTGAGGCGCGCGCTGTGGTCGCGCGTCAGTGGAATTTTTCGAGGCGCGCGCTGTGGTCGCGCGTACTTATTTATTTTGTGTCGCGCGTCTGTGGAATTTTTCGAGTGCAATAATGGAGCAACAAAAAAAAGGTTATTATAGTTAACTGTTCAGTGGATGGTTGTTTAAATTCAACCCTAAACGGTGAATGGTCGTTTTTTAAGCTACCAGTGGTTTCAGAGAGGTAAGTTTAGTAGGTATCTGCTTGTATTTCGATAGTTCATTTTAACGTTACATAGAATAGTTAGGTAGATAGGTAAGCACCTCGCCCCGACTCCCAAAGTAATAATAGTTTCCTATTTTGAATCAGTATAAATAAACGTTACCTTACAAAAAATGTGGTTAGGTACTTATACCTAACTACATTTTTGTAAGGTAAATTCATGCCACTAATATTACGTAAGTTGAAAACATGTTTTTTTGTTTGTATAGATATTGTGTTGTTTTTAGTGTCATTAGATAGGTTTAGGTCTAAAACCGATAGGACAATGGAAATTGTATAACTAGGATAATCCGATTAGAAGTTATTAGGGATTTTCGATAGTGAAAAATGACAAACGCTAAATTTTGTAGGTAGGTATTTTAATTATTATTATTTTATATTTCCATTCTTCCCGTTTGAATATCAACAATAAATCAAACAACTAGAAACGAGTGCCACTTTCACGATAAGTTTTATGTGCATATGCCATAATTGACAACCCTAGAGCGACCGCCGAGCGTAGGTATGAAAAGTGAAGTACTATCGCCCCAAGCGCCAGATACCCATTTTCATAACAAATTTGCTTGCAGCCGTTGATGTTTATTGCTATGGATTGTTATGGACAGATGTCTAGCCACTGCACGCAAACTGGGCCTTTAAGGTGGTTATCTGGCGCTTGGGGCGATAGTACATACACTTGATTGACTTCTGTACTTTTTTATTTTGTGGCTGAGCACTGGATGTTTTACCATGTGTCATCTTTCATTATTTTTGTTTTTTATACGTGTTGCGTCCCAAAACTCGAAACTGCACTTTGTAAAATATGTCGATTCTTGAATTCATTTTGCCGATTGCTATCCGTTCGTCACATAATCGTCACTATTCTGAAAAAAGCTAGTATCTCAAATCCATTATGAAAACTTAAAAGGAACCTTAAAGCATACGCAGTAAAGTTATAAATTTAATAAAATTATCTTGAGATGAGTTTTTTTTTCAAAGTAATGAAATGACGATATTTTTATGCCAAATCCCAAGTTGTGCAAGTAAAATCATCCTATTAGCAATAGATGATAAGATGGTTACCGAAGTTAGTTATGAGTTATGATGCGTTGGATTACTCAAGGCCCGCAATGTATTGCTACCTACTCCAATGATTTTACTCTTAAGAGGGTTTATACCTGCTGAGCTGGCAACGTTGCATTTTTGTTAGTATTTCTCGATTATTCCATAAAAATTGAATGAAAATTAAAAATGTTTTGAATACAAATTGTTCTAAATGTGTCTAATGCAATAATAATTCGTGATAAGACTTTTATTTTCTTTAAAAACCGTTAGGTAATAATTTGTTCGTTTTTAAAGAAAATAAAAGTCTATCACGAATTATTATTGCAGTAGACACATTAACTTACATATTACAACAATTTGTATACAAAACATGTTTAATTTTCATTCAATTTTTATGGAATAATCGAGAAAAACTAACAAAAATGCAACGTTGCCAGCTCAGCAGGTATAAACCCTCTTAACGTGAAAACCCTGCTTTAGGCTGAGCGTTTTCGGTCAGTCAGTCAAACATTCACTCAGGTTACTCTTTCTTAGGTATTCAAATTATCATTTCGTCATCGCAAATTACTTACGTCTCTTCATCAGTTAAAACGTTTAAAATTTACAACATAGAGTAACTAAAAAATACTGAAATAGAAAATTGCATTTGTGTCGATGAAAATAAATTCGGACCAAATGGAAAACCGCATAAAGCTCAAGTAGAAAATACGTAAAAACACGTGAAACGCGTCGCTATGTCGCATCACGCGTCCCCGCCGCTTGGCCCAAGCCACTAGCTTAGAGCTATATCACCTGGCCTTATACTATGAAGTGCAAAATTCGAACTTCGTATCGTGCCATTCCTCTCACGCTAATAGTATTTAATACAAGAGCGAGCAAGACGATGCGATACGAACTTCGAATTTCGGAGTAGCCCTATCACACTGGTGATTTGCGAACGTATTACCTAACCTTTCGTATGCAGAAATTAAAAAAAAAACTGCATTCGAGTCTCGTTTGTCTCAACTAGTACATATTACAGATTAAAATAAAAATACAAAAAGACAGCCTTATTAAATCTGGCGCGGAGCCGCGTTCGTACGAAAGCTTAAAAGCGAAGCGATAGCGCAGCATGTACCATCGAAAAAAAGGTCGCCTTGACACCTTAAATGTCCATTTTGCTTGTAGTGGCTAGACATCTGTCCATACCAATCCATACCAATGAACTTCAATGGCTGCAAACAAATTTGTTTTGAAACTGGGCAGGCCTCGGTTTTGTTGAGTGTACGTCGCGAGTGCGCAGCGAATTTGTTGCGCCAAAATGGCTGGGACGTCATGTAGTATAAAAATTAAAATTAATAAAATAGATTTTAACATGTTAACAGACGTACGTGAGTGTACAAGTACATCATAGCGTCCCGACCCTATAAACGAGACGACCTCGTGACGAAAACGTTTACGTATATTGGGCCAAGTACTAAATTCGATTGGATTTCACTAAATTTCCATAGGAATTCCTAAAAATACTCGTGCAAAATTCGTATCTCTAGTTATTTCGCACCATTACAGGGTCAAGTATCTAGTATCCAGTGTCATATACAGTTGACGAGATTTAAGAAGGAAAAAGACGAATTATTAATAGAATCAGTACATTTTAATGCGGTATGCGTCAAAAGTGACAAAAAATCTTAAAAAAACAATATTTTTAAACATCAATGCTCGCTCCTCGTTCACTGGAAACAATATGAATATTGACCGCCGACGCTGTGCG
Organism: Archips xylosteana; assembly: GCA_947563465.1. Lineage (NCBI taxonomy): Eukaryota > Metazoa > Arthropoda > Insecta > Lepidoptera > Tortricidae > Archips > Archips xylosteana. The sequence goes on from OX387369.1 coordinate 5,310,544, forward strand.
TTGCTTTCAGACGTCGATTGGACGTTGACGCTGACCTCAGAGATGACACGTATAGCATAAAGTGGGAGACCATAGCCTTAAGGTTGGAAATGTTACTCCCGCCCCCGCTTGTCCACTGGCCCCCCGCGCCTCCAGACTGCGCGAGTACATGCACCGCGGACGCGCAGCTAATATTGTATACCCACACACTCGAGCGCCACTCTTTAGTGTATACATGCCTTCAGGATGTAGCCTAATCCTAGGACACTACGAGTAGTAACTAGCTAGATGTGCCTTTTTGTAAAAGCACATCTTAATTACAGTATTTTTTACTAGAGGCCATCCATAAATTACGTCACACCAATTTCGATCAATTCCCATCGAGTTACGACCAGTATGCTTAGTATAAGTTTAACTTCACCTAAATACTTCTCGATCGCGTTGACGTAAAAAAATCAATTACTAGGGAAACATGGACAGCGCCTCCGCGCGCGCGCGTCCATGTTTCCATAGACTTGAAATTTTTACGTAAACGCGATCGAGAAGTATTTTGGTGAAGTAAAACTTATACTAAGCGTACAGTAAGCTTAGTATAAGTTTTACTTCACCAAAATACTTCTCGATCGCGTTTACGTAAAAATTTCAATTCTATGGAAACATGGACGCTCGACCGCGGAGGCGCTGTCCATGTTTCCATAGTAATTGATTTTTTTACGTAAACGAGAAGTATTGAAGTGAAGGAAAACTTATACTAAGCGTACTGTACGCTTAGTATAGGTTTTACTTCACCAAAATACTTCTCGATCGCGTACTGTACGCTTAGTATAAGTTTTACTTCACCAAAATACTTCTCGATCGCGTTTACGTAAAAATATCAATTACTAGGGAAACATGGACAGCGTCTCCGCGCGCGCGCTTCCATGTTTCCATAGAATGCTTACTGTATGCTTAGTATAAGTTTTCCTTCACTTCAATACTTCTCGATCGCGTTTACGTAAAAATTTCAATTCTATGGAAACATGGAAGCACGCGCGCGGAGACGCTGTCCATGTTTCCCTAGTAATTGAATTTTTTACGTAAACGCGATCGAGAAGTATTTTGGTGAGGTAAAACTTATACTAAGCGTACTGGGTGCCTTTAAGAGGCGAGTGTACATTTTTCTGCAGGGCCGACAACGCACTGTTATCGCGTAAAACGCTGCGAGTGTCTATGGACAGTGGTGTTTATTTAACATCAGGTGACCCACTAGTTCGTTTGTCTGTCTTCACTAACATAAAAAAAAAAAAATTTGGGACTCCTCCCCCCCTTGTCACACTTATTACTATGAAAATCGCCATTATTTTGTTCTAGTGTCACAGATCGCTTAACCCCCCTAAGGTTGCGTATCCACCGGAGCTGTGCGAGGATGCGTTGCGAGAGATGTGTTTGGCATGAACCAATAGAAACACTTCATTTAAAAGGTCCTAAGTGAATGAAGTGTTTCTATTGGTTCATGACAAAAACATCTCTCGCAACGCATCCTCGCACAGCTCCGGTGGAAACGCAGCCTAAATATGTGACGTAATTTATGGATGGCCCCCTATGATTAGACGATGACTGCCAAAATGTAGCTTAAGTACCTAGCATTTTTGTTTCACTACATACTAAGTTTTTCTTTCAGTAACAATAATAAATTCATCACGCCCACGGGCCGGAAGACGCAGTGTAGGTAAGCCTCTAACAAGATGTAGCGACGACCTGGTTAAGGTTGCGGGATCGCGTTGGGTGCGGATGGCACGGGACCGATCTGTTTGGCGAGCCTAGGGGAGGCCTATGTTCAGCAGTGGACGTCTTTCGGCTGAATGACGAATAAATTGCTCAACAGCATTTTATCGTTCTTAATTTCATTCATTCAATAAGTAGCATCACTATTTTATACTCACTCAAAACCGACAACACTGAAACTGTCATTCCATTGCAATGAACTAAATGACGGACATTAGGGGCACTGAACCGTCATTTTTTTGCTGTCTTCGTCAGAACGAGCTTCTTATTTTCAAGACCTTTCTCAAAATATTTCCAGCCCTTTGCTCCACCCGTAATAATAAAGTGCGCGAGTTATGATGCAAATTACAATCCTCATATGCCGCAACAAATAAAAGCAATTTATCGTAATTTTTCTAGCCCTACCCTCGTTACGTGGAATACACGTCGTCCTGCGTAATTGCGGTGTTCTGGGCCCGGCAGTTGCAGCGACCTCTGCATTAACAGTACGGCAACTTACAGTGAACGGATAAATCACAAAAATATTTGTGGAAGCAAGTCACAGTCCATTTTGTTCGATGGCAATGGCGGTGGTTGTAGTCCTAAGCAACCTTTGTTACTAACAACTTTAACTTTTACGTCGATAATGCGACGCGTGAAAGTCAATTACAAATATTGCATTTGGTTGGTTAACCCGACGCCATAACAGATGGTTGTTCATGTTTGTTTACATTTAGTAAAGTAGGTACCTAAACATTTCTAGATTAGTTTTGTGGTACAAGTTGACTTACTGCATACGCACGCTCTACTGTTATAGGCCGGTGTTAATTATAAAATAATGAATGTTTTAACGGAATTGCGTATTGTCCCCTTTAATTAAGGTAGTCAAGCTTCGTGGCTATTGTATTTTTACGAATTATTAATTAGCCTTGTTGATTTTGAATCCAAATGCTTCAGAAAATCATTGTCATCACATTACATTATTATGCCTTTTATCTTGGCGCCATAAACCAAATAAAGGCCAAGACGAGAAATTACAATAACGCACAGAATATATAATAGTACTAACGTACAGAATGGACACGCTCCACCCCGCACCGATTCGAGTTACCCCACCCCTCAAGGCGCAGATTGCCGGACCCCGCCGGAATCCAGAAGAGTACGCGCGCGATGTATGTAGGCGTACGCGTGTACAGACGTCGTCGTGCTTATGTAGATTCAAGAACGCGTATTTGTACGTCGTGTCCGCCGCGTGAACAAGGACACGGCGTAAAAACTGTTTTCCAAAGTAGCCCCTGCATTTTTGAGTAACCCCGTTTTACGATACATGAAATTTGGTAAGTACGAATATGAAGATAGTTTGAGACCCTGGGAAGGACATAGGATGTCTTTTTTTTAAGATTGGTTTTTGGATTCTTTTTGTATTTTTTATTTTTTCAACTCCAAATTTGTTACTTTTACGGTCATCCCGTGAAATCCATACTTTTCACACGAAATACAAACTGAAACATGAAATATATATATATATAGGGGTTTAGCACGCAGCATCTTTTTCTGAGTTTTTCTGTGCATCCACGTTTCAGTTTGTATTTCATGTGAAATATATGTTTTTTTTAGTAGCCTATAGGATGTTCCACTGCTAGGCAAAAGCCTCCCCTTTTCTTTCCACCCTTTTATATCCGCTTTGGTCTGCCCCAGTTCCCATATTTTGGAACCCAATCGGTGACGATTTTTGCCCAGCGATCCGGATGCATTCGACAGACCTGTTCCACCCAGTCCCACTAAAGTTTGGCTGTCTTTGTCCCCACATCGACAATCTGAGTTCTATGTTCCTGATTCATTCTGACGGATAGTTTTATTCCGGAAAATTGCATAATTCCAGCGGGTTAGCGATAAACGAATTTTTAGCAGACGAAGGCCGGCAACAGCTGCTAGTAAATAAAAAACATCATATAAAATACTAAAATCATTTATTACTTCAAAGCATTAAGTAATAAGTAATTTAACTTATTATTTTTATACCACACGTTTGTCGACGATTTCATTGTTAATCACACTAATCCAATTAATACTATTAATATCACAATCTATTCTTAATAATCGTCACAAATAAAAACAAATCAATAATAATACCTACTCCAAAGTAGGTAGGGCCTCAATTAAATCACATTAAAATTGATAACTATCTTTCTATTTACGATAGTCTGAAAACTACACTGGATTAAAACCTATACATCACATAGATCACAATAACTAACATAATATCAAAATAATCATAATAATCGTTCAAATGTAGAGATCCCTAAGGAATAAGTTCGCCTTTGTACATCCGTTTCTCTTGTAAACAATAATTTCATGTTTCTATGTAGAGAAGAGTTTTACATATATACCTACTTACATTCTGGACATGGTTATTAATGGTGAAATTTAAAACATGATACGAAATTATAGCTAAACCGCTTAAGGTGGAACGGCACGCTCTAGGCGCGAAATTCAAAATTTTTACAGGTTTTAATTTATTTTGGGTAAACGGTGTAACTGTTTAACTTCATATGGTACTTGCAGTTGTAAAACAGTATTCTTTATATTATTGTGTAAAGCTTTTTAAGAATAAAACTGTTAGCTTGATATAAAAGTTGTCAAACATAGAAATTCGGACTTTCAACGTTTTGACAACTTGTATTTCAAGCTAATAGCTTTATTCTTAAAAAACTTTACACAATAATATAAAAAACACAGTTTTACAAGCGCAAGTACCTTAAGAAGTTAAACAGTTACACCGTTTACTCACAATAAATTAAAAACTGTAAAAAGTTTGAATTTCGCGCCTAGAGCGTGCGCTTCCACCTTAAGTGACTCCTCGCTCGCGCGGTCAGGGGCTGGGGGGTAGGACAAAGGGGGTCGGGAGAGGTGCGGGCGGCACACGAGGCGCGCTCGCCGCCCGCACCTCTCTCGGCCCCCTTGTCGTCATACCCCCCAGCCCCTGACCGCGCGAGCGAGGACTCATTTTAACGGTTTAGTGTTTCTAACTAGGTTAGTGCTGGACAATATAATGCACTACTAACAAACCGTTCAAACAATTCCGAAAAAGCGGTCGTAGCTTTCCGAAACGTTCGAATACAGTCCTTCTGTAATTGCCCTTAGAGTTGATTCCCACTTGTCGGATGTCGGGCCCGAATTGTAATCGGTTGTCGGCGGCTCTGTTCACGCCCCGACATCTGACCATTGTGAACTGCTTCATACTTAGGTACTCATTGGCGAGACCCGACACGATTGTTTTCCGGACGTCGGCTGGCAAAACACCCGACATTTCTTGTCGGCACCGACACAAAATCGCTGACGGCAAGTGTAAATAGCTTTGTATAAAATGTTCTGCCACTGGGACAGGGCCGGATTTAGGGCAGGGCATCCGGGGCCACAATAGAGGGCTCCCACAATAAAGACTTCGAAAAATTGTTTAATGAAAACTCAAATGAAAAAAATGGTCATTTTATTTGGAAAATAATTTGTGGCCGCTTGGCCTCCACTCCTTTTATACCCCGAGGCCTCCAGACCTCTAAATCCGGCCCTGCACTGGGACATCCGACAAGTGGGAACCAGCTCTTAGAATTCATTGTATCTATAAACTTTTCTATCAGGTTCGAGGTTACAGAATTCCTTGAATATCACTGCTTTGTACCTTGCTAAGTTTTCTTTGCTACATTTGATCACAGAAATATGTTAAAAAATGATAAAATACATTGATAGGTATCGTTAAGTAGACTGACTTTGAAATTGGGTTTTTGTAGTGTTTATGACGTCACCTTTTCCTACTTATTATGTATTTGCTGCCTACAATTTCGAGTCATTCTACCTTACGACACATACTATATTGGGATAGTGCAAATCCACCTATCTACCGTATGTAAATGCCGCGTATCTGCACTTCGTGTACTTTTAGGGGGGGTAGTTATAACTTTACGTTTTTATTTTAAAGATTTTAGAGTAAAATTTGTAAATAGGCTAAGTTTGTCAGATTCGTGGAATTACCCAATGCTAGTTAAGCGGATTTGAACTATCCCCGACGATAGTGACCTTTAAGTCACATTTAATCTCTTTAATATTAACACTTTATCTTGTAGGTGTAACCATAATGGTGGCTTCCATAGAAACAAAGTGAAAACATGCAGATTTCACTGATTACATTAGCTGTAAATTTTCAACGAATTTACTGCCGCATGAGGTGTTCTATCATATCTAGGCTGATAACGCAACATATTCATCACTCAGGCCTATATACGTCCCACTGCTGAGCACAGGCCTCCTCTCACAATGAAAGAGCTTGGGCTGTAATTCCAAGACAGGGCCTAGTGCGGATTAGGGAACTTCCCACACATTGAATTGCATTGCAGGTGTATGAAGGTTTCCTTCGTAAAGCTCTTAACCTTGGGACAGGCCTATGTTCAGCTGTGGACGTAATGCGGCTGATTCGGCATTGGTTGGTCCCTATGTGTTCATGGGCATGTGTTCTTGAATGGCGACCAGGTACCGAAAGATGCAATGTAGATAAGCCCAAAATGTGGACTGTGACTTGGGAAGGATGTGGGCTGCGCAGTATGGGTCAATATGGCGTTACTTGGAGGAGAATTATGTCCAGCGGTGGACCTTAGGCAATGATGAATGTCAGTTGATTCTGCATGTCTCCTCTTCATCTCAAAAAAGAACGTAAGTCTTCTGCTGATGTCTTCTGGTAAAATAAAAGTTCCAATTATCTTGATTCAACCAAATGTTTGGCATTGAAGTCTGTCTTTTAACCGCAAAAGCCTCTTGTAGATGCTCTGCCTGTTGGTTGTGAATGTTGTCTTCTTGGAGTCCACATTGTCCTGGAAAGAAGAACAAGAAAATCATGTTCTGTATTTGAGGCTACCCAGCAGCTTTTCAATACCATAAAGTTCAAAGAAGCCTCACATTTGGCTAGACTTGGCGTTGGAAAGGTTTACATAATTTGTGTTATATACTTACATTTGGAAAAAAGTCAAATTCAAAGATGTAAATTTCATGAAACGTTGCTGCTACAATGACGGGTCCAGATTTCCTTTCACAAACATCTAATTGTAATGCATATCTCCCATGAGGTAACAAAGCTATGTCTTCAAATATGGGCTTGGTAGCTTTTAATTGGCTAGAAAGACGGTACAGTAGAATCTCACCACTCCTAGTCCCGAGAACAACAATATCTCCATAAAAAAATATAGCACTTATCACCGGGAAATCTAAGTATATGTGTTGATATACATTTGTCTCTATTTTAAACAAAACACGAGAGTAACAAACAAAATTCTTATCATCTATTACTACCAAATGTTTAACCTGTTTCAACCATTCCGTAGGTATGTTTACAGGATTCACCGTTTTTAGAGCATCTTTTTCTATTGTTACGATCTTCCCACATTCTGTGAATAAATATAAAGCATTATTGTTGTACTGCATCACTTTTATATCATATTCACAGTTCAATATAAGTTTAGATGCCAAATTTTTGAGAATTAAATCGCATTTGAAAACTTCTCTGTTGTTATAGAAGTATACAGCATTGTCTGTTAGTACGAAGTTGTCAGCTTTGAAGAACGCCTCGGACATATAATCAGGATTGGAGACGGTTCTCTGGATTAGCAATCCTGATTTTATTAAAATTGCCGAAGTGAAGTCATTGTGTGATATTTTAAGGCAATTTTTCTCTGGCACAACAACTGGTACGTTCTTTAAAGTATGCATATCATATAAAACGATACCTCTCGTGTCTCTCAAGGGCAAAATCCCGTTATCTATTTCTAATGCATGACATTCGTCTTTAAGGGTAAAGTTGTAAAACTCTTTCATTGTTTTATCAATATACGCAATTCTGTGCCATGTTTTTAAATTTTTGTAGATGTAGTACCAGCTGAGGTCTCTGCCAGACTTTTTTCTTGCTATATTTGAGGAGTTCGGGAAATCTTTTTTGCCAAATGCTTGCCACAAGTGGTCGGAAGAGTCTATGATTTCTTTCCAATTTTTACTCACTCTCCGGCATACACCGAGCGTGCGGCCATCTGTTTTTGATAAAATTGCGATTAATGCGTCCAACGGCAAGTCATTTATTTCCATCATTGTTTTAGTATATTAAATTTCCTTCTTTAATCTTCAGCGAGATGTCAAGGCATATTTCAAACACAAAGGTTACGGTAAATGGGTGTCAAACTGACTACTATTTTAAGAAGTTCTCGAATATGTTTAGTTTTATTCATATCTACCGTATATTGTACAAAAATAAATTTAAATCGAATGTTGTTTACATTTTTAACTATTCGTTTGACATAAGCACTCGTGATTTTGACATTTATTTACTTGCTTGTCAGTTCTGTTCAGATGCTATTCGAGTCAAAGATAACACCGTCCAACATGAAAAAAAATATGATAAACTAATAGAAACACCTTTCGTTCCCTAATAACAGGGAGAACAAAATTTATAATAGAGTGAGTCATCTCCTGGTGTGGCAAAAAGCTGTGAATCCTTTCAGATAATCCATGTCTGATATACATGTCCAAGGTGAAAATAGTGTGAATGATTTCCTAGTCAATTTATGCAACATCATTGACCGATGCTAATAACCCGACATGGAATGGGGGATTCAAATCGTTAAGCCGTTCCGATACCTATATATTTTCTACTGTTAAATTTATACATCTACTGACACTTACTAGCTAGGTAGGTACAGTTAACGTCGTAAATAAGTGATTACTTTTGTATCTTGTCGCCAGTTGTCGCTTTCAGTCGTTACATAATTTCGTATGACTTTTCAAACATGACGTTGTTGCCCGCGACTCCGTCTACGAATAATTCGTTTTTCGCTATCCTGCTGGAACTATGTAATTTTATCTCCTTCCCAGCGCCCCAAACTGTCTCCATACCAAATTTCATCTAAATCGGTTCAAAAGTGAAGACTTAACAAATATATACTTTCACGTTTATAATACTAAGTAAGGATTAAAAAAACACAAATACCCAACAATATTTTTAATTCACCATTAATTAATAACACAACAAATTGATCAAATATTAAGAATAAATTCACTGAAGCACAACTGATATGATATCACGTAGATTAAGTACATTTATAGAGTTCTAAATGTCTTTGTTCTTAATTTCTTTATTTTAAATATGGCAACACAGTTTAACAACTTTTAATTCTAAATAAACTTAATACAAAATTTCGCAATAAGCTATGTCAATTACTTTTTAGAGTAAAAAAGATTTTAAAATCCAAGTAAGAAACATCTACCTACACAATTAATGCCGTAGGAATGATTAGTAATAAAAATAAATCACAAAACAATAAATTTATAAAAAACAGAGTCACACCAATATTACTGCTGAATAACTAAGTTATCTACTAGGTTCACAACATTAGAACTATTATCATGGCCTATGAAGGCATGTCTAAAATGTAATTTACTTAGAGACAGAGTGGCGTAGCTAGTTAGGCGTGGGCGAAGCGAGCCGTCGCCCACGGCCTCGCGGTCTGAGGGGCCTCGCGCCTCGAATGGTTCTCGTTTTTTTGCTCAATCAAATATCTGTACTTTAATGTGTGGTGCGCCAGCGTAGAGCCTCGCAATAGAATAGTATATTAATACAGAGGCCCGGAAGTAAGGGGTTGCCGGCCGAGTAAGTTTGACGGCCGAGTGGTACACGAGGCCGGCAACCCCTGTTCCGGCCGAGGCTTGTATAGTGCTTTTCTCAAACATGCAATGAAATAAATAAAAAACATCAAGAAATTAAAATTGCAAAGGAAGCAAATATTGCTTTTGTTTTTTTTAGGGCTGAACGCCATGATGCCGTAGACCCATAAACGTCATAATGCTGTGTCATATCATTAACCACCATTTGTCTGCTAGGCTAATCGGTTTTTAAAAATATATATGAACTGGTAACTGGTCTATAATATAACACTGAATCAAATACGCTGTGCCGCGCTGCCGGAGTGTGTCACCGTATATATCATTCAGTGTTATTGAACGCGGGCACGCTTCGGTTTGTGGTGGCCTTAAGTGTCGGACCAATGCTATTTATATTTATTAGTTGGAATTCTGATTATTGACGATTTTCTTGTAAAACGAATATTATGAACTGCCCTGACAATGTAACATCAAGATATCCATCATATCTCTACCATTCAAACAAAATTATTTCATAAAATTGTTCAACGTTATTGCTTAGACAATATCATGATAGCTTAATACTAGAATAAATAAAAAAGTAAAAAAATTAAAGCTCCAACTACTCTACATAGAAATGCCAAAATGTTTTATAAACATTGGAATGAGGATACAGGATACTACTATATAATTTTAATTTACAGGAACATAGAAAATATTTGAAAATGCCAGTTAGGGTGGAGTTCAAACGGTTGGACACGTTTTAACGCTGGTAGTTAAAATTAGTATGAAAATTTTCCGTTGTACGGGAAACAGGGATAACGACAACATCAATCAACTGACGTCCTTTTTCTGTACTTACTGTCAAAATTTCTTCTCCCATAGATTTTGTAAGTCGTTTTAAAAAAAAAATCATAATTAAGGGCTTACTGAAAACAAAAATCACGATCGCGTCCTTTGTGTAACGAAAGTCAATCATACAAACTATATATAGGTAACTTTCGTTACACAAAGGAAACAATCAGGTTTTGTTTTGATTATAATTAAGTCCTTTAATGGTGTATTTTCTTTGAAAAATTGCTTCCTTACGACTACTCGCCCTGTAAACTTAAATCTCCTTCTTGCACTAACACACACCCGCCTTACAGACGTATTATATTATGTAAGTATATAAAAATTATCAAATTATATTTGTAGGTAGTTTAATAACATTTATGATTGTGTTGTGTATTTTAGGTTCTCATCCGGCCAACCGATAGAGTATTTGTCAATCTCGACTTTAGCTAGCCATACACGCACGGATATGCCCGCCGGACCTGCCCAAGAGACGCGCCTGGCGGGAAGATCCGTGCGTACATGGCTAGCTATTGCCGAAGTCATCGATAGAGTCGATGGAGCGGAGATAGCTATAGATAAAAAAAAACAATAAGCTAGATTTATGACGTCACTTCTTTGACAACTTAAATCGACAAAGCAGTTAAAAATCGAATTTAATTGAAAATTAATATGGTTTCAGGGCCAAAATAAAATCTTTTCTACTAAGTAGGTAGTCACGTTTTGGAATTTTCGTTTTATGATATCATCTGCTCTATTGTAAGGGTAATTTTCGTGTTACAGCGGATTTTTTTTCCATTCAGTTTTCTTGTATGGTTAACTACCATTCAACGTGGTCCAAGCTTTTACTCTCCACCCATTAACCTTTTATGTACAATAAATCAGTCACTTTTATTTGACGTAGGTAAGTAATTAAAAAAAAATCAGAAAGAAAAAAGAGTGATCAATTTTCTAGTTATTTAAGTAGAAATAATAATGGTTTGGTCCTTAAGAAATTCTTGAGTAGTAATTTAATAAATTAAGTGGTAAGATTATGTCACAGCTCGTCATGTTATGAGAAATTTTATTCATATAAAAGTGACTGATTACTTTGCCAATCATTCTAAATTAACGCTTATGACTATGAAATAGAGTTCAGCTTATCACCTATTCTTGAGCATATTCGAAACGACTAGCATTGTGAAGCTCCCTATTAAAAACAACGTCGCGGGAATGGAAGACAGCAGTTTGTATCTCTCTTCTGTAAAAAAAATACACCCAATATTATATGGAATCGACGTAATGGCCGGTTTACATTATTGCAGTAAAATCGTGCCAGTTGTTACATAGCGGGGCCGCGATAAATAGGTCGTTTACAAAAAAAAAATATCACGATCGCTTCTTTTGTGTAACGAAAGTTAGTCATACAAACTATATGGGTAACTTTCGTTACACAAAGGAATTACTTAAGATTTGTTTTTAATAGTGTAAATTTTTTTTAAAAGATTTACTTATGAGTCACAAGCTATAGATAGAGTACCGCTATGTGGTGCTTACTCAAATAATTTTACGTTCTGTATTTTTAAGTTGCAAATGACGATACTCACTCGTGTGTAAAACAATCTACTAATCCCTTTATAGAGAATTCAGAAATGTTTATTTGCTAACACAGTTAGAGCTTGTCTAATTTAAAATAACGTGCCCCACCACCGCATTTGACATACAGGATTTGAAATCCTGTATGTCGAATGCGGTGGTGGGGCGCGTCATTTTAAGTTAGACAAGCTATACAAAGATGTTGCATAAACTCTGGCTGAGTTTGCGCTGATTTAAGGCCACCACAGAAAGCAGCGCGGGGCATGCGAGCGACGCCGACGAAGCGTGCCCAACGCGTTGCATAACACTGAATCATATACGCTGTGCCGAGTTGCCGGTGTGTGTCACCGTAAATATGATTCAGTGTTATAGAACGCGCTAGGCACGCTCCGTCGTCGTCGTGCGCACGCCCCGCGCTGCGGTATGTGGTGGTCTTTACGGCGCACCGATTATGGTGAGTGGAGCTGTGAGAGGGATGGCACACTAGATGCGTGCACATGGTGTTCCATCTTTCTTACGGTGTCATTCATTACAACTGGTGCGTGACAGGCCACACGCATTTGGTCTGCACCAGCCTTTAACTTTGACATTTGTTTTTGACATAGACCAAATATTTTTTATGAATAAGGGGGTAAGTCTAAAGATTAAAAAAATAACCAAAAGTGAAATAACCTAATGTATATTCGACCAAGTAAATGGTTTACCATTTTTAATGACAGTTCCTACATCAGCATAAAAATAATGAGGCTGATTTACATTGACTTGTAAGTGAAAATAACCTTTGATATTTAAAGCCATTCAATTCCCTTTGGTTAAATATTTTTTTGTATTTTTTTTTATATTTTTATCATTGAGGAATAATGTTATACAACCATTTTCTGTAGTCGGACTTAAAAATAAACAGCTAATAGCGGAGATATTCCAAAAAAACTGATGTCTTTCATTTGATCTTCAAATAACGTCATCAAATTTTTCTTTTACCTTTGCTCTCACGCTTCACTTAAAAAAAAATGTCAATGTCTGTCATAATGTCATTTAAATTTAACTGATGTCAATAGGATAGGTTTTTAACAAAACAAAAAGGCTATTTTCATTTTTGAAACTAAAAAATGGACTATAGAAAGTGTTTTATTTGTTCAAATGACTCCATATATAGCCCCGGCAAAATATTCGTCCGTGTTAGGGAAGATCTACGTGAGAACTGGTGTCGTCTTGCAAATGTCGAATATTTTAGGATATCTCCCTTGTACTGCTGCGAAGATCATATTGATGTATGTAAATGGACCTATTTCGCATTTTGGGTAGATTGAGCGTGTCAGCCTTGACAAATTTTTCACCGGAGTTTCCACTGGTAAGCATTTTTTTCAAAAATTATCGTGGAAAATAGACTTTCAGAACCAGAAGGTTAGAAACTTATTGACGACATGACGACGTACGAATGACAGATAACAGTATGTTTTCTCTAAGCAGATGGGCAAAGGAAATCAAGAGTTTCGAGCTACTGGATGACGTATATCCATCCGGTCAACCATATCCGGTATTTAACAAATTAAATTTTAAAAAAATACGCGACCAAATTTTAAAATATTCAAATTAGTTTCTTAAATTGGCCTAATCTGTAAGAAAAAAATATAAAAAAATACATTTTTTTTTCTAACCAAAGGCAATTGACACTGACTGAACCTTAGGGTGGTAAAGGAATTTCTTGATCGACTATAGGTACTAAAACGAAATCAAAATTTGCAAGTCACTGTGGAACAAAAGCGTGCGAAACATACAATAACATACATACCACCTAATTGTTGGTGACATCAAGTTTAAATTTTTTAAAAAAAGGCATCTTGTAATGTACAATGAATTCTAAAATTGGATTTAGTATACCTATATTAGGGTTCGTTTTCAAACAAACGTTATGGCAGTAAAAATGGAATATTTATGCAGCTTTGCTAAGCAATAAAAAAATTTGTGCCTTATCTTAGTTATCTTTATAAAGGCAACATAAATCATTTGTCCCTTTACTAGTCACACAGACCGTAGATTACGGTTCAAGGTTAAAGTCAAAGGCCAAGGGCAAAGTTCAAGGTCAAGTTTATAATTATACATCCCGTAATACAGGATGTTTTCTAGTCAAGGTTTTGTACTTTTGCTTATTATTTGTATCGAAATGTAATGCTGAAAAAACCTAAAGGTGCAAAACAAATCAAAAACCGTTTAAAGACAAAATAATACTTTTATTCAATATTCAAGTTAATAGCAGTCTTATTATTATGTTAGTAGGGACTACATTTATTTAAAAATAATACAATCAACGTAAAATCCTTTTATAAGACCTGTATATCACACACATTACCAAATTAGACCTTATTTGCAACAATATGGTCCTTTTTTTAATCGACGCATATAATTATGTATTCTAAGTACAATTAATAATGAGATCATTGGTTAGTTAGTATTTCGTAGACGTTTCTGCTAGAAATTAGTCCAATGTACTTTTAGAAAAATATCACAATTTTCAATTCACATTTTAAAAAACATAAAAGGCCTAAATTAACCTAAGTAGCGAAATAAAAATACAAATAAAATTAACAATACTTTGTGCGTGTGACATACAGGATTTTATTTTCAATACCTATTAACAATTGCATTCGACATAAAAATGTCCAAATCAAAAACTATCTACAATACAACAGAATAAAATTAAACTAAATGTCTTTTTAAACAACACCTTTACATTTTTTCACATAACATTTTTTACGCGAATACGCATTTTAATATAAAATGCTTTTTATAATTTACTAGACAAATTACTTAACGACACATTTTTACTGCCTGAAAAGATATAAATTTCAATTCAAATAAACCAATTTCATTTCAATGTAAATATAAAACAGCCCCATATAGCAAATCTTCAAACCACTGCCCATTTATAAAGCGAGATATCTACGGCACTCATTTATTTATAAAAATGCGAAAACACACGTCAATTTGAAAAAAAAAAACGTATCTCAAAATTTATTATATTTATTAGTACTTTAATTGGTACGCGTTTTAAAAGGTTCGCTGTCCTATGACTCACATAATTTGCAATTGCAACCTAACTAGATTCATGATATAAATTTGATCAAACTCTGATTTTTTTTTACTTATTAGAGCATCAAAGCAGAGTTTACAAGAGTAAGCAATCTGTAAACGATTGTACAACGCGCGGCTAATCTGAATCATTAGAAGCACACACACTGAATATGTTTAAAATTGTATCCAATTGCATGCATTTTCGCATCTCTAGAAATAAAACTGTCCGAGCAATTAGATCCTCCAAACCTCAACCACTTTACCAACCCTAAAAGTTAAGTCAGCGAAGTATGCGTAAACTTATTGCAAATAGTTTTAAAAATGGCCGGTAGCTTCTCCAAGTGCATTCGTTTTCTCAAGCTAACACCGCTACCCATAAGCAAAGCCGAATCAAAATCCAAAGGCGCCAATTCTACAGCCGCCACGGAATGACGCTTCGGCTCGACCACTATGGGATTACGATCACCATCGAATATGATCTCAGGATCATTCTCAATGATCTCCTCTATAGATTCCCAGTTGGTCTGCAACTTTTTTCCACTACGGCAACACTGACACATACCATAGTCGCATTCTTTTTTGTTCATGAAATACTCCGCATCATCCAAGATGCTTCGTTCTAATTTGCGAGTCTTTGAAACGAAAATTGAAAACTTTCTCGCTTGGTATTTTAAAAGTTCTTCTACAGTGCTGCATTCCTCGTCTATTTCAAACTCGTCTATGGTTTCGTCAGTGGTGCCGTTGTCGAACAGAGAGTTCTTTCTACTGCCGGTAGAGTTATTGTCTATGCTGTTATGCATGCTTTTTCGTGTCTGACCTGTCATGGTGATTGATTTTTTGACGGTCGCCCAGCCTAGGGAGCGTTGGACGGCCATCTTCCATTTAGTGTAGCGCGCGTCACGATCTATAAAATAACAAAATAACAGTTGTGTTTAAAATTTAAATAAAAACTGCGAGTCTTTGTCTGTCGTTTAAGGGAAAAAACCCCCTACCGCTGTCAGAGATAAAACAAAAAACTACACGAAATAGGTTAAAGTAACTGATTTTATTTTTTCAATACAGCATTCGCAAATACCACCAAAGTGAGATCATATTTGAGGCAGTGTCAATTAACCCGTCGAGCGACCTAGGCACACACCGTGTGCCTAAACTAGCTGTCACAATTTGCAAATTTTTGTTTCTAGTTTCGATCACCTTTTAACATAGGGTACTTAGAAAAAATTACCCAAAAATGTCGCCGATCGCGCGACGGGTTAATAGCTATTATCAACAATAGTGTAATTTAGCGTGAGCGTTTCTTTATGATCTCTATTCTACCAAAGTTAGGTCACAATACGGGTCCAGTTAATTATTCATCACAATCAGCAATGAAAGGCATGTTGTCCTCTTTAGGATGATCCAAAAAGGCATTTTTACACAATTTATAACTCTTTCCCAAGTATCACCTAAACATGGTAACAAAAGTGTAAACTCCTTTAGCAATACCAGTAGTAGAAGAGATATTTTACACACTTGACATCTCTTTCCCAAATACCACTTAAATGTGGTGGCATAAGTATCAACTTTTTACCATTAACATTAATGGGTAAGGTGTCACTATGTCAGTTAATTAGCTGCATTGCATCCAAAAGGTACTTTACACTCCTTACACCAATTTCCCAAATACCACCCACACATGGTAGTAAAGGTGTTTAAACCCCTTACCATCTATAGTGGGCAGAAAAGAGGCAATTTGCACCCTATATTGCTTCTCTACAGTTATTTTAACACTTTACACTATCTTCCCAAATACCACCTGAACATGGTAACAAAGGTGTTTCTTACCATCATCAGTAGTGGTGGGCAAGAAAGTGTCTGTAGGTGTGGCGTGTTGCCGCCACGTGTCGACGCTCCACACGCCGACGGAGCTGCCGGCGACTATCGCCACGCCCAGAGCCGACATGTCCCACGATTGGGCTCGCACTGGAAAATGTTGCTTATGCAGTACAAACTAATAATGGTGGGTAAAAACATAAAAGACCGACCTGAGCACCCCCCAGTGCCCAGCGGGAGAATGCATGCTCCTCTCCCGGCCTTCCAGCAAATGGCTGAGGCAGGACACTGTGGGTAGATTAAGTCCCCTCCCTACCCCTCCCCTCCTCAAAATTTAAAGCACACGTTTTTTGTATTGATAATCAATAGAGAAGGGGACTTGTGACCGGGTTTTTTAGTCCGTGCAAGTCGGACGCTGTCTGGGCCCTCCATTCCCAGTTCGTCCGAAGGGATTTTTCCCGAGCACAAGTCACCCTTCCTACCCTAAAGTAAAAAACAGCAAAGACTTCACGTCTTTGGCCCCTCTGGCGACTCATTAAAAAAAAAATAATGATGGTGTGGTGGTATGTAAACGGAATCGATTCGGACGGATTGTATTTGAATTATCAAGTTTACTTTGCTTATCTGCTACCCACCGCACACCACAGCTATGAGCGTCCAACACATACTATGTATAATGTTCATTGTTATTGTTTTATATGGAACAAGGTTTTCTCTTAGCTCATTTGGGCGGGTTCTATGTGTAAATCGCTAAATGTGTCGTACAGATGGAGCTGTGGTGCACTATGGATAGCGGAGAAATAAAGCCAAAAATTCAATTCCATCGCAACGCCGGAATCAATCGACTGTACTTATTTAATTTTCCCTGATGTACAGTCAAATTTGAAAGTTGTTCAAATGTTCAACCCCTTAGTATAAACAATAATACTGAGTACCGAGTTTGGTATATGTGGACTGCGGAGCGTGGATTACATGACGAATGGACGGACAGCAGATATTTTTATTTAAATCGTACTGAAACTAGAACACGGTAAAAACAAGAAATTTACTTTTTGGACTTGGATTCAATAGTTCCTCATCAATCTATGATGCGTGCAAAATATACAACAGCATTTGAAATTTCTAAATGTGTTCTTAAAACAGTCATTTTTGATAATTATTTAACAATTATTTTATCGCCAATCGAATGTTATGTGGGTGAATCGACTTTTTCTTGCCACCCGTTGCTATGGTTACACGAATTTTGTCTCCTGGACAACCTAAGCATTATTTTATGAGTATGAAGATGTCACTTGGACAACCGGGGACAGAGTAAACAACACAAAAAGTCGTTTCACCCATGTATTTTGTGGGTTTTTCAATTGCAGTTACAGTAAAATTACATAAAGTTTACCACTGACAGATGGTTTGCCTTCATTTCATATTCAACTTGAACGACCTACAAATAAAGCCAATTTTAGAATACTGTTACCCACGTTTGCAGATTTTGTAATAGCTACTTTATTTGTATGGCGTTAAAGTTGGAAATGAAATGAAGGCAAGCCATCTGTCAGTGGTAAACTGAAAGTAAACGTATTGTACTCACAGACTGGTATCCCGACAAGGTCGGCTTGCAGCTGCATCAGTAGATCGTTAGACGTCATGTTGCCGTCGACATGCAACTTGGAGAGTGGCATGCCGCAATCCTTGTTCATGGCTTCCAATATGTCTCTGATTAAAGAAGAAAAGTTTTTTTTTATTGAAGCAGGGCATGGATACTGGCAACACAAGAGGATTACAGATGCCTAGAGGCCTAGCTAGACGCCTAGAGGAGTAAAATAGAATACCTCATATAGAGTCAACAGCATAAATAAGTGGTAATTTCTGTACCTTGTCGTTTTCAATCGTTTGACAATTTTGTATGACATTTCAAACGTGACGTTAAAGTGACAAGGTACATAAATGATCACTTATTTACGCTGTTGACTGTACCAGTAATTTCCTTGCATCGTCACTACGCTACTCTCTACGCTGGAAAATAGCACCAGCCAAACCAACTACTATGGTAAGAACCGTTCGTTCCCTAAATATCAGAATTGCAAAATACTAGATTGCCGATTTACTATATTTCTAAAATAACAAATTCCCAGAATACCAGACTTTTCTGTCACCGTGTTTTTCTCTATATCGGATTGTCAAAAAAGCTTGTTTTCAATACACCATGTTCCATTCAAAAACGAATTCCCATAATACCAGATAGTGAAATCGGAAAAACTTATTTTTTTAATTTTACCTAGTTTGAAAGCAGACGGCTTCCAACGCTGCTCTAATTATATGATGCTTGGTAGTGAACGCCGTCAAACCGCAGATTATACTGGAACAAAAAAGATTAGACCATTAAAAAAAGAATACAAAAAAAAAACGACATCCGGAAAAGATGGAGAATGTGATGTGATATTGAGCGCCCGAGCGTTAGACAATCTCTCTCGACTGTGTCAATCCCAATGTTACCCATCAGGGTCAAAGTAAACCTTACAGCATGGGTAAAAAAAATAGTTAAGAAATCTGAAAAAAAAAAACTGCAATGAGTTCGACGATATCCCACTAATATTAATGAAAGTGAAAGTTTTTATTTGATGGATGTGTAGATGTTTGTTACTTGACCGATTCTGATGAAATTTGGCACACAGTTTATAATCTGGATTGACATTAAGGATAGGCGAATCAACGTCTTCTTGCCATCCGTTACTATGGTTACACAAATTTTGTCTCCTGGCCAACCTAAGCATTTTTCTATGAAACAGTATGAAGATGTCACTTGGACAACCGAGGACTGAGTAAACAACACTAAAAAGTTGATTCACTCGGATAATTTTTATTCTATCATAGTTCCCGCGGGATAGTGGTAAATGAATTCTTCGTAGACGGAGTAGCGGCAACAGCTAATAAAAATATATATAAAAAAATTAACGAATTCGACGCCGCAGGCGACAGCTACAGAGAAAATACAATAGTTATTTATGTGACTGGTGTAGAAGCATTATAACATGAGTATGGTTTTATGACACGAACCGAAGGTGAGTTTCATAATGAGACCACAAGAGTGTTTTAATGTCTATCGTAATTACGTGCAGTACAGTAGTAGCTATGTTTGCGAACATAATTCTTTTGTTTAAGAAAAAGTTTGAAAATTTAATTATTACGTACTTTTTGAGCTGTCAAAACACACCCATAGAGTTTGGATGGCAATAGCAACTTATGACGTCACTTGTTCGCCAACTCAATCAACTATTTATTTGTTTTAAAGCAACAAAAAAGCAGCATTTGCAATTAATCGAAAATTAATCTGGTTTTCAGGGCTAAAATAAAGCGTTTTTTTTTTTATTTTTTACTGGCGTCGACATCCCTATTAAAGTATCGATTTCAATCGATCGATTATAATTGAAGTACCGATGGATGTAGATACAAATATTTGAGGCTCCATTTACCCCCTAGCGTCCTTCCTCCAGTAAGGCGCATACAGCCCGCTGAAAGCCGGCACGAAGTAAACGTCCCCCGTTGAGAACACTTGGCCGGCGATCTGTTCCGTATCCTTGGCCACGTCCTTTATGAGTTTCAAGTTGTCCCGGAGGAACTTCATGGCACCTCCCGCCACCGCTATGGAACCTGGTGCAAAGAAATTTTAAAATAAAATAAATAAATATCACGGGACAATTCACACCAATTGACCTAGTCCCAAAGCTAAGGAAAGCTTGTGTTATGGGTACTAGGCAACGGATAAACATACTTATATAGATAGATACATACTTAAATACATATTAAACACCCAAGACCCGAGAACAAACGTTCGTATTTTTCATACAAATATCTGCCCCACAGATTTAGATACACATAGATAACGCAAATGCATCTACTTCGCGTGTCCGAACCCCGACAAAGCGTCGGGTTAGCCGCCACTACTGACAGTTCGCGTGCGTCAGTTGTTGCAGCCGGACGTCCGCGAAAACTAAGAAAATGCCTCGTTGCGTAGTAAGTAAGTGTAATTATGTCTGTGGTTTGAATTTCCCATCACAAAATTTCGGCTGTGACGTCATAGTAGTGTTAAAAAGTCGACACGCTTGGTTTCAATACAAATCGTGAGCATTGCGTTATCTATGTGTATCTATATCTGTGATCTGCCCCGACGCGGGAATCGAACCCGGGACCTCAAGCTTCGTAGTCAGGTTCTCTAACCACTAGGCCATCTGGTCGTCTAAACATGTATGTTACCTTCTAACGCATAGACTGTGGGTGCGTTCGGCCCCATCTTGTAGGCCACTGTGGTGATGAGCCCATGGGTCGACTGGACCCGGCGATTGCCAGTGTTGTATAACAGGAAACAACCACTCCTGTAAGTGTTCTTAGCTTGCCCGGCTTGCAGGCAATTCTGACCCACTAATGCTGATTGCTGGTTGCCCAATATCTGGAAAAGATCACAAAATAAAAATAAAAAACTAAAATTTCTTTCTGTAAGTATAATAGGCCGTTAAGGGCACATGAATCTTCAAAACAAAATCACAATCGCTTCCTTTGTGTAACGAAAGTTAGTCATACAAACTATATGGGTAACTTTCGTTGCACAAAGGAATCATTTAAGTTTTCCTTTTATTAAATCCTTTGAGTACTTACTTTTTTTTTAAAACAACACATTTCTGTTTAAAATATGCTATGTGTTTAAATTATTCTTGCATGGGTAAACAATATCATACAATGATTAATTATGTAGTAGCATATCTAAATAGACGGGGCCTGGAAAGACTGGATAGATCATTTCCCCAAAATCGTAATTTCCTTGTATCAAAATTTCCGTTCGCAGATTTTCCTAAATGCTTTTTTTCTCACCATAGTTTTTTACTGAAGCTTATTTTCACAGTAGCGTTTTTTCCCAATTTGAATTGACACAGAAACAGTGTCGACGGCTCCTTCTTCTGTGTGCTTTTGGCCCTTCGGGCCGATGAAAACTTAGCATCCTAAACCTACCTGTTTCTGTGTCGATTAAAGTTGGGAAAAAACGTGTGGGTACGCGCTAGCCAGAGAGAAAGGAAACTAACACGTTCCACATACAGTTGTGGCCATATAATTAAGAACGATTATTTATTGAGATGATTTTTTCAAAGTAACAAGTATAACTAATTGCCCGTATTTTTTTTATTTCTCTCGGTATTGCAAAACTTTTCCGTACTACCGGTACATTCATTTATGCAACATTGTTGGCTAAAAAATTAATAGAGAAACTTTATACATTCGATCTGAACCTAGTATTAGTACTTACTGGCTGGTCACGTAATTAAGAACGCTGAATAGTTTATTATTTTTTCAAATTTAAATAGAGAACACTGTGTGGCTCTGTGGTTGTAGATTATTATTCGTATAATTTTGGCGCCATTTCGTGCTGTTAAAGTCTTAAAAGTGATTACTTCGTATAAAAACAATGGGGAAAAATAATAGTTGTGATAAATCTACAAGAGAAGTAATAATAAAACTTCGCGAGAAGAATTGGTCGTATAAAAAGATAGCCGACCATCTGCAATGTTCAAAAACAATGGTTTTCCATGCCGTAAAGCATTTTTCCACGTATCAAACTACTTCAAACGTTCCGCGTGGACCTAGACAGAGAAAGTCATCTCGTCGAGATGATCGAAATATCGTTCGTTTGGCAAAACAAAATCCTTTTAAAGGGTCTAATGAGTTGAGAAAAGAATATTTTGGCGAAAACAACCCTTCAGCAATCTCTGCACGCACTATTCGAAGGCGTTTGGTAGAAAATAAGTTGAACGGAAGGATAGCAAGGAAGGTGCCTATGTTGAAACGATGTCATAGGCAAGCCCGACTTGCATTTGCAAGAAGGTATGAAAACTGGACAGTCAGACAGTGGAAAAACGTTCTTTTTTCTGACGAGACAAAAATAAATAGGGTATGTTCTGATGGAAAACGATATGTACGACGCCCTCCGAATAAAGCATTCGACCCAAAGTACACAAAAGTGACATTAAAGCATGGCGGGGGAAATGTGAAAATTTGGGGGTGCTTTTCTGGACATGGCGTTGGACCTGTTAGGCTAATAGAAGGAAACATGGATCAATTCCAATACAAAAATATACTGCAAGAAACAATGTTACCATATGCCGAAGACGTGCTTCCGGTTATTTGGACATTCCAGCACGACAATGATCCAAAGCATACTGCACGCTCCGTTAAGGAATTCCTCACATCACAATCAGTTTCAGTCTTAGATTGGCCAGCCAACAGCCCAGATCTTAACCCAATAGATCATCTTTGGTGCGAAGTCAAGAAAAAGGTTTCAAATCGACAGTGTGGCAATTTGAGAGAGCTGTACGACGTTTTCTTAGAAGAATGGAACTCTATTTCTCTTGCGAAATGTCAAAAATTGATAGATTCAATGCCTCGCCGGTGTAAAGCCGTAATTAAAAGCCGTGGACATGCTACTAACTATTAATTTTAGTTCAAATGTATTAAATTGCTTTTTTTTCTATACCAACTTCACATTAATATGATTTATTTAATCTAAGTTTCATATAAAACAACTCTCGAGCAGTTTAATAAATCGTTCTTAATTATTTGTCCAGCTTCATTACTATTTGAATTTATTAGTATAGAGAACAAATAAAATTTGTAAAAAAAAATGTTAGCAATTATACACTATTATTATTAATCCTGTTTGCTCTATCCATGTGGCTATTTTATAACATAACTTGTTACTTCTAAGAAGGAACACAACTAGACATATGACATGATTTAGATAAAAAAAAATCGGAAACTTCAAATCGTTCTTAATTGTATGACCACCACTGTATACTAATTATAATTGTCAATAGAAATCAGACGAAAGATTTACAGAAGAAATAAGCGTTAAGAACACAAATTGAAGATACAGATGAAGAATAAGCACAGTACTAGAAAAGCTTAGCAAAAGCAACAAAAGTCTTAACTAAAAACACTCAAAATTTTTGTAAATTGGATTTCTTTTAATAAACAAATTTATTATTATTATTATTATTAAACTAATATTACTACTAAGGCGGCGCTAAAGCAAACCAAAATAAAGCGATCGTAGCGTAGCGAGTGAACCGTTAGGTCGAGAGGCGCGCGAGCGCGGCGTCCTGCATCGACAGTGGTAAAAACGCAACTCAGACAACGCAGTGCGCGGCAGACGCCGATGATAGCCGAACGTAAGGACCGGTCGAAATAGCTGCGCGCGCGCATCGCGCCGAACGGCTTACTTAATATTATAAATAATAACATAACAGCAGAGGGCTCGAACTACGTTTGCACTACGTTCAAAATAAACAATGTTTAAATACAATCTACATAATATAAGGTCGCCACAAACGCGATTGTGAAAGTAAGCTTCAGTAAAAAACCTTAGTGAGAAAAAAAGCATTTAGGAAAATCTGCGAACGGAAATTTTGCTACAAGGAAATTACGATTTTGGTAAATTGCTGTAACCAGTCCCTGGAAAAGGTTTAAAAGATTGTTCATTGATATGCACCTTCGCAAGGTGACGCTTAATCTGTGAATTAGGCGAACGCACAAACTCACCCCAGATATTCTGATTCCATCCAATATCGACCTGTCATTCACTACGCCGTACACTTCAGAACTGCTATGTATTTGAGGCAGTGAATCTCGATGGATGCCGAATAGCCTGCAAAGAAAATGACAAAAAATGTTAACATTATTATGATTTATTCATCTCCGGCTAGATACGTCGTAACGTAAAAGGACTTGAGCTACAGGTCCCACGCCAACACAGTGCGGATTAGGAACTTCACACACATCATTGAATTGCTTTGCAAGTATGTTCAGGTATCCTCATGATATTTTACTTCACCGTAAAGTTTGTGGTAAATTTCAAGTGTAAAACCGCGCATAAATTCAAATACATTCTGAGGTGCCTGTCCGGGCACGAACCCACGATTATCTGCTTAAGAAGCCATAGGTTAATCACCAATCTACCAAGGCTTCTTTATCAATTTGTAGTCGTATTAGATATTCAAAGCTTTAGGCTACTAACTATAAGTGAGGCATTAAATAAAAGCTTACCTGCACAGCATAGGGTCCCAATTAAGGGTCTCAAGGTTCATGAGTAGCGTTCGCGAGGCGTTGGTGACGTCTGTTATATGCAGACCACCATGTGGGCCGCCTGTTAGGGTCTGAAAAACAATAAGGATTAAAAAAATTCTCGTTCCGCGTACCTAGAATCTCTCGCTCCGCTCTGGTTTCAAAATAGTGCCCTCGCCGTAAAAATACATATTTATTTGCATAAAACTTATTTTTTTTTTTTAATTGATTAACAACATTTAAAAACGCCTTCAATTTGTTCCACTTATTATGTGATACCATTTGACACCAAAAACGTTTGATGCCCCAACTCTAATTCCTCAAACTAATAAATTACGGGACCGGGCAAGCCAAGAAAGTCGGCATCAGATCCTTACCCAAACTATCCAGGAGTCCACAGTCCCGAACATAAGCCGCTTGTCTCGGCTCGCTCGCCGTACTGTCTTCACGTTGTCCTTCAACCACCTCATCTTCAAAGCACTGAAGTAAGGGCTTATAGGAAGGCCGGATGTGTTCTTCAAGTAGTTCTTGTTCCGGTCGGGAACTTTGGCGAGGATCGCGTCCACGGTTGCGTCTGTTCGTATGTCGTTCCATGCTGCAATTGAGTTCCAAAAATATAGTTTGGTATTTTTTTTTATATATAATAATGATGGAGAAAGACCAATGTTTCAGTTGAGTGATTTGAGAGACACCAGAAGAAGAAGAAAAAAGTTTTTTTTATGATTTAATACATACAATTTTAAATAAAATTTCGAGTCTGGTTTAGGCTCTCAATCAATCAGTCAACCATGGCACTGTGGCATAGGTAAGTGAATCAACTTTTTCATGCCACCCGATTTCTTTTTCATGTCACAAATTTTGTCTCCTGGACAACCTAAGCATTTTTCTATGAAACAGTATGAAGATATCACTTGGACAACCGGGGACAGAGTAAACAACACAAAAAAGTTGATTCACTCAGATATACAGGGTTATTTTTAATTCACTGACATCCTCTTAACCCTGAATTCCTATCACTCAAACAAATGTTTTTTGTTTTACGACTTTTTAAAATGAAGCACTTTTTTCCCATACAAATACACAGAGTATCGTAAAAATAAGAGGAAATCTCAAATTTTCAAAACGTTATTACACCAAAAATATTAAGTTATGACAAAAGCCGTAAAACAAAAAACATTAGTTCAAGTGGTAGGAGTTTAGGGTTAAAAGGATGCTAGTGAATTACAAATAACCCTGTAATATGCATAGATAATGTGTTACATACCTATCGTTAACATAGAAAGTTTTAACGTTCCACGTCTCTGAAGAAATATATTTTCAACATAATTGTGAGTTTTTGTCATATATAAAACATACTAAAGTTATGGTTTACCTATTGCCGGGTGCAGCGGCTCTCCCGTGTACCGGTCCCACGCTATTGTTGTCTCCCTCTGATTTGTAATGCCCAACGTAACAATGTCATCTTTGGAATAACCTGAAAAACAAACATAACAATGATAAAACACGAACCAGTC
Organism: Archips xylosteana; assembly: GCA_947563465.1. Taxonomy (NCBI): domain Eukaryota; kingdom Metazoa; phylum Arthropoda; class Insecta; order Lepidoptera; family Tortricidae; genus Archips; species Archips xylosteana. The sequence goes on from OX387369.1 coordinate 5,336,844, forward strand.
AGCCTCAGAACACTTAAGCACTTCAGAACTCGCTGAACACTTTAGGGTCATTATTCGAGCGTTTAAACTGCCTCACTTTCGTGGTCACGTTTTCTACGAATCGGCTGTAGATTTTGATGGCCTTTTCGGGTATATATTAGAGGACCTGTCTGTACTTCTACCACATAATTAAAAACTGAATCAGAATTTTTTTTCAATTTCTACAAAAAAGTGTCCACGAAAGTGATTCAGAACAAACGCTGGAATAATGACCCTTTAGTACATTGTCGCAATAGAAAGATTGTAGCTTATTGATATGAACCTCCGCAAAGTAGCGCCTGAACCAATCACTGACATTCATCACTCGAATCTCGTAATATATTTACCAATGAAACTCAAATGACCCCTATTTTCTTATTACTAGCATATTATTGTGTTTATCGTTTGCCTAGTACCCTTGAGGTTCTAGACAGACGGACTGCAATTCAACTGCAATCCGACTGCCAAATTGCAGTTCAGCTGCAGTTTGCATGCAGTTGACGCGACTGTAATGAAACTGCACCCCAACTGCACTGACTACATGTCAACTTGCAGTTAGCCTGGAGTCAGTGTACAGTCGTTGTAACTGCAGATCGGCTGCAATGAGATGCAGTTGCTCCAACTGCAATAGAACTGCACATCAACGTGCAGTTAACTTACAGTCAGTGCAACTGCACGACATTGACTGACATCAAACTGCACGTTGGCAAGCAGTTCTAATGTAGTTTCATTGCAGTCGGGCCAACTCCAACTGAATCGAACGTCGAATTGCAGTCCGTCTGTCTAGAGCCAAAGTATAAGCTTTGTTTAGTCTGGGACTGTGTCAACTGGTGTCAGTGGTGTATATGGGTCAACATCATCATCATCTTCATCATCATCATCTTCATCATCATCATCAGCCTATGCTCGTCCACTGCTGGACATAGGCCTCTCCCATGGCACGCCACTGAGCACGATTCTCGGCCACTCTCATCCAGCTCTTGCCAGTCGCTTTGCGATGATCATCGTTCCACCGAGTCTGAGGACGTCCTACGCTGCGTTTGCCGATCCGTTGTCTCAAGAACTCGTCTACCCCAACGGTTATCGGTTCTTCGGGTCATTTGGCCGGCCCATTGCCACTTCAGCGTGCTGATGCGGTGGGCTACGTCGATAACTTTGGTTCTCTGTCGGATCACTTTGTTACGTTACGAATTCGATCTTTCAGAGAAACTCCGAGTATTTCGAGTAGCCCTTTCCATAGCACGTTGAGTAACTTTAAATTTGTGGACCGTATGTCATGAAGAGTACGCACTGATTGAAGACTTTCGTCTTTAAACAGAAGAATTGGGTGAATCAACTTTTTCTTGCCACCCGTTGCTATATGGTTACAAAAATATTGTCCCTTGGACAACTTAAGAATTCTTCTATGAAACAGTATGAAGATGTCACTTGGACAACCGGGGACAGAGTAAACAATAAAAAAAGTTGATTCACCCAACTCTTCGTAGAAAATCATGTGATCTCACCTTTCTCAGTCAACTGGTCGATGGCTTTCTCAGCGCACAACCGGATGTGATGGATAATCTCCAACGGATCCTGCTCCGACCATCCTTCCTGCGGCTGCACTTCTGTCTTGTCGAGCTGGTGAGCTGCCAACTCTTCGGAACGTTCCGCTTCGTATATCTACACAGTTATTAGGGCCTAAGCACACGGCGTTTTTTTAACGCGCCGTCGACGCGCGTTTTAGGAACGCGCGTTTACAGCGCGTTTTTCATTCCAATAGAACAGCCTTAAGGCCCCTATTACACGACGTTTTTTAAATAACGCGCCGTGTGCTTAGGCCATTACTATTAATAGACCTAGTGGTTAGAGAACCTAACTAGTCGGGGCAGATAGGGGGCGTCCATTAATTAGGCGAGGTATTCAGGGGGGAAAAGGGGTCAAGTTAAATCCTCCCTATCATCATCATCATCCCAGTCTATATAGGTCCCACTGCAGGGCAGAGGGTTCCTCTCAGAATGAGAGGGCTTGGGCCGTAGTTCCCACGCGGGCCCAGTGCGGATTGGGAACTTCACACACACCATTGAATTTCTTCGCATGCAGGTTTCCTCACGATGTTTTCCTTCGCCGTAAAGCTCATGGTAGATTTCAAATGTAATTTCGCACATAAATTCCGAAAAACTCAGAGGTGCGGAGCCGGGATTTGAACCCACGACCCTCTGCTTGAGAGCAGCAAAAATATCAAATATCATTAAAACACTTATACATAAATAAGTTACATAACTGTATCATAGGTCATTTCATTGCTATAGAATCTAGGAATATATGTATGTTACACTAACTTGCAAATTGGTGACAGGTTGCGTAATTAACACAAATAAGAGAAGCACGAACGCATAACTTTGTATAAATAAATACTAACAAAGCAAGAAATTAATGCCTCGTGCTCTAATTGTATAAAATAAGGACTAGGCCTAGTCAGGGCTCATTGTATCCATACTTCATACTAATATTATAAATGCGGAAATAGCATCCTGAGGCTCACGAAAATTTTGTTTCAATGAACTTTAAACCTTATACAAGTTTGGATTGAAGTATCTTTTTGATCAAAAAGATACTTCAAACCAAACTTGTTAAAAGTTTGGCCTAGTAGCGACATCTCTTAGTCCGGGTGAACGGTTAGTTCCGAAGGAGTGTTGATGTTTCTCGATGAGAACTGAACATAGGATGGCGCTGTATCACTGCAAAAGTGATGATAGCAGGCTGGAATTTATGATGCATAGGAAAAAATTGTATCTAAACTCCTGACCAGTGGTGGTGTAGGGGAATGGCACGCGGCACGGAATGCCGAGGACCTGGGTTCGATTCCCAGCATTGGTCTTTTTTCTGGGGTTTTCTGTGCATCTATGTTTCAGTTTGTATTTAGTATGAAATATTTAAACTTTATGTCACTTTTGAGCGAGTTCGATATCACATTAGATAGAAGTAAGTCCTATATAAAGGACTAATTCTAATGTGACATCGAACTCACTCGTAAGTGACATGAAGTTTAAAATTCATTGAAACAATATTTTCGTGGGCCTCAGGAGGGTATGGCTATCTGTCTGTTACCTCTTCATCCGATTTAGATCGAGGATAAAGTCGGGGGATTCAAATTATTTTATCCTTTTTCAATTTTGTTTGAAGAACCGTCGTGGGTTCTTTGGAAGCAAACGAGCAAGCGAGAGAGCGAGATGGACAATGATCACCACCGCCCATAAATATCAAAAAACCGGCCAAGAGCGTGTCGGACACGCCCAAGGTAGGGTTCCGTAGCCATTACGAAAAAATCAAGTAATATTTTTCTAAGGATTTCGTTTGTGTACGGAATCATCCAAGTTTAGGTATGTTTTATACCTTAGGCTACTATTTACAAGAGTAACACATCAGAACTATAAATAATTTCCAAGCAATCTTAGCCGCTATAATTTTCCTAGTAAATTTGATATATTTACTACCATTCTGATTTTTTTCAAATTTTTCCACCTAACAGTTTAGATTTTAGAGGGGGGGACGGTCGATTTTAATGAAAATTTTCACTTTAATGTTGAATATTTCGCAAACAGATCACTGAATATAAAAATCATGTTAGCAACCCCGCAATGGTTTTAGAAGACCTATCCAACGATACCCCACACTCTAGGGTTAGTCGAGAAAAATAAAAAACACCCCCCCCCTTTACGTCTATGAGAAATACCCTAAAAAAAAAAATATTTTTTATTTTACCACTTTGTTGGCGTGACTGATATGTATATTCATGCCAAATTACAGCTTTCTAGTACTAACGATCTCTGAGCTTAGCCGCGGACGGACAGACAGACATGGTGAAACTATAAGGGTTCCTAGTTGACTACGGAACCATAACAATGAGAATCACTGATCTGTTTCCGGCCTTTGAAAAAGGAGAGGGAGGGAGGGAGGGTGAGAGGTATCACGACTCAGCTGGTCCAATAATACCTACCACATGGCTCTTAACCTTCTGGAAGTTACGTACAAAAATGAAGTCTTAGGCGCAAGCCGCAGAAGAGACGTGGGACCCCCCCCCCCCCCCCCCCCCCCCTCCGTCTGCCCCCGCGCGTCGCAGTCCGCGTCGTTCGCTCGCAGGCCGCGTCTCCGCCCCGTCTCTTCTGTCTGCTTTGGATCGCAACGCTTCTATACTTTAATGAAAACTGATTTAAGGGGCACCCCCGTCCCACGTCTCTTCTGTGTCGCTTGCGCCTAAGTTTCACCGTTTAAGTTGATAGATAAAATCCGGGATTTTTCTGTTTCAGTCCCATGGAAGAAAACTGAGCGAGGACGGGATTATGCAGTTGACTTACCACAAACCTAACGGTCTTGGTGCCGTCGTCGATGACGCCGACCAGGGACCGCTTGGTACCATCCTTGACGGGCATTTCACCGCCTGAGAACAAGGGAAAGACAAAATAAATCCAAGGCTTTACATTATTGAGTTTCTTGCCGGTTTCTTCTCAACAGGGTTTTTCCGAACCGGTGGTAGATTCTTCGACGTTCATAGGAGCATCAATTGATGCCTAAATTGAATAAAGAATTTTGACTTTCACTTTGAAAAAACCGGACAATAGGCTAGAAGACTAAAAAAACTGTTTAGCCCGTTAGTTAGATTATTAAAAAATATTGTACACGTATTTTTTTCTTTGGTTTGACAAACAAAAAATGATGAGGATACAGTGCTTAGAGGTTTCGAGTGCCGTAACTACTAGTTAGCTGTAATACCTACCTTGTTTTTCCATTTAGTCAAAGAAACCGCAAACGTAATGTCATTACGATAACCTATCGTATATCCGTGATACAAAATAATCTCAAGTAATGTTTACACACAGATTTGCCCATTAGCTACACAGGTAATAAGTTTATAATCGCTTAATTCCAGTTTTTATCGTTGACAAAGGAATGCTGCTACGTGGCGGCTAGAGAAGATTTAATCATTATTAAAATGTAGTTAATCAATCATGGTTTATTTAATCTTATTTTAATCTAAGTATTAATTTTAAGTCTACCCCCTGCCACTTCCTATATACATATAATAGCCTAGGATCCGCTTATACAACGACCTTGACCGAGCTGGTTAATGGATGAAAAGTGTTTTATATGAAATTAAATATGTTGATAAAATATATTGCAAGTGGGTTAACTAAAATATTTCAGTCAGGGTACCGTGTTTTTGGCGCATTTATTACATTCATTTAAACTCGTGCTGCATCATTACTAGCAATGCTATAGTCCTGAAATTCATATGTAAGATATTTGAGGATCTACTCTAGCGACTAGTCTTTTTCGAAACACGATTACTTGTAGTTCGCTCGATAGAAAAAAAATCCAAAGTCGTCTCTAAAATATAAATAAAACTCGTAGTACGACGCTAATACTGCACGGAAGGACATGACTTTTTGAATGTTAATAAAACAAGATGTTTTCTAGTGCGTAATCTGGCTACATTTTTAAAATATTTATTTGTTTTAGTACTATGATGAAAATACCCAAAAACACGCGCAGTTCAACCAACCTATCTTGAGCCATCGTGCCTCCCCCAAGCGGCCCCACGCCCGAAATCGCCCACCCAAAATCGATTAGCGCGAAAAACGCGGTGTACCCCTTTAAGTACAGTCGAGGAAACTGAATCGCGTACCAGGGACCTCTTCCCAGTCAATATCCCGATGATGTAGGGCAGATGTAGGGCATGTCAACATGACTTTTGTAAAAAAAAGGTTCCATCCTGGTACGCAATGCAGTTTCCTTGAGTGTACATACAGCCGAGGAAACTGAATCGCGTGCCAAAGTGGAACCTCTTCACAATCAAATTCACGATGATTTCTTTTGGCAGATGTAGGGAATGTCAACATGACATTTGCAACAAAAAGGTTCCACCCTGGTACGCAATTCAGTTTCCTCGACCGTAAGTGCTTGTCGAGCATTTTCGACCGTCTAGGGACGATCACACAATCTCTAATTAAAGTCACACTTGACTTGAGGGTTTTCTTTTCATTTGTCTGATACGCGTCTGCTTGATTGTACTGAGATTGGTTTGATGACCTTGATGAATAGATTAGGCTAACTATGATGTCATTTGTTATTAATTAAGATACGATACGGTGTATGATTGATTATGTTATGTAAGCGAGCAATTAAAAACTTCAAGAGTAGTTTTATAAAAAATGTACTTCCATTAATACAAAATCACGATTGCGTCCTTTGTGTAACGAAAGTTAGTCATAATAACTATATGGGTTAGTTTCGTTACACAGAGGAATTACTATTAAAAAAAAACTTAATTGAAACCCTTAATAATACTATTTACAGAGCATAACACATAGAACAAATAAGCAGAGAGAAAGAGAGAGAGAGAGAGAGAAATATTTTTATTTACACATATTCGATACATAGGGGAAAAAATGCATTTGGAAGGAACAAATCCAAACGAAAAAAACATCGAGCAAGCTGTACACTGTAAATGCTGTAAACTGGGTTACTGGGCACAACTAGTACTTCAAAAAGGAACCTGCGCATTAATGGCATTAGGAACAAAAAAACGGACGGAAGGAAATAAAAACGATAACATTTCCATATACCATTAAAGTGTGACGCGACAGCCTGCAAACGTCTTATTTAGCACGCTCAAATAATTATTTGAAGCAGGTCATCTGCCTCCGATGAAGACAAACTTAACCGATAAGAATTGTTTTAGTTTTATTCAGTTGCTGTGCAACGGGTGGTTACTGTGCAAACTACAGTAACATGGAATTGGCCTTTAGATTAGTTTTATTACTTTACACTTAATTTCTAGTACTTTTCACAGGGGGTGAGGTCCCGTCCTCCCGATGAAAAGAATAATAGGCAAAATCCAGGTAAAATTAGGTAAATCTTAATTATATAATTTTTTTCGTCATATACATGTGAAAAACGAACACATTTAAACATTTAATGACCACAATGTTACATCGCTTATGTTTTTGTCCGATTGTCTTAGTTTTCATATACTTTAGCGCCTTGTCAGTTTTCTATATATTTAGCGAAATTTGGAACCGATTTCCCAAACAACCACTAGACTATTACAACTTATAAACCAGCTGAGACATCCCGGATTCATTTTAAAACTTATAAGCAACTAGCACGATGTTAGAGTTACAGTTAATTAACTTGGTATACCTAATAAAGTGATCGCTTTGCACTTTGTACCTACGTATATTGAAAACGTGAGGTAGGTAATTTAGAGACAGTGATAGCAAACGTACAATAATCATTAAGTATTATCTGCAAGTGAGGTTAAATAATACTTAATCTATTTCGCAATGTTTGTCAATTTCAATTTTGAGCTACGGCATTTCAAGTATCGATTACGCAATTTATGATTTAAACAAGCTTTCTTGCAGTTGAATTGAAGTTCCTGGATTTTACTGAATTCCTACGGGAATTCCCAAAAATTACATCGTGGTCATCATCTACGTTGCATGAAGAACATCCGTGCAAATACTTATGCAAGTCTCGACTTGAATCTTAATATCTTGGAATTCTAAATGTGTAAATCCTAATACGTAGGAATTTCCGGGAAAAAAGTAGCCTTTGTGTCATTTTAGTCATTCAGCTCTATCTATGAGTCGCTTTCAATTAAATTAAAAGAAAACTTAATTGATTCCTTTGTGTAACGAAAGTTACCCATAGGTATAGTTTGTATGACTAACTTTCATTACACATAGGACGCGATCATGATTTTGTTTTCATTGAGCCTTTAATGCATTTTTGAAAAAAAGCTATTATTTATTTAGTAAAACTTAGATGCTTTAATGGACATATTCATCGATTTTGATAGTGAAGAAGATACAGCGGTTGAAAAGTTTTATTTAATATATGTCTCTTTATTGTATAAAAAAAGGTAAAAAGAACCACTATTATTAACACAAGTTAGTAGGAGCTATTGCAGATTGGTTAATTCAAACTTACTATCTTTGAAACGTTAATGAAATAACACGCACGGAGTTTACATATTTGTAGTAATAACTACATCGGCTACTTAAATCACATCAGTTGGACGCATGCCACATGCGACTCAAGAAACTATGCGAACTTGCCAATTTTTATAAAATACTCTCAATTTTTTTGCAAAGAAGCTTTGCCAAAAACCTACACGGACCAGACATGGCTAGATTCTTTGCCAAAAGAAAACCACCGATGTCACTGAAATTACAGAATGTATCATTTACGATTCACGAAAATTGTAAAGGAAAAAAAATTAAACATATCTAATAGAAAAAATCGAATGAAAAAGGCCAAGGCAAGGGCTAAGGGTGAAAGGAATGAGCATAGGACGTCCACCAACGAGATGGACGGATGATCTGGTAAAGGCCGCAGGTTCATGGTGGACGCAAGTCTCTTCCAACCTCAAGGGCCTACCGAGCTTTTCGCGCTAATCGGTTTTGGGTGGGCGATTTCGGGCGTGGGAGAGGCACGATGGCTCAAGATAGGTTGGTTGGACTGCGCGTGTTTTTGTGTATTTTCGTCTTATTACTAAAACAAATACATATTTTAAAAATGTAGCAACACTACGCCCTAGAAAACATCTTGTTTTATTAACATTCAAAAAGTCATGACGTGCCGTGCAGTATTATCGTCGAAGCGTCGTACTACGAATTTATTTTATTTTTTAGAGACGACTTTAGATTTTTTTTCTATCGAGCGAACTATAAGTAATCGTGTTTCGATAAACACTTGTCATTAGAGTGAATCCTCAAATATCTTACACATGAATTTCAAGACTATAGCTTTACTTGTAATGATACAGCACGAGATTAAATGAATGCAATAAATGCGCCAAAGTCACGGTAGGCCATTAATGATCGGGTAGGTATCAATGAGGAAGGCCTATGTTTAACTACTAAAAACTACGACTAAAATAATGATGATGGTTAATGTAAAAGGATCCTAAATTTTTGAAATCTCTGCACAAATGTAATACATTTTCATGTACTCTACACACGCAGATATTCAGGTTATTATCTCGCGAGATTGACTGGATATAGAGCCATTGAAACAAGTAAACACTAGATACATCTAGCCATGGCCGGCGGTTAAGGAAAATCATTGCAACCGCAATAGAAGTCCGCTGAATGAACATAAAAGGGGAAATCCAGCTTGAATTAAGAAACTACGTGGTGGTTAGAAAACCGAGCTGTGTATCGGAAAGGCTACGCGCGACCGGCGGCTCGTTGATCGTTTTCTTTATTCATTGCGCGGTCGAGACGTTCGCCGCACAATGGTTACCTGTCCGCTCACGCAATGTACAGGGAAAACGCTTGTCGGTCGGTCGCGCACAATCGTAGCGGAATTGTTAAATCCAGAGGCCATATTGCCTATCGCTGTCACCATATTTATTATCTTTCTATCTTCATCCTATACTAAAGAAGTGGTGAAAACAATTGGGATTCTGAGTGCTTTAGACAATGGTAATCCATCATTTTATCGAAAACCGTTCCATCGATTATCGTTTCCTGTAACACTATTCGCAAAATTTTATCATCGAATATCGAATTTTATTTACTTAGGAATCATTCATCGAACTTCGTTAGATCGCTCATGCATTTGCTCGAATTACTTTTACACAAAATTTGTACATGGACGTAGTCGTTCATCGAATCGCTATTTCTTTAATTTTGGTTTAACGTAAGTTTCAGGTCCCAAAATTATTATTATATAGAAAATCATTTCACTAGTGTTAGGTATTATACTTGATAATACGTTTCAATCGCAGTATATTTCATCGAGACGATCTATTCCGCATCGACTGCACGTTCGACGTAAAAAAATCGATAAAATGATAGTAGACACCCGTAGAAAATGCACCTTTGATGTTTGCATGAAAGCGAAGTGAAACTTAGCTGGGGTAGAGTTTGTTTTGGTGGAACTAAATAAATGATTTTGATTATAGATCAATATGTACAACGATATAACCCAAACATGAAAACTATTTTAACTTATACGATATCATAATTAATGATTCTGTCTCTGACAATGACTGAAGCAAAAAAAAACAATAATCCCATTTCACCGCTCTCTTTTAAGTTCCTGTTACCTCATGAGGCAGACATCTATAATGCCGTCTCTGTTTAATTTGTTTGGTTAAACAATGAAGGCATCACAAATTTAATATCAGTCACATAAAATAGCAAAAGCACCAGCCCTAAGTAAAGTATTTTAATTATCTTTACACGTCTTAGAAAATATAGTATCGGCTTAAAATTCGTTATGGAAAATTTCATTTGATGACATAGTTTATTATATTCTAAGCACTGGCTTATCTCGAATGATTAACATATAATCTAGCAAGATAAACTATTACCGTTTGACATTATAATCTTTACTATATGACAATCATAATAATCTTTACTGTGGTAACTATTAAAATATAAAATATATGGTTTCTTTATTTTATGAGGTAAATTACTTACTTATTACTTGGTTTACGCCATTTGTAATAAATTTTGATGTAAATGTGACTATTTTTATTATTTGAGAATGCAATAAAACAATCTTGATTAGGTATTTTGTAGAAAAAAAAAATTAAAAAACTGAATTGAAATTCTGTTTTTTAGCAGATACTTATCAAAAATGAAAAAATATGGATCATCAAAAAAAAGATCGTTATACCTGCCTATATTTCTTTCATACTAAAAAATTACTTTTAGGCAAAATCACACTTTTCATAAGCACTTGTAGGTATAACATATTCTAAAAGAACATTAAAGACAAATTCCGCATTTTAATCTAGCATTATATATTTCCTCAAAACCAATTTTAAAGATAAGATAAGTACCAAGTTTAAGTAAAAATAAATTAAATATTACTTTTTTAACTACAAAATTGAACCTGGCTCATAATTATTTAACAACAAAATTCAAAACGCTGAAGTAAATGCCTTGAAAAAAGCTCTTGTTGAGAAACAAAAGAAATTAGAAGTTTTTAAGAAAATTCTCACTGAGAAGTCAATCCAGAAACCAACACCCCCAAAAAGAGTATCTACTGCAAAAAATAGTTTTGGTGACTGTATTGACACCCAAATTAGCGTAACAGAAAATATTCAATATAACAATGTTACACCCCCTTCAACTACTCCCCGTCAGTCGGATGACGAAAATCTGGAAAACGTTGCTACTCAATGCAATACGTGGAAAATGCCCGTTTCGTCCGTGCCGTTGTTTTCGCATGAAACAGTTTCTGAAGCGACTGGCATGGTAAAACAGATCAATGAAAGAAGAAGAGTGCTTATATTTTCAGATGAGAACTGTACACATTTAAGAAAATATCTTCAATATCATCTCAGTGACTCTTTCTTCGTTTCATCTTTTTGTAAACCAGGTGCATCGACCGATAGGTTAATGGAGCGTTGTTTCGAGATATGTAAGGATTTTGCTAAGGCTGACTACATTGTTATTAACTGCGGTAAAAATGACAGTAGCGTAATTAAATTGCAGTCTGTGCTATACAATAATTTAGAAAAATTAGCCCATACAAATGTATTAATTACTGATATATATTGTAATCAAGCAAGTAGAGCCAGTAAAAGACCAGAAATAAGTAACATTCTCAGATTGTTGTGTAAAGAATTTAAATCACATTGTACTTTTGTCCACGATTTTAGACGCAGAAATATTTCATATAGGTCACACAAATTACTATTGGCCGAACTTCTGATGAATCATGTGTCACGTCTTAATTATAAATACAGTTACTATAATTTCACAGATACAGAAATAAATATAGGTAGTAAAGTAAATTCTTCAATTAAATTATGTGTTTCAGTTTCAACTCAGACTGACTGTTTGTCGGGGATTGATTTGCTTACCGTGGAATCAGATTCTGAAAGCACATTAGATTGTTTTCGTAGCTGAAACTCATACTTTTAATATTTTTCACCAAAATGTGCAAGGCTTAAGATCAAAAATGAGTCAAATTGAAATTTTATCTGATACCACAAAAATTGATGCCTTTTGTTTTACAGAAACATTTTTGAAAAATAGCGAAATTTTATCCTTACAGATGGATAACTATAAATTATCGTCACATTTTTGCAGGAAACATAAAACAAGAGGTGGTGTTTGCATTTATGTAAAAAAATCAATCAATTGTGTCAATTTGGAATGGATTGAGAATATGTCTATTGAAACAAATTTCGAAACGTGTGGTATTTTGATTCCAGAACTGAATTTCATAGTTGTATGCATTTATAGGTCTCCGAACAGTGACATGAATGTTTTTACAGCAAATCTTGAGCATTTGTTAGGCAAATTGACTTTTAGACATCAAAATATAAAAAAGAAAATATTTGTTGCTGGGGACTTTAATATAAACATTATGAGCGATGACAACACTTCTGTAACATTTGAATCAATACTGTCAACATTTAACCTGCACCCAACAATACACGAGCCCACCAGAATAACCAACCATAGTCAAACATGCATTGATAATATCATAACTAATCAACGACAGTACGTTGCTGAAGTAATGAACCTAGGAATATCGGACCACACAGGACAAATCATTAAAATACCCACTAGTTTGAGTTATCATGAAAAATATTGGTATGTTAAAAAAAGAAAAATTACTAGTAACTTAGAAATATTTTTAAAATACATAGCTCAAATTAATTTTAATAACGTATATGAGCAATCAAATGCCAATTTTGCATATGGAACTTTTATGGATTCATTTAATTTGATTTATAACCTCTGTATACCCTTAGAAAAAATTAAAATTACCTATAAAATGAAGCCCAACTGGAAAACCACTGGTATAAAAAAGGCTAGTTACACTAAACGTAAAATGCATCTTGGATTATTAAAATGTAATAATGTCTTGAAAATGCCTTTATATAAGAAGTATTGCAAATTGTTTAAAAAAGTAATTAGAAAATCTAAAATTTTATCTAATGACAAATTTATCAAAAATAGCTGTAATAAATCTAAAGCCATATGGAATTTAATAAAAAAGCACACTACTGCGACCAATTCAATAAAGACTACTATTGAGAGCTTAAAAAAAGACAATGAAATTTTACGTGATTCAGCTGAAATAGCTAGTGCTTTGAATGATTTTTTTGGAAATCAATGTAACACTAACCCTAAAATTGAACACAAAGTAGTTTCAGATAGAATAAGCAAAAGTATGTTTATTTTCCCTGTTGACGTTTATGAATTAAAAAAAATTGTTAAGTCCATCAAAAATAAAAGCAGTTCAGGTCATGACGAAATACCTATGCAGCTCATTAAAGCCTGCATTGATCACATTGCTGGCCCTCTTGTGTATTTAATAAACCTAACTCTGGAAGGTGGAATATTCCCAGATGATCTTAAAAAAGCACTTATTAAGCCGCTACACAAAAAAGGCGTTAAAGATGTGATGGACAATCACAGGCCTATTTCTTTACTGCCTAGTTTTTCTAAAATTTACGAGAAGGTAATTTATAATAGGTTGTTGCATTTTTTGGATTCAAATAAGGTATTACATCCTAACCAATTTGGTTTTCAGAAAGGAAAATCTACGTCGTTGGCTATTTTTAAAGTGTTAAAAAATATATGGGATAATATTAATGGGAAAAAACTCTGTATTTCTCTCCTTCTTGACTTATCAAAGGCATTTGATAGCGTCCTGCACGATGTACTTTTGCTTCAGTTAGAAAATATTGGAGTAAGAGGCCATGCTCTTGATTTGTTCAAGAATTACTTATCAAACAGAAAACAAGCAACTGCTATCTCAAAGTACTGCAAAGAAAGCAAAACCATAGAACTTGTGTGTTCTGATTTTGTAACAGTCTCTAAAGGGGTTCCTCAGGGAAGTATCCTGGGACCCCTTTTATTTTTAATATATATAAACGAACTTCCCAGGATTGTTGATGAACCTTGTGTGTTATTTGCGGATGATGCAACTATTTTGTTTTCTGGAGAACGGTCATCAGCTGGTGTTATCGAACAGAACATTAATAGCACGCTCAAAAAAGTAGTAGAGTGGCTAAAAAATATAAATTTAAGTGTAAACTTGAGTAAAACAAAATTGTTACAGTTTAGAAATTACAAGTGTCCCCCTATAGAACTAAATGTAACTGAAGCTGGTGTATCGTTGGAAACGGTGAATAGTGCAAGTTTCTTGGGTGTGACTATTGATACTCATTTGAACTGGAAGGATCATATAACAAGGATTAACAAAATCATATCCAGTAAATGCTATGCTTTGTCCATCTTGTCCGGAGCCTGTTCTGAGAGTATCACCAGAAATGCATATTTTGGGACTGTGTACCCATTATTGACCTATGGTGTAATTTTTTGGGGTAATTCTGTAAATGTGCAGTCAACATTTTTGCTTCAGAAAAGATGTATACGTACCATATATCGTTTATATAGTTATCAATCCCTTCGAAATGTATTTAAAGAAAAAAGATTATTAACCCTTACAGCTATTTATATTCTAGAATTATGCCTATTTGTGAAAAGCCATCCTAATTATTTTACAAAAAAATCAGCACTTAAGGATAATTTACGAATGCAGTATAAATATAATTTATTTTGTCCTAGGGCGAGAAATTTAATTTATAATAAATGTGCTTATGTTATGGCAATAAGGATATTTAATAGTCTTCCTCAGGAGCTGAAAATGTTGGACGGTCAACAATTTAAACTAAAACTAAAAAATTGGCTGTTTGAAAATGTGTTCTATTCATTGAATGAATTTTATGCACACGTTAAACACAAAAATTAGTTCCTAAGTTAGCATAACTCTTAAGTTGAGCAATAGTTTTGTAGACTAAGAATATTGTATGTCCTCACTGGGCAACTGTTGGAACTATTATTATAAGTATAACACCATTGTACCTACACAGTTTTTGCAATAAATTGATTCTGATTCTGAACAAAAAACTGTGAAAGTAAATAATAGTATAAAAAAATCCCTGTCTTATCTGTGGATATTTTTCAACCTACCATCATCCATTTTTAACCAATTAATCACACTGGCCGCAAAATAATAATTAAGAACAAATTAAAAAAGCGCGCGAACTTTAAATTAGGAACGTGCGTTCCCGCGCAAACGTCCATTCGTACTGAGGAGGCGCGACTGTTCACACCCATTTCTGTTATCAACCTGATGACGCGTTTTGAGATTAGTCGCGTATTAATGTACGATATCGTGTTTTTTGGCAACAGGATGCTAAAATTCATATATTATTGGGGAATTTATGGCTTTTTCTAGTGGAAGCTACAGCTATTGATATACTAAATGTATGAAAAAGTGGAAAACATGGTGCAATATAGACGTACCTAAATGTAAATAACAAGACGAATGCAGCACAGGGAAATCGTAAACTTGAAATACGTGAGTTAGCTTTTGGGAAACCATCACGTGTGATTGTGGGATCGAATCCCACCCGGTACAAAACAAGAAATTAGTTGTAGTTTTACATATTTAATATTTTTGATTTTTCATTATTGGATTGTTAACTGATTAAATTATGATGTCCTCATTGTCATTTATAGATGAGTTAATCATTGCCTTGGCGATATTTAATTTGTTTTCAAATTATTTGTACACAACACAAGGGGTTTAATTAAAACAAAATTGATTCCTTTGTGTAACGAAACTATCCATATAGTTTGTATGACTAACTTTCGTTACACAAAGGACGCGATCGTGGTTTTGTTTTCATTAAGCCCCTAATTATGTACATTTCTTTTTATTTCTTTTTAAAACGACCAATTACTTTCATCAGGTTGCCAACACTTGAATAATATGGTTTGAGACTAATATGGAAATTGACTTGTGACTAACATGGACATTGGAATTTGACATAGTTATTTAACTTCCCCATGACTTGATCTGTCTGTCGGCTTTGGACCGAGTTAATAAGAATAACAATGTGGTAAAAAAATGTTTTTTTGCTAGCCACAAAAACCAAAAAATACTCTGTAAGAAATTCAGTGGTGTGTATGAAGTTCCCAATCCGCACTGGTCCCGCGTGGGAACTGCGGCCCAAGCCTTCTCATTCTGAGAGGAGGCTTGTGCCCTGCAGTGGGACGTATACCTATAGGCTGGCATGATGATGAAGAAGTCGCAAACAAAAGCTAGTTAGATATATTTGCTATGGAATGCAAATCGTGATTACCTATCGTCGTGAATAGTGCAAATTCTCTTATCTACCATACGTAAATACCGCGTATCTGCACTAGATGTAGTACGTTCCCGCAACCTTAACCAGGGCGTCGCTCCATCTTGTTGGCGGCCTCACACTGCGTCTTCTGGTCCGTTGACGCCACTCGATAACCTTTCGGCCCCACCGGCCCGTTATAAATATGCCTTTTCTAAGCGATCAAATCTAACAACAAAAAACATACGGACAGTGTTACATAACCAGACTCACCCAACACGCACGCTTCTCGCTTCCAAAATTTTTTTGAAGTTACCCTCTTCATAATTACTTTGTTTCACTATTGAACTATTAGAATTAATCAAAAATCACTAACTATGATTTAATGGGGCATAAAATAATAAGCGACCCGTTGTCTGGTCGCATGATTACTAATTGGCTGATGTATGTGTCCTAAAATAGATAATGAATGAAGTAGGGACTTGGGCACATATGCTTATATGCTAAGCGTAATGCTTCGCTCGTGACAGTGACACTAAACACGCATGCCGAGAGCTGCCTTTAGTGTCCAACAGAACTCAAACTCAAACATTTTTAGAATAAAACCCTGTAAGTGCACTGCAAATTAATAAAAACCGGCCAAGAGCGTGTCAGACACGCCCAAGATAGGGTTCCGTAGCAGGTACGAAAAAATCTTTGCATAGTTTATTAATGTGGTTGTTTTGGTCCCAACTCCCACCGCGCGCAGAATTTCAACGTCGGCGGTACAGTGCCATCTATCGGCGAATTGGGTATCTAATCTGCAGTCTACTAGAACTATGTATGTTGATGGTTTTTCAGATGTAATTGTTTATTATATGAACCGATTTCAATTTTATTTTTTTTATTTAAAAGAAGATACTGTTAGCGTGATTTTATAGGTACTTAAAGAAAAAAATGCTTGCAATGGCGGTTAAATTACAATCTTAGTTTAGAAATATTTTTTTACAAAAACTTAAAAACTGCTCAACTGATTAAGTTGAAAATAATTTTCTTAGAAAGTTTTTATTAAGTTTAACTTACGTGATTTTTTTCATATTTTTTAGACTTGCTGTTCAAAAGTTAGAGGGGGGGACACATTATTTTGAACTTTCGTAGTGAATATCTCCGAAAATATTCACTTAATCAAAAAATAGTTTTAGCAAACCCCTATTCATTTTTAAATACCTATCCATTGATATCCCACACTATAGGGTTTATCGAGAAAAAAAAAATCACCCCTAATTTACGTCTATGGGAGGTACCCTTAATCACTTTGTCGGCGTGACTGATATATATATTCATGCCAAATTACAGCTTTCCAGTACTAACAGTCTCGGTCTTAGCCGCGGACGGACAGACAGACAGACAGACTGACGGACAGACATGGCGAAACTATAAGGGTTCCTAGTTGACTACGGAACCCTAAAAACTAGAATATAGGTACATATTACATAGTAATCATTCCAGCCTACATATGTCCCACTGCAGGGCACAGGCCTCCTCTCAGAAAGAGAGGGCTTGGGTTGTAGTTCCCACGCGGGCCCAGTGCGGATTGGGAACTTCACACACATCATTGAATTTCTTCGCAGGTGTATGCAGGTTTCCTCACGATGTTTTTCCTTTACCGTAAAGCACATGGTAAATTTAAAATGTAATTTCGCACATAAATTCCGAAAAACTCACGACGTGCGAGCCGGGATTTGAACCCACGATCCTCTGCTTGAGAGCCCATAGGTCAAACAGCTAGGCCACCACGGCTTTACGGCGTCCGCGTGGAATTAGTAATTTGGGCAGCTTATTTTTTTATCCAATTTGCTTTTTCATCAATTATGGCTCTCCTTAGATCCTCGATATAAAAAAAATTATGCCCCCCGCCCCCCTGACCCCCTCCCCCGCACCCCCCTCCCAACCCCACCCCCAACCGAACCCCTCCCCGCACACCCGCGTTCACATTCACCACCGTACTCCCAGCGTGATGATATAATAGCCTATAGCCTTCCTCGATAAATGGGCTATCTAACACTGAAAGTATCGTATTTGTCAACCGATTCAAATGAAACAAACACTAAATGTTAATCCAAGAAAATACCAACATATCAGTGAAAACCGCATCCTTCTACGTTAAGCCGTTTCTGAGATTAGCGCGCACAAACGCACAGACAAACAGACAAACAGACAATAATTCTAAAAATCATTGTTTTGGGTTCTATTGCGCTAATAAATAGCCCTAGTGACAGTTTTTCTCAAATATCTTCAATGTACAGACACCGACTTGTTACAGATTTATTATATGTATAGATATTGAATTACTAATGAATTAAAAACTGATCGGAAATTAAAAACCCAATTACTATTTTTAAAGTTACAACTAAGCCAAACCAAATCAAACACACTCAACATCGAAAATATCGCACCTCGTCGAAAATCGTCGAAAGCCCACGAACCCGGTTTCGGCTCTTGGCAAATTTTCTGCCGAAACTGAAACTAAACCGCGACTCTACTTTAACCACACGGCGGACACGACGTACAAAATACGCGTTCTTGAATCTACATAAGCACGACGTCTATACACGCGTACGCCTACATACATCGCGCGCGCACTCTTCTGGATTCCGGCGGGGTCCGGCAATCTGCGCCTTGAGGGGTGGGGTAACTCGAATCGGTGCGGGGCGGAGCGTGTCCATTCTGCACGTTAGTACTATTATATATTCTGTGCTTTAACGTCAATATTCCCGGAAACCGGAATCGAATCATCGGTCGGACACTAATGACAACGCGACTTGCGCTGATTTCGTGTGGATACAAATTACAATCAAATCTCAGGAATGTTGTCTTTCATTTCTTACAATTTTAAAATAGAAAAATCGGACTGCGCTGCACAGTGCACACGTCGCTTGATATAATACATGCCGTGACCTTTAGATGTTTTCCCCGGCAAGATTATATTAGTAGCGCATTGCAACATATCGAAATTTTTATCAGTTATATGTAGCCACTAAATTAAATAATCAGTAGCTGGTCAACCGAGCGTAACTACGCTCGGTGTCTTTCGAGCTAGCTCAGTCATTCGTATTATGGCAACGCGCAGTGAAGGGTTCCGTAAAATATGCCGCAAAATATTGTATATTAAATTTTATAATCCACTATTCGTTAACTTGTAAAGCCTAGTAAGCCGTGATATTTTTCTTTGAAATTCTTTACATGCAGAGTGGAAAAAACGACCGCCACATGGAGCCTTCAATATTGGAAATAGCACATACCGGTTGTGCGGTACCGTACCGCGAACTCGATCATACAAGTTATACTTCATTTAATTTAGAATTGAAAACCACAACATCATTATATTGCGGCTCGTCAACTATTTCTTACCTAGCAAATAGTACAGTACAATAGTCTGGGAGCCACAAAATAAAATTGTTTTAATATCACTTTATTTGCGTGTCGTCAATTGTTACTCTAGTACAAATTGTAAAGAGATTACAGTTCACGAGCCGCAATATAATGTTGTTGTGGTTTAAAATTCTAAATTAAATGGAGTATAGTATATTACAACCGTCACCGCCACCGCACCGCCGCGCCACGCCTCCGCTGTCTGTGCGTTTGGAGCTTTAGGACCGGCGCCCACTGACGGCATGGCACGGCGTGGCATTTTATTACTATCAAGTTATTTTGAATCTTATTTCAATGAGTTTAGAATTCATGTTACTTTATTCGTTATGCGTTGCGTCATCCCTCGGCACGTCGCGGCATCGTGGTATCGAAATAAAGAAACATGAATTCTAAAGTCATTGAAATAAGATTCAAAATAACTTGATAGTAATAAAATGCCACGCCGTGCCATGCCGTCAGTGGGCGCCGGCCCTTACGTTGAAGTCCGCTAGTGCTAGCCGTCCTTGAGTTTGTTTTGCGTACGAGTGACGTTTCGCTTACGAGCCCCTGGCCACGCCCACGTATTACTATTTTCGCAGCTGCGCGTGATACGTTGCCACAACCACAAGTGTATGTAATTGATGGTTTGCGGTAAACAGTGAGGGTAAATGTGTCGTGCAAACATCGGAGGCTATTGGTGGCACTTCACTTGGCGTTGCGTGTTCGCGTTGCGCTATTGCAATCTCCGTCTTTCACGCTAGAATCGGCATAGTGCTCCTCTCTTGCACACGCAACTATTTCGTCAAATACGCCAAGTGAAGTGCCACCATATGAAGAGAATGAAAAAAAAAGGATATATATTTTGATCAAACCCCAATACAAGAAGTAAAAGTCAAATCCTTAGGTGATGCTAATAACTACAAACAGGAATATACGAGTATAATGAATGATTTTTTGTTAAAAAAATCATTTTCAATGCAAGCTTTTTCGCTGACTATATTTTTTGTTGACTGTACTTACATAAGTATACCAAATTTCAAGTAAATCCGACCACTGGAAGTGGGTAAAATTAAACTTCCAAGATTTGACCCGTACATACATACGTATACTTACATACCTACATTGCAAGTTAATAAAAAGCTTTTAAAAAGGAGTCCACTCAGCAAGTATCAATAACAATATGCCAGTATAACAGTAGGCAACAAATGCACAGTCATACACTTACTTTTGAAGATAAAACCAGAACAGCATTAAAATTAGCAAGACAGAAGAACCGCAGATTAACATTAAAACAATAATTATGCTAAATAGACACACGGCTAGATATTTGAATGAAGGCTATTTCAGTTTTCGGTTTGACATTTGCAGATATTTGCATGGATAACAGTAGCGGGGAGTGAACCAGTGTTGTTGCGATAGCGACAGTTTCGCTATCGATAGTTGACCTTGAGAAAACAGTCGATAGTATATCGAAAATATCGACCATCGATAGTATTGCAGCCTGTCGATGTTTCCGATAGACGATATGCTGAAATACTATCGATAGTATTATTGATAACATTGCAGCATGTCGATATTTTCGATAGATTATCGACGCCATCGACTTTTTTGACGCGACACTATCGACAGTATAGTCAAGGCTCGATAGTTTCGATAGGACTATTGATAGTATGACTGATTTTTAAGGCCACGATAGTATCACAATACTATATTATCGATAGACTATCGCTATCGCAACTACACTAGAGTGAACATTTTCGTTAGACAACCAGGAAAGAGACAAGCGTGAGTTATCTATGACCTTGAATGCAGGGACTTCCCCATTACTGCACACACCTTTGCCATACTTACTTGTCACCACTGCGTCACAAGAATTTACGCAACACGTTGGGAACCAAGTTGATACAGCGCCACGCTACTGAGTCGAATAAGTAAGGAGGCGTCCATTAATTACGTGATGGGTTTTTAAGGATTTACTTGAAATTTAGTATACTTATGTAAGTTGGATGACAATGCAAGTACAGTCAACAAAAAGTACAGTCAGCGAAAAAGCTTGCATTGAAAATGAAAATACATATACTTACTTAGGTACTGAAAAAGTCCCGCGAGTTGCATATTAATGCAGTTAAGACCAAAACATTTTACTCACCAAATCAAACAACTATAATTTGAATACAGGCGAATAAGAGGTCAAGAACCTGAACACAATGAATATACATAATAAAACACAAAACATTAGGTATAATATTTAGTCAAATCATGTATTCTAATTGGTTGTTATCACAATATTTTTTAAGGAAAAATCCAACTTAATGCCTTTAAATAAATAAAATCAAATACGTCAATAAAAGACAGCCTTGTAGTTATTTAACTATCAACAGATCAAATTGGGGTCAGTCGTTGAGCAAAGTACAGTGATCTACAAACCTGCATTGAAGATAAGACAGTTGAAGTAAGTAATTTACTGTTAAAGTAGCTGTTGCCCGCGACTCCGTCTTTGGAGAATAGGGGTAGGTATAAAAAAAATAGCCTACAACCTATACTCAGACCTACCGAATGTGGAGGAAAAAGTTTCATAAAAATCGGTCAAGCCATTTCGGAGGAGTTCGATAACAAACACCGTGACACGAGTTTTCTATATATTAGATTAGAAGACTAGCTGTTGCCCGCGACTCCGTCTGTGAAGAAAGTTAGACGCAACACTATATTATGGAGGCCACCTACCTTAAATATAGGAAATGGCACATTCTATGCACTGGAGAACTTCCTTTATTTTAAAAAATAAATACTGCATTTATAGATTATTGAAAAATTGCTTGTCTTAGTCAGGACTGGAAACAGTCAAATGTGTCAATAAATCACATACATACCATATTTTATGATGCAGATTGCATGAGCATAAAGAATGAAATAATACCTAACCTTACTTTATTCTTATCTTACTAAATACAAAAGTAACTGTTACCTCTTCATGTTTAAACCAATGAACCAATTTAGATAAAACTTGGTACAGAGACAGTACAGAGTCACAAGCAACAGCTAGTTATATTATAATTATAAATGAAAAAGTTACTTGGTCTATCCGTTACATCTGCACACTTTAACCGTCAAACCGATTTAGATTAAATTTAGTACGGAGATAGTTTGAGACCCTGGGAAGGATGTAAGATAGATTTTATCCCAGAAAATACACAGTGCCCACAGGGTAAACAAATTCTTCGCAGACAGAGTTGCAGGCAGCAGCATTTTTTTAAAATGTTAAATTAATCTGCAATCTGCCATTCTGGCCATACTCAGATAGTTATAAAATGATATTTTAAGTTTCTTTAGGAGGGCTCCATTGAATACCATCACCATTTTATGTGAGGCTTAACTAATAATGATAATAATATTATGGTTGTCTTTCCTTGCAAGTAAGTGTTACGTCTCCAGATTATTTACGTCACTCTCTCATTACTGACTGAGCTTCTCTATAGATAAATGAGAAGTTCCCAATTCAAGCTAAGATTACTTAACAAATAATATCGTGCAAACAGTATGCAAACGAACCGGCACCTGCCAAGGTTATAAGTGCACATAAAAAAGAATTGAATTACAGAATAATAAATATTACCATTGTCAAAAATATGCAAATTTGAAGTTGTTTACTTATGTTCACAAAACTATTCGTCACTTATTTTGATTCCTAAATAACTTATAATATAATTTTACAAACGTTTCAGTCAGAAAAACTGATACGAATGATGTAAGGTCCAAAAGGGTGTCTTATTGGATTCCAAATATTAAAAGATAAATTGCTTACCTTGATTAAGATTTTTTCGGCAAGAACACAAAAGATAATGTACGGTTTTATTTAGCACACAATGGACATGGTAATTTAAGTCTGCAATTTGGATTTATTTAGCTTTTATTTAGAGCTGCGGAAAATGACACCGTACCCGACAATACACGGCACTTACTGAATGAGTATTTACAAAGAAAGTTAACTAAGTGAAGTGGTAAAAACTGTAAAGAGAATGACAGTGACGCTAGGCAAAATGGACAAAGATACTTTTATTAAGTAAAATCTATTATGAAAAAACTAATTTAAGCTGCCTTAAAAAAGAAACATCAGATCAGTAAATTGACCTTAAAATCATATCACACTGAAACAATCCATACTCCGATCCAAACTTTAAGCTAACTTTTAAAACGTGGCACGTAACGTAATGTCACTTTTTCTCCTTTTTTTTTAAATTGGCATAAGTTATATTGTTATAGGGTCATTACCAATGGCACTAGTGGTCAGGCTTTTAACGAAAATATATAAAATTTAAACGTGCGCTGCTTCGATCAACAATACGTATGGTAACGCCACCAGAGTTGAGGCCACGCACACAACCACATCTCATGTAATGACAGCGGGATTTTGACGTTGTGTTGACGTTTAACGACGTTACCTCTACTAGATTCAAGGTGACGGCTCTGAAAACGGCCAGATAAAGAGAAGCACAAATTAAGTTTATTTATGCTTCTATTTCTGACAGTATGCGCCAACCACTGCTAACGTGAGGACGACGTGACGAAATGCCACAATATGCGTTTAAAAATTGCGGAAGCAGCCACCGTAACACTAAGTTTTCGGAAGGAATATCTTTCTTTAAGTAAGTACAAGTCAGTATTTCATTTAAAGTACGTAAAAATTAGCAGTTTACATTTAAAAATCAATAATTTATTGGTAACCATTTCGCCAATAATGAACCGTTTTCAAAAAAAGTGTACTCTTTTAAGGGATTTAACAAAAACAAAACATAAATAATTCTTTTTGACTAACTTTCGTAACACAAAGGAAGCGATCGTGATTTTGTTTTGTTTTGTTTTTGTTTTTCAGAAATTCGGACTTTCAACGTTTCGACAACTTTTATTTCAAGCTAATAGTTTTATTCTTAAAAAACTTTACACTATAATATAAAGAACACTGTTTTACAAGCGCAAGTACCATATGAAGTTAAACTGTTACACCGTTTCCGTTTACCCATAATAAATTAAAAACTGTAAAAAGTTTGAATTTCGCGCCTAGAGCGTGCGCTTCCACCTTAAGGTTTATTTTAAGCTAATTTAGAAGGTAAAACAGATTATATCTATAAGTATAAGCAACGCGGCCAGTTTTTCGCTTTGATTTTGTATGGGACCTTGAATCTTGTTGTAATTGTTGATCGAAGGCGCGCTGTCATCGTTCATCCATCATCCTTGTTTTGATGGCTGCATTTATCGAGCGGTGATCATGCTGTAGCGACTACTAGCGCCATCTAGTCATCACATAAGGAACTAACTACTACAATCCTACATCACGCTATCCAAGTTTCTCAATTCGGCTGCATAAATACAACTTCCAACATTCATCCATCGGACTTCGGTCCCCAGGCATAACATCTGCTTGGAGAGAGATCTCTCTATTGCAGCTACCCCCAAATTGGTGACCCACGACATTGTACAAAATCGCAACCTTCAGACACACAGAAAAACGATGACGCAGTCTCACAGCAAGCCATACTCACCGCACTGTGCACCATTAGCATGTATCTATTATCTGCCTGGTGTCTACAGTTCGCAAATCTTCCTCCCACTACTTCCACTTGCCTATCAATCAACCAACGCTCGCCAACAAGGCTCCGAGCAATCACGCAACAGGCATGCATCACAAGTAGCAGAGGAACAACAATGCTCGCCGACGAGGCTCTGAGCGACTGGCCCTTGCAAGCGCCCACATGACGCACAGACTGCACTCCACTGCAATTCGTATCGACCTCCGGTCTAAAAGGGGGGCTGATGTAGTGACTACTAGCGCCATCTAGTCATCACATAAGGAACTAACTACTACAATCCTACATCACGCTATCGAAGTTTCTCAATTCGGCTGCATAAATACAACTTCCAACATTCATCCATCGGACTTCGGTCCCCAGGCATAACATCTGCTTGGAGAGAGATCTCTCTATTGCAGCTACCCCCAAAATGCATCTACGTATATGATTGAAGCCTAAGCCCATCACACACAGCGCAGATGCGGTAAGATATCTGTATCTGAACAGATATCTGTCAATATCGCTCCCTATACAATTCAATAGAGGACCACACACAGCGAAGATGCGGTAAGATTTTTATCTGCGTATCTGTGAGCACCGACATATATCGACAGAATCCGACAGATGTGAAGATTATATCTGCAGTTAAATACAGGTGGAAGCAGCAGAAGCTATCAGCGTTTAGCAAAATATTCGAAAAAATAATGCTAACGCAAATAATGTCACATTTCAATTCACATAAAATCATGCATCCACAGGAGTTCGGATTCATGAAAGGTAGATCTACTACAGATGCGGGCTACAGTTTAGTTAAATTCATATTACAAGCTTGGGAGGAATCACATGATGCTATAGGTGTATTCTGCGACCTTTCGAAAGCTTTTGATTGTGTGGATCATGACACTTTAATTCGTAAATTAAATTTCTATGGTATTCGTGACCTCGCTTTAGAACTCATCAAATCTTACCTCACACAGAGAAAACAAAAGGTAGCGGTTAATGGAACGGTATCGGAGGGATCTGTGGTCGAAATGGGAGTGCCTCAAGGATATATTCTAGCGCCATTCTTGTATTTGGTTTACGTAAATGACCTAATTTATACCGTGAGTCAGAAATCAGGGATAGTTATGTTTGCTGACGACACCTCTTTACTGTTCAAAGTTAGTAGAAAAGACACCGATTTCACTGAACCCAATGAAACTCTGTCCATGATATCCGCATGGTTTGCTGCCAATAACTTGTTACTAAACCCTAAGAAAACAAAATGTATTAAATTTTCATTGTTAAATCCGCCTCATTCAAATTCGGTCTCAAATATTAAACTTAACGGTCAAAGTATTGAATTTGTAAAATCTACGGTATTCTTAGGAATAACACTGGACTCTAAATTGCAGTGGGGATCGCACACCACAGCAATTGCGAATAGGTTGAGCTCTGCTGCGTTTGCAGTCAGAAAGATACGGCAGCTAACCGATGTGGCGACGGCACGGTTGGTGTATTTTTCCTACTTCAATAGCATCATTTCATACGGCCTTATTTTATGGGGATCTGCTGCAGACTTGGAATCAATTTTTATTTTGCAAAAGACGGCTATCAGAGCGATATATAACTTAAGGACACGCGATTCTTTAAGATCTTTTTTAAAGAAATAGGTATCCTAACCCTGCCGTCGTTGTATATGTATATTTGAAATAATCATGTATGTAAGAAAAAACATATGTGATTTTCCCACTAACGTCGATAAGCCAAAGGTTACTAGAAACACAGGGAAGCTTAAAGTTCCATCTTACAGACTGGCTAAAACTAAAAAGTCGTTTCTGGGAAGATGCATACGTTTTTATAATAAAATTCCGAAAACAATAACCGATCAAACTGATACAAAATTCAAATCCATTGTGAAGAAGACATTAATATCTAAGGCGTACTATAAAATTAATGACTATATCATGGACAGGGATGTTTGGAAATAATTCCGATCCGCATTGGCGATCCCTAGTCTCAAATAGCGTATCTACTGTGTTAAAAAATTTAATTGTATTAAATACTTTAGATGTATGTCATTTAATAACAATGTAGATCTGATTGAAAAAAAGATACCTTGTTGAGTTTCTTGCCGGTTTCTTCTCAACAGGGTTTTTTCCGAACCGGTGGTAGATTTTTCGACGTTCATAGGAGCATCAATTTGATGCCTAAATTGAAGAAAGAATTTTGACTTGACTTGACTTGACTTGAAGCACACTTTCATCATCATCATCATCATCCCAGTCTATATTACGTCCCACTGCAGGGCACAGGCTTCCTCTCAGAATAAGAGGGTTGGGTCGTAGTTCCCACGCGGGCCTAGTGCGGATTGGGGACTTCAGTGTATAATAAAATAAATATAAAATAACGTACCACTTAAGCAAACAACAAGTCATCCTTGCGTAGAAATGCATTTTCGCATTTTTTTACATTTTGTCGTGAAGAGAATTAAAGAAAGTGTAACGCGCTTTCATTGAAAATTCATTGTAGCCTATCTATCTCTCAAAGGGCCGGCAACGCACCTGTGACACCCTTAATGTTGCGGGTGTCCATGGGCGGCGGTGCCGCGGTGATTGCTCCCCATCAGGTGACCCACCACGCAGATAAAATCTTACCGCATCTGCGCTGTGTGTGACAGGCTTGAATATTATGAAAACGGTTCTTTTGCTTCTATCAAGCTTAGAATTCTAATTTAGTGTTTTTTTTAAAGTTGACCGATGCGTGATGCCTTTTCCTTAACGGAAAGAATAAAAAAAAAAACATCAACTGACATTCGTGACAGTGACAGTACAGACGGACGTTCGTTAGTCAAGCGTCAGTGTATTTCAATGCAAGACAAGAAGTGATGTAGAAACTGTGTTTTGCTAAAATAGTACGAATATTTGCTATAAAACAAGTACAGAATACCGTCTAATAAGTTACAACTTAACACAGTAAGATGACTTTTCTCGAGGATACGTTAATAATTCTAATTTCTCAGGTAAAACACCGGGGTTGTTTGTATTTTCCTATCAGTTTTTAACCATATTTTATCCACACAAATAATAATAACTTCTTTAATATAAAAAAAGCTTGTACGTATATATTGTGTTTTGTTTTCTTATTTTACGTCACTAAAATGTAAAATTAATCAAATTTTTGTTTTTTTCTCAGACGGTGTTTTTCGTAGGCGGATGGATATTCTTCGTCAAGCAGTTGTTTCGCGATTATGAAGTGCACCACACATTAGTGCAGTTAATATTCTCAGTTACTTTCGCTCTGAGTTGTACCATGTTTGAACTGATCATATTTGAAATCATTGGCTATTTGGATTCAAGGTAAATAACTTTATAAATATAGGTATTCAACTCCATATTACTATTCCGCTGGAACTGGGATAAAATCTATCAAATCAACACCACCTTGCCAGACTCGCATGGCAAGGTGGTGTTGATTGTGGTGTGGTGGTGTTGCAAAAATCACATTTTTTAGGGGAGCATTTTGAAAGTCACAATTGTTTTTATTTTATTTTTATTATACACATTTGTCAGTAAACTGGTACTGTAAGTGTGTAAAGTTAATGGTAGAAATACAAAAACTCAAGACATTGTGCATTAATACACCTGGAACACCTATATAATCAGTTATTTTTGGCAATAAAGCATATTTGTGAATTTATCATGGAGGTGGCACTATGTCCTTCCCCGGACCTTAAATTTAATCTAAATTCATTCAGCATTTTAACATGGTACAAGCAAGAGGTCTAGTTATACCAGTTTTAGAAAAAAAAAGAAAAATAAATCCATGTCACTTGGTTAAGTAATAAAAGTCACATAAAGTATCACTTTTAGTATTAGATATTTACAAAAAACTAGTTGTTGCCCGCGACTCCGTCTGCGAAGAACAGGGATACAAAAAATAGGCTACAACCTATTCTCAGACCTACCGAATATAGAGAAAAAAATTGATAAAAATCGGTCAAGCCGTTTCGGAGGAGTTCGATAACAAACACCATGACACAAGATTTTAATATATTAGATTAAATGTCTATTATTGCTAAACAAAATAATATGTTTTTTATTCTAATTTGTTCCAGAACTATTATAATTTCGCCTCTCGCCTGGTACTAGATTATCATAGAGCTTTGTGACACCCTTTATACTATCCCAAACTATTGTTCACAGTTCCCGTTACTTCCACTGGAACCTCGGCTTGTATTCTCTGCTCTTCATGGTGATAGCGCTCCTTCCATTTTACATTGCATACTTTTGTATTAGCAATGTAAGATTTGGTAAGACTTTTTTTCACATAAAACTGACCAGTAATTACAATACAATACAATTTTATTGTACACCACTAAGAAAACAATACAGAAAAACAAGTACAGTCAAAACCGTTTATAAGAACATTCAAGGGACAGCAATATTTGGTTGTTAAACACGGTTGGTCATTGTAACCAGTGTTACTTTGGTATATAAGATTGTGTTGGGTTCTTGTTCTTGGTTGTTACATCCAATATGTCGTTGTAATTGGTGTCGCTATAAAAGGTTTTGACTGTACATGTATTTTTTTTTTACTTTTTATTATGAGAATGATCACCACCACCCATAAAATATCAGCAACTCGAGAGTCACCAATCTGTGGCCGGGCTTTTAAATATACAAGATAAGCAATACATATGTCATACGTGATTGACATCTATCTCACCTCTCACCGAAAAGTTCAGATGAGGCAAAAGATGTATGTCTGACTGGATTGGTAAGGGCCCTACCACACAAGCGATTTTATGGCGGAGTGAGAGCTTGCCGCGGGCTGTGGTGTGCTCTCTGCGATCTTGTTCCGCCGTAAAATCGCTGAAGAAAATCGCTTGTGTGATGGAGCTCTAAGAGCCTATTCACTAGCCTATACTCCATTTAATTTAGAATTATAAACCACAACAACATTATATTGTGGCTCGTGAACTGTAAATCTCTTTACAATTTGTACTAGAGTAACAATTGACGACACGCAAATAAAGTGACATTAAAACAATTTTATTTTGCTGCTCCAAGACTATTGCACTGTACTATTTGCTAGGTAAGAAATAGTTGACGAGCTGCAATATAATGATGTTGTGGTTTTCAATTCTAAATTAAATGAAGTATAGATTGTATTTAACTAAATATCAGATGAGGCAGTCAAATTCCATTCCTTGGCAGTCCATATTAGGAAGGATGAAGCGGACCGCTTTGTGTAGGCCAATGGAATACTAACCACACATGGATGAAAATATTTAATTGAATTAGATGTTCTTTTTATTATAAACATACATCGTTATCGCGGGAGCAAGAACAAAACAGTTAAAGAACACATATAACAGAATGACTGTTTACTATACGGGTATATTCTGCCTACAAGTCCTAAGCATCTAAGAAGTTTTAGTAGCATGAAGTTTTCGCTGGAAAAGATCAATGAATTTTTTTTTATACTTACTGTTTAAACGTTTACCTACCTAGAATAATTGTCTACTCAAATAATAACCCAGCAATATGTGTATTTTTTTATTAACGTATATTTACTTGGAAAAATGGCTTAAGAGGTTGATGTTGTGATTGCGTAGTTAATATTTTTAAATATTTATTAGTAATCAAGTCAAGTATGAAGGTCTGATACTACTATCAGTGTCTTTATTTCTACAAATAAAGTTTATAAATTTCAAAGTCGTAGGCATAAATGTTACTTGATATCTGTGTCACTTCTGTTATTGCTTATTTGTCATAATCTTTCAGTACTGTCAAATCGTTTTTGCTCGTTTTTGCTTATGATTATAAATGTAAATTAACTTCATATAATATACTATTGCAGTATCCAAGAACATGATTAGGCCGTTGACGGTGTGTGTCTGGTTCATCTATCTGTATTTCTTCTGGAAGCTTGGTGACCCGTTTCCTATACTCAGTCCAAAGCAAGTAAGTTATAATCATACCTAATCCCTCTTTTTTTTTAATTTGGAAAATTGTAAGAAATACAAGCTTTTTCAATCCTATTAAGAATAAAAAAGTGTCCAAACACTTCCATATAATTTTCCATTTAGTTACGGTCATTATAAAGTCTATGAAAAAAGGTAATCCAATGGAAAAAAAATCTTGGGACACTATTTTCTCCTAGTTAGAGTGAAAGAGCGAAAGCTCCAGTGCCCACTGTACCGCCCCCATTGAGAACCTGTGACATACACTAAGCTATTACAATATGTTTACTTTTAGTTTACCACTGAAAGATTGGCTTGCCTTCATTTCATTTCCAACTTTAACTCCATACAAATAAAGTAGCTATTACAAAATCTGCAAACGTGGGTAACAGTATTCTAAAATTTGCTTTATTTGTAGGTTGTTAAAGTTGAATATGACATGAAGGCAAACCATCTGTCAGTGGTAAACTTTATGTAATTTTACTGTACTACCACACAATTATGTATCATTTCATTATGTTTCGAACTTAAATACTCGCCATATACTTAACACATTCAGTGCCGGGAACGCCACAGTGGAGTTCTCCGTTCGTAGGCACTTTTCGCTACAAAGCGGGAAAACGCTGCTACGGGCTACGAGCGTAGCGCGTAGCAATACGTGGCAGCGAATGTGTTAAAAAGTGTTTTTGATTATGCAGGGCATATTCTCTATAGAGCAAGGAGTGTCGCGCATAGGCGTTATAGGAGTGACAGTGATGGCACTACTGTCAGGATTTGGTGCTGTCAACTATCCTTACACATCCATGGCCATTTTTATAAGGTAAGTGTAAATAGATCCTAGTAATATAGTAAATGTGAAAGATAAAAATGGGTGCAAGGATGTGGATGATATTTGGTATATAAAATTGCGAAACCTCAATTGTTAAGTTAAGTCTAGAATGTATGAAGAACATAAATCAAAATTAACATAAAATTTTGATTTATGTTCTTCATACAAATTAAATCAAGACTAAATTGTCATTTTGGGAATTCCTATGGGAAATAAAACTCTAGAAATTCAATTTAGTTTGTCACCAATTGACCTAGTCCCAAACTAAGCAAAGCTGGTACTATAGGTACTAGACAATGGATAAACATACTTAAACAAATATTAAACATCCAAGA
The DNA here is from genome assembly GCA_947563465.1 of Archips xylosteana. Classification (NCBI taxonomy): domain Eukaryota; kingdom Metazoa; phylum Arthropoda; class Insecta; order Lepidoptera; family Tortricidae; genus Archips; species Archips xylosteana. The sequence goes on from OX387369.1 coordinate 5,369,086, forward strand.
CACGAGTGCAAATATTCGTATTTTTCACACAAATATCTGCCGCTACCGGGAATCAAACCTAAACTTAAAGCTTCGTAGTCAGGTTCTCTAACCATTATGCTATCTGGTTGTCTAAGACACACTCATACTGTTTGGTCAGCGTACATTAAGGGGCTGTTTCACCACCTTATTGTCAAACTACTGGTTACGTAACCAATGAATAAACTAAGTACTGCACAAATCTGTCGGCCAGTTTTTTTTTCAGTTTCACCACTCCGGCCCTGTGCAAACTAAGTACCACTTAACTAATCGTCGGTTTAACAAAAAGTCGGAATAGCAACGTCCCATTTCACGACCACGGGTTCCTGTTCGCATATTTTTGTTCAAAGAGTCGCTCATTATTAAAGCTAAATAATACTATGTAATTTTTAAACACATCTATTTTTTTGCATAAACAAATGTGTAACATTATAATTAATCCAAAAACGGTATTTATTTACGATACTTTGGTTAACAATAACAAAGAAAAATAAAATCACGTAAAACGAATCGAAAAGTGGCGCCAAACCCTTTGACAGATTAACTTTTTTTTTAATGGCGATGTACAAGTTCAGGTAGAACAAACGATTGTGCCACTGAAAAAAAGTATGTAATTAAAAAATATTACGAAATTTTGGATTTATTTTTAAATACTAAAAGCGTACCTATATTTTTTATTCAAATCTTGATATTTTAATTCTCGTTTGCAATTTAGCATGACTTCTTTCTTTAAAAAATAAAAAATACTTTGATTTATTTTTCTGAAACCGGCTGAAGGGCTCTCCAACCATGGCCACAAAAAAATAAACTAACTAATTAAAAAGATATGTGACGGATAAAAATGCTAAATGCCACCTGATCTGATGGTCAAATTAAGAAATAGTTTGTCCGTCACTTAGCGCTAATCAAGACTGGTGAAACAGAAATTTTTATTCCATGTGACAAATAAGGTTATGATCAAGCTAATCCGAACTTTAAAAAAAGTGGTGAAACAGCCCCTAAAGATACTACTATCACCACCACCAAACTACAATACGTTGACTTTTAGTTCACCACTGACAGATGGCTTGCCTTCATTTCATTTCCAACTTTAACACCATACAAATAAAGCAGTTATTATAGTATGTTCCTGTTAAAATGACGAAAATGCACTTAACATGGGATTTTACAACTTCTTTTGTTGCTGAATATGAAAGGAAAAGATAACAAAGAGACATAATAAAACTGACCGAAATATGGCTTACCGACCGATGCACCTGCATAATTGTTTTACAACCCCACTTGAAGATAACAATTAAACAATAGATGTTGGTTTTAAGTACTTTTCGTCATTTTAACTGGAACATACTATACAAAATCTGCAAACGTGGGTAACAGTATTCTAAAATTGGCTTTATTTGTAGGTCGTTAAAGTTGAATATGAAATGAAGGCAAACCTTCATGATCTGTCAGTGGTAAACTTTATGTAATTTTACCGAACTCAACCAGTAGTTTGGCGGTGGTGATAATTGGGTTTGTGTGATTTGTGTGTGTTTGAACAGTGTGGTGGTGGACGAACTACATGAACACACATTTCTTGCATAAACATAACTATCATGAGGTCGCGGGTGAGCAAATTTATTGTTTCAGTTCATTCATTATTATTTAACTGTTTTCTTTTCACATCACGCAACAACCCAGAAGGGTACTCGTAATATTTCAGTTGGTCGCGTGCTACGGGTATAATTTAAGGGGCACTACCCTAACACATACACTTGTATAGATATAGTTAACGACCGCTTTAGCCTAGTTGGTAGTGACCCTGCCTACGAAGCAAGAGGTCCTGGGTTCAAATCCCGGTAAGGGCATTTATTTGTGTGATGAGCACGAATATTTGTTCCTGAGTTATGGATGTTTTCTATGTATTTAAGTATTTATTTATCTATATAAGTATGTCTATCATCGTCTAGTACCCATAGTACAAGCTTTGCTTAGTTTGGGACTAGGTCGATTTGTGTGAGATTGTCCCCTAATATTATTATATTATTAATATAGTATATTTCTAGACCAGTAACCCAGTCAGATGTACTGTCAATTGAGAAGAAACTGCTTCAAACGATGGATATGATATTAGTGAAGAAGAAAAGGATAGCACTAGCGGAGAACCAAGTTGGAGGTAGACAGCAATATGGCTTGTTGGACCAGGGAACAAGGAACAAGGGGTTTTGGACGAATATATTGTCTAGTGTTGGAAGCATTGCCAATCCATTGAGCTACGGAGCAGAAAGTAAGTTAAATGAAACTTGCAAAATGCCTTATTACAATCAGTTTTTGTAGAAATGCTGGCAAATGGGCAAGCAGGTCACATGATCGTAAGCGAACACCACTTTCTAAATAGAGATACCCAGATGATTGCGACAAACGAATCGCGAACAGCTAAGTTGTACCCTTCATTATAACTATTATTATTTCCTCGTCATTTATTTTTAACCCCGACACAAAAAGAGGTGTTATAAGTTTGACCGCTAAGTGTGTGTGTGTGTGTGTCTGTCTGTGGCATCATAGCTCTTAAACGGGTGAACCGATTTGAATGCGGCTTTTTTTATTTGAAAGCAGGTTTCTTGGCGATACTTCTTAGACATGTTTCATCAAAATTGGTTAAGCCGTTTCAAAGTTATCAGCTCTTTTTTAGCTGCGGAAGGGATCTTAGACGCATATTTTCAAACATATGTATGGCCTAATTGCGTTGAGGGTATTTAAATGTTTTAATTTATAGTTATAATACACTAGCCTTCCGTCCGCAGCTTCGCCCGCGATATATTATTTTCCCGTAGGAAAAGGTATTTTCCCGCGGTAAAAAGTGGCCTATGTCACTCACTGATAATGTAGCTTTCTAACGGCAAAAGAATTTTTGAAATCGGTCCAGTAGTTTCGGAGCCTATTCAATGCAAACAAACAAACAATCAAATCTTTCCTCTTTATAATATTAGTAATACATATACTCGTATATGAGGATATTGCAAGTAAAATAAAAGCTTTTTTCACACTTTTTTCTAGACATAACACAGCTCAGGCAAGAAATCGCGGCCCTAGAAGAACTAAGTCGGCAGTTGTTCCTTGAAGCGCACGACGCGAGGACTGCTCGCGAAAAGATAGACTGGTCCAACACTTTTCAGGGCAAATACTTCAACTTCCTGGGCTACTTCTTCTCGCTGTATTGCATATGGAAGATATTTATTGTGAGTATTAAATATTTCTTTTTGGTTTTTAGAAAGTAAGTAAATAGACTGTTACGTTTATTTAGCAGAGAACTCGTATGTATGTATGTAAACTCTTTATTGTACATAAATAAGGAAAAAAAGAAATACACTCGTGTCGTAATATACTCGTGTACGGGTTTGGCGGTCTGTGTCGGGGGCTTCGGCGGTGTGATTTGGGGGACGTGTCGTATCCCTCTTGGCTTGAGCCATATTTTTAATTGTAAGGTTGGTAGTTTTTTTTTATCGAGTTAAGGCCTATTGGAACTGACATGTTCAAAATTTACTTGATCAAAGTTCCTTAAAATAAAGATTAAAAAAAATATATATATTTCTTTTACAGAACTGAATTCAAATTTAATTTTAAGAAAAAATTGACAGTACTGTGATGAAAGTTGCAAACAAAATTAACAAAAGGAAATCTTAATTTGAAAGAGCTTGGAGGACTTGAAGTTACAGTCATAATTTTCCAAACGTTTCACTTTCTAATATAAATAAATAAATAAAATAAATAAATATTAGGGGACAATCTTACACAAATCGACCTAGTCCCAAACTAAGCAAAGCTTGTACTATGGGTACTAGACGACGATAAACATACTTACATAGATAAATAAATACTTAAATACATAGAAAACATCCATAACTCAGGAACAAATATTCGTGCTCATCACACAAATAAATGCCCTTACCGGGATTTGAACCCAGGACCTCTTGCTTCGTAGGCAGGGTCACTACCAACTAGGCTAAAGCGGATGATACTTGATGATTGATACTTTTTAGAAAACATTCAGATTAATGTAGCGTCGGATCTATTCTATGTAAGTTTAAAAACCTGAAGTGCTTACTCAACAGGGCGACATTGCTTACATTGTATCACGCTTTGGCTGACTCAGTAATTAGCTATGGACTGGCTGCATACGGTCGTACCTTTCAAACGTAACTAAATAGAATTTTAAACCTACAATTAAGATTGCTAAAAGTGATTATAAGTAAAAGAGAAAAAGAAAACTGTAAAGGAAAATATAATATAAAGGCGAAAAGACTGAAATACAGGGGTCTAGGCAGCGAATACGATTTTGTCCCATTCGGTGTCGAGACCCTTGGTCCGTGGGGTCCTAGCGCCTTAAAGCTCTTTAAGGATATTTCTAAGAGGTTAGTCGACGTCACAGGTGACCGAAGAGCTGGCAGCTTCCTCGGACAAAGAATTAGCTTAGCTATTCAAAGAGGAAACGCTGCCAGCATCTTCGGCACCTTGCCTAAGGGGACTAGCTTTCAGAATATGTTTTAGTTATATTTTATATTTTTGTTTTCTTTTTTCTTATTGTACATACATTTTTTTTAGTCTAGGATAGTTGTACATATGTAATATATTAGAATAAAATAAATATATTGTATGTATGTATATTTTGTTTAAGAAATTTGATACCTTACCTGTGCATGCCAAGTTCAAATACCTATTAGCAGTTGATCAGTTTGGCAGCCAGGATTTTAAAGTGTGTAAGACATATAACCATAATTTAAGAATAACGTCGCGTGTGAGCTATAGGGAACCAAGATCTTGTAATTACTACGGACAAAGAACGAGAGCGTATCTAATCCCGCGAATTTTCAATAAACTTTTCCCTGAAACAGAATGCATTAGTAAAGGAGCATTTAAAACCAAAGTCAAAGCGTATTTGATAGATGCTTTCCTTGAATAAAATAATTAAGTATCATAACTAAGTTATATAATAAACTACGTGATGTAACTGAATTAATAGTAGGTACCTATTGCTAAATATCATAGGGTATAGGTAGTGGTGGTATGAGTATAGGTATAGAAACATAATGTTATAAATAAGGAGTGTAGTATTCGCCAACAAACTGTTTTGCAGTTTGGCGAAGTTTTTGTCATAAAATGGGGATGTCTATTTTTTTGCAATGTATAGTAAATCGAAAACCATTTCGAGATAAATGCTTTTTAACTCGTTTTCTGTAGTTATTTAATTTTAATATTATGTAATTAATTTATAATATAACAAATAAGCAATGACCTTCATTTGACATTGGTGTAAATTGCGTGACCGGTTCAAGTCGTACTTTATTCTGTGTGGTTAGAATTCTTCACAATTTACGCGTGGATTATATACTACGGAGTTTGATTTGGACCCGCTGTCTGACATCTAGCACTTTGTCAGTGCCAGTAAAGTGACACAGTGTATAGTGTACCACTACGCAAAAAATAATTAAAGGGGTTGCCTTATCGTACGCATTTAGATAGATTTAGAAATTTGGCATTGTGGGAGCCCTCAATTATAATCTGACGTCATCAACTAAAATAGTTTCAATAATTAATTTTGAAAAAAAGTAGAGAACTAAATGACAAAATATTGAAATTACTTTCTTATAATTGACTTTTATATACAAAAAAAAAACATAAAAACCATGGGTATTTTTTTTTAGACATCCCCAATTTAATGTATTTTTTTTTGTTGAGATAAATATAAAAAAAAAAAAAATATTGTCGTTAGAACGATATTTTCCTAAGTACGATACTTTCGTAACAATGATATTCTCGTAGTAGAAGCTTGCTGAGCCACACGTTTAGTATAGCTGGTTTTTTGATTGTTGCTTTCGAGAAGTGATTTTTGACCATTTAATTTTTTATGTACTCATGGACCAGTCCCAATACGGACCTTTCCTAATATGGAACTTTCCAAGTATCGATACCTTAAATCACACTCATACTAATTACAATGAACTGCACATACAAATTAGCACTGTATGTCCTAGTAATACAGTGCCACTTTGTATGTACAGATCATTGTAATTAGTATGATTTGTGAACTAAGGTACAGTATAACGACCGCTTTAGCCTAGTTGGTAGTGACCCTGCCTACGAAGCAAGAGGTCCTGGGTTCAAATCCCGGTAAGGGCATTTATTTGTGTGATGAGCACGAATATTTGTTCCTGAGTTATGGATGTTTCCTATGTATTTAAGTATTTATTTATCTATATAAGTATGTTTATCGTCGTCTAGTACCCATAGTACAAGCTTTGCTTAGTTTGGGACTAGGTCGATTTGTGTAAGATTGTCCCCTAATATTTATTTATTTATTTAGTATTACCACTTATATAAGTTAAATAAAATAAATAAATAAATATTAGGGGACAATCTTACACAAATCGACCTAGTCCCAAACTAAGCAAAGCTTGTAGTATGGGTACTAGACGACGATAAACATACTTATATAGATAAATAAATACTTAAATACATAGAAAAAGTTCATTCTGTAAAAATATATGCAATGTATTGTTGTAAACTATTGTTGGTGAACCTTAATAAAGGAAAAAAAAAAAAAAAAAAAAAAAAAAAACATCCATAACTCAGGAACAAATATTCGTGCTCATCACACAAATAAATGCCCTTACCGGGATTTGAACCCAGGACCTCTTGCTTCGTAGGCAGGGTCACTACCAAATAGGCTAAAGCGGTCGTTAGTTACATCGGCAATAATCGTTTGCGCAGAATAGTGCAACCTAACACCGACTGAAACCGAACGTGAATACCAATGACATTAACACCTTATTATTTTACCTTATGGCTTCAAATACAAGAACAACACGGACTCATGCTATCTCGCTCTTAATATAAGTAGGTGAGGCATCGAATTTATTGTATAAAATAGCACAATAAAATAACAATGGAATCTTTACCGAATTTACTCAATCTTTGTTATGACAGCATAAACAGGCTTGGTTGCTAACCACTAGAAAACCATAGATGACAGGGAAACAACCAATAGTGGACAGTCACGTGACGCACGTACGCGTGGTGTGCTATGATTGGCTGAAAAATTTTCGCTCCACATCAAAATAAGTTTTCTGCGCAGGTACATCGGCGTAACTTATAAACGTGGTACTACTGTATCGATATGGACCTTTTAAAATATGTATGGACCTTTTCCAATGTGGACTTTTTTTCCAGTCGACAATAAATATAGTGTTCGACCGCGTGGGCAAAAAGGACCCTGTGACCCGCGGCTTGGAGCTGGTGGTGCACTGGTTAGGCCTCCGGATAGACGTGGCGTTCTGGTCACAACACGTCTCCTTCATACTCGTCGGTGCTATAGTCTTCACGAGCATCAGAGGGTTGCTGCTTACACTTACCAAGGTAAACTTTACATTAAGTTTTTTTAGCGTAAATAAGTGATCATTTATGTACCTTATCACTTAAACGTCATGTTTGAAAGGAGGGTTAGTTAAATTTACCAAAATCGTAATTTCCTTGTAGCAAAATTTCCGTTCGCAGATTTTCCTATATGCTTTTTTTCTCACCATAGTTTTTTACTGAAGCTTATTTTCACAGTAGCGTTTTTTTCTAATTTGAATTGACAAAGAAACATAGGTAGGTTTAGGTTATGTTAAGTTTTCATCGGCCCGAAGGGCCAAAAGCACACAGAAGAAGGAGCTCCGCGTGAGCGGAGCTCCGTCGACACTGTTTCTTGTCAATTCAAATTAGGAAAAAACGCTACTGTGAAAATAAGCTTCAGTAAAAAGCTATGGTGAGAAAAAAGCATTTAGGAAAATTTGCGAACGGAAATTTTGCTACAAGGAAATTACGATTTTGGTAAATTGATCTAACCAGCCGTTTGAAATATCATACAAAATTGTCAAACGATTGAAAACGACAAGGTACAGAAATGACCACTTATTTATGCTGTTGACTACTTTTTCTTTTTTTTTTTCAAGCCGTGGTGTCCTAGCGGTTTGACCTATGGCCTCTCAAGCAGAGGGTCGTGGGTTCAAATCCCGGCTCGCATCTCTGAGTTTTTCGGAATTTATGTGCAAAATTACATTGTGTGTGAATTACTAAACTAAGCGGGACTTATCACGCAATAAATATTTATTTATTTACCTCGACGTTTCGGCCACATTGCAGCAACCGTGGTCACGAGTTAACTAGTTAGTTAGTTAAATATTTATTGCGTGATAAGTCCCGTTTAGTTTAGTAATTATGAGTGAAAATCACGAAAGTTTAAAACAGTATTGTGTGTGTGTGAAGTTTCCAATCCGCACTGGGCCCCCGTGGGAATTAAGGCCCGAGCCCTCTCATTCTGAGAGGAGGCCTGTGCCCTGCAGTGGGACGTATATAGGCTGGAATGATGATGATGACTACTTTTTCATCATCATCATCATTGACAATACATGATGATTTTTAATCGGTGATCAGGAGTTGAAAAATATTAATCCCTAGCCAAAAACGAATTTAATAGATGAGGTCTCAAGAAATACAGTCTCAGTTTAATTAAAAATAAATACGTTATTGTTATAACATCCTCCATCCACTGAATGCATGGTCATCCTATTTCAAATCCGAGCTTAAAAAGTGGCCGATGGATAAGGTTTTTTACAATTTAAATGAGTTCTATAGGGATCATTAATATTATGTTATCATTGTTGTTGTAATTATTATTGTCCCTACAAGTTATAGTCATATTGTAGTTTAGGTTATTATAAGTATATCTGAACATATTGTATGCCCGTAACGGGTAGCTGTTGATACTTTGTACTACATGTCGACTTTGTACACTCCTCACAGTTTATGCAATAAATATTCCTATTTCAATTTCTATTTCCTACATCTACAAGTTTGGTATGAAGTATCTTTTTGTATTTATTTTTTCAACTTCATTTTTTATTACTCTTATGGTCATCCCGTGAAACCATATTTTTCATTCTAAATACAAACTGAAATATAGATGCACAGAAAAAACCCCAGAAAAAAGGCCAAAAAAACCAAACCAAAGTGTCTAATCTCTAGACCAGTGGTGGTGTAGGGGTTTAGCACGCAGCACGGAATGCTGAGGAGCTGGGTTCGATTCCCAGCATTGGTCTTTTTTCTGGGGTTTTTTCTGCGCGTCTATATTTCAGTTTGTATTTAGTATGAAAAAATATCATCCTACATCTGTTGAAGTTAGGTAGTTTCGTCAAATGTCATCGCTTTGGCGGGGAATTTGACAGGTCTCACGTCAAAGTTTGTTTAAGAAACTGACTTGTCAAAGAGGTCTTAGACTCATAGACTAAACTATGTGTAGGGTGACAATGATTTTAATCAAAAAATATTTTCTAAATTATCATTATTTAACAAAATAAACGTTTTATTTCACGTAATTGTGACTTAAACGTGGTCGCCACCGAATACTGATCTAGAATAACTGGTTCCTGATCACCACTTAATAATCATCGTGTAGATTAAATTCATGAACAATAGGCTAGTTTCCTAAAAAAATCTAATTAGTTCATCATTTAAATTATCAAAAAATATTGGACACGTATTTTTTCTTTTGTCAATTGAACAAAAAATGACGGAGATATAGTATGTTGAAGTTCCGCGTGACGTCACGATTCGCTACACTTTTTAGCGAACCGTGACGTCACGAGCCCCCACTCCCGAACTTGTCGCGCTTTATCTTTGTCGTTTTTTGTTCAATTGACAAAAGAAAAAAAAACGTGTCCAATATTTTTTGATAATTTAAATGTCGGACTAATTGTAATAGTGTTTTTTTACCCAGGACACTACCCTATTGTTTTACAAACATTATAAACTTTATTTTCTTTTCCAGTTCTTCTACAAGATATCGTCATCCAAGTCATCAAACATCATCGTGCTGATCCTAGCCCAGATTATGGGCATGTATTTCTGTTCGTCTGTCCTCCTAATGCGCATGAATATGCCGCCTGAATACAGAATCATCATAACCCAAGTTTTAGGCGATTTACAGTTCAATTTCTACCACCGATGGTTCGATGTCATATTCCTAGTCAGCGCTCTAACAAGTATATTTACTTTGTACTTGGCTCATAAACAACCTTCAGTCAGTTAGTGCCATTTTGAGTTTAATTTCGGGGTTTAATTAGGATTTTGTGTACAGTCGTCCAAAAATATGGTCTACCACTACGGCACACGGCGGCCACGACGTACAAAATACGCGTTCTTGAATCTACATAAGCACGACGACGTCTGTACACGCGTACGCCTACATACATCGCGCGCGCACCCGACTGGATTCCGGCGGTTCCGGCAATCTGCGCCTTGGGGGGTGGGGTAACTCGAATCGGTGCGGGGCGGAGCGTGTCCATTCTGTACATTAGTACTATATATATTCTGTGACTACGGTTGAAAGTCCATTTGCATGTCATGAAACAACGAGGTCGATTTTCCCTTGCAATAATATGATGACAGTGACTAATGACTTCACTCAGTTAAAAAAGCAAACCTCAGCGATATTTAGATCTCACCATCATCATCATTTCCGCCAAAAGACGTCCACTGCTGAACCTCCGCCAAGGCTCGCCAAACAGATCGGCCCCGTGCCATCCGCATCCAACGCGATCCCGCAACCTTAATCAGGTCGTCGCTCCGTCTTGTTAGAGGCCTACCGACACTGCGTCTTCCGGTCCGTGGACGCCACTCGAGAACCTTTTTGCCCCATCGGCCATCAGTTCTACGAGCGATGTGCCCTGCCCACTGCCACTTGGGTTTGGATTTAGATCTCACAGAAACTTTTTTCAAAACAGGTAGACCACTTTCTTGGCCGACTGTACAGACTGTATTGGGATAAATGATGCAATTGTACGTTTGCGTGTAATAAAGTATTATGAGCATATTCAATTTTAAATGGACCTGTTACTTTTGTTTCAGAATTAGGTAGGGTAAACTACCCAATTACTGCTCATGCATCAGTGATTGATCACTAAGAAAAACGTTGTCAATTGCTAACTGTCTATCATTTGCGTTTGATTTGATTAGCTATAAAACTAGGCTATAAAAAGCCGTGATGGCCTAGCGGTTTGATCTATGGCCTCTCAAGCAGAGGGTCTTGGGTTCAAATCCCGGCTCGCACCTCTGAGTTTTTCGGAATTAATGTGCGAAATTACATTTGAAATTTACCATGAGCCTGCGAAGAAATTTAATGGCGTGTGAGGAGTTCCCAATTCGCACTGGGCCCGCATGGGAACTACGACCCAAGCCCTCTCATTCTGAGAGGAGGCCTGTGCCCTGCAGTGGGACGTATATAGGCTGGGATGATGAGATAAAACTAGACTATAAAGTAATCACAGCACCATTTAATGAATGCTAATCAACGCAAAAGACAGACAGTGGTTAATCACTGGTTCATGGGGAACAGGGATGTTGACACCACCAATCAACTGACGTACTTTTTATGAGCTGTCAAAACATTATTCTCCCATAGAGTTTGAATGGCAATAGCAACTTATGACGTCGCTTGTTCGCCAACTCAATCAACTATTTATTTGTTTTAAAGCAACAAATCTATTTTTGCACTTAATCGAAAATTAACCTGGTTTTCAGGGTTAAAATAAAGCGTTTTTTTACTGGAGTCGTGTCTTCGAATTGTTTTTTTAATGGCGTCAACATCCCTGTAACTGGACCGTTTACCCTAATTTTGGGTGTTTTTTTTCACGGAATCAAGAGTGCTATTGATTTGGTGATTAAAATGTTCCTAATTTTCCATACATTCATTTTGTGACGAGCAATATAAACTGTATGCAAAAGTTACAATATTCACTCGAAAAATACGGACGTTTTATTTCCTTTGTAAAAATTAATAGTACTCCAGATTTCGAATCAGAAAACCCTATTTACTCATTAAAAAAGAGTAGGTAAATGGTACACTATAAATTGAATATGCCTTTATGTGGGCACAAAATAAGTAGGTACAGAAATCAATCTACATACAAAGTGCGCTCGAGCAACGCACACATAGACACTGCTCACAGACACGATATCTCTGATCGGTTCGGATCAGTTCGAGCGCGATTGCCATCCGCTTGAGACGCGCGTCTGTGGAATTTTTAGAGTGCAATAATGGAGTAACAAAATAATGGTTATTATAACTGTTCAGTGGACAGTTGTTTAAATTCAACCCTAAACGGTAAATGGTCGTTTTTTAAGCTACCAGTGGATTCAGAGAGGTAAATTAAGTAGGTATCTGCTTGTATTTCGATGGTTCATTTTAACGTTACATAGGATAGTTAGGTAGGTAGGTAAGCACCCCGCCCCGACTCCCAAAGTAATAATAGTTTCCTATTTTGAATAAACGAAGTACCTAACTACATTTTTGTGAGGTAAATTCACGCCACTAATATTACGTAAGTTGAAAACATGTTTTTTTGTTTGTATAGATGTTGTGTTGCTTTTAGTGTCATTAGATAGGTTTAGGTCTAAAACCGATAGGACAATGGAAATTGTGTAACTAGGATAATCCGTTTAGAAGTTATTAGGGATTTCGATAGTGAAAATTGACAAACGCAAAATTTTGTAGGTAGGTTTGTTTTTATATTTTACTTATTATTATTTTATATTTCCATTCTTCCAGTTTGATTATCAACAATAAATCAAACAACTAGATACGATTGCCACTATTACGATAGTTTTATGTGCATATGCCATAATTCTGAACCCTAGAGCGACCGCCGAGCGTAGGTATGAAAAGTGAAGTACATACACTTGATTAACTTCTGTACCTATTTATTTTGTGATGCGGGTAACTAGTTCTATTAGCGTTTCAACCGCTATCATTATCATGTCGCATTGATGATTTTTAATTGGTTATCAGGAACCAATTTTCTAGATCTGTATTCGGTGGCGACCACATTTAAGTCGTAGTTAGGTGAAACACAACGTCTATTTTTTTAATAATGTTTATTCGGAAAATCATTTTTTGATTAAAATCATTGTCACCCTACACATGATTTAGTCTATGAGCCTACAATCTCTTTGACAAGTCGGTTTCTTAAAGAAACTTTGACGTGAGATCTGTCAAATTCCCCGCCAAAGCGATGGCATTTGACGAAACTACTTAAGAATTTGCCACACTGGATGCGGTCTGCGGTCAGGTCAAATTGATCTCAAAATATATAGAGACCGACAATGTTGTTCATGCATAATGCGGGCTGCGTTCAATTTGACCTGACCGTAGACCGCAGAACGCATCCAGTGTGGCAAATCCTTTAACTTGAACAGATATAGGGTGACCATGTATTTAGTGGGTGGAGGAAGTTATAATATAGTAACTTTTTTTTTTAAATTAAACAAATATATTAAATTTAATTGCTTGAGACGTCATCTATTATATTCCATTTTGGCTAAGGATTAATATTTTTCAATTGATCACCGATTAAAAATCATCGTGTATTGAAGAAATGAGCTACACAGAGCGGAAGGTTTTTATAAAACTATACAGTGTGCTTTAAATGGAAATATTGTAAATAGCTTTGGTTTAAACATGGTTTAAGACTGATGTTAATAATAAGATTAGCAAGATTATGAAGTAAGAATCGTGTTGCTTAGTGAGTTGATTATTATATTTATTAACGAAATTGTGAATCTGCAGAATATACTGGGTGACTCATTTAGATGGGTCAGGGTAAATATTCAGCGTTTTTCGAAGCATTTTTTCTCATTACCATTTGAGCAAATATTATTTAAAAGTATGATGCATATGGTTAACTTTCTATGAAAACTTAAGACAGTAGCAATGATCACTCTAATGTGATTAAATTTCGTGGGATTCGTCCTTCGGTTGTGGTAGTAATCTTCGAATAGTAATGAGGTTTAACCGAGCGGTCGAAACGCTCGAATATTCACCCGCCAGTACAGGTGACTCTGAAACTAAAAGACATTGAAAGATCAGAGGCCTTAGTACTTGGAATCAATTGGCATTGATCACTTTTTTACAATGTGGTCTAATTCCAAAACCATTTCGAGGAATAGGTTTATTAAATCGTTTTATAACATTGTAGTAAAAAAATATTAAATGATCGTGTGTATTTTTGCAAAATAATGTTTGACCTTTGTTTGACCTTTCTGTGGGCATTAACTTTGAAATTCTTTGTAACAAGAAAAAAAGCCGTCCGTCTAGTTTCTCTATACCTACTATTCTCTGTCACTTCGACGTAGTTATCATCTGTCAGTTTAAGGATACTATTTTGAAAAACATTCTTCGCGTTTTTTTATATTTTAATAATGGATTTATACAGGAAGTGTTTCATTCCTACTTGTAGAAATGAAACAAATTAATTGTTCGTATTAGAGAAGATTTACAAGGGAAGTGGTGCCGCAAAGTTAATTCAAAGTTTACAAGATGTACTTATTGTTGCGAGGATCATTTTAATGTAAGTATGGATTAAATCCGCCAAAGAACTTTCAAGGGAACACTTCTGACCATTTTATTTTATACGTACAAAAATACTATAGCCGTAAATCGTTTTTTTTACCTATTCTCTTGGGAGAATCGGCAACTTTAGTGTTATTGTTTGTAATGTAAAGTGACATTGTCAGATGACAACTAACCATCGATTGTGACACATTTTTTTTGTCATTTGGTCTGTGGTTTATACACAGATTCTGCCGCGGCATGTAATTTAAAGAAGTCGTATCTCAAATTATCAATAAATTATAAAAAATATTGGAGTGATGACTTGCTGAAATATTCTAATTAGTTTCATAAAATGCTCTATAGGTATTTTCGATAAAAAAAATAAAAAGGGGGGTTAGAAAAAATGAACAATCCCAATTGTTTTCAACGAGTCTCTGTCATACGGTATAAGATGAGGGAAAGGAATGGCGAATGCGATTGAAAGAAAGAAAGAAATATTTTATTTGTGACAGCATATAGTTAACATAGATAACAAACTCAAAAAAAAAAAAAAATAAACAGTAAAAATAACACAATGAAAAAATAACATGCTTGTGTCACATAATGGTCCCAAATCAGCAAAAGATTGCCAATCTGCGACTGCGACCGCCTGCGGTTTAAACGATCAAATTGTTGTCAAATTTTACGTGTTTGTTAAATTATTTGACAGTATGCAGCTGTTTGATGTGTTTGTCAAACGATCTACGTGTTTGTCGCGTTTGATGAAAATCTTCATTGATGACGTGTTTGAAAAACACGTTTGAATGTGAACGGCGGTGTTTGTCAAACAAGAGCTCAGTATTTGTGTTGGCATCATGAAGGTACAGTTGCAAAACTTCCGGAAAATTCGGAATAAATAAATAAAAAATAAAATAAATCGCGCAAGTTGCTTTACATTGCAGCGTTCGTTTGCCCACTTTAAACTAGTTTGCTTTGCGGCCGCGCAATGTAATTCAACTTGCACGATTTTTCTTGCAGGTCTAAACTTGGCTTAAGATCGATTGATGACAGTTAGTTGGAGAAGAAATGTCCGTCTTAAAATTTCAGCGTTAGTTATACTGACGCGTCTGAATGAGCAACCAGGTAAACCTTTAAATGGTATTGGTTCAAAACCTGGCAAGCTCCCTAAACTTTTTGAAGACTTCAAAAATCACAGACTTAGAATATAATAGCAGACTTGACATAACTACGTGTGTGTGCGTACATATTTCCTATTCCCTCACGCTACAATGATCAGGAATATTGTCATCCCGTTTTCTCAAGTGTCGCAACACTGTCCAAGAAACCTTAAAAAAATGACACGTGCTATGTTTAGAACCTCAATCATTTAAATAAGCTGCCGAAGCTGCAAGCGAATTTTTGGTAAACTGAGATTTTTTAATGTTTTTCTCATCAAATTTAGAACTGATTTAGATTTAAAGATGGTGAAATGTAGAGCCTACCTTTGTGAAAGTGTTACATATGGAAATATACCAGAATTAACCTTTCACCGGTAAGTGTTTGTGTGATAGAGATGTGTGCGTTTTTGCCATTATTTGGACTCGTTATGTCAAGTCGGCTATTATATTCTAAGTCTGTGTCAAAAATGTATAAATTGTAAGTCCAAACTGTTTGAGATCTCAATATTAATAACTTGTAACCTATGATTGGAAAAACAAGGCAGCGAGTGATAAGCTTGCGGGTTAGAGTCCTGTCAGACGAAAGCGTATTTCTTTTTGTGGCGTTATTGCATTATTAATTTAGATTTGCCTATGTTACCATCCAACTAATAAATATATTAAAAACAGATTGCTACTAAAATGAATACGTTGTAAAAGGTTGCCTATTGGTTAACATATATTATTCCACGCACTTATTTTTCTGTGTTGTTGTGTGGTGTATAATAAAGAGTCATTGTATTGTATTGTATGAATACTACAATATTATGTTTGATTATAGATTAACTATTCATATTTTATATCATATCATACTCAATGCACAACAATGTACATTATTACATTGTTACCGCTTTAAGTGTTTTTAAATAACTATGTATCTGCTTAACCCGTCGAACGTCCCGCGCGCCACTAATAGACCGGGGGATAGTGACACAAAATACTAGATCATTTGTACCAGTATGGCGGTTCTTCAGGGGTCTAATTACGTAATGACAAAAAGGAAAATGATGGTCATAGCGCTGGTACCGGCGGCCCAAGCGCGTGGGCGTTAATCGAAGGTGTCGGATAAATAACGAAAATCGAACGATTTGTTCCACAAAAAAATCTTGTATTTTTCGATAGTCGATAAAAAAACAGAAGGCGGTAGCGTAATGCCATACTTCTCCGGTGTGACTTATAGCCCGCCATACCGACGCGAACACGTTATTACCCCTGAAGAACCGCCATACTGGTACAAATGACCTAGTATTTTGTGTCACCATCCCCCGGTCTATAACTAACTGGTCATGATTTGCTAATTTTTGTTACTAGTTTCGATCACCCTTTAACATAGCATACTTAGAAAAAATTGCCCAAAAATGTCGTTGGTCGTGCGACGGGCTAAGAACATAAAAACATGGTTCAGATGTTACATATTTGATTACATACTTATCTATTTTGTAAACCACTCCAAGTACTCATTCAAGGAAATAATATTGTTATAGTATTTTGACGTCTCGGCTACGGGATATGACCGGTATGAAATAAATGCTGATGGTTGAATCAATTTTGTTGTGTTGTTTATTCTGTCCCCGGTGTCCAAGTGACATACTGTTTCACAGAAAAATGCTTAGGTTGTCCAAGGGATTCACCCTGATAAGTAATAACTATACCCCGTTATCAAGCGGGCAGTTTGGTGGCTACCTAACATTAGTGATGTGCAATACAAACTATCCAAGTCTCGACGTTGTAGCTATGTATGGGAACTCCAAAATTTACCTGAAAACTCAATTAAAATAAAGTTTTTTATTGACATTGCACATCACTAATGTTAGGTGGCCACCAAACTGCCCGCTTGATAACGGGGTCTTGTCAATTTCAACCTGCAAAAACTCTATAAGAGATTTGAACAAGAAATTGTACCTTGTCGTGGGTAGTCGTCAGATACAATATTTTCTTTGATGGTTCATTGGTGCACTTTTTCTAATTTTCATTTTGAGAAAGTGTGCATTTTAGAAAAGTGTACTATACTATGGTATGGTTTGCATTTCAAGAAAATGTTCTAATTGAGAAAGTGTACCTATTGCGGATAGTGCTCTTTTAGAAAAAAAAAACAAACATTTGGGGAAAGTAAGATTTAAGAGGCTAGGCCGCTTAAATGAAACAAAAGTTGGCAATAAATTATATTTATTTAATTAACAGTTATTTTATATTATCTTACATAAACTATATCGAAAAAGTTTAAAAATATTACTTGGAAAGGCCACCTTAATCATTATTAAATTACATTGGAAGTAAATAGAAAAATGTAATAAAAACATATGTCTCATTTACGAGTATAGATATATCTTTATAGATTTCTGGAGATATTTGAACTTTTACTTTCAATCCTATAGTTTACCTGATATCTAAAATCTGTGCTTTTGAAAGTGATATATTGAAATACCTAAGTCACTTTGTCTATTATTTAAAATTCTATATTTTACATAATTGACAGTTCCGAAATAACGACTCAACTAGATAATCAGGTAACTTGAAATATTTAAAATGCACTGAGAAAGCAAAATTTTAACACCTTGATCCTTGTTGGTGTTACAATTTTGAGCAAAAGCGATGGTATGTTCGAGTGTATGTTCATATTTGTACAGTTTACTCTGCCATTTCGACTTCGTTCTGTTTCCTGAAGCAGTCTCCCACCGGGAAGAAGTCCCAGCAGCGTTGTGTGTACATGTTCCACACGTAGGTTTCTTGACCTGTGCAAAAAGAATCAGCGTAAATATTATTTTGATAAAAATATATCATTTTTGCTGACGGTAACTGATTTATTGCCATCATCATTTCAACCGAAAGACATCCACTGCTGACCATAAGCATCATTGACCAGCACCATTACCATTACCATATTATAGCAGTATCTTAATGGCGCTAGTCAATCGTGCAAATGAAACTAGACTTGAGTTTAAAAAAAGGTTAAAAAAGGCACTAAATAAAATACAAAAAAATATGGGTATGTATTACAATACCAAAGTACGAAAGACCGAATGTATCAAAACATCGAATGGGTCAAAAGACCGACACGATTTTTTTTTGAAACCGTTAACTTTTTAAGATTGTTATAAAACAAACCTAACCTAACCTAATGGGTTCTGTATGATGCCGTTTTAATAAATTCTGAGAAGTTTACGGTTTCAGAAAAAAATCGTGTCGATCTTTTGACCCATTCGATGTTTTAATACATTCGGTCTTTCGTATTTCGGTATTGTAATACATACACAAAAATATAGGCACTAAATAGGTACCCTACACCGTGTTTTTTTTTATTTCCGTTAAATTCGACACGTCGCTCGGTTCATTAACAGAAACTACCTGGTAGGTATATTGATTTTTGTTAAAATAGAATAAAAAATTAAAAATAAATAAATCGCGGCATTTTCCGTTGTGATAAACACGATTATTGATACAATACCAATGTTTACGATTATGACTATGATAAAACGAAATCGCCTCAATAATCTCCTTGTAGCGAATAGCTATGAATGGAAAAATCTTTACTGACGAAATTTAAAAAAAAATAATAACAGAAAGTAATGAAGGACCTTTTACACTGGTTCAGCCATTAAATTAAAATTTTGGTTATCTGAAAAATAATAAGAGTTAAGACACTAGTTTCTTCTAGAAATTAACTCTATTTGGCCTGAATAATCTTCCCATAACCCTTTGAACGCTCTATTTCGAGTACAAATGTGTCACCAACACGCCGAGTGTAGACGATAAGTAACGCAAATTTCAATCGTAATGTCGCGTGTCAAAGTTTCTTTGACAATAAACGTACGGCAGTACACGACCTCTTTAGGCGTTCTTGGTGTTCAAAGGGTTAATAAAAAAAACACGGTGTGCCAGTACTGGCTTGTCTTGAAACTGTTAATACGATGCCAATAACAAGCCAGTTTTTTTTTTTTTTTAATTATAAAACAAGCCAATTTCATAGGCAGGCAGCTAACACTGGCTTCGTCTACTAGCATTAATTTAGCAAGCATACTGACCTGTGTACTCCGTGTCAGGTTTGTTGATGAGATGCATGAGGAAGAACATGTAGTTCGCGAGGTTATGCTCCCTTTGCACGTGCGTGTCGAAACCGTGCGGCACCTGGAAATGTAATAATATTTCAGTAATTGTTTGAGTGGGAATAAATAATTATAATGCCATTAACAATAAGGAATACAGTCCAAGCCCTTACATTCATAGAGGAGGCCTGTGTTCTGCAGTAGGATGATGATGACGTCATGTTTTGGCGTACAACTGAACGTCGGTCGGACTTGAACCGAAGTTCCGCGACTGATTACGTCACAATGGTGTAAAGTTCTCTTCGGACGTTGATAGATTGTCGGTATACATACACAATGGAAAAAATCTATGGGCCCTGAAGGGGGACTACCTAAAATCCTTTACTTACTTCATTTTACTTAAAGGAAACATTCTTTTATTTTTAAAATTAAACATAACTGAATAGAAATTACATAGATTTTTTTTTCTTTAACATTGACAGTATCGACTAGCGAAATAAAAAGGAGAGTGTTGATTTTTTGAATTTTTAGCTGATTCGATTCTGTTGAGAGACAAGCGGAATTACTGAAATCTTTGAATGCAGTTTTGTTTCTTTTTAAAAATAAAAGAATGTTTCCTTCAAGTAAAGCTTCCAGCGCCCATAGATTTTTTTCTACCCTGTATATACACTGGGCCAGCATCGAAGCCCAGTACTAACAGATATTGGTACTCACCGAATCGAAGTAGTCTTTGCCCATGCCGCATATGAAACAGTTGGACTCCATGTCTTCTTTCACAGACTCGAGCTGATCACGAAGCTCACCGAAAGCGTCGATGATCAAACCTGAAACGTTATTTATATTATTAATGTTTTGTTGGGCCAAAATTGCAATGGGTTCCTAGCGAAGGATACCGAAATAGGGACAGACTGAGGGATGATCTAGAAAAAAGAAAGAAGGAAATACATTTATTTACAACATCACAAGACACATCATCAATATTTTTACAAAACAAAAGACAACACTAAAGCTAAAGATAGAATGTGTCATTGCGGTTGCAAATCGGACACTGGCTCAGCATAATGCTGAGGCGTTTATAGCACCCCAGCGCTGATTTTCAGCCAGTACCGTCGGATCTAATTCAATTACAACTATTACTAATCTTAAAAAATGCAAAAATAACTCTGTCTGTCTGTCTGTTACCACTTCACGCTTTAACCGTTGAAGCTATTTAGATGAAATTCGATATGGCGATAGTTTGAGACCTTAGAAAGGACATAATATGATACCTTTTATCTCGGAAAATTGAATTTCTGTGGGATAGTTTAAAACGAATTCTTCGCAGACGTAGTCGCTACAACAGCTTGTAACTAATAATCTTATATATAAAATGCTCGTGTCGCGGTGTTTGTTACCAAACTCCTCTGAAATGGCTCGACCGATTCTCATGAAATTTTGTGTGTATATCGGGTAGGTATGAGAATCGGCCAACATCTATTTTTCATACCCCTAAATGTAATGTATGGGGTGGTTCACCCCTTAAATTTTTCTAATAATTCGATGAACGCCGGCTGTATACACGAAAAAGGATGACGCAATGTAAGTACCTACATGAGCGGCGTAGGCCAGTTGCAAGAGAGAGGCGAACGCGTTGCGAGAGGATGTATGAGTATGGGTTTCATTTTTTTTGCCTCTACTCTAAGGCGGAACAAAGTTCGCCGGGTCAGCTAGTAATAATCTAATATATAAAAATCTCGTGTCACGGGGTTTGTTACCGAACTCCTACGTAACGGCTTGACCGATTTTTATGAAACTTTTTCTCTATTTGGTCTGAGAATAGGTCGTAGGCTATTTTTAGTATACCTAACCTATCCCTATTCTTCGCGGACGGAGTCGCAGGCGACAGCTAGTATCATATATAATAATATCTTTAATCATTTAAAAAATCATCACCATTGTAGTCATCACCGTCAGCTCATCACTAACTCACCCTGAATGATGGCGAGCAGGATAATGATAATGAAGAAGAAGAAGGACACGTCAAAGATGATCCTCCATACTTCGGAGTCATCACCGTCAGGCGGCTCTAACTCATCACCGATCCCACCGCCGGCTCGCACGCCTTTATATATGTTGAACACGAAGCACTAGAACAAAGGTTTTTTTTTTAGTAAATCTGTGGAAAATTCGTGATTATACATAACATTTATTGGGTTTTCAGCCAGTGCATGAATTGATTCGGACAAATAAGTTTGTTTTAAATAGCGTAAAAAAATAAGAAAGAAAGACTAAGAAAGAAACAAGTCATCTTTCATCTTATACCATTTGACAGAAAGAGATGGTGGATGCGATAGTAAGCGCCCGCGCGTTAGACAATAGAGGCTTGTCTAACGCGTCTGACGCTTGCCTTCGCAATCACTATTTCTTTCTGTCAAACGGTATAAAATGATGACAGAAAGAGATGGTAAAAGCAAAGGAAAGCGTCAGACAATACGGCCTCAGATGCGTGTGCGTGTCACGCACCAGTTGTAATAAATGAAACTGTAAGAAAGATGGCACACAATCAGCACGCATCTAGTGTGCCATCTTTGTTACAGTTTCATTTATTACAACTGGTGCGTGACACGCACACGCATCTGGTCTGCGCCGGCCTTAAGCGTAGTTCGCCGTGCAAGGTCGGGAACGTACAAGTGACATTTCCAGACGTAATAAAGTACACTTACCGAGAGCATGTCATGACAGTTTCTATTGACTTCGTCGTCCTCTTCTTGCACATAGAACTTGCGGAAGAAGTTGAAAGCTATCACCGTGTATATGTACACTATGATAGTCAGCAGTATCACCGTCAGCACCAGCTGGAATATATATATATATATATTTTAATATTACATTGCTTTGGGCGGCGGCATTGTTTTTATCTGCTTATTTATAGTACTATATCCCAAAACAGTAGTCACTGAGATATTGATTGTAAAAATAATCCTTAATTGCAGTAAAAAAAAATCTTTCATATTTTATTAATCGTGTATTATGGCCACTTTAACAACAAAAACTAAAAATTAAAAAAAATAAAAAGGGTTTCATAGGAGAAACGTTTTTTTTTCAGCGTTTTTGACTCGATCTTTATAATTTTTTCCTGAAATATTTTTTAAAACATTTTACTGCGGTACGGAAACCTTCATTTACGAATCCGACTTGCACTTAACCGCGTTTTGGATTTTTTTTATAATAAATCTCTTTCCTTCCTTCAAAATCGTTTTCCCAACTGATTCATTTACCAACTGTTTTTTTTTCTGAAACTATAATGTAAACAATTCAACATATATTTCAGGACTATTCTGTAGAGCCCTATAATAGGTCAGCGTTAGGTTAGTTTTATAATTATAACAACATGAAGTACATTATAGTTTCAGAAAAAAAAACAGTTGGGAAAAATATTTGCGACGAAAAATTAGAGAACCCCTTTTTTCGGGTTCCGTACACAAAAGGTGCCAACGGGACCCTATTACTGAGACTCCGCTGTCTGTTTGTCTGTTTGTTCGTCCGTCTGTCACAGGGACAAATAATAAAAATATAATTAAATTAAAGATTAAGGGTCCCGAGAAAACCAATAAAAAGTGTCTCACACTGCGTACATCTTGCTTATAAGCAGGGCTCTGTTAACACTAGATTAATTATAGTTACTTACGGCTGTTTACGGTGTATATTTTGACATATCTAAAAATTTGTACGCGAGTCCGACTCGCACTTGGCCAGTATTTCACACTGACCTGTTTCCCGTTATGGGTGACCGACTGCAATATGGTCCTCAGGGTCTTGAAGCCAACAGCTACGTCCAGTAGATGCGCCGCAAAGAAGAAGTTGTTGAAGTTGCCCATCACCGAGAAACTGAAGTACCACAGCGAGTAGAGGAACGAATTGTCCGTGATAGTGACTCCAGCCTTCCACACCTGATAGCGCCAGTCTATGCTCACGATGCTGGAAAAAACAGGAAAAAGAAGTCAGGATAAAAAACCGGTTGTCTGTAAAGTCGGTTTACGGACGATAGTTTAACGTGACAACGTCATAACAAAACATTGATTAAATGATTGTATACTTTTGCCGATTGTGCCTTTCGCTCGCTCGTGCCGCGCTCTCGCTCCGATCGTTCATCGGCTCGAGCGTAACGGGACGCGTAACGGGACAATGCGTTATGTACGTTACACTGAGTCATCCTTTTTCGTGCGTGCAGCCGGCGTTCATCGATTTATTAGACGTTGCACGTCAAAATGATATATCTTTGTCAAGGACTAGCTTTTACCCGCGCACAGTGAAAATTTTTGGTCAACTCATGATCTCTATCTACCCCGCGGGAAATTCCAAAAATATTCTTATACTAGCTGGTGCCCGCAACTTCGTTCGCGCAGTAAAGCCGTCCGTAGTAGTCCGTTTAGTATAGTTTTGGAGATTAGCGTGTACATACAGACAGACAGCTGCATGATTTCTACTGTTTTATTATATGTATAGATATAGATATAGATATACTGTTTTATTATGTTAACGGTGTGCTCACATGCCCGCAATGTGCGAGGACCTTCAAAAATAAGATAGGCTACACAAGCCACATGCGAGCACACGAGCGAGTCTAAAACTCTCAAAGCGGTCGCCGTGACCGAAATCGGTCGGACCACATCATCATCATCATCATCAGATATAGAAGAAGATTACGACGATAGCTTTTTCATTGTTAGCCGATTTTAATGAAACAAAGCTTAAATGATACTCCAAGTTGAGCTTCATCTACCTGCGAAAACCGCAAGAAAATCCGTTCAGTAGTATCGGAGATAAACGTGTAGGTACGTACAGACAGACAGACGCATGATTTCTACTGTTTTATTATATGTATATAGGTATTCTTACTGCACCTCTATGATATGATCTTAAACGATGATATCAAATCTCTATCAGCTCTGGATTATGTCGTGATCACAAGTACAACTTATATTACAAGCGGAACTCCCTTTCTAGTTAATATAACTGAAGCGAGAGTTCCGCTTGTAATATTAGTTGTACTTTGTTATGCAACAGGCCCCTGCCTGATCTCTATAACAGCTACACATAAGTCGGTTAGTAAAAAATAATCCTCTATTACGCCTTATCCCACGGGAATTTAGAAAAATTCTGTTAGTCACATTCCCCATTTCGAACCTACCTACCAAATCTAGTTAGAGCTTGTCTAATTTAAAATGACGCGAGCCCAACCACGGCATTCATGCACATCTGCCAAGAGAAATATTTCTCTATTGCAGCTTAAATTGAGTTTCAAATCCTGTGCGTAAAGGCGGTGGTGGGGCGCGTCATTTTAAATTAGACAAGCTATACAATATGTTTACTTTTAGTTTATCACTGACAGATGGCTTGCCTTCATTTCATTTCCAACTTTAACACCATACAAATAAAGTAGCTATTACAAAATCTGCAAACGTGGGTAACAGTATTCTAAAATTGCCTATATTTGTAGGTCGTTAAAGTTGAATATGAAATGAAGGCAAACCATTGGGTACCTGGATCTGAGTGAGGGGCTGCTTGACAAGCTCGATCGCCTCCAGAACGTGTGTATTCGGTACATTTTTGGACTCCGTAAATACGATCACGTTTCACAGTTTCGCACGCAACTTAAGTGGTTACCTATCAGGGACCGCAGAAACGTCCACATTCTGTCATTGCTCTTCAACATTCTTTTTAAACCTTCGGCTCCTTTATACCTTTCCGAGCGACTCAGCTACTTAGCTGAAGGCAGCCAACATCGTTTGCGGTCAAGCACCAATCTCCTTCTAGCATCTCCTTCTACCTCATCCAAAATCTACTCCAAATCCTGTTCTGTGCATGCGGCTAGGCTGTGGAATCGGTTGCCGAACACCGTCCGACAATCTTCCTCCGTATACTCGTTCAGGGAGACATTGAAGAAGATGTGGCTTAAACTATAGTTCCTTGGTTATTTATTTAGTATGTAATTATCCTTTATACTTGTGTTATTTATGTATTGTATGTAAATGTGTGTATTTATGTATTTTTATATATAGTTATATGCATTTATATTTATTCAAATGTTTTGCTCTATTTGTCGATCCTTGTTTTTTTTTGATTGCTCTTCTCTACCACTCAAAGGTTGACTGGCAGAGATCCCTTCAGGGATAAGTGCGCCTTTGTACTTATATTTTTTTTTAAATTCTGTAACCTTTTTGTTTTCATTTTTGTACAATAAAGAGTATAAACAAACAAACAAACAAACCATCTGTCAGTGGTAAACTTTATGTAATTTTACTGTAACAAATGACTATGTTGTGATTATTCTCAACAACTTACTATTGCACGAAGCCTTTGTTCCCAGTCTCTTCGTGTGAAGCGAACGAGGTCTTCTCCATCCCGAGCATGTTTGATATCGAGTCAAAATCGTACGTCTCCGAGTACTTCGCGCGCACTTTCTTCTTCACGAATTTGTCCCAGTAGTTCACTGGGAATGATCTGGAATAAAATGTACCTAGTTTAGTTGTTTGACAGCTAGCTCACTGTCTTCCTAGGTTATTTGTTCCCTATTCCGACGAAATATTGAAATTATAGTGGAAGCATCTCGGTCGCGCAATGAAAAGAGAAAATATTGCGTCGCTGGTCGCGCTTAATCGTAGAAGGCCGTTAGGTGTTTGTATTGTAATTACTGTGCACCAGGTGGAGCAATAAGCCTTAGTTGTTTTTATGTTCAAGAAACTGCATCAAACAAAACAGGTCAAACATTTTTTGGATGATCAGTAATTCATTTATTTAAAAACATAAATATGAGCAGACAGATTTTTTATGGATGACATTATTGTGTTCAATTTGCTGCTGCACTTTGTTTTATTTTATTTGACGACCAGATGGCCTAGTGGTTAGAGAACCTGACTACGAAGCTTGAGGTCCCGGGTTCGATTCCCGTGTCGGGGCAGATATTTGTATGAAAAATACGAATGTTTGTTCTCGGGTCTTGGGTGTTTAATATGTATTTAAGTATGCATCTATCTATATAAGTATGTTTATCCGTTGCCTAGTACCTACCCATAACACAAGCTTTACTTAGCTTACTTTGGGACTAGGTCAATTGGTGTGAAATGTCCCATCCCATGATATTTATTTTTTTATTTATTTATTTTTTATTTGGATAGTAATCGTCTTTACACCTTTTTTATAAAATTTTAACGCTTAAATAAAATTTTAAATAATTAGATCAGTTTAGAAGCAGTGTTGCCAACTTAGCGAATTAATCGCAAAATGTGACTACTTTCAAGCCTTTTTTCAAGCGATTTGTAGCCACATCTCAGTTGTTTTGAGTTTACCGTACATTAGTGATGTTTGGAGCAAATTTGCTTTTCTAGCGACTTCCGACGAAATCTGGCGGCTATTGCATAGAAGTGTCACTCACTTGGCAGAGATGACAAGCTTATCCCAATGACTCTTCAAGTCGTCGTCCTCAGGCTGCTCCGCGATATACAGTCCGTCGAACTCCAGGCGACGCGCTATCTCTTTCTCACGCTTGAAGATGGCCAGAGGCACCTGCATATAGACATGGTGAGATATAGTATAAATCTTCCCAGGTGAACTTTTCGCTTCGAGCCCTTATCTTTGAAAACAAACGGTATCGTCGTAGTATTAAGGTTCAAATTTAATGTAATGGCTCGAAGCGAAAAATTCACCTGAGAAGATTTATACTATATCCATTACTTAGGTAGGTACACGATTAAGAAAATAGGGTAGATAAAAAAATAATTCCAAAACGCGAATCTATAGCTAGACCGTTTAAATGAGTCCTCGCCCGCGCGGTACAGGGGCTGGGGGGTATGACGACGAAGGGGGCCGGGAGAGGTGCGGGCGGCGAGCGCGCCTCTTGTGCCTGCCGCCCGCACCTCTCCCAGCCCCCATTGTCGTCAGACCGCCAACCCCTGTACCGCGCGTACGAGGACTTATTTTAACGGTTTAGCTATAGTACAAAAACACTTTTAGCCCTGAAAACCAGATTAATTTTCTATTTACTGGAAAATTTGATTTTAATAATAGGCCTCCTCCATTACAGGTCTAATTTCATTACCTAAAACAGGGATGGCGGACCTTTATTGGTGAACGTGCCATTTTTTTTATAAAAACCACAATAATCTGGTTATGAAGTGCCATCAATGCTACTTAACTTAGTGATTGCCAAGGATCGGACAAACGCCCGTCATTTTGAAAACATAACCCTGTTCCGTACAATAGAGACTTCCTTGTATTGTTAGTAAAACATATTATTATTTTGTAGATTTATTATACCATAATTAATATGTAACAAATATTTAGCGACAATTAAATAACACCGGAATGGTTATGGGTAAACATTACTTTCGCGAATCAAAAAGATTGAGAAGATTTTTTTTTACCAAATTTTCAGTTCTTATGAGTGCATAACGACGTGAATTTAGGACCCATTTTTGAGTCGAAATATTTCATTCGCAGTCTACGGACGTCATTGGGGCATATTTGATCTTTGACAACATGCCTAAATGACATATGTAGACTGTGAACAAACTTTTTCGACTCATAAAATGAGCCCTTAATTCACGTTGTTATGCTCTCACAACTGACTGAAAAATTGGAAAATATTTTAGTCATTCTTTTTGATTCGCGAAAGTGATTTTTTTTCTATAGCCATTCCGGTGTCATTGAATTGTCGCTGAATTTTTGTTACATATAAATTATGGTATAATAAATCTATGAAATAAAAATATTTTTTACTAACAATACAAGGAAGTCTCTATTGTAAGGAACAGAGTTATGTTTTCAAAATGACTGGCGTTAGTCCGATCCTTGTGATTGCATAGATGCATGATTGATTACTGACGTGCCCAAATCATATCGTCGCGTGCCATTCGTTCGCTATCCCTGACCTAAAACATGTCTGCTACGTGACAATAAAACACAATGGTCTGGTCAATCCCTCTTGAAGTTTGATTTTTGCCCCTTGGTACCTTAGTGTACATACCTTCAAGTGATAGTAACCGATGAGAATGGCTAGAGACACGATGGAATGCAGTAAAGCGGCCGCCTTGATCACGTGCTCCATGTAGAAGAAATCCTCGTCTATGTGCACTATCTCTATGGGGTCGTCGGCCTCGTCCTCGCCGCTGCCTGTGGGCAAAATCATCATCATCATCCAAGCCTATACAGGGTAGGTAATTTTTTAATAAGTGCACAAATTTTAATATGTGATTCAGTGACGTTAAAATAACAAATTTCAGTATTTTTCGTTATAATATCTGGGTGGATCAATTATTTCTTGTTGTTATTCTGTCCCGTCAGCGAGGGGACAAAAGTAGTGCAGTTTAATTAGAAGAAATGTTGTGTCTGTCACATTAACTATCACGCTTATTAGATGACCAATTGTAGAAGGGGTTTAAAACTACCACAAAATTCAATCGCAAAATCGCAAATTTTAATCGGATAAACTTAGGTACGGTTTAAATAGTGACCTAGGAGACCGTCACTATAGCAACGAGTGACAAAAGAACTTGATCGACCCATCTATCACTTATTTTTTTTGTTTTTCATAGTAACTCGACCAAATTATTGGATGAATTACTATGAACAACCGAAATTTCAAAAAGTAAAAAAAAAAATCTTGAACAGATAATCGTGATCTATCAACGATACTGAATCACGTTCACGTATCAAATTTTGTGCACTGATTAAAAAATTACCCTGTATACCTACGTCCCGCTGCAGGACATAGGGTTCCTTTTAGAATGAGAGGATTTGGGCTGTAGTTCCCACGCGGCCCAGTGCGAATTGAGAAGTTCACACATACCATTTAGCTCATGTTTTTCTCCACCAAAAAGCTCATGGTAAATTTCAATGGCTACGTACTCAGTGACATTTTAAAAAAATCACAAATACTCAATCACCTCCTAGGTGGGCTGCGGAAGCCGTACCGCTGTTTTGTACGAATTTAGCATTTAAGTATTTAACACTTTTGTTGATTTGTGACCATTTTGTGACAAGCGCATTTTTTATTTCATTCTTGTTTTATTGAAAGCTTTTTACTAAATTGCAATATAATGTAAGTAGGTCAAATCTTGGAAGTTGAATTTGCCTCATTTCCAGTGGTCGGATTTACTTGAAATTTGGTACACTTATGTAAGTTAGATGACAATGCAAGTACAGTCAACAAAAAGTACAGTCAGCGAAAAAGCTTGCATTGAAAATTAAACAATTAACAAAAACTTATTTTATTGTTGTTTGCCATAATTTTTTCTTTCTCTCTTTCACTTACCATCTCCACTGCCGGAGCCAGAGCCCGAGCCAGAGCCGCTGATGATGTCTCCGAGCCCTGAACCTTCGTTCTCGCCCTCCAACGTCGACACCTAAACAAAGCCAACTTTATTTGTGTGTCCTTTTTACAGAGGGGTAACTTAGTTACCACAGAACAAAATGGTAGACAGAATATGAATGCTATCGTGTATTTTTCCTTCCAGAATTGATGTCGCCACTTTTTCATAAATGGGTGAAGACCAAAAAGTTGCACACTGTTAAAGCTGCATTTGCAGATACTTAAAATTACCATTAACTTTGTGACACGAAAATTAACCATACATTTGTATGGGTTCGCAACTGTAGCCATACCGAACACCATCTACAAATGGCGAAATTTTAAAACCTGATACAAAATATGTGAATAACCGGGTATGTATTACAATACCGAAGTAGGAAAGACCGAATGTATTAAAACATCGAATGGGTCAAAAGACCGACACGATTTTTTTCTGAAACCGTAAACTTCTCAGAATTTATTAAAACGGCATCATACAGAACCAATTAGGTTAGGTTAGGTTTGTTTTATAACAATCTTAAAAAGTTAACGGTTTCAGAAAAATAACGTGTCGGTCTTTTGACCCATTCGATGTTTAAATACATTCGGTCTTTCGTACTTCGGTATTGTAATACATACCCGAATAACCATACTTTGTATGGAAAATTTTCGTGTTACAATGAAAAAAGTTAATGGTAATTTTAACTACCTGCTAATGCAGCGTTAACAGTGTGCAACATTTTGGTCTTCACCCAAATAGCAAAATGCGCTTTATTGGACTTCCATAGGTTGTGTTCCAGTACTCGCCAATGGAATGTTTTTCTGAACCACAAACTCAGCAAGTTAGCTTTTTTTAGGCATTTATTTAGTTACGTTTTTAGCCATATAGACGACTCGCGTGACATTGCTATTATTATTTATTCGTCTCCTTATTATTTATATGGTTTATACATATTAGAACCATCTAGTTAGAGGGCATTTATCTAGACGTCGTAAATCTATTACATAGCAAAAGTAGGGATTAGTAGGTATACTGTAGGGAAAGTTATCTAAAATGTAAATACTGAAGATAACATTTTTTTTCCAAAAACTAGCTGATGCCCGAGGCTTTGCCTCCACTTAAGTATTTTTTTGATAAAAACCGTCATTCATTCATTTTCATTTAGTATCGCAACCGTTCTCTATGCTACCAGATGTTAGACTCTGATTCTATATTTTACCCACTTACCTTATAGAAAAGCAGCACGAAGTTGATACAGAACGCCAGAACGAGAGCGCAATACTTGAGGTTGTAGAAGTTGCGGGCGAGGAAAGAGACGGCACGCTTTGTGTACTGCGATATGTCCACCTGCGAGAGAGCGGACGGCGTTGGGCCTGACACCGCCTGGGGGGGAAAAGGGGGGGTACATTATTCTCTTATTCTATCTCTTCCCCGCGGTATCCCATGGAAGAATAAAACATAAATACGATACCTGTGACGCCATCTAGTGGGTTATTGTGGTACTACTACGATTGCACGTGTAGCGATCACTAGCGTCATCTAGTCATCACATAAGGAACTAACTACTACAATCCTACATCACGCTATCGAAGTTTCTCAACTCGGCTGCATAAATACAACTTCCAACTTTCATCCATTGGACTTCGGTCCCCAGGCATAACATCTGCCTGGAGAGAGATCTCTCTATTGAAGCTACCCCCAAACACGAATCTGGTTCAATGATAACTAAAGGCTACCTACCACACCCAGACGGAGCGGGCCCAGCGCGTTGTATAACACTGAATCATATACGCTGCGCCTTGCTGCCGGAGCGTGTCACCGTATAAATGCTTCACTATTATACAACGCGCTGAGCACGCTCCGTTGTCGTCGAGCGTCCCGCGCTGCAGTCTGTGGTAGCCTTAACCATCTGAGAAGTTTGGCGGACTAACGATAAATGGCACCACCTATGATGCCTTACTTTTACAAAATGGCTATTGTCATAAGTCTCTTCCTATGAAACGATCAAGAAAACACCGTTGCAAAATTATTTCACCTTCTCCTCAACCTTAACCAAATATAAAGGAACCGAGATGGAATCAAGATCCAAATTAAATGTATTTAAAAAAAACGCATTCTTAAGAGAAAGGGTCCTGTCACACAGACGGACAACAAAGGGATCCTATAACAGTTATTTTTTTTGCTGCGATGGGTATATAAGTACTATTACAGAATACTATTACGTACTATGTCAGCTTATACGAAATTACACTTTTTTTACTTACGTGAAAAACATCATAAAAAATCACTTACATGAAAGCTACACAAAAATGAAATACAATCTATATATGCCAGCAGTTATGTTATAGTTTTGATCGATGAACATTACCTTCTTGCAATGAAAATATCTCCTTTCGAATCCTGGCTGCGTCACGCGAAAGCAAATAATAATTACTACGACTACTCTAGTCAACTAGTCTAAGCGGAATGGCATCTACAATGAAAACGCGTCTAAAGTTGCTGGTCCAGTGAAAAGCCCAGCTTACATCACATTTGTGACAAAAATAGGTACTTATCTATAGGTGAAAAACTTAAGTAAATGACCCGTTGTATGTAGTAGTAAATGTAACATTTTTCATGAGTAATTTGATTTTGAACTTTAGCAAAGGTAAGAGAGCGTGTATTGCCTGCTCCTGTCTTAAGTTCTTTGTGCCAATTATTAATATGCCTCATTTTTTATGACTACCTTTTTGCTTTCAGCTTCAATGGCTGACATAGCAGCCTGTTGCGCGGCCTGGGCCTCCATCCTTTCCTGCGCTTGCTTCTTGGCTTGTTCGCCTCTAAAAAATAAAATGAATACAAATGTTATTTGCGACAGTATAACCCCAACCCAAAGTTGAATCTATTTAGAAAGAAAAGAATAAAAATATATATATATATTCAAAAGTACCACCACCAAACAGTAGAAAACAACATTAATACTAGGTGTATGTAAACAAGTTCGTCGTGGTAGTGATACCAATTGTCAATGAAAAATTGTCTCCATTGAGTAAGTCAGCAGTGTTGCTACATAATGAGTGCAGCAACGGTGGTTTCTGTAGAGCCCACAATTGAGCTACACGACAGCTCCATCTGTTACAATAATACAGTAGACACTGGCCACCGAGACCGCGTTGCTGTTTCGTATAAGTATTTGAACCCACCAAAAACATAAATGTAATAAATGTTAGCCAAGTTCAATACTAAAAATATGCTTGATTGTGGACTTCACCGACAAAAGGATTGAGATCTAAATGGGTGCCAACTGCCAAGTTCTGCAGGTAATACTGAAATCTATTTGTAAGAACAAATAACACCCTAAACAAGTATAACACTCTATTTCTTTGGTTTTTCTACTCCAACTGTGTTTTATATTTATAAATATAAATTCATAAATATAACTAGGTATCTAATAATTTACACAAAGTAGACAACTTATGTTAAATTGAAGCATAACATTTGACTTGTTACAACTCTTTTCACATGTTTTTGTTCTTTTTTTCTCGAAACTACTTATTAATTATTCAGGAATTTTGATATGGATAACTTGTTAGGTAAGGTTAAGTTTACTTTATAGCAATTCTGAATAATTAATGGTTTCGGAGCAAAAAAGAGTAATGCGAAATGATGAATTATGCGCAAATATTTTATGCAACCCAATATGAAACACTACCTACACCATCAGCATCACAACAGCGTCTACAGTATGTTTGTATGCGCTTACCCAAGCAGGTCGATCAAAGATGGCGGTTGAGTCTCCTCGGAGTGTTCCGTCGTCTCGTCGGGGGAAGCTTCCGCTTCTTCGCCGGAAGATGGTGTTGAAGTGCTAGGAGATTCGTGCGGTTTCACTTGGATTCTGGAAACATCGATTACTACATTAGTTAGTTTCAATTGCATAGCCATCCTTTAGATTTCACATAAATTATGAAGTCCTAGAAAGTTGAAATTTGGTATTTAAATTTTTTAGGAGTTCAGACAATTTCATAGTAATAAGCAGAATCAGCCGCGGTAGCCTAGTGGGTTGCCCTATGGCATCTCCAGCAGAAGCTCATGGGTTCGAATCCAGGCTCGCACCTCTCAGTTTTTGGAATTTACGTGTGAAATTAAATTTGTAATTTACTATGAGCTTTACGGTGAAGAAAAACATCGAGAGAACACGCACTACACCTATGAATAAATTCAATAGTATCTGTGAAGTTCCCAATCCGCACTGGAACCACGTAGGGACTACGATCTATGCCCATTTGGCGATGACAATGAAGCAAAATCAACTCACTGCCCGTCGCCTTCTTTAGTGATGTCCAGTCCGAAAGCAGAAACTTGCAGTTGCCCAGTGTCATCCGTTGCTGGTAACGCTGGCAACAACCGCGATGGACCTGTGCAAAAACTGCTATTAAAAAAACCGACCAAGAGCGTGTCGGACACGCCCAAGATAGGGTTCCGTAGCCATTACGAAAAAATCAAGTAATATTTTCGTATGTGTAAAAAAAGCTCGTATCTCAAAATCGTTAATCTGGCAAAGTGAACTTTATTACGCGCATATCAAGGTTCAGTTTTGTTCACATGCTGATTTGAGATACGAGTTTTTCAAAGTAGTGACGGTATGTTTAATACCTTAGGCTACTATTTACTCTTAAACTACAAATAATTCCCAAGCAATCTTAGCCGCTATAATTTTCCTTGTAAATTTAATATATTTACTACCATTTTGAATTTTTTCAAATTTTTCCACCCAACAGTTTAGATTTTAGAGGGGGGGGACGTTCGATTTTAATAAAATTTTTCACTTTAAAGTTGAATATTTCGCAAACAAATCACTGAATACAAAAATCATGTAAGCAAACCCCCAATGGTTTTAAAAGACCTATCCAACGATACCCCACACTATAGGGTTAGTCGAGAAAAAATAATCACCCCCACTTTAAGTCTATGGGAGGTACCCTAAAAAAATTTTTTTTAGTTTTTTTATTTAACCACTTTGTCGGCGTGACTAATATATATATTCATGCCAAATTACAGTTTTCTAGTACTAACAGTCTCTGAGCTTAGCCGCGGACAGACAGACGGACAGACATGGCGAAACTATAAGGATTCCTAGTTGACTACGGAACCCTAAAAAAGAACCCGCTTGCTCATTTCCCTTCTCACAATAATTCAAATAACTCCTTAGAGGTGCTTTTCTTCAAATTGAAACGGGAAGTATCCCTGTCAAAAAAACTGTAATGAATTGTAGTGTCGGTCTAACATAGAGCAACAATTTGTTGTTTGTTGTACAGTCGACTACCAAAGATTATTAATACTGCCTTAATTACAGAAACATGTACACGAGATCTTAACATCAAGACGATGAAGTCGTGTCAGTAAACATATTTTCTAACTTTGGCAGTATCGAATAACGACCACCTGCCCGCCTGCCTGGCACACACGTTACGAGAAATCGTTACGATCGCACTGTACCGTTTCAACTGCACCGATAATCGAAACGTGTGTGTGATAAAAACTACAGTTTTTACGATTTTTTTCACACACACGTTTCGATTATCGGTGCAGTTTAAACGGTACAGTGCGATCGTAACGATTTCTCGTAACGTGTGTGCCAGGCATAAGGAGTCGAGGGAGTGGAAGGACGGGGTCTTACCCAACGCCGCATCACGTAGTTCACGCCATGGATATGATTCTTACGGCTAAACTGTTTAGTTTATATAAGTCCTCGCTCGCGGAGTACAGAGGCGCGGGGGTAGACAACAAAGAGGGGCGAGAGAGGTGCTCTCGCCGCCCGCACCTCTCCCAGCCCCCTTTGTCGTCATACCCCCCATCCCCTATACCGCGCGGGCGACGACTCAGTTAAAAACGATTTAGTTCTAGAACCGTTCAGTTTTCTTTATAAAAAGTTGCAATTTTGATCTTCTTTTCGCATAGAACTAATGAAAAAGAGATGCACATTTCTTTAAAGGTTTATGGAGCGCAGAATTCATACTAATATTATAAATACGAATGTCTGTCTCTGTAACCTCTTCACGCTTAAACCGCTGAACCGATTTAGATGAAATTTGGTATGAAGATAGTTAGCCCCTGGGATAATTTTTATCAAGGATAATTGCATAGTTCCTGCGGGATAGTGATAAACGAATTCTTTGCAGACGGAGTCGTGAGTAACAGCTAGTATCTAATATATAAAAATCTCGTGTCACGTTGTTTGTTACCGAACTCCTCCGAAACGGCTTGACCGATTTTTATGAAACTTTTATGTCTATATTCGATAGGTCTGAGAATAGGTCGTAGGCTATTTTTTATTCTTCGCTGACAGAGTCGCGGGCAACAGCTAGTAATATTAAATTAATCTCATACGAATACCTAATTGAAATTAAATCATTATTTTTTTAATTCATTAAAAAGCAACAAAAATATTTACAACATCGAGACGACACCAAAATAAATAGAAATTACCTGTTAACGCCCAAAAGCAGATTTATTTTGTTATAATATATTGTAAATGTTATAAATTAATCATATATGGCCACGTTATTGTTTGTTAAAATTTGGAAGACATCTCTCTTATTCAGTTAAGTCGGTTAAACCTGCGTTTGGCGATTTAGTACAGTGTTTTTAGAACGTTTGGTCACTCTAAAATATCCCCACTTTTGGACTTACATTTAGGGGTCGTTTTCAAAAATATTGTACATAATTAAGGGCTTAATGAAAAGATAATTACGATAATATTGTAATTGGTGTTAGTTATTTTTTTTATAACCACCTACAAAACACCCTACCCACATAGCAAATTCAATAAAATATTTGGGAAACATTAAACAACGAAATGAATATTACGCTTCACACATAATTGTATGGTCGCCTTTTGTACCCCTGACCTTTGCGGGATAATGATTTTGCGGAATAATAAATATATATTTGGCAAATGATCCTACGGAATTTCATGCAGTTGGATTTTGAATCATTTGTCAAATAAAAAAATGGATTTTAAAGCATTCGGCAAAAGAAAATATGGTAAATAAAATTTCGGACAAACAATAATTTGGAAAATGAAAAAAAGGAGTTTCGTTTTCGGAATTTTAATATTCGGAAATGAGCTTTTCGAGAATATGATAGGTAACCCGTTTGCGTTGGTTATTTTCGTATTTTTATGCGTTTCTTTAAACATAGCTATTTCGCATAACTTGGTCTCGCTACTTAGCGGAGGAGCAACACAGGTATTCCATTCCATTATTCCATATATCCAACGCCTGAATCTATACAGTATTTAATTAAATCCCTTACTGTGTACAATTTTTTGATAACAACTCTTAAATTATTCTCAACTGAGTGAAGTTTATAACAAAGTATTTCTGTCCACTCTCTGTGAAGTTTCTGTTACCTTATTAGACGAATACATATTATGCTGTCTCTGTTGTTGTTGAAGCAATCACAAATATCTGTCACATATTTATTTGTTTACTAGCAAGTTATTTTTTTTTAATTCTAGGGATTTTCTATGTTTCGGCGTTAGGCGCACAAAATTGTTAATTTATAACAATAATATGTAGTAACTAGGGATGTGACATGCTACATAAGAAGTCGATTTTTATTTAATCGATTGTTTTTTTAGCATGAATAATCCATTAATAAATAATCGATTTTTCTTAAAAAAATAATCGATTTTGTTATAAATCGATTTTTTTCTAATTTTGTACAATTCGTTGCCTAACTCCATCTAGATGGAGATTTTGGATTAGCTAAATTAATGAAGTAAACTGTTTCCAATGCACAGAAGGGCTGCCATCGTAGACGCACAGATAGCGTTAATGTAATATTATCTCCATGGAGATAGTATTCTTTGGTAGTTCGCGCTCCGGGTTATTAAATACCAGACTTAATGTCGGGGGGTGGCAGATAAAAAATCGACTATGATTGATTTTTGATTATAAATAAAAATCGATTATTAATCGATTATTTGTAATATTAAAATCGCGTACAAAAATCGATTTTTACTTTTTAAAAAATCGATTTTTAATCGATTATTTCCATAATCGATTATTTTTTCACATCCCTAGTAGTAACAATAATAACATGAAATAACAGAAACTGAACAGAGAATGTTGAAACAGTTCTTCTGGTTATTCTTATCATTGACCCTAGTGACCAAACGCGGAAGCCTGGAAGCCACCCATGCTTATACCGGGCTGCCTTACTTTGACCTTGGAGTAATCTGTGCCTCAACTGACCGATTTTCTCCTCCTCAGTCGGCTCTGGCGGCGGCTCCTCCGTCTGAGGACCCCGCATCAGCCCCAGCAGCACCCCGAATATGTACCTGGTCACGAACACAATGCAAATACAGAATAACATAACCACAAACCTTTAACCCTTTCAACGCCGCGCCTCGACAAAACGTAAACCTGCTTTGAATCTTATGTCATTGTGTCAAGATCACTTTGACACTGTACTTTGTGACACCTATATGTGTCGTTGGCGTTGAAAAGGTAAAGCTCCAAACGCACATGCAGCGGCGGCGTGCCGGTGCGGTGGCGGTGACGGTTGTAATCACAGATTGTAATATTCTAACTTGTACAATACGTTTACTTTTAGTTTACCACTGACAGATGGCTTGCCTTCATTTAATTTCCAACTTTAACACCAAACAACTAAAGTAGCTATTACAAAATCTGCAAACGTGGGTAACAGTATTCTAAAATTGGCTTTATTTGTAGGTCGTTAAAGTTGAATATGAAATGAAGGCAAACCATCTGTCGGTGGTAAACTTTATGTCATTTTACTGTATGAACGAGTTCGCGGTGTTTGGAGCTTTAAGGACGTTATAGAATAGCTTATTTGTAATTAGAAAACAAGAATAGGAAGACTAAATGTACCTACTTTAAAATTTTAGTACATTAAAAAATGTCTTTTCTAACATTTCATAATTCTTTTGATACCTTGATGATAATTTTAAAAGAAACAATATTATTAGGTCAGCGGCAATGATTAATTAATCATTTAGGTGTATTACAAATAAAATATACAGGTCTCCCAAAATCCAACGATAACTTGGTAGGGGCTAAAGGCCAAACTTATAACAGCTTCGGAAAAAAAATAAGAAAAAATCTATGTCACTTAATGAAGATTATAGATACCTATTTTTTCGAACGTAAATAATACTAAATGTAATATAAGTATTATGTGACTCTAGTATCGTCCAACTAAGTTATAAATATGTTTTTTTTCTTATTTTTTCCAGACCTTGTAATTGTTGAGTTTTGGGAAACATTGTAAGTACCTATACTTTAAAAGATTATATAAATACGAAATGTGCTTGTTATAGGTAATGCTTGTATTTCTGTGATAATAAAGACAGTGAAAGAGTGCTAAATATATTTTCATAAAGAGGAACACGTGTATGTGAAAAATATATTAAAAAAGTGTTTTAAATACATACAAACAAGTAGGTATTTAATTAAGTAAAAAGATTCATCACGATTGGAAGAACAGAATACTTATTGTGTTTAAAGGGAAATATATACTTAAACTAATAATAACATGCATCTCATCAACTCTCATTAATTGGAAAACTAAATAACATCGACTATGCGGGGTACAAATCAAAAACATTAAGTAGGTACGTAACTAATTCTGAAGCTTAATGTAAAACTACGGTAACCGTATAGAAAGACAGTCCCTTTAACACGCAATAAAGCGAGAAAAATTGTCAGTTTCAACGCATTTTATAATTCACTGGGTTATAAGGGCATAGCGACATAAATAGCTATTGTAGCTATAAAAGACA
This sequence comes from Archips xylosteana, assembly GCA_947563465.1. NCBI lineage: Eukaryota > Metazoa > Arthropoda > Insecta > Lepidoptera > Tortricidae > Archips > Archips xylosteana. Next base: position 5,408,865 of record OX387369.1, read on the forward strand.
CGGACACTAAATACCACAAGTAAAACCAGGGATGACAGCCATTCGAGAAACTTTGAAATTAGATATTTTAGGAGTTTTTTAAAGTTTTTTTTTTGTTTTATAGCTTTTACAGCTGTCTTTATTCTCCAGAGAATTAGTATAAAAATTGTTACAGACTGTGTAACTCAGTAAGAAACCATTCCTCTATTTTTTATACCACTGCTTTTTGTCCGAATTCTACATGCAATAATGTATTGTTTTCCAGAATTATCATTTGTTCATAAGTAACTTAGCTTGTAAGCTTTTACTAACAAAAAATGGATCTGTGTTGTCTGAAATAAATAAATAAATAAATAAGTCATAAACACATCTTTTAACCCTGAAAACAGCACAGTTTCGTGTATTTTATGGCAAACGTTAAATATTATGACTAATAATATTACGGGGCACAAATTTATGCGACTTTTTAGAGGTTAGAACTGTCGTCCCCATACGGCACCATTTGAAGATTTGACGCGCACTTTAAGGTGCTTTTGATAGTTTCTAAACAGAAATCTAACCTAGAAGACGTAACGGAAAATACTCAAATAACATACACATATCTAGACATGTAACAAAGCATTTACCAATGACTGTGCACCAAAATGTTGCGTGGAAACACACATGACAATCAGTCAATATTGTTTAGTAAAATTTATAAAAAGTAGGTATTACACCGTGTTTTTTTAATTTACTTTTCCTTTAACTTTAACCCATGGAGCGTGTGATGGATATTATTTGTCTCACAACTCGGTGACCGACGGACACTATCCGAGCAAAAAGTTGAGGGACAAATGTCCATCGGATGATCCACGGGGTAAGGGAACATCCAAAATGTCTGAAGTTAATTTATCTAAGAGAATAATCATAATCAAGAATTAGATTTTATTAATTATGCGCGGTAAATCATTGTAGAAGGTTCTTAATTTATGACGTCGAAGTTATAACACTGACATATTTAACATTAACTTTTTGTAACTCTTAAAGAAACTTCTACAATGTCTGTGAAGTTATTTATTTTTCATCACACTTGCTCGTCAATGGTGTTATTCCATGCCTGTATACTAAATGTCAAAGGCCTAATTTGTTCTTAAGGGAGTTATGGATTTACGTACAGTTTTTCTTCCCAAGGGAGTTCTAACTTTAGTTTTAAAATTTGCAAACAGACTAAGGAGGTTTCAAGTCAGCCAACGTTTTATTTATATGTTTAAAACATAGCTATAACCCAATTTTACTACACAAAACTTGTCTACGCTTCATGAAACTTCGTTATTTTTATATTTTAAATTTATATCAAATAGTTTTGCAATAATTTTAGTAAATATTTTTTTAAGATGTTGGCAGAATGTGGCCGTATGGCCATTCGAATTTAAACACAGTTTACTTTATCTGTGGTAGATGACTTGAAAAATGTGACAATCAGTATTGGTGGGTAGCCATTATTTATTTAATTTAAGTGTTTAGAGACAAAATAATTTCATTTTTGGATTTTTTCCTCGCAGTGTGATGAAAATCATTGTGTGTATCACGGCCAGTAAGGGGATTACAAACTCGAGTTATTAAAAGCCCTCCGCCTCCGGCGTCGGGCTTCTAATAGGCTCTTGTTACTAATCCCCTACTTACGGCCCTTGATGCACAATGTACTATATTATGTATGTATGAAAGAAATGTCTAACGCACTTTGACCCATAATCGTTTTGATCATTTATTTCGGTCACATGATATAGGATGAGGTTAGAAAGAGATGGTGAATGCAATCGCAGGCGCTCGCGCGTTAAACTATTGTCTAGGTAAACAGCAGGTTGTTTCTGTTGGATTACTTAAACTATTTGTCGAAATTAACGGATATCAAAGAAAAACACGGTGTATATCCATTTCATGGGAGTTGTTGTGACGAATAGAAGGAACAAATATGTTTTCACCTCACTAGCTCGGAAAGCCCTTTTTGTTTGTTTGACATCTATTGAGAAAATCGCTTTTTATCCACATGTGAAGAAAGAGTTTTGACATTTGAAGGCAGCTTACGTGATATTTATTTGACAGCTAACAAAACGTAACACGTTAAAAGTGCTGAATTTTTAACATCACAATTAATGAATTGCATCGAGTAAAAAACACTAAATACAGTCTTACAACTTTATTTTAATTCATAAATATCAGCATTCATCATTAACCTTCATTCTTGTTGCAAAAACGGATAAAATGTTCTGACAGAATAAGTAAGTCGATGTGCGAACAAAACGCATCCGAAATAATAAAAAAAAACTTAAGTCAAAACTTTTCAATTAATTATTTTGAGTGAATAAATAAATAATAATTGATAGTACAAACCCTTTTTCTTATTTACCTCGCTGTAGTGAGGTGAAAAGTTTTGTGTTATACACGGGTGAAAAGTTATTTTACGTCTCGTGTGTTGAAACACTCGCTATCGAAAGGATTCTATTTTTGAACCACTCGCTTCGCTCGTGGTTAGGGCATCGAGCCCGGGTTTACCCGGTCCGGAAAAAACCGGGTTTTCCCGGTTCCGAGGGTTACAAAAAAACCCGGGTTTAATTTTTAAAACTCGGGTTTTTCGGGTACTTTTAATACTTTTCTTTTTGTTATTTATTAAGTATAAACCACTTCGAATGCAATAATAAATGGAATAATAACACGCTCTGATAAATTATTACGTAAAAAAAAGCTTAGTTGCTACGTTCCTACTAGGTTCCTAGACTGTCACAAGTAAACGTATTCGATGCGACGGCGCGGGCGGTGTGAGTGAACGTGAGGAGTGTTGTTTGTAGTGTTCGGTGACGCTCTTTCTAGGTGAGTATCTCTCAATTAATTTTGTTATTCACTGTGAGGGTAGAAATGGCACTCTTCAAGAATGGCGGTACGCGACAGCGCGGCAGCGAGGGCGTTACCTATCGCTGGTATATGAACATTTAAAAACCATTCCACCTACTAGTGTCGAGCCGGAGCGTATATTTTCTTCGGCTGGAATTGTCGGCAATAGATTGCGCTCGTCTTTGAGTGACAAAACTTTGGATGCCCTAATTTTTTTACGTTCATATTACTTAAGTAAAAAGAAAAACTAATAATTCAGTTCAGATTTCTGTCATTTTTTTTGTTACGTTACGTACGATATATTATTATTATCCAAAACGGATATTAATTATTATAAAGAAGAGTTTTATTAATGTTTACAGTAATTGGTGATTATTGTGATACTAAAAAAATGTCTAAAAAAATCTATCATCATCATCAGCCTACGTTCGTCCACTGCTGGACATAGGCCTCTCCCATGGCACGCCATTGAGCACGATCCTCGGCCACTCTCATCCAGCTCTTGCCAGCCGCCTTGCGAAGATCATCGCTCCACCGAGTCTGAGGTCGTCCCACGCTACGTTTGCCGATCTGTGGTCTCCACTCAAGAACTCGTCTACCCCAACGGTTATCGGTTCTTCGGGTTATATGGCCTGCCCATTGCCACTTCAGCGTGCTAATGCGGTGGGCTATGTCGATAAGTTTGGTTCTCTGTCGGATCACTTCGTTACGAATTCGATCTTTCAGAGAAACTCCGAGCATAACCCTTTCCATAGCACGTTGAGCAACTTTAAATTTGTGGACCAGCCCTACAGTGAGTGTCCACGTTTCGGCACCGTATGTCATGACGGGTAGGACGCACTGATTGAAGACTTTCGTCATTAGACTCTGTGGAATTGGCGACGTGAAGACTTGACGCAGTTTCCCATACGCTGCCCATCCCAGTTGTATTCTTCTGTTGGCCTCTTTCTCGAAGTTGTTTTTACCCAACTGCATAGTTTGCCCGAGGTAAACATACTCCTTAACAACCTCGAGAATATTGCCTTGAACTGCAATTGGTTCCGGACTTACATGTTCATTGAACATAACATAACCTTGGTTTTATCCAGGTTCATCCGAAGACCAACGCGTTGAGAAGAATCAGCTAGGTCATTCAACATATGTTGCAAATCTTGCAGCGTTTTCGCCACGATGGCGATATCATCTGCAAATCGCAAGTGTGAGAGGTACTCGCCATTTATGTTAACACCCCTTCCAGTCCAGCGTCTTGAACACATCCTCCAATGCATTTGTGAACAATTTGGGGGATATAACGTCCCCTTGTCTCACACCACGATGCAAGGGGATAGGTTCAGACTGCCGATTCTGGACTAGGACGGCCATAGTAGCGGCGTTGTACAGACCTCTCAACACTTGGATGTATCGCCAATCGACTTGGCATCGCTGCAAAGATTCCAGAACAGACCAGATCTCGATCGAGTCAAAGGCCTTTTCATAGTCCACAAACGCTAAGCACAGGGGCCGATTATACTCTTCGGTCTTCTGTATAATCTGCCGCACTGTATGGATGTGGTCTATGGTGCCGTATCCCGATCGAAACCCGGCCTGTTCGGGGGGCTGGAACTCGTCGAGCCTTCGCGCAAGACGGTTCGTGATGACTCTCGAAACCAGCTTGGCTTGTGGTCCTTCAAAAGAGTTTTATCACCCTTTTTGAAAAACAACACGACAACACTCTTACTCCACGCCTCTGGAGTTCTCCCATCAAAAAGAACAGTATTAAAAATATTCTGGAGCTCCTTCATTATAGGTTTACCACCAGATTTCAGGAGCTCAGTCGTAATACCGTCTTCTCCAGGGGATTTTCCATTTTTAAGCTGTCTGAGAGCCATCGCGATTTCGTCCAGGCTGATTTCTGGCAAGTCTTCCGTAAAGTGGCGTGTTAATGCAGCTCTGGACTCCTCATTTTCGGGATCAGGTTGAGATGCATGCGTAGCGTATAACTGGCTGTAGAAGTTTTCAATTTCCGAAAGAATCCCAGACCAGGAAAAAACAACTACTCCATCCGTAGAGGTCAGCTTCGTCAGATGACTTCTTCCAAGAGATTTGACAAAAACCTTTGATCCCCGATTTTGCTCGATCGCTCGTTCTATTGAACGGGTGTTGGAGCATCGGAGATCGTATCTTACAAGTTTGCCAATTCTCCTGTTTAGAGCATGTCGTTCTGACGAAGTAACTGGTGGGTGTTCACGTCGTTCCTCCATGAGCCTGAGTGTTTCTTCCGAAGCTTCGACTTCCTGCCTTTACGCCGCAATTCGCAAAATCTCACACCTTCCTCCCTGAGGATTCCAACAACATTCTCGAGGGCCCGGTCAATGTCAACGCTATTTGTGGTTTCCAAAGCAGCGAATCGGTTCTCCAGATTAGACTGGAACTTTTCAGATCCGATTATAGTTTGGAGCAGAGTTGGTCGGAGCCTGGATTTCATCAAACGGACACGTTCAAGCTTAAAATCGATATTCAGATTAAAAAAATCTATATGACTTTTAAAATATTAGAACTGTTTTTGTAAAAACACTGTTTAAACATTTCATTTCAGTTTCTTGTTTTTTTTAAAATTATAACAAAAAGATCGAAAAGCTCGAAAAAACCGGTCTACCCGGGTTTTGATTACTCTTAGACCCGAAAACCCGGGTTTTCAAAATTGAACCGAGTTTCGATGCCCTACTCGTGGTCAATCATAGAATCCTTTCGATAGCTTGTGTTTCAAATGGACACTCGCAGGTAAAATACAACTTTCCCCCCTTGTATAACAAATAACTATTTAAACACGCATTTTCATATAACAAATACAAGGTAAGGTAAATTTATTCGAAATATTTCATCAAGTGGTTAGGTTAGTTTGATTGTTGATCTAAATATACTTATAAAGATGTTTTTCAGGATGTTCAAAGCGTAAAGCTTTTTAAATGTGACGTCATCTGAAAAAATCTTTGCAGAGATGTCCATCCAGATTAGTCCAACCACTTGTTAAAATATTCCAGATTTATTTTCAAACATCTTGCAAAAAAGTAATTTTATTTTCAACGTATTTTCTGCAAGAAAACAAATAAATTAAACATTTATTATTTAATTTTAATCGCCAATGTATGCTCTGACATAAAAAAAACACAGAACTAATAATAATATGAATATGTATAAGAAGCATAGAAATGTTATCGTCTAATCATCTTCTTTTGATATTAACGCGCACGCGTTTTTTGTGTTTTCATGGGTTTTAGAAAATTACTGGAATATACAGTCAAGGCCATACATATATGTAGGTACGTTACCAAGGCGTCAAAAATATCTATACAACTCTATACCACTAAACATAAGGTCGGTGTTTCAATATATTTGACGCGACGGCTGTAGATATCATGCCTTCGACTGTACCCCTTTTTGAACGACAATCTTTGCAATAACCCATTTCTTGAGCAATCAATTAAAATTAATAGGCATTTTAGCCATATACGCAGTCGTCTTCTCGCGAGACACTTCTTTTTCGTTTTATTATTAGTTCTGTGAGAAATGGGTATGTATTACAAATATTACAATACCGAAGTACGAAAGACCGAATGTATTAAAACATCGAATGGGTCAAAAGACCGACACGATTTTTTTCTGAGACCGTTAATTTTTTAAGATTGTTATAAAACAAACCTAACCTAACCTAATGGGTTCTGTATGATGCCGTTTTAATAAATTCTGAAAAGTTTACGGTTTCAGAAAAAAATCGTGTCGGTCTTTTGACCCATTCGATGTTTTAATACATTCGGTCTTTCGTACTTCGGTATTGTAAAACACACCCGTGAGAAATAGACATTTATAGAGGTACTAAAAACTAGTTCAAACTAACCTTATAACAACCATAACTCCATAGCCCATGTAGTAGAAAAGATAGAAGAACATTTTGAAGAAACCAACAGCCAGTTCAGCCGGCGGCATTTGCTGCATGTCCGCGATTTTGGACTTTATGTTCGCGGGGGATAAGGATGAGAATGCCGTGGCGAAACCGTCTTTTACGGCCTGGTAACCACGACGGAATGGATTTTTGTCAGCTCTGGAAAAAAATAAAAAAGTAACGGTTAGCAAATAAAAATTTTAACATGATTTTTATTTTTTTACTGACTGCTTGTCGCAATAGCACCTTCAGTTCTAGTAAAGGACCAAGGGCGAAAAAATAAACGCAGTTCTTCCTTCACCTCTTGAAAAACCGGCCAAGTGCGAGTCCGCGCACCGAGGGTTCCGTACAAATTTACATGTATCTATGAACATCCAGTCTTAGCAGACCCCTGCTCCTAAGCAAAATGTGCGCAGTGTGGGATCACTGTAGATTGGTTATTGATATAGACAGACGGACAAAAAAATTTATGCTTTTCGCAATTTTTCCTTTATCTGTGCTATAAGACCTTGCTTCATACCAAATTTCAAGATTCTGAGTTCACGGGAAGTACCCTGTAGGTTTGGATTCCCTTGCGAGTGTCGAAAATATGCGGCATAAATGGCTGTATCTTTTGATTGCGTTGGCTTAGAAGTTTGATTTTTTCACAGCTCCAAGGGACAGTAGACTTTAGTATTTGATATAAATTTCAGCTTGATACCTCCACGCGTTCCTGAGAAAAAGGGTCTTGACAGACGGCCGGACGGACGGACGGACAACAAAGTGATCCTATAAGGGTTCCGCTTTCTCCGCTTTTTTTTTTGCGAATAATCCAGCAACGTATAATCAACATTTCATCACCCCATATACAATACGTTTACTTTTAGTTTACCACTGACAGATGTCTTGCCTTCATTTCATTTCCAACTGTAACACCATACAAATAAAGTAGCTATTACAAAATCTGCAAACGTGGGTAACACAGTATTCTAAAATTGGCTTTATTTGTAGGTCGTTAAAGTTGAATACGAAATGAAGGCAAACCATCTGTCAGTGGTAAACTTTATGTAATTTTACTGTACCTCTCATCGTCATCATCCCCGAGATACATATACGCGGCCTCCCTGTTCTTGGGCCCGCCGGCGGCCTCTTCCGAAGCGGCCATCAGGCCACTGGCGTGCGTCATTTCAAAGATGGCGTCCTCGCAGAAGTTGACGAACGCTTCGAGCTTCTCCTTGTCACCGCCCTCCGTTACTATGCTGTAGAAGAAGGCGCGTTTCGATTCCTGGAATACAAAAAAGAATGTTAATATTATAGCTAGACCGTTTAAATGGGCTACAGGGGCTGGAGGTATGACGTAAAAGGGGGCCGGGAGAGGTGCGGGCGGCAGGCACACGAGGCGCGCTCGCCGCCCGCACCTCTCCCGGCCCCCTTTGTCGTCATATCCCCTAACCCCTGTACCGCGCGAGAGAGGACTCAGTTAGTTAAACGGATTAACTATAATATTAGTGGTTTGCGCATTTACATTTGAAATTTACAATTGGCTTCACGGTGAAGGAAAACATCATGAGGAAACTTGCACACTTTTTTACAAAAAATTCAATGGTGTGTATGCAGTTCACAATTCACATTGGGCCCGAGTGGGAACTACGGCCCAAGCCCTCTCATTCTGGGAGAAGGCCTGTGCCCTGCAGTGGGACGTGTATAGGCTGGGATGATGGATATTTCTCGCTAATGTTGCTGGTCGACAAATGTTTTCATACATTGATTGATGTTCAAAGTTAGTACATTTTGAATAGGGATGTTAACGCCATTAAAAAATAATTCGAAAACACGACTCCAGTAAAAAAACGCTTTATTTTAGCCCCAAAAAACCAAATTGATTTTCGATTAACTGCAAAATTAGATTTGTCGTTGCTTTACAAATAAATAGTTATTTGATTGAGTTGGCGAACAAGTGACGTCATAAGTTGCTATTGACATTCAAACTCTACGTTATTTGATTGAGTTGGCGAACAAGTGACGTCTTATGTTGCTATTGACATTCAAACTCTACGGGGAAATTGTGTTTTGACAGCTCATAAAAAGTACGTCAGTTGATTGGTGGTGTCAACATCCCTATTGAAAATTGGGATGAAAAATCTTTACAATGATGTTCAAATTCAGAAATTGTATACCTATCTTGTGTAGAATGTGCAGTACTATGAAGTTTCTGAATATTCACAACCATAGGAAAATTAATGCTATAATACTGGTTCCATGTGACAGAATATAGCATTTTCTCCAATGGGCCACATCATCATCATCATCCCAGCCTATATACGTCCCACTGAAGGGCACAGGCCTCCTCTCAGAATGAGATGGCTTGGGACGTAGTTCGCACGCGGGCCCAGTGCGGATTGGGAACTTCAAACACACCATTGAATTTCAATTCCCACACACACCACACACCATACCACACACACCACAAGGGGACATTATCAATTTATCAATATTCAGAAACTTCATAGTTGTGCAATGTGTCACGTTTTACTTCATAACGGCCGTTGTAGTACCTTAATCTGTGGCTTCTCCCACTGCTCAATATTGGACTCTTTGATCTCGAAATAGACTCGTTCGATGCGTTTGGAGCCGCCCATGATCTCGATGCGGCCGAGGAAAGGCTCGAAGTAGTTGAGGACAGAGCCGGCTGTCTCCAGGAACCGGGCCAGTCTGGGGGCAGAAGGGGATGATAAGTCGGGTAGTAGAAGTGTAGGTTGAAGGTAAGAACACAAGGGTGTGAGTTTGAGTATGAAGATGGGACAATTGACACCAATTGACCTAGTTCCAAAGTTTGTACAAACTTTGTCGTATGAAACACGTGAGCATTGGTCATTACAGTTCTCGGCCTTCGTCTTAGGTTTAAGACCCGCCTCGTCTGTAATGACCAGGGCCCGTACATTTGATGCCGATGTCGTCACGCCGCTTACAGGATGATTGCAATTTGAGTAGTTTAGATAATCAATCATGAATCATCAATCATTAAAAATTAACCAAATGTGCGACACAACAAACAAAAATACGAATAAGTACAAAACAAAAGTATTGTATTGTCATTACGTATGCACACGAAGATGATTTAGATTTACACTGCGTAGGAATTAATGTAAGAAGGACGTACTTCAAGTTAGAGAGGAATTCTATTTTCTAAGTAATTATTGAAATTATGACCTGCGAATAAAGACCTTGCAATAATTATTATGAGTGACTTTATTACCTTTAATATTATGAAGTGTGATGCTTCTTGACACTGAATGATATGAGTTTACTTATTAGTCCTTACAATAATTATGACTTAAGAAAATCGTAACTCCAATTTTTAATATTATGACTTCCGATGATATCACGAAGAAAAATTATGACAGAAAACGTTTTGATCTTGAAAAATCGGAACAAAAATTTTATGGGAGTCATTATAGACCCGTATAACCTACCGTGGTTCGTTGGGCATGTGCTCGGACAGGTTAGTGAGCAGCACCGCGAGATTGAACCCGATCTCCTTCGCCGGCTCGTGGAAGCGGTCGCAGAACCCGATGTAGTCCAATTTGCCGTCATGGTTGGTCTCGCAGCACGCCAGGAGGAACTCGATCTCTTCACTGAGACACAAATCTATATAAAAACCGGGCAAGAGCGTGTCGGACACGCAGGATAGGGTTCCTTAGGTTTTAGGGTTACGGAATAATCCTTGCATATCTTATTAAATTTAACTATTAAGTAATTATACTATTCGTATTAAACAAGTAATATTTTATACTGTTTTAAACATTCGTGATTTTCACTCATAATTACGTACTATATTAAACGGGACTAATATCGAGTTAACTCGTGACCACGGCTGCTGCAATGTGGCCGAAACGTCGAGGTAAATATTAATATTTGCGTGAAAAGTCCCGTTTAGTATAGTAAGTACTATTTTTCTAAGGATTTTTATTATGTACGGAGTTTCCCAAGTAGGTACATTTTATAGGTGGGGCTGCTATTAACCTTTTCGATGCCAACGACACAAATATCAGCACCGCAGGTTTTACGCCAACGACTTATATATCAGTCACGGCGTGCAGAGCGATATCTACCTATTTGCATTTCTGTAGGGTTCAACTTCGCGTTTGACATTCCGATGTCATGGCGTATGAGTAAAGGGCGGACAGTGGATGCAATATACGTCAAAGTCATGTCAAACGATATACTTAATATGGATATGACTACAATTGGTTTAAAGAAGAGAACATGGTTGCAAAATAGTTAAATAATTTTATTGTTTGTTGTAGTAAATGATCATATTTTTTTCTATATTACATATTTTCAGTCCATTCCTTTTATGGTTCACTATCCACTTATATAGAGAAAATGACCTCTCTACATCTACCGATGTAAGAGGTGCGTATTCGTAAAGTGACGCTTCACTATTATCAGTAACATTATCACCATCACTCAAATTTCTTAATCTGGAATTCTGTCTATAACTGACTCCATTTTATTATAAAAAGAATCAGAAGATGTCATCATCATGCAAAGTCTTACTTCGTCCAGTAATTGGAGTGCTTCAGATATTTTATTTTTAATTGACAAGTCTAAGACGTAATAGATATAAACACTTAATAGTCTCAAGAGGAGATAATTTACAAGTAGCTAGTAATTTCTTAATAATCACATTTTGTTCTATGGAGGATAGAGATATTTTGTAATTTCTGATATATTTTTAATAAAAATGTATAGATAAATATTGCTCAAAATTGAATAAAAGTCTTATCCATCTTATGCTTTAGTCACCCGATTGCATCCGCTGTCCGCCTTTTGCGTATGAGTGAGAGCTGTTGTATTTGACAGAGCGTTGAAAAGATTAAAGCTCCAGACGCAGACAGCGCAGGCGTGGCGGTGTGGCGGTGACGGTTGCAATATTCTAACTTGTACGAACGAGTTCGCGGTACGGTACCGCACAACCGTTCATACAAGTTAGAATATTACAACCGTCACCGCCACCGCACCGCCACGCCTCTGCTGTCTATGCGTTTGGAGCTTTACCACAGATTACTTAATAGTTACTTCGTTTTACTCTTAAACTACTAATAATTCTCAAATAAACTAAGCCGTAATAGTTTTCCTTGTTCATTTGATATATGTATTTACTCCTATATTGGAAGTTATTTTATTTGTGTATATGAAGGGACGGGTATTTTGTTTTCTTAATTGACAACATTTCATATTTCTAAGACTATAATTTGATTCGTTCTCTGTATTCTGTTTGGAAAGAGAAAGACGCTGATTGTTTTAAATTTTCACTAGGATTATTAATTAATTTGTTACAATTTTTTAAAGATGTGCTTATTCTAAAAGAGCGCAACGATAGAATAGATCCATTACTTTTGTCTAGTCTCTATTAAAAAAAAGTGATGACGTAAATTTGACGTTAAGGTTGTTATCTAATTTAAAATTATGACAGCTCTTTTTTCTAGAGAAAAGGGTAAAGGAAACATATCTATTCTGTGGATGTATTTGTAAGTAAATATATGTTTTTAAATTTGTTGTATTTTTTAAAATATGGAGAAATAAATTATAATAAATATTTTTCCGTGTTCAGGAGGCGAAACTCTTTCGATTCCTGCAGTAATTTTCAGGTGTTAAAAAAATGAAAGGTTGTCAATTACGTACATTTTTTTGGAAACGACTCTTAAATCTTTAACTTACGGCGTATAACTCTTCTGCTGTTCCATCTTCTCTTTGAAGTCCTTCGGCAGCACCCAACCATCGTTGTTGGCGTCGATCTCCAAGAAAGAAGCGCTCGAAGTCAAGTCTTTCAGTTTCAGGAACATGTCGAAGTACTTCAGGATCAGTTCCACATTGCTGGCAGACTCTACGAGAGTGTCCACCATCTGTTTACCGATTGTTCCTGTGTAGAAAATTATAGAGATATATTTTATATATAGCCTATCCTATAGCCTTCCTAGATAAATGGACTATTCAACAAAAAAGAATATTACAATTCGAACCAGTAGTTCCTGAGATTAGTGCGTTCAACCAACAAAACAAACTCTTCAACTTTATAATATTAATATGGATAACGAATTCCTACTAATATTCTAATTCTACTAATGCTACAAAATGCGAGCGTGAGTACGTGAGTGAGTGAATGAATGAGTGAGTCAGTGAGTGCGTGAGTGAGTGGCTGCGTGCGTGCGCGCTGGATTTAAATGAAATTTGACTAGTAGACAGCTGAAAGTCTGGAATAACACATTGGCATTGGTGGGTTTGAGCTTGGGGTCGCACCTCTGAGTTTTTCGAAATTTATGTGCTAAATACATTATTTTGAACTTTACTATAAGCTTTTCGGTGAAGGAAAACTTTGTGAGGAAAACAGCACACATCTGCGAAGAAATTCAATGGTGTGTGCGTGAAGTTCTCAATCCGTACTGGGCCCGCGTGGAAACTACGCCCCAAGCACTCTAATTCTGAGAGAAGGCCTGTTCCCCGCAGTGGGACGTATACACGCCGAGATGATATTAAAAGGTTAGGTCAGAAGAACCCGTATCCGAGGAGCTTATATAAAATGCATGAGTGTGATTGAAGCGAAAGAGCCGTGCAGACATTTGGGATTTTGTAGTATCTGCCTACCCCAATGGGAGACAGGCGTGAATATACGTATAGTCAACTAAGGACGTGCTTTACCAGGTCAGCAGGCTATGTCAGGTCCTATATCAGAAAAAAAAACAATAAAGCTGGTTGACATTGACTTGCAAATGAAAATAGCCTTTGATGTTTTAAGCCATACAACTGACATTGAATCTTGGGGTGGCCAAGGAATTTCTTGGTCGACTACACAGAGGCTGGGATGATGATGATGATGATTGTAGTGAAAGAGGTGTATAGGTATAGACGTAGCTTTTTGGCATTTTATCTACTCGACAAGCGTGATTATGTGTATGTCAAAGCTCATGCAAAAATCAGCAAATAACAAACCATTAACGACGTTGCCTTCAAGCATGGACAGCATCATGGTGATCATGTCCTTCTGAAGGTTGAGCAGTTCCTTTAGGAGGTCCACTTGCGAAGAGTGCTTGGATAATTTGTCCTGCATGTGGGAAAAGAGGAAGAGGAAACCACCCACGGCGTCCCACAACCTGTAAACATTTGTAGCGTAAGGGCCGGCGCCCCCTGACGGCATGGCACGAAGTGGCATTTTATTACTATCAAGTTATTTTGAATCTTATTTCAATGAGTTTAGAATTCATGTTTCTTTATTTCGATACCACGAAGCCGCGACGTGCCGAGGGATGACGCTACGCATAACCAATAAAGTAACATGAATTCTTAATGCATTGAAATAAGATTCAAAATAACTTGATAGTAATAAAATGCCACGCCGTGCCATGCCGTCAGTGGGCGCCGGCCCTTAGATCATCATGCGACCAGGCGACAGACTCCTTTCGATGTTGGCAACCAGGGTGACCAGCAACCGCGACATAATAATAAATAAAAAATAAATAAATAAATATCACGGGACAATTCACACCAATTGACCTAGTCACAAAGTAAGCTAAGCAAAGCTTGTGTTATGGGTACTACTACTAGGCAACGGATAAACATACTTATTTAGACAGATATATACTTAAATACATATTAAACACCCAAGACCCGAGAACAAACATTCGTACTTTTGATACAAATATCTGCCCCGACACGGGAATCAAACCCGGGACGTCAAGCTTCGTAGTCAGGTTCTCTAACCACTAGGCCATCTGGTCGTCAAGACATGTGAACCTATACTCTGGTCCCCTGGCAACTAGACGTAGCATTCCGATTCTGGCGATCAGGGTGACCGGCGACTGCGACTCTGGTCGCCTGTCGCCAAATACCATTTCGATGTTGGCGATCAGGGCGCCCGGCGACCGCAAGATGTGAATCATCTGATCGCCTATCGACCAGTAGCATTCCAATTTTGGCGATCTGGGTGGCCGGCGACCGCATCTCTGGTCACCTTTCTCCTAGCTACCAGTAGTGACCAACCGGTTGTGTTAAAAAAATAACTGTTTAATTCAAGAAGAGAAACAATTACAATTCAAAAACCAATAAATAGCTATAACATCTTTAATTTTTAAGATTGTACTTGGCCAATAGCTTTTGCTAATTGGGTTGGGGTGCGTTCTAGTACTAAGCAATAGAACACAATCGTCACCAATAAATTATGTAGGAATGGAAGCAGTTGGTCGCCACTGGTTGCCAGGAAATTTGGCGACTAGATTCGCGATCGCCGGTCACCCTCATAGCCGTAAGAGTTGGCTGCTGGTGGGCCATCATTTAATTCGTCTCGTATGGCATCTGGGCCAGTTATCCGTTGGGTTTCGATATCATATAAGTAAGCTAAAGAAACAATAAATAAACGTACATATTTATATGTAATTTTTTTGTTAGCTTTACCTGGAGTGCGCCAAAGCCTGTTGGTTCTGCGTGCAAGGCCCCTGGATGACCTCAGTGAGGGTGTTGAACACTTGGGAAGCGACCTCGATGGCTTTGAAGAAGTTCGCTTTGCCTGCCGGGTCGATCAACTCCTGTGGTGGAAAAAATACCATTACCATAATTAGGTTTACCGATAGACTTAACCGTACCATTATAATGAATATCTGATTAGATAGATAGATAGATAGATAGATTTATTTATTTCATGATAAAAATTACAATATAAATTTGCATTGATGTCAAAATTACAAGAATTTATACCATGATCGTCAAAATAATGTAAATTAAAATAATTAATTATAGTGCACAAAATTTCAAAAAATAAATGTTCTCCCAATAAGGATCGTCAGTATACAAAATGAGAAAACAAAAACACTGTAAATATAACTATCACTATGTCAATATCATACATTAAAAAATAAAATATCTCCCAATAAGGATTGTCATTTCACAATTTAAAAATAATAAATATGAGTATTCGATACCATTACTACGACTATCACAATTTAAAATAATTACTTAGTATACAATTAAAACAGGAAACAAATACAATTTTTTACTGTTATAATAATTTTTAGAAATTTATGTCCATATATTCTTTTACAGAGTACAAAGGGTTATTCAACAAAAGATTTCTCAGTTTACGCCTAAATGTTTCTTCAGATGGTTCAGTTCTTAGATCGGCATTTAGTGTTTGTTCCGATTTGCTGACATTTGTTTGACATGTACTGGTTACCTAATTTATGTTTTTTTATGAATTTTATGATATGGAATTTAGATCTATTAATTTTAACTTATTACTAGCATATAATTTTGACATGTATTGTAACTTCAAAACACAATGTATATTGTTATTTGAAATTTGAAATAAATTGTGACATAAATTGTACCGTTTTTATTCTGTTCTAAGTTTAGTTTTCATTTCCCTTTTCTTTATTGGTTGTACATAAAGGGGCCTGTTGCATAACAAAGTACAGCTAATATTACAAGCGGAGCGGAGTTATCTAGTTTTAGTTTATTTTATGTTTTAGCAATTTGTATGAACAAATATTATAAGAAACATTTAAATTGTACCTATCAAACAATAAATTACCAAATATCGATACCGTACCGTAGATTTTCTATTTTTTTTTAAATGCCTATAATTTTTCACATAGATGAATTGGATTTTTATATTTTTCTGATAACTAATATAACGTGGTGTATCTCATTCTGGCTTAACGTCGACTTCTAGGACACCTTGTACATACCTATATAATACTAGCTGTTGCCCGCGATTCCGTCAGCAAAGAATTAATCGCTATCCTGCGAGAACTATGCAATTTTCCAGGATAAATGTATCTTATATGTTAATGCAGGTTATGAACTATATGTGTGCCAAATTTCATCAGAATCCGTCAAACCGTTTTTGCGTGAAAGAGTAACAAACATCCATCCATCCATCCATAAAAATTTTCACGTTTATAATATTAGTGGGAATTAACATAAATTGGTGAATCTACTTCTTGAGAAAATAGACTCGTTTTTGATGTCCTTGAACCGTACCTTGCTCGAGTAGTGCCAATAGAAGTCCATGATAGACTCCTGTAGTCTCAGCAAGTAGTCGACGGTGCAGATGACCACGTTCACAGTCGTGGTGTTGCCAGCTTGGGTACGCAGGTAGTTCTGCCATTCTGTACAAATAGCAGATTGTGCAACGAGAGCGTAAAACGAGCCATTTTACCCGAGACGTTCATGTCCGCCGGTACAGAGAGGGTGGGTAGAAACGTCGAGGGGAAATGGGTTTAATGCTCGAGTTTTACACCCTGATTTTCACTTCGATTGCAAGGAAATTAAACAGGAACATTGGAAGTAAATGTTCGTTTATAAGATTTTTATTAATTTCATAATGTAAACCATCGGCTATAATAAAAACAAGAAACTATAAATTTCTAATATTCGTTATTGTGCCTGATTGCCTTGGTAATAGATGAAGACTTTACTATAAAATAAACACTAGAACATAAAAAGAAATTCAATAATGTGTTAGTTCTGCACTGAGCACGCGTGACAATTACAGCCCAAGCCCTCTCATTCTATGAGGAGACCTGTGCCCTGCAGTGGGACGTACAAATTCCGAGATGTAACTTACCTAAGTTGTGCCCTTCGCATGTGAGTTGTATGAACCGGAACAAGGCACAAGTAAACTCGGCGTCATGCATGTTCTTCTCTCCCGCCGCTCCCTCTAATCCCACGCCGAGGCCTGCGTACAAATAATAAACGTAAAATTTATTGAAGTGTAGGTTGGTACAGACGAGTTTATAAATATCAATACAGCCATCGTGTCAATTTTATTGCACTTTTGTGTATGATAGTTTTGACGTCTTAATGTAGCGTAAATGCAGTTATGAATATAACTTAGGTTTTGATTAAATAGATTAGATTTCATTTATCGTCAAAACTGTGTACGTAAGATCACATGTCAAACATTGAAGAGAATCAACAGCTTGCCCATTTCGGACGTACAATATAGGGATGTTGACACCACTAATCAATTGACGTACTTTTTATGAGCTGTCAAAACATAATTCTCCCATAAGCCGAATTTAGACCTGCAAGAAAAATCGTGCAAGTTGCATTAGATTGCGGCGCTCGATTGAGCGCTTCAATCTCGGTCGCTTTACGGCTTCGCAATGTAATGCAACTTGCAAGACTTTTCTTGCAGGTCTAAACTCGGCTATAGAGTTTGAAAGGCAATAGCAACTTATGACGTCACTTTATTCGCCAACTCAATCAACTAACTATTTATTTGTTTGAAAGCAACAAATCTAATTTTGCAGTTAATCGAAAATTAACCTTGTTTTCAGGGCTAAAATAAGCGTTTTTTTTTTACTGGAGTCGTGTCTTCGAATTCTTTTTTAATGGCGTCAAATTCCCTATTGTTTGACTTAACCTTTCGAAAACCCGAGCACTACCAACAAAAGAAAAGTACTGTCAAAACCCAAGAACATTATGAATATTTGCGTTTGGCTTCATTTGGTTTAATAAATAATAATAAATAATAAATATCACGGGACAATTCACACCAATTGACCTAGTCCCAAAGTAAGCTTAGCAAAGCTTGTGTTATGGGTACTAGGCAACGGATAAACATACTTATATAGATAGATACATACTTAAATACAGACAGTACTTTTGACAGTACTTTTTGGAGTTGAAAGGTTAAATAAAACTAAATTAGTTTTACCTTCAGCTTTTGTGTTTCGCTCGAAGGCGTCTAGATCCAGTACAGAACACGAGTTCATGAGTCCAGCGATGGACGTGAAGAAACCCACGTCCTTCTTGTCCTTCAGGTGGTTCAGCATGCCCTGAAAACAAAAAAAAGCGTCAAAAATATACTAAACCAAATAGAGTAATCTCGGGCCTCATAAGAAAGGTCAAAGTCACTCAGAGGGCGATGGAGAGGGCTATGCTCGGAGTTTCTCTGCGGGATTGCATTAGAAACGCAAATATCGCTCGTAGAACTGATGGCCGATGGAAGACGCAGTGTAGGTAGGCCTCCAACAAGATGGAACGACGACCTGGTTAAGGTTGCGGGATCGCGTTGGATGCGGATGGCGCGGGACCGATCTGTTTGGCGAGCCTTGGGGGAGGCCTATGTTCAGCAGTGGACGTCTTTCGGTTGAAATGATGATGATGATGGTTTTCTTACCCAGAATCAAGAGCGTTATTGATTTTGATGTTTAAAATAATTGTCCCCAATATTCCATACAATTTGTAAAAAAAAAAACAAATTAGATTAAAAAATAGTTACAAAACTGACAAAAATAAGGACATTTTTATTATTCATAATAAAGAATTAGTACTCGTGATTTTGAATAAGAAAACACCAAAAGGTCGTCCTTTAAAAAAGTGAAGTAAGTATTGGTTGTATGGAAGAGATAGCTTTTGAGCGATAAGACCGCCTATTATCTGCCTGATTTTTTATTTTGATAATTTTTCTGTACTGTTTTTGGTGTTCAATAAAAAATATTTCTACATTGTATTGTATTGTATTGTAAATTGTACACATTTCTTGAAAAATGCCCTGTAACACATACCGCCTAAATATGGGCCAGAAGCCCTATTGTCTAAGGCTTCTGACGCTTGCCTTCGCATTCACCGTCTCTTTCTGTCATCCTTTTATACCGTTTGACAGAAAGAAATAGTGATTGCGTCAAGCGTCAGAAACGTTAGACAATAAGCCTACAGGGGGTATGTATTACAATACCGAAGTACGAAAGACCGAATGTATTAAAACATCGAATGGGTCAAAAGACCGACACGATTTTTTTCTGAAACCGTAAACTTCTCAGATTTTATTAAAACGGCATCATACAGAACCCATTAGGTTAGGTTAGGTTTGTTTTATAACAATCTTAAAAAGTTAACGGTTTCAGAAAAAAATCGTGTCGGTCTTTTGACCCATTCGATGTTTTAATACATTCGGTCTTTCGTACTTTGGTATTGTAATACATGCCCGCCTACAGGAGTTGTTGAATGGCTTACCATCTGTATATCGATGTTGCCGCCCCGCAGTATGGAGATGCCAAGCTGCAACGTCTTCATGACCATGTCGCTGGGTATGCCCTTGGAGGCGGATATGTGGAGGAGGACCATCTCAGCGACGCCTCGATCCGCGAGACGAGCCTGGTGGAAGAGGAGCTTTTGCTTCTCCATTTCTTGCTCCTGGACAGATGAGGCTTGATTAAGTGAGTGGAATCTTAATATTTTTATACTAAATACAAACTGAAACATGGATACATAGAAAAAATCCAGAAAAAGAGACCAGCGCTGCGAATCGAACCCAGGTCCTCAGCATTCCGTGCTGCGTGCTTACCCCTACACCACCACTGGTATTTAGTATAAAGTAAAAAAAATATTAAGATTTCACGGGATGACCATAAAAGTAAAAAAATTGGAGTTAAAAATAAAAAATACAAAAAGACTCCAAAAACCAATATTGATAAGTGAGTGGAGCTTGTTTAACCATCGCATGTAAATAGCTGTGGCAATTTTGTGGAGTTTCTCAATAGATGGCGCTAGTATGCAAGGTAAAACAAATATGTTCGTTGTCTCCCGCTAGATGTCACTCTTGGATGCTGTCACACCATCGTGTAATAAATCCTGCTTGCTGCTGCGTTTCGTACGGTCAGTGAGAGCGCCGGGGGCCCAAAACCTCTTTGCCTCCCCCTCCCCTATTCCTTCGTATTTTTCAAGGCCGGCAACAGTACAGCAACTCAAAGAGTTGTTGATATTTATGGGCGGTGGAAATCATTTTCAATCAGATGACACGCTTGCTCGTTTTACTCCCTCTCATAAAAAAATGATCATAACATAATACATCTTCTTAACTTTTGGTCCTAATTAAATTTGCGGAAATAAATACCACTAAATTTTTTTTTAACCTTATGTCTCAACAGTTTGACTACAGATTTAATACCAAGCACGTTAATTTTAAGTTCAAATTTATCTTTTGTCTTACATACCATTAATATATCCATTGTAGTCTGCGTGCAATGAGACAAAAGAGTTAAATTGCGACTGTAATATAAATTTATATAAGAGAGTCCTGGTCTAATACATCCCTGTTAACACTACATATATTATGATAATAGTCGGAAATAATCAGTTAAGCTCCAAACGCACAGGCAGCGGAGGCGGTGACGGTTGTAATATTCTAACTTGTATGAACGAGTTTGCGGTACGGTACCGCACAACCGTTCATACAAGTTAGAATATTACAACTGTCATCGCCAGCGCACCGCCACACCTCCGTTGTCTGTGCGTTTGGAGCTTTAATGATTCGTGGCGTAATTGTTTTACATAGATAAGAAAGAGATTATGACGTATGTAACGCCTACCTATGCATGTTACTTTGAACAAAAGTTACCGCGGTCTATTTCGACGCCAGCGCCATCTAGGGGATAGTTGGGTTACTGGCGGTTTAGTTCTCCTACTCTCTCCTGGATGGCGACAGTAGCGGTCAGACTTTCGCGGATCCTTGTTCACAAATTTAATTTTAATTTCCTAATGAACATAGTCTACTTTTTATCACGGGAAAGTACAATAACCCCGCAGTAGTTAAACTATATTGTTTTAAACGTACAAACTTACGTGTATACTCGCTTTGCCTTCGTCCTCGCCCCCCGCTTCGGCTTCTCCACCCCCTTCTTCTTCTTCCCCACCCCCTTCTTCCTCTTCTTCTCCGCAAGACTTCGCTATAATGTATGCATACGACATGTACAGCGGATCCTCCTGTAAATTACAAAGGTTTGTTTATTTTGGTTCTTTAACTAAAATCAACTTTGTTACTCTGTCACTGACAACAGGATTTAGGACAGTATTTAGTATGAAAAATATGGTTTCACGGGATGACCGTAAAAGTAATAAAAAATGAAGTTGAAAAAAATAAATACAAAAAGATACTTCATACCAAACTTGTTAAAGTAGGCCCTGTAGCGCCATCTCTTGGTCCGGGTGGGCGGTTAGCTCCAAAGGAGTGTTAAAGTCTCTCGATAGAGGGTGTAACATAGATGTGCGTTTATCACTGCATAAGGTGATTATCTAACAGACTGAAATGTACGATGTGTAGAAAAGATTCGTGTCTAATCTCTAGACCAGTGGTGGTGTAGGGGTTTAGCACGCAGCACGGAATGCTGAGGACCTGGGTTCGATTCCCAGCATTGGTCTTTTTTCTGGGGTTTTTTCTGTGCATCTATATTTCAGTTTGTACTTAGTATGAAAAAAAAAAAAAAAAAACAGGATTTGGTAAAATACCCGGTAGGCAGCCGGGCACCGGTAGTTGGCCGTATAATGAGTGCGAAGAGTACGAAAGATACCTCACGTGCTCTTCCCACTCGTGCGAAAGATAGCGCTCGTTCCCTAAATATCAGAATTGCAAAATACTAGATTGCCGACTTACCCTATTTCTAAAATACCAAATTCCCAGAATATCAGACTTTCCTGTCACCGTGTTTTTCTCTGTATCGGATTGCCAAAAAAACTTGTTTTCAATGCACCATGTTCCATTCAAAACCGAATTCCCCTAATACCAGATAGTGAAATCACCAGGCTCGTCAGGCAGGTCGTGGTCGCCGTGGAGAGGCCAGGGGGTCGTGTTTTACGAGCCTGGTGATTTCACTATCTGGTATTATGGAAATTCGGTTTTGAATGGAACATGGTGTATTGAAAACAAGCTTTTTTGGCAATCCGATATAGAGAAAAACACTGTGACAGGAAAGTCTGGTATTCTGGGAATTTGGTATATTAGAAATACGGTAAGTCGGCAATCTAATATTTTGCAATGCTGATATTTAGGGAACGAGCGAAAGATAGGCAGAGGCTGACTACTGGGCGATATTATTAACCTTTTCAACGCCAACGACACATATAGGTGTCACAAAGTACAATGTCAAAGTGATCTTGACACAATGACATAAGATTCAAAGCAGGTTTACGTTTTGTCGAGGCGTGGCGTTGAAAGGGATAAAAGGCAATTATTATTAAAGGGCAATATTACTGGGTGTTTTACCCTTCATATTGCGTCACTGGTTGTAATAATTGAACCGTGAGCGAATTGTCCCGTGATATTATTATTAAAAGAAAAAGAAAGGGAAAGAGTTATCTGAATAAATAGTTTTATTATTATTATTATTATCATCTGTGACATCTCCCCTCTGTCACGTTACCTGTAAAGCACCGGAGCGCTCCGTCATCGCTCCGCGGCAGAAGGTCGTAACTAGCTGCGTGAGAGGATCCGGTTTGCCCTCCTCTTCCACCACGTCGCTCTTCTTCAACTCTGCGTCTTCGAACGATTGCTGGAAAATTTTGATTAGTTTAGCACTAGCTGTTTATCGCTATCCCGCGGGAACTTTGCAATTTTCCGGGATAAAAAGGATCCTATATTTTAATCCAGTTTATAAACTATCTGTGTGCTAAATTTCATCAGAATCCGTCGAACGGTTTTACTTTCATTCAATTAATTTCTTTCATGTTAATATGTTTAAAAATTACATCATAATATGGGAACGAGTCAAAATACATGAAGTATAAAAAGAATAATGGCGAAATACATAGTAATTTCATGTAATTATGATTTTGGATTAAACCATTGGAAAAGGTTAGCTTTGGTGCAATTTAAAACAAAGTAGTAAAGTAAAGTTGTCTATTTTTGAGAAGACTGCATGAAGGTATAACAAACACACCCGTACTCACAAACTTTTTCATTTATAATGGGATTTTTTTAAAACTAAACTGTGTTTGACCCCTATTTTACCAGATGGATAGTACGATGAGACCAAAGGCGTATCCCATTTTATTTGTCGTAAAAAAGCTTACCGTTAAGTCTTCTATCATGACTTCTTGTCCAATGTTTTCTTCCTCCAGCCACAGCTCGTAGTATGTTCTCGCAAATATGTTGCAAGCGCGATGCCTGTCAAATAATATGCTACGTTATATTATTTGAAAAATCCAAGATTACTCAGTTTTTATTATATCCCGGACTTATCACGACAGGTTATTGCTGAAACTATGTCGACGTTTCGACCACATTGCAGCGGCGGTTGTAACGAGTACTACACACTATAGCTAGTGCGTTACGAGAATCTAAGGATAATGTCTATGAATAATTTATTGAATCAGGCGTTACTTTGCGGAGGTCCATATTAATGAACTAAAACAATTACTTTGCTCACCCGCGACCTTACAATAGTTACGTTTATGCAAGAAATGTGTGTTCACGCAGTTCCTCCACCTCCAGCTCTGGTTGAGTTCGAAACGCGTCAGTGTAGCTTGGTGGTGGTGATGGTTGGGTTTATGTGATTTGTGTGTGTTCGTACAGTGTGGAGGTGGAGGAACTGCATGAACACACATTTCTTGCATAAACGTAACTATTGTAAGGTCGCGGGTGAGCAAAGTAATTGTTTTAGTTCATTAATGTCTATGAACTAAAACCCATTGCAATTCTGCGACCACAGACCCCGCGTGGTGTGGGATTTTTAGCTCACAGACTTATTTTATTAGGGTCGCTTTCAAAAAAATTGCACATAGTAAAAACAAAATCACGATCGCTTCCTTTGTGTAACGAAAGTTAGTCATACAAACTATTCGGGTCAGTTTTGTTACACAAAGGAATCAATTAAGTTTTATTTTAATTAAATCCCTTAATTGTGTACAATTTTTTTGATAACGACTTATTTTCGTAACACATACGGCGGTTGAAACGCTTCAGAGCCCTAATACCCATTATAACATACATAATAATTTCAACCAAGTCCACTACAACATAGGCCTCCCCAAAGGTTCGCCAAACAGATCGGTCCTACGCCAACCGCATCCAACGCATTCCCGCAACCTTAACTAGGTCGTCGTTGCATCTTGTTGGAGGCCTACCTACACTGCGTCTTCCGGGTGGACACCCCTCGAGTACCTTTCGGCCCCATCGGCCATCAGTTCTACAAGCGTGTGCCCTGCCCACTGCGATTCTGGCGATTCGTCGAGCTATGTTGGTGATTTTGTAATATACATACCGACTTATTTTATAAAGATGCGTGGATCTCAAGCAAGCGATAGCTGCTCGTTTTCTAGCAGCACATAGTACTCGCTTCCAGTTGTTAAGTCGCTGTGCCGGTTTAGTAGCCTGGTTAGTCCAGTGCAGCGTGCAAGTTGCAATCAATGTTACGGTTAATTAATTTAGAACACGCCTATAAGTCTTAGAGCTTGTCTAGTTTGAAATGACGCGCCCCACCACCGCGTTTGCGCACGGGATTTGGAGCTCAATTTGAGCTACAATAGAGTCTTTTGTAGCTTGAATTGAGTTTCGAATTCTGTGCGTGAGTGCGGTGGTGGGGCGCGTCATTTTAAAGTAGACAAGCTATACTACGAGTATTATTCATATTGTTAGAGATAAAATATTTGACAACACTGCTCACAGCTGGCACATTAAAAAATACAAAAAACACAATCGACTTCTTAAGTACATGGCTTGGCTTTAGTTCTGTAATTTTTCACCGAAAATATTTTTTCCCAACAGTTTTATAAGGACGGACGTTTTTTTAAACTGTAAGTAATTACTTCAGGTTTTTTTATAACCTAACCTATAAGGTTCTACAGGATATTCTTAAAATATATCCTGAAAAGTTTAGTTTCAGAAAAAAAAGTTGTTCGTCCATATGAAACAGTTGGGAAATGAATCATTTGGGAAAAACATTTCCGGTAAAAAAGCCAGGATCCCATTGGCTTTTTCAATGTATTCTAGTTTTAGTATAATTTAGACAAAAAACTTACGACGAGAAAACCATTAAACTTATAAGATATCGATCAAAAGTTTGACAGTGATCTAGATATTAGTAGACACACATTTATGTCGAGCACACGTTTGAACCTGGTGAGAGAGTGAAGTGAGAGCTGTCTGAAGCAAGCTATGACGGCGCGCTTGCGCTGTATCGACACCACCGAGCGGTACACGTTCTTGCTCATTTGCTGCGGGTGGTCGATCTATGCGCGGATACGGATAAATAAATATAAAGGCGATACATAAACTGTAAAAATACAATACATATTGAGTGACTCGTTTTTAAAAAAATTGTAAACAATTAAGAGATTTAATTAAAAAAAAAAACTTAACTGATTCCTTTGTGTAACGAAAGTTGCCCGTATAGTTTGTATGACTAACTGTCGTTACACAGCGGAAGCGATCGTGATTTTATTTTCATTAAGCCCTTAAAAATGTATTTTTTTTAAAACGACCCGGTTTTGATTTGATAGACAATTTGCTATGATACCAAAAGCTAAGTTTTATGTTAAGGCGTCAACATTTTCGGTCATCTTGACCATTACACCATGAGTGCACCCAACCGACACCTTCAAAATAACTCAATTGCTTGCATATGCGACTAGTGGTGCCATCTATCGCAACTATTACAAGTCACGGCTCCCACGTTCTACATTATGTACCACATTTATCTTATACATACATATTTTTTGTCTCTAGTAGAACGTATCTAGTATCTACACACTACAAGAAATAGTGTCTAGTTTTAATAAGTTTTTGTTTGAAAAAAAAATAGAATCTTTCTCAGCCGTCTGTATTTTTACTTGACTGTACGTACTTGCATTATCATCGATTCTAAATATGTATATCAAATTTCTAGTCAATCCAACCATTGAAAGTGAGTCAAATTTGACTAGTAAGATTACTAAAAGCTTTTACCTTTGACTCTAACTCTTAAGCGTTCTTCCTTAAGGTTCATAATCAAATTTAGTCGATTTTTCTACCGCCATAAATGCTTTACATAAAGACATTTACGACTTCGACTTTAATAAGAAAAAGCCTGAACTAAATGAAGACATTTATGACTTTGTTAAAGATAACTTACCATATGCAACCCGAAAAGTACTTTGCTCATAGCGACGATCCTTTCCACGGTGTCATCAATGATCTTGGCCTTGTTTTCTGCCGTGTTCTCAGTCACTGTGGTTTTGCTCTTCGAACCCAGTTTGCTGTACAAGTAATGCTGCCAGGACATTTCGTCGGCGGGGTCGATTTTGTCTGGGAGTGTTAGTTGGATCTTGGCGAACTCGGCTACGTCTTGTTCGGACATTTTCTGTGAAGAAAAACATACACCATAAGATACACAGAACAGATGGCCGTTGGGGCTAAAAAAATCTTGAATGGAGACCAAGGACTGGTAAGTGTAGTTATCCGGACGGGCCTTTCATAAGGTCCTACCAATTCATGTTAATCTACTTGATACCAGATGGCGCTAGGGTCGCTAAGACGTTACCTCGGTGAAGCGGTTTTTGCAATGCTGCACTAACTCCTGCTCTCTGCCAGTCACTGGTAGGATACGAGCTTTGAGTTCCCCATCCGTCGTGGTTGCCCCTGTATGTAATACTAGATGGGGCTGATTTCTATATGTATTACCTCGAGGAAGCAGTCCTTGCAATAGGGATATTGACGCCATTAAAAAATAATTCGAAGATATGACTTCAGTAAAAAAACGCCTTTTTTAGCCCCGAAAACCTGATTAATTTTCGATTAACTGCAAAATTAGATTTTTGTTGCTTTAAAACGAATAATTAGTTGATTGAGTTTGCGAAAAAGTGACGTCATAAGCCGTTATTGCCATTCAAACTCTATAGGAGAATTGTGTTTTGAAAGCTCATAAAAGTACGTCAGTTGATTTGTGGTGTCAACATTAATATTTTGCACCAACTCCTGCTCTCTACCAGCGTCGCTTGCATCTCCTAGTCTTGAGTTCCCCATTCGTTGTCGTAGTTCCTGTATTTGATACTAGATGGCGTTGAGTCTCTACCCCGAGGAAGCGTCCTTGCAATGCTGCACCAACTCCTGCTATCTACCAGCGTCGCTTGCATCTCCTAGTCTTGAGTTCTCCATCCGTTGTCGTAGTTCCTGATACTAGATGGCGCTGATCTCTATAAGTATTACCTTGAGGAAGCGGTCTTTACAATGCTGCACCAACTCCTGTTCTCTACCAGCGAACAGATTCAAGCCCACTGGTAGGAGACGCTTGAGGCAGGCCACCATCAAAGAAGCCTGGACTTCTTTGTCTTTGTCCCGCTTCTTGTCGCGATGCTTCTTCTTTTTCTGTGAATTGGAAAAGTCTTGTGCGTCATCACATCATGTCATACTTGGGACTTACTAAGCAACTTAAAGGTAAAAATAGGCATTGAATAGTGACAGTGAGAACAGTGAAAGATACTCATCTCATCATAATGCATAATGATATGATATGATATGCTATGATACATCGTATCATACCTTACTGTACCGAATCACACCGTACTTAAGTTAGGTACCATATCATATCACATCATGTCTTTTAATTTGTAAAATAAGTTAGACTAACCTTCCCACCGCCCTGTGGCGCCCCATCAACCACCGTGGTCACTCTCCTCGTAGCTGTTGGCATGATCAGGACCTGTTATAAATATGAAAATAAATTACTACAGTTGAATGAGCCAGTGGCTAAAGAACTACCATCAAAGTCAGAACTTGTGCTAAAATTCGAATCCCAGTAAAAAAATTTTAGGGATCATATTTCAGTCAAAACATCCGAATTCCAATGAGTCCCAATGGTACCTACTTAAAATGTCCATAGACGACGGTGGTCTCTAAACTAACATTACGCCCGTTTGTCGGCATTTACATATAGGTATAAAAAAAAACTCAATTTAATTTCTTTACTTGGTTCGTTTAAGATTTGGTATCCATAGTACATACATGCAAGCTACTCACTTTTTAAAAATGAGGTAATTTTGGGGTTTTTATTCAAAATCACGACCAAATTTATTTTCATAAAGAAAAAGTGTCCTTATTTTTACCCGACCGCCGAAGGAGGGTTATGTTTTTTTTAGTTAGTTTTGTGACGATTTTTATGCAGTTTACACAAAACTGGCACATTTTTTTAAATGGAAAATTAAGGAAATTTTTTTACCATTAAAATTTACTTTTTTTTTATTTTACTTTTTACTGGTTGTACTAACCATGTTGTCGATTTCGTTGGCCGATATGAAGTTTTGTTCCTCCTTCAGGAAGTACTGGCTCTTGGACCAGATGTTGAAAATTTCCGCTACGTGGTTGTACAGCTCTTCGGCCTCTGTAGGAGCATACAAATAAAACCATGTTACGAGTTGTGATGTATTTGTATTTGTATCCGCAGATATAAACATTGGAAATACCACATTCTATGTAAATGAGACTATCCATAACTTATTTAAAAAAAAACTGCATGTATGGATTTTTGAAAAATCGCTTGTTTTAGTCGGGACTCGAACCCGGTCAAATGAGACAAAGAATTTATCTCTAAATAACACACACAATCAAAATAACACAAAGCCAAATAAAACTTGTTTTTAAAAATAAAGGAAAGTTGCTATTTCTAATATTTAAGGTTGTTACCCTCCATGTGGCGTTCCTTTTTTCCCACCCTGTTTAGATATCATGCATCATCATCATCATCATCATCATCATCATCATCATCATTTCAGCCGAAAGACGTCCACTGCTGAACTTAGGCCTCCCCCAAGGCTCGCCAAACAGATCGGTCCCGTGCCCTCCGCATCCAACGCGATCCCGCAACCTTAACCAGGTCTTCGCTCCATCTTGTTGGAGGCCTACCTACACTGCGTCTTCCGGTCCGTGGACGCCACTCGAGAACCTTTTTGCCCCATCGGCTATCAGTTCTACGAGCGATGTGTGTACGTGTGACTTTAGTTCTTGCGCGGATTTCATCATTTCTAATAGAAATTTTCAGATATCATGTGAAGTCATTAAAATCACTATTGTTACTACTTTCACGGAGAGTCATTTTGAAAATAAGCGTATGTTAACCACGAAACACTACAATTGTAACGCAAGTCTGACTCGGCTTTAATCTCAAGTCAAGATCTCCTGGAAAGAGCCTCTCTGTTGTGGCCAATCTTCTGGATTCCTGTTAATCCTGGATTTTCTGGAAAACGTTATCGTTTGTCAATGTGTTCGTGTGGATAAGCCACGTTAGAGAGTTTACGCATTATGTTGTCCAGAAAAACCAGGATTAACAGGAATCCAGAAGATTGGCCACAACAGTGAGTTTGTGTATTTTTTTAGTTTGTGTATTTTTTTTTAAAAATTATAAAATTCCTGATCGACGGTTGTCAATAATGTTTTTTTTTTCCTTATTTTTGTACAATAAAGAGTTTACATACATACATACAATTCTACAAATACGTTGATTAGAATAAATAATTCAAACAACTGTAACAAAGTTCCTGTCATAAGCATTGCTTTTCAAAATAATTTTCATGACTGTCTCATGTCACCCGTCGTTCGACCATTTTCACTCAACATTATGCTACTCACAACTCAACTCTGTGCTTTACACGAGCAAAAACGCGGGGAAAGCTTAGTTTGTAATATACTGACCGTTGACGTTGTTTCGTAGCCAATGGTTCCTCTGCAGGTCGACGTACTTGATCAGCAGTGGATAGAACGAGTAGATGTCCCTCACCAGAAGCTGCCAGTCTTCTTGAATCTGGGATTCCACTTGCGAAGTGTCGTCCGTGGAAGACTGCGGAAAAGTTGTTGTTTTATTACAAGGTATAATTTTATAATCGCAAACACTTTAACCCTAAAAAAAACAATAATGATGATGATTAATGACATTATAAGCGCATCAAAGGTTCCTTACAAACTTGTATGTAATAAATAGTTCGTTAATTGGGGCAACTTTGATAGTTTTAAAATCGCTATAAAGTCGACATTATCCATAATGAGGTAAATGGTTGACATGCAGAAAAAAAGAAGGTCGATGAATACATCGACAAGGAATAGCAAATGCTAACAAAAATGCGCCAGCTAACTACTATTTAAAGTCGCCCCGCATATAATAAGTATAAACGGTACCTATACAAAAAAGTCTTATCACATCTAAGCGGCTCACACACGTGGCCCAATTTAGCATGCCTTTTACAGTCTAACTATTGTTTTATTTTTTTCTTCTTAATTCTAAGATATATAAATCTAACCTGAGTTCACTGACCCCGAACCTGAGTTCATTGGCCCCGTGATAATAGCCAAAAGTTTGAGATCCACAATTTCTTCAATTGCAGGCGCGTGGTGTAAGATCGGACGGAAAAAATTTAAAAAAATAAAAATCTTATCCGAAATCAGGATTCGTAATGCTATCTGCCCAATAAGTACTATATGTTTA
Source organism: Archips xylosteana (assembly GCA_947563465.1). Taxonomy (NCBI): domain Eukaryota; kingdom Metazoa; phylum Arthropoda; class Insecta; order Lepidoptera; family Tortricidae; genus Archips; species Archips xylosteana. The sequence continues at coordinate 5,439,834 of OX387369.1, forward strand.
TCAGTGGGTAAAATCGGATATTTCTCTATAGTAAACTCTATGGCTAGCGGCAATAGCAATGAAGTTGCAGGCTCGCCCGTTCTTACACCACCACGCAAAAATTTACTGTTGTCAATTTTTTTTGTTTCTGAAGTTTAAACACTCATCACACACCCACCTTTATAGAGATAGATACGAAATGGAGAGAGATACGAAAAATCAGAGTTGTAGATTATTTTATTCTTATTATTTTGATAGTTAAATAACGCACGTAACATATTTACAAGCTGAGAAAAAAATTAAAATCCAACATCATCTCAACCCACCTAAAACCGTCCGAAACTTTGCCGAACTCACAAGGTTCTGGGTCTATGGGAAGTAGGTACCCTATAGGTTTTGATTCTCCTGCGAAATGAGGCATAAATGACTGTATATTGCGTTGCGTTGACTTGATGTCTAGGTGGCGCTAGGGATAGGGATGGTCGCTACAGTTTAAACTACATGCATACATAAAATCACGCTCATATTCCCAAAGGGGTAGACAGAAACGTTTAATTAGTATAAACTAACCTTAATAAAACCTCGCAAGCTCTCCTCCTTATGGAACATTGTGTCCGTCCGTTTCCTGACCCTTTCAGCTAGCGGGAGGAACGAGTCCCTCAGCAGTTCCTCGGAACTGTTGATGATAATCTGCTGGGTGTACGTCGCTATCCTGGTCATCCATGGAGCGCTTTCGTTGCCTATGTTCTTCTTGATGAGTTTGAGCACGTTTTTGAGCAGCTGGTTCATGTGGTCCGCCGTTACCATGGTTACGTGGTTGCTGGAAGAGTATTTGTTTAACATACGTTGTATAAAGTTACTAGCTGTTGCCCGCGACTCCGTATTCGTTTATCGCTATCCCGCGGGAACTATGCAATTTTCCGGGATAGAAACTAACCTATCCTTCCCAGGGTCTCTAACTATCAGTGGCGGGAGTGAAAATTTTTGAAATTAAAGCCCGAGCAAAGAAAACCTAAAACCCATTTATCCTTTCTTGAAAGTGCAGTAATGGAAGAGAAGCTTTTGGTAACTTCGAAAATTTAGTCAACCCGGGGGGGATCGGGTTGTTAGTACCACTCGCCACTGAACTATCCTCATACCAAGAGTAAGTAGAAGAAGAAGAAGAGTAGGTAAGTAGTAAGAGTATTGAGTTGTTGATATTTATTGGCGGTGGTGATCATTTTCCATCAGATGACCCACTTGCTCGTTTGCCTCCCTCTCATAATAAAAATAAAAAAGGAATCATCTAAACCTGTTCAACGGTTTAAGCGTCAAGAGATAACGTACAGATGGACACAATTTCGCATTTACAATATTACTAGCTTTTCACGCGACTCCGTCCGCGTGGAATTAATAATTCGGGCAGCTTATTTTTTTATTCAAAAAATAAATAGTAAGCAGATTGATGAGAAAGCAGATTGTAAAAAATACGCTACCCAAGTTACTAATTCCACGCGAAAGAAAGTCGCGGGCAAAAGCTTGTACCTAAGCTACAAAAAAACATCCTCACCCTCCAGTCGGTGTGACGTTGTCGGGCCCCTGCGCCCACCAGAATGGCAGATACGAGCACAGCAACGGCAACACCACGTCTATGATGTGGGGCGCTTCGTTGTACGTCTTGTCGGACTCCACGAACTGGTCCACTTCGCCGAGTATGGTCTCTAGCGTCGGCATGGATTGCTCCATCTTGGCCATGATATCTGTGGAATAGATTTAGTCTAAATCATCATCATCATTTCCACTTGGATGCTCGTGGAACTCTTTGGGGGAGGCATTTGTCCAGCATTGGACGTCTTTTGGCTGGTATGATGATGATGAAAGACTAACGAGAAGGAAGGCTAAGTTTGGTATATAAAAAAACCAAAGAGTTGTCGACGGCGGTAGATATGAATGGGTGGCAAGTTCGTCGACACGTTATAAAGTGAAAGCTCCGAGAAGGTACAATTTTTTAAAATGAAATGCAAAGAAAAGTTACTTTCATTGATATATTAATAGCGCTACTGGTGAATTTCGGCAAGAGCGACTGCTAAAATATTGAAAAAGGGTCACGATACATCCTTTACTCCTTTGACTTTGAGTTCCTTTTCAGACTTCATGGCGTCTTATTTTTCTATGTACTTGTTTTTCTGTATTGTATTCTTTGTGGTGTACAATTAAGAGTCTTTGTATTATATTGTACGATTGTTTGCTCTTTCATGTGCCTTTAGATGGCTGCAACTCATTGGTGCTGGCTATAACATGACAAGTTTTGAGGTACCAAGCAAGGTAATTCGCTTTCGAGTTCTTTTCCATACTTTACGGTGTCTTACCTCACATAACTTTCTACCATAATTTTCTTTTCAACCATTTTCCAATTTTGCGCAAGGTCTTACCGATATCCTTTTTGGCCTTCTTAATTTCTGACCATGCACAAAGAAATAAATAAGGTTTTACTTGGCCTCGGATCTTTAATGTCCGACCCTGCGTGAACTCCTACCGCAAAGTTTTAGGTCTTTGCTCTTACCTTGGGCCTCAAGCGAGTGGTCAGCAATGCGGTTGAGCAGCGAGAATTGGTTGTGCTTATTGAGGTGAGGCTCCAAGAACGCGACCGGGAACGTGGAGCTGAATGCGCCGAGACAGGATCCCTGTAAAAAAGCCAGTTAAGTTTGAGTCAGTCTTGGTAGGTCTTGGTCGGTCTTGGTGGTTAGGTTCCGTACAAACTTGTATGCTTAACGACCGCTTTAGCCTAGTTGGTTGTGACCCTGCCTACGAAGCAAGAGGTCCTGGGTTCGATTCCCGGTAAGGGCATGCATTTGTGTGATGACCACGAATATTTGTTCTTGAGATATGGATGTTTTCTATGTATTTATGTATTTATTTATCTATATAAGTATGTTTATCGTCGTCTGGTACCCATAGTACAAGCTTTGCTTAATTTGGGACTAGGTCGATTTGTGTAATATTTATTTATTTATTTATGGTATAATTGCAATTCACATGTAAATAAGTACAACTCGATCATATGAAACCCAGAAGGGCGCAGCATTTTTGAGTGAGAGAAATTAATACAATAAATTGATATCTTAAAATAAATGAAGGATTTCAAAAATAAAATAGAAAAAAAGAAATTGGTCTATGGGGAGTACTCTATAGGTGTTAACTCTCCTGCAAATGTTAGAAAATAAAGCTCAAAGCTTTGGATTGTGTTGACTTAGAAGTGAACTGAAACAATTACTTTGCTCACCCGCGACATTACTATAGTTACGTTTATGTAAGAAATGCGTGTTCACGTAGTTCCTCCACCTCCACACTGTACGAACATACACAAATCACACAAACCCAACTATCACCACCACCAAACTACACTGACGCCTTTCGAACTCAACCAGAACTCATCTTCAGAGTAGGTACCACAACCGTACGCTGCGCTACCGAATAACATAGGTATAACATCTGCCTTGAGAAATATTTCTTTCATGTGATTCTGATAATAGAAACAAAAAGTTTGGTCAGTCGTTAGTCAGCTATAAAAAAAATTCCAACTTACCAAAGCAGGCTTGTGTCGCTCTATCTCTGTCTTGAGATACTTCCGGTCGTGCGTGAGGCCGACGTCAGTACCGAGCGTGTACATGGAGCCCAGAATCTTGTATGATGCCACTTGGATTTCGTCCACTGGAAAAAAAAATCATCATCGTGCACAATTCAATCAATACTGTGACACAGTAAGTATACAAATGTTCATGATTGATTCGAAGAAAAGAAGGCTAAGTAGGTGAAGGTGATGACTTCGAAGCTATAAGACATAGCTTACCATACATTTTTTTCGTGTACTTGTTTCGCTGTATTGTTTTGTGTGTGTTGTACAATAAAGAGTATTGTATTGTATTGTGAAGATGTTTTTAAAAATTCCAATCTCATTACTAATATTTAAGCATTTTTTTGCACAAGTTTATTGCCTTTTAATAAAATTTATACTTAAATTGTTCCGTTATTCAATGAAACTCAGAATTCTATATATGATATATGCCTACGTTCCTAACCTAACCTTGTTTATCGCACCAACGCATTAAATTTACAGCTTCGAATAAAATTTAAGCAATATGTTATAAAATTTCAACACACGTAAACCGAGTTTATAAATATTATTTTTTAAATATGTAGGAAAATATTTTCAAGAAAAAATCTTAATGTCGCGGAATACCTTAAGCCGAGGATGTTTAATAGCTTTAAGTTTGTTTACGGTAAGATTTATTTATTTAATAATCAAGAGATTTCCAGTAATAAAAGAATAATATCATTTTCCCAGATAGTTGATAATATCGAAATTGACATAACATCTGCAAATAAAAATCAGCAAACTGATACAGAACCAATACTTGCTGATGTCATGAAAAATATAACACGCGTCAACACAATGTTACAAGACTTGATAAAGAACTATGAAAAATTGGAAAAACTATCTAAAACACATAGTGAAGAAAGCGATTCTACGGACACAGAGGTCGAAGAACTCTTCAATAGTGAAAGAAGTAAAAGAAGTAAATCTAAAACGAAATCGACTACGACAGCTCTAACGCTTAAAGCATACGCCACAGCAATGTTTTTTGAAGAACGTGACCCATCTCCAGACAGCAAAAGCGAAAATCAAGATACAAAATCAAGCAGTGACAGTGTAGAAGCGAAAAAAATAGAGCCACTAAAGAAAAAAGTACAACAGCAAAAGAAGGAAAATGAGCATAACAGTAAAAATAAAGCCAAAAAAGGTATACGTACAGTCGAAAAACAAGCAGGCACTCAAAATAACGCGAGTCAGGTAGAAAATAAAGCTAAAGAAAATTTGGTACCAGCTATAAAGGCTCTAAAAGACCTTATAAAAGACATGTCCTATGAACCGGAAACGACAGATAGTGAAGAAACAAATGAAAAAAATGAATCTGCCACGTCAACTACTTCACATACTTCTGCTATCACACCGATACTACCGGGAAAGTTATTGAACTCAAAAGAAAAAGCCCTGCCTAAAGGGGGCAAACACTTAGAACCTAGACTAGAACATTACGAAATGCCTGAAGTCGTAAGAAGAGCAAGAAAAAATAATGACGATAATACCATCTTGATCGGTACACCTGTAAAGAAAAACCAGACAGAGAAAAAGGAGAAGTCCCATGCAAAGAAAAATGTTGAGCCTAAAGGCAAAAAGGTAACACCTAGCATATTATTGCTTAATAAAGATTCAAACAGAACAAGAAACAGAAATTGTCTTTCTTTTGTCAATAATATAAACGACTTTTAGTCATTTTTAAGCCATTGTTTTTTGTGCAGATAGAACCAACGTGGAGCCTCTCAGAGACAGAATCATCAGATGAAATCAAAATAATACAGAATGAGGAATTGAAAACCAGTGTGCTGCGGCAGGCATACGGCGATGCCTGCCTGAGGCTCGTCGTTAGAAAGTGTTTCATGGTAAAAACAATAAGATATGTCACGTAAAATATTAGTAATTTAATAGGCAGAGGTGAAATAGTTTTTGACGTGACTTCGTCTACTAAATCGATGAACCTGCCGGGTGCAAACACGAAAAAGGATGACGCAATGTAACGATACGTAACGTTACATGTACCTACAGAGCGGCGAGGGCCAGTTGCAATAGAGCGGCGTAGGCCAGTTACAATAGAGCGGCGAAGGCCAGTTGCAATATTACGTAATACAATCTTAGTACTAGCGCTCGGGTAATTTTTATTAAATGTTTTGTTATGACGTTGTCACGTTAAACTATCGTCCGTAAACCGACTTTACAGACAACCGGTTTTTAAAAGACATCACCATTATCTCCGGCCTGTCTGGCCGGCTGTAGTTCCTATGCGGTCCAGTGCGGATAGGAGACTTCACGCCGGCCATTGAATTGCTTTGTAGTTTTAGGGTGCTTTTCCGATAGAGATGTGCTATGCAGCTATGCTGCAAAGCTGTGAAAGCTACGCTGCGAAACATCGTGACCGTTTTCACTAATGCTAATGTAGCTATTTATGCGAGGAAGATGCGCAGCTCGAGCTATACGATGTATTGAGGCAATAGAACCTCAGGGTTACTTGGCTAAACCGTTGTCCACGGTCCTGTGTTTGATAGGGCATATCAACCCACTTGGCTACCACAGCTCTAAGGCTGCTTATCCACTGGAGCTAAGCGGAGCGAAGAGATAATGCAGAAAGGGGTTGCGGACTGTGCCTGTCCATAGACGCAGAGCTAGATAGCAAGGAAAATAATGTATTGGCAAAATCAGATATATATTTTTTAACTTCTTGTATTTTTTTAAATAATAATATGGAGAAATAAATTATAATAAATATTTTTCCGTGTTTAGGAGGCAAAACTCTTTCGATTCCAGTAGTAATTTTATTTTCAGGTGTCAAAAAATCAGGTGTCAATATAAACCGTTTAAATTAGTTCTCGCCCGCGGGGTACAGAGGGGCCGAGAGAGGTGCGGGCGGCACACGAGGCGTCCTTTGTCGTCATACCCCCCGGCCCCTGTACCGCGCGGGCGACGACTCAGTTAAACGGTTTAGCTATAGTGGTGGAATTTAATCTCACCGCTCCGCGGCCTCACTACGCTCCAGTAGACAGACAGCCTAAAAATGCTTTTACATTACTTTTTTCTGTTCAGGCTTGCAAATCAGTACTAAAAGAAGTCTGCCATAAAAGGGAGCATTGTCCAAAAGACGTCCACGTCGCGTTTAAAGCAAACGCCGTGCGCGGATGTAAAGATGTCTTTTATAACACCAACCATTCTATCGACTTTAGAATGTACAGTGGGAAGAAAGATGACGACGGTAGGTACTACCCTGGTAATGTGAAAAATGCGCTGGTATTACCTTAGTAGGAGATTCGGCAGTAGAAATATACAGGGTGGAATTTTGTAATGCCACTTCCAGGGAAAGTAGGTACTGTAAATACTGAAAATATAAAGATTTACTCAAAAGAAACAAACTAGGTAAATTAAATGAAGGAAAAACTATGACATCTGGACTTATAAATTCGTGTATACAACAAAATGGAGCCCAATAGGCTAGTTTCCTAAAAAAATCTAATTAGTTCGTCATTTAAATTATCAAAAAATATTGGACACGTATTTTTTCTTTTGTCAATTGAACAAAAAATGACGGAGATATTGTATGTTGAAGTTCCGCGTGACGTCACGATTCGCTACACTTTTTAGCGAACCGTGACGTCACGAGCCCCCACTCCCGAACTTTGTCGCGCTTTATCTTTGTCGTTTTTTGTTCAATTGACAAAAGAAAAAAAAAGTGTTCAATATTTTTTGATAATTTAAATGTCGGACTAATTGTAATAGTGTTTTTTTTACCCAGGACACTACCCTATTAAAATAAGTTGTGATTTCACGGTTTTCTATTTTTATTTACTATGTTTGTAAGAGAGATTTGATCCTTATGATTGACTCTATCGATAAATCAGATAAAAATACAGGGTGCTGTTTTATCAGATTTTAGTCGGTTCGATTCCTGGATGAAGCAAGCGAATTTTCGAGAATCTTCGAATGGAGTTTTCTTTCTTTTTAAAAATAAAGTAATGCTTTTTTGAGTATATTTTCCTATTTTCAGTATTTAGAATACTTTCCCTGGAGGTGGCATTACAAAATTCCACTCTGTATACTAGGTACTAGCTATTGCCCGCGACTCCATCTGCAAAGAATTCGTTTGTCCCGCGGGAATTATGCGTTTTTCCGGGATAAAAATTATCGTATGTCCTTCCCAGATCTTTCGTTTAAAATATACATCTTTATCTTATGTTACTAATATTATAAACGCGAAAGTTTGTATGGATGTACCTATGGATGTCTGGATGGATGTTTGTTACTCTTTCACACTATAACGGTTTGACGGATGAGATGAAATTTCAAATGTAATTTCGCACATTAATTCCGAAAAACTCAGATGTGCGAGTCGGGATTAGAACCCACGATCCTCTGCTTGAGAGACCCATAGGTCAAACCGCTAGGTCACCACGGCATTTTATGTCCAGACACATACCAAATTTAATCTAAATCCGTCCAGTGTTTCTAGCGTGTGTTTTCCAGTAGTACCAAACACACACACACACACACACACACACACACACACACACACACTTACGCATTTATGATATTAGTAGAATTACCGTATCATAAGACTATTACTCCCTGTTTCACCATCCATTGATCAAATTTATTTGACGGATAAATGTGATGCCGTCTCTGTTTGTTTTGTTCGAATAGACGGAGACGGCATCACATTTATCCGTCAGTTAAAATTAATCAATGGGTGGTGAAACAGCCCCTTATTGAGGGTCACTTCAAGTAAAGCCAATTGTAAAAATATGGGTGCACACAACTTGCTCATAAATATGTCCCATAGCTCTTATGGCTTTGGGCTTAAAACAACTGAATTTCATAATACTAAGGTATTCACTAATACCCCTAATTTCCAAATTGCCATGGGCTCATAATACCTAAAAAATACCTAAAATTTCAAATTGCCTCATCTTAAAATTTGAAATTTTAGGTATTTTTAGGTATTATGAGCCCATGGTAATTTGAAAATTAGGGGTATTAGTGAATAAGGTATTATGAAATTTAGTTGTTTTAAGCCCAAAGCCTCTTATGTCGTCGAATTAAGGTAAGTATAGGCATATAACGATGGGAGGATTAAATCGATACTTATTTTTGCACTTGATCGTACATCTATCGACGCGCACACGGTATTGGCTTATCTCACTCAAATAAAAGCTTTGCGTCTACACCATAAGAGCGAAAAAGGCGTGGATCGGTTCTAATCGGCTGGCCAAAAACAGGCGAGTTTGAAAAATCAATCAGATACTAAATCAAATTTGATTTTATTAGTTTCAGATGACTTCAATGACTTGACAAGAGCCGGGTATCTATCGATGGCGTGTTTCCCGTACAAAAGAACGGTAATTTCAGTTTTTTTATACAGGGTGATCAAACCAAATGCGCCAGTATGGAGAAATCAGAAACTATGAGAGATCGCGAATTCTGTTCTTAGGAACAAAGGCTTCGGTTTTAGATTTAACAAAAATGCAATTCAAACATGTAATGCACGGACAGTTAAAGTGTTAAATTCCATTTTGGCTAGAGATCGATATTTTTCTACTCCTGATCACCGATTAAAAATCACCGAGTGTAAGTGTATAAGCGGATTGGGAAATTCACACACCATTTAATTTTTGAGGTGTCCCGATCTCGTTAACCGCCCACTATTTGAACAAAGCCATCGTATTCTATAATGTCCTAAAGTGAGTAATCCTCAGTTTAAAATGAACGTAAATATAAGATAAAATAGCTCATTGAAATAACGACTTTATTATTTACAGTAGAGAGTTCATTTTAAATGAAACTTTGTTTGTTTTGGTTGCATGTTTACGACGCATTCAATTCGAAAAATATTATCTGCCAACAAAGTTTCATTTAAAATGAACTCTCTACTGTAAATAATAAAGTAGTTATTTCAATGAGCTATTTTATCTTATATTTCCGTTCATTTTATAAACCGAGGATTATGCACTTGAGTACATAATAGAATACAATGGCTTTGTTCGAAAGGTGGGCTGTTAACGAGATCGGGACACCTCAAAAAATTCGTACTATACCTCGCGATTCTTTCCTTCATCATAAAGCTTATGTCTGGTCTATGCAAACACATAGAGTCATATTATTATATCGATCTAGACAGTTGTGAAATAGTCTTCTATCTTCCGTTTTCCAGCCAGTGAACGAAGCAGTCAGCCCAAAACAAAACGTTACCATAGATCCCGAGACCAAATCTATGAACATACTCAGGGACAGATACGAAGCCGCGTGCCAGGAGCAGTCCATGAGGAGATGCTATAAGGCTTGCACTAACGCAGCCAAACAAGCGTGCAGCGATGACAAGTGCAGCGGAAGGAGGCTGAAGGAGTTCGGTGTCGCTTGCAAATCACGATGCAAGAGGAACTACGGAATCAGGGAGAGGAAAAAAAAGGATTCCGATTCTGATTCGGACTCCAGCAGCGATTCTGATGATTCCGACAACAGCAAGTCAGGTGGAGGTGATAAGTCGAGGTGATTTTGGGAAACGTTACGAAAATAAAGTTTAAGTATGTGACGTGGGTTTTATTTTTGATAACTTTTTTTGGAACGTTAACGGAATAGGGGAGGCGGAGATCGCTCTTATGCGATAAGGCCGTTTATTAGTTACCTCCTGTTTTTTCACGTGCCTGTTTTCTGTATTTCTTTCTATGTGTTCTTCAATAAAGAAGTATTCTATTGTAATGATTAATGACCGATAAAGCCCTCGGAAAATTTTGGCCACTATAAATTGAAACTTTGCCGATCAGGAAAAGTTGATATTTGCTTTGAAGTATTACTACAGTTTGTAGGTACGCTGGGCCTTACGAGGTGAGATAAATTCACTTTTGTACATCTTTTCCTCTTGTTATCTATTATTGTCATGAGTATTATGTACACTAAAGAGTGTTACATACACACAGTTAACAAAGACCCAAAGATCTAATCTAGGTATGAACATTTTTTCTTTTTACATACAACTGACCCGTGGTCCCACCTGATGAAAAGTGCAGATGAAGCCAACGGTGTATTTCAATGGTTCAGTAACAACCTAATCACTCTAGTCTTGAAGAGCGCTAGGTAGGTGGGTAGGCTAGGTAGGTAGGTAGGTATGAACATACTCCGGGCCGGGACAGATACGAAGCAGCGTGCCAGGAGAAATCCATGAGGAAATGCTATAAGGCTTGCACTAACGCAGCCAAACAAGCGTGCAGCGATGACAAGTGCAGCGGAAGGAGGCTGAAGGAGTTCGGTGTCGCTTGCAAATCACGATGCAAGAGGAACTACGGAATCAGGGAGAGGAAAAAAAAGGATTCCGATTCTGAGTCGGACTCCAGCAGCGATTCTGATGATTCCAACAATAGCAAGTCAGGTGGAGGTGATAAGTCGAGGTGATTTTGGGAAACGTTACGAAAATAAAGTTAAAGTATGTGACGTGGGTTTTATTTTTGATAACTTTTTTTGGAACGTTAACGGAATAGGGGAGGCGGAGATCGCTCTGATGCGATAAGGCTGTTTATTGCTTCTCTCATATTTTAGGTTAGAACTGCAATCTGTACACAAAAAAAAAACGGGTGCGACTCACGAGATGTAACAACAAAATATAATTACGTAATACCTTACAAAATTAGATTTTTTTTAATTATATCTTTCTTTCATTATATCCAGCGAACGTTATACAAAGTGAGATTATAAATTATGACTATTATATCATACGTTCTTATATCTCTTATTAGTTATTACTTACCCCTTTTTGAACACTGCCTTATTTGAAACATGAGGCATGCTACTAGGAGGGCGATATCGCCGGGGAACAGAGAGTGGCTACTCTGTACGCAATAGGTACAGTCGCCATCATAAACATCACAGCATTCAAGGTGGTCGAGCCGTGGTGGCCTAGTGTTTTGACCTATGGCTTCTCAAGTAGAGGGTCGTGGGTTCAAATCCCGGCTCGCACCTGAGTTTTTCGGAATTTATGTGCGAAATTACATTTGTAATTTACTATGAGCTTTACGGTGAAGGAAAACACGAGGAAACCTGTATACACTTGAGAAGAAATTCAATGGTGTGTGAAGTTCCCAATCCGCACTGGACCCGCGTGGGAACTACGGCCCAAGCCCTCTCATTCTGAGAGCAGGCCCGTGACCTGCAGTGAGACGTATAATAAGCTGGGATGATGTTGATGATGATTCAAAATGGTCAAAAATAATATGTAAACACGACCGTATTGTCAATCGCGTACGTGCGTATTCAGATATTTTTGAGCATCTTGAGTGCTTCGATGTTTATGATGGCGGCTGTACTGTAAGGTATTATGTGGTTACTTACGCAGCAAATCGGCCCCGTACTCGCAGTTGGCCAGATGGTCAAACATGGCGGTCAGCACGGGAAGTATGACGCCGTTGATGTAGCCCAGAGAGGTTGACGTCTTGAGATGTGTACCGCGTAAGTGCGCATATTTGCCCTGAACGAAAAACATAGTTAACATAGCATCATCTAAGCATAAAAAAGCCATGACACAAAAAAAAATTGTTCTTGTTTTATTTCTATTATTTTCCATGATGTCACGAATAAATGTTTTCTTTCTTTTCTGACGGGTTGACCGACCGACTCATTGATTTAAATGTCCGATTGAGTGACTTCATCTCCGTAACTTAAATTAATAGATTCTAGAACTATAATTACTACGCCGTAGAGCAAAACACCAGGCTACCACGACATATTATCATTAACACCTCATATGCTAGTATTTTTATTAGCTGTCTTACACTCTGCCGCAAAACAGCAGCGCAAGCACTACTGCTTGGCGGCAGTATTAGCGAATAAATCAAATCAAATCAGTGAGTCAAATTATATATAAATATAGTGTTTTATTTTCTGGTTTTAACTTAACATTTTTGTAATTTTAACAGACGTCTCGCTTTATGGTCAATGATATTATGTACTCTGTAATTGTCGTATATATTAGAATAATATACATGTAACTAGTTTTTATGGCTCGAATTGTAATATATATGATGTAGATGTACTGAACAAATAAATAAAGATAGCGGTAGCAATCCAGGGCTGACGTTTTAGGCAAAGTCCTACACCTATCTTATATCGATTATCGTTTTTAAGATCTTAAGCAAAGCCAATATACCAGTAGATGGTCAAGAGGAGAATGGTGGAATGACATAGTTTTTTTATTAACTTTTGAGTTTTTTTTTTCGATTGGTCCATATGAATAAAGTTATTTAATATTGAATCTAATTTTATATTGACCAAACGAAAAAAAAATAAGAAAAGTCAATAAAAAGTATGCCGTTCCATCATACTCCACATTAGGCCAATCAGTTATTAGCTTTGCTCTCATTCAGTTACAAACAGTATACAGTTTTATAGCTTACATCCTGCAAATTCAGTATAGTATGTCCAAGGTCATCAGCCACGTTATTAAAGAACGTCAGCATTGAAGTCCTGATGAATTCGGGGCAGTTCTTCACGAGGGACTTGGCATCGATACCCTTCACCAACACTTGGAGACAGCGCACCGTTATCCGAACGTCTGGCCCGAAGGCTGCGAGCCTGAAAAAACCGGTCAAGTGTGAGTCAGACCCGCGCACTGAGGGTTCCACACAAATTAAAAACTCCGAAAAAAAAGACTTTGTTACAAATTGAATTTTTGATAGAAGTTTTTCCTGACTGCAAATGCTTCAATTAACATTCAACCTACATATAATTAATTACTACTTCGATAAAAGCTCGTTCTCTAATCTCCTCTCATCGTTCGCCTTTGTATAGTCGACCATAAATTCCTTAACCAATATAATATATTCTTTATTCCTTATTTGTTTGTCAATGAGTTCGTGGGGATATGCCACGTTAGAGAGATCTCTCTCCAGACCGACACCAATTAGGCGACACTAATTTGACTAATAATTTTATGCATTATGTTGTTGTACTATGGTTCAATGTCAGTTGTATGACTTAATTAAATGATCAAAGACTATTTTAACTTACAAGTCAATGTAATAATCAGCCTTATTGTTTTTATTCTGATGTAGGTACGAACTGTCACAAAAAATGGTAAAGCACTTACTTGGTCGACTATACATCTGTTTCTCTTGTTAACTGTTGATTTCATAATTTTATGTAGAATTATTGGTAGGATCTATTTTTTGATTGCGTATATATTTTTTTCACTTTTTATCAAACACTATTTGAGCATATATCAAAAAAAAATGCTGCCTCTATTTTTTATTTATATTTATTCCTACTCTGAATCACGAGCTCTTTCAATCTTAATATGACAAAAAAATGTCCCTGAGTTTCTTTTTTATATTTTGTTACTATTCCAATGGAATAATTCCATACACATTGTATGGCGTAACGAAAAGGAAGAACATAAAAAATGATGACATTTTTGGGAAAAATTTTCTCTCCTACTGGGATGGAAAGAGCTCGTAATTCTGAGTAGGAATAACATAAAATTATTGGGAACATAAAAAATAATAAAAGTGGCATTTTTTTGAGAAATGCCCATTTGATATACAGAGCCTAGACGATATATAGAGAAGACTGTATAAAATACAATTATAACCTCACCTGGATCTTAGCAAGCTGGCCAGCTTACAGAACAGAGCCGCAACCATCTCCTTCTCTTTTAGACTCGCCGCTCCCACATTGTTAGTAGCGGTTGCTACCGCTATGAAGTAGTTTCGATGGGTAGAGAAATACTTCTCCATTAGAGGAAGAACCACCTGGGGGGAGGAAACCGTGCTAATCAGACATTACAATTGTTTTTTCAGATTGTTTGTGATGACTACGTAGCGGAAGCAAGGTAGGTCTTCCGAAAGGACGAATGATCTAGCAAATAAGTTTTTGTTAAAAATTTCATTTTTAAAGCAAGCTTTTTAGCTGACTGTACTTTTTGTTGACTGTACTTGCATTGTCATCCAACCTACATATTTATACCAAATTTCAAGTGAGTCCGACCACTGGAAGTGGATCAAATTCGACTACCAAGATTTGACCCGTACATACATAGATACATACATTGCAAGTTAATAATAAGCTTATAAAAAAAGGAAACATTTGCTGCGGATAGTACAAAAGCGGTTGTCCTTGGGGAAGGCCTAAGTCCAGCATTGGACGTCTTCCAGCTGATATAATGAAGATGAAAATGATCAATCACGTTTATTTTTCAAAGGGCTCGTATCATAAAATTATTACTCTAAGGACCGTTTCGGCCTAGGGTTAAAACGTTCAGTGCCAGTAACACAACGTCTGTGATCAAAATATTCTTACTCTTATGCCAGTGACACGCATGCATGTCAATAAAATGCATACTCCTATGCCAGTGACACTTAGTTTAGCGTAAGGGCTTAGCAGAACGTTGCCAGAGCCGAATGTATTAAAGAATTGAAACGTTGACCCTGGGTTACGGATGACAGTTCCATACCTTTTGCCACTACTTAACCCCGGGTTAGCTCTATAACTTCGAGATAACTACTAACCCAGGGTTATGTAGTGTCAAAATAGAATTGTCTCTAATAACCGAGGTTTAACAATTTTTTCTAACCGTAAACTGGGCAAGCGATCCTTAGTGAATTTTAAGCAGATGCTTTTTAGGCTTAGTTCAGTTTAGAGGTATTAATCTAAGATACAAGCACTTTTGAAAGTGGTGAAAATGTATGGATAACTATGTAGTTTGTACGACTTTTTCATGGAATATGGCAGATTGGTTGTTATTTTAAATGGGGACGAAAAGTCGAATAAAATGATAGAAATTAGGACACAAAGGCATAATGGGTATTTAAATATTTCTGTACTCATTAACAATGTCAAAATGGTGATGAGCCCCATGTCTCTAAAATATTAGAAGATGCTCTAAATAATTATTTTTGATCCACATTTTAAAGATGTCGACAATGGAAAGGCAAAATCGCTAAAGCGCCATATATCATATATGACGCTTTAGCGTTTTTACCTTAGTGATAAAAATAATGATAAAAGGCACTTTAGGGACTACCTTTCCACTGTCTATTGTTTACTAAAAATCTAAACCAATCTCGAATAACTTTCTATCTAACTTTTTAACTTTCACTATAAGCACATTCAATACATTGCATCCTATTCCTATGACACAAAATCCGATCAAATGATCTGATCTGAAATCAAAGACAAGCATCAGTTCTGCGCTCACGTATCCATGGTTACAATGAGCCTGAAGAAGAAGGGTATATAAGAATTATTTCGCTATAAGGCTGTCATTACCTTTTAAAATACTGATGTGATAAGGTTAAGGTTAATTCTAATGTGATAATGATAAGGTTGATAATTGTGTCGCACCTTCGAAATTGGCTTCGAGACCAAATCGGAAATAAATAAGTTAGATTCTTAAAAAAATATAGTTAGTCCCTCAGAGTTAGAGTATCAAAAAATATTAGACAAATATTTTTTCTTTTGTCAACTAAACAAAAAATTATGAAGTTATAGCTCGTTAAAGTTTCATATTACGTCATGCCTACACTTTCTATTTGGGCGTGACGTCATGATCCCCACTACCAAACTACGCTTTGTCTTTGTCACTTTTTGTTTGATTGACAAAAGAAAAAAATAGGTGTCAATTTTTTTTATAATCTAACTGACTTTATCCAGCATACACCCAATTTTGACCGAGATTGAACCGTCTGCGCTACCGAATTCGACGAATACACTTACAAGATTTCTCCGACCCCTCCCCCTTCTTACGTAAAATTTTATTTGGTTTTAGAATATAATCAATACTTGTCTTTGATCAGTGCACAAAATAAAAATAAAGATCTGACACAATGACAGTGACACATCGTGCATGACAACATTAAAAAGGCACAACTGTACCTTTTTGAAATACTTTTGTTCCATTTTGTTTTGCTTGCAATAAATTAGAAACACGTAAAGAAGACATCACAATCTACAGAGATATAAAGAAATCATTAAACCCTTTAATTGGAAATCGCTAGATGTCGTGTATCCTTCAATTGAATTTGTTTAACGTATTGAGTATTTATTCAATTGCTACATTTCTTACAACAATATTTTGTTATCAAAATCTTAACACCTTTATTCATCTTTCATCTTTGGTCTATTAAAGTCCCACTGTTGAACACAGGCTTCCTTCTAAATGAGAGGGCTTGGGCGGTAGTTTCCACCGAAATCTTCAGTAAAAAATCAGTCCGGGTTTAAGCACATGACCCTCTGCTTGAGAGACTGAAGCCACTATGCTAACTCGGCCTCTTTTCTCTCGTAAAAGTAATTCAATCTCATTCTTTTGTAGTGACCTTTTTTAATCACCAACCAGCCTCGTCACTAGACAAAACTTGACAAAAGCGACATCTAGCGAATTCCCTTCAAAACACAAGAAACTAACCTTAGAAAAGAACTTGATATCCCTCGTGCTCGTCTTAAAACTGGTTCGTCTACTGAACGTGGTTGAAGGCTTCAACAGTTTCATATTGATAGTCGCCCTATCAATATACTGTATCAGCTTTTCAAGTAGCGAGTACGCGAATCTGAGTTCTATTGCTACGCCAGTAGTGGTCTGTTCTGTGTCGCTCTGTGATGCTTTGGAAGGTCTGTGGAGCTTGTAACCCTGGTATTGCAAGTATTTCAGGAACTCTTGGGAACGTTCGCGGTCCTTCTTCTTCTCTTTGTCAGTGAGGAGATCGTACGGGACGAGTTGAGGATGGATACCACCTGAAAAAGAAAAAAAAAGTTTTTAACTCCAACTTTTTCTGCTGAGCGTACTTGCATTATCAACCAAACCACTTAATTTCTGTACGAGTACGAGTATATCAAATTTAGGTTTAAGGCTGCGTATCCACCGGAGCTGTGCGAGGATGCGTTGCGAGGGATGTGTTTGTCATGATCCAATAGAAACACTTCATTTAAAAGGTCCTAAGTGAATGAAATGTTTCTATTGGTTCATGACAAACATCCCTCGCAACGCATCCTCGCACATCTCTGGTGGAAACGCAGCCTAATATTATGATGGCATATTAGCTGGTTTTACAAAAAAAAATGTCCTATTCACGTTAAACTTTTATACTGTTTCGTCTTAAAAACTTGTGGATGATCAACCTTTTGTAGTTGATGAACGCGTCAGTCGCGACCAACTTTTGCAAACATTCGTATAATTTGGTGGACGTATGGGCTGACCTCTATTGGTGACCACTTCAATTGATAGCAACTACAGTTGGTGGCAACCTAATTTGAGAGCAACCTCTGTTGATGGCACAAATATGGTGGTAATAACCTATCTATATTGGTGGCAAGTCCCTCCGTTTTTTCTTTTCCTATCGAGTTTTCTGCAAGTCGCTTCGTCATGTTTTGCATCTTGCGAGACAGGTTCGTCATGTCGACGGGGTGAGAGTTGTAGTTAAACATTTGTACTATTTCATGGCCATATCAGTTGGTGAACGTTTCAGTTGGGGACTGACTTTTGTTGGTGTCAATATTTTGTTTTGAAGGATGCGTGTAGGCTGACTGATTGGTGACAACCTTAATTAGTGGCTATCCCAGTTGGTGGCAACCTCAGTTGAAAGCAAACTCAGTTGGTGGCGCAAATTAATGGACTGACCTCCGTTGGTGGTGAGTTCCTCCTTCTTCTTCTTCGCCCAGATGTCGTGCGCGTTTTCTGCAAGTCGCTCCGCCATGTTTTGCATCTCACGGGACAGCGTCAGGTTCGTCATATCCACGGGGTGAGGGTTGTAATTGAATGGAGTAGCTGAGTCCGCCTGTGAAATGATGCACTAGATAAGGATCAGATAGCCTTGTTAGATAAGCCTGACAATGATGCTGGAGGTTTTGAGTTCGATACTAGTGGTAGGCGGGGCAAGTTTCTGAATATCGAAATTTAATACATCGAATAGGTTATAATACTGAAAAGCATCTTTTCGGAAACCGTAAACTTCCCTGGATTTATTAAAATGGCATCGTAAAGAACACAATAAGATTAGTTTGACAACAATTTTAAAAAGTTTACGGTTTTAGAAAAAAAAAATCGATATTACACTCATTTGATATATTAACTTTCGATATTAAGATAAATACGTGCCCGGAAGGGGCTGTGATGAATACGATGTCTGAGCTCAAGACATGGATATTATAATAATAAAATGTATTTATCTATAGAAGTATATTTATCTGAGCAGCTAGTCCGAGGGTTTACGCTTAACATTATGGCGATGTTTGTAAGAGCGGTTATATTCCAATTTTAAGGCAAGTAGCAATGAGAGTTAACATTGTATCATCATCATATTAGCCAAAGATGTCCACTGCTGGACTTCCACAACGATTGGTCCTGCGCTGCCTGCATCCAAGTGGTTCCGGTGACCTTTCACCATTATCGTCGGTCTATCTATACTTCGTTTTTTTTAGCATTAGAAAGAAGGTAAGCGATCGTGACGTCTCTTTATTGAAAAACACATTTGAAAAATAAGTCACATCACAGCTACAGCATATTGTAACAATTCAAAAGGAAATATGGTCATTTACACTCTTTTGGCTTCAAAAGTAATAGTTACTATTTTTTAAAGCGTTTTTCAATAAAGAGACCCGTCAAGATTTTTTACTTTAATTCTAATGCTAAAAAATACGATTTTAGTTACGGTCCTTCCCACGCATTCGATATTGTGAATAAGTTTTATATGTATGTAGGTATGTAAACTCTTTATTGCACATAAAAAATAAAAATACAAATAAACAGAGAAGAGAACAAAGGCGAGCTTATTCCTAAAAAGGGATCTCTTCCAGCTAACCTAGTTAAGAGAAGACAATTTAATATATAATGGATAAGCAGACAGTTAAAAATACGTGCGGTAAAAAGAAAAACAGAAATACTCAAAAGAGAAAGGAAAAAAAATAACAATAATAATAGTGATAACTAAATAAATACAAAAGAAAGTAAATACAAAATTATTTACATTAAATGCAACAAAAACAGATAAAACATATTACAAAAACATATTACAAAAGCGGACACAATCTCGCCTCAGATGTCAGTGTCAAGCCAACTAGTTGGAAAAATAATTTGAATTATAGTTTTTAAGCAATAGGTTACACAATTACACAGGTATGGTCGATCAAGAAATTCCTTTACCACCTTCAGGTTCAATATTATTTGTATAGCTTAAAACACCAAAGGCTACTTTCAATTACAAGTCTATGTGACAATCAGCCGTATTGTTTTTATTTTGATGTAGGAACTGTCATAAAAAATGGCAAAGCACTTACTTGGTAGGCTTATAATATTCAACCCTGGGTTAGAACTTAACTCGGAGTTATATAGTTAACTCTGATCAGTGCAAGTCCGCCTTAACCGTTAACCAGAAGTAAGGAACGGCGCGGCGTATTATTTAAAAAATATATAAATGTTTAAATATCGCAGGCAATGATGATTGTTACTATTTAATATTTATTAGTTCATTTGCAATTTTTGATTTGTTTTTTATTATTAACTTTTTTTATTGGTTGATATTACTGATTTTTTTCCACGTTTAAATCGCTTGTTATTTTGAATGAAATTATTATTACATGACATTTCATATTTGTATGCCAACAGGCAAAACATAGTGATACACATTGTACCTTCTTTTTCCAACTGTAACTTCTACCTATGTTTTACAAATAAATATTTCTGATTCTGATTCTGAGTGTTACTATGATAATTATAGTTTGGGAATTATAATTTTAAAATAATTTTGTTCAAAATCACGAGCACAATTTTCATAAATAAAAAAGTGGGGGCAGTCAGTTTTGTGACTTTTATGTCAAAGCTTATATGGCTCGTCACGAAACGGACACAAAAAATTGTATGGAAAATTAGGATCATTTTTTTACCATTACAATCTAGCGATCTAGATTCTGACAAAAAAAAACTCAAAAATTCGTCATTTAAAAAAGGAAGTAAATTGTGAACTTTGAAGTGGAAATGTCCGTTTACGAATGTTAAGTCCAGCCGTCATTCATCCAATTCAATGTCGTGTCGTGTTGCTGTCATTCAATGTCGTGCAAAAATATTTACAAATACTACTTCGGCAAAAGCTCGTATCTCAAATCCACACGACAACCTAAAAGGAACCTTAACGCGTTCGGCTTAATTGATGTTGAGATGCGAGTTTTGTTCGACGTAGTGACGAAATGTTGTTAGTTGGTCGACTTACCACAACGTTCGGGGCGCTCTGCAGGCGGGATATGGAAAACAACATACAGGTTAACACAGGGGTTGCAAGGTGGCTCTGAGGTTGGGGGTCGATAGGCGCTTTTCATTCAAAAAGTAAAAAAAAAAACAATTACATATCGACGCTTGAAAGGAGACATTGCCTAAGCGACATTATCGTCGACATTTGAAACTTAAAAATATTTTAGTATTTTAAACAGTCAGCATTATTGATTGCTAAAAATCAATCCCACATTTTTCTCCCACAAAATCACTGGTCTTGATTGTTTATTGAAAAAAACGCCTATGTCATCGCCTTAAGAATCTAGACATATCTATCGACGGGAATCGGCTTAAGACGAACAAAAAAGGCTTTAAGACCACGCAATAAAGGGGAAAAAGATGACAATCGGCTCGGCTCCGCGGGCTGAAATAAGCCGAAACAAACGTCGTATTTTGATGCGTATTGCGTGGACTTAAAGCCTTTTTTCGCTCGGCTTAAGCCAATTCTGCGTCGATGGATGCGAGGAGACTCTTTTGGATCAACCACAGAAAGATCTCTTAGGTAAAAAGGAAGTGAAGAAAGGTAAACCAAGTGAATTTTACGTGAACGGCTTTGATCAATTATAACTGTAGATCCACAGTCGCGCGCCCGAAAATGTCCGAGCCAAATGAGCGCCACTTTGATAAAAGTGGCCTTCTTTTTTCTCAGAACGTTGCGTGAAATTGTCAAGTTTAGCTGTCAAGTGGAGTTTTGCCGCTGCCGAAATTCGACTGTAATGAAGTAAAGACTAGGTTCAAATTTCTGTGTAGGTGATGATTTTATTTGTTACGCAACCAAATAAAAAAGTTCGGACATTCTTTGAAGGGGATTTTGTTGGGCAATGTGTATCTACAGTTATAATTGATCAAAGGTGAACGGGGCAACAATCATGCGCACGACATAGAAAAATAGGTGCTGCAAAACATGTGCTAGTACCGTTGTTTTTTCTTTTTCAGCCTTTTCTTCCTTGCAGCGTGAACAGACAAGCAGACATTTTAAATCGAAAAAAGTTTAAACTAATCCTGTATTTTAAAATCATGTTTTTTTTAATGTATATGTGTGGCAAACGGGAAAGTGAGGATGTCCCAAATTTTAAAGATAACCAGGCAAGAGGCCAGAATAATATCAGTTGTTTAGTTAAGCGATAATAGTCACTTACTAGAGGCCGGAAATATCGTGGCAGTTTTGAGCTGTCATAGTTACTTTTCATTTATCGACTTCCGATATACATTCAGTGGCGTAGCTAGTTAACCAAAGGCCCTGGGGCAAAAAATAAACAAGGTCCCCAACCCGTGTTTGTTTACATGATAAGACAAGTAAGGATGATTATTATCTAGTCTGGATTGATGTCCCACTGCTGGGCAAAGGCCTCCCCCCATGTCCTCCATTTCTCCCGATCTAAAGCAGCCTGAGGCCAGTCGTCGAGAAATATGTCCAGGTCGTCACGCCACCGCCGTCTGGGCCTACCCCGTCGTCGCCATCCATCCTGTGGCGCCCACTCAGTGGCATTTTTAGCCCACCGCAGTGGATGCATTCGGCTGACGTGGCCGGCCCAGTCCCACTTCAACCTGGCAGTCTTTGCACCGACATCGACAATACGTGTTTTAGAACGCAGCACCGTGTTCCGGATTCGGTCAATCCTTCCTACTCCAAGCATGCTGCGCTCCATAGCTCTTTGGCAAACCTTCAGTTTGGTTTTCTGGGACTCTGTAAGTGACCATGTTTGGGCACCGTAAGTATGGACAGGCAGTATACATATATCGACAAGTCTTCGCTTAAGGGCTAAAGGAAGGTCACCCTTTAGTAGCTCCTTCATAGACCAATAGCTCGATTCAAGTAAGGATGAATGCACTTTCACTTTCACTAGACTCGAATTCGCTGCTTTAATTTGATAGTGACACAACTCAAAATTCTAGGGCAGTACATTTTGAAATATGTCACTATTCAATTAAAGTTCAATTTAAACGCTCCCTTCATTTTGAGTTGTGTCACTATCAAATTAAAGCAACGAATTGACTAGTAGCGTTTTATAGCCGCGTTTCTCACAGAACCGCGTTTATAGTTTGTAAGTCAGAGTCCAAGGGGCCCCCTGAGCTTGGGGCCCCGGTGCACTGCCCCGGCTTGCCCTGCGGTAGCTACGCCACTGTATACATTATTACATCGATAAATACAGAATACATTATTTAAAGTATGATTAAGAGTATACACAACAGGTACTTATAAACTAACATCTACCTGGTTGTAACCACTCTATATTATGTCCCTTTGCGAAGAATAGATATTTCAGCTCACGTGATTCCGATCGCTGATTATTAGAGAGCGGATTTGAAGAAGCGATTAAAAGTTTAATATGGATAAGAGCAGCACTTACAAGTAAGTATTTATTTTTTATATCAACCGTACAAGTCATATATCGACACAAAGGATTTATGATGATACATGTATAATGATAATGGATAGCCAAATATTTTTCTAAATTTTTCGTTTTTAAATTTGTGACGCTTGTTAGATGTTAAATCCATCGTTTTACACTGCTTGATTGAGGCATTATAAAATTATGACAATAATATTGCAAATTAATCCGAGAAATAAACAATGAGTCATACACGTGTGCAATGTGCATTCAATTTATTACAGTGACATTGTTGACAGTGACTATAATAAAGGTTCAGGATCTATTATGTTTGAGCTCCATTAAACTCCTTTAATTAGAATAAAATATTTTTCTTTACATAATATAGTTCGTTGCATGAATAACATTTATTGAATTTAATTATCTATGTATAAGATTGCATTGCGGTAGGTAAGTAAGTAATAAGGTAACTGTAACACCAATAAACAACATGATATTTAATAATAAATAAATCTATCTATCTATCTAACCAATCGCACTAGTCATATCCATATTAAACTTGTAATCGCTACTTCGAATCCGCTCTCTACTGATTACCAATGTGTACTTACGCCTCCGGACTTGGACTGCCGCCGCATGGAGCTGCGGTTGGTGCTGGGTATGTCCACCTCGGAGTGCTCCACCGACCACCCGATGGCCAAGAGGGCTTTGAGGGACTCCCGCACCGGCTCCTTGTAGCGTTCTTTTTCCTGAACAATGACGTCATTTATTAAAAGTACAGTCGACAAAGCGAGGCCTGCCTAGTTTCAAAACAAATTTGCTTGCAGCCGTTGAAGTTCATTGGTATGGATTGGTACGGACAGATGTCTAGCCACTGCAAGCAAAACGGACATTTAAGGTGTCAAGGCGATCTTTTTGTCGATGGTACATGAGGACTCACGAGCTAAAATGTTATGTTTTCTTTGAATGGACTAAAAATACGCATTAAAAACTTCTAAATAAATATTCATCACCCCACTGTAGGCGACAGGCATCGTCTCAGAATGAGATGGTTTGGGCTTCATTTGGCAAATGTTTCATTTCCTCCCAAATGTTTATTTTTTCTGAAACTGTAAACTATTCAGGATATATTTCAGGACTATTCTGTAGGTTAGGTTAGGTTTGTTTTATAACAATCCTGAAAAGTTTACAGTTTCAGAAAAAATAAACAGTTGGGAAATGAAACATTTGCCAAATGAATCAGTTTGGGAAAAAAATTGCGAAACATTAGCAAATCTTTTCCTGTTTTCTCAACAAATACGTGTCTCAATACTGCCGTACTTAAGCTAAAAAAGGGTTAAGCCTCATTTGGTCAGTTTCGAGTTAATGATGCCAAATTACAGAGCGCAAAATTCTCTACATTTTGTTCTAAGACACATATCTCCTACATTCTACGGTTTCGGAGATACAGATTGTCGTGAAACAGTTAAGTGACACTTTTTTTAAGACTTACTTAATTAAATACTAGTTAAGCCACAAAAATTGTCTATAAGAGGGCAAAAGGCTCTTAGCTTCACGAAATCTACTTGTTTTTTAATAATTTGCTTAGTTAAAACGAAGTTAACCATTTTTCCTAGCCTAAAAATAAGTAAAGATCCTTTAACTCTGTTAAAGGCTAGTTAACTTCTCATAAATATTTCGTTAAAAACTAGACTATAAACAAGTTAACATAAAAAACTTAATTAAAAATCAGTTAAGATCCTTTAACCCTCTTTAACCTAAGTAAAACTTTTTTTTTTATACACTATAAATATCTAAATAACCAATCACCTGTTTTTTTAAAACGAAGAGAAATAAATATTTTGTAAATAATCTTTAGTTAAAATAAAGTTAAGCCACATTACTAGGCTAGAAGTAAGTTATCTGCTGTTCGCATTCCGCGGCGCGGACGCACGATTGGTCAAATTAGGGAGCCGGGGAACAGTGCGGACGTGGTTGTGCGGGCGACGTTTCGTCGCGTTCCCGCCATGTCTCATAACACAGGAAGGTAAGACATTAGGTAATTCTGTACCTACTACTGAGTTTTCGTTATTTATTCATATGGTTATAATTTAATATAGGGACTTAAGGATTGCAGTTACAGGTCGATTCACAAGAATTGGCACGAATGGATCGAATGAGTGAATGAAAGTATTTATGCGTTACCTATTTGAATACATCATCATCATCATCATTTCTGCCGAAAGACGTCCACTGCTGAACATAGGCCGCCCCCAAGGCTCGCCAAACAGATCGGCCCTGCGCCATCCGCATCCAATGCGTTCCCGCCACCTTCACCAGGTCGTCGCTCCATCTTTTTGAAGGCCTACCTACACTGCATCTTCCGGTCCGCGGAAGCCACTCGAGAACCTTTCGGCCCCATCGGCCGTCAGTTCTACGGGCGATGTGCCCTGCCCACTGCCACTTAAGTCTAGCGATTCTTCGAGCTATGTCCGTGACTTTAGTTCTTGCGCGGATTTCATCATTTCTAATGCGATCCCGCAGATAAACTCCAAGCATAGCTCTCTCCATCGCCCTCTGAGTGACTTTGAGTTTTCTTATGAGGCCCATCGTTAGCGGCCACGTCTCAGTGCCATAAGTCATCACTGGCAACACACACTGATCAAAGACTTTTGACTTGAGACACTGCGGTATATTGGATGACAAGATATTGCGGAGCTTCCCGAACACTGCCCAGCCGAGTCTGATTCGTTGATTGACCTCTTTTTCGAAGTTGGTATGTATTTGGAATAAAACCTGTCTAGGTTTTATTACATTAAAAAGGCTTTGGTATAAAAATCGAGAATTTAGTGTATTTTGGGAACAGGCCGTTTTGTGAATCAATCATTATGGGAATCGGGTGTTCTGCAATTTCAAACTTAGGGTATTTTGGGAATGGAGCCTTCTGTGTATCGGCTTTTATGAGCTCCAATCCATTTGAAATTGGCTCATATTGAGAAAACTGCAAATCAAGAACGGTTAATTTTGGTAATAAGTGAATTTGGGTTTCATTCGTTATGAAAATAGTTTGTTTTAGATATTGGGTCGTATTCGTATTGAGTTTAGTGTCGAATGCACCGGAAAGAGATGCTACCTAATTAGTTAAATTTTCATAATAAAATTATAAAAATTTCCTACGTGTGTCCATTTGTTAATGAAGACTGATATAAAGTGCCTTATTTAATTGTTAATTACGAAATACGATTATTAATAAGTAAAGAGACAACACAATCCCACAAAAACATTTCATGTTAAATGTTGCCAAGACGAGACCATGTAGCTCGCACTGTCAAAAAGTAATCAGATCTCTTGTAGAACCAAGTTTCTAACCCAGCTCTAAATCTATAAGCCCTAATTTTACACTAATTAATCTCGTAGGCGTGCAAACCGTGGACTAAACTGGCGAGTCGGCCGCACGAACCTTTTGCAATTCGGCATATGGGCTTGAACTTAAAAATCTATTCAATCTTTTAAACTCTTTCCGTGCGGCCGACTCGCCAGTTTAGTCCACGGTTTGCACGCCTACGAGATTAATTAGTGTAAAATTAGGGCTTATAGATTTAGAGCTGGGCATGTAGGGTTAGAAACTTGGCTCTACAAGAGATCTGATTGCTTTTTGACAGTGCGAGCTACATGGTCTCGTCTTAGCAACATTTAACATGAAATGTTTTTGTGGGATTTCATTTCTTTTTGGTAGGGGATGATTTACTAAAAATCCTGAAATACATATCTTATTATTTATAACAAGGGTAACAAGGACCCTCTATATCAATTTTCAGACCTCTAGCATCAAAATTTGCGGAAGTCTCATACATAGTTTAAGGGGTTGGGGGGGTAAAAGTTTCAAGTTTTAAGATTTTTTCGTTGTTTGTATACTATTACTAGCTTATATACCAAATTTCAGCTTTCTAGGACTTCAGGAAGTACCTTAAGAATTTTGATGATCAGTGAATCAGTGACGAAATCGGGGGTTTTTAGACATTGATAAAATCTAAAGTATAATAGCTACAACATTCAAACTTTGTATGTTTCATGTTTGTACTAGTTTCATTAAAAAGCAAAGTTATAAGAGTTCAAAAAAACGACGAAACGTTTCGAGAAAAGGTAGGTATTGCCCTTGCTCTCCGCTTGGCTCGTCTTGGCGGGGGCACTCCCGTGCTCTCAGATTCCTTCTTGAATTGTGTTGTCTCTTTATTTATTAATAATCGTATTTCAAAATTATTTGAGATCAGTGTAATGTAAACCTATCTACTGATCTCAAATAATTTTGTTATTATATAGGTAAACGTTTTTTATTTATTATATGCTTGAAGCTACTGATAGGTAAACCTATCTACTGATCTCAAATAATTTTGTTATAGGTAAACGTTTTTTAGTTATTATATGCTTGAAGTTACTGATAGATAAACCTATCTACTGATCTCAAATATTTTTATTTTGTGTATTTAGGTGATTTTTTGTTTAATTTGATACGAATTTTAATTTATAATAAACGATTAATACGGAGTAACGTTTTTTTCGTCAACTTATCACTAATACATCCTAAGCTATAACGGGGTTAACTACAAGCAATATTTTCTTAACCCCTCTTTAGCTAAGTAATGTTGCATAAATTCATGGCATAAAAAAAAATATTTGAAGTTTGCTTAGTTAAATAAAGGTTAAAATCCCTTTGCCATTTTTTGTTATCTAGTGACGTAGCTCTTTTCAATATCATACTTGGTTACAGAACAGTTATGCAGCTTAACTTGTTTATACCTAAGCAATGCTGAATAACTGTGTAATAGTTTTTTTGGTAGTGACAGTAACATGAAATTACTAAGCTAAAAGTAAGTTACGGTATGGTTAGCCCTGTTTTAGTATCATAATTAGTGCAACATTAGAAATAAAAAGCTTAACTTAATTAAAAAAAAGTGATTTTAAGTATTATATTGATAATTATTTTCAATAGAAATTGGTCCATGTGATAGGTGAGAAAATTAGCTAATTTTCTCTCTAAGAAAGTTCACTCTATCTTACATAGTTTTTTAGAGACATCATTCTCCGGCTTTTTTGACGATATCTCAAAATCGACTAGTCGGGTTTAACCCTTTTTTAGCTTAAGTACGGCAGAATAAATAAGTTTTTGTTAAAAAATAATTTTCAATGCAAGCTTTTTCACTAACTGTACTTTTTGTTGAATGTGCTGGCATTGTCAACCAAGCTACATAAGTACACAAAATTTCAAGTTGATCCGACCACTGGAAGACGGTCAAATTCAACTTCCAAGATTTGACCCGTACGTACATACATAGATACATACATTGCAAGTTAATAAAAAGCTTTTAAAAAGACTAGAAAAGGAATTTAATTTATAACTAAACTAACTAACTAGTTTGGCTCAGTGACCCAAAGTGAGTCTTGACCTCCGAAACGAGAGCACGCCACTTATCCCGATCCTGCGCAGTTTCACGCCAATTACCGGATTGAAGCTGTCGCAGATCCGCCTCCACAGCATCAGCCCAGCGATACTTCGGCCGACCAACCGGACGACGTCCAGTTGGGCGTCCCAAATACGCCCTCTTAACCCCTCGATCCTACCCCATTCTCAGCAAGTGGCCGAGCCACCGAAATTTAATTTATAAAAGAAGTAATATGATTACTCACATAATCGTTTAGCATGTTGTATGGCTTGAGGCGTGGATGCGATTTCTGACCGTCCGACCAAGATTCACCGTACACCCAGCTGTTCTCGATTTTCCTGGGAAATCAATTTTACATTTTCATCATCATCTCCAGGCTATATAAGCTGTTAATCATCTTACACCCAAATAAAAACAAAAACTTACTGCAAAATTATACCTATTACTAATATTACATTATAAATCATGTAGTGCATAAGCGCCTTAGGGTTTGTAAAAACAAGTCTATTAAATACCCTATCGAAAACCACTTTAACCTTTTGAACGCCAGTGCCGGCTATAGACGACATTACGGTAGTACAAAAATAAACCTACCCGCATCCGCATAAGAATCAATTTTGTTCGTAAAAAAACGATGTGTGGCGTACAAAAGGGGATATGCGCTAATGCGCTTCCGGTCCCTGGCCCGTTCTTTCGTGTAAATATTAAAATTGGTGTACAATACGTTTACTTTTAGTTTATCACTGACAGATGGCTTGCCTTCATTTCATTTCCAACTTTAACACCATACAAATAAAGTAGCTATTACAAAATCTGCAAACGTGGGTAACAGTATTCTAAAATTGGCTTTATTTGTAGGTCGTTAAAGTTGAATATGAAATGAAGGCAAACCATCTGTCAGTGGTAAACTTTATGTAATTTTACTGTACCTGGACGCCCACGCGTCGTGATAGTGCTCGGAGAACTTCTGCACGATCGTGTTGAGGTCGTTGTTGAGCGCCACCGACGACGTGTTGATGGGGTTGGGGTCGTACTGGGGGTTGTCGGGGCCACCTGATGCAAATAAATGCAATGCATTGCATAAAAACCTTCACACGAGTTGATTTTAGAGACGTGATCGTGATCAAGTAAAGATATAAAAGTACCAACCATTGATCAAATACGGATAAATGTGATGCCGTCTCTGTTTGTTTTGTTCGAATAGACGGAGACAGCATCACATTTATCCGTCAGTTAAAATTAATTAACGACCGCTTTAGCCTAGTTGGTAGTGACCCTGCCTACGAAGCAAGAGGTCCTGGGTTCAAATCCTGGTAAGGGCATTTATTTGTGTGATGAGCACGAATATTTGTTCCTGAGTTATGGATGTTTTCTATGTATTTAAGTATTTATTTATCTATATAAGTATATTTATCGTCGTCTAGTACCCATAGTACAAGCTTTGCTTTGTTTGGGACTAGGTCGATTTGTGTAAGATTGTCCCCTAATATTTATTTATTTATTTAATCAATGGGTGGTGAAACAGCCCCTTAGTCTATCCTATGTCTAAAGTACGAGCTGCTGCCCGCGACTCCGTCTGCGAAGAATTCGTTTACCGCTATCCCGCGGGAACTATGCAATTTTCCGGGATAAAAAGTATTCTATATGTTAATCCGGATTATAAACTATCTGTGTGCCAAATTTCATCTGAATCCATCAAACCGTTTTAGCGTGAAAGAGTAACAAACATCCATCCATCCATCCATACTTACAAACTTTCGCGTTTATAATATTAGTTGAATTACGCCATGAAATTTGTTCGCAAGAAACATATGAGCATGTCACACTATTTACTATGGGCAGTATATTAAAGAGAAAAAATAAAAAAAGAGATAAAATTTACCACCGTATTTACGTGAAATATTCACATTTATGTTTTTTAATGAACGTTCCTGGCCTTATATTTCCAATTGGGATGCACCAAAAAAAATAAACCTATAGTTTTTATATTTTTTTTGGAAAGAATAGGATATTTTAAGATACCATTTTCATTGATTTTAAATTTGGTTACGTATTTAATTTTTTATAATTTTTTTAAGAAATACGTTGGATGACGTCACAGTGAGAGAACCACGTTCCATTGCCTACAAAAATTCAAGCCGTACATAACATAATCTGTGGCACTACTGATTTGTCTTGTCACTGTCAATAATACAAGCACGGCTTAGGGTCCTAAATGAACCATGACGAATAGTTTTATTTATTTCTCTTCTTTTAGCTTCGATTATTCCTGTTTGTTTAATGGTGTGATAGTAAATAGATATTTTTTATTAAAATTTGATATTTAAATTCTTTTATATTTACTTGTAACGTAGTAATTTAATAATTAAATTTGTAAAAATACATTGCGAGTATTGCATACATTTCGGACTTTATGATAAATGACAACTGTTTAAAGCTAGGTGCGCATCATGTGATTAAAGTTCTGTCTTTGTTACTCTTTGCTATTATAAGCAGGACAGCAACATTTCCTACTGTCAATTTGCTTTAGAGTGTAGACCTGCTTTATATCTGCCTATGTGACGATTCACTGCAGGGGTCAAATGAAGGTCATTACTTAAATTTTATTTATTTAATTCAGTTTATCATATTTTTGGAATCTGATTTCTGAAAACGATTCACAAAGCCTATTTCTCCAAATGGTTTTCGATTTATTATACTTTGTCAAAAATTGGGACATCCCAATTGGGGATGTCTATTTTTTTGTAATGTATAGTAAATCGAAAACCATTTCGAGATAAATGCTTTTTAACTCGTTTTCTGTAGTTATTTAATTTTAATATTATGTAATTAATTTATAATATAACAAATAAGCAATGACCTTCATTTGACATTGGTGTAAATTGCGTGACCGGTTCAAGTCGTACTTTATTCTATGTGGTTAGAATTCTTCACAATTTACGCGTGGATTATACTACGGAGTTTGATTTGGACCCGCTGTCTGACATCTAGCACTTTGACAGTGCCAGTAAAGTGACACAGTGTATAGTGTACCACTACGCAAAAAATAATTAAAAGGGTTGCCTTATCGTACGCATTTAGATAGATTTAGAAATTTGGCATTGTGGGAGCCCTCAATTATAATCTGACGTCATCAACAAAAATAGTTTCAATAATTAATTTTGAAAAAAGTAGAGAACTAAATGACAAAATATTGAAATTAGTTTCTTATAATTGACTTTTCTATACAAAAAAAATATAAAAACCATGGGTATTTTTTTTTAGACATCCCCAATTTCGAAATTCTTATCGTGCCGTTACGTACACGCTAATATTTTAATATTAAATAGACGGGCGAAAAGGACGCCAGGATACGAAATTCGAATTTCGTAGTAGCCCCCTTGGAGTGTTATTGATCCACATATCATACGTTGGAAAAAAAAATAAAAAAACTATTTCACTAATTGCTGCTATGAAACGCTCGCCAACGATTAACTGAGTTGGTTATGGACTATGGTTCGCCCTAATCACGTCTCACCCTGTATTTGTCTATCAAACTCGAAAACTATACTTCCTGATTTTCGTATAATAATTTTTAAGTTAGAAATTTTGATGCGTTTTTTACTTTCAAAGTAAAAAAAACACACAGAATAATAGGAAAGTGGGTTAATTTTCCAGCTACAGTTATACTTTTCTGGTCTTTTCAATGCGTTCTGGTTTTGGTAAAATTTAGGAATAAATTAAGAAAAAAAAAAATCTGCTTCTAAAAACTTCCTCAGGGGTGGTTTTTACTTCAAATTTAAATCGAAAAAATATTACCGCTTTATTGCATTTGTATAATCTAATTAACTCGTTTAGACTAAACGAAATGTTTCCTTGGCGAACTTCAAACAAAGGGAACTAAGTAAACAAAATTTTGAAAAATGTACCTGTCGATTGGTGTTCTTTGCCATAGAACTCGTCATCGTAGTTCTTGGAAAGTGAGTAGTCCGGAGGTAGCGCACAACCTGCAACACAAACACAACTAGTTTACTATTTAACCCTTTCAACGCCAACGACACTTATAGGTGTCACAAAGTACAGTGTCAAAGTGATCTTGACACAATGACATAAGATTCAAAGCAGGTTTATGTTTTGT
The DNA here is from genome assembly GCA_947563465.1 of Archips xylosteana. NCBI lineage: Eukaryota > Metazoa > Arthropoda > Insecta > Lepidoptera > Tortricidae > Archips > Archips xylosteana. Next base: position 5,472,559 of record OX387369.1, read on the forward strand.
CGAGGCGTGGCGTTGAAAGAGTACATGAAACTACCGTGAGACTCACTCTTAGTCGCATTTGTAACGCGCTAAAGAAGCGATGCCAACGCGCTACTAACGCGCTACAGCATCGCGACTGTATCGATGCAAACGCGCGACCGTGTCGGACGACATTGGGGAGGGAACGGAGGGAGGGTGGCGCGTTAGTAGAGAACCGCGCGTTTGCATCGCGACAGAAGCGCGACGGTATCGCGTTTGCATCGCGTCAGAAGCGCGACGGTATCGCGTTTGCATCGCGACTGAATCGTGTTATGTGGGCGAGGGAACACAGCTAGCGACCGCATCGCGACTGTATCGATGCGAACGCGCGACAGCATCGCTACTGCATCGCTACAAAGAGTCGCCGTGGGCGAGGGCCCTTAACACAACACGTGCGCGTTGGGTGCGCGTTTGGCAGCCGCCGTGACGCGCGACTCTAAGAAGGAGGGCTACGAATTAACCCGAAACATGTCGAGTTAAACTCGTTATAAGACGTGAGTGATCCGTTTATTTTCACTAGTTTACTTCCCCACGCGTGGGCAAGGTGACCTTGACCTTGAAAATAAATTACGTAATGAGACTTGGCCAATATTATGTCTAGGTTTTTCGTTAGTAGCGCAAATGTGCAATGTCCCCTGATGCTTTTTTTGCGATTTCATAGCACCTAGCACTGAATGCACTCACTAGGGAATTTTAAATGTATCGGTTGTTACATATAGTATATTTCATCCGTCATACGAAAATTAACTATACGTACGGGTTCTTTTTTTTGTAACAGCGAAACTTTTCCCATTCAGTCGTTTTGCATGCTTAATTACCGGGTAACAAAGACCAATTCCACCCTCAAAAACCTGTTATAGCATAATGTACCTCTATGTTTTGCATTTGTGGTAACTTAGTATAGGTAACGCCATTAGAGTTGAGGTCACGCACACAGCAACATCTCATGTAATGACAGCGGGATTTTGACGTTTATTCGTACCGATAGCAAGTTCAACAGACACAACAGTGAATTACAAGATTGACTAAAAATTTCTATAACATATTTCGTTAAGAATTATTTAAGAATATACATCTAGTTCAAACAAAACCAAAAATAAAATATTTTGATTTTTTTAATTTTAATCAGATAAGCATATTTTTCGCTTTTTATAAAAAAACGATTTTTTTTTGTTGCGAATATTTCTTATCAGTTTCAAATTGTTTTATTTCAAAAATAGGTTAGGTATATGATAAATTTTCATTCACTCACTCATTTCATTCATTCACTACTTTTTCTGCAATTTTGCAATCAGTACTTTATGTAGCTGTGTGTGTAATCATTCACCTGAACTCTCGTGGCGTTACCTATAGTTTTTACCTATGGTATCTCAAGCAGAGAACCATGGGTTCGAACCCCGGCTCGCACCTCTGAGTTTTCTAAATTATGTGCAAAATTACATTTGAAATTTACCATGAGCTTTATAGTTAGGAAAAATATTGCGATGAAACTTGCACACACTTGCAAAAAACTTCAATGGTGCTTGTGTTTGCAATCCGCAGTAGCCCGCGTGGGAACTCCGTCTCAAGCCCTCTCATTCTGAGAGGAGGCCTATGTCCTGCTGTATGTATACAGGGCAATAGACTCTATTGTAGCTCAAATTGAGCTCCAAATCCCGTGCGCAAACGCGGTGGTGGGGCGCGTCATTTCAAACTAGACAAGCTCTATAGCGCGAGATGATGCGACAAAGAAGTGCTACCATCTTGCACTCACCGATGGCAATGAGGCAGGGCAGCGCCTTCCCGAACAACTCCGGGTCGTAATCCATCTTGCTGAGCGAGTCGAAGATGTTGCTGAACAGCATCATGGTCAGACGCTTCTCTTCATCCGAGGAGCCGCCGGCGCCGGAACTGCCGTAGTACTTGGCGCAGCGTTCGTAGTGGAGAGTCAGGAGCTAAACAAATTGTAGGTTGTCATTATGATGTTTATAGGACAAATGCCAAAAAATATTGCTTGTTTAATACAGGCAGTATAATTAATAGTAAAAGTAATAAAATTTGCAAGGTTTTTTTTTGTAACGGATGTAGAATAAATAAATAAATAAATAAATAAATATTAGGGGACAATCTTACACAAATCGATCTAGTCCCAAACTAAGCAAAGCTTGTACTATGGGTACTAGACGACGATAAACATACTTATATAGATAAATAAATTCTTAAATACATTAATATCATTAATATCATGGGACATTTCACACCAATTGACCTAGTCCCAAAGTAAGCTAAGCAAAGATTGTGTTATGGGTACTAGGCAACGGATAAACATACTTATATAAATAGATACATACTTAAATACATATTAAACACCCAAGACCCGAGAACAAATATTCGTATTTTTCATACAAATATCTGCCCCGACGCGGGAATCGAACCCGGGACCTCAAGCTTCGTAGTCAGGTTCTCTAACCAAACCACTAGGCCATCTGGTCGTCTAAAACATCCATAACTCAGGAACAAATATTCGTGCTCATCACACAAATAAATGTCCTTACCGGGATTTGAACCCAGGACCTCTTGCTTCGTAGGCAGGGTCACTACCAACTAGGCTAAGCGGTCGTTAATGGTAAATCCTATCCTGGGCGTGTCCGAAACGCTCTTGGCCGGTTTTTTCATATTTATTCACCCATATTTTACCCATCATCGCGCTCTTGACTGCGTCGCTGCGTTTAGAACTTTAGTACAATTTATATAGGCCTTAGCACGACCTTAGTTTAGTTCTTACCCTCAAAGCCACAGTGGTATACTCCGACAGCCGTGACACATCAACGGTCAGTTTCCGCAGCAGTTTGAGCAACATGGAAGGCTGCATGGCAGATGTAAGCGCCACCAGGAAATCTGATACGGCTTCACGCTGCCCTTTGGTGAGCATGCGATTCTTTGACAACCTGTGAACAAGCCAGACAAGTTTAAAAACCAGTTCCGTACCTCCTTCGAAATGTAAGCATTAAAATCGCAAACTTAGGGTCGCTCGTGCGTATGCGCGCGGCCATAGCTATGGCTGTCAATCGTTGCCTAGCAACTGTCAGCTGTCGCCTAGCAACCAGCGCCGCAGTTAAAAACTCTAAAAAGACACGTTTCTTGTATGACGACTCCCTTTAATTTTTTCTTTATTTTATTTGTAGATATGATAGTATAGCGGCCACAGTAATGCAGAATCGGTGAAAATTTCAAGTGTTCTATTACGGTTCAAGAGACAGACTGGCATACAGAAAGACAAACAGCGGAATCTCAGTAATAGGGTCCCTTTGACACCCTTTGGCCATGTAACCCTAAACACTGAAAAAAACCCATAAACTAGGTTTAATTTGCTGCCTGCTACGAAATTCCGCCATCGTGACACCCGCCGAAAGTCTAAGTTTTTTTTTTTTTTTTATTAGGGGACAATCTTACACAAATTGACCTAGTCCCAAACTAAGCAAAGCTTGTACTATGGGTACTAGACGACGATAAACATACTTATATAGATAAATACATACTTAAATACATAGAAAACATCCATAACTCAGGAACAAATATTCGTGCTCATCACACAAATAATTGCCCTTACCGGGATTTGAACCCAGGACCTCTTGCTTCGTAGGCAGGGTCACTACCAACTAGGCTAAAGCGGTCGTCATCGTCACCATCTCGATAAATGGCGGTCTACCATAATACGTTTCCTTCGGCACTTCCTGCCACGTACGTACCTACAGTGAAACTGTGGAATCAACTTCCAGCAGCAATATTTCCAGACAATTATGACACCGGGCCGTTCAAGACAATTAGGCACTTAATAATTCTTTTAAAGCTTATTTTTTGTAAAAAAATTGCCTGGAAGAGATAGGTTTGAAGCTATAATAATAATAATAATAAATAATAAATATCACGGGACAATTTACACCAATTGATCTAGTCCCAAACTAAGCAAAGCTTGTACTATGGGTACTAGACAACGGATAAACATACTTACTTAGATAGATACATAGGTACTTAAATACATCGACGACTGTAATCTAAATTGGCGTAAGGGACAAAATAGCGAAAATGAGTTATGAATAAATAAAATAATAAATAAATAAATACCACGGGACAATTCACACCAATTGACCTAGTCCCAAACTAAGCAAAGCTTGTACTATGGGTACTAGACAACGGATAAACGTACTTATATAGATAGATACATACTTAAATACATATTAAACACCCAAGACTCGAGCACAAACATTCGTATTATTCACACAAATGTCTGCCCCGACCGGGAATCGAACCCGGGACCTCAAGCTTCGTAGTCAGGGTCTCTAACAACTAGGCTATCCGGTCGACTATCCTAGTGTAACTCGTACTACAATTCATAACTCATCCTCGCCACTCTGTCCCTTACGCCAATTTAGCCTACAGTCGTCGACATATTAAACACCCATAAGGTCGCCTATTGCTTACCTTGTAATTTTTTTGCATGTAAGTACTTACTTGTTTTTCCGTATTGTTTTCTTTATACAATAGTCATTGTATTGTATTGTATATTTCGAATTTGCCTTTGAATAGTGTATACTCGCCTGTAAACAGTGTGCAGCGTGGCATCCAACAGACTGGCGTAGTTTTCCGCCTCGTTGTAGAAGTTAGCGTGCTTGATGAGCAGCGGCAGAATGGAGTTGCCGATGTAGCGGTTCATTGAAAGCGCCATGTCCGACTCGCAGCCGTCGTTCTACGAAAAACAATTCATACATACCATTCTTTATGACAGTTCCTGCGTCAGTATGAAAACTACAGGGGGCCTTTCCACCAGAGACGTGCTAAACTAAGCTGCTAGGATGTGGAAGCTACGCTACGAAGGGTATGTATTACAATACCGAAGTACGAAAGACCGAATGTATTAAAACATCGAATGGGTCAAAAGACCGACACGATTTTTTTCTGAAACCGTAAACTTCTCAGAATTTATTAAAACGCCATCATACAGAACCCATTAGGTTAGGTTAGGTTTATTTTATAACGGTTTCAGGTAAAAATCGTGTCGGTCTTTTGACCCATTCGATGTTTTAATACAGTCGGTCTTTCGTACTTCGGTATTGTAATACATACCCGCTACGAAACTATGTGATCGTTTCCACAAAATATGATAAGCTATGTAGCCGCTCAAGGAATATTCCGAGCACGCTTCTTTCCATATGAAAACATAGTTTAATTGAACCCTTTTCCACGAGTGCTATGCTAAGTGGACCAATGAACAACATAAGGATTATGTAGGTACAATAATGTATTCAACTTTAGTGATTTTTAACTTGTTTTTATCAGCACACTCTGAACTTTATAACGATTAAAAAAAACTGTAAAATCAGTAGAGACATCGGCAAAATTTCGTTTCATATCAGGCTTCTCGTCATGTGTGAGTCTTTGATCAATTATAACTGTAGATCCACAGTCGCGCGCCCGAAAATGTCCGAGCCAAATGAGCGCCACTTTGATAAAAGTGGCCTTCTTTTTTCTCAGTACGTTGCGTGAAATTGTTAAGTTTAGCTGTCAAGTGTCAACCGAAATTCGACTGTAATGAAGTAAAAGACTAGGTTCAAATTTCTGTGTAGGTGATAATTTTAATTATTATGCAAACAAATAAAAAAGTTCGGACATTCTTTGAAGGGGATTTTGTTCGGCAATGTGTATCTTCAGTTATAATTGATCAAAGGTGTGAGTGACTAAAAATTTTATGCCATCAGATACGCACAGGAGTTAATATTATTCAACCCTTACCCTGTCCAGCATGGTGGCAGCCCTCAAGTCAGGCAGGAAGGCTTCCTCCAGCAGCCTGTAGAACAGCTCTTGCGTCTCGATGCCGTACACACGCTCCAAGAATAACACCACGCTCTGCTTGTGTCCTGGGATGAGGCCTGATGGCATATCTGCAGGGAAAATATCAGTTGTAGTAGATACCATAGTAGGAATCACCGGATTGCCTAATTGTAACAGTTTCACTTTGTTATCCGTCTGTCTGTCTTTTTGATTCTGCAATGTGGTTCAACGAGAATCTGGTAAGCTAGAAATGTGGTAAATGTACGGAATGGAATAAAAATAATAAATAAATATCACGGGACAATTCATACCAATTGACCTAGTCCCAAAGTAAGCTAAGCAAAGCTTGTGTTATGGGTACTAAGCAACGCAACGGATAAACTTACTTATATAGATAGATGTATACTTAAACACATATTAAACACCCAAGACCCGAGAAAAAACATTCGTATTTTTCATACAAATATCTGTCCCGACACGAGAATCGAACCCGGGACCTCAAGCTTCGTAGTCAGGTTATTTAGTCACTAGACCACCTGGGCCCAATCGCATAACAAAGTACAACTTACATTACAAGCGGAACTCTCTTTCTAGTTAATGTATGTATGTAAACTCTTTATTGCACATAAAAAATAAAAATACAAATAAACAGAGAAGAGAACAAAGGCGAGCTTATCCCGAAAAAGGGATGAAGGGATGTTGTTATAACTGAAGCGAGAGTTCCGCTTGTAATATTAGTTGTACATTGTTATGCAATTGGGCCCTGGTCGTCTAAAAATAAACCAGGAGGAGGAGAATTGGAGGGATTGTAATATTTTGTAAAATATGGTATTTTGGGAACGGTGTATTTTAGGTACGAGCGGTTTAAGGGTTTTATAGGGGACAAAGTAGCCCGTGTTTAACCCGTTCCTTACCAGACTTGGGCCTCTCCTCCCCAGCTGCGGGGTTGTTGAGCGTGAACCTTAGACTCAGCACTCCCTGCAAGTCTTCCAACGGCACTAGCGACCGCAAGATGGCGCGCGCGCGGAGCGACTCGTTTTTGCCCTATGAACAACAATAATATATGACTATGATTTTTTCCATGTACTTGTTTATCTGTACTTTTTCCTTGTGGTGTGTAGTAGCGGAATGAAAAGGTTCGTCGCTTTTCGACTCTATGTCAACGAGTTAAGGCCGAAAAGTGACAAACCTTTTATAGACACAACACATCACCGAAGAAAGGGAAATAATAAAAAAAAAACAAAAGCAACTGTAACTTTAAGAGCATTATAATAACATTTTAAAACGTAATAAGTAGGGTCAAAAGAGTGAATTATGCTGTGTACAATTGTAATTGTACTGAAGACAAGACCATGTTATTCTTATCATAAGGTTTAAATTGTGCTGCTGTTTACCATATGTAATTGCACCTAACTGATAAATAAATAAATGTATTTTATTTAAAATTAAGGGCCTACCGAGCTTTTCGCGCTAATCGATTTTTTTATTTATTAGTAAAACAAATACATATACCTATTTTAAAAATGTAGCAACATACGCCCTAGAAAACATCTTGTTTTATTAACATTTAAAAAGTCATGACCTGCCGTACAGTATTGGCGTCGTACTACGAATTTATTTTATTTTTTAGAGACGACTTTGGATTTTTCTATCGAGCGAACTATAAGTAATCGTGTTTCGATAAACACTTGTCATTAGAGTGAATCCTCATATATCTTATACATGAATTTAATAGCTTTACTTGTAATGATACAGCACGAGATTAAATGAATGCAATAAATGCGCCAAAAACACGGTAGGCCCTTAAGTGCCATCTGTCGGCAAGTGCTATGATTGAGGTTTGATCTAGTTTTATTACCAGAGCTATGACGCCTGCGTCGGGCGCGCAACGGCCGAGCAAGTCGACGAGGGTGCAGTAGAAATTCAAGATGGCCGCGCCCGTGTCAATGTAGTCTTCGTCGTCGTCTGACTCCGGGAGTGGGTGGCTGAACTGTTGACAAACAAATTATGATCATAAAAGCTTAATAGTAAGTACCTGGGCGACCGAGCTCTGCTCGGGCTGAAACTCGGTACCAAGCGTTTTCTGGTTTCCCAGAGATAAGACCAAGCTAGATCAATTTTTCATCCCCGAAAACCCCCACATACCAAATTTCATCGAAATCGTTGGAGCCGTTTCCGAGATCCTGATTATATATATATATATATATATATATATATACATATATACAAGAATTGCTCAAAAGAAGAAACTTGACGTTTTCTCATAAAAAATAAATTTAAAAAAAAAACCTAAAAATCTTGAAAAAAACGTGGAATCGAACCGAGGTCTGCTGGATCCGCCACCACCCGATTTCTACTGTGCTATTATGATCTGCTCGAGGCCGGCGAAATTTAGCTTTGTATTCTAATGCAAAAAAAAATAGCCGGAAAACACGAGTAAAAGCGGTTTTCTGAAAATGAAACATAGCTAGATCAGTTTTTCATCCCCGAAAACCCCCACACACCAAATTTCATCGAAATCGTTGGAGCCGTTTCCGGGATCCTGATTATATATATATATATATACATATATACAAGAATTGCTCGTTTAAAGGTATTAGATTTGGATGAAAGCTTGTGCCTGGCACTGTAAGCTGCAAAAGTAGTTTAACAGGTTGTTTCCGCGTTTGCTTCTCACAGTCAATGGCTACCCGGTCAGCCGTCTGTTCTACGAGCAATGTGCCCTATCCACTGCCACTTAAATTTGGCAACCAATGATAGCCTCCTGAGGCCCACGAAAATATTGTTTCAATGAACTTTAAAATTTATGTCACTTATGAGTGAGTTCGATGTCACATTAGAATTAGTCATTTATACTATAAGACTTACTTCTAAATGTGATATCGAACTCACTCAAAAGTGACATAAAGTTTAAAGTTCATTGAAACAAAATTTTCGTGGGCCTCAGGAGGTTAAGGTTAAGATACATGTTAAATTTTCACAAGTTTCAGACCTTATTTCCTACATTTTGATCCCAACGTACACATTTCCCAGATTAAGGAGTGGGTGGTCAAACCCAATAAGTCGATTTAATGTAGGTATTCTTAGTGTCTATTAAGGCGAAGCACTTTGTTCATGCGTTCTTCATTTACGTCACTATCACTGTAACACTATTTCGAGTATTATTAACACTACACTAACTCAAAGGGTTTAGTCCTTTTCACCTCACTAGCTCGGAAAGCCCTTTTTGTTTGTTTGACATCTATTGAGAAAATCGCTTTTTATCCACATGTGAAGAAAGAGTTTTGACATTTGAAGGCAGCTTACGTGATATTTGACAGCTAACAAAACGTAAAACGTTAAAAGTGCTGAATTTTTAACATCACAATTAATGAATTGCATCGAGTAAAAAACACTAAATACAGTCTTACAACTTTATTTTAATTCAACATTAACCTTCATTCTTGTTGCAAAAACGGATAAAATGTTCTGACAGTCCAAGTAAGTCGATGTGCGAACAAAACGCATCCGAAATAATAAAAAAAAACTTAAGTCAAAACTTTTCAATTAATTATTTTGAATGAATAAATAAATAATAATTGATAGTACAAACCCTTTTTCTTATTTTCCTCGCTGTAGTGAGGTGAAAAGTTTTGTGTTATACACGGGTGAAAAGTTATTTTACGTCTCGTGTGTTGAAACACTCGCTATCGAAAGGATTCTATTTTTGAACCACTCGCTTCGCTCGTGGTCAATCATAGAATCCTTTCGATAGCTTGTGTTTCAAATGGACACTCGCAGGTAAAATACAACTTTCCCCCCTTGTATAACAAATAACTATTTCAGTCTTCTCACTAGGTCCGTGTTGTAGTGACGTAAATGAAGAACACATGAACAAAGTGCTTCGCCTTAATAGACACTAAGAAAAGTCATTGGACGTTATTCTTAGAGACTTTAAACAAAATAGTCGATTAAGTTAAATGAATATTGCTTATTAGCTTTTGTGAGCTAGATTGTAATTTAATTTAAAAAAAAAAAAAAAAAAACAAAAAATGTAGGTATTGTAGGAATTTTTAATTGAGATGTTATGGGAACAGCCATAACCAAAGCAACAGGTGGCAAGAAAGTAAGTAATTTATTAATTATTAACTGTGTACAAAGATGGTGAATGGTAATAAAGAAAAAGTTGATCCACCCTTGTACACAGTGTTCTTATCTACAGGCAATCATTTCGATTATCGGGCTTAACAACACCCACCTCAAACATTTAAAAACTTTTCTGTTCGAAGAGCGCGAGCCAAAAACACTTACAGTGGTATCTCCCTCCTGCTCTATCTCCCTCAGCTTCCTCCGGTCAGCGATGCGCTCGCTCATCTTATTGGCGTCGACGATCGCTTTCAGTAAGCCCTCGCCTTCGCCTCGAAGCGCCGGCCCGAGGCACTCCGGTCGGCGGATGAGCAGACGGATCACTAGATTCGCGTTCTCTTCCACGCTTTCGCCATTCACCTGGTGTAAAGAGAGATAGAAAATTGAGATACAGATAAATTAGCTAAATATTATTTTTGACGTGATAACGTCTAATAAATCGATGAACGCCGGCTGCATGCACGAAAAAGGATGACGCAATGTAACGTACATGTACCTACAGAGCAGTGAAGGCCAGTATGTACAAGAGAGCAGCGAACGCCAGCATGTACAATCTTAATACTAGCGCTCGGGTAATTTTCAATGCGGGGGGGGTGGAGTGCGGGACAGGGGTGCAGGGGTATTAAAGGGGGGATGATTTTGCACAGTTTTCAAGCTATTTGACAAAACACCGGTTCTCGTCCGATCACCGAGGTTAAGCAACGTCGGGCGCGGTCAGTACTTGGATGGGCGACCGCCTGGTTTCATTTTTGTTTTTTGAATGTTTTGTTACGACGTTGTCACGTTAAACTATCGTCCGTAAACTGACTTTTTTCATAAGTAAGTTTTCGTATAAGAAACCTACCCAAACGCAGAACCTTAGGAAGTCCAGGTAGCGCTCGCCCTCCACAGGATCCCAGCCCAGGTCGGGGTAGCCTTTCTCCACGAGCTCAGAGTTGCTCTGCAGGCCGCACCGGGACAGATAGATGGCTATCTTCTCTAGGTAGTGCTCTCTGTGAACCAAATACAAGTTATTGTGATTTTTTTCAACTAGTTATACTCTGTCTATTTAACAGAGTTAGTACTAGAAAATAGAGAATGCACGTAATTGGTCAGCGATAAGGACGATGCACCGGCACAAGATAGGTTTACATGCCTGTCAAAATTTAGTCAACATCTGTCTCTCGTGCGGTGCGGACGCTTTCAAGTGCTTATCTTTGGTTACTAATTTTTGTTAAAATAGACAAATGCAAATACTCTTTACTGTTAGTTAGTAGAGCTTATTTAATTATGTCAAAGGTTTACGTCAATAAGTTTGAAGCTTCCGGTTCCCTGTCTCGTTTAGCTTTTGTTACTTGAGAAAATTCAATGCCAGACGGTACGAGAGACAGATGGAAAAATTCCAACAAACGACAGGTAAGCAGAGCCCACCATCGACGTGAGATTGTTGACGTCCACTGACAGTTTCTTGTCCCTTTCATTTGCTTACAAAAGTGCAACAGAGAGAACGCTTTGCTAACTCTGTTAAATAGACAGGGTATAGTAACGTTTTTTGAATTAATGTAACTAATACACAGAGTCAGGTACACACTAAATACAATAAAATAATAAAAAAGTCCGTCAAATAAACCGCCCCGTATCGCACCAGGCGCATAGGTGCCCAACAAACTAGCCGCATTGCCCCGCTGAAGCGATGGACAACCTTTGCACCAGAAAGAATTTTTATTAAGGTTTATATTTAAAACTAGCTGTTGCCCGCGACTCCGTCCGCGGAGAATAGTATTGGTTTGTTGTACATGCTATGTATCAGAGATGGCGCAGTATGTGAAAAAAGATTTTCCCGCTTTTCTGTTGAAATTTTTCCTGAATTTTCTTTGCTATAAACCTCACGGAGCCCGAGACCTTTCCAACGAATGCAAAACCGTGGAAATCGGTTCGTGCGTTCTGGAGTTATAGCGTCAGGAAGGAAAACCCGACTTATTTTTATATAGTAGATAAAATCAGGCGTTACTTTGCGGAGGTAACAACAATTACTTTGCTCACCCGCGACCTTATGATAGCTACGTTTATGCAAGCAGTTCCTCCACCTTCACACAGTACGAACACACACGGATCGATCGCGTTTCGATCTCAACCAGCGCTCATCTTCAGAGCAACACAACCGTTCTCCATGCTACCAAATGTTAAATTCACATCCCACTCACTGTCTCTCACATGCCACTAACTATAAATTTGGTGTTTAGGTACTGGTGGCCTAGTGGTTTGACCTATGGTCTCACAATCAGAGGGTCGGGGGTTTGAGTCCAGGCTCGCACCTCTGAGTTTTTCGGAATTTATGTGCGAAATTACATTTGTAATTTACCATGACCTTTACGGTGAAGGAAAACATCGTGAGGAAACCTGCATACACCTAAGAAATTCAATGGTGTATGTGAAGTTCCCAATCCGCACTGGGCCCACGTGGGAACTACGGCCCAGCCCTCTCATTCTGAAAGGAGGCCTGTGCCCTGCAGTGGTACGTTTACAGGCTGGGATGATGATGATGATAACGCGATGGTTGTATACATTATCTTCCTACCAAATGTATTTTTTCCTTAGTACCCAATATGTGTAAATAATTTTCTCTCACCCTCTCTCCGTCTCTCTTCTTCTCTCCTTGTCTCTTTCCTATATCTCCCTCCCCCCCTCTCCCTGTCTCTCTAACCTCTACTTGCCTTAACATTAATTCTGTGTCCTCACCTTAAAGCCAAAGCCAGCTCAGTATTCTCCATCAGACTGGAATACGCCACGTCGAGGGGTGTCGAGCCACGCAGAGAAGGCCGGGAGAGCAGGATGTTAGAGTTCTCCAGAAGGAAGTCAAAGTGGTCGAACATGGCCTTCTGGTTCTGGCGACCCGTGCGGCAGAAGTAGCAGAGGAAACGGCAGCAGGCTACCACCATCTCGTGGGACGTGTCCTGAGAATTAGAAGTCATTGTTTGTTGCAAAAATCACAGAAAAAAAGATGCTTTGTTACGCGCGACGCGGCTAGCGTGCGAACTGAAGGCCTAGCGACAACCTACTGCCATAACCCTCCCCGGGCGGAGCGCCGGCCGAACATACCTAAGGAATGAAACCCCCCTGGTACTAAACCGAATAATTCTTGTGTTAGGTATACTTCTGATGTGTTAATGCATTTGTCCCAGCCATCTATCATTCTTTGGGTATGTTTTTTTTAAAGCTTTAAAGACCAGTTAGTGCTATTCATATATAGTTTAATGTAATTTATTTATAAACAATACCTTTTAATCCAGTGTTTTTTTACTGGAACCCAAAATCGCCTAAATCCAGTGAATGAACGGGGGTGTTCATTCACTGGGACTGCAGGATTTTCTATTTGTGCAATATCTTTTCTTCTAGTAGTCATATTAAGATTTCTATTTCAGTGACATTGATCCAAATATATTATCTACCGAATGGCTAGTATTGGAACAAACGTAAAATATAGGTTAATTTACTGGTTCAAGTTTTCCAGTGAATGAACTATGTCACTTATAGCTAGTTCATTTACTAGTTTCCAAGATCTAGTGAATGAACAATAATCTTATTTTTGTATTTTAATTGATTTAGAACATGGAATCGACCAAATAAGTATATTGAATGTAGTTGTATTAATATAACTTCGCTTTTGTATTTTTATAGTATAACAAAACATCATTTTCAAAGTTGTTCATTCACTGGTTTCATTTGTTCATTCACTAGAATTTTGCGTTCATTCACTAGTGATTTTCCATTTTTCCCTTAAATAGTGATATATCTTCAAATTGTGCAGTAATACTGTCGAATAATGATGATGTTAGCCAACTACAGTAGTTGGTTGTGCTAAACAGAAAGTAATATGTTAAATAAACTGTGCCCAACTGCCTAAAATTAATTTTCAAAGTCGAAAATTTCCTTAAGTGTTCATTCACTGGTACACTTACTAATGATCAAACAAAACATTTTGTTTTCAAAGTTGTTCATTCACTGGTTTCATTTGTTCATTCACTAGAATTTTGCGTTCATTCACTGGTGATTTTCCATTTTTTCACTTAAATAGTGATATATCTTCAAACTGTGCAGTAATACTGTTGAATAATGATGATTTTAGCCAACTAGAGTAGTTGGTTGTGCTATACAAACAGTAATATTTTAAGTAAACTGTGCCCAACTGCCTAAAATTAATTTTCAAAGTCTAAAATTTCCTTAAGTGTTCATTCACTGGTACACTTACCCTAGTAGCTTTCGTTCTTCCTTAATACTGCTCCATAGAAAAATGTACAACATCCGTACGTCCATTTTACATCGTCGCCATTTCAAAACTGTTGCTTAGAAGTCAAAGCAAATTTACCAGAACCTAACAAGTAAAGGTGCTAGTCGAAAAAAAAATACGAGGCGTGATAGAAACGTACCAAATTCTTATTATTTCAAAAAATGTTCGTTTTGTTCATTCACTGGTACTGTTCATTCACTGGTACGCTTACCTAGTTTTGAAATGAAAATGTTTACTGTCTAATTCTGAAAGTGTGACATGTACGGAAATAAACATCGTATGTGTGAAGTTTTAGTTTTTGTGTGCTTTACCTTTTCCTTGTCTTCAGCAGTGGGAGGCGACGCGGGCGCAGCGTCGGATTGCGCCTGCGCGCGCCGCCCCAGTGTATTCATCATCACCGCCATCACATTCTCGTGCACGCGGAGCACCCTACAGTCATTATCATCATCATCATTGTTATCGTCATAAAAAACAGATCAAATGAGAGTTGGACTCGTACATGAAGGGTTCCGTATGTTTACCTCCGTATGTTTTAAAAATGGTTGAGTAAAAAATATACAGATCGAGTTAAAACGCTGAAAAAAAATACGTTTTTTATATGACGACACCCTTTAACTTGATTTTAATTTTATTTTTAGTATTTGTTGTTATAGCTGATACTGTCCAAGAGATAAAGCTTTGTGACAGACGGACAGACAGACAGACAGCGGAGTCTAGCTAGTACTGTACTACTGTGACAGACGGATGGACAGACAGCGGAGTCTCAGTAATAGGGTAAAAATGACAGGTTAAATTATACTTACCGAATCAAATCTGGGTGCTGGAAGAACGTGTGGTTGTTGACAAGTTTCCTGTAAAGTACATAATAATTTACATTAAATCTCCGGTTTAATGTGAAATTATAATAAATACTTTTTTTACAATTTAGCTGTACTTATGCGACTATAACCTCAATCAAAAGCTCATTGAAATTTAGGCGTGCGTGCGTGTATTTTTTAATCCTTCACGCCAAAACGGCTGAAAGATTTGGATGAAATTTGGTATGTAAATAGCTGGACATCCGGAAAAACTCATAGGTTAATTTTTATCCCGATATTCCCACGGAATTGGGGTAAAATCCCGAAATCTCAACTGAAGTGACATGAACCCACCGAAGAAATTCAATGGTGTGTGTGAAGTTCCCAATTCGCACTGGGTTCACGTGGAAACTACGGCCCATGTCCTCTCATTCTGAGAGGAGGCCTCTGCCCGACAGTAGGATATAAGCTGAGAAGACAATGATGAACCATTGTCTGTTAAAGTAATACCCGTGTAAGATCCAGGGTCTACTTACCAGAGCCTCTTCCTCATCAGCTCTTCTTCCTCCTGGCTCATCTGCACGGGCAGCAGTGCTCGGATCTGGCTGAGCCCCACCCACATTTCAGCGACATCCAGCTTGGTCTTCGCATTGATGACGTAAGTCTTCTCCAGGGCGCGTATGAGCTCGCCAACTGAATCGTATTGGCGGACCAGAAGACTAGGGAAAAATAGTAGATTGTACAACAAGAGCGTAAAACGAGCCATTTTACCCGAGACGTTCATATAGCCATAGACACGTCGAGGGAAAAATGGGTTTAATGCTAGAGTTTTACACCTGGCTTTTCAATTCGATTGCAAGGAAACAGCAACATTGGAAATAAATGTTCATTTACAAGCTTTAATAGATTTGTTTAGAAAGGAAAGATATCTTAATGTAAAATTAAATATAGAAATGTATGTAACGAACTGGCTCAAGCCGATCAAATAAAAGCTTTATGTAGACGTAATAAGTGCGAAAAATCCGTGCTTTGGCCGACTCTTCGTTGATAGATGTGGGAAGACCGGGTGAAGAAATTGGGATGATTTTTTTTTTACTTTTTAGTTCATTATTGTATTTATTGGTCCCTGAGTGAATCAACTTTTTCGTGTTGTTTACTCTGTCCCCAGTTGTCTAACTGACATCTTCTTACTGTTTCATAGAAAAATGCTTAGGTTGTCCAAGGGACAAAATTTGTGTAACCATAGCAACGGGTGGCAAGAATAAGTTGATTCACCACTATATCTAGACCATTTAAATGAGTCCTCGCCCGCACGGGACAGGGGCTGGAGGTATGACGACAAAGGGGTCGAGAGAGGTGCGGGCGGCGAGCGCGCCTCGTGTGCCGCCCGCACCTCTCCCGGCCCCTTTTGTTGTCATACCCCCCAGCCCCTCGGTTTAGCTATAAACTCTTGTTCTTATAGTTTTGAGGAATGAATTAAGTTCTTCAGCCATACCTGAACATCTCTCGGACAAGCTTCGGGGTCTCAATCTGCGACTCCTCAGCCCAGGACACGATGGTTTGGATCAGCACTTTACGGAACTTCTCTTCTGGAGACTTCCGCGGCGGTTCCTCTATAGGCTGCGAATAAAAATGAAAATTTGTAAAATCTTTTCAACGCTCTGTTGAAAACAACAGCTGTCACTCATAAGCCATGACATCGGAACGTCAAACCGTCAAACGAAGTTGAACCCTACAGAAATACATGTAGGTAGATATCGCTCGCTCTGCACGCTGTGACTGATATATCAGTCGTTGGCGTCGAATAGGTTAAATCGCCTAAGTATTTAATAAACGTGATAGTTACAAAAGTGACACTGACAATTTGGTCCAAATTGCGTAGCGAATATAAAGCCCGGGGAAAACAGAACTTCTAAAGCAGCGTGAACTTGTCACGGTTAATAAATAAGCGATCCTGTTTTAATAGACTTTAAAAAAGGAGGAGGTTTTCAATTCGGTTGTTTTCTTATTAAATTAAAATTTGGTACATGTAATAGAGCTTTGGTAAGATGACAATTCCAGATTCTAACAAACAATTTTGACCACAATTTGTTTAGATATTTTTTTTTTTTGCCTGCAGAAACAATGTTTTATACCAACAATGCCACTCTGGAGGAAGGTTCTGAGCAGTTGTGCAGCACGCGAGTACCGGCTACAGTGCCCGTATTTGTAGTACGGTTTGCAGCTTGGGGGCGCGCACAACACCGCTCTCAACTGCCTTCATTCTGCTTATTCCCCTAAATTCAAGTCGGGTACGTATTAAAATATATAAAGTTTAAAACAAATAATGGACGAAATACATAATGGTCATTTGATATAATGCAATTTTCTTGGAAATTCTCAATTTTACAGGATTTTCATAAAATAAACCTAACCTAACCTAAACCAATCTGTAGATTACACGATTAAAAAAATTCGTTTAATCAATGGTTTCATAGAAAATTTTAGTATGTATTATGACCATTATGTATTTCGTCCATTATTTGTTGTTAATTGAGTGGGAAGGTGACAAGTGGCGCCTCTTAACGTGGTCTTGAGTTGGGAAACGTTTTTTCTGGTTTTATTCGTTGTGTTTGTGTTGGTATTTGTGCACTTTCCTACTACTTGTGTCTCGCAGTAAGTAATATTCTTTTTATCACTTTTCTCATCACCGTGTGGTTCCGGTTAAGAATAGTGCCACCCCTTTTGCACCTAGGTTTCGTAAGAGGCGAATAAAGGGCATTTCGTTGCCCAGTGGTTGTCATCTTAACGGTTTTTTTTTTAAATTTGTAACGTTTTTTTTTTCAAATTTAACTGCCCAATTTTAAATTGAACTACCTACCTAATTTTAAACTTAACTGCCAACCGTTATTCTACAACGGAAAATTTCATACAAAATCGGAAGTTAATAACCAACGGTTATTTAACCTACAACCACTGCATGCTAAATTTCATCCAAATCGTTCTAAAATAAATATAGGCAACACTACTCTACTTATTTTTCTTTAACTTCTATCTACTGCGAGGATATAATTGAGTGGGAAGGTACATACTTAGATTACTCCTTGTTTGTAACGTACGGAATAGTCAAATCACTTGATATTTGCTATTGGAGACTACCCCAGTAGGCATTTTACTTAATCACCTAAAACTATACCTTAAATTTTAACGATCACTATCACAAAGTATCGTTAAGGCTGTTTTTTTTTGTAAATTTAACTTCAGTACAGTACTACATTCTTTTTATAAGCTGTCGCTTGGCACGCGCCTTATAATTTGTTATTTTTCTAAATTTCATTATCAGCTAATTATAACTTCAACGCTATCACTTAATCTAAATATCTAATATGTACGAAATCAAGTATTTGTCACTTCAAAAGAATGAGCTAACTTATGAAGTCTTAATTCGTGTTTCTAAGCCGGCAGATTCTGTGCAACAATTACGTAAACAAATATTTAAGCTAACGCCATCTATGCTCACGAGCGATATTCCAGAAACAGGCCTCGAAATTTCCTATTATTATTATTTCTTATTATTAGTATATTTATTATTTTACCTACCACGCGATGTTTACGCTCAGAATGCAGGTTTCCTCACTAATATATTCGACAAAGTGCAACATTCATTATACTACGCGCACCAAAAGAATGTGCGTCGCTATAACTTACGACGTAAGCCTGCAAACTTTGAAGTAGGAGACATTGTATGGAAGCGAACCTTTTATTTAAGTG
The DNA here is from genome assembly GCA_947563465.1 of Archips xylosteana. Classification (NCBI taxonomy): domain Eukaryota; kingdom Metazoa; phylum Arthropoda; class Insecta; order Lepidoptera; family Tortricidae; genus Archips; species Archips xylosteana. Next base: position 5,491,324 of record OX387369.1, read on the forward strand.
ATAAGTCGCAGTATTTCAGTAAAAAACTTGCACCTAAATTTATGAAATGCCGTATTTCCAAGAAAAGGTCACCGTTAATATTTGAACTACAAGATATGTCTGGCAAGGATTTAGGCGTATGGCACATAAAGGATCTGAAATTAACTCCAGGCAATAAATAGTAATAAACTTCAACATAACCTTTAAATAACGTACGAATAAATAACCTCGTTAAGAACGATTTAGCAACAATTAGTACTATTCCTACACAGAAGACTTAATTTTCATCATAATTATAAAATGTACTTTTATTATTGTAACAACGTTGCACTCTTATTACGTTAATGTCGTGGGCTCGGTCCATGATACCTTAAGTTAAAAAAAGAGGGTGGCAGTAATTGTCGCGCTGCGCTAACTACCCTGTTTTATGTTCTCAATCGTATCGTCAAGTTTGTTTACCTTAAACAACGCTACTGCATAGCAAGGTCAACGACTTAACATTACTTATAAATATTTTGCGCCTACTCGTAAAATACTCTTCTGTATGTTTTAATCTAGTTTTAAAATGAAAACGCATCGACTCGTTCGTGATCGTTGTGACTACCTTAGCGTCTACCTCGACAGAGTGTGACGCACTAATTATAGTTAACTACTTAAATTTAACATTTACTAGCCGCGTGTTAGGAGTAAACTATACACATGGTTCCCGTGTTTAATATTATTTATCTCTAAGTTATAAAAAATCTAGTTGCTTTGTTTACGTACACTAGTTCCTTAGGTCGACACAATTACTTCACTACCAATGCTAGTCTTAATCCAAAGCCTTTGCCGGAGCGGTCTTTACTAATTTCAACTCCTTAAAAATGCCTAATGAAAGCTATATCTAGCGTTGCGCGGCCAGGCAGCTAAACCTTGCGCGTAGTGCTGGATAATCTTATAAGGGCGGTTGGCAACCCTTGTCTAGATTGGCGGCTGTGTCTCCTAATTACTACCTCTTTACCATCTCGCCATTTTCTCGTAGCGTAGGGTCTTGCAGTGTCTTAAACGGCAGACCTGCCTGTGTTAGGTTGAATGAATGAAGTATGTTAGGAAGTATGATAGGATTGATAGGTTATTTTGAATGTGTTACGTTAGGGATTTTTCTCAGGCGGATTTTTTCGCTAAGACGAAAAAATCCTCCGCGGAGAGGGAGGTACTGTCACAATGCAATTGGGACAATATAATTCTTTGGTTTTGTTTTTGGACTTAATTACCGATATCCTAACGAAGTTAGTTCGATTCAATGCAACGAGCCTTTCCCCGTGAGCACTAGATGGCGCTATTATCAAACTTTCCGCTGCTATGATTTTTGGGCGTATTTATTTAATATAATTAAGTAAATACGGACAAAATCTGAGCTCTTGTCTTTCCTAAATATTTAATTAATTAAATAATGAGGAAGGCCAAATAAATTAAGTACATCGTTTTGTTGCGCAGAGTCTTCTCTGTGGCACGAACTGTCAAAACACATCACACAAATTACGGTTAGCGTTATCTCGAGGGGCGTGACCTAATTTTGTCTTTAAAACCCAGTGCCGCCAAAAATTTGGCACATTTTGAATCTGAACACCACTGTCAAGAAAACAGTCTACCTATACTACTAAATAAATCAGCCCAGTGGATACTCTGCCCGATATTGGGCAACCAAGTCGGGGTTAAACCGCCGAACGATACTGCAGTCTCCGCCTCTTGGCTCCACGCCATCAGCACACTCCGAGCCCTGAAGCACCCTGGCCTCAGCTCTGCAACACAGCAAACGACCTTGAAGATCCACCTGCGACGCCCGCAGCGCGTCCTACGGTCTCCTGAATCCAGGGCAGTGTCTGTCCGGGGAAAGCGTATCCCACTCAAGTGCTTAAAACCTACGACCCTCTAGTCTCTAGCTTGTTCACAGTTTTAGCGTTCTAATAAACGTCTAGACTTGTTTTTTTATGTTTTAATTCCTCTCCGCAAGGCCTAAACCTAAACTGTGACAGTTTTAAACTTTATATATTTTGATACGTACCCATTCAAGTCTAGGGTGAATGAGCATTTACTAGACAAGCGTGCTCCAACGTAGGCCTCATCTTAGCTTTCCATCAGGCGTGATTGTGGTCAAACGCAAGCCTATATTGTATAAAAAAAGGGCACGTACCTTAGGATCTTCTTCCAGTTCTTTGACGGTATTGATGATGGTGTATATCTTGCCGATGGCACCAGGCTTTGCTTCTGGTTCAGCAGATTCCTGTTAGATATAAAAATAAATGGATTGCCTCTAACTCCATCTACGTTCCACTGGGACTTAGCTAATATGTCATCATCATCATCTCAGCCTATATAGTCCCGCTACAGGGCACAGGCCTCCTCGCAGAATTAGAGGGCTTGGCCCATAGTTCCCACGCGGGCCCAGTGCGGATTGGGAAATTCACACACACCTTGCATTTCATCGCAAGTGTGTGCAGGTTTCCTTCAGCGTAAAGCTCATGGTCAATTTCAAATGTAGTCACGCACATAAATTTCGAAAAAAAACCGTACATCTACTACTACTGACAATTATTATATTTTAATTTGTGCACAATAAAGAGTTCACGTATATGTATATACGAACGTCTTTCGACGTTTAAAAGGCGAATTGATTCAAGAGCGCCATCCTGGGTGATATTGAATAATATACATTACGCTAATTTCAATTAGGTATAACTTTAATGTCGCCCAGGGTGGTACTTGAATCATTTCGCCTTTTAACCGTCGCTTTGTATTTCTTTCTCTCTTATCATCACCTCTCGCTCTCTCTCTCTCTTACCTCAGCCTCCGGCTCCTGCAACGCACTAAGCGACACATGCGTCATCAGCCCTTCGTGGAACTCGTTCATGCGGGAGATCAAGTCCTCGCCGCACGGACAGTTGTCCTTGTCTTCATCTTCCATGTGCTTGAAGCCTGAAAGGGACGGCAGTATTATAATGCTTGTTGGTATGCGTTGATAAAAAGGCGAAGACCGTTTTAAATAAATACTATGGTTTTTTGCAAGTAAGGTACAACTGGGAGCCTTGCGGCCAGGCTCACGTATAGTAGAAGACTGTCAAGATGACGTTGACACTATAATATCAGTGAGTATACTTTACTCTGTTACAGCGCGACGGTAACAACTACAGAAAACCGCCGTTATGAAGAAAACTCTGATGCTTTGCACGACAATGAAGACCCATAAGAAAAAAATTACTTAGATACGGTCACGAACTTTGATTGTTGAGCAACATACCACTGTCCGTATTTTAGCCATGTAATGCAAATCAGATTTAGCCGCCTTTACTCGTTCGCACCTTCAGAACCAGACTGACCTAATTAGAATTGTTCTCATTTCAAAACTTTTCCTGTTTTTCTTCAAGATTCGTTTATTTGGCCAAGTAACATCAATCACATTTAGCAAGTCATTAATAGTACATTACTGCAGAGGCCGGGACTTAAGGGGTTGCCGGCCGAGTATCTAAGTTGACGGCCGCGTGGTACACGAGGCCGGCATGATACGAGGCCGGCAACCCCTGTTCCGGCCGAGGCTTGTATAGTGCTTTTCTCAAACATGCACCATCACCATCATCATCATCATCATCATCGTCGTCGTCATCATGATGGTGATGGTGATGATGATAATGGTGATGATGATGATGGTGGTGGTGATGATGATGATGATGGTGGTGATGGTGATGATGATGATGATGATGACGATGGTGATTGATGATGATGATGGTAATGGTGATGAATGATGATGATGATGATGGTGGTGATGATGATGATGATGGTGATGAATGACGATGATGATGGTGATGATGATGATGGTGGTGATGATGATGATGATGGTGATGAATGATGATGATGATGATGATGATGATGATTATGGTGATGATCATGATTATGGTGATGGTGATGGTGATGATGATGATGACGATGACGATGACGATGATGATGATGATGATGATGGTGATGATGATGTTGATGGTGAAAATATTTCTCTAGGCAGATCACCATTACCATCACTATCACCATCTTACCTTACCTTAAATAAGCGTAGTGGCAGAATGTCATAATGAACCAAAACGCAAATATTGCTTATAGTTTTTTTTTAAATGGCTAAATGCTATGATGTCATAGACCTATAAACATCATGGTGCTGTGTGACATGAAACAATAGACGATCGCATTGCCGGCCTAGGCCTGCAAAGGTGTATTTTGAAGCCTGTTTTAAGGAACACAACATAAACATTACATAGCATGTTTGAGAAAAACTATTTACAATCATAATACTCTTCTTCTTCTTCTGTCTTTTTACATACAGTTTAATTTTGAAATAAGAATAATTCGAATTGTGTCAGTCTCGTTCTGACGGTGCGAAGTATACTGTCTTGCATTACATGGCTAAAATACGCACAGTGACCCTTTCAACGCCACGCCTCAACAAAACGTAAATCTGCTTTGAATCTTATGTCATTGCGTCAAGATCACTTTGACAATGTACTTTGTGACACCTATATGTGTCGTTGGCGTTGAAAGGGTTAAAGTCCGTGACCGTACATTCTATTCTGTCACACGCAACAAGTATGTTTACCATTTATTTTCTTATGGTTCACATTGTCAATATTCAGAAACTTAATAGCTGTGCCATATGTGTCAGTATTTTCTTTAACGGCCGTTGTATGTATGTCAGTTTATATTGGCGTGTAAAACCTTGGGAGTAATAAATCATCGAGTGGTTGTTGTCGCGAATGATCGCGATTAACACTTGCTGGTGAGTTCCTTATAATATTTCTGAACGTAACGTCGATACTAGTAACACTAGTTGTGACGTAGTTAGTCTGGAGATGGATGGAAGGATGAACGTTGGGCCAAGAGAGATTTGAGTGTTGGTTTGTGCGAAGCAGATGGTTAAGTATACCCCTACTTGGTGAGTGCTTACAAATCCTAATTAGTAAAGTAATAAGAATTGAGATATAGATGTAAAGAGCATTGAACTTAGCTGGAGGTTTGGGTTGATCTATGGGGAATGGAGGAGGATCACCGTGGGGCCTTCGGGCCCCTGTTCTGTGTCTCGCTCATGGCAACAGGTGTACCCGTCTAATGAGAGGATCCTACCACTATGTGGCTCTCGGGTATATTTGTAGTGTTGGTAGCGTTACACAGATAGTTTGAAGGTAGCTGTAAATTGCCTTAGCGCAATCATACATCACTATATCTCTTTATTATCACGAATGAGACCTTGTGGGGCATGAGAATTGATATTATACTGAACCAAGGCTATCCGACATTATGACTATACATGTAGGATACAATAAGATTCCCCACAGTTGTTACTTACTGAGAATGGCATTCATCTGTTCTCTCGGTGGACACCGGAACTCCCTGGTCTTCTTGGCTGCCACAGCGCTTGGTAAATCCGACTGCTTGATTTCTTGGTACCGTCTAAAAATAAAAAATTTCTTCATTATTTTCATCAAAATTTATGTGTAATGTTGAATACTGCCAAATCGCTGCATTAATAACTTTTATTTCAATACTCGATGAAAAAACCCGCCTGTATAATTCCCGTTCCCATTGGAATTCCGGGAAAATATAGATCCTATGTCACTCGCAGAACTGAGACGAATCTAATGACACCTCACACTTCAAAATCCATTGAGCCGTTTAGGACGTGCCAAAGAATGATACATACATACAAAAATACATACAGGCGGGTTTTTTCACCTAGTATTGATTTTGTTGTGTGCTGTCTGAATAAACGTATTTCTATTATATTCTATTCTAACCTCAACTGGTCGCCCTGCAGGTCACCCACGAAGTCGTGAGCGAAAGCGATGATGGACTCGACGCGATGCCTCAGCTGTATATCATTCAAGTGATGCAGCAAATAGCACATCTGGAGTTTCGCTCCCTCCGCCATTTTCATATGAAGCAAGCCTTTTCGGTGCTCGTCTTTGCCTTCTGTAAGAAGTTTAATTGGGGATGTCTATTTTTTGGAATGTATAGTAAATCGAAAACCATTTCGAGATAAATGCTTTTTAACTCGTTTTCCGTATTTATTGCATTTATTACATAACAAATAAGCAATGACCTTCATTTGACATTAGTGTAAATTGCGTGACCGGTCCAAGTCGTACTTTATTCTGTGTGGTTAGAATTCTTCACGATTTACGCGTGGATTATACTACGGAGTTTGATTTGGACCCGCTGCCTGACATTTAGCACTTTGACAGCGCCAGTAAAGTGACACTAGTTACAGTGTACCACTACGCAAAAAATAATTAAAGGGGTTGCCTTATCGTACGCATTTAGAAAGATTTAGAAATTTGACAGTGTGGGAGCCCTTAATTACAATCTGACGTCATCAACCAAAATAGTCTCAATAATTAATTTTGAAAAAAGTAGTGAGCTAAATGACAAAATATTGAAATTAGTTTCTTATAATTTTCTTTTCTATACAAAAAAATATAAAAACCATTGGTAATTTTTTTTTAGACATTCCCAATTATCTGTGGTGTGTGGATATTTTTTAAAAGCTAGACAGATACGGTGTTTACACGTAGGTGGTCACACGCAGACGCAGACGCAAATTTCCAGCCTACATACTGCCCACTGCTGGGGCTTTTTTGAGAAAAAGGGCTTCGGCTGTAGTTCCCGAGCGGGCCTAGTGCAGATTGGGAACTTACCACACCCAAGACATGATGTTTTCCTTCATCGAAAGGCTTATGATAATCTGTGTCGCTTAACATCAAACTTGGTTAAAAACAATTTCTTCAATTCTTAAGATTTTGGTATTAAAAGAAAAAGTAAATACGTTAGATAATCTTCTAACAGGGCAGACCGGATTTATCCGAGTTTGGAGATAAGCGACACAATTTCAAATATGTTTTCCGAAAAACTCAAGAGGTGCAAGCTTGGGTTTGAACCTACGACCTTCTGCTTGAAGCCATAGGTCAAAACATCAGGCTACCACAAATTTTATCGCATTTTTTTTGGCATCATCATCGAGGGAGACTCTTACCTTTATCGAAGGTGGGATCCCATGTTTCAGGGTTGATCATGATGAGCAGCTTTTCCACGTCTTCGTCCCTCATCATACCTACCAGGAGCAGACGGTCCACCAGTTTGATGAGGGGTCTGAAACAATACAGATGTGATGGATATTCTTCTAAGGTGTTCCACTTCCTTTAATACCCCGATGGCTGTAGTCGTAAAAGGTATTATATAAACGATAATGTTCATAAGTAAAAGGCAGTAAACAGTCGTTTAAAAAAAAACACAATTAAGGGCTTCAATTGGCTAAGTAAAGTTTTTTGAAGAGGTGCTTAATATATTTTTTTTCGACAGTAGTCTTCTTCTAGACCGAGAAACTGCAGCTGTTTTATTTTTATCTCCTATTGTTTACTGGAAATATTTTTTTAAGTGTTCGAGATGACATTTGTGAGATTTAATGGCTGACAAGCGGTTCGTGCTCAGTACTTAGCAGAAATAGAAAAAAAAACGGAGTCAATTGTCAATGTCAAATGAAATCTAACCGTTTGCGTTTCGTTTACTTTGCATTGTCCAAAAAGCAATTCCAAAATAATGATCAAAAATATTCAATCGTGATTCAATTGTCGTGCATAAGTCGTGGAAAAATGCGGTAAAATTGTAAATCCGGATTTTGTGCGGAGGTTGTTAAAAATAGTTCAAAAATCACACCAAAACGCAAAGCAAACGAAACGCAAACGGTTTGACATGGACAAAAGTGACAGATGACTTAGTTTTTTTTCTGTTTCTACTAAGTACTGAGCACGAACCGCTTGTCAGCCATTAAATCTCACAAATGTCAACTCGAACACTTAAAAAAATATTTCCAGTAAACAATAGGAGATAAAAATAAAACAGCTGCAGTTTCTCGATCTTCAGAACGCCGACTGTCGAAAAAAAATATAATTAGCACCTCTTAAAAAAACTTTACTTAGCCAATTAAAACAAAACTTAATTGATTCCTTTGTGTAACGAAAGTTACCCATGCAGTTTGTATGACTAGCTTTTTTTAGGTACACAAAGGACGAGGTCGTGAATTTGTTTTCATTAAGCATTTAATGCAAAAATGTACATCTACACTAATATTATAAAGAAGAAAGATTTGTATTTTTGTATGTAACGAATAAACTTAAAAACTACTGGTACTGGACCAATTTCAAAAATTCTTTTGCCGTTAGAAGCTACATTATCTCTAAGTGACATAGACTACTTTTTACCGCGCGAAAATACCTTTTCCTACGGGAAAATTAATTTATCGCGGGCGAAGCTGCGGACGGAAGGCAAGTTTTTTTATAAAACAACCCAAAATTATTTGTGAACAGGTAAAATGTAAAATCGTCGCAGTTTCGGTACTCACAGGAACAAGTTCTCGTTGCTGCCCCCCACGGGATCCCGGTTGTGCACCTGGTTCGTCTCCACTGCCTCAGCCAGCGCTTGCATCACGAACTCGCGCACCACCTCCAATGGGAAGTTGGGAGAGTAGAGGTTGCTGATCTCGGATATGTTCTCACTGTTAACAATTAAATTTATTGCCTTTACATTGTTTGACGACAGATGTTAATCATTATTACGTACTTTATAATTACACACGGGATACGGCGGTAAGCCCTACCCAACATTTTTTGTTTAAAATCCATGATAATATTATAAATGTGAAAGTGTGTCTGTCTGTTACATCTTTACGCTAAAACACTGTACCGATTTAGTTGAAATTTGGTGTAAAGATAGTTTGAGTCCCGGGACATAGGATAGTTTTTAGACGAATTCTTCGCTAACGGAATCGCAGGCAACAGCCAGACATCTAGAAATTAAATGCAGTTAATTGCAATTTAATCTGCTTTTAAGGGCTACTTAGGTATTTTTTTGACGTGACAAAGTCTAATAAATCGATGAACGCCGGCTGCACGCACGAAAAAGGATGACGCAATGTCCTGTATTATGTCCCGTACAAGAGGGAGCTGTGAACGCCGGGATGTACAAGAGAGCAGCGCGCGCCAGGATGTATTATCTTAGTACTAGCACTCGGGTAATTTTAAGGGGTGTGTCGAGTGCGGGGGGGGGGGGGTTGAGGGTGCGCGGGGGCCCTTTACCCCTGTGGGGCAATGAAGGGGGGATGAAAAAATCATTGATTTTGCCGTAGGATGCACCGTTTTCAAGATATTTGACAAAACACCGGTTCTCGTCCGATCACCGAGGTTAAGCAACATCGGGCGCGGTCAGTACTTGGATGGGTGACCGCCTGGTTTAATTTTTGTTTATTGAATGTTTTGTTATGACGTTGTCACGTTAAACTATCGTCCGTAAACCGACTTTATTTTATTAGAATCACGTCTGGGAATTATTGTTCTTTAAGTATGGTGTCAAGGAAGACATAGTCTTTTAATAGGTACTCACGCGATATCCGTCATCTTCATCTGGGGACGCACGCTCTCGCACTGCAGAGAGCGCAGACTGTGCCCCATATCTGGTTCCTCGTACAGCGACTTGAGCTCGGGACCCAGCGGGATCACGAACTCGTTCTTACAGGTTTCCCTACAAACAAGATCCATCGCATAAATATGTCGCAAGGAAATGACCAAAATAGAGAACTGAACAAATCTCTATAGACCACGATAAACCAAATCGCGGGGCGCCGATGAAGCGTTTAAACGCGCCGCGCTGCAGTCTGTGTCTCAGCGTATATGATTCAGAGTTATACAGCGCGCTAGAGCCCCACGCTTCGGCTAGTGGTAGCCTTAAGGGTTATGGCCAAATCACACAGGATGTTAAAATGGGGAATCTATTTACCTAAATCTATTTAGTGAAATGAGAAAATCAGCCAGAAAAGGCATCACCAGATTTGTGTAGTGATTTGATAAAATCCCTGAAACACGTCAGTTAATTGACGAAACTAACTCGCAAAGTCAACTCGTTTTATAAAATGAGAGAAATATGAAGTGTATAAACCCCCGTACTACATCTAGTGCAGATATGCGGTGTTTATGTACGGTAGGTAAGATATGGTAAGCGAAAGATGTATGTCACAATCGTAGCAGGTGGAAGCAAATAGTCTCTACCTGCCCCTTTACTGAGAATAAAGGGTGATTGTATGCTGCTCTGCGATCAATATCAGCAGTTATAAATCTGTATTTTAATCTTTGGAAAACTCAGACTAAGGATATCAGCAGTACCTATACGTAAGTCATTTATTAATCTTTGGAAAAATCAGACTTACTGCTAATAATAATATGTAGGTATACAAACGGATTTGTACTATGCCTGACGACATGGGAATTTTGAAAAATCCTGGAATTTCTATGTGACTGCCAGACTTGATAATTTACGCGTCTGAAGCCGCGAGCGAAGTCATAGGTAGAGGCTAGTTACAATCAGAGATGGGCATTATTCGAATATTTTTTTATTCGAATAAACAATAACTCACGATTTTTTATGCGCAAATAATTTATTTGCGAAAGATTTAGTCGCGAATAAATAATTCGACAGCTTTTTAAATGACGAATAATTTATTCGTTATTTTATTCGAATTCGGGAAAAGTTAATGAGGTATCCCAAAAATCCCAATAAATAATTATTCGTGGTAATTCATTCGACATATTAATTGATAATTTTATTTTTATTGTCATTCGAGAATAATTTGGTTATTCTTATTCGTCATTCAAATAAATTTCGCCCATCTCTGGTTATAGATATGTAATTATAACTTACATGGTGGTAGCGTGCGACTCCAAATGCAGCGCTATGAGCAAGTCATAGAAGCCCTGCCGCAACGGGCCCGACATGTACTGAGATTGGATCGCATATAACAGCTGCTTCTGGTCCACGTGTTGGCAAAGGGCGTGGGCGGCTCTGAAACACAAAGATAATACTTGTATTGGCAGTCTTTGAGGAGCGGATAGCTGAGTGGTTAGACAATCTGGCTTCAAAGCTTTCCAGCGGTTCCAGTTTCGATCCTGGGTCGGGGCGTATGTACTAATAAAAACACGAATGTTAGTTTTCTAGTCATCATCATTTCAGACGTAGGACGTCCACTGCTGGACATATGCCTCCCTCGTTGACGCCCAATCATTACGGTTGGAAGCGACTTGCATCCACCCTGAACCTGCGGGGGGGCGGTTTGAATGTTTTGTTGTGACGTTGTCACGTTAAACTATCGTCCGTAAACCGACTTTACAGACAACCGGTTTTTCCGTACCTGTAATTACTCTGGTAGCACAAGGCTGCGTAGAGAGTGAGCGTGTGCGAATGAAAGCTCAACAATTTATCCATTTCTATGAGCTCCAGAATATCTATGCAGCGGTCCTCCTCTGAAACAAACAGACACCAAATTAGTCGGGTATGTATTATAATACCGAATGAGTTGAAAGACCGATAAGTCAGCCAGGTTTCTAGTCACTGTTGCATACGTTTAGTTTTTTTTAATTTTTGTTTATTTTTAAGTTTTTTTTTGTTTCATGTCATGGCCTGGCCTGGCCAATGCCTATCTGGCTAAAAATTGTGTAAGATGCTGTGATATATGTGGTTTCTTATTTGTTATTATTATTTTTTTACTTACTTATTTTTTTATTTGTAAAGTACTATTGATGCGTTAAACATGAAACTACCGTGAGACTCACTCATAGTGAAAATAAACGGATCACTCACGTCTCAAAACGAGTTTAACTCGACATGTTTCGAGTGCACGTGTGGCAGCCGCCGTGACGTGCGACTCCGAGAGGAAGGGCTACGGATTAGCCCGAAACATGTCGAGTTAAACTCGTTTTGAGACGTGAGTGATCCGTTTATTTTCACTACTATTGATGCGATCGGTTTCAATTTGTGTTTGTTATTTTTCAATGGATGGATGACGTGATGGTCCCAGAGGAAGATCAGCGCCGTTCGCAAGACCGTCACTTTGCTGATTTGGGACCATTTCGTGATATGCGCATTTTTTCTTTATTTTTTTCCTTTGTTATTTCTAAGTTTTTATATCACGAATAAATGTTTTTCTTTCTTTCTTTCTATAAGTTAATTTTCCGAAACCGTCACTACTTTGCAAAAAGCTAGTATCTCATAACAAAAAATTAAACCGCCGAAAAAATCGAAAAACAAAAAAATAATAAACTATTTTTGTTTGACCTTAATAACTAAGTTCTTAAACTAATGTAAGTATATCTAAGTAATTTTTAGCCGGTGCCAAACAATCACGTGGGTGCCCCTTTTCTCCCATAATCTTTTTTATCCGAATTTTGAAAGTCATAAATTGATGTCCATAATATTCTTGCTCATAAATATCGATGATCATAATTTTTGTAAAGCATATCGCTTAATAGTTCTAACTGCAATGAGCCATAATCACATTGATCATAACTTTAAAAAGTCATAATATTGATATCAATAATATTTAAGGGAATATCGTTGATTATTCAGAAACGTTATAGGGCATATATCTTAAAGTAATAATTGTTTTTAGTCATAATTTTTCATTACCTAAAATGCACTAACCATCTACATTGAATTCTATAACATCCAAAGGAACATTGATAATTATTCAGAAACATTGTAAGACATATCGCTGGCAGCGAGCGAGCGAAGCGAGCGAGCAAGACTTTCAGGGCAGAAGCGACTCGGACAGGTTAGGTTCAGAAGGCTAAGGCGGGAGTGAAGCGTAAGCGTAGCTCCCGCCTTAGCCTTCGATGTTAGGTATTTTTTTTATGACAGCACAGAAAAGGATTATTACCTTTAATATTATGAAATGTCATACAACCATGACATTGAATGTTATAACAAAGTAATATTGTGCCTTAAAATAATTATGACCTGCGAAAAAAGACCTTGCAATAATTATTATGAGTGACTTTAGTACCTTTAATATTATGAAGTGTGATGCTTCTTGACAATGAATGATATGAGTTTACTTATTAGTCCTTACAATAATTATGACTTAAGAAAATCGTAGCTCCAATTTATGTTGTTTAATATTATGACTTCCGATAATATGACAAAGAAAAATTATGACAGAAAACGTTATGGTCTTGAAAATTCGGAACAAAAATTTTATGGGAGTCATTATAGACCCACAATCACGTGTCACGTGTATGCCCGTTCGAGTTGCTGTCTCGCTCACATTAACGCTCGCTCGTGAACGCTCGGAATTGGCTAAGTAAAGTTTTTTGAAGAGGTGCTTAATATATTTTTTTTCGACAGTAGTCTTCTTCTAGACCGAGAAACTGCAGCTGTTTTATTTTTATCTCCTATTGTTTACTGGAAATATTTTTTTAAGTGTTCGAGATGACATTTGTGAGATTTAATGGCTGACAAGCGGTTCGTGCTCAGTACTTAGCAGAAATAGAAAAAAAAACGGAGTCAATTGTCAATGTCAAATGAAATCTAACCATTTGCGTTTCGTTTACTTTGCATTGTCCAAAAAGCAGTTCCAAAATAATGATCAAAAATATTCAATCGTGATTCAATTGTCGTGCATAAGTCGTGGAAAAATGCGGTAAAATTGTAAATCCGGATTTTGTGCGGAGGTTGTTAAAAATAGTCCAAAAATCACACCAAAACGCAAAGCAAACGAAACGCAAACGGTTTGACATGGACAAAAGTGACAGATGACTTAGTTTTTTTTCTGTTTCTACTAAGTACTGAGCACGAACCGCTTGTCAGCCATTAAATCTCACAAATGTCAACTCGAACACTTAAAAAAATATTTCCAGTAAACAATAGGAGATAAAAATAAAACAGCTGCAGTTTCTCGATCTTCAGAACGCCGACTGTCGAAAAAAAATATAATTAGCACCTCTTAAAAAAACTTTACTTAGCCAATTTTCCAGCGACAGATTGTTTGTTTGGCACCGACTCAAACTTACTTAGGTATACTTTATACCCCAAGTCAAGTTTTGACATCCATCAAGTTGATATTTGTTTCGACAAATGCCCTAAATCAGTATGTTTCAACGGGGATCCTATCGATGTTTAGAAAATTTTATTTCCGAAGGTTTAGAATCCCGAAAACTTCATTTGTCCGAAAGCATTTTTTTTTGAAACTGTAAATATATCAGGATTTATTTCAGGACCATCATTGTAGGAGTGCGGGGTTTACGGTGGTGTTGGCCGTTAAATGAAATAGTTTATGTTCACTCAAAAGTAATATAATAATGGTTTACAACTGACTCTTAAATGTTAAAGTAAAATAATGTTTGATAAATGTTAATGAATACACCGGATCGCGACGATCTCTAAAAATGTACTAATTAGTTCAGTGCAACCTAATGCACTGCAAATAACCGCGGGCGCCTGACGTCACGTGTAAGATGCGCATGCACCGAACAATCATGTAGAACCTTTTAGGTTAGGTTAGGGTTGTTTTATAAAAATCCTGAAATATTTACAGTTTCAGAAAAAAATGCATTCGGATAAATGAAGCATTCGGGATTTTAAGCCATCGGAATTTTTTTTTTCTAAATTTTGATAGGTAACCGTTTCAACGTTGGGCCTTACGAGGTTTATCAGGAGGAATGAGTCTTACCAGGAATATGCAAGGCTAGCATGGAGACTGCATCCTCGCATAGCATCGACCAACCGCGAATGTCAGATAGTTTGAGAGCGTGCACTTGGTGAGACTGGTTTGGTACCTGTCAGGAAAAAAAATATCCATTAATATCTTGCATCCCTGTCCAATAATGCAAGTACCGTAAAGTTGTGTTACTTTGGCCCTGAAGAGTAACTTTGGACATTGGGATTGACTCGGTTCAGATTCTATTCATCATCATCATCATTTCAGCCGAAAGACGTCTACTGGTGAACATAGGCCTCCCCCAAAGTTCGACAAACAGACGGGTTCTGCGCTATCCGCATCCAACGCATTCCCGCAATCTTAACCAGGTCGTCGCTCTTTCTTCCAATTACGTTCTATTTTTTAAGTCCGTTGTAGTCATATCCATATTATTCGATATTATTTTGACGTAGGGTGACGGCACCAATCATGGACATGTTAAGCACAGTAGTTCCCCAGTAATGGACACCAAAGATTCAATGCCTTATAGCCCACCATTCATGGACTTTGTCACTTACAAACACCAGTTATCTGAGCTTAGTGTTGATAGTTTAAAAATATAGTATGGCCGTTTCTTAAATCTTGGATTAACGGAAAAAATGTCCATTATTGGTTCTTGTCCATTACTGCGTGCTGTCACCCTAATTTGCATACGTCAGCTGCCCATTAGAAATCACCTAAAAAATTGGTCTAAGGCTGCGTATCCACCGGAGCTGTGCGAGGATGCGTTGCGAGGGATGTGTTTGTTTGTCATGAACCAATAGAAACACTTCATTTAAAAGGTCCTAAGTGAATGAAGTGTTTCTATTAATTCATGACAGACACATCCCTCGCAACGCATCCTCGCACATCTCTAGTGGAAACGCAGCCTAACGGTAGTCCCACTTACCCTGGCCCACTGGTGGGGTTTCAAGCACTGAATCTTGAGCCTGGGCGGGAACTGCGGTATGACGTGCTTGTCACTCGTGGGCAGCACCGCGGCGCTGAGAGGCAGGCTTGTGGACGACCGCCCTAGTTCTATCTGGAGTATCTCCTTAGAAGTCGCTTCCACGAAGATCGCGGGGAACAGTTTTATTTCTGGTTCCATCTGTGGAAAAAAAATACAATATATTTTTGTTGATGATATTATAGATCCACTTGGGTGACAATGTCCTATACTTCTATCAAAAAGCTCCCCAGGACAAAGCAAAATTACACTTATTATGCAGAAAATAGAGATAAGAGCAGCGAATGCGAAAATGGGAGGCAGAGGGCAGCCAAATGCCTCCACTCCCACTAAAATTCAAAATCAAATTCAGATTATTTATTCTTTTAAATTACATTAATCATAGTAGAGGTTTCTTACAGATATTCAGACACTGGTCCCACCGCCGGCGACAAGCGATAAACGAGTAGAACTATAAACTAGAAACGAGTGAGCGAGCGGCGAGAAGGGCTATAAGCGAGTGTACGAGTGCGACAGGCGATTGTACGGTAGAATGATCGCTCTGACCGCCAAGTGTTCATCGCCGAGTACCGCTGAGCGAGTTTTATCATTGATAGCTTTTATCGCTGCGATCAACTTGTGAAGAGAGAGTCCTCGCCGGCAGTGTGAACAGTCAGCGATGAACTATAAATATATATCTCTCTCTTTTATTTACACGGGAGCGATTATCTTTTGTTCGTTTCTTGGGCGAGAAAATCGCCGATAGCTCATCGCTTACTCGCCGGCTGTGGGACCAGTGTATTGTAGTTTAGGTTATAAGTATATCTGAACATATTGTATGCCCGTAACGGGTAGCTGTTGATACTTTGTGTGTACCACATGTCGACTTTGTACACTCCTCACAGTTTATGCAATAAATATTTCTATTTCTATTTCTATTGACCTTGAACTTGAAACTGATCTTTTCGTCATCAGTAAAGGACACGATGCGAAATATAAAAGGCTCAGGCTGATGTGATCATGAACTGACCTTGAACTTGATACTGGTCTTTTCGTGACCAGTAAAGGACACGATGCAAAATATAAAAAGCTCAGACTGATGTGATAATAAAATGACGATAAACTTGATACTAGTCTTCTCCTTGCCAGTAAAGACTCAAGCTGATATGATCATGGACTGACCTTGAACTTGAAACTGGTCTCCTTTCCCTCGCAGGTGAAGGACACGATGCCGGTGGAGGTGTCCACGGAGCAGCCTATGAACATCCCCTGCGACGCGCCCTTGGCCCCGGCTGCTTCCGCCATCACTTCGTTGTAGAGCTCGTCAGCTCGCACCATGTAACAGGAGTGGCGGTCCACACTGTGGACAAGTTCATGGTTAAACTCATGGTTATATTATTATAGGTCGGAAATGGTCTAGCTAGTTTCAACCTCTGCGGAAGACCTTCTTCAGGAGTGAGTGCGTTCAGCGGGCTTTAGTTTCATTCTCTAATGAACTGCCAATCGATTTAACGTTTGATCGGTTTAAAACAACTCGACGCTGTCAGTAAAGTACGTATTTAAAGTACAGCTGTTAGTACAAAATGTTTGCTCTCGGGTCTTGGGTGTTTAATACGTATTTAAGTATGTATCTATCTATATAAGTATGTTTATCCGTTGCCTAGTACCCATAACACAAACTTCGCCTAGCTTTGGGACTAGGTCAATTGGTGTGAATTGTCCCGTGATATTTATTTTATATTTATTTATTACCTTTCAACGACCCTGTCGTAGTCGTCAGTGATGATGACTGACGACTTCATGACCTTGTTCTGGTTGAAGTCCTTGGAATGCAGATGGTACTGTGTGGTCACCCAGCCGACGTACACGTGCGTCGGGTCCTGGCCGGGATACACTCTGTGAAATAAACACACCATTTACACATTAACCTTTTCGACGCCAACGACGCATACCGCACTGCAGGTTCAACGCGAAAGACGGC
Source organism: Archips xylosteana (assembly GCA_947563465.1). NCBI lineage: Eukaryota > Metazoa > Arthropoda > Insecta > Lepidoptera > Tortricidae > Archips > Archips xylosteana. The sequence continues at coordinate 5,508,799 of OX387369.1, forward strand.
TTTATGAGTCACGGCGAGCAGAGCGATATCTATAGCTAAACCGTTTAGATGAGTCCTCACCCGCGCGGTACAGGGGCTGGGGGTATGACGACAAAGGGGGCCGAGAGAAGTGCGGGCGGTGAGCGCGCCTCGTGTGCCTGCCACCCGCATCTCTTCCAGCCTCCTTTGTTGTCACACCCCACAGCCCCTGCACCGCGCGGGCGAGGATTTCACATCGCGTTTGGCATTCCGATGTCATGGCGTATGAGCGAGAGCTGTTGTATTAACGACCGCTTTAGCCTAGTTGGTAGTGACTCTGCCTACGAAGCAAGAGGTCCTGGGTTCGAATCCCGGTAAGGGCATTTATTTGTGTGATGAGCACGAATATTTGTTCCTGAGTTATGGATGTTTTCTATGTATTTAAGTATTTATTTATCTATATAAGTATGTTTATCGTCGTCTAGTACCCATAGTACAAGCTTTGCTTAGTTTGGGACTAGGTCGATTTGTGTAAGATTGTCCCCTAATATTTATTTATTTATTTATTTATTATTTATTGGACAAAGCGTTGAAAAGATTAATTCTCACTTTGTACAGTCAGCAGAAAAAATGGATGAACAATTACCTTACAACCTTTTTTTTTGTAAAACTTCTGTTAAATGCAAATAAAGTTTATTTTATTTTTTAATTACAGTGCTCACAATGATCTAGGCGCGGCTCTACTGCCAAGATAATAAAGGGGTGTGTGGATCATCACCCACCATCACCATCACCATCGACGACTGTCGAAGGAGGGTTATGTTTTACGAGCGTACCTATGCATGTATCATTCTTTGGCAGGCCCTGCAGCCTAAACGGCTCAATGGATTTTGAAGTGTGAGGTGTCATTAAATTCGTCTCAGTTCTGAGTGACATATGGTATGTATTTTCCCGGAATTCCCATGGGAACGGGAATTATACAGGCGGGTTTTTTTCAGCTAGTATTGAAATTAAAGTTATTTTGAGCACCACAACCGCTCATTCACGTCTGCTGGTGACTGTACTTGTTGGTGTGAACTTGTACAACCAAAGTTTTGGTCGAAGGTTGAAGATATTTAAATTTTTAACTAACTAATCATTCTGGCTAGGAGTTTTTTAGTCAACCCTCTTGAGATATATTTTGAATATATTAAATTTGATATAATATTATTTTCATTCACTAAAGAGATGAACGAAGGTCTAGTTCGGATCTTAGACTATAGATCGAGTCATTCATGAAGAAGCGTCTAATCGATGTCTAATTTTGACGAATTCACCCGTCCTCGTTACACCTCACCTGACGCCGTAGAAGTACTCGTTGATCAGTTTCAAGCACTCAGCGTCGAATATCTCGTTGCCGACCGTTTCAGTAGCGGCGGCGGATAACGTACTGGTTGTCATCTGCTTGCGATCCTGCTGCGGAGTTGGTACTTGCAGGTTTGTGAGGTTCGTCTGTGAAATATCAAGTTCAAGATGGTGAATTGAATTTCATGATTGTTTTGAGAGATATGCAACCGAAGAGAGATATGTCCGATTTGCAACCGCAATGACGCATTCTATCTTTAACTTTTGTGTTATCTATTTGTTTTGTAAAATATTGATGACTAGCCTTCCGTCCGCAGCTTTGCCCGCGATAAATTAATTTTCCCGTAGGAAAAGGTAAAAAGTAGCCTATGTCACTCAGTGATAATGTAGCTTTCTAACGGCAAAAGAATTTTTGAAATCGGTCCAGTAGTTTCGGAGCCTATTCAATGCAAACAAACAAACAATCAAATCTTTCCTCTTTATAATATTAGTATACATATAGATGACGTGTCTTGTGTTGTTGTAAATAAATGTATTTTCTTTCTTTCTTTCTAAAAGTAGGCTCTGGTAGATTACGAAGTTTTAGATATAATGTGTCACGGCAGATTTCAGGTCGTGTAGTAACCGCACTCTAGCAAACTATAGATTGATTGGTTGTAGAGTAGCGTTGAATAAAAGACTTAAAAATTAATGATAAGTAGGGATCGGACGATCGAGAGCAAATGACATAAGGAACAGGACTAATGGAGTAGAAATTATTTATTATTTTTTTAGCAGTCGACAAATTTGTCGATGTCGTCGTAGATAACATTTCTAAATAAGAGTATTTATCTAATGAATGAAATAGGTAGGTAATAAGGACATTAATTGTATTGTAGTCAGTCGCTTTAACAAATGCAATCTCAGAATTACAAATAATTCGCTTTCGATGCGATAAATTGCACCCACTGTAGTAGCAATAAAAGTTTATCACACTCATCATCATTTCAGCCGATAGACGTCCACTGCTGAACATAGGGCTCGCCCAAGGTTCGTCAAACAGACCGGTCCTAAAAAAGGTTATACCCACATTTTATACAGGAATCTCCAATGATAACAATAAAATAATTACGTAGATATTTTATCTAGGACCTCATTTCCAACGACAAATTTGGCGACGGCCTAAAAACATTTTTTTTGGGAAAACGAGCAGAAGAGTCACACATCACCGCCGCCCATGGACATACACAACACAAGTTGAGTTACAGATTCGTTGCCGGCCCTTTGAGAAAAGAGTAGGCTCCTTAACTCTGGTATAAAACTGATTTCTACTCGTAATTTGCACTAAATCATCCGATCCCTAATGATAAGTAAAACATACAAAGAAAAATGTCAATAAAAATTAAGAAAACAGCTATGTTAGTAGACACAGGCAAGTAGCGACTTACGTTCATTTGGTCATACAAATAGGGCTTGCTTGGACGACCATACGTGGTGTCGTACCTTTGGTTGGCCTTTGGGATAAAACAAAATTAAAAACAACACAAAAACAAAAATCGGGAATCATGTGAGTATAATGGCGTGGCTAAACTCAAAAAATAAAGTCTATTACAGAAATCTTGGGCAAAAAAGTCACTTGCTTACTCATTTTTTTTAAATGTTTTTCTTAAGTACCTACACTCGTGGATATTTAATGGTATACCACGGCGGAACTTTTTCGCTGCAAAAGTCATGTTGAAATACCTTACATCTGTCAGAGAAATCATCGTTTCGATTAATGTGAAACGGTTCCACCTCGGTACGCAATTCAGTCAGCTCAACTGTAGGTACGTACCTGAAGAGCTGTTTTGACATAACTAAATATCTTAGACATATTTTCGAGGGGATGGGTCGTGATTACTTAAAATAAGTTCCAGATATCATGACGCTAGCTGGTGCGTCGAAATATCAGAAATTAACGCGTTCTACATTCCGTTTAAAAATGTCTACTATAATCAGTAAAAATAAGTTTAGCCACAGACGATTAAATGATGACAGTTATGATGCTTAATCCAGGAAATGATTTAATTCAAAACTTCAATGGTCAAACAAAAGCGTATACATTTCACTGCGATACTCTGGAAACCGTTCATCGATTTCTAAGAGCCAACAGTATCGCCGAAAATCACCAAAACAAAGCGCACTTTGCACTCAAAAAATTCAGACCAAACCTCAACAAACCGGGGAAAAAATCTCAGGGATATCTGTGCACCTGACTATTTGATCTCTTAGAGAATTAAGGGTCAGCAAATAATACCACAACAAAATAACAATACTAAACGTACAGTTAATTAACCAATTAGATTCGTAGGCCACTATAGAACCATGTCATTATGAATAAACTTGTTTATCTTCTACGAGAGTGTTTATTGAGTGTCATGATGACACCTCGATCATTGTGAACTTGTGTTAACGATAATGAATAGGAAAGGAGTTTACTTTTGTATTAATAACTTGAATTGTCACTGTCCATCTGTCAAAACTTCTTTTTCTTCTCATGTCATGGAGCGAAAACGTTTATAAACTCTTTTACTTTTATTGCATTTCGTGATTGGAATGTTGATAATCCTTTAACCCGCACTGACGTAATTATCTTGTAGTTAATGCGACAAGGTTCTATAGTGGCCTAGGAATCAAATTCGTTGACTGTACGTTTATGACAGCTATACTCAACCTGCAGCCCGCCAAGTTCAAGTCAGAATATATTTCTTTAATTTAGTCTATAACAAGTATTTATGAATGTCGTAAAATATCTACTACCGGTTCGGAAAAATCCCGTTGAAAAGAATCCGGCAGTAAACTCAACAAGGTAGGTATATTTTTTTTCTCAAAAAAGATCCGTAGGTAATTTTTTTTAATTATTTTCTAAAATACGCCATTTGAAGTAATGGATCGCCAATGCGGATCGGAATTATTTCCAAACATCTTCCATTATCTTCTATGAGTGGCCCGCCTGGTATAAAAATTGACTTTAAAGCTCCAAACATACAGACAGCGGAGGCTTGGCGGTGTGGTGGGGGTGACGGTTGTAATATTCTAACTTGTATGAACGAGTTCGCGGTACGCTACCGCACAACCGTTCATACAAGTTAGAAATGCTGCTGACAATCAATGTTACGGTCCGCTGCACCATTGCTACAGTAATATCACATAAAGTTTACCACTGACAGATGGTTTGCCTTCATTTCATATTCAACTATAACAACCTACAAATAAAGCCAATTTTAGAATACTGTTACCCATGTTTGCAGATTTTGTAATAGCTACTTTATTTGTATGGTGTTAAAGTTGGAAATGAAATGAAGGCAAGCCATCTGTCAGTGGTAAACTAAAAGTAAACGTATTGTACTTACAATACATTTGTGGCCCACACAAAAAAGGTTGAGTATGGCTCATCTGTACCTATCAGCTATTGTTACTAAGTACGCGAATACAAGCCAAAGTGTGGGGCAGGGGGGCTACTTCGAAATTCAAAGTTCGTATCACTGTTTCGCTTACTCTTGCATTAAATACTATTAGCGTTAGCGGGGCGGCACGATACGGTGTTCGAATTTTGAACGTCGTAGTATAAGACCAGGGCAGGGGGAAATGCATTTAAGTAAGTGAGGTGCACAGATATTTCCGACTTTTTTGGTTTGATGTAGACTTACTTGCGACACCCGTATTTGGGGGTTGGGTCGTCTCATGCCAGACCGTTCCGGCGATATCTCTCCGTCGCTGAAAGGATCGGGCGTCTTGGATTTGCGAGACTTAGCACGGTCGCCGCTCTCGCCGCGTTTGCTCTTGAAGAACCTTTGTAAGCAAAGTAAAAGTCATCAACATCATCCCAGTCAATATACGTCCCACTGAAGGGCTTGGGTCGTAGTTCCCATGCGGGACCCGTGCGGATTGGATCACACACACCATTGAATTTCTCTCATGTGTGTGCAAGTTTATTGCGGTATTTTATTTAAATTTAAATAAAAGTAAATTTCAAATGTAATTAGTCTCGCACATAAATTCGGAAAAATTCAGATGTGTGAGCCCGGACTCGAACCCACGACCCTCTGCTTGAGAGGCAATAGGTCGAACCATTAGGCCGCTAAGGTTTCCAGAATAAAAGTAACGTTAGATAACTGAATAAATATGTGCATCAGAGATTCTCAATCTTTTCTGGGTTTGTACTTTAAAAATCACGTCGGCGTTCGTCTGACTGTGAAGATTCTTTCTGCCAGAAACTCACACACTTTTTTTTAGTTTGCCTAATTTTTGTGTCCCATTGCTGGGCAAAAAATTTTCCTCTTTTGCCTCATTCTCGCCTATCAAACGTGAGCTCCCACCATTTTCTCTCATCTTTATTTAGTGATTCTCATTTTATTTAAAAATTTGTGCTTCACATCATAGTACTACAGAGAGGGTACGAAAACCTTCGTCAGTTATTGAATTGATTCCTTTATCAAGTCATAGACTCAGTAACTTTTGAAAAATCGGAATCGTCAAACGATATTCTGTTTCGTTTGAAATAAAATGTTGATAGGACTGGCAATTGCTTTGGTGCATGTAAATGTCTATTTTAAGGTGACGAACCTTTTCTTACCCCGACTGTATATTCGGTAGTTATTCTTACAATGGATTCGTACTTTTTAAAGTACGCGAGAACTAACAAGGGTAAGAAATATTACTAACTTGAAAGGTGAACGGCCTCTCTTGTCCTTTTTATCGTCCGTCAGACTTTGTACTCCCAGCTCGTATTTAGACATCTCTGCTTCACTCGTTGTGCGGTGCATACCGTTTACTTGACCTGTAAAAATGCACTTTAAATATATAGGATTTAAGATACATTTTCTAATGGCGGATTACGTGGCAACGAGTAGAAAGTTAGGATAGTTTTGAGAAGAGCAGGTTTAAGTGGTGAGTGATAGATGTCGCTGGTGTCGCTACAACTTGTTTTCTTGGTCGATCGTAAAGAGAATTTAACAAGAAAAACCGTGCAAGTGGCATTACATTGCGAAGCTGTAAAGCGAACGAGTTTGAAGTGGTAACCGTAATGTAATGCAACTTGCGCGATTTTTCTCGCAGTTCTAAACTGGGCTAAAGAAATAAAGAGTAGTGTTGATATCACACAGGTTCACACTTAAAGACACTGTGTCATAAAAACTTTGTACTATCCTCCTCGATTTTTTTTGACAGATGCAGTACTTAATACTAAGTAGAGTTTTATTCTTTAAACAATTTGTACTTTATTTAGTACCTTAGTATATTCTTACTGTGTAATTGTTCTTTATAAAGTACACGAGGACTCACAAGGCTGTAAGTTACTGGGGTAAATTTATTTTCGTTTCACTTGGATAATTACCATTGAAACGGACAACTGACGGTTAAGGGAAATTTTTTAAGTATAAAAAGAGTACTTGTCAAATGATAACGCAAAAAAAAAATATGAAACATGACAATGACATGATAATCAACGACATTTCACCACGAAAACCTTCGAATAACAAGCGCGTTAGAATGAGCTCGAATGTTTATGTTTATTTTAAATTGTCTGAGAAACAATACCATGTTTTGAATTTGTGTATGTGAAGAATAAACATTGACGGAGCGGGTTTGTTCAACGGATTTTCGTATTGTTACAATAATTTTGATATAATATGATCTTTGAAGATGTGTCGATTAAAAGACTTTAAATAATTTTGGAACTATGGAAAATTGCACAAATCTGTCTAAAAGGTGCTGTAAAAGTAATCCGAAATATTGTAGCAGATGTATGAATAAGTACATCTCAATACTTCGGAAAAAGTTTTATCTGGGGAAGTATGTTTAGTTTAATTGTTACTTGGTACAGTCAAGGGCATAAATATCTATACCGCCATTGCGTCAAATACATGTAAACAGAAACCTTATGATTAGTGACATAGAAGTGTATAGATATTTTTGACGTCTTGGTAACATACATATATTTATGCTTTTGACTATGCGTATAGTTAGTTTTAAGTGCTTTGCTTAGTTTGGTATTAGGTAAATTAATGTAAATTGTCTCGTGACATTTATTTCTCTACATTTTACTACCTCAAAATTTCCAGAGCTTCCTATTAATTTAATATCTTATTCCATCCTTTATTCAAATAATAAGTAACAATTCGAACTTCCATAGAACTACCCGCAAACGAAAATGTTCAATGCATAAATCAATGTCCACCCATCACAAGGTTTCACGCACATCAAAATTGTACTCTACACCTTAAGCATAAAGTAAAATTTTGAATGCGAAAAACCTTAAGAGTAAATGCAAAAAACTTTTTTTGGTTGACCTGGTTGTAAATTGTAATTCTGTATGGTAACGTTGCGGCCGATGGAGCCTTTGCGGGGAGGGCGGGAGGGCTGCCGTTTCATCTTAGGCTCTTCCGCGTCATCGTAGTGAAGACCTTAGGTAAGGGTAGGTAAAATAAAAAGGGTAAAAAAGCCTTAACCGAAGACAGTAAAGGTAAATTCGGGTTTTTTTGAAAAAATAAAAGGCCGAACAAAAATTTCAGGTAAAAAGCAAAAAATAAAATAAAAAATGTGTAACTGTTTTTAATAACTTCCTGAGTCTAATAAAAATCTTTTTGTATTGCAAACTATGTCAAAATAAAGTTAAAAATAATTTTACATTTTGTTCTATATATAGGACGTGGGGATTTAAATTTAGTCGGAATCGGGGTTTTATTGCGCACGGAGCGGGCTCACTTTAATTTTACGAAACTTCATTTAACTAACAATAAGTAAAGAAAAAAATAGCTTACCTTTAATATCGTTCATAGTGAACCCACTGCGCATGATCTGATCGATGTGAGCGGGCATTTGCGCGTCAGCAGCCTCCTTCATAAGCATCTGCTGACGTTCCTTGATCTCCACCCAGCGGCGGGCTTTCTCATGCTCACTGGGGACACATTCAATTACAAATAGCAGACGAGCAAGTAGGTAACCAGATAGTAGTTAGCTGCAGGGAAAAGTTCACACCTTGAACGGTATTTTTAGACATTGTAATGGCACCCAAAGATTAATAACATCTACGTACAATGACTCGAGTCATATTCATTTTCAAAATATTTATTTCCATGTTTGTCCTTTAAAAAGGACACACGGAACCAAAAAATGCTTACTCTATGAACTGCGAATGACAGATGACGGGCAGGGATAGCCTCAAGAACTCCCAGTTGGCCTTCTCCATGGTTTCAAACGTGTTGTGTGATATTTTCAAGCACGGGGGAGTATCTGTGAAATGTATTTTTAACATTACTTTCGGTTTAGATTGTACATAAAATGTACCTATTTAATTTCAGATACACATACTCGAGCTTGTATGGCTGTAGTTTAACACTAAATGGAATGAGCTTTGAGGGTGATTACGTAAAGCAAGGGAACCTTGAATGAGTTGGGGATGGGATGAGGAGAGGTGAACCAAACTGCCCCGACCCACAGTCAGTTGATTATTCGAACCCTACACTCCTTCAGAGGGTAGCCCGAAAGAAGAAGACCTAAACTCTGCTCAAGTGACAGAGCGTTTTATTGTTAAGGACTCAAACAATACTTCAGGATTACCTGAGCCGGCTGGTATCCTGGTAACATCAATCCTGGTGTCTATCATTTCGTCCGTGTTCTCAAATATCGGCTGATCTTTGGTGTACCAATGGGTTACATCTCTCTTCATGTTACTGGAAAAATAAGATTTATATATTAAAAGGTCAAGTTGCGGGTTTCAAAATGCCATAGAGAAATGTTAATTAAGTAATGTATAGGTACTTTTAAAAATACTTTGTTATTTTAGTTTTCGTTATACAAACATTTACATTTTACAAGTAATTTAAAGCTTATTGGAGACAGAATCGAGAAAAAATATTACTTTTTCATTTGCCTCCATTATTAAATTAATATATTTAATGTTCTTTTTTTAGTCGTATCGTAACTGTATGTTTACTTACACGCAGAATGGTTCATAGCCTTCTTGTAGACCACATGTCGTGAAAAACTTCAAAGTATTAACATCTTGACCGTATGTTAATCTGGAAAAATAAACATTAGTTGTCATACAAGTACTAATATTAATTATACGATTCATTTTACAGTAAAGAATAATTGATTGTGTATTTTAAAGTGTGACGGCTAAACAAATATCAGTGTTGTGCATGGAGCGCTCGGAAACGGACGTTTCACACGGCACTGTTCGATTTTTGTAATCGCGTAGCGCGCGGCTCTAGCCGCTGCCCGCTGTCGTCGCTATGAGTTCGCAACAACTCATAGCGAATGAGTTGTTGGCGTTTGTTCAAAATGCTATCGACACCATGGATGAAGTCAGCGTCGTGCAGATCTGCAAGTCTAACTTCAAGGAGGACGAGATTTGCATTGGCAAGGCGCTGCTCTTCCAGACGCTCGGCAAGACGACCAGATGCCCTCCCGCCGAAGAGATGGAAGTGCAAAAAGTGTCCAGGACATCATAACGTTGTTCAAGGAGACCGACCCAGACGACGTGCCTGCTTTCGTGGCGAAGGAGCTGCACAAGCTGCCCCCCGTCACTTTCAACCATGTCGATGTCACCAGGCTGCTGAAGGACATTACGTTCCTGAAAACTAGTCTGGCCGACGTCCAGTCTAAGTTAGAGGTGTCAAGTAACACCATAAGTGAGCTGCGGGCCGAGGTAGTGTTGTTACGCAACACTGTTTCGGTAAGTAGGTCGCACGTGCCCTCTAACGTAGACGCATGCAGCGGAGTGCAAAGTGCATTCGTCGGTAGTTTGACGTCACCGGCTACCGTCATAACACCTGATGCCCCCCGCCCCGCCGCCGCTTCTGTTCCTGTGGATACGTCGACTTCTCGTCGCGCGTACGCCGCTGTTGTCCAGAAGCCGAAGGTGAAGCAGAGTCGCTGTGAACCTGCTCACATAGATCCGCCACAGCCGATTTCGAAGAGGGACAGTCGCCGTTACGACAAGGATGGCTTCATTAAGGTGGAAAGGAAGAAGAAGCCCGCCTGTCGCAATCAGTGCGGCACCGCCCTGACCGGACCGAACCATCTGCTGCGTCCCGCGACTCCGACGACGCAGCTGTACGTGTCCCGCCTGCATCACTCCACGAAGGTCACGGACATCGTGGAATATGTGCGTGTGAAGACCAAGATCACTCTGAGGGTTGAGCGGTTGGAGTCCCGCCATGACGTGAATTTCAATTCATTTGTGGTGAGGGTTCCGACTGATCAACTGTCGACCTTCACAAGAGAGGAGTTTTGGCCGAAAGGTGTCGCTTACTGGCGGTTTCGTGGCCGGTTAAGTGACACTGCAAAAGTGCCCACGTCACAGACTTCACGTGCTTGTAATTAGGTTGTTAATTAAGTGTAATATAAATATGTATGTTAGTCTTTAAGGTATTTTTATATGGGCCTATGCAGCCTGAAATAAAATTATTCTATTCTATTCTATTCTATTCTAAATATTAAGGAAAAAATTGGTAGGTACCTTATCGGGATAAAAAGTAGCCAATGTTAAACAGAGATAATGTTGTTTTCTATCAGTAAAAGTTTTACAATTACAATTAGTGTAGCAGTACAGAGATTATTCTCCTACACACAAAACAAAGTATACCTCAGAATTATATTTTTAATTATTCCATCATCATTTCAGACAAAATACGTCCACAGCTGAACAAAATCCTCCCCCAAAGAGTTCCACAGCGATCGGTCCTGCTCGGCCCGCATCCAAATGATTCCTGCGATCTTTACCAGACCGTCGGTCTATCTTGCTGCGACATTCCCATCAAGTGAATTAATTTTTACGTATTTTAATTTACCTGGCTTTTTGTCCCACTCCAAGAGTGCAAGCCGGTACAAAGTTGTCCCCTTGCACGTCGGCAAACGTGGTCTCTCCACCCAGGGCATCCATTAACAACTCACCGTTTAGCGAGAAACCTGCGTAACAAATTGTACTATTAAGTAATCGAAATTGTCCTATAAAAAATCCAGAAAAAAATGTTCTTTAAAAAGCCCTTTGATTTAATAAAAATTAAATGGTTTCCATCACGTTCATAGTGTCATAAATCATAAAAATACTTTGGCCATTTTATGTACACTAAATGGATATCAAGGGTTTCAGGCTTTAATAAAAATAGTGAAGAAAAATTTAATTTAATAATCATGTTTTTTGAAATATATACCTATTTCGTAATAAATATTTTTTGGGCAGAAATACATAATAATAAGTAGGAACGAGTTTTTTTTTGGAGTAAGAGACGAAAATAAAAGCCGTAGCAGTAAATCTATTGACAGTAATTCTATTCTTAAGTTAATAAATTAGCTACCACGTCAAGCAAGGAAGCATACTATTAGTATCTAGCGTTATTCAAAATACTAAATGATTTAATTAGTTTGTTAGTTAAAATGTTAAATGTACACTAGGCAATATTATGAACAGTGTTGCTTAAAATTGTGATCGTCACAAGTACAGTCACTTGAAAACTACGAGTTAAAAACTTGAAAAACTTCCAAAATAATTTTAGAGCTCAATATCTCACAAAGCGATGAAATTAATTGAATGAAACTTAAGTTAAGCTTTCTATTAAATGCGTTCGAATCAGGGCAAAAGGTTGGTAGTTACAATGCCATAGACAGAGACGCAAAAATTCAGAACTTTTAATAATTTTAATCTTTTCGCTAAAATGATCATTGTCAAAGAACAAATACCTGCACATTTTTCCTGGAAAATATTTAATGGAAACCGTATATTACAGTGGAAAAATAAAATCTAGCACAAATTAAGTGCTAGACGATTTTCTATATTCTTATTCGGAAGGGTTCATTACAAACTACTATCTGTGAGATCTTGTAATTGGCTCTGTGTCACGTGTCGGGTTCCAGGATTAGTGATTATTGAAGAATAAATCTTTCTACGATAATCCAACCTCATTCTACAAATACAGAAAAACCCACGGCTATGTAGCAGCTTATTTACATATCCAATTTAACGACCAGAAGCTTTGCCTTATCATACTAATTGGAATCTAATAAAGAAATACGCTTGTACCTAAGAAAATGCCTTCTACAATGTGTACTTTCTATATACAATGAGGATTTACATGAACTTCTACTAACCGACTTCTTGTGGCTATAACGAAGATGAATAATATAATTTTACCAAAATTATATTCTAAATACACTGTTTTGATAGTGTTTTAGTAATGAATCTACCGTGCTATGGGACATGTCAGTTCAACTCTACATGGTTCTACGTTATGTACTTCGTGACAGTTTTAGCTGAAATTAAAATCTTTACTGCAAGCTGTAATGCGGTGGCATGAGAAAAGTAATTTCTACTAACGTACTCTTTGAATTTGGAAAATCAAAACAAAAGAGATTCCTTTGACAGTATTAATAGTAAATCAATGGTTTCTAGAAAAATCCGAATTTATACCACATAAAATTAATGATGCACACATTTGACGAAAATTGATGCTTCTGATAATTTTACACATGTTTTATTTTCCATATTTGTTATACCACTTAGGTATAACAAATATGGAAAATAAAACATGACTTCACACTCACTTGATTCACCACTTGATTGATCACTTGATTTTAATCACCAGTATGTATTATAACAAGGAACACTTCATACGTTAGTATTTGTTATTTTTCTCATGATGGTGGTATTTTATTAGAAGCGAAACCGGAAATTAAAATTTGGAAGCTTTTTTTAAACTTGTGCGATCATGAAGTTTGGTGGGAAGATTTTCTTTTTGTTTTAATCAACCATTGTGTTTATTTTTAACGATTTTAAATATTCCAACCCCAACATTTAAATGAACTCGATTTGTAGAAACAGTAGCCGATTTTCTTACCCAAAAGTATTAAATTAAAACTATTCCCTAAGCATCTTGCGAACTAATAAATTCATTCTTATGTGCTTTTTTTAAATCACAGACATTACAGACGCTTAGTATGTAACTGAATGAATTCAAAATACTCTCATATCAAAAATAAACTTGGTGTAAAAAATTCAGGTTAATTCTTTAAATGAGCATAATTCTGATTGAGTCAGTTTCATTCTAAGCGTGCGTTATGTCCTTTTTGTAGGACAAAAGTTTTAAAAATGTTCCAACCAAAACGACACAGTCACGCCATCAAAACAGTTCAAAACCGCATTTACTTATCGTCTTATCGATCAGATCTAGGAACACGCCGACTACGTCTCCCACCGCCCATTGCTTGCCGAACGATTCTGAACTACCGCTGTACACTTTTTCCTCCTTAAAATAACAAATAAACATGATATATGAGGCCAGAATAACGAATTTTGCTTTGAAAACCCTTATAATTTTCTTTTTAGAATAAAAAATCCCATTATAAGTTTTTTATAACTTAACTTTTTTTTTAAACATTCTTTTATATCACATAAAATACTACGAATTGTTTAAAATCTCTATCACAATATGAGTACGATTGAAACGTAAAGTGTTGTTTTGTAATATATTGTTTAACTGACACAAATCTATTCTAAAATAATGATGTAAAATACTAACACTGTCATAATTCTGTCCTTTGTAACAGTGGCTACACAGTAGGATATACATAAAAATATTGATAGAGGATAGAAAACAACACATAAATACATTTAAACACAAGGGGGATGTGTTGAACACTTTGGTTTTTATTAAAAACGAGTATTGTTACCACATGTTAAACATTTATTACTAACATTAAGATGCCTCTCTGACGGTAAAATACCGGTGAATTTTGTTCTTTATAAAGGACATTTTACCTAAATTAAATGTCATTGTAAATTTTGATAAAAATAAAAGTATCTAATACTAATATTAAATAAGTATGGAAAGTCACTTTCTTCGAAAGTTTTATGTAATAAGGCCAGATTTTTATTACAAATTTTAATCAGAGAAACATCAGCGCCTCCTATCGTGGCAACTCACTAATGGTCATGTCGATGACGTCTAAGAAGCAGCCGACAATGTCTCCGACTTTGAATTGTGCGCCGAAGCTGTCGTTCGAGCCGCCGTGAACTTTAACGCACTGTGTTTAATATTTAATTTAATATAAAACACAATTCATACTAATAATATTATTATAAATGGGAAAGTGCATCTGTCTCTCTGTTAACGCATCAAACTTAAACCACTGAACCGTTTTAATGAAATTTGGTATGGAGAAAATTTGAGTCCCGGGAAAAGACATATGTTAGTTTTTATCATGTAAAATTGCTTAGTTCCCTCGGGATAGCGATAAACGGATTCTTTGCAGACGAAATCGCGGGCATCAGTTAGTACCTAATAATTTCTCCTTTTAAGAGTCAAAAGATCAATTTGACAAGTGACATTTTAAGTACTTATTGAAATCTTTACAATTCTGTAATAAAACGTTCTTTATAAAGCACACATATGCCTACAAAGCATATGCCAAGATCAAATTACGTTCTAAAATAGTCTCTAAATTACTTTCACTAATTAGAACTCGTAAATAAGAAATTTTGATAGAGTAAATGTTTGAAAATTCGCTTGAAACAAGACCTCCGGTAATCAGCTAATAGTAGCCAGTTGAAATCCTAAATGTTTCAAAATGTAAATTAAACTAAAACTGTATTATAAAAGTTTAAACAAATCTTTCCTTCCGATATCAGGCTTTCGTTAAATGTTCCTCAAAATCTACGCTAACACGAAAAGTTTAATACTTACATTGTAGCCGTCAAATGCCCAAGAGTTCTCATCTTGCCCGAGCATCATGCCAGGCGCCATATCAGCGTGAGCCCAACCCACCTAAAAATTCAGTGCCTTTTTAAAGAACATTACAAAAAAATTAACAGCACTTTAAGTTGTTTTTTTTAAATGTAATGTTTGCTAGGTTAAAATCATCTTTATGCACACTTATAAAATGTAAGTATAGGACATTGTCTCAACGTTTGTCGATTGAGACTATATCTTTATATTCGTACAGTAAAAAGTTTACGTACGTATATACATTAGAGTTAATAGCCAGCTTACCCGCATGGGCCCTGCCGTTAGTATCTCAAACTCGAAGTACCACTTTCCAGAACTGACGGCGTAGTTTTGTTCGGCGCGGTATGTGCGGAAGTCTGCTTGCTTCTGCTTGGAAGCTTCGAGAAGCAGAGCTGAAACAAAAACATTAGTTGTGTCAGTGAGAGTCAACTTAAATCCACCACTAATTTTGTGGGTAATCAAACGCATGTCAAATACGATGCATAAATTTTATTTACAAATGACGGTTTTAAACAATTTTTTACGAAATCGGATTTTATTGGCATTATGTTTGTCTTGTATTCTATCTATCTATCTGTATTTTGTATTGTATATGCATGCATAAAGAATGTACGTTTTTTTGCAGTACAAATGCCGTGAGAATGGTTTTATGCACAAATTATGTATGTATGTATGTATGTAATATATTTATTCATAAAAAGTTACACTTTCATTTAAACCATGCCCCGCAAAACTGCTTGCGCAGTTTGACTGCAGGTAACTCGCTTTATATAAACATAGCTTATAAATTATTAAAATAGATAATAGATGTGCCACTATTTTATCTGTTAAGACGTATGCTGCAAAAAAACGTGCAGGACATTACAGTGTGAACAAGGCCTTAGGACTTGGACAATTCGGTATTCATGTCAGTTCGCCATAAGTGTCTTTTTTATTGAAAAGGAGTTTAATTACCTTCATGCTGTTCTCCGGTGGGCGGGTCCAAATTGTACCCATACACTAGTAAAGTCCGAACTGTCTCCGACGCGGTGTCTCGGTTAGCCTTCTTAATGGCGTCGTCCACTTTTGGGTACGGGACCAAGTGGGGGGAACGGTGCATGTCAGGATCCTGAAAGAGAATATTCAATTTTATTTAATTTACGCATGAAATCCTACAGAAATCAAATCATCAGAGGCACCATAATTACATAAAATTGATTGTAAGCTACAATACATAAATATGAAAATGCATCGAAGTAAAATAAATCGTTCTTCTAGTAATCGTTCTTCGTAGTATTAAATTTATCGATAGGCTCATCTGATTAAAATTTCAATCTTCTAAAGCCCCTCGTAATAAAAATTAACATATGTCTAAGAACAACATATTGTTCATGTCATGATAGGCACAATTATTTGAAAAAATTGATTTAAATTATAACTTAATGTTCTATAAAAAGTACAAAACGTGTTAAGACGTTCATCCAAAATACACTGGTCCACACTACGTCCAGAAAACGAACCTGCTCCTTTTTCTGATGGTTAAAAAAATATAAAAATCTTCGAAAGTTCTTCCTTCTTCATTTGGTGAATTCCACAAACGCAATGTGCTGTGACCCTCACACCTAGTAATACTCAAACGATATTAAGTGTGAGAGTCCCAGCCACTGAATTTAGGACCGTTCTGGTGGCTTCCTGTTGATTCTAGAAGGAATAAGAAGTAAATGGCTGAAAATAAAATTACAGAAATGTAATGTACAGAATGTGCTTGCTTAAGGAGCACTTTTATTATCTTGTACATAAAAATGATAGCCTGTTTATATATTTAAAGTCCTTTATTCATTGAAAAATTTGTACTTTATAAAGTACAAATAAAAGTAAAATAGTAAAGTACAAATTATAATTCTTAAAGTATGTTTTTTCTTCATAAAATACGCTATAATTCACGAGGTTAAGGAGGGTAGTTCTACGAGCGTTTCAACCGCTATCAGTTTCTTGCCATATATATTGAAGAAATGAGTCACACCAGAGGATGATTTTTATAAAATGAAACTGCGTCTTTACGGTACAATTTCTTAAAATGTCATGCTAACATGTCGCTCATTTCTACAATATACCTACCTATGCGACAGAAAACTGATAACGGTTGAAAGACTCGTAGAAGTACCTATACTTCGTTTTTTTTAGCATTAGAAAGAAGGTAAGCGATCTTGACGTGTATTTTTATTAAAAACACTTTTGAAAAATAAGTCACAGCTAATTATGTAACATTTTAAATGGAAATATGGTCATTTACACTCTTTAGGTTTCATAAGTAATAGCAAGGATGATATAGACTGGATTGGCAGTCGCCATAGTACGGATCGGCCGCGGTTTTTGTAGTTCGATTATTAAATCTAGATGGCGCTGAAATATAGCCAGAGGCTTTGAAGGCAAAACAAAAAGACTACAGATATTTCATATCACTGCAAATGTATTATTATGCAATATTTTTGAAAAATAATACATTTGCAGTAATATGAAACATCTGTAGTCTTATTGTTTTGCCTTCAAAGCCTCTGGCTATATTTCAGCGCCATCTAGATTTAATAATCGAACTACAAAAACCGCGGCCGATCCGTACTATGGCGACTGCCAATCCAGTCTATTATCATCCTTGGTAAAACAAATCGGCTTTTTGATTTTAGGGCTAGTGAAAGTAGTGGCAGTGAAAATAGGATTAAAAATTTTCGGGGTACGATAGGAGAATCAAATGAGACACTTACTTCGTTAAGGCCGTAAGTCCACCCCTGCTGAATGCGCTCCCTGGCCCACAGGTTGTGAGTGTTCTCTGCGAGCTGGTCGACCAGTTCGTCCATCTTCGGTGTCAGGGTGACAGCGCTCAGGTCTAGTGGTGCTGGTTTGTAGCCGTTAGACTGTCAACAAACGAGTACAATACGTTTACTTTTAGTTTACCACTGACAGATGGCTTGCCTTCATTTCATTTCCAACTTTAACACCATACAAATAAAGTAGCTATTACAAAATCTGCAAACGTGGGTAACAGTATTCTAAAATTGGCTTTATTTGTAGGTCGTTAAAGTTGAATATGAAATGAAGGCAAACCATCTGTCAGTGGTAAACTTTATGTAATTTTACTGTATACAGAGTGAACCATCTTAACGGGTCAGTGCGGGAAATCTGAAAGCTTTAGTGGAGGATATAATATACCAGGTGTTTTATAATTTATAAGGAATATTTCTACAGGTACTTTGGTTAGTTTGCGTTTAGTCAGTAGTAGTGTTAGTAGGAAATATAATGAAAAAAACTAAGTTTTTTTTTAAGTCTCCCTGGCCCACAGGTTGTGAGTGTTCTCTGCGAGCTGGTATATTCTAAAAAAGTCGAATTTTAAGGTGGTTTCGCGAAAGATTTCTGTGTAGGCAAAGTTTATCAAATCGTGTAAGTATCGAACTCCTACAAATTTTAGTAGCTGTTGAGTAAAATTTAAAGATAATTTCTAAAATGGTTTAAATAGTTTTTGAATAGTTTGATTTGTTTTAGTTTTTTTTTTAGAAATGTCCGTAAAAGTCGCCATTTTTAGCTACACAAAAGGCGAAGTGAGTTGTTGTAAAATAAATTCTTATTTATTTATTTTATTATTATATCAATACAAACATTAATTAAATTACACTGTATCACTTCACAATCACAAACGTCTTGATCGACTATATTTTACAATAAAATTTTCATTCCCCGTCTACCGTAACGTTTAGGTTCACTTCGTCAACATTACCATTTCGTCCATATTCCCACTTCGTCCACATTCCCACTTCGGCAACATTCGTAGCCGATTTTAATGCGGTTTTCGCTGTCACTTAGCTTAATTCTCAGGGGAGATTTTATTTTGTGATTTAGGTAAGTATTCATATTAAGAAATAGTACCTGGGCGACCGAGCTCTGCTCGGGCAGAAACTCGGTACCAAGCGTTTTCCCAGAGATAAGACCAAGCTAGATCAATTTTTCATCCCCGAAAACCCCCAAATACCAAATTTCATCGAAATCGTTGGAGCCGTTTCCGAGATCCTGATTATATACACCGGAGGGGTGCGGGGGTGAGAGGGGGGGAGGAGATGCGGGGGAGGGAGCGCGGGGGTATTAAAGGGGGGATGAAAATTTCATTGATTTTGCCGTAGGATGCACCGTTTTCAAGATATTTGACAAAAACTCCGGAGGGGGGGGGGGGTGAGTCACGTTAAACTATCGTCCGTAAACCGACTTTACAGACAACCGGCTTTTCCTGTTCTGTGCTCCCAATAGGGAACGTGCACATAGACGGTGCTGCCAACTGGTGCCATAAGGGTGCCATCAATTTGAATGTTTTACCAGGCCTCATGCATGCCATGTACTTACGCGCGATATTTACCTACCGCGGGGAAGATCTGCTAAGATCGAAATTCCAGTAGGTTGTCACAAGGTTGTCACGCACGTTCATTCGTGTTCCACGGAAAAAATGCATATTGCGCCTGGACTTTTATAAGTGAATGGTGAAACAGGGGGCAAATTTTAATATGACTATGCTAGAATTAATAGCTAATATAACAATTTGGAAGTTCGTATCGTGCTGTCCCTCTTACTCTTCTATAAAAAGCTATAAGCGTGAGCGGGATGGCACGATGCGAAGTTCGAAAGTTGACATTCGTATTTAGTATAACGCTAGGGTACTGTGAGCATGGCAATGTGTTCTGCGCATTACAATAAATATCCTTTTTTGTTAGGATTCCAGAGCTAAAATGGCAAAAACGGAACCCTTATAGTTTCGCCATGACCGTCTGTCTCTTTGTCCGTCCGTGGCTTAGCTTAAAGAATATTAGTGCTAGAAAGTTTGCATGGATATAATATATGGCAATTATCCCGACAAAATGGTAAAACAACATGTAGAAAAAAAAATTTAATCCAAACTGACAGCCCTTATCACTGTCGGCACGCACACATTCTTAAGGAGACGGAGTAGTATAATCTGTGGCTACAATCGCGGTAAGTACCAAGATTTTGTACGGGATGCAGTATCTGTTACGAAGTAACTATTAAGTAATCTGTGGTTTTACCTTGATAAGTTTGTTTTACTGTCCGCATAGTGTCTCTTCTGTCGCATTAGTTTTGCCGCCTATAGTTACTGCACGTTCCCTATAAAATACTTTTTCTAACAAAAAAGTAACTTTTTCTCACAAAAAAATAACTTTTTCTCACAAAAGAAGAAACTTGACGTTTTCTCATAAAAAAAAACTTAAAAAAAAACTAAAAATCTTGAATAAAAACGTGGACTCGAACCGAGGTCGGCTGGATCCGCGACCACCCGATTTCTAATGTGCCATTATGATCTGCTCAAAGTTGGCGAAATTTAGCTTTATATTCTAATGCAAACAAAAATAGCCGGAAAACACGAGTAAAAGCGATTTTCTGAAAATGAAACATAGCTAGATCAGTTTTTCATCCCCGAAAACCCCCACATACCAAATTTCATCGAAATCGTTGGAGCCGTTTCCGAGATCCTGATTATATATATATACAAGAATTGCTCGTTTAAAGGTATTAGATACTTGCTAAGCACGGTGCGGGTCAATAATATTCAGATACACTACCAATTTCGTTACTATTTTGTTACGAAATGAGAATGAATGTGGACGAAATGGGAATATGGACGAAATGGGAATGTGAACGAAATGGGAATATGGACGAAATGGGAATATGGACGAAATGGGAATGTTCACAAAATAGAAAGTGGACGAATTGGGAATTGATTGTGGACGAAATGGGATTGCTGACGAACTAGGAAGTTGACAAAATGGGAATGTGGACGAAGTGAACATAAACGTACCGTTACACCGTTACCGTTACGATGTCGTTATTTATTATTAAAGGGATTCATATTATTATAAAGTACTGACCTGCATGAACGGTTCGTTAGGTAGGCGCACGTTGCGTATGCGCGCCGGCGGCTTGTCCAAGCTGATGTAATAGCCCAGGGCGAGGATCGTCCTGTAGGAAACATAAGTTTACTTTCACGCTTTCATAATATTAAGTCATTTTCTTTGATCAATTATAACTGTAGATCCACAGTCGCGCGCCCGAAAATGTCCGAGCCAAATGAGCGCCACTTTGATAAAAGTGGCCTTCTTTTTTCTCAGTACGTTGCGTGAAATTGTCAAGTTTAGCTGTCAAGTGTCAACCGAAATTCGACCGTAATGAAGTAAAGACTAGGTTCAAATTTCTGTGTAGGTGATGATTTTATTTGTTACGCAAACAAATAAAAAAGTTCGGACACTTTTTGAAGGGGATTTTGTTCGGCAATGTGTATCTTCAGTTATAATTGATCAAAGGTCATTTTTAAAAGACTAAAACATAACCTACGTTCAACTTAAAATAGCCCACAGAAAAACATTTTGACGAACATTTTTTTGGAAGTATTTGTTTTTAATAAATAATAATACATATATTTTTTTCTATGAATTTCAACTTTCTTTCCTAGAAAGAAAAAAATAAGGCTCATCCCAATCTCAGCCCAAACCTGTCGCAAGCCAGTGATTTTTGGCGTTTCTGAATAGCAGTTCATCCCTAACCTCTCGCAAACGATCGAATTACCGCTCGCAACCCTCGTTGGGCCGTTCCTGATTTTAGCCCCTGTTGCGTTCATCGCATATTGCATGCAGCGAACTACACGAATGCCAATTAAATCCTAAAAAAAAATAATATTAGGGGACAATCTTACACAAATCAACCTAGTCCCAAACTAAGCAAAGCTTGTACTATGGGTACTAGACGACGATAAACATACTTATATAAATAAATAAATACTTAAATACATAGAAAACATCCATAACTCAGGAACAAATATTCGTGCTCATCACACAAATAAATGCCCTTACCGGGATTTGAACCCAGGACCTCTTGCTTCGTAGGCAGGGTCACTACCAACTAGGCTAAAGCGGTCGTCAAAATATAATTATAATTACAATTAATAAATATAATTATAATTACTTGAGCGTTTGCACAGCAAGTTGTATGTCGTATCGTTTCTCAGCGGCCGGCAGCCTCTCGAACGGGACGAGGCAGGGGTGTATCTTGTGTAAATCCTCACGTTGGTCGCCGTACAACCAGCCAGCTTCGATCTGAGAGAAAATTGCGCAATTTTACAAAGTTAGTTAAATAGTCGTTAGTTACCGAGACTTCGCTGTCCGTCCGTCTGTCCGTCTGTCACCAGGCTGTATCTCAAGAACCGTGATAGCTCGACAGTTGAAATTTTCATAGATGATGTACTTCGGTTGCCGTTATAACAAAAAATACTAAAAAACAGAATAAAATAAATATTTAAGGGGGCTCCCATACAACAAACGTGATTTTTTTGCCGTTTTATAGATAATGGTACGGAACTCTTCGTGCGCGAGTCCTGTTTTTTTAAATTATGATTAATACCCAAAATACTATAAAAAAATAGTAATAAACTTTTACCAATTATTTAACAAAAATTACAGTACAGTAAGTGTAGTTACAGTAAGTGTTTTACCATTCTTTAATGAGTTTCTACGTCAGAGGAAAAATCATAAGGCTCATTGTCACAAAGACTTTAACGTGTAAAAATAGTCTTTGGTGTTTTAACACTGGTTTTAACCCATACAATTGACATTGAACCTTAGGGTGGTAAAGTAATTTCTTGGTCGACTATACACATAGTATAATCCAGTCTTATATTATATCTCTATTCTCACCTTATTCATTGCCCACATTTCATGAATGTTTTCGGCCAGCTTGTCTCTGATTTGTTCCACGTAAGATGGCAACGTAATCTAAAAAACAAATTGTTGGTTAATCTTTGATGCTTCATTTACACAGAAAGTGAAACACATAAAGTGAAGATATAAGCTACATTTAGCGTGATATTTTAATAAATTGCAATCATATCGCAAGCAAACTGTCATCACATCATCGTGATTATGTCAGCCGTAGGACGTCCACTGTTGGACATTAGGCCCCCTTCATTGATACCTAATCATAACGGTTGGAAGCGGCTTGCATCCACCGTGATCCTGCGGCCTTTACCAAATCATCCGATACACTATACTTATTCAAAAAATTCATTGTGGCTTGTTTCTATGATACGAGTATATGGTATTTCGGCGTTCCCTTTTGGTTTTTCTTCGTCCTAGCCACCTTTCGCCTAGTGATATTGTCTGAAAGGCTCCACGAGTCCGGAATCTTCTAAGCTACGTGCCCTAGTAATTCAGACAATTTTCGCTAGATGGCGCTATCATTAAATCCTCACCAGCGTCGTATCTACAGGCGTTGGTACAAAAGCGGTGTCATCTTGCAACAATGGTGGCCCAGCTAGCGCTCGCTTAGCCAGGTTGCCGAAGTAGAAGCAGGGCTCCAAACTGAGCACTTGTTGAGGGTTGAGAGACTCCACGAGCGGGGAATAGCCCTCCGGGGCTGCGTAGCGGAGCCGCCCGTGCTCGCCTCCGAGGAGAAAGCGGCAACTGGTCAGAGAAAAAGTTTGAAAACTAAATTAGACTACGATAAAATTGCGTTAAAAAGTATGAAACCAAGACAATCTTCAGGCTCAAAATTTGAAATTTTTATCTACAAACTTCAGAAGATAAACGTGGTCGTATGAAACTTTAAACTGTATTATTCAGTACCTAATCAAACATTAAGACCATTCGCATCTTCAGAATAAGACTGACAAAAGTCGAATTATTCTCATTTAAAAATTAAACTTTATCACTACATAGCATAAAACAAAGTCGCTTCTCGCTATCTGTCCCTATGTATTGTGGGACTGAGCTCGAGTTTAGGTAGAACTTGTACGGGGATACACGCGTGATGCTAAACTTCAATAAATAATAAGATAGATATCTTCATACGTGGGTTTATTCCTTCAGATCAGTATAACTACGTGTTACAAACTTAGGTCCAGCACCTTTGGCTGTTCGGAGCAATCTGCCCTGGCTCGTATACCGCAGACAACTCTATTTCATTTAAAATCAAGTTCTAGAATTATTTACAAATTTTATACATAATAACATTAAACTAACCTGCCAGTTGGACAACATTTACCACTGGCCAGCGGTATAGAGCCTTGCCTACAGTATCATCATTCATCATTTCAGCCGAAAGACGTCCACTGCTGAACATAGGCCTCCCCCAAGGCTCGCCAAACAGATCGGCCCTGCGCCATCCGCATCCAATGCGTTCCCGCTACCTTAACCAGGTCGTCGCTCCATCTTGTTGGAGGCCTACCTACACTGCGTCTTCCGGTCCGCGGACGCCACTCGAGAACCGTTCGGCCTCATCGGCCGTCAGTTCTACGGGCGATGTGCCCTGCCCACTGCCACTTAAGTCTAGCGATTCTTCGAGCTATGTCCGTGACTTTAGTTCTTGCGCGGATTTCATCATTTCTAATGCGATCCCGCAGAGAAACTCCAAGCATAGCCCTCTCCATCGCCATCTGAGTGACCTTGAGCTTCCTTATAAGACCCATCGTTAGCGGCCACGTCTCAGTGTCATAAGTCATCACTGGCAACACACACTGGTCAAAGACTTTTGACTTGAGACACTGCGGTATATCGGATGACAAGATATTGCGGAGCTTCCCGAACGCTGCCCAGCCGAGTCTATGTATGCTTAGATCTTTAAAACTACGCAATGGATTTTGATGCGGTTTTGTTTTTAATAGATAGAGTGATTCACGAGGAAGGTTTATAATGTAGAATACATGCATAATTGCACCCGTGCGAAGCCGGGGCGGGTCGCTAGTGTCAAAATAAAAACAGGTTTAGTTTTGAAATGAGAATAATTCCAATTGGGTCAGTCTCGTTCTGAAGGTGTGTGTGATACTTTCGGACCAAGAAAGCAAACATTTCCAAGGAAAAAGGACGGAGTTTGCAAAGTTCCCATGGGATACTTAGTGAATCCTGCAACAAACATACAAAAAATACTTTAAATAAATAAATACCTGAGTTTACTCGAACAACTGATAACCGGGAAGAACATTCCCTCCAGGTTGAAATTCGTGAAAGAGCCGGTGACCCTTATACCGTTGAACATAAAGTTGATAATTGGCACTGTCAGATCCAACGCGCAGCCGATTACGTCACCTAAAAAAACACATGTGGTTGATTTTGGTGGTAATTTTACAAGATCTGGCAATTTTATATGAACAAACTGAAACAATTACTTTGCTCATCCGCGATCGAGACCAAGGTAAGGTCAAGGTCAAGGTCGAGGGTGAGCAAAGTAATTGCTTAAGTTCCTTGATATGGATCTCCGCAAAATAACGCCTGATTCAATAAATTTTATAAGAGTTAATCATCATCATCAGTTCTACGAGCAATGAGCCCTGACCACTGCCACTTAAGTCTAGCGGTTCTTTGAGCTATGTCCGTGACTTTAGTTTTTGCGCGGATTTCATCATTTCTATTTTTTTTCATTTTTGATGAATCGTCATCATCATCATTTCAGCCGAAAGACGTCCACTACTGCACATAGGCCTCAGGCAAACAGATCGATCCTGCGCCATCCGCATCCAACGCGTTCCCGCAACCTTAACGAGGTCATCGCTCCATTTTATTGGAGGCCTACCGACACTGCGTCTACCGATCCGTGGGCGCTACTCGAGAACCTTTCATATAAACCTTTAATAAATAGTTAGTTGATTGAGCTGGCGAATAAGTGACGTCATAAGTTGCCATTGCTATTCAAACAATGGGAGGATTGTGTTTTGACAGCTCATAAAAAGTACGTTAGTTGATTGGTGGTGTCAACATACCAATTACTCATATTATGTAATATGTACCTACCTTTTCTAATATACGGTTCGTCAGTGTAATTCTTATTGACGGCGGTCTTTCGTCCGCCCGACCAGAGGTGGGCGCCGTCGAAGCCGAACGAATAGAGGTCATCACCCACCCCATTGCCACCCCACTTCTCACCACCACCCGGGTAAGGCACGTACCTAGAAAATAAATGATATACGCCGTGTTTTTTTGTTACTCTTAAGGCTATGGTCTTCTGTTTTATTCAAATGACTGCTAAACTATGGCAGCGGTGCTAGGCGAAAGTTACGAAAACGTATATATGCGTTCCCGGCAGTGAATACGTTAAGACTTTGACTTGGGCATTAATCAAAAGAGAGAAGCCATGCGCACTTAGTCTTATCTCTAAAAAACCGGCCAAGAGCGTGTCGGACACGCCCAAGATAGGGTTCCGTAGCCATTACGAAAAAAGCAAGTAATATTTTTCTAAGGATTTCGTATGTGTACGGAATCTTCCAAGTTAGGTATCGTCAATACTTAGGAAAAAGCTCGTATCTCAAAACCGTTAATCTGGCAAAGTGAACTTTATTACGCGCGTCATCATCAAGATTCAGTTTTGTTTACATGCTGATTTGAGATACGAGTTTTTCAAAGTAGTGACGGTATGTTTAATACTTTAGGCTACTATTTACTCTTAAACTACAAATAATTCCCAAGCAATCTTAGCCGCTATAATTTTCCTTGTAAATTTAATATATTTACTACCATTTTGAATTTTTTTAAATTTTTCCACCCAACAGTTTAGATTTTAGAGGGGGGGGGGGACGGTCGATTTTAATGAAAATTTTCACTTTAAAGTTGAATATTTCGCAAACAAATCACTGAATACAAAAATCATGTAAGCAACCCCCCAATGGTTTTAAAAGACCTATCCAACGATACCCCACACTATAGGGTTAGTCGAGAAAAAAAAAATCACCCCCACTTTACGTCTATGGGAGGTACACTAAAAAAAATTTTTTTATTTTTTTTTATTTAACCACTTTGTCGGCGTGACTAATATATATATTCAAGCCAAATTACAGTTTTCTAGTACTAGCAGTCTCTGAGCTTAGCCGCGGACAGACAGACAGACAGACAGACAGACGGACAGACATGGCGAAACTATAAGGGTTCCTAGTTGACTACGGAACCCTAAAAAAGAATACTGTAACTTGCCAGAAAATTTAATGATCTAAGATAAGTAACATGACATTGACGTGAACAAGTGATTATCTTTTAAATGGTACGAGCTAGGATACTATTGTCTTATAGAAATTAGCTTTATTTGTTCTTTAGTGGTAGAGCTTGTCTAGTTTGAAATGACGCGCCCCACCACCGCGTTTGCGCACGGGATTTGGAGCTCTATTGTAGCTTGAATTGAGTTTCGAATCCTGTGCGTGAGTGCAGTGGTGGGGCGCGTCATTCTAAACTAGACAAGCTCTATCATCTACCGTACCTGTTAGCTTTGATCAATTATAACTGAAGATACACATTGCCGAACAAAATCCCCTGCAAAGAATGTCCGAACTTTTTTATTTGTTTGCATAACAATTAAAATCATCACCTACACAGAAATTTGAACCTAGTCTTTACTACATTACAGTCGAATTTCGGTTGACACTTGACAGCTAAACTTGACACTTTCACGCAACGTACTGAGAAAAAAGAAGGCCACTTTTATCAAAGTGGCGCTCATTTGGCTCGGACATTTTCGGGCACGCGACTGTGGATCTACAGTTATAATTGATCAAAGCCTGTTAGGTACTAGCCTTTACAGCTTACTTACCCAGCAGTGTTGGCCCACCCGATCCTCAGATGCGGCATCATGTGGGTAGTCTTCTCTATGTGGTCCATAGTAACCTCGAAGTACCATTTCTGGTACACAGCAGAACCTTCTACGCGCCCCACGAAGATGTTTGGACGGACACTGAGGGAAAGAGGGAATTTTTAGGTAGTACATTGAAATCACGTTCTGTAGGTTCGAGTCCGGGCTCGCACTCCGCAATTTATGTGCAGAATTATATATTTAACTAGCTATTCCCGCGACTTTATCCCACAAATAAAATATATGGTCAACTCCCGATCTCTATCCCGTGGGAATTTCGAAAAACCCTTTCTTAGCGGATGCCTACGTCAATCATCTAATGTCTATCAGTCTGTGTACTAAATTTCAGCAAAATCCGTTGAGTGGTTTGAGCTGTAGATTGATAGATCAGTCAGTAACGGTTGCCTTTTATATATACACACACAGAAGAAGAAAAAGATTTACCATGAGCTCTCTCTGGCTTCGTATCGCGCCTCGTGCGTCTCGTGTCCCCGATTGAAAGTGAGTTTTTTTTTAAAACTTTCGTAATGGGATCGCATTTGTCATAAAATCCTTTGACTTGTGCCCTAAAAACCACCCCCTAAGCGCGGCGCGAGGCGAGTAGGAGTCTCAAGTGCTAGTGCAAACACGCTTCTTGTGACTTGCCTTATGCCACCAATATAAGGTTGAACCACCAATACCAGCAATATAAGGTTGAAGTCACTCTTTAAGCTTGGTCTTTCGGTGCAGCCAGCAGGAGAAGTGGATGAACGGTTACGGTGCTCACAATCTAAACACGACTCTACTGCCAAGTTAATAAGCCTGCTGCTGCTTTGTGCTCCTGCCTACCTGAAGACGTGGTCGACCAGCGCATTCTGGTTCTTCCCGGGCAGCAGGTTATAGCAGATGATGTTCGGTGGGAGCGCACCACCACGCCGTTACCCACGCAGAGGGAAGACAGCACGTCCAGGGGTCTCGATCATGCTTTTCAGCAGGGATGTTATCCAGCAGGTATATTATTATATTGCATTTGTTACATTATCACTTCGCACCTCAGCTTGCACAAGCACTCATTTTCTCGTCTTCGACGGAAAATGAGTGTCCGTAAACTCTCGTGATAAGGCCGCATTCTTTATGAAATCCTTTAAACTTTAAACCGCAGCGAAGCGAGCGCACAAACACTTCTCATGACTTGCCTTGCGACTGGTCTCGTCGCTCTCGCGGGAGTGTAAATGCTATCGGCAACATAAGGTTAGAGCCGCTCCTTAAGCCCAGTTTAGACAAGCAAGAAAAATCGCGCAAGTAGCTTTACATTGCAGCGTTCGTTTGCCCACTTCAAACTAGTTAGCTTTGCGACCGCGCAATGTAATTCAACTTGCAGGTCTAAACTTGGCTTTACGCTTGGTTGTTCTGTGGTATGTGGTGGTACAGTGAGCTACAGAGAAAACGTACCCCCGATGTGGTTACCGTCGTTGCTGGGGTACCTTTTCTCTGCAGGTGACCGTAATACTTTGTACAAAGCCTACCTGGAGACGTGGTCCACTAATGCAGTCTGCAGCAGCAAGTTCTTGCCAGGCAACAGATAGTCACAGATGTTGTTCTGCGATGAGCGCACGGCCACGCCGTTACCGACGCACAAGGAACACAAAACGTCCAGTACTTTGGGATCGCGACCGTGCTTCTCCAGTAGAGATATTATCACTTTTATGTGTTCGTCCTGCGGAATAAAGTCTTAATTTATACAACTGTTACATAATGAGGATTATATAGGCAAACTAGCGACCCGCCCCGGCTTCGCACGGGTGCAATTATGCACGTTTTATACATATAAACCTTGAATCACTCTATCTATTAAAAAAAACCGCATCAAGCCCGTTGCGTAGTTTTAAAGATCTAAGCATACACAGGGACATACAGACAGCGGGATGCGACTTTGTTTTATACTATGTAGTGATATTACGTGCCGTCGCATCCCGGTTCGGCGTGCGAACGAAATTCGCCGCTAAATTATACTCTCACGCATCTCATAGGTTATTGTATACAAGGCAAGATTCGTCCAAGTTAAAAATCCCAGCACCGGTGGATGCGGCGGCAGTGTGTTAACCGCCCTTAAGTCGAGTGCCGTGACGTTTGCTGAGTGTCTTAATAAAGGAAAAATATTTTAGACCTAATAATTCCTCTTGATCAGGCACTTTTTCCATCAAAGTCATATAATTTTTTTTCATTTGATTATTTTTCAAGGTAAATTTTCTAAATATCAGACTGGTTTGCTTATTTATTTTTTTGTTGAAAAATATCTATAGTCAAGGTTAATTCTGTAGAGGATAAACCTAAACTTTGACTAATGTCCAAAC
Organism: Archips xylosteana; assembly: GCA_947563465.1. NCBI lineage: Eukaryota > Metazoa > Arthropoda > Insecta > Lepidoptera > Tortricidae > Archips > Archips xylosteana. Next base: position 5,538,806 of record OX387369.1, read on the forward strand.
GGTCGCAATTAAAATCACTACTTTTAACTGTCAAACGGTGTGAAAATAGTTATTGAATGCGATGGTAAATGCGATTGTGTTTGTGAATTTGTTCATCTTCAGTCACATTTAATTGCTTCTTTCTGAATCTATGCAAAGAAACTTCAACCTAACTTTCTCTTCATACTTAGTAAGTCTAGTGAATTTGGTCTTCCTTGCTCATTAACTACTTAAAATATTTTACAAAAAAATTGTACATATAAACATATATTGTAAACACCAACTTTATGACCAGTGGCATTGAGGAATATAGATATTTTTGAACTTGACTGCACTAGAAACAGAAAAGTCGCGGTTGAAAACTATTATTTGCCATCCATTACTCACCCGCATCATATTCAGCGCTTCAGGCGAGTCAATGAGCACGCAATGCAACACGTCCAGCATTCCCGTGCCCTCGCCGGAGGCCTGCGAGCCGAGACGCGAGAACAGCCAGTTGAGGCGGTTCGAGTTGGCGAACTGCGCGCAGTTAGTATGGTTGCCCTTGATTATGGCAGCTGAGAAAGAAACGTTCAATTATCCTAGTGATATTATAAATGCAATAACGTGACTCACTTTGCCTGGTCTGAGACAGGCTGAGGACAGATTGGTGTGGAAGCGGTTCATCAACGTTTCCGTAAAAGCTTCGACGCCAACAACCTTCGGCCATAAAGAACACGACGAAGGAAGAGATTGAAATTCGAAAGTTAGTGAGTGTGTCTGTGCGTGCGTACTTTTGTTTTTTATAGTATCTTATTGGCGGATTTTAAAACGGGAAAACCTACGTAAACTTCTGAGATATTTCTTTGATGTCGTAAATCGCAGCTCTGCCGTGGTTCGTTATTATCTCAAAACATTAACATTCAAAAGTCATGACCTGCCGTGTATTTACGCCGTAATATGGATTTTTTTATTTTTTAGAAACCAATTCGGATTTTTTTTCTACAAGTAATCGTCACTGGTCACTAGAGTGAATCCTCAAATATCTTACACATGAATTTAGCTTTAGCTAGTAATAATACAGGGGATTAAATGAATGCAATAAATGCACCAAAACCTCGGTAGGGCCTTAAAAAAACTGCGCCTTACACCTTTTTCACTAGACTCACCCAACAACTGATACAGGTATCCAGAAATCATCTCCCAGCTCTGCCCGGATTCGTCGCCAGCGAGGAAACCAGCCAAGAAGCCCTGGGACGTGATGACGTTGATCTTGTCGATGGCTTCCAGGATCAGGTTGAGGATGCCCTCCTCTTGGAACAAGTCCTGCCGGTTGCGGAGGGCGCGGAACTTGTTCTGCTTCTCTTCATGCTCTGGAAAGAAGTACGTCAAACATTATTACAAATGTCTGCATAATCTGAAATTGTTTAAGAACCAATTTAAAAACCTTCTGTTAGAAATTTTTGATTCGCAAAACATAAATTGATACGGATTAGTGTATGTATCGTAGTCGTATAATAAAAATAGTTACAACTCCGCTGCTGGTAGGCTTCGGCCGAGGTGGTGACCAGCCGCCAAGCGAGTCGTCGTGTTCCGGCCTGTTGCCTATAGTAGCCATTCTGGGGGAAGGGTCTGAGCAGTTGTGCAGCGCGCGCGTACCGATTACAGTGCCTCGTATTTGTTACGCTGTTGCGATACGGTTTACACTGCTTAGGGGCGCGCACAAAATCTCGCTCAACTGCCTTCTTTCTGCTTATTCCCCTAAATTCAAGTCTAGGCAAGCGTGCTCCATCGTAGGCCTCATCTTCGCTTTCCATCAGACGTGATTGTGTTCAAACGCAAGCCTATGCGGCCCGGGGCTCGTGTGCGCATGGTTGCAACTTGCACCTTATTGGGATGGAATGGGGGGCGTGCTTGAATGCATGGCTCGGTCTCGGAGCCGTGTGTATAATATAATTTGTTTAGTTTTAAACTAAGCAGGGTCCAGCTGATGTTTAAGTGAGCGCAGTACTCGCCAATAAACATCATAGTTTGGCAAAATTAGTGATGTAACTAAAACTATACACCTTTTGAGAGTAAACAAACATTTAATTGTTCTCCTGTTGATCGCAGAAGTCTTTATTGCCTAACGCACTTGGAAATACAAGCATTTATAGTCGAAGAATCTATCACCGGCTCGGAAAAACCTGTTGAGAAGGATCCGGCAAGAAACTCAGCAAGGTATATTTTTTCAATACGGATCTACAATGTTTTTGATTTCACATTCGATCGACCATAGCTTACCCATATCCTCGTCAGGCTGTGCAAAGTAGTTGATCAGATCTTCGAGGCACATCACCATTTCGCCGAGATTCACCGAAGCAAAGAACATGGAGTGGCGACGGTTCCCTTGCAGTGTTTCAAGGCCACTGAAAGAGAATTTTATGAAATTTTAATCGTTATTATTAAACATAGACCATCAAAAAACATAATTGAACTTTATATACAGTCAGCACCAAAAATATGAATACACTTAAAGTACCAAAAATATGTATACACGCCTTTATGCCCTGGTAATAGAGTCGCGGATGCATATTTTTGGTACTTTGGGTGTATTCATATTTTTGTTGCCGACTGTACATACTTCAGTTTCTTAGCAGTAAAAAAAAATAAAGTAAACAATCTTGACCTATATTTTTACAACGAAACAATTTTTAATAAAGAAATTACTCGTGCAGTCGAAGCAAATGTGTGCGTCAATCTTAGGGTTAATGATATAGAGTTGTATAGATAGATATTTTTGACACCTTGGTAACGTATTATTAGGAATAAATAAGACTTGCAACACCACTGCGTTGATTTTAAAGATCGTCAATTGACTTCCGCCATCGTTATGTCATGGTGAGCGGCGGAGCTCAGTCTCGTGAGCCATTCTTACCGGGCACTTGGCATAGGACGGTCGTATTGCTCTGAGCTTATCCTTTCGCGCCTAATTTTAAGATTAGAAAGTGTTTTCTCCATATTTTCGTTCGTTTTGCAATTATTTGTAACTTTACCTATCGTGATTAAATAAAATTAGTAGTCGTAATTTTTCGTTTATTTGATCATCCCTAATAGTATATATATTTATGACCTTGACTGTACTTAAGAAATTAAAACAAAATGAATGACTATATCTTCGTAATTTAATTGTTATTTGCTGATACTTATTCTATACAAGCATTTCACGATAAATATACAAATACTATTTACCTTATTTCTATTGCTAAAAAACTGAAACATACATAGAATCTGATATCGATTGGAAAAGTTTGCTAGAAACTGAGAAACACCTACTTGACTGGCTAGATTTTATTCAACAGATTACAGACAAACCGACGTTTACAGCTATCCAAACTCACGTGATGAACTTGGTGAATAGCGAGGAGCATTTCCTGATAACGCGAGCTGTTCTCGACTCTTCCTCCTGAGACCTTGAGAAATCCAGGCCATCATCCATCTTGCCTTCCTCGTGGAGTATCGCTTGCTTCTCTTCCACCTTGCCTACACCTTTCTTCTTGGTCTCGTAAGACTAAAAGAGATCGAAGAATTAGCAATGTTTTGTATTTGTTGATTTTGATGGAAGCTTCCCTGAACCGCCGCAAGTTGGACCACTTGGTGGAAGCCAGTAGTTATAGACACCAGCAGCTTTAAGGGGCTGTTTCACCACCCATTGATTAATTTTAACTGGCGGATAAATGTGATGCCGTCTCCGTCTATTCGAACAAAACAAACAGAGATGGCATCACATTTATCCGTCAAATAAATTTGATCGATGGATGGTGAAACATGGGTAAATGTGATAAATTTAATACAGTTGTTAAAGAAGTAGTCCGGAGTGGTTTGGTTAGTTTCTCTAAACAAACACCCATACCCATGCATAACAAGTTTTTTAATTTATTGCGGTAAGCAAATTTTCTTAAACATTGATTGATGTTCAAATTTAAAGCCTCGTAAATGGCGTAACTACATTTTAATTGAGAATTCCTATGAAAAATCTTGACATGGGTGTTCTGTCAAGCTAACTCAATCTGTTAAAATATAGCAGACTAGCTTTTGCTCGCAATTTCGTCCGCGCAGTATTCAAGTTTCTTAAAATCCATCATCATCATCGTCGATATCAGTAAGATAATATATAAATCCCGGTTTCTCCTTATCCCGCGGGAATCCCCAAAATTCTTGAAATTATTTTTTTACGGTTATAATTACCTACTTCCATGCTAAATTTAAAGTCTCTAATTATTATAATTATAGAGATAAGGGCTACTTTGAAGGGAAAATATAAATCCCATTTATTCCCTATGCCATGGGAATTATAAAAATTCCCTTGTTAGCGGATGCCTACGTCATAATAGCTGTCTATGTGCCAAATTTCAGCACAATCGGTTCAGCGGTTTGAGCTTTGATATACAGAAGATTAGTTTGAACCTAGAACTTCTAGTTTCATGTGAAGGATCACTAATCTAATCACTGTGATTATCGCTGACTCAAGGTTAACATTTTTACATATTTGTCTATTCGTTACCTTGTAGGAAAGCCATAGTCCCGTCTCAGAATGCTGCACAATGACTGTAGAGTCACCATACTTGATGATGGGAGAGCCGATAACTTCCAGATCCTTGTCTTCGAGCACCACTTTCTGGTCATCTTTCTCTTGACGCAAGCAGAAGGCGCAAGAAGCAGTAGTAGCCTCGTCTCTGTATCAATAATAGCAGATTGTACAAGAGCATAAAACGAGTCATTTTACGAGGCGAGGGTAGATACACGTCGAGAGGAAAATGGGTTTAATTCTAGAGTTTTACACTTTGCTTTCCACTTCGATTGCAAGGAAATTAAACAGCAACATTGGAAATAATTTTTTCAGGCTCTTATTTGTCATGCATTGCAATTTCTATACTTAACGTAACGTAAACCTGCTTTGAATCTTATGTCATAGTGTCAAGATCACTTTGACACTGTACTTTGTGACACCTATATGTGTCGTTGGCTTTGAAAGGATTAGTAATTAAATTTGCCTAATTTTATTAATTTCGTAATATAAAACACCAGTTACATAAAAAAACAAGAAATTCATATGTTATAATTTCTACTGTTTGTTACTGTTTGCGCCTAATTGCCTTAGTCTTAGACGAAGATTTTACTATAATATGCACTAGAGCAGAGAAAACCATTTTACGAGTATGCAGCATTCTCTCGACATAAAGAACAACTTTACGAGCATGAGAAGTGAAAAATATGTTTTATTTCTAAGCGGAAAATGAGGGGTTATACGATGGAAATAAAAATGGATTGGTCGACGTCGATTCGATCGACATTTTTTACTTCACCATAAGCTACCTACCTGTCAAAATTTAGATTATTTTTTCCGAATATTTAAAATCCCGAACGCTTCATTTATCCGAATGCATTTTTATCTGAAACTGTAAATATTTCAGGATTTTTATAAAACAACCCTAACCTAACCTAAAGGGTTCTACACGATGGCCCTGAAATAAATCCTGAAATATTTGCAGTTTCAGAAAAAAATGCATTCGGGCAAATGAAGTTTTCGAGACTCTAAACCTTCGGAAATAAAATTTTCTAAACATCGCGAACGGTAGCATCGATTAGCTGCCAATCAATTATTAATTGACCGGTATCCGTCGAAACCTAAACCTGTGGCAGGTTCCTAAGAACAGTTTAACTTACCCCACAGTTGCAAAAGCATCACTCTTTACCTGTTAATCAAATACAGTTCGTTCTGGTCGTTGACCCCGAGGTACCGTCCTGTGGTTATGTGCCTGATCCTCATGGGATGCAGCCAGTTGATGAAGCCACCGGCCCACTTGGTGCGAGCCAGCTCCAGCCTCCATAGGGAACGGGCTTGAGACATCACTGAACCTCCTTCGTAGACTACGATGCTGTGGAAAAATTGGGAATCAGACGGTTTTTAAAAGCGGAAAGATTTTGGGAATTGATCCGTCTTGTGGTTTGGGAGGCAATATGTGCAGGGTCGGTTAAGCCAGCGGTCGCCCCGGAAAAGTCATTAATTTGGCGCCCAAAATATAATTTAAAAAAAAGCAAATATTCGCCACCGCAAAAACAAAACTCTTAAAATTGAAAAAAAAAAATCACTCCGTGTTAATACTAACACTAGCTATACAGTATATTGCGGCAGTCTTTTGTTTTTCCGTAAAAATTCCGACCTCTGATAATTAGTTACATCTACATAAATACATTACTTAGTGGCAATAGCAAAAATTAATATGGGGTACATAATGTCTTTTTTTTTAATTTTTCCTTGTGCGGCAATGTATTTGCAACTATGCATTGAAAATATGTTATAATAAATATGTTAAAACAGACTCTAATAAAGTCATAAATTTAAGTTTTTTTTTACAAAATAATCCTGTGTTTATTTTCTCCTACAAAAAATGTAAAACACGTGTTTTTAAGATGGCAACCCTAAGTGGGACGTATAAGGCTGGTACTTACTTCTGCCCCCCTTCCGTACTCCAAGTGCTTGGTATAGTGAGACATTCGTCACCCCCATGGAAGAACCTTAGCACGTCGCCACCAAACACATAACCGACGTATTTCATACGCGAAATGCCTGTCCCGTACGGCTGAACGGACCAATGGGTGACGTGGAACGACGCGTTCACGATGGATACTTCGTTCTCTTTCGTTGTGTGCTGAAAGAAAGAGACAAAATAACTTTAATAGGTATGGGTGATAAAAATTCCAACCCCAAAAGTGGCTGCCATATTTAAAATTCGTTTTTGACGTGACAACGTCTAATAAATCGATGAACGCCGGCAGCATATACGAAAAAGGATGACGCAATGTAACGTATATGTAACGTTACGTAATGTTACATGTACCTACAGAGCAGTGAAGGCCAGTTGCAATATTAGGTACATAATACAATCTTAGTACTAGCGCTCGGGTAATTTTCAATGCGGGGGGTGCGGGGTGCGGTGGGGAGGGGGGGGGGTTGAATGTTTTGTTATGACGTTGTCACGTTAAACTATCGTCCGTAAACCGACTTTACAGACAACCGGTTTTTTTTACGTTGCACGAAGTAAATAAGTTACGTTTATCGTTACGAAGATGTGAAATCTACTCTACGAAACTGTATGACGTCTGTAGATTAATACAAACTTAAATACATTTTAAACATCGAAGACTCGAGCACAAACGTTCCATATTTTTCAAAAAAATATCTGCCCCGACCGGGAATCGAACCCGGGACTTCAAGTTTCGTAGTCGGTCGTCTAATAAGATTCATGAACTTACCAAGTATCTCTCAGTGGCCACAGAGACCAGGATGAGGTCGTCTCCCACCCGCACTTTCTCACCCTCGGATCTGTAAGTTACGGAACCTCATTAATCTCATTACAAAGTATAATGCGGGAAAACATGATGAAGTAGCGCCGACAAAATTGTGATTGGAAAAATTGGGTGAATATGTAATGGGAATTCTGTGAAACGTTTTTAGGGTTCCGTATCTAAAGGGTAAAACGGGAGGCTGTATCTCATGAACCGTAATAACTATTACTTTTGTTACTACTATACTTTTGTCTAAGTAGACAGTCGAAATTTTCACAGATGATGTATTTCTGTTGCCGCTATAACAACAAATACTAAAAACAGAATAAAATAAATATATAACAAACGTAATTTTTTAAAATTGCGGCCCAAGCCCTCTTGGGACGTATAGGCTGAATCTTTGTTTGTTCGTATCAAGTGTTGTAAGTAGAAATTCACCCACTTCTAGTGAGTATATTGCTGACTTGTGATTTAAACACCTGAATCCGTATAATGGTTGCGGTCAAGTGGGTCAAGTTATGCTGGAAACGTTGTGATGACATCGCGGAAAATGTTCGTTTGGAGAATCACACCCCTAGACATAGGTATCGCCACGAGAGTTGTGTTGATTTTTTTTTATATATAAGAGGGGGCAAACGAGCAGACGGGTCACCTGATGGAAAGCGATCACCGTCGCCCATGGACACCCGCAACACGAGGGGAATCACAGGTGCGTTGCCAACCCTTTCGTTTTTGAAAAGTCCCTAAGTTGTAACGCTCCGGGAATGTTGCCGCAGTAAACTGATTCCAGATCTTCGACGTGCGAGAAAAGAAGTTTCGCTTAAAAGCACGGTACAGACTGCCAATCATCAAGATGATGAGAATGGAAAGACAGACGGTTCCTAGAAGTGCGGTAGTGGAATTTAGCCGCAGGCAGCAATTCGAACAGTTCGTCAGGACACTCCCCATGATAATTACGGTATAATATGCAGAGAGACGCCACATCCCTCCGCAAAGCCAAAGGATCGAGTAGGCCAGAGAGTGCCTGATTACCGACAAATCGAGCAGCTCTACGTTGGATGCGGTCAAATGGAAGAATTTGGTACTTGATTGATTTGATTACACACACAGCTACATAAAGCCGTAGCCGTATGAGCCGTGGTACTTTACCTCTGCTTACTGGCAGGATGCAGAGTCCACCAACAGGCCTCGCCTTGTGAATGCTCCTGCAGACCCACGTCGAATGCCAACTTGTCTTGAGACGACGACGTGGACAGACATGCCAGGTACTGCAAACGGAGATAGTCATGCATGAATTTATATTGAAGTAAATGCAACGGTGTAATGTATGAGAAAACCAACAAAAATCTCCTAGGGTATTATTCAGCACTTTAAAAGCTTTTTATTAACTTGCAATGTATGTAAGTAAGTATGTATGTACGGGTCAAATCTTGGAAGTTGAAATTGACCCACTTCCAGTATAATTATAAAGTTTCCAGAATAATTTTAATTTTTAACAAAAACTTATTTACGGCGTTTTTTTTTCATCACCATCTCAAAGAATAATGTTATAATACACCAACCATCCGTCCGCAGCTTCGCCCGCGATAAAATTGATTTTCCCGTAGCAAAAGGTTTTTCTCGCAGTAAAAAGTAGCCTATGTCACTCTGTGGTAATGTAGCTCTCTAACGGCAAAAGAATTTTTGAAATCGGTCCGGTAGTTTTGGAGCCTATTCAATGCAAACAAACAAACAAACAATCAAATCTTTCCTCTTTATAATATTATAGTATAGTATAGAGTATAGATATAGATGTAGGTACATATTACATATGGATCAATAAAAACGCGAATTGTCAAGATATGACTTTATAGTTACTTGCTAATTTCATAATAGTAGATTGTTCAACAAGGGAGGAAAATAACCAATATCACACGAGGTTACTTGACACCCGAGCACAGCGAGGGTGGCAATATTTCGAGGATGATATTGGTGTTTTTCCCGAGTTAAACACTCTGCTTTTCATTTCGACTACAAGGAAAGTAAGAAAATATAAGTATAAATAAATAAAAATGTCTAAACCGGTCAATATGATCGTTGTAAAATATTTCAATAGAGTTTATTGTTAAGCAATAATTAATTTAACAAAATTTAATATATTCAATACAATAATCAATGAAAACAGTAGATAAAGTAGGTATTTTAGTAATTTTTTTTAAAATAAGTAAATAACCAATTTGAACCAAGGAGTTAAGCTGTATAGAGATAGGCTGTGTAGACATATAACATTGTCGTTTACCCTGTTTTTTTTCTTAATATTTTTTAACTTTTCTGGTTTAAGTCACTAAATAAGAAACTAATGTAAATTAATAATTTAATTTAATAATATTACACTGGCATTATAAAATTTGTAATATGATTAATTAAGAAAAAAAACTCTATACTTAATTATTCCATGTATATGCCGTCGTAACGCTTGGCTGAATGCGTATGTGTTCCATTGACAGCCAATGCCTTTATTTTTTTTAATTCACATCTACCCTAGAGAAGAAAATAATAGTTATCCTCCCGTATGTCAGACATGGTTTGCCTCAATTTTCGAGTATGAGAGATGAAAAAGTACTTTTCAATTAAAAACAGGTATGGGTCATACACATTTCTTTGTTATCGACTCTCCTGTGGACATGGCACAGTTAAGGGCTAATACTTTTTAATTAAGTCTACATCGGCTTGTGGGACGTCTGGCCAGCTTTAGGCCCGTTTAAACAAATCTTAAGTTTGCTGACTCAGCGTCGCTAATTTTATGTCCGCAAGAGAGACAACTTTTTTCTTTGTTGTGTATGACCCTTTACGATTGTTTAGTAAGTTTTATTGCAAAAAAATTGTAGAAGATTGTTAGAGTACGCTGTCCATTAATTACGTGAGGTATTCATGCAATATCACGTATTTTTTTTTTTGGCAAAGTATTGTGCCAAAATGCGAGAAAATTAGGTTAAATTTAAAAGTTTGGAAAATCTAAATGTGCAAGTCTCACACGTTTGTTTAAAGTGTACAAACATATGATAAAAAATGCAAAAACCCAAAGAATTGAAGAGCAATGAATTAAAAAAAAAACGAAAATTTTTGAAAAATCTCTCGCGAGATTAGGGGAAAGGGAGTCGGGGCGAATCTCACGATATCTCACCAGGGCGGTGAAAAATCCTCAAAAACGCCTCACGTAATTAATGGACCCCCCTTGCTGTTGTCAAAGACAGCGTGACTTACCATGTCACTGTTAAGATGTCGTAGCAATATGGCATTGCCATAAAGCAGTGTTCTGTGTCCAGAGCCAGTGCCTTTACCCTGAAAAGAAGATTAAAAAAGTTTAGTATCGATTAGGTCGAATAGGTAGGTAGGTACAGGTCGATTCCCAAGAGTTGGCACGAATGGATCGAATGAGTGAATGAAAGTATCTGTGTGTTACCTATTTGAATACACTTCACACAAATATGAAAATGTCATGCATCAGTCATTTTCCTACAAAAATGTCAAAGTTACATTGCTTTCGTTCATTCCATACGTGCAAACTCTTGTGAATCGATCTGTATGTGTCGAATGAAATACGAGTATTTCAAACTGTAACCGTTTTGACATAACGTTATGTTCAGTAAGGTATGATGGTGACTGTACCAAAGGCTATAACGATTTTTAAAATACAGCACATGAAAGAATAAAGTAAATAAAAAGTTAAAAATTACAAAGGTATTTTTGGAGTTCTAGTAAAATGTAGAGTATTATTTAAAAACGTTTAAATAGGTTTTTTTTTTAAAAAAATAGGCAGTTAACCCTCCGAGTACTTATTTTAGTACAGTAGTTGACAACACAATAGAGACAACATTACAATGATATAATAAATTTTAAAAAAGTAGAGAAAATAATAGATATAAAAGTAAATATTTTGTTAGGGAAACACTAACTGACCAAAAATAGGCAAATCAATTATTATTTTTCTACAAAATTATTTTATTTAAATATTCTGAGATATATACAAATGAAGAAGAAAAAAAAAACAATTATAGTAGCCTATTTTTTAAGAAAGTTAGCTTAACCATTTCAACAGCAACGACAGATATATCTTTCTACACATTGACATAATAATATGTACATAATATATCCTGCAGCATATTATTGGTAAAACGTAAATACGACTTACATACATTCAAATTAGATATAATATTGAGTGATAGATAGTAAAGATTTACTTGGCGTGCGGTTGAAAAGGTCAAAATGAGAAATCGTTTTAAAAGTTATTAAAATAAAAATAAAAAAAATCTGTAAAACAGAAGCCGAAAACGACTGATAAGAGTACAGTCAGGTTTATAAGTGAGTCTAGAGCAACGATCGAAAATCAAGGCTGTTTCAAAAGGTCAAGAATTTCTGCATCCAAAATGAAGATTAGTACAATCGGAAGAATAACAAATAGTTATATCGTATTTGACACTCCCTCTGACATATCTGACAAAAAAAAAGATTACTTAAATGGAGGATTTACTAAAACTAAGCCACTATTCAATTATGTGCGTTAAATATCTCACCATGACAAAGTCCAATATTATGGGTTCAACAATTACAGCTTTTGATGGTACAAAAACTGCAATAACGTTTATATTTTACTTAATATTTAATTTCAGAAAAACTAGTTTCAAATTAACGAAAACTAAAAATCTGCTAGGGGTCATCCATAAATCCGTGCATGGCGTGAAGAACTTGATAAGTCGAAATATACGCTTAAAGAAATTTGAATTTAGGACATTATGTTCTAGATTCAAATTTCTTTAACCGTAACGCGTCAGTGTAGCTTGGTGGTGGTGATGGTTGTGTTTATGTGATATGTGTGTGTTCGTACAGTGTGGAGGTGGAGGAACTGCATGAACACACATTTCTTGCATAAACGTAACTATTGTAAGGTCGCGGGTGAGCAAAGTAATTGTTTTAGTTCATTTAGTTCATTTTAGTTCGTATATTTCGACTTATCAAGTTCTTCACGCCATGCACGGAAAACACGTCACACCAATTTCGATCAATTTGGACCCCTCCCCCCTCCTTGTGACGCTTATTACTATGAAAATCACAATTATTTTGTTCTTGTGTCACAGATAAATTGACCCGCCCCCCCCACACCCTAAATGTGTGACGTAATTTATGGACGGCCCCCTATTAGATAAGCGGTCGTGTGTCCTTTTGACAGGCAGTCTTGCATCAAAGCCGTTTTGACTATCTTTGTCCTACATAAAGGACAGTCACGAGGGAGTGTCGCTTCTATACGATGCCACATTCATTAGTCCAATGGTAAATTGATGAAATTTGAAAATTAAATTTAGATTAATAATTTCACTAACAACCAAAATGTAGTCGCTGATACTACGATAGATGTCAATGCCAATTCGTATTCAATTGAATTTCGCATGCATTTTACCGAACAACGACTGATACTTACTAAGTTTTCTTTTCCCTGCAATTTAAACAGGACAGCGATTCGTAAAAGATTATTATTCACAAGAGTTTGTTAACACAGTAATAATATGCTAGATCATACAAAAGATTTGATATTTAAAATCCCTCGTGGACAATGTTAAGAAACAATTTTAACGTAAAAGACAAAACGTAAGAATTACAAATTGTACTACTGTAGTCTCCAATAACTTGGTGTCAATTTGCAAGAGCTGCTGTCATACAAAATTAACAATCCGTTAAAATAATACAATATTTAAAGCTTAAGCTTTTATTTTAAGCTTTTCAATTCAGAGGCGTTACTTAAATTACGATATGTATATCTACTTTATAAAAATGAAAAGTTTATTTTGAAAAGGGCACTTTTACATTTTTTTTAGTCTAGGTACCTGTGCTTTCGGAAAGGCCATCATTACCAGGAAGTATAAGTTAGCAAAAATATTTTTTTTAATACCATAATTATAAAAAATTACAAATTGACCTTACTATATCTGAAATGTTTCTACCTATGTCCGTTATAGACTTTGAAACCATTCAATCGATGTGTCTCAAACTGATTTCATTTGAAATACAATAAAGGCCACCACAGACCGCAGCGCGGGGCGTTCGCGCGTCATCGGCGGAGCGGGCCCAGCGCTTTGTATAACACTGAATCCTACAAGCTGCGCCGCGCTGCCGGTGTGTGTCACCGTATATAATGATTCGACAACGCAAACGCAGCGACGCTGTGATCTGTGGTGCCTTTAATAGCACGTTTGGTTGTTCAAAAGCTATTGAACAAAAAATAGCTACGCCTACAAAATTAGATAATTAAGACACATTTGTAACGTGTTATTTTTTTCGTGTTTTTTTTTCTGTGTCTCTGTTATGTTAATTGTATTTTTAGGTATGTATTACAATACCGAAGTACGAAAGACCGAATGTATTAAAACATCGAATGGGTCAAAAGACCGACACGATTTTTTTCTGAAACCGTAAACTTCTCAGAATTTATTAAAACGGCATCATACAGAACCCATTAGGTTAGGTTAGGTTTGTTTTATAACAATCTTAAAAAGTTAACGGTTTCAGAAAAAAATCGTGTCGGTCTTTTGACCCATTCGATCTTTTAATACATTCGGTCTTTCGTACTTCGGTATTGTAATACATACCCGTATTTTTTTATGGTTGAGGCAATAAATGAATTTTTATTTAATTTATTTATTTTAAGATTGTGTGTATACTAAAAAATAATGAGATCTATGTTATCTTGAAATAAAATTTTCATTCATTCATTCAATAATGACTCGGCATTATAAAGCCGCGCACAGCCCTTGCAAAATAGATTAGACATATTTTTGTACTAAAAATAAATGGATTTTAACAACACAGTAGCAAAATTTACATTTTTTACGCCGATACTGTTTAGTAGAACATTTATTGAAAATTATTTAAAGGTGGATAGTACGGAACTTTCAGACAAAGTTAATTTAACAGTTTTACATAAACGTGATAAATAAATGTACATAGTGTGTAATATAATATTATTAGTCACCGTTTCTGAGCCTGCCGCAGTCACTAACTCCTGAAGAGCTCGTACTGACAGCGCCTGAAAAACATAGATTATGTTACAAGGGAGAAAAATGATGTACCTATATATTGCAATCAGAGAAAGAAATTCAACCAATTCTCTTTTATTGTATCAATTTTGAAGAATTTTCCATCCTTTGTGTTCTTTTTAGGTCTCGCCTATCTCTATCGATAGAGATATATGTATGCGACCTTAGAAAAGCACATACGCACATAGGATACTTTTTATTCCGTAAAATTAAAAACTTTTCTTGGTGATGGTGATGACCTTGATGATGGTGATGATGGCGATGATGATGATGCTGGTACTAGTTATGATACTAATATAAAAAAAAGGTTTTTATTTTTCTTTGCATGTGTAGGGTCCACGGAAAGAACATGTCTAGTCACTTTAGTGACATTTTGAGTTATCGCGTTTTTAAAGTTTGGAACGATGTAATTAATCAACAAATATATTTATGCACTTGTCTATAAACCAATTGTATGTGAATATTACTAATCTTTAGATAAATAAATAGAATATTAGTTAAAAGTGACGGATTTTTATTATTAATACCAAAAAACCGAACCAGACCCCTATTGAACACGGGAGAAACATGCGTTGTCACTTAACTACAGGAAATAAACATGCAAAGTCCAAAGCATAAAAGTATATTTTATTGGAATCTGGTAACTTTGAATATTAATTAGGTATATTTTGATTACATATTCCGTGGTTCTTAATAACATGGAGTCGCTATTGTCTTCATTAATAATATTTATTTAAATGTAAGTCAATCTAGGTATGTCATCTATAGGAAGGTAATAGCTTAGTAACGTAAGTAAGCAAGTAACGAAAAAAATTGTTAAAATTAGCTAATAATTCCATCACTTTATATACCTACCTGTATGAAATAATGCAAAGACTCCGATCCGAAGTCACATAAGTTGAGCTCGGAATTAATACTTACCATTCATTCGTTTTCATTTTGTAATGTGATATACTAAAAGAAAAGTTTATCTAATGTATTGTTTTGTTTTGTGACATAACATGTTTTTTCCATGTATCTAATACACAACACACGTTATTTCCGTGTATAGGTTTTTTAAAAGTAAAAAAAAAGTCATGTTAATATAATAATACAGTTGCAACAGTAGATGTAAGTTATAGTGTATTACTTGCTTTACATACATTTTGCTTACATTTTGGCATTAAAATCTCATTTTCAAAAAAAAGTGACTAGACATGTTCTTTCCGCGGGCCCTTCATGTTTTTCTACATACTTTTCTTTGTTTATTTTGATTTTTCCAGTGTTCTCGTTAGTATACTGTAATGCGGTGAAATTTTTGATAAGTCAATAAATGATGACGATGACGGCCGTGGTGATGATGCTTATGATTATAATAATGAAAATACACTAATGCTAGTAATGATAAAGGCGCTGGTCCAGATTAATGAGACAGGTTGCCTGTTTCATTCATCACAAGTACACAGGATAATGGTAATGATATTAGACCCGAATCTGACTTCTTTGCAAGTCGATCGCACATGTCTTAATTATGTTCTCTGAGGTGTTAGATGGAAGTGGATTGTTACCCTTTTTCATAAATGTATAATTTTATTTTTTATTTCTTGTTTTCAAATGTTTAAATTGAATTTTTCAGGGAATTAGACGACCAGATGGCCTTGTGGTTAGAGAACCTGATTACGAAGCTTGAGGTCCCGGGTTCGATTCCCGTGTTGGGGCAGATATTTGTGTGAAAAATACGAATGTTTGTTGTCGGGTCTTGGGTGTTTAATATGTATTTAAGTATGTATCTATCTATATAAGTGTGTTTATCCGTTGCTTAGGCCCATAACACAAGCTTTGCTTAGCTTACTTTGGGACTAGGTCAATTGGTGTGGATTGTCCCGTGATATTTTTTATTTTTATTTAATTGGCTTACCTACAGCTATAATACTGTGTAAATTTTGTTTTACTTAATAAATAAATAAATTAGTAATCCACCTGCTTGTTGAAACGTATAGGGAAACGCATGATAACAATGATTAACAATGATCGCGAAGTTGATGCTGCTGATTATAATACCGGTGCTGATGTTTGTAATGGTAATGATGTTAATGATGTGGCTGATTACCTGTTCAATGACGAACACGCACTGCGACAGATCAGGCGGTATGTTTTTGTCGGCGATGTTCTCGAGGAAGCAGTGCCGGTTGCCGAAGCCTTCCGCAGCCAGGCACACGCGCTCCCCTGTCGCCGTGCACGACAGGCACACCATGTCTTCCTGTGACAGGCAAAAAGGATATCAGAACACACGAAGGCACATCATGTATACCAGTGACAGGCAAAGGGGATATAAAAATAACCTATACCTTTATTTATTTTATTTAATAAATACTTTATTATCAATTTCCTTTACATAAATATTTACAAAAAAGAGAAAAACTTAACTAATATAACCGCTTTGGGTCGTACCGAGGGAAAATGTTCCCATAACACTGGCAGCGTTGCCTCGTTGTATTGCTATGGAAATAAATAAATAAACCTGCCGAATATACTTTGTGGAGTACAAATTCTATCAATCAATCAATCAATCATTTATTTATTCTAAATTTGTGGAAACAAGATCCAAAATTACAAAACTGGTTGCTCTCGGCTCGGTCTATATAAAAAAAGTTAGGATTTATGAGGATATCGGATATAAACTGGGGCACGACAGGTAAATCAAGTCTTCCTGTGACAGTCAAAAGGGATATAAGAACACACGCATGATTTTAACGTTCTAACAGAAGTTGGATTACGTTTGTTTGTAAGCGACAATGTTTTTAGAGCAGGTTTAAAGATTTTAATTATTAGTAATAAATAATAAGCCGTGGTAGCCTAGTGGTTTTACTTATGGCCTCTCAATCAGAGGATCGTGGGTTCGAGCCCAGGCTCACACCTCTGAGTTTTCCGAAACGTATATGGAAAATTAAACTTGAAATTTGCCATGAGCTTTGAGCTTTCGGTGAAGGAAAACACTGTGAAGAAACCCATACAGAGCTGTGAAGAAATTTAATAGTGTGTGTGAAGTTCCCAAACCGAAGTAAGATGTCTTTAATAATCGGAAAAAGAAGGGGATATTTATTGATGTTAGTCAAAATCTCTTCCGTGGAAAAGACTGCTCTGAACCAGTACCCTTATTGTCTAACACACTGACACTTGCTACCGCATTCACTATTTCTTTCTGTTAAACCTTTGATCAATTATAACTGTAGATCCACAGTCGCGCGCCCCAAAATGTCCGAGCCAAATGAGCGCCACTTTGATAAAAGTGCCCTTCTTTTTTCTCAGTACATTGCGTGTAATTGTCAAGTTTAGCTGTCAAGTGTCAACCGAAATTCGACTGTAATGAAGTAAAGACTAGGTTCAAATTTCTGTGTAGGTGATGATTTTAATTGTTACGCAAACAAATAAAAAAGTTCGGACATTCTTTGTAGGAGATTTTGTTCGGCAATGTGTATCTTCAGTTATAATTGATCAAAGTGTTAAACGGTATGAGACGGTGACAGAAAGAGATGGTGAAAGCGATGACAAGCGTTGTGCGTTAGACAATACGGCCTCTGACCTAGATAAACCATTTCATTTATTACTTTTGCCTTTCGAAGCCGTTTTTGGTTCTACAAATCACTTTATTGTTCAATTATTCTAATTTTGCTCTTAACCCGACCAAAATAAGGTTCACAATGCAAGATGGAACCCAATAAAGCGGTATCCTGCCAATTTAACGTACAAAGTGAGAACTTCGAGTCGAGCCTATTCTATTTCACTTCAAAAGATGATTTTCTTCTATTGTTAGGGTTGTCACTATTGTGAATTTTATTTTTGTTTTGAAAATATAGCTTGAGATAACATTGAATCTTATCTCTCTGTTGCGATTTAAATGTTTGATTTTCCAAGGTTTTTATTGTTGAGTTTGTGTTAGAGCTTCAGAGAGATTTGGATGAAAATTCGGTAGAATGTTGAGTCGGGAAATAAAAATTCGGAACATAGAAGCGTTGCTAGTACGTAGGCGAGTTTTTGAAATTTATGTGCTAAATTAGACTTGATATTTACCTGGCTATACATTATGATTATGACTTATTAAATTATGGGAAACCATAGAGACCCGTAACTTTATTACAGTTTTGAGTTGATAGGTTTTTGAGTTGTTCGTGTTCGTCTTACTGCTGGACACAGGCATCCTCTGAGATTGAGAGTGCTGAACGCTATCCTCACGAGGTTCCTTCACTGAAAAGCTGGGTAAATTTCAAGTCTGATTTCGGCGTCTCTATGGTTTCCATAATTTAATAAGTCTTACGTATAATTTTCCATAATTATCATTAGTCATAAAGTGATTTATTTTGGAAACAGTATTTTCTTTGGAATTGTTATTAAATTAACCTAACCTAACCTACTGTATTCTATGTATAAGATGACATTTCTAAAAATCCTGAAGAAAATACTGTTTTATAAATAAATCACTTTATAGCTTATTAAATTACTTATAGGAAACCAAGGTGAGCTTAAAATTACACTTCATTCAATTTCTGGATCGTTCAATACTCCGTTTAAATGATTTTAAAATGTTTTATTCATTTATTCTACACGTAGATTTCACGTGGGCCATTACCATATATTGGTTTGAGTCAGCAGTTGACATGAAAAATCTACACTATTCCGTCAACCCTAGAGCTGCCGGCGTCCAATTACCGGCCTCATTCAGCGAGTGACCGCTTTTCATTTAACCCATTTTCGCCAACAATGCCATTCCTTTCATTCAATCGAGGTTTTTATTTATAAGTAAACCTATGGATTACACTAAACTAAGCCTTAGATAAGGAAACATAATGCAAGTTTTTGTTTAATACTTTTCTTCTAGTGCGTGATTTTTCTCGTTAACTTTTTTTTATCATGGATTATTGTTTTTTTGGCCATACTAGTGAGCTAAAGAGTGCGACAGATGAATAAAGAACAGAACAGAATAAAAGAATAAAATTTTCTCATATGAAATCGTTGCCATGTTTTAGCTTTTTGTACCTGTCAAGGTCATGGTTTGCATGAAAGCAAATGTTTTAAACAATGTACGGAACAATGAGAGAGTGAGTGAGTGAGCAATTTTTTTTCGCTAGTATATACGTGCCAAGGCTGTGCCAATAGCTAGATATCTCCTAATCTAGTCTAATCTGATATATAAAAATCTCGTGTCACGCTGTTTGTTATCGAACTCCTCCGAAACGGCTTGACCGATTATTATGAAACGTTTTTATCTTATTCGGTAGGTCTGAGAATATGGGCAAAATTTAATGACAGGTAGGGAGTTCCTTTATCGATATACTCAACTATCGACGCTTTTCCCATTTGCTAGTGATAGCCCCCAGCTTTGTTTGTAAGTTTTTATTATTATATTGTAAATCTTATTTCGGAGACAAATACGTAGGTATATGATAAAGTTTACACAAAGAATATTTTAAATGATAGCTGGGTAATGAGTAACATTACACTATAAAATATTTACAATAAACTCGTAAGGCCCAATTAGCTAAATTTATATTTACATATGTCAAAGCAAATGTCAACTTGTCTTGATTGACAATAAGTTTCAAATTATGATAGTCGAAATTTGACGTGGGCTTTCCGATGATAAAGAAGAAGAGAACTGATTTATTATTTAGTTTCATTTTTATACTTTCTATAAAATTATATTTTGCATAAAAAACTTGGAGCGATCACTAGTATATGGGAAAAGCGTCGATAGTTAAGTTTATCGATAAAGGAACTCCCTAGCTGTCATTAAATTTTGCCCCCTAAATTCCTATGTCTGAATATGATGATGACGAATCACTTTTACCGATCTACCAGTGGCGAAGCGTGAAATTTTTTTCAGGTAAAGCCGTAGCGAAAACCAGTGGCGGCGCAGGACCTAAATTTGGTGTGGGCAAGACAAGACACATTTTGTGAGGCCCTGTGATGGCGCGCCACACATTAGATTACGGATGTAATGAGAAAAAAACGGGAAACTTTCGAGGCGCGAGGACCCTCAGACCGCGAGGCCGAGGACGGTGGCCCACGTCGCCCTTACCCAGCGCCGCCTCTGGCGAAAACTACTAACCTTTATCTTACCCTTTTTATTTATTCTCTTCTTGAAAATTAGGACATAACTTCTAAAATCGTCACTCAACAAATTCGCATCCACAATCAGTTTTAATTAAAGGAGCCTTTTCTACTTTTATTAAGCCTAATAAATACAAAATAATTTATCTAGCGAGTCCGACCGAAGATAAAATATAAATTAAACTGACCACTTGACACTATAAGTTTGCACAATCCGATATTACGAAATTTCACTGGTTTCTAGCATCAGTGACGGTGTTATTTTATAAAATTCTAATCTAATATTAATTTCGCCAGTTTATAAACCTTAATAATAAAAGCAGATAAAATATAATTGTTTTTGTTTTACACTAAATCATCGATATTTTACGTTCCATTTCGCTGCAGTAATTTTGTATAAGTAGGCGATCGTAGCGCCAAAAATGTTCCAAGAAGCCGCTCACGGCTCGCGGCTCGCGGCTTCGGCAGGCAAAGTGAAAGTGAGCCTTACGTACAACACACAAAGTCTTTTTTTAAATGTAATAAGCCGCTTAATCCCGGGTTATCTAAGTAGCATAAACGCGCGATGTTTCCTGGAGTGGTGTGGGTGTTTGTCAATTAATTATTTAAATGTCTGAGTGTACAATTTCTAATATTTCCGACCGGCATTTACTATTAGAGATCGTGAATGAATCGTTTTTGTGAGAGTATTACGTTGCGTTTTGATTCTGCATCGTGTTGAAAAAAAGTTAAGTTTATTAGGGAAGAGTATGCCTGTATTACAAACAACGGGTTATTAATAGAAGCGTTTGATTACTTCAAAATTTTAGGCAACCCGGAAGGAATCGGGTTGTTAGCACCCTTCGCCACTGCGATCTACAGAATCGGGACATCTATTTTTAATCGCCATCAAATGTCAAACGAAAGCGATAGCGATCGCAATTTAAAGCTCGCCGACGCAGGGCTGGCACTTCCTGGGTACAGATGCATCTGACCCGCTCAAATGGCACCACGCGTTGCCAAGACCCAGCCGGTTAAATATAGCAGCAGCTAAGTCGTTAGCCACTTTATTGTTAAGTTCGTAATAGTGACACGGGTGGCAATGTGTTTATTTATCTAAATGTTTAAATGTTTGGGTTGAAATCGCTCGGGTCCGTAGGTTTTTTTTTTTTTTTTTTTTTTCCCTATCGTCTACCTCCAACATAATCGGAGTCCTGCCTTTGCTAGCTACATCTTTCAGTCCAGTTCTATCATGTGCTGCTGCTCGTACTGCCATGCTACATACGATATCTTTCTTGCTTCCTTCCTCTTTTAGTCTCTTCGGGTCATTGCCCCTATACTATTCCAGCTAATCTAGCTATACTTATACTACTTAATCCGTTCATTCTTTTTCTCTTTGTCATTCTATTCCATCATTTGTTTTGCCGTCCTCTTTGTCACTCATCATCTTTCTTATTTACAACTTATATAATAGTTCGGGAATGGGTGGGTTTCGCCAAAACACAGTTTCTTTTATTAATAGGTTCGAGTGACAAATTCCAAGCTCATGCGCTCCGCTGGGTGCGTAGCCTCCAGTGCGGATACCATCCTCTCCACCTCCCTGTCCCCCAGCTCCGGCTGGTATACCCCCCTCTTGGCCTCGTACAGTGAGACCGCCTCACGGACTCGGAGGTCTAAAGGGAGCATACCAGCCAGGACCAGCGCAGCATTGAGAGAAACTGTGCGGTAAGCTCCGCACATCTTCTGCGCAATGCCTCGCTGCACCACTCCGAGCTGCTTTCTTACAGTCAGTTTTTCAACGGCAGGCGCCCAGACACTTGCAGCGTATAATATAATGGGCTCTATCGCAGCCACGTATATGGTCCTGACCACTTCTGGGTGGAGCCCCCAGCTAACTCTTGCCGCTTTAGCCAACTGCTTATAGATGCCAATGTGTGTCGGAAGGCAACCGGGTCCGTAGGTTAACACTTAAGACCTTACACGTGACGCCTAGGTAGTGCTAAGCGAGCGATTCAACTCCGGTGGTAGGCTTCGGCCGCGGCTGGTCACCGCTCTATAGGTTGAGCCAGGCCACCAAGCGACTCTCGTCGTATTCCGGCCTGTTGCCTATAAAAGCCATTCTGGAGGAAGGGTCTGAGGCTGTTACTAATTTGTAAATCAATTGTAAGAATAAATGCCGAATATACTGCGCGCGTATCTACTTTATGCCATTAACCTTTAAACCATTTGACAACCCTGTCAAGACATTCGATTTTGGACCGTAAATGTTGCTTATCTGATTCGACTTTGATTTCTATTTGCAGACAAATATATTGCCGGTATCGATTCAAGGGTTAAAATATTTTACTCCATGCTACTTAAATTTCAAATAGAGGATATAGACTCACCGTACGCAGGAATGAAACATCATCTTGCTCGCTTGCTCCTCCTTCCGCTTCCGCCATCTTGTTTTTTGGTTACGTCACTCAACTGTCAGAATTGTCGCAGCATTGCCAACGATACACCATATCTGTAAATAAAAGTCACAATTAAAGTTATGTATGATCCATATCCATACTAAGAAAAAAAAATCACGTCCCTTGTACCTATGGCCTATGGATACATAATATTTCTTTATAAAATAAATTAAAAAAAATAAAAAGCCTTTATTAATCCCTGTCTCTTTTAAGTACCTACATATTTTATAGAGTAGTGTTAGTGTTGTTAGTGAATGGTTCTTAATACCTATTTCCTTAATCTCATTTTTTTATTAATTGTTACAGCGGCTACAGCATTATGCAATTTGAGAAAATGTCAAGCCTGTACAGGTCGATTCACAAGAGTTGGCGCGAATGTATTGAACGAAAGCAATGCCACTTTGAAATTTTTGTAGGAAAATGACTGATGCATGACATTTTCATATTTGTGTGAAGTCAAAATTCAAATTCAAATTGTTTATTAATATAAATAATTATTTACACGAAAAGTCGTTAGTAAGCGCTGAGATTATGTCTATGTGTTAGTAAACAAAGACCGACATACTAAAGTACTGACTCGATACAAATTGACCTTAATGGAACACTAACAACCTAAACATAACAAAATAAACATAATACAAACAATACCGTGCTATATTCATAAATAACTTAAATGCCTAAACTAGGATACTAAAGTAGCCTGTTTCTTAGGCAAATAAATATTTTGAGTGCTAAAGAATAAATAACATATCTAACTAATTAAAATATTAAAATATTAGTTCGTGTTTTGCATATAGAAGGTAGATATTAAATTACACAACTATCATAAGCAGGTTTTCAGTTTCCTCATAAGACATGCTTTTTAGCCACTCTATAAGTTTAATTTTGCAGCTACTATAATTTAAATCATAAATATTAAGACGCCTATTGATTTTATTGTAAATAAAAGGACCCAAAAATGCAGAGAACCGGTGCATAAAAGCGTGATTTGCGCGAGGTTGTTTAAAAACGATATCAGATCGTCTTTTATTATAGATATCGGGGTTGTAGGATGCAAGTTTATGCTGTTCTAAGATTAAATTCGGGATAAAAAGCTGGCGAACTGTGAGCACTCTACATGTTTGGAACAACTCTTTGGTGGGAAAGAAGAAAGGTCGAAATGTTGACACTTTTAGAATAGCTCTTTGAGCACGTTCAAGAACTATAAGCGCTGTTTTTGCGGCGCCACCCCAAGATGTTATGCAATAAGACAACAACGATTGACATAAAGCTGTGTACACTTGAGTGAGCAGGCGCTTGTTAGCCACATCACGCAATTTTTTAAAAATAAAAATCAGCTTACGAACTCTAGAAGCAACTGTGTCAATATGAGGACTAAAAGTGAGATTAGAATCAATGATTACACCGAGATATTTAATGGTGGATTCTCTAGAAATGACAGGGCAGGAGATACACTCGACTAGGTTAGCACGGGAACATTGGTGAGCTCGGATGAAATGGTTACTGGGCGGTTGTAGTGACTTTCTCATTGAAAAAGCAATGTGTTTAGTTTTATCAGCATTTAATGTAAGTAAATTGCTTTCAAGCCAGTTAGACACTGTACATAAACCGTTTTGAGCGTGACTATAAACATCAACCCACGTATTTCCCGAAAAAAGTAAAACAGTGTCATCCGCATACGATATTATAGTACCATGACTTAAATTAAGACTGCAGAGATCATTAATGTAAATTAAAAAGAGGGTTGGGGATAAAATGCCACCTTGGGGTGTACCAAATTCAATATTGAGGTCAGAACTAGTAAAATTGTTGATCTTTACGCATTGGCTACGATTACTGAGATAATCTACAAATAGAGCCAATTGTTTACCCCTTATTCCCACATTTTGAAGTTTACGAATAAGTATTGGAATAGATACCGTATCAAATGCCTTAGCTAGGTCAAGGAAAATTCCCACGGTTCTAATTCCTTTATCCAAATTAGACGAAACATGATTAGTCAAGAGGTGAACTGCGTCACTTGTTGATTTGTGAGCCCTAAAACCAAACTGGTTTTTAGAGAGGATGCTATTACTCTCAAGATAGCTTACTAGTCTCTTGTTTATGATTTTTTCTAGAATTTTGGATAAGGATGGAAGTATTGAAATAGGTCTATAATTATTTATGCAATCTTTATTGCCTGATTTATGAACAGGAATAATAATGGCTTTCTTTAGGATGTCGGGAAAAATACCTTCAGTTAAGCATAGCTGAAAAATATGAGCTAAAGGCTTAGCCAAAATATGTTTATATCGCTTGAGAAATCTATTTGAAATATTATCTGAGCCCACTGCACAGTTATCTTTCAAACTGCCGATGATGAGTTCAATTTCGCGCTGGTCAGTGTCAAACATAACAAATGAATTCGATTGCGGATGACTCATACTTACATTACTAAAATTGCTGCTATTGTAATTTACAAATTTACTCGCTAGGTTTTTCCCAATGCTTGCAAAAAAACTGTTAGCATTATTTACAGCTAGATGCGGGTTAGAGTGCGTACTAAGCAAATTCAGATTATCATCACGCTTGACCTGCGAGTACGTGATATTTTTGATGAATTTCCAAACTAGCTTGTTATTCTTGCTGTTTTTTTCCAATTCGGCTTTTTCATATTGGTGTTTTAACTTCTTAAGTAGGTTGTTGCAGAAATTACGGTATCTTTTGTAGGTAGCGATAAGCATCTCGTTACTAGGATTTTGTTTTGTTTTTAAGTGAAGTTTATCTCGATGACGAATGCAACGAATTAACCCCGGCGTGATCCATGGTTTGATGCACCTGTTAATTTTGGAAATCTTCACTTTCTTAGTATGGGTTGATATGCCATTTTGAATGTAGCCAACAAGGTATTCAAGCGATTTATTCGGGTCCGATGATTTAAAAATGTTGTCTAAGGAAATTTTACATAAATATTCTTCAAGGTCAGCGTAGTTTACTTTGTCAAAAGTTTGTTTACTTATTTTCTTTGGAGGGGCTAAGTTTAGTGTTGTGAGTATGGAATGGTGATCAGTGAGTGTAGAGTTAGTAACAAGGGTAGTCGAGGTTAGATTACTTTTAATTAAAACATGGTCGAGGCATGAGCCACTATGGTGCGTAGGAAGCGTGTGTGCAGGTGCAAGGCCATGAACTGAGCAGAAATTGAGATAGTCGTGACGACGTGAATCTTGGCTTTCCTTTGAGATGTTAATATTAATGTCACCCGCCATAATAATATTTTTGTAAGAGGAAAGTTTGCGAAGCGTTAAATCAAGAGAGGCTAGGAAGTTGTCTATCTTATTAAATGAGGGCGACCTGTAAACTGCAATAATAGCTGTGTCTTGTCCTATTTTTAATATAAGACCATTACAATCCTGCAGAGTGGGTTCTTCTATAGCTACATCTAAACTAGTTTTACAGTACACTACAACTCCATCGTTTTGATTGGTGACTCGTTTAGTGCTAAATGAGTTATAACCATCTATATCCGGTAAAAAGATATTGTGAAGTTTTAACCAACATTCAGTTAAAATTAGAATATCACAATGCAGATTTAGATTTTCCAAAAGCACTCTGAAACCATCGATGTTGCGATTGATGCTGCGAATATTTTGAGTAAGAATCAAAAATGGATGGCGCATATTTGATATCAAAGTTTTACATTCTTCAACATCACAAGCTTTCGAGTGAGGTACACTTAAACTATCTAATTCTAAAGTAATAAATTTATCCATAAACTACGAGCTTAGCTTGGCGCTGATAATTTGTTACCTTCCGCGTGACGCTCTTAGGGAAGTGTATTCAAATAGGTAACACATAATATACTTTCATTCACTCATTCGATCCATTCGTGCCAACTCTCGTGAATCGACTTGTAGTTATCATGCTTCAAAAGATATAGCTCCGTGACAGGACAGCTGACCGAAAGTAATAGGGCTTTCAATCTTTAGGTACGGAATCCTAAAAAAGTCTCCACAGGGCACGTTTCTGAACATCGAAAATTAATATTGAATGTATTAAAACATCGAATGAATAAAAAGTTTTTTTTCTGTGACCGTAAACTTCTCAGGATTTATTAAAATGGCATCGTATAGAACCTGTTAGATTTAGTTAGTTTTATATAATAACAGTCTTGAAAAGTTCATGGTTTTAGAAAAAAAAACTTTTCGATATTTTAACCATTCGATATACTTACTTAGTTATCATTTTCGATATTCATAAACGTGCCTCTTGACCGACCGTTAGGCCAACGGACAACGAAATAATTTAACAAGCTTAACAAGGATTCCTTTTTACTTTCAAATACCTAAAATTTAATTTAACTAATTTAGCGAGGCTAGAACTAGCTTATTCATGGTGTTTACGTGAACAAAAAAATGTTTAACGAAACCTGCCGAGCCCAAATTCCACTGTTGTCACGCGAAGTTGTAAAAGACATGATTTAATTATGAAACGTGTCCTTGGGCTGAGGGGTAAAAACGTAATTCAACGTGTTAAATGTCCTTCAAATAGGACAAAATATTTTGGAAATTACGTACTCATTTTACTATCTTGGGATTGGAGGCTTTTTGGTGAGACTATTTGATATGAACGACTGTAAAGGACAGCTAAGAATAGACATGTCATGCGAACTAAAAACTTGCATTGTACGGAAGTTTTTGGGGGTCGAAACCACTCGCGTCCGTAGGTTTACCCTCGAGATCCTACACGTGCCCCTGGATGGAGCTAAACGAGCGATACGAGTATAACTCCGGTGGTAGGCTTCGGCCGCCGCTGATCACCACCCTATAGGTTGAGCCAAGCCACCAAGCGACTCGTGTTCCGGCCTGTTGCCTATAGAAGCCATTATGAGGATACGATGCGCACCATTTCTCCATACAAACGTAATCCCCTGTTTCCTCCCTGGATAATAGCTTTAGAGCCAATTTTTTTTTACTGTGTAATCTATATCTACCACAGCTATGCCCCTAGGTTTCGTTTTTTTCCATATTTCAATTAACATAAGAAATATGAGCTTTCAAAAACTGAAAAAATTGCCCAATTTCAACGTCATTTTCAGACACTCGTAAAAACAGGGGATTACGAAATGCTGTTTTGATCAATATTACGCGCCTATTAACGGTCTGAGCTGCAGTTGTCCCGCTCTCGCTGTACTGACACGGAGGGGTTCGGGCGAGACAGCGACATTTCATTAATAGTACATTACTGCAGCGGCCGCGAAATAGGGGATTGCCGGCCGAGTAGTTATAGATGGCCGAGTGTTAACGAGGCCATCTAGAGATACGAGGCCGGCAATCCCTGTTCGTGGCCAAGGCTTGTATAGAGTTTTTCTCATACATGCATCATCATCATCATCATCATCATCATCACCATCACCATCGTCATCGTCGTCGTCATCATCACCATCATCATCACCATCATCACCATCATCATCATCACCATCATCATCATCATCAACATCATCATCATCATCTCATCGTCACCATCACCACCATCGACATCATCATCACCATCATTATCATCATCACCCATCATCACCATCATCATCACTATAATCACCATCATCATCATCATCAACATCATCATCATCATCACCATCATCATCACACCATCATCATCATCATCATCAACAACATCATCATCATCACCATCATCATCACACCATCATAATCATCATCACCCATCATCACCATCATCATCATCATCATCATCTCATCATCACCATCATCATCACCATCATCATCACCATCATCACACCATCATCATCACACCATCATCATCACCACCACCATCACCATCATCACCGCCATCATCAACACCATCACCACCATCAACATCACCATCATTATCAGCATCATCAAATAAGCGTAGTGGCAGAATGTCTTAATGAACCAAAACGCAAATATTGCTCATAGTTTTTTTTAATGGCTAAATGCTATGATGCCATAGACCTATAAACGTCATGGTATGAAACAATAGACGATCACTATTGACCTCTCGTCTAGCCGCACACCACGCCGCGCCTGCATTGTGACACTTCGTGGCGTATTATAAGGAACATAACGTCAATATTTCATAGCATGTTTGAGAAAAATACCTATTTTTCAAAAGTCTCTCAGCCATCGTACCCTCTTATGGAGGAAAGGTCTCAGCAGTTGTGCAGCGCACGCGTACTTGTTACAGTGCCCCGTATTTGTTGCGCTGTTGCGGTACGATTTGCACTGCTTGGGGACGCGCGCAACACCGCGCTCAACTGCCTTATTTAAGAATAAGAATAAGAAATCTTTATTTCGCATAAGTAACGGTACATGTTAAAAAGAAAAAAAAAAAAAAAAAAAAAAACAATAATTGAAAATAGAGATAAACTACTTATACGAAAAAGGAGTCCACTCAGCACTCGTCGGGTCACTAAAGGTGGCTCGACGCTGATATTATGTGGATCCTGGTATTTCTGCTTATTACCCTAAATCAAGTCTAGGGTGTTTGAGCATTTACAAGGCAAGCGTGCTCCATCGTAGGCCTCATCTTCGCTTTCCATCAGGCGTGATTGTAGTCAAACGCAAGCCTATATTGTATAAAAAAAGTACGGAAGCCTTCATGTATGAGTCCAACTCGCACTTATATTTTTTGTAGTGGTGGAGCCATGATGTAGCTAGCCGCTGCTTCACGAATGGGCCGGCTCGTCCGGGGCAGTTTCACCCTCTCACAGAACACCGGCGTGAAGCAACAGTAATCCTGCTTGCGTTTCGTACGGTCAGTGAGAGTGCCGGGGGCCCAATACCTCACCCCTTCCCTCTCCCCTTCCCCTATTCCCTCTCCTTTAGGGCCGACAACGCACTGGCATCGTGTAAAGCGCTGCGGATGTCTATGGACAGTGGTGTTCATTTAACATCAGGTGACCCACTAGTTCGTTTGTCTGGCCTCTCTAAAAAAAAAAAAAACGCTGACTGCGACAGGGTTCCGCGGAGGGTCGCGCACGAGCATGTCGGACTATAAACGTTTTTGTTTTATTTTAGTTTATATCAATCCTCATAATAGCGTACCTCCTGTTCAAAGGTATTCAGCTAAATGTCCCGGGAACTCATTTACCTGCGGGAGACGATCCGTTTTAATTAGGCCGTAACGAAAATGAATCGCTTGCACGGTTGGTGTTTTCTTGCTTTGAATCCTTTGTATATGTGTCCCTTTCTGATTCGGCTCGTTGAAAAAAGACTACCATATTTTCCATAACTAACCATAAGGCTGATTCCAATGGCGTCTCAACCACTATCAGTTCCTAACAATTAATATTAACAGAAGAGCGCGCCCGTGGAATCACCTAAAGCTTTTGAAGGAAAAAATATAGCGAGGAACCTGCTCACAGCTAAGAAACATTTTTTTTTTGTAATATTATCTCTTAAGTGGCAACGGGCAGAGCACATCGCTTGTAGAACTGATGGCAGATTGTGCCAAAAAGTTCTCGAACGGCATCCACGCGGGCGGACGCAGTGTAGATAGGCCTCCAACAAGAATAAGCGACGACCTGTGCCCAATCGCATAACAAAGTACAACCTATATTACAAGCGGAACTCCCTTTCTAGTTAATATAACTGAAGCGAGAGTTCCGCTTGTAATATTAGTTGTACTTTATATGCAATTGGGCCCTGGTTAAAGGAGCGGGAACGTGTTAGATGCGGATGACGTAGGATGGGTCTATTTGGCAAATCTTGCAGGAGCTGTGAACGCCTTTCGGCTGAAATGATGATGATTGTGATAAATGTTTTATCTCCATCACAATGTCACGAAAAGTTCTCCATAGCAAGATCCAGTATTTATACTGTTTTTACATCTGCTTCATCCAAGCCGTTCATTTGGGGGCATTAGGGGATGAAATGGGATATTAATTTCGGGGAGTTTATCTTTCCCGTGAAAGGAGAACGCCAACGTTGACGCTAATGCGTTTTGGCTAAGCTGTGACACGACAATGACGATGGCATTTAAGAGCTCGAAAGCCTGAGAAGTGTTTAGCATTTCTATTAATTTTACGATGTTTTGGATGATATATTGACGACAGGATAGCCTAGTGGTTAGAGAACCTGTCTACGAAGTTTGAGTTCCCGGGTTCGATCCCCAGGTTTGTGTTTGAGTCTTGGATGTTTAATTTGTATTTAAATATGTATTTCTTTAAATAAGTATGTCTATCCGTTGTCTAGTACCCATAGTACAAGCTTTGCTTAGTGTGGGACTAAGTCAATTGGTGTCAATCGACTCAAGATTTATTTATTAGGTAATTATTTATGTCACGAAACTAGCAAGATTATTATTATTAGTCTGTGTTAGTGTCCACTGCTGGGCAAAGGCCTTCCCCTGGACTTTCAACTCGCCCTATCTGCACTTATGTCTGGCTAGTCGCCCGAGAACATGTCTAGGCCATCCCGTCATCTCAGCCTTGGTCTGCCGCGGCGCCAATAACCATCTTGAAGCATCCATTGAGTTCACCGCTGTGGGTGCATGTGGCAGTCGTGGCCCAGTCCCATT
This sequence comes from Archips xylosteana, assembly GCA_947563465.1. Classification (NCBI taxonomy): domain Eukaryota; kingdom Metazoa; phylum Arthropoda; class Insecta; order Lepidoptera; family Tortricidae; genus Archips; species Archips xylosteana. The sequence continues at coordinate 5,570,214 of OX387369.1, forward strand.
TGAGCCTGGCGGTTGTTTTGCCTACATCTAAGATGCAAATTTTTGAGCGCACTATGTGTGGATCTTTGACTCTTTCACATTAAAACGGATTCTTGGCACTTATTAGTAGCTTTGGGCTTAAAACCACTAAATTTCGTAATACCTTATTCACTAATACCCCTAATATTCAAATTACCATGGGCTTATAATACCTAAAATTTCAAATTTTATGAACGAGACAATTGAAAATTTTAGGTATTATGAGCTCATGGTAATTTGAAAATTAGGGGTATTAGTGAATAAGGTATTATGAAATCTAGTGGTTTTAAGCCCAAAGCTGGCTAGTGTTGATATATGTGTCGATTTATGTGTAAGTGGAGGAAGGCGTATTCAGTATGGATAACATATAAACGTGTCGCATAAAAGTAGCTGTCGCGCACGTGTGGAAGCGGAGGAGACATTAAATTTTAGTGGCCAGCTATGAAAGTATGCGCTAGACTGTACTTCCATCCAAACGCGACAATTTATCTTATTTGTTACATAAAATTATTTATTCTCCGAGCGCAAAAACTTCCATTAAACTCAGATCGTATGCCAGTCACGGATTACCCATTTCTCATGCGCTGTACAGTCAAGAGCAAAATTAGCTGAGTTTTCATAATAATATTATCGGATCCGATATACAAGATGTTTTTAAAATTAATCCTGAAATTTTCAACTAATTTTCGATTAAGAGTTATGATGCCACAGACAGACAGACACACACACATAGCGGTCAAACTTATAACACCCCTCTTTTTGTGTCGGGATTGAGTGAAAATAAGCTTCAGTAAAAAAACTAGAGTAAGAAAAAAGCATCTGTGAAAAAATGCGAATAAAAATTTTGCTTCTAGGTAGGAAATAACGATTCTGGCAGATTGATGTAACAAATCGTGTAAAAGGTGTGACTAATGACTATGTTGATGAGAAAAATCATAATCCCATTGGCATTACTGAGTTCTCAGTCCGTTCAGCTACTTTTTCTGACTGTACAAAAACTTAGGTGAAATAATTTAAGGCACATAAATCAGCCTACAAGCGACAAACGCCTAAACTGTCACTGAAATGTTTGTGCTAAAATCGTAAACATTTAGAATGTGAAATGGATGCCTCATTTACATCAGAGGTCCCCCATGTCGCGTCGATCTTTGTATATCTATACGCCAAGTTTCGTGTAAAACCGTTCTGCCGTTATTGGGTGATTGAATAACAAACATCCAAATAACTTCTCAAGCATTAAAAGGTGTATCTACAGACAGAATTGGGAGAGCTATTTTAGAAATCATATCTAGAAAAAAAAACAGTCTTATAGTGCAGACATCAATTTGTCATTAACAGGTTACTCTGTCCTATGGGGCGCATGCGTCTCATGTGTTTACTGGTACGTCCATGAGGGACATGTGCCTCATGACTCTATGAGCGTTTAATGTCATTGTTACTATGGGGACGTGTCGAAAGAACGCCGCACATTGCTTCGGGAGAGGAAATCTGTTAAGTACCTCAAGCACTATCCAAAAATTTCTGTCAAATTGGGGCATTAGATGCCAAGCGAAGCAAAGTGCAGAATCTGACAGATAGTTATGACGGTAAGCGACTACATAAGATTCAAGCATCTAAGTAATACCATTTCAAGCCTACGGGTTACTTTATAGCAACTGACGACATCATAAAGTCGAGTGAAGTGCGTGTAGCTTGAGCCTTATACATTACGGGGGACCGAGGGGAAGGGGGGGGGGGGGGGGTATTAAAGGAGGCGTTGGAATGAAGTGTTCAATATATGAGGATCGAATTCCATTAATGAATTCTAGCTGAAATGATTATAGGATCCTGAGCGGTACTGTAAAGAACAGGGATGTGTTCCTTCCCACCTTACTTAGTCAAGTAATTAGTTTGATATAAAAAATGAAACTAGCAGTCAGTCATGACAACATAAGCATAAGAGTAGAAAAACAATCAACAGTAAAATTATTTTATCCCGGGAAAGTACAATCGACAATTAACTTTTTTGGCTAATCAAAAAAAAATTTTTTTATGCCGTGGTAGAGTAACAAAAAGTTAGAATCCAACGTGATACTTCGACAGCACATCAGCTTGGACTGCACATATTGAAAGTCCTCTTAAAAGTTAACGAAATAAAACCGGTGAAGTACAATGACAAGGAGCGGAATTTCTCATAGCAAAAATCAAACATCAAAGGGATTGACCATAAGTTTTATCGACTATTCCAGCTATCGATGTTATCGAATCGACTCTTCGCTTGTCATCGCCTTTTAACATTAAGTATTCTGTAACATTTGACCTCTTTGATAAGCGACTTGCAACTCCATAGTAAAATAAATCGCGTTGGGTTAGTTAGAAAAAAAAAATTAAATAAGTACCCACTATTAAATATGCTATTAAGCATTAATAGACTCTTTCTTAATACTAGACCATGTGAGGATTATCGTGGAGTGGTGTGGATGTAATGAAGTGAAACTAAAACTCGAAAAAATACTAGATAGGATTCCGGACTATGACCTAATTCGCGACTATGCCGATTTTATAGCAAAAACTGAATACAACCAAAACAGCATTATGGAATACTACAAATATGCTCCTGTTACATATATCAACGGAGGTAGAACACTCTTTCTCAAACTATAATTGGATCTACAATGATAACAGGACCAATTTAAAGGGTGACAATATAGAATAAATTATGACAATTCTCTATTACTACAGAGAAGATGAAGAAAATGCGATTAGTACAGAAATAGATTCGATTGTTATTTTGAATGAAGGTTAGATTTTAGTTTCGTTGCATTTCTGTTTTATATTTTAATTGTAATTAACATTCTGCTTCATTCAGCCTGGAATGGCTTCAAAGTCAATCAAGATTACGTGTTCCAAATGCAAAAAGATCATAACACACAAGGAGTTTTTAACATGCTCCAGTTGTAAGAAAGTATACGACATAACTTGCACCAATGTAAGCCAGGGTCGTTTTTATCTGATGCAAAATAAGGCGACATGGAAGTGCCAAGTATGCCATGATTTGAAGGGTAATTGCGAACTAAAAAAAATACCCCAAGATACATATAGCGCGCCGACGACACCATCTGAAAAAAACGTCACCTTAAGAAAGCCGTTAAAATATAAACCTCACATCGCGGCAGAAGCTCCTCCGAGCCCAGTGATCTTAGCTAAAGAGCAGCAGCGCCACAGTCCTAGAGTGTCAACAGATAATTCATTTGAATCACTTCCCACCGATGACGATGGCGGCGACACGATACTGGAATCTTATAGCCTAAACAGAAGCTGTCCCGACCTAAGAACAGTAACTGAGGATACTTTGATGGAATATAAAAATAAAATTATAAACTTGGAAATGAATTTGAAAACAGCAGAGAATGAAATTCAAAATCTTGTGTCGGAAAATGGCATGTTGAAAAACCACATAGCAGAGAATGATAAAACAATTAAACGCCTAACTCAGATATGCTCGTCCACGTCCACACCTAAGACTCAAAAGGATAAAACCCAGCAAATAGGAATGAATAAGACCCAATCCGGTTTTAATCAATCACAGAAAATTAACCGTGACAAGCAAACTCGAAAGCCATCCGATCAATGCCAAAATCAACAGCTAAACACATCACACCCTGAAAATGAACAAAAAAATCAATTTCCTTTGGCCAAAAGGATAGACATAGTTAGTACCAACAGCAGTCGAAGAAACAACATTGTCTTGAAAACTATGCTAAAATGTTTTGATGGCTTTCAAAGCTGCCATCACACAATACCAGGTGGAGGAATCCACCAGATGTTGAAGAGTATACAGGTCCGGCTCCAAGACTACACAATGCAGGACTTTTGTGTCTTGCTGATAGGTGAGCATGATTTCAGGCGAACCGAAGATTTCGACGCCGTGACACTTATGCGTCAAATAAGCTCGACACTGGAAACAATAAATAATACTAATGTTATCATATGCACCCCGACTTATGTGTGTGGAGCCCCAATTTTCAATTACCGGGTAGAGCTATTTAACACTCATCTAAACCACTACTTGCAAATTGAAAAACGCGCTCTTTTTTACGATTCAAATTTGAATTTGACATTTGATATGTTTTCTTCACGTACGGGTAAAATTACTAACGCCGGAATGAAAAATATTTTTGAAAATCTTGTACGCATAGTGACGGATATTGAACAGACACTAAAAACTAGTAATTCCTTTCGTGTCTAAAAGCATACCTTTGCCGCAAAACACAATGTACAGGGACAGCAATATAGTACAGCCAGCAAATGATCGTAAAATAAAATTTCCCATAAAAACAAAGCAACCGACCAGATCACACAAACTAGCAGTTTTACACCAAAACATCGCCGGAGTACTCAATAAAGCTGAAGATTTAGAAGTGGCTATTTTGGACTTGGAGAGTGTTATGTTGGATATTGATGTTTTGTGCCTGACGGAAACGTTTCTCAGAGTGGGTGATGAAGCTAACCTAGTATTAAATAATTATAAGTTGTGTGCAAATTATTGTAGAGAGGGGCAAAGAAGAGGAGGTTCATGTATCATGTGCAGAAAGTCATTTGAGTATAATGAGTTGGATATATGCAATTCAGTAGCCATTGATAGGCACTTCGAAGTATGCGGAGTTTACATCAATTACTATAAAATCATCATAATATGTGTGTACAGAACCCCTGACTCAAATTTTGATATTTTCCTCGGAAAGCTCGATTTTTTACTATCGAATTTAAAAACCAAGTCTACTAAGATTATTATAAGCGGTGACTTTAATGTTGATTTCTTAACAGCTAGCCTGCGGAAGACACGCCTATGTGAAGTTTTGGAAAATCATGGTTTCGAATATCACATTTCTCAACCTACTCGAATAAGCACTTGTATTGATAATATCCTAACTAATATAGATGCAGACGATGTCTTGGGTAAAACACATCAACTTCACCTATCAGACCATGATACAGCACAATCAATAGAAGTCAATTGTACATGGTGTGTTCCAAACAATAGCGCAACGTATTATTATAAATATGGATACGACTTTAGTCTTGAGAATAGGAAAAAATTTGCTGAGTGTCTAAATAATATTTCCTTCTCAGAAGTCTACGAAACAAATAACACGCAGACTGCCTTCAATCTTTTTCACGATATTATAACACTTTTCTTTGATCTCTGCTTTCCAGTAATAAGGATAAAAATAAACCTTAGAAACAAAAAACCCAAATGGATCACAAAAGGCATCAGAAAGAGTTGCAAAGTTAAAAGATCATTAAGGCAACGATATTATTTAAATAAAACCCCGGAAAACAAAATTAAAGCAAAATTATACTCAAAATACCTAAAAAACGTTATGTATCATATGCAAAAATTATGTAACAAGCAGTATATTTTAAACTCTGACAACAAAGGCAAAGCAACCTGGAATACTGTAAAACAAAAATTAGGTTCGACTTCTAACAAGTATAGTATAAATGAAATCAACAATAAGCATAATATCACTTTGCGAAATGGATTTGAAATTGCTGATACTTTTAATGATTTCTTTATCGAGTCAACTGAAAACAGCTTCCAAAACAAAAAAGAAAGTACCCCTATAAGGCACAGGCCATCTAAGACTATAACATCAAGCTTATTCCTCGTACCAACGACTCCACAAGAAATTTATAAGACCATTATGTCCCTTAAAAATAAAAAGTCTACTGGGTATGATAACTTAACGACACAATGTCTTAAATCAGTCGCTGCAAAAATAGCAAATCCACTCGCGCACATAATCAACCTGTCTTTAGAACAGGGGGAATTTCCGGAAAGACTAAAACTGTCTATTATAAAGCCGTTGTATAAAAAAGGTGTAAAAATAGATCTGACTAACTACAGACCGATTGCGTTGGTTCCAATCCTATCTAAAATATTTGAAAAAATTATGTACACAAGAATAATGGGATTCTTGGAAAAACACGATATCTTAACTCCTGAACAATATGGTTTCAGGAAAAATAAGTCAACGATTTTGGCTAGTTTTACACTCGTAAGATATTTGCTGGATAATATTAACTCTAAAAGGGTCACCTCGTGTTTATTTTTGGATTTGAGCAAAGCCTTCGATTTTGTTGATCATGAAATATTGATATGTAAACTATATAATTATGGTATCAGAGGAAACGCGAATAAATGGCTGCAAACATACCTACGTGACAGGCAACAAAAGACAAGAATCGCGAAATTTGATGAATCAACAAACACAGTTGAAAATTTTGATTCCAATACTAAATCGATAAACAAAGGCACGCCTCAGGGTAGTATTTTATCGCCTCTGCTTTTCTTAATCTACATAAACGATTTTCCTTTGGTCACAAACCAGAAATGCATACTTTTCGCTGATGATGCAACGGTTATGTTTGAATGTAATGATCCTACAAATGTTAAATCATACGAATCATCCATAAACAACACATTAGACGACGTGATAACATGGGTGCATATGAACAACCTACAATTAAATATGCAAAAAACAAAATTTGTCCAGTTCTCTACAGTTCGGGCAAAATCGTTGAATCTTAACGTCCATTATAAAGGCGAAAATATAAATCAGGTACCCACAGTAAGTTTCTTGGGTCTTCAGATCGACCAAAATTTATCTTGGAAAGATCACATCGATACAGTATGTGGAAAGTTGAATAGTCTTGTCTATGCTCTAAAAGTAATAAAAAACTCAAGTTCTGTTGATACCGCGATAACAGTCTATCATGCGTATGTCTGTTCACTTATCCGTTACGGGATTATAATATGGGGAAACTCTTCAGTAGCCAATAAAGTGTTTATTGCTCAAAAAAAATGCCTAAGAGCAATCTGGGGTCTGAAGAACTCTGACTCCTGTAGACCTCTGTTCTTAAAACACAAACTATTATCTATGCCTGCTATTTATATTTATGAGATGGGTAGATTTGTCAAACAAAATATTTCGCTTTTTGAATTAAAAGATAATAAAAATAAAAGACCTGAAACCCATCTGGCTCTTGAAATGCCTCGTCCAAAACTAAAATTATATAGGGATAACTGCTATTACATGGCGTCACTGATTTATAATTCTATACCACTACAAATAAGCAGCTTACCCGCTAATCAGTTCTACAAGACACTCAAGCTGTGGCTAACCGAACAATGTTTTTATTCAGTTAAAGAATTCCTGTCAAAAAGTGCATGTAGATACAATAGATATTAAATAATTTCATTTTCATTATTTAAGTTAGGTTTTTTTTATCTCGACTCCACATTTTTTTTTTTTTTTAATTGTTTATCCGAGTTTTTCTTTTTATTCTTAGTTTTGTAAACTTGACCACTCTAATGCTTGTAATTTAAATTATTATTGTTTTAAATGTTATATTATTGTTTGTAAAATTTGACATGTAATACTTAAATGTAATTTTTATGACTGTGCATAACTCACTGTGTACATAAATGTTAAATTCGCACGCCGGTTTCCGGTAGAATATGCTAGATACTAAGTTATATTATGTTCCACCTTTTGTAACCATATTCAGCGAATAAATTATCATTCATTCATTCATTCATAAAAAGTGCTATTTTAAAAGTACCTACTATTTTCTGTTTTATTAATTGCTGAAATATTTATCGATAGTCGATAAAACTTATGTTCAATGCCTTTGATGTTTGATTTTTGCTATGAGAAATTCCGCTCCTTGAATGATAATACTGGATCTCAAATAAAACCGGAATACCTACTTAATTCAGCATAATATCACCCAAACGCCACAAATTTTTTTTTCGGGCTATTTTAATTGTGGTTCACAAATGTTTCAACACATTGATCGGTGTTGAAAATGTAAAGCATGTAGCAAACAAAGATAATATTCCTTTTACCACCGTAAAGTTCAACAGTCAGGTTCTCAGAGCGATGTGTCAATGTGTTTGACTGTACCTACTGTAAATAAATATGAATCTAAATAGCCTTCAGGGTCACGCGTCTATCGGATCAATGACCTTTAGTCCATTTGCATTGGGATCAGACTATAACGCGGTTATTCTGCTCGAAGTAGTATAATTCACCCCAGCTTTTATTCTAACGCTGTCGACTAAGATAAAACAGTGACTGCACAGCAAGGTCGAATAGCCACGACTTGGGTCGATACCTGCATCTCGTTTTGACTGGGTTAGGTAGAAAGAGAGCGACGAGCGAATGGCAAGGTGAAGAATTGCACTAACAAAAATAGTTAAGTATACATAAATGTATTGCGAAGGGGTTATATGTTAAGAATCGCGTACCTATTTACCTATCTATTGCCTCGCTCTGTGACTGTGACGATTCAAGTTTTTCGTGTTACATTTTGGATAATTCCTTCGTTGTTATTGAGTCTATGAACACTTTGCCGAAATTACGCTACCGAATTTCGGCATAATTACGCCTGCATTGATGTTTTAACTAGTAGCAATACGTATGCCGACATTACGTCACGTTTCGCAGGCGGTAACGGAAGTTCCGCGGTTGACGCACCAAAAAATTAGGTACGGTCGCATGCTTTAATTTGGGATCCATTTCGAAAAAATATCCTTTGAATTCCTATACAAATATAAATATAAAATATAAATATAAATATCACGGGACAATTCACACCAATTGACCTAGTCCCAAAGTAAGCTAGGCAAGCTTGTGTTATGGGTACTAGGCAACGGATAAACATACTTATATAGATATATACATACTTAAATACATATTAAACACCCAAGACCCGAGAACAAACATTCGTATTTTTCATATAAATATCTGCCCCGACACGGGAATCAAACCCGGGACCTCAAGCTTCGTAGTCAGGTTCTCTAACCACTAGGCCATCTGGTCGTCTGAAAACAGTCCTCAATGTAACAGTCCTTTTATACAATATAAAAGGACTGTCAACCTTAAGTGGGTCCCAAATTAAAGCTCGTGACTGTACGTAATTTCGGCAACTGTGTTATATATGGTAATTGAAACAGACATAATAAAATTATAAAACTACCTGTTGTTCGCGACACTGTCTGCGAAGAAAACCGCGGGAAGTACGTAATTAAAAAAAAAATCTTCTAGGTAAGAGATCCCTGAACTTTTGTTTCTGGTAGACTCCTAGCCATATTTTTCAATTTTAGGTACACCGCTTGCTTACTTAGGTAATATTCATTTATTGCAAAGTAATCTACTTCTATCTAGTACCTAGTGTAGTACTTCAAATATAGTTTTTTTCGCGTACGCAGACCCCTCGGAAGACTTCATCGACCCAGCTGGGGACGATACAGACCACTTTTATTTCAACCATGAGCTTTACAGTGAAGGTAAACACCGTGAGGAAACGTAAATGGCGTGTGTGAAGTGCCCAATCTGAACTGGACAAGTGTGGGTACAACGGCCCAAGTCCTCTCATTCTGAGAGGAGCCCTGTGCCAGTTCACCGTAAATAAGCTATTCGAAGCTATCTCTAAAAGGTATAACTGCATACGTCGCACTCTAGCGGGCATTTTGGGGGCACGTCATTTGGTATGGTTTACAAAAAATATTTTAATTAACGAGTATAAGTACTTAGTATTTGCAACATACTCGTTATCAATCTTAAATTGTCTACGTAATACTCTTTGAAGTGATAACTGATAGCCCATTTAAGTGGTGGCATGGCAGAATGGTAGATAAGGTTCACAAATCAATCAATAATCATTTTCGAGTAGTCAGAATAAGGTATTTGTACTTGGTATTTGGTACCTAGTATTTGTAATGTGCAATTCCAAATATCTTAGCAACTAAGGCTGTACGTTAGTTAGGTGTTTATTTTTTATATCCATTCAATTTTAAATAAAAATAAGATTGAATAGTATGTGGTATATTTATTGTGGCCACTTAAATGGGCTATCAGTTATCACTTCAAAGAGTATCTATACATTAAAGACTAATAAATGATAACGAGTAACTAATTAACTATGTTACAAATACTAAGTAAATTATAATATAATACTCATAAGTTAAATTTTTTTTTGTAAACCTTACCTTGCCCCCAAAATGCCCGCTGGAGTGCGACGTATGGGTATAAGAAACCCTTAAAAGTAAAGTATTAATTTCATGCCAAATTACCATCGTTTTGATGCCAAACAAAATGGCCTCTTTGACCGTTTGGCAGCCCTAGCGAGGCCGACATCGCGCAGGCCAAGGCTTCGCTTGCTAGTTACGACTTCCATTGTTTTAATTATGCACATCCCTATTTCTCACCTGGGCCAATGGGCGGACACTTCATTCTATCCTACTTCCTACTAATACTATAAACGCGAGAGTTTGTAAATGGATGGATGGATGTTTGTTACACTTTCACGCTAAAACGGCTTGACGGATTGTGCTGAAAATTGGCACACAGATAGTTTATAACCTGGATTAACATATATGATACTTTTTATCGTGGAAAATTGCTTAGTTCCCGCGGGATAGCGGTAAACGAATTCTTCGCAGACGGAGTCGCGCAACAGCTAGTACAAAATACGCACTAGTGTTACCAGTTTCGAAAACTGTGACCTGGTGGTTTGACCTACAGCCTCTCAAGCACAGGGTCGTGAGAACAAACCCGGGGTCAGTTCTCTGAGTTTTTCGGAATTTACGTGCGAAATCACATTTGAAAATTACCATGAGCTTTACGGCGAAGGGAACATCGTGACGGAACCTGCACGCACCTGTGAGGAAATTCAATGGTGCGTATGAAGTTCCCAATCCGCGCTGGCCCCGCGTGCGAACTACAGCCCAAGCCCTCTCATTCTCAAAGAAGGCCTGTGCCCTGCAGTGGAATGTACACAGGCTGAAATGATGATGAAATGAAGATGTTAAGCTGAAGAAAGAAATGTTACGTCGAACTTTGAGCTTAAGAGGGTTTATACCTGCTGAGCCGGCAACGTTGCATTTTTGTTAGTTTTTCTCGATTATTCCATAAAAATTGAATGAAAATTAAAAATGTTTTAAATACAAATTGTTCTAATATGTAAGTTAATGTGTCTACTGCAATAATAATTCGTGATAAGACTTTTATTTTCTTTAAAAACCGTTAGGTAATAATTTGTTCGTTTTTAAAGAAAATAAAAGTCTATCACGAATTATTATTGCAGTAGACACATTAACTTACATATTAGAACAATTTGTATTTAAAACATTTTTAATTTTTATTCAATTTTTATGGAATAATCGAGAAAAACTAACAAAAATGCAACGTTGCCAGCTCAGCAGGTATAAACCCTCTTAACATAATTGCCATATGTGTGGGGACTCAGACCGGGACATTTAAAGTAAAACTAGTGAAGGTAGAAAAAAAGGAACTTTTATTACAGCAATAGGTAACTTTAAAGGTTTAGTCCTTGCCTAAACACAAAACAACTTTTAACACAGCCATTCAATGCCAGCGACCCGCCAGTCGAGTTTTCTGTTTGTTGGCGCTTTCCGCTATACTGGTGAAAATGCACATTATAAGCTACGAGCGCAACGTGTAGCATTGCGCTGCCGCTAGGTAGGTATATAACTGTTTACCAAGTCCAGCCCTTTATTAAATAACTATGATTTTTAAACCGGGACAATTTGCTTATCGGCCAGGACGCCGAGACGCCATGCTTCAAACCGGGACATGTCCCGGCGTACCGGGACGTATGGCAACCCTTTAACACTACAATTCACAAATGTTGGCGAATTATGCAGATACTGCGCCAAATCCCAGTTTATGCTGCGTCCATTCATTATGCATGCTATGGGCACAGCGTATGGCTACGCTACGCGTAAATACCCCATAGGTACGCCGTAAACAACGTTGTATAGGTCGGCTGTAAATCTCACAAGCTTTACAGAGTAGAGTGGCATGAAGTGGATGTACAGTCAACTAATTTTATTCTTAGACCACCATAGAACTTTGTCGTTGTGACATTTTACATCGTTCAATAAAAATTCTTATAGATTACTAGCTGTTGCCCAATTCCGTCTGCGAAAAATAGGGGTATAAAAAAACCTACGACCTATTTCTCAGACCTACCAAGTATAGATAAAAAAGTTTCATAAAAATCGGTCAAGCCGTTTCGGAGGAGTTCGATGACAAACGCCGTGACACGAGATTTTTATTTATTAGAATACAATAAACATTATTATAGATTATTAGCTGTTGCCTTCATGGGCGAGTCCAAATCGCACTTAGCCGCTTTTTAATGCTAAAATAAACGAAGGTTGAGAACTAGATTGGGTAGAGGCATAAATATACGGATTATTCGCGGTAGTTTCTTTTGAAAGAGCAATTGCGTTGTTTTTGTACTCTAGTATGGATTATTCTCAAAAGTCCCTTCATAGGGACAAGCCAAAGGAAGTACCGTAAATAATCCAAATATACTAGTTCTTGCAAGCAAAGTTGCTGGAAACAGCTAGTGATGACACCCTTTGAAGTGCCCGTCAATCTACAGGAAGGGTTTTCTTTGATATTTTCGCGCAGGAATTTTATGACCTGCCGGCGAATGAGGATAGGGATGAATTCGGAAAACTGCGTGTAAATCAACTGAGGATCCTTCTGGAATTGTACATAACACAGCCTATATCACGGGAGACATAATGCTGGGGTATCCTATTATCTCGCCTCATTCGCTTTTCGTTTAATTATTATTTCGTCTCATTCTGTATTCGTCACCCATTCTTTATTAGTCTTGTTCGCTATCCGTCATTATCTTATTTGGTCAAATTCTGTAACTTGTCTCTCTCTTAATAAGTCTTATTCAGTTTTCGTTTCGGTCTTCCTTGGACTTATTCTTTGCTTGTCTCCCTCGTTTTTAGTTGATACTATACTTCATTTAATTTAGAATACCACAGGGGACCGAAGAGCTGGCAGCTTCCTCGCTCAACGTATCAGCATTGCTGTACTGCGAGGTAATGCTGCCAGTATCTTTGGGTGCATGCCGCGGGGGGAGCCATTTATGAATTTTATTTAGTTTTTAGTTTAGTTAGTTTTGCTTTATTTTTAATTATACTGTTAATTTATTTAAATTTAATTTGTAATTAGTATTTAGTTTTATTGTATTACTGTTTTTATTACATTGGTGAGCAATCATTCTAATTAATATAAGTATATTTAGAATTGAAAACCACAACATCATTATATTGCGGCTAGTCAACTATTTCTTACCTAGCAAATAGTACAGTACAATAGTCTGCGAGCCGCAAAATAAAATTGTTTTAATGTCAGTTTATTTGCGTGTCGTCAGTTGTTACTCTAGTACAAATTGTAAAGAGATTACAGTTCACGAGCCGCAATATAATTTTGTTGTGAAAAATGAAAATGAAAATGAAAATGTATTTATTCCAATAGCCAAAGAAACATACAAGAAGGTTAGAGACCTCCTAGTAGGTATGTGAGAATACCTGTGACAGGAGATCCCGCTCTTCTAGAATAAAATGTAATTATAATGACATGACTAAAAGCAGTAACATTAGATAATTCACTAATAATTATATAAAACAATCACAGTTGTGGTTTATAATTCTAAATTAAATGGAGTATAATAATTGTTGTCATCCAAACTACATATACATAGGTACCAAGCCGATGCCATTAACCGTTCAAGAATTGCGTCCTGTAAAAACGATCCTGGCTAAACCACCAGAATTTCACTATCAGAGGTCCCATTGTCAAACGCATTCGTTTAAAATCATAATCGTTTTCACTTCTATCTCTCGCAAGGTATAGGATGAAGGTAAAAAGAGATAGTGAATGCGTTTGCAAGCGCCTCAGATTATTCTCACCGGACTTACATAAGCATGCCAAATCTCAGCTCAACTGGTTACCAAGAAGTGGTCGAAAAATGGTTTGCAAATCTTGTAGCCACAACTTAAATAAAAGCTTACACAAAACGTGATAAATGTTATCTATCTTCCCGTGAAATTACCTCAAACCACGTACAAAGATACAAACGTTAAAGTAGGTAAAACAGGTCGGCCCTCGCGGGTCCAACAAAATTAAATGCTCTCTGTACTGCGGTTTTTAGCTTTACACGGCACAAAGTTCTACGTTTCCCTACTCGAAAAATATATTAAACTCCACTCGTATACCATAGGGTTTAAGTTGAAGTGTGCCAATAACGCCACGAAAGACATTGTGCTACCTACTGGGAAATCTGTGCGTTGACTGAATCTATTGTCTTACATTTGGGCGCGTGCCAAAGTGGCTATCACAATTGCCATCACGTCTCGATTGTTTAGTCTCATTCACACTGCGTTAGTTAGAAAGGGACATCGAAAGGCAAGTTATAGTGACAATAACTGCGGGAATTCATATGTGGCGCTACGAAATTTTCGTGATAAAAGCACAGGAGTCCAAAATAACATTATTTGAGTTCGTGAGTTCTCACAGATTCTCGTTTAAGGAGTAAAGTAAAGAGATGGTGTTTTAATACTGTCCTTGTCAATAATACAGGGTGTCCCAAAACTCAACGATAACGTGGTACCGCTTGAGTTATAAAAGTTCAAGAAAAAGTAAGAATAAAATCATGTCACTTAGTAAAGCAATAATAGCATCACCGCTCAGTACCGAATCGTCTATGTAGCGAAATGTCCAGTGACGCAAATTGACGCAAAATGTCAAATGCCCTATTAGCTTTTTGCCCCATTAGCATAAGATCAAAATAGCAATTAGTCCGTGTAGCATAATGTCTAAACTACATATTGTCAAAAACGCTATCACCCAAAAAATTAAATCGTCAAAATCGTTAGCCGGATTACTGACCGTACATCAGGGATCTCGCAGGAAAGAGGGCGTTTGTATTTATAACGGAACGGAGAGCGATTTTTTGATTGATTAATCTAGATGATATTGGTTCGCTCACACTATACTAGAAACACACCCACACAAAACACAGGATTTCCTAGTTCGGGCTCATGAATTGGTTACTTAGATTTATAAGGAAACTTTGTACCTATTAAGTTATACTGTAATAAACCAATTTTCAATAAATTTATCTTATGTCTTACTAGAAAGGTTAAGGTACTAAAATAAATGTAAACAAGCTGTCAACAACATCTAATAGTTATGGCGTCGGGTTAACCAGCCAAATGCAATATTTGTAATTGACTTTCACGCGTCGCATTATCGACGTACTCTTTAGTTTAGTCGCTTAATAATTTGACAGCTAAAGTTTGTTTACATTTAGTTAAGTACCTAAACCTTTATAGTATAAGACATGTTACTGTGTTAGAGTACGGCTTGTAAAACTCACTTTCCTGAAATGTACACTTTCTCTAAACGTACACTTCAACAGAAAGATCACTCTCTCGGATGGTATGCTGTCTCTAAAAGTGTACTTTCTTATGTAAGTAAATTATCTATACTAATATTATAAAGAGGAAAGATTTGTACCTATTTTTGTATGTTTGTATGTTTGTAATGAATAGGCTCAAAAAGTACTGGGCCGATTTAAAAAATTCTTTCACCAATAGAATGCTACATTCTTCCAATTTGACATAGGCTACATTTCATTTTGATAAAAATTAAGGATCCTTGGTAAAATTTGAACAATGTAACCGAAGGTGTAGAAAAATGAGTCTTAAAATGTCTTTCGTCGAATGCGCTGCCGAAACTATTAGCGATAGAACAAAATAATGTACAACAATATTGAAGAACATCATAGTGTCTACAAAAAACTCCGCGGTAGCATATGTCCAACTATTGTAGTTATGTCACTACAACAACTTTTTTCATTTTAAACATTAATGAAAATGCTAACCAAATTCAAACCATGCTATTTATGTGTTTATATTAATCCTTATCCAAATAAATTATTTTATGGTCAAGACCATTTAACTACCTATAAAATAGTTTTTAAATTATTTAAATTGGACTTTCCATTCAAAAGATATTACGAATTAAAAAATTCATAATTAATAAATAAATAATAAATAATAATTTTTTAATAAATAAAAATATTTGTGAAAAAAAGTGTTTTATATCCAAATTTCCAAAAATAAATAATTGTCTACCCCGTGCGAAGCCGGGACGGGCTGCTAGTATTTTATAAATTTCTACTGTTTGTGGCTGTTTGTGCCTGATAGCCTTGGTCTTAGACGATTATTTTACTTTATGCACTAGAGCATAAAAAGCCATTTTATGCAGCATACCTACTCTCGACATCAAGAACCACTTTAAATACGAGCAATCACTATAGCGATAAACGGAGTCTTCGCAGACTCTCGGAGTTCGACTCTGCCTACTAACGAAAAAGATATTCATATATACAGAGAACACAACATTTCCCGGGGTCGCTGACCTCACTTTCGCCAAATTAGATTCGTCTGGGAAATCCTACACGAGCGCGACATTTTACTCGCTGTTATATTCCTTGTACAATCCAAATTATAACATACAATTAAAACGAAGAGAAGTTAGGGCTTAAGAACACTAGCTGTCATCTTGTGCTCGTTAGTTAGTATAATAATATCTAAAGCCTGACCAGAAATATATGACTATTCGCCATGTTGCGGAATTTCATCAGAACTAATTTTTTACACTGGCAATAATTTTAATGATTGTAAGTGTCACTGTGGCGGTTTCTTTGAACAATAACAAAAATGCCCAAAACGATTCATAGTCAACAACGGATCATTGTAAATAATGTTTATAATAAACTACTGGAAAAACAAAGCTTGGCGAATGAAACTATTTCGCTACAAAACCTTTCCACATTAACATCAGAGCTAACAGATAAACGTTGTAGACAAGACGTTGATGAACGTTGATGTCATTGTAGTCTGTTACTGAACTATTGCCATATAAATAAGAACTGTAGCGCCCTCTTGACAATAGTCATATATTTTTGGTTTACCTTTATATAGGTACTAAGTATACAAAATTACGCCTCTGTATTCCCAAAAGGGGTATCAGAGCACACGAAACGTTACATTTAAGTACGTATCGAGGCCACTTTTAGCAATTTTAGGTTTTAAGTCGTTTTATTTAACAGTCTATTCGTGTATATGTAAGTATCTATTTTATTAAGGGCATCTAAAACCGGTTTTAGTTGTATGAGGAAAACCGGTTTTTTAGTTTTCTCCGTACAATAAAAACCGGTTTTGGATGCCCTAATTTTATTATCTATGTATGTTTTATGCGTGTATTGTATTGACTGTTTGTTTATATTGTTACGAGTTGTAGCCCGCTACTCCGTCTACATGAACTCGTTAATCGCTATCTCGCGGGAATTAATGTGTCTAATATAATTGTAAACAAAATACTCAATTTGGCCCACTGATATTGCTTTGTCCTTACAGGGCATTACATGTATAAATAATTAAATAGGTACACCTGCTTAAATTGAAAATTGAAATAACATAATCATAATGAATTTATAATGTAAATGCATGACTTTAATATAAATAAGATACAATGAAATGTTTAATTTAGTTCTAAGTATTATTGTGTGCCCTTGCAGGGCGTTGTGGACTGACTTATACAACTATAACAACTTTTGAAATGTACATGACTATACAGTGAATAAATAAATAAATAAATAAATAAATAACTATGCAATTTTCCGGGATAAAAAGTATCCAATATCCTTCCCGGGATCAAAAATTATCTCCATACCAAAATTTTATCTAAATCAGTTCAGCGGTTTAAGCGTTAAGAGGTAATAGATAGACACAATTTTTCCCATGCCTACAGATTCCCTTGTCTACAAATTGTTAATACTACAGATTCCCGTAGGTATGTAGATTCCCATGTTCACAGATTTCCATTGAGATGGGTCACGGGTCAGTTTTATGTACAAAAAAAGTTTAAATAAACTATACCCGATTCAACGTCTCAAACACGCTACACGCACGGAACAACTAACTACAGAGGTTTAATTGTAATAACACATTTCCGACTCCAAAAGTATAACTCGAAGACTAGCACAAAGCTTTCTGCTTGAGTTAGCTAATAACTCGACCGCAAGTAGACAAGGGTTACGTCTAAATGTTTTATTTCCCTGTGGGATGCCTCTAGATTTGTTACTAAAGCGAGAAGGCACTCCAGAAACAAAGCGTCAATACTTTGTAAGACAATGCATTACACATTTTTTTAATCGTAGATTTCGTTAATTAAGTTTTACGCTAGTAAAAAAAAAAAAACAAATAATATCTAAATTTTTTAATCTTAACTATTACACAAAACAGGACTTATCACGCAAACAATATTTACCTCGACGTTTCGGCCATATTGCAGCGACCGTGGTAATGGGTCTGGGGGTGGTGGTGGTTGTTTAGTGTAATATTTATGAGTGAAAATCACGAAAGTTTAAAACAGTGTTTTAATCTTAGTATGAGGCGCCATCTTTTGACAAATGGCTGAACTTTTTTAAATAATTTATTGAATCAGGCGTTACTTTGCGGAGGTCCATATTCAGGAACTGAAACAATAAGTTTGCTCACCCGCGACCTTTCGATAGCTAAGCTACGTTTATGTAAAAAATGCGTGTTCATGCAGTTCCTCCACCTCCACACTGTACGAACACACACAATTCACACAAACCCAACTATCACCACCACTAAACTACACTGGTCGTTTCGAACTCAACCAGAGCTCATCTTCAGGGTACCGCAACCGTTCCAGTGAACCAAATGTTAGTCTAACATTGCGCATTAGCGGTTGCGTCAGTGCAGTGTAGTTTGGTGGTGGTGATAGTTGGTTTTGTGTGATGTGTGTGTGTTCATACAGTGTGGCGGTGGAGGAACTGCATGAACAAGCATTTTTTACATAAACGCAGCTATCGTAAGGTCGCGGGTGAGCAAAGTAATTGTTTCAGTTTACTGAGCTATTTAGTAAAGACACCAGCGATCCCACTCTGTCGACCACACTTTAATTAAATCAGGTAATAAACGGGGTATCTTTAACGCCCTAATTAAACAGGAACTCGTAACAAACTAAAGGGCAAATAAGTGTCTCATCAACTTAAATATTATCTCAGAATATGCAATAAACTTGAGACTAAAGTTCGCGCCCTGGGACCCTCCTATACCGTCAATTTAATACTTACTTTGACAGCGTAAGATCTGTTTAGAAACTGGTATCGCACCTAGCCTTACAGCTTGCAGCTTATAAGGATGGATATGTGGATTTTTGTTACTCTTTCACGCTAAAACGGTTTGTCGTATTCTGCACATTGGCACACAGAATTAAAACGTAGATTAACATATAGGATACTTTTTATCCCGGAAAATTACATAGTTCCCGCGGGATAGAGATAAACGAACTCTTCGCAGACGGAGTCGCGGGCAACAGCTAGTTTACCATATTTGAACGTGACTTTACACCAACCGACCAGAATCAAAATTAAATGCAAATGGAATAAAACAACACGTGAGGTTACGAATGTGCCGCATATATTTCAAACCATTTACATATTTACTGGCGCAAATGAGGAATGTAAATGTAAGTATAATATCTATACACCGTGAGTACCTACCTATGTCGAATGCGCTATACTCATAAGACAGATTTCTAAAAGTCCTTTTTTTCAAGTCTCAATGTATAATGACGCACTACTCTCAACACCTATTTGACCTATTGCTTTTCGTAAGAAACAATATTGATCAGTTTCAACATGTAGACTTTCCAGGGAAACAGCTTCGTTTTACCGGGCGCTTGAGCGCGGTTCCTCGTCGCATGGCGCTCTCACATAAGAACCCTCGGGTCATCGGCCCAACTTACTATGAGCATTTACCCACCGATCTAAGAACTGAACCATCTGAAGAAACATTTAGGCGTAAACTGAGAAATCTTTTGTTGAATAACCCTTTGTACTCTGTAAAAGAATATATGGACATAAATTTCTAAAATTTATTATAAAATTGTATTTGTTTCCTGTTTTAATTGTATACTAAGTAATTATTTTAAATTGTGATAGTCGTAGTAATGGTATTGAATACTCATATTTTTTTATTTTTAAATTGTGAAATGACAATCCTTATTGGGAGATATTTTATTTTTTTAATGTATGATATTGACATAGTGATAGTTATATTTACAGTGTTTTTCTTTTCTCTTTTTGTATACTGACGATCCTTATTGGGAGAACATTTATTTTCTGAAATTTTGTGCACTATAATTAATTATTTTTATTTTACATTATTTTGACGATCATGGTATAAATTCTTGTAATTTTGACATCAATGCAAATTTATATTGTAATTTTTATCATGAAATAAATAAATCTATCTATCTATCTATCTAACCCCGCGTCTTAGCTAGTATGTTTGTGTTCAATATAAATAACTTTAATTCCAATATTAGATGAAAAAACCTCCAGTATAAATCGTTCCCGTGGGAATTACGGGATAATATCTACCTCACATCACTCTCCTAACTGTGACGAATCTCATGACACCTCACACTTTAAAATCCATTGAGCCATTTAAACTACACGACGTACCAAAGAATGATACATAAATACATACTCACATATATACATACATACCAACATTATACATGCATACATAGTCACATGCATGCATACAGACATAAATACATACGAATAAAACGTAGCCCTCCTTCGACAGTCGGGTGAAAAAGGCTTGTTCAAACGATGTTCATCTCCGGCGTATATAAGTCCCACAGCTTGGCACAAGCCTCCCGTGGGAGTTGTGCAACTTTCCGAGATTAAAACTATCCTATGTCCTGTGTAAAGTCACAAACTATCTCCATACCAAATTTCATCTAAATCGGTTCAGGGGTTTAAGCATGAAGACTAATAAATATAGTACTTAAGATTTCAAGTTAAAAGTCACGTGTTCACCCGAAAGAGCCTCTTGCCGGGTATTTTCGTCAGAGTATTAATAATTCTGTAGCATAATTACGAGTAAACGTCGACTTCGGCCGTATCTTTAATATTTTAAGGCTAACGCAGGTATAGGCCCGTTTTATAATGCCATAAAGTTATCGGGACGGAGTCTTTTTACCGTCTAACACTCCCTGCCATGGCATGATACACCCAGTATTTCTGTTACAATCAGCCAAAAATCGGGTAAGTATCATAATATCGAAGTAGGAAAGGCCGAATGTAATTAAATATCGAATGGGTCAAAAGACCCAAAAGGTTTTTTTCTGAAACCGTAATTTTTATAAGATTATTGTAAAACTAACCTAACCTGGTGGGTTCTACACGATGCCGTTTTAATAAATTCTGCTAGGTTTACGGTTGCAGAAAAAAAAGCGTCGGTCTTTTGACCCATTCGATATTTTAACACGATCCCTGTCCTATGAGGCACATACGTGACTTTACTGGTACGTCCATGACACACATGTGCCTCATGAAGTCATGACTCTATGAGCGTTTAATGTCCTTGTTACTATGGAGACGTGTCGAAAAAAAAGCCGCACATTGCTTCGGGACAGGGAATCTGTTAATATATTCGGTCTCACGCCTGTGTCAAGCAGTTTCAGTCCTACGGCTGAAATGATGACGATAATGACGATTAAGCACAGCTAGACTCATTAACTCAGTAAATAAGTTAGTTGAAGCCAAGGATTGCCAAATTGGACAGCCGTTTTAGCGAAATATAATAACAACCAGACGCACGCAAGCACGCACGCACGCCCGCACGCACGTACAGTCAGCATCAAACAAAAGTAGCTGGTCACTTTTGTACCTTGTCGCTTTAGGCTGCGTATCCACCGGATTGTGTTTTTACGACAAGGTGAAAAAGTGAAGGTCTATTAATACTACGTTTCTCTTGTCTGTTATTTCTGCCACCTACATTAGTCTGTTGATATTTATTAATTTCTGAGTAATTGGTTGTCTGGAAGCGATCGCTTTTTAGCGATAAGACCGCCTATTGTCTACCTGAATTTTTATTTTTGTAATGTTACTGTACTGTTTTTGGTGATCAATAAAGAATATTTGTATTGTATTGTATTGTGACCAGATACTTTTGATGCTGACCGTACTCGCACACCCACACACACGCACGAAGGCACGCAAACTCTCACATTTATAATATTAGTAGAATAATCTTTGTACTTAATCGTACGAAGGCAAAGACGCGGGGGTAAGCTAGTCTGTCTGATTAATATTACAAAAGGCCAGCGGCGACTAACCCAGTAAATCTCAGTATGCCTTAACCCCTGCTGATTCGGGTCGACTCGTCTATTCAACCACATTCAGTGTTGCCATATCCATTTTATGTAAATCCGTAGGTCCAGGCGAAAAAATCCGTAGAATTCCGTAAATCATCTGAAGAAAAATCCGTACATCTTCGGATTTTTTTAAGTTAGGTATATTCGACTGCACCTAAACCTTTAAATGCTATTCGAAATTAGTTTAGAGTCTAGCTAACGTAAGTTGGCAATAGAAAATCGGCACAAATTAAAAAAAAAAAATTAGCAATCCATTCTGACAAGAAAGAAATTTTCCATTCATACGCTTCGGTTTCCCGTTCATTCCCTTCCGTTTTGTTCATTTTTGCTAGTTATCAGCAAAACTAGTAGGTGAATTTAAAAAAATGAGGCGTCAGAAATTCCGTAGATTAGTCAAGCACTTCCGTAGGCCTGGGCACAAGGCCTAAAATCCGTAGATCTACGGACTTTTCCATAGATCTGGCAACGCTGACCACATTTAACCTTAAGTAGATGGATGGTAACGATTCCATCCCGCTCTTACATGAAGGCATTTCCACGCGCGAGAATGTGACAAAATAACGCAAAGGCAAAAAAGACCTTTTACACTGAATAAAGGGACAGTTTGCGTAATAACAGAACAATAAATGGGACCAAACGGTTACTGGTATTTTAGACTTTGTCTAGCTAGCTTTAAGGTTTCAAATGGCACAAGGTTGCGAATCTCCCAGAGAAGTCAGCCCGGCGAAAAGTTGCTGTGATTTCGATAGTCGATGGTTTATGGCTTTTACGATTATTCCGCAACAGAACTGTAATTTAACATGACATAAAACTGGAAACGAGAACTATATATTTAAAGAACCATTTGTTTGATCAATTTGCCAGAATCGTCATTTCATTGTACACATACAATAAAAAATAAATATGATGAAAAAACCGGCCAAGTGCGAGTCAGAGTCGCGCACGAAGGGTTCCGTACCCATTATCTATAAAAACGGCAAAAAAATCACGTTTGTTGTATGGGAACCCCCCTTACATATATTTGTTTTGTTTTAATTTAATAATTTATTTTTAAAGTGAATATATAACTAAATATTCTGTTAATATTTCAAGCATCTGTTGCCGTTATCAATATCGAGCAAAAACGAGCAATAAAATCACGTTGATTGTATGTGAGCCCCCCTAAATATTTATTTTGTTCTATTTTTTAGTATTTGTTGTTATAGCGGCAACCGAAATACATCATCTGTGAAAATTTCAACTGTCGAGCTATCACGGTTTATGAAATACAGCCTGGTGACAGACGGACGGACAGACGGACGCACAGACAGACGGACAGACGGATGGACAGCGAAGTCTCAGTAATAGGGTCCTGTTTTTACTCTTTGGTTATGGAACCCTAAAAATGAACATGCAAGGTATGTATGTTGCGTTTTATAACTGGCAGAGTTAAACCTAAATCCACGCGAACGAAGTCGGGGCAGAGCTAGTAGTTACTATTTTTTTAAAGACACGACAATAGTACATTGTGCATCAAGGGCCGTAAGTAGGGGATTACTAACGAGAGCCTATTAGAAGCCCGACGCCGGAGGCGGAGGGCTTTTAATGACTCGAGTTTGTAATCCCCTTACTGCCCGTGATACACACAATGATTTTCATCACACTGCGAGGAAAAAAAATCCAAAAATGAAATTATTTTGTCTCTAAACACTTAAATTAAATAAATAATGGCTACCCGCCAATACAGATTGTCACTTTGTTCAAGTCATCTATCATAGATAATGTAAACTGTGTTTATAATTCGAATGGCCATACGGCCACATTTTGCCAACATGTTAAAAAAATACTTATTAAAATTATTGCAAAACTATTTGGTATAAAGGCCGTAGCAGGATAAGGGAAGAAAAAATGCCCTTTTATTATTAAGAGCTGTTTTTTTTTGTATAGTTACCCACATCTAGCAGTACAATTGTGCAAAGTTTTGTTGAAAAATTCCCGTTAGTTCAGCCGGAAAAAAATAAAATCCAAATTCATGAAATATGTCTTTTGTCAAAAAGTATTGAACTTTATAATACCATCTTTTTTCATTTTGGTTAACTAAATAGTATATATGTCCTGAAAGAAAATTAAGTCTCCATCTTTAACATTTCTGTAAAAAACACGCAAGACAAAACTTGAAAAAAATTTTTTTTTCATTCCTGAATAAGTGACCACTCTAAGTGACATTTCTAAAAAAGCCTTATTTAACGATCTGTCAGTCATATTAGTTTGACGGTTAAAATCGAAAAGCAACAGTGTCAAAATTTAAAAAATATGTTGGTTGGATTTTGTTACATTTTATTCTTATACCATTCCAACACCGCCAAATAACTTAAAATCCGGCCAAGTGTGAGTCGGACTCGCGCACGAAGGGTTCCGTACAATTATCAGACGACGAGTCGGTTTAGACGACCAGATGGCCTAGTGGTTAGAGAACCTGACTACGAAGCTTGAGGTCCCGGGTTCGATTCCCGTGTCGGGGCAGATATTTGTATGAAAAATACGAATGTTTGTTCTCGGGTCTTGGGTGTTTAATATGTATTTAAGTATGTATCTATCTATATAAGTATGTTTATTCGTTGCCTAGTACCCATAACACAAGCTTTGCTGAGCTTACTTTGGGACTGGGTCAATTGGTGTGAATTGTCCCGTGATATTTATTATTTTATTTATTTATTTATCTATAAAAATCACGTTTGTTGTATGGGAGCCCCCCTTAAATATTTTTTTTATTTTAATTTAATGATTTATTTCTAATGTCAATATAAACCTAATTAAATATTTTGTGAATATTTCAAGCGTCAACCTGTTGCCGTTATCAATATCGAGCAAAAACGAGCAAAAAAATCACGTTTGTTGTATGGAAGCCCCCTAAATATGTATTTTATTCCATTTTTTAGTATTTGTTGTTATAGTGGCAACCGAAATACATCATCAGTGAAAATTTCAACTCTCTAGCTATCATGGTTCCCGAGATACAGCCTGGTGACAGACGGACGGACGGACAGCGGAGCCTCAGTAATAGGGTCCCGTTTTTACCCTTTGGGTACGGAACCCTAAAAATGAAGATAGCGATAGTGATTAAAATAAGGATAGGTAGTTTTATTTCATAAGTTGAACTGGCGACAAATGACATAAATATATTTTCAAGCCAATATTAATGTAAATGTCAAAAATTAATCTTATTGTTATTTTTGTACAAAGAGGATTTATTTTTAAGTTATTTGGCGGTGTTGGAATGCCCTTTTGTTCCTCGTAGATAAACAAGTTTGATAAACTGGAATTCTACTAGGAAAAATAATTCATCCTAGCTAACTCGGTTATCAAACGGGATTATTTTTTCAATTTGACAACTCTAGTTTAGAATATATGTTATGTTCGTAGTTTTCTACGAGGAATAAATAATCCCGTTTGATAACCTAATTGGCTAGGAAGAATTATTTTTCCTAGTAGAATACTAGTTATCAAACTTGGTTATCTACGAGGAACAAGGGTTGGAATGGTATAAGAATAAAATGTAACAAAATCCAACCAACATATTTTT
Source organism: Archips xylosteana (assembly GCA_947563465.1). Classification (NCBI taxonomy): domain Eukaryota; kingdom Metazoa; phylum Arthropoda; class Insecta; order Lepidoptera; family Tortricidae; genus Archips; species Archips xylosteana. The sequence goes on from OX387369.1 coordinate 5,595,948, forward strand.
TAAATTTTGACACTGTTGCTTTTCGATTTTAACCGTCAAACTAAAATGGCTGACAGATCTTTAAATAAGGCTTTTTTAGAAATGTCACTTAGAGTGGTCACTCATTCAGGAATGAAAAAAAATTTTTTTTGAAGTTTTGTCTTACGTGTTTTTTACAGAAATGTTAAAGATGGAGACTCAATTTTCTTTTTGGACATATATACTATTTAGTTAACCAAAATGAAAAAAGATGGTATTATAAAGTTCAATACTTTATGAGAAAAGTCATATTTCATGAATTCGGTTTTTATTTATTTCCGGCTGAATCACTGGGAATTTTTCATCAAAACTTTATACAATTGTACTACTACATGTAAGCAACTATAGAAAAAAAAACCAGCTCTTAATCATAAAGGGCATTTTTTCTTCCCTTATCCTGCTACGGCCTTTAAAATATAAAAATTACGAAGTTTCATGAAGCGTAGACAAGTTTTGTGTAGTAAAACTAGGTTATAGCTAAGTTTTAAACATATAAATAAAACGTTGGCTGACTTCCTTAGGTTGGTTGACCTCCTTAGTCTGTTTGAAAATTTTAAAACTAAAGTTAGAACTCCCTTGGGAAGAAAAACTGTACGTAAATCCATAACTCCCTTAAGAACAAATTAGGCCTTTGACATTTAGTATACAGGCATGGAATAACACCATTGACGAGCGAGTGTGATGAAAAATTGTTTACTTTTTTCTAATGCTAAAAAAAAAAGTATATAACAGTGAAGCCAACAAAAAACACTTTGTTTTAGCAGGCATACTGAGATTTACTGGGTTAACCACCGCTGGCCTTTTGTAATATTAATCAGACAGACTAGCTTACCCCCGCGTCTTTGCCTTCGTACGATTAAGTACAAAGATTATGCTACTAATATTATAAATGTGAGAGTGTGCGTGCCTTCGTGCGTGTGTGTGGGTGTGCGAGTACGGTCAGCATCAAAAGTATCTGGTCACAATACAATACAATACAATACAAATATTCTTTATTGATCACCAAAATCAGTACAGTAACATTACAAAAATAAAAATTCAGATAGACAATAGGCGGTCTTATCGCTAAAAAGCGATCTCTTCCAGACAACCAATTACTCAGAAATTAATAAATATCAACAGACTAATGTAGGTGGCAGACATAACAGACAAGAGAAACGTAGTATTAATAGACCTTCACTTTTTTACCTTGTCGTAGAAACACAATCCGGTGGATACGCAGCCTAAAGCGACAAGGTACAAAAGTGACCAGCTACTTTTGTTTGATGCTGACTGTACGTGCGTGCGTGCTTGCTTGCGTCTGGTTGTTATTATATTTCGCTAAAACGGCTGTCCAATTTGGCAATCCTTGGCTTCAACTAACTTATTTACTGAGTTAATGAGTCTAGCTGTGCTTAATCGTCATTATCGTCATCATTTCAGCCGTAGGACTGAAACTGCTTGACACAGGCGTGAGACCGAATATATTAACAGATTCCCTGTCCCGAAGCAATGTGCGGCTTTTTTTTCGACACGTCTCCATAGTAACAAGGACATTAACCAAAAGTGCTTCACTTTAACTTTTGACTCGTTAAAACCAAAAACTCTCATGGGACAAATAAATTGCCAGCGCTAAATAAAAGTCGGTGAAAAAAGCAATTTTCGTTATGAACCCACAAGCCAAGCGACGTTTTGTTTACTAATGACGTCACATTCTAAAGCGCTGAGCGTTGGTGAATGTGCCGCTTTACGGTACTTTCCCCTGTGAAAAATGCGAGTATAATCCTACCCTATCTTATACAGGGTGTCCTTAAACCCAACGATAACCTCGTACCAGGCGAAAGGCCAAATTATAATAGTTCTAGAAAAAAATGAAAACAATCCATGTCACTTAGTTAAGTTATAACAGATACTTTTCGAAAATATCAAATACTAAAATATCTAAATAAAATATTTAATAATTAGATATCTAACTATCTGACTAATATTATTATGTTGGTACGGATTTCCGATCACGGGCCCATGGGGACCCGGTCATTTGAAAGGCATTCATGGGGCCGAAGCCAACATGAAGAGGCCTTTGGTACCATATAATATAAATGAGATGGGCGCAACTATGGAGGTCTATCCCCTAATACATCATGAGGATGTGCTAGCGGACAGTCCTCCACAGTTGCCAAACTATTGCCAGGTAGGAAGCGACATGGAATTGGCTATGGGGTTGGGATGTTGTGGACAGGATTACCGGGCTATGGAGTGAGATAACGGACACCTACCATTTCAATATCTCATAAACTGAACTTTTGGTAGGCGGTGACTCGCCATTCACTAAATGGGCCCCTCAAAGTATTGCCCGCTCGGGGCAATGAGGCGGCAACATTGGTGTGAACGGCTAAGGATGGAGAGGTGTCCCTGGACTTTAAACTTCAAAATGCCAACTCGCCACTTACGGCCAAACACATCCATCCTTCGAGCATTTAGCTCTTGCGCTCCACTCTAGGCGGCCAACAAAGGCAAACTAGAGGCGGGGTGGGTGTGTAACTGTGTGTGAGTGTGTGTATAAGCGCATGTGTGTATGTGTACCCCTGGAGGTCTCGGGTTCGTGGTGTCGCTACGCACCAATTATTATTACTGGTTAATTAATTAGTATCTGTCAGATAAATGTAAGCTCTGTCCTTTTTTTCCTGTGACTTAAGAAAAGGAAAGCGATAGTTTTAACTGGCAGATTATTTTATCTGGGGATTGAAAAATCGACCCTAAGGGTGCCTTTCCACCAGAGATGTGCTACGCTACGTTGCTATGGATGTGTCTGATATCCACCAATCATGTTTATTCGTCCACATAGCATGGCACTGGTGGAAACGGGTTCAACTAAGCTATGATTTTTATATGGAAAGATGCGTGCCCTGGATGCGTGCTATGGATGGTCGCGAGTCGTGTAGCAATGTCCCCCCTCACCGCGCTGCCGCTCCGCGCGCCCCTGTCGACACATCGCATAGCTCGAGCTGCGCATCTTCTTCGCACATCTGCCTCGCGGCTGCTCATCTGCACAGCGCATCTTCCTCGCACAGCTACATAGCTTAGCATTGGTGGAAACGGTCACACAGTTTCGTAGCGAAGCTTTCACATCTTCGCAGCACTGCATAGCACATCTCTGGTAGAGAGGCACCCTTAAAGTGATATCTGATATGTAGTGGTGTGACTCTAACGCATAACTAAACGTAGATCCGCTACGAAGCTTGACATCGCTACGACGTAGAGGCTCTACATAACGTAGCGCTTCAAATCTTTGTCAAAATAATGCCTTGATCACACGTACCGAATAAACGGGCGAGACAGTGCTCTCGGCCGAGTACTCGGTGCGTATAAACAAGCGCTGCCTTGTGTATACGCACCGAGTACTCGGCCGAGAGCACTGTCTCGCCCGTTTTACTCGGTACGTATGATCAAGGCATAAATAGAAACTGTATAATTCTTTTTTTTTATGTTTATTGTTGTTATCTGGGCCATGTACAGCGTAAGAACTATAGTTTTCTCTCCTGTGGACATTAATTTAGCGACTCCGAGTGAGTAAACTTCATATTTATTTAAAACGGGCCTTACGTTGGCCAGGCGTCCCTTACGCCGATGTAGACTTGGCTAAAAAATATTGGCTGTAGACCCTTGACTTTTGCCACGTTCACAGGAAATGCGAAAAAAATTGTATTGCCCTTTGATCAATTATAACTGTAGATCCACAGTCGCGCGCCCGAAAATGTCCGAGCCAAATGAGCGCCACTTTGATAAAAGTGGCCTTCTTTTTTCTCAGTACGTTGCATGAAATTGTCAAGTTTAGCTGTCAAGTGTCAACCGAAATTCGACTGTAATGAAGTAAAGACTAGGTTCAAATTTCTGTGTAGGTGATGATTTTAATTGTTATGCAAACAAATAAAAAAGTTCGGACATTTTTTGAAGGGGATATAATTGATCAAACGTATGGCCCATCTATTTTCGAAGTCACTTCGCCAAATGTCGGAAATATGACAGTGTCTACCATTTCAAAAAAATTAAACTGAATCAACAAAAAAAAAATCTCTTAAAATTTCACGAGATTTGTTTGAGTATTATACGACCTGTAGAGAGCAGACAGACATACGAAAGCATATTTGCCCAAACGGAGATGCTTCGCTAGCGAATCACGCTCGCTCGGTTCATAAAGGTGTGCCTGTGAACAGTGGCGTAGCTAGTTAACCAAAGGCCCTGGGGCAAAAATAAACTAGGGCCCCAACCCGTGTTTGTTTACATGATACAACAAGGATGATTGCACTTTAATTTCACTAGACATCGCGCGCTTGTAAATTCACTAGTAGCGTTTTATAGCTGCGTTTCTCATAGGTCCGCGTTTATAGTTTGTAAGTCAGAGTCCGAGGGGCCCCCTGAGCTTGGAGGCCCCGGTGCACTGCCCCGCTTGCCCTACGGTAGCTACGCCACTGCCTGTGAAGTGTGAACTCATAAACTTAATGTCCGCAAAACACATAAACCTTCGTGTAAACGAGTTTTATCTTCGCGACTCTCATTAAATTTAAAAGGTGTAAAGAGTACTTTAAAAAAAACAACTCAGTCATCATCATCATCCCAGCCTATATACGTCCCACTGCAGGGCATAGAACTCCCAGAACGAGAAGGCTTGGACTGTAGTTCCCACGCGGGCCCAGTGCGGATTGGGAAATTCACACACACCATTGAATTTCTTCTCAGGGTATGCAGGTTTCTTCACGACGTCTTCCTTCGCCGTTAAGCTCACGGTAAGTTTTAGATGTAATGTCGCACATAAATTCCGAAAAACTCTAGAGTTTCAAGCCTGGACTCGAACCCACGGCCCTCTTCTTGAGAGGCCATAGGTCAAACCACTAGGCCACCACAACTTCTATTCTTTTTTTTATTCTTCCACGAAAACTAGTTTACTATTAATAATAATTTATTGGAAACAGAATTACCAGTAGAATGACAACACCATGGGGTTAACGGACTCTTTTCGGGACAATGGCTATAAGGCTGCGTATCCTCCACAGATGCGTAGCGAAGCTATTATGAAACTGTGGGCCGGAGTGTGACTCTCTAAAGCAGTGATACTCAAGTGATCATTTAAAAAAATGGCTTAATAAAAACAAAAACACGATCGCTTCCTTTGTGTAACGATACAATGGGTAACTTTCGTTACTCAAAGGAATCAATGAAGTTTTGTTTTGTGGCCTATATACGTCCCACTGCAGGGCACAGACCGCTCAGAATGAGGGCTTGGGCCGTAGTTCCCACGCGGGCCGAGTGCGGATTGGGAATTTCACATACACCATTAAATTTCTTCACAGGTATGCAGGTTTCCTCACGATGTTTTCCTTCACCGTAAAGCTCATGGTAAATTTCAAATGTAATTTCGCACATAAATTCCGAAAAACTCAGAGGAGCGAGTGACCATTGGTCAAACCGCTAGGCTAAGGCTTTCTTGGCAGTCTATATCTTAATGTATTGGCAGTCTGAAATTGCAGTTAAGTTGCAGTTGAATTGCAGTCCATCTGTAACGGCCCTTAGAGAATCACACAGCAGATGAATGGTGTGAGGATAAGGGAATGTTTGTCAGGAACAAAGAGCACACCTATTTACAACAGACACAAAGCGAGGCTAAGAAATTTAATTACCTAACTCATTAATCAATCAATCACTATCTGTGAGATCCTGTAATTGGCTCTGTGTTACTATTGACAATACCTATTATGTTATATGCTGTTGGTTCTCCTTAATTTTTTTTTAGTTAGCCTATTTTTGTGTCCCACTGCTGGGCAAAGGCCTCTCCTCTCTTGCTCCACTCCTGCCTATCAAAGGCGAGCTCCCGCCATCCCACATTAATTAATAAATAAATAAATTAGTGGATTTTTTCCTCGCATCGCTTAACTACCTCGTATCTAGTGGTCACACTGCCTAAGCAACAGTCAAAACAAACTGACGCCATAGATTGGAAGCCATCAGACGTCGCGTCTAGACGGTTCAGATGTTAAAATGACAAATAAAAATAGTTTTTACAATAGTCTTTCAGTAAACACTGTATTTGATGTTTTCTAGCCGACTTCAAAAAAAGACGAGGTTCGACTGTAAGGGGCGATACAGAGCGTCTGCATTCCAACTGCAACTGCCGGCTGCCCGTACATTTCAGTAGCAGCTAGCGTGCAGTTTGCGTGCTGTTTTGCAGACTGCAATGCCAGTGTAATGGAAAATGTATGGGCAGTCGGCAGTTAGCAGTTACGTTGCAGTTGGGATGCAGTTTCGTCTGTAATGGCCCTGAGTTTCATACTTTCTAGCCGACTTCAAAAAAGGACGATGTTCAACTGTGATTTTTTACAAACTTTTATTTAACTTGTTTGTAAGTATGCTTGTTAAGGTCAAAATCTTGCAAAGAGAATTAAACCTACTTCTTTCTAGTGATCGGAGTGACTTGAAATTTGACATGTGACATTGAACCTTATTGAAAGGAATTTCTTGGTCGGCTATATTGTACGGTCGAGCAAGAAAGTGGTCTACCAGATTTACCAAAAGTTTCTGTGACATCTAAATATCCCTAAGTCACTGTCATCATGTTATTGCAAGGGAAAATCGACCTCGTTGTATCATGACGTGCAAATGAACTTCGACCGCAGGGGGGTAGACCATATTTTTGAAGATAAGCTAAAGGCAACTCCCGTAGTATATGCTCAGAGCGCAGGTGGCACGAACAAAATGCTCCGACCTACGAATGCATCCGAATTTATAGAACAAGGTAAGCTTGGAACGAGTAGTGCTGCAATTTCTATGCTGGGAGCGTTGGTAGCAAAACTATTATTTCAATTCAAAATACACCAGACCCAGGCCATGCAGATGGTATCCAAAAGGAGGATGTGTCCTCCCGTCCTCCCTTACCTTACTATAAGTCCTCCTTTTTGCAAAAAGACGTCGTGGAATGAGCATTTTCACTGATTAATACTCAATGGAGCAGTCAGTTAAATCTTTGATTTTCACTCATTACATCTTCAAAAACATGACATGTAGATTTGCATAATTATTAATTGAAAAACCAACTACTTCTTGCAAAAATTGGGAGCTCAGCTAAATATGATTACATAATATATATATAAAAACTCGCTTAATTGTAATTGTCCTCCTTTTTTACAGAAAATCCTCCTTTTTAGACCAATCTGCCCTCCTTTTTGAAATTATCATCTGGCAAACCCCAGGACCGGACCGATAGCCTATAGTCACTTCGCCCTAGTGGTTAGAGAACCTGACTACGAAGCTTGAGGTTCCGGGTTCAACTCTCGGTCGGAGCAGATATTTTGTGTGAAAAATACGAACGTTTGTGCTCAAATCTTGGATGTTCATTTTTTTTGTATGATACCTAGAAGGAAAACGAGCAGGCCAGCAATCACCGCCGCCGATGGACACCTACAACGCAAGTTGAGTTATGGATGCGTTGTCGGCCCTTTGAGAAAAGAGTAGGCTCGTTTTTCGAAGATCCCCAAGTTGTGTGTTGTAATACGTATATAAGTCTGTTATTTATCTATATAAGTATGTTTTTCAGTGGCGATCCTTACATAGAACCCCAAAAGCCGGGCTTGCCTTATAAATCTCAAATCAAGATTAAAAATAAAAGCCAAACCTCGTCCAAACGAAAAAAGTTCTAATAAAATCACTTTCATAATAACGCGCTTTATTTTACGTAAAATACCAAGAATTGCATAACAATCCGCGGGCTTTTACGGGGCTTCGAAACGCTCTCTTCATACTTAGGAAAACGTTAGTTTTGCAAATATCTATGTATAGCTGCATATATAGCGCTTTCTTTGCAATTTTGAATCTGGCTTACGGTGTGAAGTTTGCTGCGTTTGGTTTAGAACGCGAGTGCGCGGACGAGATGAATAACTTCACGATTGTTTAAATCGAATCGTGGGCCATACCATGCAAGGCGTTGTAAAATGCGTGAATTTATGTAATTACAAAATAAATAGGTATTCTTGTTTTAGTGCGTTGCTGCGTGTGAGAATGAGTCTGTAAAATTTAAAATTCTGTCTAGTAATAGAATGAAGTGTGCTTTGGTAAGCTTGCCCAAACTGAGTAAAGCGGCAACAAGATGGATTTACCTACATTAAATTATAAAAAAATACTAAAACATATCTCTCGGCTTGCCATAGCCTGATACCCTAGGCACGCCACTGATGTTTTTATAAGCTTTTATTTAATTCACAATGTTTGTAAGGTTTAAGTTGGAAAACTTTAAGTTTCAGTGGTCAAATTGACATGAAATTTGGTGCTTAAATAGAGCTACGATGATAGTACAATAATTAGAAACCAACAGCGAAAAAAACTTGTTAACAGAAAAAGCGATTTGGGATTTACGCTGCCAACTGTACATCCATGCATCTTTCCGCGTTCAGTACAGTTAGATCAAGCGATACAGTGCTACAAGGTTTACTACAGACTTGGTCGACCTACTTCTTCAGTTAAGAATAGCCGGTTAAAAGCTTTTTAACTTTTGTAACGCATTCTGATAGTTTTATTTATATTTAAAGAGAACGTATAATTCTATTGATGCATAGTCGACTGAATAAAAGCTTTAGCATTTTTTATGACAGTTTCTCCATCAAAATACAAACAATAAGGCTGATTGTCACATTGAGTTGTAAGCGAAAATAGCCTTTGATTTAAATCTTAATAAGGTCTCATTTACTGGAAGCATACTAACTAACTACCACAGAATCAAAAGAAGCTACCGAATACATACCAGACAAAGGATATTTTTAAAGCTAGTCATATTTTCAGTAGTTACAGTAGAAATTGTGACATATAATGAAGTCAATTGAAGGTTGAATTTGCAACTCAATGCATGTGGTCGCTAAATCGCCTCTAACCTTAGGGTGGTAAAGGAATTTCGTGGTCGACTATAATACAAATACAAAAGATGCGAAATTTTACTTTTGATCAACGGCTGTTATGAACTAAATCCTGGCACGTGGCACAACTGTTAAGTTTCTGAAAATTGACAATGTGACCCATAGGAAAAAAATCGGATCCTATTGTTTCCCATAATTTTATTTGCCACAATTCCACTTGTCATATCAACGTTCGCCATAATATTCTACCATGTACCTAAAAAAAAATGTGTAGTATATAAAAATCTCGTGTCGCGGTGTTTGTTATCGAACTCCTCCGAAACGGCTCGACCGATTTTTATGAAACTTTTTTTTCTACATTTGGTAGCTCTGAGAATAGGTCGTAGGCTATTTTTTATACGCCTAATATGGCGAAACAACGTTTGCCGGGTCAGCTAGTAAAAAATAAACTCAGAGGTGCGAGTCCGACTTCAAACCCACGAGCAACTAAGGGCCGATACCTTTGATCAATTATAACTGTAGATCCACAGTCGCGCGCCCGAAAATGTACGAGCCAAATGAGCGCCACTTTGATAAAAGTGGCCTTCTTTTTTCTCAGAACGTTGCGTGAAATTGTCAAGTTTAGCTGTCAAGTGGAGTTTTGCCGCTACCGAAATTCGACTGTAATGAAGTAAAGACTAGGTTCAAATTTCTGTGTAGGTGATGATTTTATTTGTTACGCAACCAAATAAAAAAGTTCGGACATTAATTGATCAAAGGCCGATACAGACAGACTGCATTCCAACTGCAACGTAACTGAGAAATGCCAACTGCCCATACATTTTCCATTGCAGTTGCATTGCAGTCGGCTAAACTACGCGCAAACTGCACGCTAGCTGCTACTGAAATGTATTGGCCCTAAATAACTTAACTTTTATTTTGACGGTAAGAAAACTTGATTCCAGTGCCTCTACCATGAGTCACACTAGTTTACAGTGACCGTACTCGCTAGCGACGGCGTAAGTGATTTGTATGGAGAATTGTACTTCAGTAAGTGACCGCTAGAGGCGCTGTACACAATTCTCCATACAAATCATTTACGCCGTCGCTAGCGAGTACGGTCACTGTAAACTAGTGTAACTCATGGTAGAGGCACAGCTCGTACAAACGAGTGTGAGATGCCATAATATTACGGGTCTAGTTACCTAAATGTTTCATGGTTAGTAATTTTATAATTACTTTATATTAATAGCATGGCGTGCTGTGTAAGCGTTTATGGTAAATGCAATTAGCTCACTACACGTTGGAAGTAGAAACTATACTATACACTTAATTAATACTAGCTTTTGCCCGCGACTCCGTCCGCGTGGAATTAGTAATTTGGGCAGCTTAGTTTTATTAACCAATTTGCTTTTTCTTCAATTATGGCTCTCCCCCCGAAATAAAAAAGAAATACCCCCCCCGCAACCCCCGCAACCCCCCCCCCCCCTCTCCGACCCCCCACCGACCCCCCCCCCCCGCACACCCGCGTTCACATTCCCCACCGTACCTACTCCCAAGTCACTACTTCTAAAAACTGAACTAAAACAATTACTTTGCTCACCCGCGACCTTACAATAGTTACGTTTATGCAAGAAATGTGTGTTCATGCAGTTCCTCCACCTCCACACTGGACTGGACTGGAGGAACTGCATGAACACACATTTCTTGCATAAACGTAACTATTGTAAGGTCGCGGGTGAGCAAAGTAATTGTTTTAGTTCATTAATATGGACCTCCGCAAAGTAACGCCTGATTCAATAAATTATTCTAAAAACTGTTCTATAAATTCTTAAAATAGACGTATCTTTCTTATTTGTGAACCGATTCAAATGAAACAAACACTAAATGTTAATCCAAGAAAATACCAACATATCAGTGAAAACCGCATCCTTCTAGGTTAAGCAGTTTCTGAGATTAGCGCGCACAAACGCACAGACAAACAGACAAACAGACAATCAGACAATCAGATAAACAGACAAACAGACAATAATTCTAAAAAACATTGTTTTGGGTTCTATTGCGCTAGTAAATAGCCCTAGTGACAGTTTTTCTCAAATATCTTCAATGTACAGACACCGACTTGTTACAGATTTATTATATGTATAGATAAGTTATATAATTATGAGTTGATTTTAAGGCCATTCATTATTAATAAAAAAAGACTTATTAATTGAAAAACAGTTGAATTTCGGTAGAAAAAAAAATGATAAATAAGAAATTAATCATTAAAAATGCTTTTTTATTAACTATAATATTGAATTATAACAAAAAAATTAAAAAACCGGTTTTTTTATCTAATAAGGTTCTTCAGTGAGGTAGCTTCGCTTTTTTTATGGTACCTCCCCTACACACGCAGGCTTTTTTTTACGTCTACCTATCTATGGAGTGTCGTTCGATAGATCTTTTCAAAATATTGCAATTTTGCGTAAATAATTTTTCGACTCAGATCCGATTGTAAAATATTAATTTTCCCATTTTCCCATCCAGCTAAATGATTGTTCATGGATACGTAAAAAAATCCCGGTATTCAGTTTCTTTAAAAATACAAACAAAGGATTATGAAACTAGCACAAAGAACCGTACCGCAGTGTAAAACTGCAAGGCACCTGCAAACCTCGTTACAAAAACTATTCGCGTACAATTTAAAATTTACGATGCAAAAACTTCAAAACGACATGATTAATAGATAAACTACACGCTACCATAACAAACCTTCGTGACAATCCAACAACACTACACAGCACTCATCACTTTAAACACAGAAAAAACCACTTCTGCGACACAAAAAAAGCAAATTCAACTAATTTAATAGGCAACACTAAATCTGTTTTAAATTTCGAAAACAAAAGAGCGCGCGAGAAGCCAGCATTTGCGTGTGAAATGCCGCAGGCGACTGGAGCGAGCACTGCAAGGCTATAAAGCTTTCGGGGGAAACTTAGGGTTGCCAGCGGGATGGAAAAACTCCCGGAATTTGGGGTATTTTCATTAGGGTCAGAAAGATTGTGTTATTAAATTTCTTTTTGAAGTATTTTTAACTGTAAGTATTAAAGTTGGTAAGTATATGTATTGTATACCGCAAAGTTACAGCAACGTGATAACGTACTACTTTATTCGATTATCATCATCCCAGCTTATATATACGTCCCACTGCAGGCCACAGGCCTCCTCTCAGAATGAGAAGGCTTGCACCGTAGTTCCCACGCGCGCCCAGTGCTTATTACGTATTACGAATAACTTTATTCAATCATCATCATCATTCCATCCTATATAACTGCGTCCCACTCCAGGGCACAGACCTTCTCTCAGATTGAGAGGGCTTGGACCGTAGTTCCCACGCGGGCCCAGTGCGGATTGGCGACTTCACACACACCATTGAATTTCTTCGTGGGTGTTTGCAGGTTTTCTCACGATCTTTCACATGAATTCTGAAAAACTCAGAGCTTCAGGCCCGGTATTGAACCCACAATCCTCTGCTTGAGAGGCTCAAGGTCAAACCAATAGGCTATCGCGACTTAATAAGTCGACAACAGAAGGTTTTACCGCCCAGCCACGACATCGCGCGTTTGGCGGCGCGGCAAGCGTTTTATCAGTACATTGCGTGTGCCGCCAGGTAACCACTGTACAGCGAGCGTCTCGGCCGCGCAATGAACACAGAAAACGCTTGCCGGTCCGCCAAATGCGCGATGTCGTGGCCGGGCGGTTATCGCTTACTAGCTGGTGCCCGCGACTTCGTACGCGTTAATCATTGATGCTCCGCTCCTATTGGTCGCAGCGTGATGTTATAAAGCCTATAGCCTTCCTCGATAAATGGACTATTCAACACAAAAAGAATTTTTCTATTTCAACCAGTAGTTCCTGAGATTAGCGCGTTCAACCAAACAAACAAACTATAACCAAGATATCTACATAGTATAAAACAAAGTCGCTTCCCGCAACGGATTTTTATGCGGTTTTTTTAATAGATAGAGTGATTCAAGAGGAAGGTTTATATGTATAATACATGCATATATAATATAGTAGAGAAACACTAACAATTTTAGAGGTTTCTAATGTGATATCGTAACAAAACACATTTTTTTGCGCTTACATTGCAAACGCTGGCTGAACCCTACGAGATAGATCCAAATAATGTACAATAGTATTGTACACCTTAAAAGTAGTATCAGCATTGCACCCGTGCAAAGCCGGGGCTGGTCGCTAGTTTATTACTAAATCAACCTTGGCCTTTCTGATCGGATTTGATAGGTAATCGCCAATGAGCAGCCCCCGTCCGAGTCGTAGTAATTGCGAATTAACGACGCTAATTTGTAATTAAACTGCAAATGCGTTAGACGGCAGGGGGGTGACTTTGGTATAAGCTTTAGAGTGCGCGCAGACAGAGAGCGGTCTGGAGTTCTGAGTTCGGAGTTCTGCGTTCTTTCGAATGTACTCAGTCTCTTACGATAACGCACACAGCAGGCGGCTGGAACTCTCGAGCGGTCAAAACACAGAACTCTGAACGCCGAACTCGGAACTCCAGACCGCTCTCTGTCTGCGCGCGCTCTTAACGTATTTCCAGAGTTAGTTGTTAATGTGTAACGGTTAATTACATTAGATTTATTTGCTAAGAGAAGATGTGACTATACAAGTCATGTTAAAATGAAAGATGGACACCTATATGTACTCGTATGCAAGCACAATATAGTGTAATTTAATCTGTGATACTGACTTAAGGAATAAAATAAATAAATATAAATAAATATTAGGGGACAATCTTACACAAATCAACCTAGTCCCAAACTAAGCAAAGCTTGTACTATGGGTACTAGACGACGATAAACATACTTATATAAATAAATAAATACTTAATAAATACATAGAAAACATCCATAACTCAGGAACAAATATTCGTGCTCATCACACAAATAAATGCCCTTACCGGGATTTGAACCCAGGACCTCTTGCTTCGTAGGCAGGGTCACTACCAACTAGACTAAAGCGGTCGTTAAAAACCGTTCGTTGAATATTTTCCATAAATGTTCAGATATTTATGATATTAATAACCTAACTAATATTTATGATATTGAGAATAAGTCGTTGCTTCGCCCTAGCAGAGTCCATGTAGCACAGAAATATCTATTTTTCATCTTGTAATACCATGGTTGCAACGAATAAATGAATGAATATGAATAACTGCGTCGATACTTTTGACAAGCTTTTGACGTTTTGTGCTTTCCGATATTTTTGCCTAGTTGTATGCAGTTCGAATTTATTGAAAATTGGCTGCTCTCATATATATGACAGATTGAATGTATTGATCTGGGGGCACGGCAGTGGCCCCGCCAAGTCGAGCAAAACAAAGGCACGGCCGTACCATCCTTTTCTCGAAGCCATTTAAGTAGGCTATTTTCAACCTCTTGTAATTTCGTGTTGGCTATAGCTAGAACCCTGAATATTAAGTTGGCCAAGCCATTTTGTGTACTAAAAAAATAAATAAGTATATATAATATTAAAGTGGTCACTATAACATGTTGTTAGTAAATAAGCAAGTCAGTGGAAAACGAGTTCCATTGACACCTCCGGTACTGACTAAGATAACCGACTTGGTTAAACATTGCATCTCAAAATTTTTTTGCAGTAGGTATAAGAACTGCCTAGCGAGACTTTCATCTTTTTACATGTAATGTTTTCGAAGGGATATTATTAACCTTATCTAGTGTAACGAATTCATTGAAATTTAATGCTGCTCCGAAATATTTGAGTACTCGGTACCTCGCCCGCTACTATACCAGGGTGAACTGTTTTCATTGCAAATATCATGTTGAAATTGGTTGTGAAAAGGTTCCACCACGGTACGCGATTCAGTTTCTTTGACTGTACCTAATAAAGGTAGAGGCGTGGGTGTAACACGCGCGGATGGCTTAACCTTAATGAATACCTAACATTTCCTGTAATTAAACCATGTAGGTAATTTAAACTGTTTTAGGTACTTCCATTACAGACCCTTAGTTTCTTTAAACGAATAAATTAAAGGGTCAGGTCAAAGGGCCTTTTCAAAAAAAAAGTGAGCCCTTAATTTTTTTCAAATGAGGAACTTTGGGTTTTACTTACTCAGAATGAAGAGCGAAAATGTCCCAAGAACGGGGTACACTGTTTTTGGAAATTCCCCAAAGTGACTTTGGTCTTTGGTCACAAGAGTAAAATAGTACATTGTGCATCTAGGGCCGTAAGTAGGCGGAGGGCTTTTAATGACTCGAGTTTGTAATTCCCTTACTGCCCGTGATACACATAATGATTTTCAACACATTGCGAGAAAAAAAATCCAAAAATAAAATTATTTTGTCTCTAAACACTTAAAATGAATAAAATAATGGTTACCCGCCAATACAGATTGTCAATTTTTTCAAGTCATCTACCATACATAGTGTAAACTGTGTTTTAGTTTAGAATTCGAAAGGTCATACGGCCAGATTCTGCCAACATGTTTAAAAAAATATTTTTACTAAAATTATTGCAAAACTATTTGATATAAATTTAAAATATAAAAATAACGAATTTTCATGAAGCGTAGATAAGTTTTGTGTTGTTAAATTTGGGTTATAGCTAAGTTTTAAAGATAATAAAAAAAACGTTGGCTGACTTGAAATCTCCTTAGTCTGAAATGACTTGTTTACAAATTTTAAAACTAAAGTTAGAACTCCCTTGGGTAGAAAAACTGTACGTAAATCCATAACTCCCTTAAGAACAATTGAGGCCCTTGTCATTTAGTATACAGGCATGGAATAAGACCATTGACGAGCAAGTGTGATGAAATAGAATATAATACACTTGGAGTTGCCCCCGCTCGGTATCTTATGGGAGCGCTCCGATCTCGGTCAATCGGTGAAACGAACTAGTTCGGTCTTTTAGTTCCTTTAGCTCAGAAGGAAACTTTTGAAATTGAATTTAGTCGTGATTTTGAATCCCAAAATTACCCGATAAAAAAAGGAAAAGATACACTTTAAATTGAAAATGTTAATTTTCCCTGGACTGTACATTCTAGCTATACCTACTTCGTTTTTTTTAGCATTAGAAATAGGTTAAACAATCTTGATGAGTCTTTTTAGCATTAGAAATAGGTTAAACAATCTTGATGAGTCTTTTTAGCATTAGAAATAGGTTAAACAATCGTGATGAGTCTTTTTAGCATTAGAAATAGGTTAAACAATCGTGATGAGTCTTTTTAGCATTAGAAATAGGTTAAACAATCGTGATGAGTCTTTTTAGCATTAGAAATAGGTTAAACAATCGTGATGAGTCTTTTTAGCATTAGAAATAGGTTAAACAATCGTGATGAGTCTTTTTTAGCATTAGAAATAGGTTAAACAATCGTGATGAGTCTTTTTTAGCATTAGAAATAGGTTAAACAATCGTGATGAGTCTTTTTTGTGGAAAACGCTTTTAAAAAAATAGTAACCATTGATTATGAAACCAAAATAATGTAAATGACCATAATATGTCCTTTCTAATTGTCACATATTTGCTGTGATTAATTTTTCAAAACTGTTTTTCAATCAAAAGACGCGTCAAGATCACTTAGGTTACGGTCAAGTGCAAAAATTAGTATCGATTTAATCCTCCCATCGTTACATACCTATACCTTAATTCGACGACATAAGAGCTATGGGACATATTTAGGTACTAGCTTTTGCCCGCGACTCCGTCCGCGTGGAATTAGTAATTTGGGCAGCTTATTTTTTTTATCCAATTTGCTTTTTCATCAATTATGGCTCTCCTTAGTTCATCGATATAAAAAAATTACCCCCCCCCCCCCCCGCACCCCCCCCCCCCTCACCGACCCCCCCCCGAACCCCCCTGCACACCCGCGTTCACATTCACCACCGTACCTACTCTCCAGTCACTACTTCTAAAAAATGTTCTATAAATTCTTAAAATAGACGTATCTTTCTTATTTGTGAACCGATTCAAATGAAACAAACACTAAATGTTAATCCAAGAAAATACCAACATATCAGTGAAACCGCATCCTTCTAGGTTAAGCCGTTTCTGAGATTAGCGCGCACAAACGCACAGACAAACAGACAAACAGACAATAATTCTAAAAAACATTGTTTTGGGTTCTATTGCGCTAGTAAATAGACCTAGTGACAGTTTTTCTCAAATATCTTCAATGTACAGACACCGACTTGTTACAGATTTATTATATGTATAGATATAGATGAGCAAGTTGCGTGCACCGATATTTTTACACTTAACTGTACCTTCTTTCTAATGCTAAAAAACCGAAGTACCTATAAGCTCGAGCAAACGTAGCTTTTAATTATAGATCCAAGCGCTCTGTAATGAACTTTTTGTCACCGGGGCGAAAATAATCTTTACTCATGAAACACGGCGCCGCCGCGTGACGGAGATGCTATTGTTCTCCCATATGCTTTCTGATACGCGATTAGATTTAAAGTAGCTGTTTACGAAAAGTCCCGCTATCCCGCGAGAACTATACTATTTTCCGGGATAAAAAGTAAGTATCCTATACATATATTAATCCAATAACTATCTGTGTGCCAAATTTCATCAAAATCCGTGATACCTGATTTACACTCTCGCCTCGTCACCTCGCCTCGCGCCTCGCCTCGTCGTCTCGCTCCGGACGCGAGCCTCAAAATCAAGGCAAATCACGAGACGAGGCGCGAGGCGCGCCTGTTCACACTCTCGTCTCGTGGCTCGTCCCGCAGTTCGTCTCGCCACTCGTACGCGAGTGTAAACCACAGGTCAAACCGTTTTAGCATAAAAGAGTAACAAACATCCATACATCCATACAAACTTTCACCTTTATATATAACAATATTGGGATTCAAATTTTATCGCATTTAACGTTGTATTTTAAATTTAAATAACTTTTTGCTAAAAATAATTGTCTTTTTTGCTGACTACTTGCAATGTCATACAAACTACATACTTACGCGTAACAACTTTAAAGTCGATGCTATTAACCGTAATCAAGATAAATAGAATACATAAATATCTAAATATACATATATTAATATACTTATGCAAATACGCATACACACGAAACTGACGAAACATAGAACACACAACATATATTCTTAAGAGGAACTGTCAAGCCAGTACGCCCTTAAGAAGTTCCGCAAGACGGCAACTGACTGAATATCGGAATAAAATGGAGCCTGTGTTATTCCAGAAGTCCAGCTATCTACATATTAAACTCCATCCAAATTCGTTCAGCCGTTTTAGCGTGAAATAGTAACAAACATACAAACTTCGTATTTATAAGTAGGATATACTGTAATTACCTAAATACCTGGCAAAAACAATCTATATATATAAAATTCTAAACTGACTGACTGTTGATATATCAACGCACAGCCCAAACCACTGGACTTAGAGACTTGAAATTTTGCACATAGAATCCTTATACAATGTAGGCATCCACTAAGGAAGGATTTTCGGGAATTCTCACGGGAACGGGAAAAAACGGGATTTATATATTCGATTCCGAGTGACCGTATCTCTGAAACTATAATAACTAGACTCTTCAAATTTGATACACAAGTAGGTATTACATTAGTTAAAACATCTATTACAGGATTTTTCAAAATTCCTACGGGATAAGGAAAAAAACTTGATTTATATATTCAGTTCAACGGAATCCTATGAACTATAATTACTAGACTCTTCAAATTTGGCATAGAAGTAGGTAATTATAATAGTAAAAAACAATTTTAAGGATTTTCGGAAATTCCCACGGGATAAGGAAAAAACGGGATTTTTCGTTTTACTGGTCGTAGAAAGCTTAAATTCGGCATGTAGGTTGCTTGGGGAGTGTAGAGGAGCATTGAGAGAGGAATTTCCAAAATTCCCACGGGAACGGGAAAAAGAGATTTTTCGTTTTTGTGATCGTAGAAAGCTGAAATTCGGCATGTAGGTTGCTTGGAGAGTGTAGCGGAGCATTGAGAGAGGACTTTCCAAAATTCCCACGGAAACGGGAAAAAACGGGATTTTTCGTTTTACTGGTCGTAGAAAGCTGAAATTCGGCATGTAGATTGCTTAGGGAGTGTAAAGGAGCATTGAGAGAGGATTTTCCAAAAATCCCACGGGAACGGGAAGAAACGGGATTTTTCGTTTTCTGGTTGTAGAAAGCTGAATTCGGCATGTAGGTTGCTTGGGGAGTGTAGAGAAGCATTGTGAGAGGACTTTCTAAAATTCCCACAGGAACGGGAAAAAACGGGATTTTTCGTTTTACTGGTCGTAGAAAGCTGAAATTCGGCATGCAGGTTTTTTGGGGAGTGTAGAGGAGCATTGAAAGAGGACTTTCCAAAATTCTCACGGGAACGGGAAAAACAGAATTTTTCGTTTTACTGGTCATAGAAAGCTGAAATTCGGCATGTAGGTTGCTTAGGGAGTGTAGAGGAGCATTGAGAGAAGATTTTCCAAAATTCCCACGGGAACGGGAAAAAACGGGATTTTTCGTTTTACTGGTTGTAGAAAGCTGAATTCGGCATGTAGGTTGCTTGGGGAGTGTAGAGGAGCATTGTGAGAGGACTTTCCAAAATTCCCACAGGAACGGGAAAAAACGGGATTTTTCGTTTTTCTGGTCGTAGAAAGCTGAAATTCGGCATGCAGGTTGTTTGGGGAGTGTAGAGGAGCATTGAGAGAGGACTTTCCAAAATTCCCACGGGATCGGAAAAAACAGAATTTTTCGTTTTACTGGTCATAGAAAGCTGAAATTCGGCATGCAGGTTGCTTAGGGAGTGTAGAGATTGAGAGAGGATTTTCCAAAATTCCCACGAGAACGGGAAAAAACGGGATTTTTCGTTTTACTGATTGTAGAAAGCTGAATTTGGCATGTAGGTTGCTTGGGGAGTGTAGAGGAGCATTGTGAGAGGACTTTCCAAAATTCCCACAGGAACGGGAAAAAACGGGATTTTTCGTTTTACTGGTCGTAGAAAGACGAAATTTGACAAGTGGGTTCCTTGGGGAGTGTAGAGGAGCACTAAGAAAGCATTTCCCGAAATTCTTACGGGAAAGGGAAAAAACGGGATTTTGCGTTTTACTGGTTGTAGAAAGCTAAAATATCAAAATTCATAAGTTCACACTGTAAATAGGCCGCAAAGGGCTCTTTAACCGAGTTCAAAAAAAGGAGGAGATTATGCATTCCACTTTATGTATTTTTTTTATGTAGGTATGTTCGCCGATTTCTTGGTCAATTGTTGACCGATTATAAAAATTATTTTTTATTCGAAAGAATACAATATACTCCTGAGATGGTTCCATTGTCACCAAATCAGGATCTGATGACGGGATCTTAGGGAAATCGAGAGCAACCCTCAAATTTGGTAGGCACGCTTTACGTTTTTCATATATTTTCTCAAGCTATTTAAGTGTTTGCGTCTGGTAGACATCATCTCATGTCGATGAGCTGATGATGGAAGGTAAAACTCCTTAACGGTTAGGAGTTGAGATATTTTTTCAAATATAGGTACGTATAGACCGATAGTTGTATTCTTTCAGGTTATCCGGGTGAGCTGATGATGGAAGGTTAAACTCCTTAACGGTTAGGAGTTATAGGAAGTTTCTTTAAATATCATATGCACGTATAGACCTTTAGTTGTATTCTTTCTGGTTATTCAGATGAGCTGATGATGGAAGGTATAACTCCTTAACGGTTAGGTCACACAACACCTTAACAAAATACTATAATATGTATAATATCAATGCTAAGTAGGTACCTACATAGCGCTTCCAGTTCTCAAGTTTCCGTAGAAGGTAAGAAAACATTGAATTATACCTAATGCAGGACAGGGGAAATTAATAATAGGTTTTATATTATTAACAAACCTGGTTATTTTAGTGCCCGCTTTCGAATAGTGAAAAACATTGTATATAAAGAAATACTGTAAAGGACCGTATCTACCTGAAGTTTAGTCGGGCTTGCTTGCTCGCTTACTTGCACGCTTTCTTGCACGCTTGCTTGCGTGCATGCATGCTTGCTTGCATGCTTGCTTGCTTGCCTGTATGCTTGCTTGCTTGATATCTTGGTTCATTGAAATACTCATGGTACACGCGAGCGAAGCCGCGGGCAAAAGCTAGTCTATTTATAAAAAAAGCCGCCATTAATAATGAGGTACGGCTACAAATAACGCATCTGAACAAGCATCGCTCTATCTATAGAACTAACAAGCAGTAGGAATAGAAATGCTATCGCGCGTAATTCCTTCCATAAACGAATTTGCTCTTGGAGCGGAGCGAGGGAGCCGAGCGGACTACTCGAAACTCGAAAATCGAAGTTCGTATCGCACGCATCGTCTTGCTCGCTCTTGTATTAAATACTATTAGTGTGAGAGGAATGGCACGATACGAAGTTCGAATTTTGCACTTCGTAGTATAAGGCCTGGAGCAAAGCGAGGAGATAATGCGGAGTGAAGTTGCGGACTGTATGTCCGTAGACGCGGAGGGTCTCTATAGTTTCACATAATTTAACAAGTCATAACATAATGTACCGTCCATTCTAATATTATAAATTCGAAAGTGTATCTGTCTGGCTGTCTATCTGTCTGTCTGTCTGTTACGTTTTCACGGTGAACAGATTTAGATGAAAAGTGGTATATAGATAGTTTGAGTCCCGGGAAAGGACATAGGATAGTTTTATCCCGGAAAATTGCACTGATCCCGCGGGATAGCGATAAACGAATTCCTCACAGACGGAGTCGCAGACAACAGCTAGTAATATTATAAAAGTGAAAGTGTGTTTGTTTGTTTATTTGTCCTTCATTCACGTCGAAACTGAGCGACGGATTGCCGTGATTTTTTTGTATAGACATAGTTGAAGGGCTGGAGAGTGACATAGGCTACTTTTTACCACGGGAAAATATCTCATTCCCACGGGAAAACACGTTTTAATCTACTTCAGCAGGGGCGAAGCCGCGGGCATCAGCTAGCTATTAATATAATAGTAATATTAGTGCGATAAGATGGTTTTTTAGCCATATGCGCTGCCCGTGTTTAGTTCACCTGACATTTCTATTCTATTTATGAGTTCTGTGTTCCAGACGGTCAGTTTAATAATATCGGGTGTTAGAATGAATCTTTGGCACGACATCGCGATACTTTGTTATGATTACGTTCTACGAAAACATATCGCAGCTTTATTTACCCGCTGCAACTACTTATTTTATTTCGGGTGCACTATTTGAATACTACAAAATATACTTCTTATAATATAAGTACCGTAAGTACTAAAACAAGCGGAGCAAAGCAGAAGCAAGCTCTATTCATTGTGCGAAAAATAATTGAAATTTACCACGAGCTTTACGGTGAAGGAAAACGTCGTGAGGAAATTGCACACACCTGAGAAGAAATTTATAATGGTGCGTGTGAAGTTCCTAATGCGCACTGGGCCCGTGTGGGAACTACGGCCCAATTCTGAGAGGAATTTCATTCTGAGAGGAGGCCTGTGCCCTGAAGTGGGACGTATATAAACCGGGATGATGATGATGAAGTACTAAATTATACCTAACTGCTAACTACCCTAACACATTCACTGCCAGCAACGCATATATGCCGCCTAGTGCCACTGTCTTAATTTTGCAGGCAATTGAACGCACATGTGCGTTAGGGGCATCTGACAAAGTCCTGAGTTAGACAGCAGGCAGCGAATGCGTTAACATTTTGTTGTGCATACATACTACAGTAACTAAATTACTTACGTCGTATTGTAGACGACCAGTACCTCTACCATGAGTTACACTAGTTTGCAGTGACCGTACTCGCTAGCGACGGCGTAAATGATTTGTATGGAGAATTGTACTTCCGTAAGTGACCGCTAGAGGCGCTGTACACAATTCTCCATACAAATCATTTACGCCGTCGCTAGCGAGTACGGTCACTGTAAACTAGTGTAACTCATGGTAGAGGTACAGATGGCCTAGTGGTTAGAGAACCTGACTACGAAGCTTGAGGTCCCGGGTTCGATTCCCGTGTCGGGGCAGATATTTGTATGAAAAATACAAATGTTTGTTCTCGGGTCTTGGGTGTTTAATATGTATTTAAGTATTTATTTATCTATATAAGTATGTTTATCCGTTGCCTAGTACCCATAACACAAGCTTTACTAAGCTTACTTTGGGACTAGGTCAATTGGTGTGAATTGTCCCGTGATATTTATTTATTTATTTATTATTATTTACGTCACGTTAACTATTTCTTTGAGTTCTGTACCTCAAAAGGAAGTTAGTTTATTGTAAAAAAAAACATGTTTAATAGAAGCTTTTTGCCTGTACTTTTAGTACTTGTAGGCGTGAAGAGTGGCACTTCTTTTGCATCCCATGGGAATTTGCACGTTCCCGGGGATAAAATATAGCCTAAGTCATTCGCTAAAAATATAGCTTTCAATAAAGGAAAGAATTTTTATAATCGTTTCCTTATTTAATGAACTAAAACAATTACTTTGCTCACCCGCAACCTTACAATAGTTACGTTTATGCAAGAAATGTGTGTTCATGCAGTTCCTCCACCTCCACACTGTACGAACACACACAAATCACATAAACCCAACCATCTGCACCACCAAGCTACACTGACGCGTTTCGAACTCGCCAGTTCGCCAGTTCGAAACGCGTCAGTGTAGCTTGGTGGTGCAGATGGTTGGGTTTATGTGATTTGTTTGTGTTCGTACAGTGTGGAGGTGGAGGAACTGCATGAACACACATTTCTTGCATAAACGTAACTATTGTAAGGTCGCGGGTGAGCAAAGTAATTGTTTTGGTTCATTAATATGGACCTCCGCAAAGTAACGCCTGATTCAATAAATTGTTTCCTTATTTATAAGTTAGGTACTTAATGCATTATGAAAAAGCACATGATCACGTCTTTTCTCTTTAAAACGTTAATTTAGACTAATCGTATACCCCAAAAACAATGAGAAATGACAATTTTCTTTGAGAGTAGCCTAGATTTCTACCACTTTTAATAGTTTTTCAGTATGGAATACATATAATTTTAAATCAACTTACAAAAATGACATGCCGTCGCACAGTGTAGATATTTTATTAACAAATTTACTGTACTTCACGTATAGGAAAACATATTTCTAACGCAAATAAATAGTAATAAAATGAAATTCTTTAAGGCTTGGGATTTAGTATTTAAACCAAAAGATAGACTAAAGAAAAATCTTCTAAAGACATTTATTTTTGGTGCTGTGATCAGGATTTGAACTCACATCTCATGGCTTACCCATGAACCGTGAAACCAGCGTCGAATGAATACAACTAGTAATTAAAAAGGATTATTATAATATGAAATCACGTTTAGTAGTTACCAAAACTAAAACTGTTCATTCATGAACTTGAAACTTATCAGAACGTGGCACACAACACGAATGGCCGGTTTAATATTATAGATTGTACAGAACGATACCGTATCCTCCCGCTTTAATTACGGTTGATTTAATCAATTTCACGAAAAAACTTTAGAACAAAGGAAACAAGATACTTTCATCCCGGTATACCACACGTGAGTTAGCAAAGGAGATTATAAAAATATAACCAGACATTACAAAGTGCGTATGACTAAAGCCCTTTTTAAAGCCGCAAGTATATTAGTACCTACTTGTCCTTTTTATAGCCAACGAGGTGACTATATGGCATTTAGGGACTTGGCACAAATGAGATCGTGAATCAATGCGAATTTAAAACTGATTGCCTTGGGAACTAATCGCATTTAGATTGTTACATAACATTTGGCTTAGAACAATTAAAACCTACGAAAAAGTTCATAGCTACATGTGTTACAAAAAAAATTAACAAAAATTAAATATAAAAAAATAATTTATGTAAATGCAAGAAAAGTACTTACCACATGCGTTTTTACGCACAAAAATCAAACATCTATCGTTGAACGCACTGATCACACATTTTCACTGCACTAAGTCCACTTAGAATCGTGCACTTTTTTCTCAAACGTTCATTCGGTGGCCTTTCCAATCGAAAAAGACTAATAATCGATTGCTACATCAAATCGAATTCGGTTATCAAATTGTCCGGCCTGCTTCAGCGCCGGACGGTTTGAATTTAGAACGAATGCTCTCGCGCACGCTTGCCGGCCGATTTCTAAATATAATTTCGCTGGGCGAGTATTTTCGGCCAGTATCAAATGGAACACTCTCAATGCTAATCTCATACAAACTTTGTAAGAAATTTCTTCTTAACCAAAGTTCAACATTGAGCGGTTGGTTGGTAATTATTTTGACTGGGAAATGAGTATAAGACAACCCGGGCGAACTGATTAATATTAGTAATTAGGTATAGGATACGTAAAAGTTGAAATTGCCTACTTAATTATTAATAAAAATAAATAAATATCACGGGACAATTCACACCAATTCACCCAGTCCCAAAGTAAGCTAGGTAAAGCTTGTGTTATGGGTACTAGGCAACTGATAAACATACTTATATAGATAGATACATACTTAAATACATATTAAACACCCAAGACCCGAGAACAAACATTCGTATTTTTCATACAAATATCTGCCCCGACACGGGAATCGAACCCGGGACCTCAAGCTACATAGTCAGGTTCTCTAACCACTAGGCCATCTGGTCGTCTATTCGTAGTCGTCGTATTAATAATTTTACGAAATGTCATGACTTTATGGAGGTTATATTGAATATTTATAATCGTATAAAATGTCAAGTCTTCGAATAATTATCATGAAAAAATAATAACTTTAAACTAAACCACCTATAGGTATGTATCTGCTGAAATATCTAGGATTAATTTTAAAATATCATCGTAATCATTATCATCATCATCCCAGCCTATGTATAGGTACGTCCTACTGCATGGCAAAAGCCTCCTTCATGACAGGACTTGGGCCGTAGTTGCCACGCGGGCCCAGTACGTATTAGGAACTTCACTTCACAAACACCATTGGACTTCTTTGCAGGAGCGTGCAGATTAGCTCACGATATTTTCCTTCATCGTAAAGTTTATGGTAAATTTCAAACATAATTATGCACACAAATTTCAAAAACTGATAAGTGCGAGTCCGGGCTCGAACCCACGACACTCTGCTTGAGAGGCATAGGTGAAACCACTAGGCCACCTCGACTTGTTTCTTTTGAACGCTAGTGTCGGCTATAGACGACAATATGTTAATACAATAATATTTCATTGTCACCTGATTTACAGATGCATGTAAAATATGAACTCAATCAGAAACCGGGAAGTGAGTCAAATTCAAATTGCAAGATTTGACCCGGTTTGAGGAGTTCCGTTGGCCATCTGCGGTCTTCTTCATCAGATCTAGTCTACCAAATATGAAACTTTCTGAATGCAAATGCTCGATTTGTCACCGAAAATTCTAAAATCGCTTTACATTTCCCTTGAACTTTTGAAGAGACCCTTTAATTCCTCATGGATCCCATCATCTGAACTGGATTCTAGTAGGTAACAACGGGACCAATCTAGAAGCATATGCTTTCAAACAACGAAAGAATTTTCCAAATCGGTTTTTAAATGACGGAGTTCTGAGGTAACACACGTTAAAAAAAAGAACATACAACCGAATTGAGAACCTCCTCCTTTTTTTGAAGTCGGTTAAAAATTAACCTACACGCATCCGCATAAGAATCAATTTTGTTCGTAACAGAAACGATGTGGCGTTTAAAAGATTAATCTTATATTTTAGAACGCCATGTATAAAATGAAATGTATTAGGTTCAAAATTAATGAATGAATACAGATATAAATAAATACTTTATTGTTTGTAACAAATGGCAGATTATAAGATAACACACTTACAAGAGAATTGAATCATACAATTTACAATTATCATTCAATTTGATACATGACAAGCCAAATGGTTGTTAGCGGGTACTGCCGTTTCGGCGAAAATTATTTCCCAAAATGATTAATTTGGCAAATGTTTATTTTTTCTGAAACCGTAAACTATTCAGGATATATTTCAGGACTATCCTGTAGGTTTGGTTAGGTTTGTTTTATAACAATCCTGAAAAGTTTACAGTTTCAGAAAAAAATAAGTTGCTGAATGAAACATTATGCGAAAAATTTTTCGCCGAAACATTGGTGAACCGGTTGTTAGCCATGCTTTTAACTAGGAATCTAATTTTATAACTAACCTCTTCACCGCCCCAGTCATCTAGTCGTGACGGCCAATGTAATTCCGCACACGCCAACGTCATCTATACAGAACTAATATTTCAACTCGAAATAAACCCTCCTACAATGTATTTTAAGTAGAAAATCGGTTTGTCATGTAACGTGGCGTGGCGTACAGAGCACGTCACTTTGTTTTGTGGCGGTGAAGAGGTAAAAATTCAAGTTACAATAACCGGCCGGTGCTCACTGACGGCATGGCACGGCGGGTTATGCGTGGCGTCATACCGCAGCATCTCTCGGCACGACGCGGCATCGTGGTATCAAAATAAAGTAACATGAATTGTAAACACATTGAAATAAGATTCAAATTAACTCGATTAGTAATAAAATCCTTTGCCATGACACGCCGTGCCGTGCCGGCAGTGAGCGCCGGTCCTTAGATGATAACGATGACACCGCCAATAAACTGACGTACATTTTATAAGCTGTCAAAACACGAGTCCATAGATTTCGTATGGCAATTGCTAGTTCTATGCCAACTGAATCGGCTATTTGTATTCTAAAGCAGCTAAAAATCAAACTTTGCATTTAATTGAAAATTAATCTGGTTTTCAGGGCAAGATTTTTTTCCACTTTCAAATTTAAAACTGACCCGTGACTGACCTCTAACCAAGGATGATATAGACTGGATTGGCAGTCGCCATAGTACGGATCGGCCGCGCTTTTTGTAGTTCGATTATTAAATCTAGACGGCGCTGAAATATAGCCAGAGGCTTTGAAGGCAAAACAATAAGACTACAGATATTTCATATCACTGTAAATGTATTATTATGCAATATTTTTGAAAAACGGTCTAGCTATAGAATCGCGTCTTGGGGTTATAGTTTGATGGTGTCATCAACCTCAATCGTTTACATACCAGCGAACGAAAAAAGCATAGGATCAAAACTAGCATCACAAAACGACACCACCTAAACTGTGTCAAAGAAGGTGGGGCATCAAAACTGTGTCAAACGGCTGTTTAGTTTGCACATGGCGGCGCAGCGTAACAGTTGTATGAAGTGGTCAGAAAAATAAAAAAATATGCCTTATTGTGCAGTGAAATGGTGTGTTAATCACTCTGGAAAACATAAAAAAAGATGGAATCACTTTTCATATGTAAATAAAGCCGTAAACATACATGTTTCATTTTTTAATCGTAATAGATTTTGTATAGGGATGGTGTTATGCAACCTTACATCATCAAAATGTTTATAGGTGAATGAAAGGTTACCTAAGATACCTATTAAACATTTAAATCTTTATTTGTTGAGATACATGGTTTCATGCACGCACATAACAATTTGTATACATTGTTCCAAAAAGGTAGCGCAATTTCATAAGTTTTCATACAGTTTAGGATTATAGTGCTAACAATGTTTTTTCTATTTATTGCAATTGATCTGGGTCATCCTAACTGGACTATTGATTCTACTTAGACTAATTAACTATACGAGAACAGTCAGAAATAAATTTATTTTTTAACAAAAACAAAAGGGACAAAAACTGCACTAAAAAGTAAGAAAATAACTGTGAAATTTAGCTATTCAAATAATATTACAGTGCAACAACTTTTGATAAAAGATAAATTGTAAGTAAATTAAAGAAATGAAATTACGCAGTTATCTTTTTATCGTTTAAGTGCAATTTTTTGGATTAGGTTTTATACGCATAGTGTTTAAAGGTATTAACACCTAATTAAGTTAGTTATCTTATGATATTTTAAATCAAAATAAAGCTTAAAATCAATCAAGCTTAATTACGACGATTTAGCCTACGAAAATGACTCTTCGTTGCATGCAACCATCCATCAGTTACGCGTTCTCACTGTCACCGCCATTTTAGACACATAAAATGTCAGAGCTAGGATACAATCCCAGCCATTCATTTTGAAATGGACCAATCACGTTTATTTGTTTTGGGTAATAGAAAATCGGCTGATATTTTAGCAATTTCTTATTGGTACTACAAGACGCATGCGTAGTTGGAATAATTGCCCCGTTTAAACTGGAATTTTGCAGGAAGCTCGCGTTCTATGCTTTTTTCGTTCGCTGTTACACACCTAGTTATTAAGTAAACAAAATGCAAACAAACATAATCATGAATAAAACCAAAACAGTGCTTTCATTTGACGAAAATAAAATGCCGTACCTTTTACCAACGCTGAATCACCCCAAAACATTCAGGCTATCCAGTGGGAATAGAGTTGTTACGGCACCACGCCACCAATCATAGTATCATAAACGCTTGTCAGCATTCGTTTGTATTTAAGTTATCTGTCTGCCAGACATAGACAAAACAAGTCTTTTTCTATATTAGTTATTTTTGAGACTAAAGACAATTATATGTATTTCTCGTGCTTAACTGTTCACATATATAAAGCAATCATTCAAAATTTTGTTCGAATCATCAAAAGTAAAAAAAGTGAGTGATTTAAATCTAATGATTATTTGATTTAATTTAATTTCAGGCATCCGGAAGTGAAAAGCATTTTAAGTATTTTTTTTTTATAATGAACGAATAAAAACGGAATAATAAAGAAAACCATTGAACGAAACGTAAATTAAGAAAACCTCTACATGAAATAAAACTTGCTGATGAAATACATAAAAAAAAAAACAAAAGAAGTAAATCACAAAGTAAACATTTACATTTTAACACAAGTAATCTTACAATAAATGATCACAGACAACCCAATCCTACATAAAGCGGCATCTTTTTAACCAAGAACTGAATCATTTACTAAAACTATATAAAAACTAGGACGAAATCAAAGCTTTAACCTTTACAACTATAGGTTAAAATGGCGATTTTCATGACGTTTGAAAGTGACCATAGCCCGTTTGCATAAGGTTCAATTGTTTTAGCAAGGTTGAGTACCTTGCAAAAACAAAGCGACTTTTTTCAGGCGTGGAATAAAGGTTAAAATTTAACCAAGGAACGATTCAAGCGTCAATTGTAACATCATAATTTAAAGCAAATAATTTAATTTAATGAAGAAAAAAACAGTTCAATCTGCAACGAATGGAAAATCAAGTGGCACTGTGTAATATGTTTATTTTGATCGTAACTAGGAATTTTAATAGGTAATTTCTACATTATGTGACAAAATTTGTTCATTGCTTTGAATGATACAAATATATCATCTTTACAGGAAATTTTAAGCTCTTCATTTAGACGGTGCGGGAAATATCGCGCGATTTGTAATACAGTCGTAGATGGTTCACGAGATTTGAAACACATTAATTTAACAGTTGGCAAGCACAGAAAATTATGCTTAACTGTTTGACATCAGGGTTCAAAATTCAGTCGAACCTACAATGGTTTGAAAACCTTGACTATGAATAGACGAGCTAAAATCTTATACTTGTCAGGAGAATGCTGCAAAGAATGGTTTTTTATGCTTTAATGCATAAAGTAAAAGTCTTCGTCTAAGACCAAGGCAATCAGGCGCAAACATCCACGAACAGTAGAAATTTATCACAACATAGTATAAAATAAAGTCGCTCCCCGCTGTCTGTCTGCCCCTATGTATGCTTAGATCTTTAAAACTACGCAACGGATTTTAATGCGGCTTTTTTTAAATAGATAGTGATTCAAGAGGAAGGTTTATATGTATATATACATGCATAATTGCACCCATGCGAAGCCGGGGCGTGTCGCTAGTAAAATATAAGTTTCTTGTTTTTTTTTATTTTATATAACTGGTTTTATATTACGAAATTCATAAAACTAGACAAATCTAGTACCTTATTATAGAAATAACAATGCATGAAAAATAAGAGCTTGTAAATTTTATTTCCAATGTAGCTCTTTAATTTCCTTGCAATCGAAGTGAAAAGCAGAGTGTTAAACTCGTGCATTGAACCCATTTTCCCCTCGACGTGTCTATCTACTCTCGCCGGACCGGCTCAGGTGGCTATATGAACGTCTCGGGTAAAATGGCTCGTTTTATGCTCTCGTTGTTCAAATCTACTATTTATTAGTCTAACCTGCCATTATACTGTGATAATCGAAGTAAAATAAACCCTAAGAAATAAAGCTGGTCGCTTACAATGATTAAAACTAAATTCTTTGACGTCAACAACATGTCTAAAGCAAAAGTCAACTGTAAGATGACGAAACTTTTCATTTCGCGACTGTACACTGCCGCCAATGATCGATGACTTGTAAAATCATATCCGCGCTATCCCGCAATGTAGCGAAAACCGCACGATATTTGTCGCACCGTCTAAACGAAGCTTACAGTGCGTAGTGTATATCCATCGGGAAAAGTCGGATCTGAATACGACGGCACCCGAAGTGTCAATCAATTATTGTATTAAATGAGTGACATTTTCATAGCCATTAGCCATTCCATAACATGGTTCTTTATTATTTTAGTGTCATAATGTCAAATTGAAAAATGAGAGAGCACGTTAAATACGAACTTTTCCGATAAAATACGATGGAAAAACATTATGCACTACATCTGTACCAGTATAATATTTCCATATACTGATTCTATGGTCAATAACTTTCTTAATTACTTGGGTACCAAGATATCATTTATAGTAAGGGCTACATTATTATTTCTGTACAAGAAGGATATACATTTTGCTATGCGTACTAGTTGAGTGTACAAAAACTTACGATAAAACTCTTTTTTACTATAAAATGTCTGTAAATATCTGCAGGTACGATATTTCACAATATTGCTTCTGTGTGAAGAACAAAACAAATATAGCTGGGAAACGAAGAATGTCTCTAGAATCAGGATTAATTACTCGTAATAGTTTTTCTCCTGGATAAGGAACAGTCAACCAGACCAGCTGTGGTGTAGGGGTACAAAGCACGCAACACGGTATGCTGAGGACCCGGTTCGAATCCCGGAGCTGGTCTCTTTCTGTGCATCCATGTTTCAGTTCGTATTTAGTATGAAATATATGGATTTCACGGGATGTCCGTAAAAGTAAAAAAAAATTGGAGTTGAAAAATAAAAACACAAAAAATACTTCATACCAAACTTGAAAAAACAATAATTGTTATTTTCCACCCCAGAGACCTTCCTTTCGTTGCCCAACTATAATACAAGTACACCATAGAGCAATATTTCTTTTAATTCGATGCACGTCATAAGCCATGGTATGGTATGAATAAAATGAGTAGTTTAACATTAAAGATTACCCCTTTGATCAATTATAACTGAAGATACACATTGCCGAACAAAATCCCCTTCAAAGAATGTCCGAACTTTTTTATTTGTTTGCATAACAATTAAAATCATCACCTACACAGAAATTTGAACCTAGTCTTTACTTCATTACAGTCGAATTTCGGTTGACACTTGACAGCTAAACTTGACAATTTCACGCAACGTACTGAGAAAAAAGAAGGCCACTTTTTATCAAAATGGCGCTTATTTGGCTCGGACATTTTCGGGCGCGCGACTGTGGATCTACAGTTATAATTGATCAAAGGATTACCCTTTACATCCGTTCCAAACCCGTACGGACTTAATCAGGACCAAAATAACCCGATTTAAAGCTAAATTTACATTAAAGCCCTACCGAGCTTTTGGCGCCTTTATTGCATTCATTTAATCCCTTGCTGTACCATAACTAGCAAAGCTTTAGTTCTGAAATTCATGTGTAAGATATTTGAGGATTCACTCTAGTGACCAGTGTTTTTCGAAAGACGATTACTCGTAGTTTTCTCGATAGAAAATAATCCAAAGTCGTCTCTAAAAAATAAAATAAATCCTTAGTACGGCGTAAATACTGCACGGCAGGTCATAACTTTCTAATATTAATAAAACAAGATGTTTTCTAGGGCCTAGTGTTGCTACATTTTTAAAATGTGTATTTGTTTTAGTAATACGATGAAAATACCTAAATACACGCGCGTTCTGACCAACCTATCTTGAGCCGTCGTGCTTCCCCCTTGTCCGTATAGTTAGTTGCGTTAGTTCTCCTTCGGCCATCGGACGGGGAACTCGTGTCACTTGCGCTTTCACGCACACATACACGAGTGCATAGAATACCTAAAACCAATTAGCGCTAGAAGCTCGGTAGGGCATTAAGCAACTGATTTCATGAAAATAGCATTAGATTGCGTGGTTGATGAGCTGACAAACTATAAGTCAACAATCGAGCGCCGCAATGTACGGCTGGTTACATGAAAGTAGTTGCTTAATGGACTGGTTAGAGCGATTTACCAAAATTGTAATTTCCTTGTAGCAAAATTTCCGTTCGCAGATTTTCCTAAATGCTTTTTTTCTCACTAAGGTTTTTTACTGAAGCTTATTTTCACAATCGCGTTTTTCCCCAACTTGAATCAACACAGAAACATAGGTAGGTTTAGGTTATGTTAAGTTTTCATCGGCCCGAAGGGCCAAAAGCACACAGAAGAAGGAGCTCGTCGTAACTGTTTCTGTGTCAATTCAAATTGGGATAAACCGGCCTAGAGCGTGTCGGACTTTCAAGTTAGGTATCGTCAATACTTTGAAAAAAGCTCGTATCTCAAAATCGTTAATCTGGCAAAGTGAACTTTATTACGCGCATATCAAGGTTCAGTTTTGTTTACATGCTGATTTGAGATACGAGTTTTTCAAAGTAGTGACGGTATGTTTAATACCTTAGGTTACTATTTACTCTTAAACTACAAATAATTCCCAAGCAATCTTAGCCGCTATAATTTTCCTTGTAAATTTAATATACAGTTGTGGCCATATAATTAAGAACGATTATTTATTGAGATGATTTTTTCAAAGTAACAAGTATAACTAATTGCCCGTATTTTTTTTATTTCTCTCGGTATTGCAAAACTTTTCCGTACTACCGGTACATTCATTTATGCAACATTGTTGGCTAAAAAATTAATAGAGAAACTTTATACATTCGATCTGAACCTAGTATTAGTACTTACTGGCTGGTCACGTAATTAAGAACGCTGAATAGTTTATTATTTTTTCAAATTTAAATAGAGAACACTGTGTGGCTCTGTGGTTGTAGATTATTATTCGTATAATTTTGGCGCCATTTCGTGCTGTTAAAGTCTTAAAAGTGATTACTTCGTATAAAAACAATGGGGAAAAATAATAGTTGTGATAAATCTACAAGAGAAGTAATAATAAAACTTCGCGAGAAGAATTGGTCGTATAAAAAGATAGCCGACCATCTGCAATGTTCAAAAACAATGGTTTTCCATGCCGTAAAGCATTTTTCCACGTATCAAACTACTTCAAACGTTCCGCGTGGACCTAGACAGAGAAAGTCATCTCGTCGAGATGATCGAAATATCGTTCGTTTGGCAAAACAAAATCCTTTTAAAGGGTCTAATGAGTTGAGAAAAGAATATTTTGGCGAAAACAACCCTTCAGCAATCTCTGCACGCACTATTCGAAGGCGTTTGGTAGAAAATAAGTTGAACGGAAGGATAGCAAGGAAGATGCCTATGTTGAAACGATGTCATAGGCAAGCCCGACTTGCATTTGCAAGATGGTATGAAAACTGGACAGTCAGACAGTGGAAAAACGTTCTTTTTTCTGACGAGACAAAAATAAATAGGGTATGTTCTGATGGAAAACGATATGTACGACGCCCTCCGAATAAAGCATTCGACCCAAAGTACACAAAAGTGACATTAAAGCATGGCGGGGGAAATGTGAAAATTTGGGGGTGCTTTTCTGGACATGGCGTTGGACCTGTTAGGCTGATAGAAGGAAACATGGATCAATTCCAATACAAAAAAATACTGCAAGAAACAATGTTACCATATGCCGAAGACGTGCTTCCGGTTATTTGGACATTCCAGCACGACAATGATCCAAAGCATACTGCACGCACCGTTAAGGAATTCCTCACATCACAATCAGTTTCAGTCTTAGATTGGCCAGCCAACAGCCCAGATCTTAACCCAATAGATCATCTTTGGTGCGAAGTCAAGAAAAAGGTTTCAAATCGACAGTGTGGCAATTTGAGAGAGCTGTACGACGTTTTCTTAGAAGAATGGAACTCTATTTCTCTTGCGAAATGTCAAAAATTGATAGATTCAATGCCTCGCCGGTGTAAAGCCATAATTAGAAGCCGTGGACATGCTACTAACTATTAATTTTAGTTCAAATGTATTAAATTGCTTTTTTTTCTATACCAACTTCACATTAATATGATTTATTTAATCTAAGTTTCATATAAAACAACTCTCGGGCAGTTTAATAAATCGTTCTTAATTATTTGTCCAGCTTCATTACTATTTGAATTTATTAGTATAGAGAACAAATAAAATTTGTAAAAAAAAATGTTAGCAATTATACACTATTATTATTAATCCTGTTTGCTCTATCCATGTGGCTATTTTATAACATAACTTGTTACTTCTAAGAAGAAACACAACTAGACATATGACATGATTTAGATAAAAAAAATCGGAAACTTCAAATCGTTCTTAATTGTATGACCACCACTGTATTTACTACCATTTTGAATTTTTTCAAATTTTTCCACCCAACAGTTTAGATTTTAGAGGGGGGGGGGACGGTCGATTTTAATGAAATTTTTCACTTTTAAGTTGAATATTTCGCAAACAAATCACTGAATACAAAAATCATGTAAGCAACCCCCAATGGTTTTAAAAGACCTATCCAACGATACCCCACACTATAGGGTTAGTCGAGAAAAAAAAAATCACCCCCACTTTACGTCTATGGGAGGTACCCTAAAACAATTTTTTTTAGTTTTTTTTATTTAACCACTTTGTCGGCGTGACTAATATATATATTCATGCCAAATTACAGTTTTCTAGTACTAACAGTCTCTGAGCTTACCCGCGGACAGACAGACGGACAGACATGGCGAAACTATAAGGGTTCCTAGTTGACTACGGAACCCTAAAAACGCTACTGTGAAAATAAGCTTCAGTAAAAAACTATGGTGAGAAAAAAAGCATATAGGAAAATCTGCGAACGAAAATGTTGCTACAAGGAAACTACGATTTTGAGGAAATGATCATCCAGTCGCTTAATGTAAACTTTACTTTACAGTATTCAAATAAAGTTTGGCAACTAAATGTCTTCACATAACATTCAAGAACATATTAACAATTTTGTAGATTGCTTTGATCCCATTATCAGCTACTAGCTTGACCTTTCTAATACATTTAACCGGGTTAGCAACATCTCCAAACCCATACTATTCTATTAGTTCCACAACATCAACAGTGTTTTCAGCCTGTCCGGTATCCAAAATGGCCTCCGCACTTGGAATCACAATAACATCGGTTACATTATTGGCACAAGGCACATCACAAACGTCACTAACACAACTCTCACATTCCACAACGCTGGTCCTTTTCTCTACCATGTACTTAGCAATGTCTATATCAACATTGACAGCTCCCATATGTTTGACGACATCGAATCCTTCTTCGTCTTTATCGGCGCAAAAATCTTTGATTTCTGAACATATTCTTTTAACTTCGTCTACCTTTGTATAGTCTTCATTGTTACTTGAGATTTTAACAAGCATTTCTTTCCGAAGGCAGGTGTCGTCTCCGAGGGTAAATACGACTTTTTCTATTTCGTTCTCATCTGGTATTCTCTCTGTGGCTAGACGAAGTATTTCGGAGTCAGAATTGTGACTTTTCATCGAGCTGTGAGGCGCGTCGGCAGAGCTTACGTGAGTTAGCTTTGTGTTGTAGATGTTCGGCTCGCTGCCCATTATGGATGTCGTCGATTGGTTTAGCGCGGGTATATCCTGTGAAAAATATAGTTGTTTTTAGTATGCTTCGTACCATTATGGGTAAGTTAACCAAAGATATTAAAAAGTACACCAGATTGGGATCATCATCCCACCCAGCCTATAATACGTCCCACTGCAGGGTACAGGCCTCCTCTCAGAATGAGAGGGCCTGGGCCGTAGTTCCCACGCGGGCCCAGTGCGGATTGGGAAAACTGTTAATATATTTAAGAATTTTTTTTTTTTTTCATTTTTATTGCACCCCTTTCTATTTCTGGTCAGAGCCTAAAATAGCTATTCTAATAATTGATTAAGTGTGCCTTATCTCCAGAGACGTGCTACGCTACGTTTATTTATATATTGCATACATGTAGTACAATTAGGATGGCAGAGTACATTTATATGCTAATGTAATGTATTATTTTTGTAAACCGTAACATTTACCCCACGGGACAGGCTATGCCTAGTGTGGGGTTCAGTAAATATGTAACTGTGTTTTATTGTCATTTTTTGGAAATAAACTATTTGTATTTGTATTTGTATATAATATCGTACATTGCTACGTACGGTCAAGTGCAAAAATAAGTATCGATTTAATCCTCCCATCGTTATAAACCTAGACCATAATTCGACATATTTATGAGCAAGTTGTGTGCACCCATATTTTTACGCTTGACTGTACGTTGCTACGGATGTGTTTGATATTCATTGGTCCACATAGCATGGCACTGGTGGAAACCAGTTCAGCTAAGCTATATTTTTTATATGGAAAGATGCGTGCTCTGGGCCCAATTGCATAACAAAGTACAACTAATATTACAAGCGGAACTCTCGCTTCAGTTATATTAACTAGAAAGGGAGTTCCGCTTGTAATGTAAGTTGTACTTTGTTATGCAATTGGGCCCTGGATCTTCCTGGAGGGGCTAGATAGCTTAGCATTAGTGGAAACGGTCACATTATTCCGTAGCGTAGCTATCACATACTCATAGCTCATAGCATATCACATCTTTGATGAAAAGTCACCCAAAGTATTAATTTTGAATAATATCATAACGTAACATTTAAGAAATAGGTATAAGCAACATAATTTCATTGAGCCCAGTTTAGATCTGCAGAAAAATTGAACAAGTTGCATTATTGTGCAATAAAGCGAACAAGTTTGAAGTGGTTAATAGCGAAGAACTAATTGTGGAAGAACTGTTTTCTCTGGCGAGAGATAAGGAGAGATATGCGGAGCCACGCGGCGGACACGACGTACAAATACGCGTTCTTGAATCTACATAAGCACGACGACGTCTGTACACGCGTACGCCTACATACATCGCGCGCGCACTCTTCTGGTTTCTGGCGGTTTCCGGCTATCTGCGCCTTGAGGGGTGGGGTAATTCGAATCGGTGCGGGGCGGACCGTTTCCATTCTGTACGTCAGTACTATTATATATTCTGTGGCGGAGCTGACAGCCAACCTCCAGTAGTGGAGAGGCACCGCAAGAACAATAGCGCCGCGTGCAATGCAATTTGCATATTTTTTTTGAGATCAAACTGAGCTCTTGAAGCATTAACTACATCAAAGCAATGTAAAGATCAAATCTAACTACAAAAAAAGAAAAAAAACTTACACTTAAAAGAAAAAACACCATTTAAATTTCGTTTAAATTACCGAGTTGTAATTTTCTAAGAATTTTTAAACGAAAATTGTTAAATAATATATCTTTGATGTGAAGCGCCAATGCGATTTACTAATAAGTTGTAACAAATAGTGAAAATATACGGATCACTCGCGTCTTAAAACGAGTTTAACTCGACATGTTTCAGGCTATTCTGTAGCCCTTCTTCCCGGAGCCACACGTCGAGTTAAGCTCGTTTTAAGACGTGAGTGATCCGTATATTTTCACTATGAGCGAGTCTCACGGTATTTTCATGATTAAAGTTATAACAAATGCCCACAGCAGTAAGTTAGCGAGTCATTTGAGCAGTAACCTGGTCA
This sequence comes from Archips xylosteana, assembly GCA_947563465.1. Taxonomy (NCBI): domain Eukaryota; kingdom Metazoa; phylum Arthropoda; class Insecta; order Lepidoptera; family Tortricidae; genus Archips; species Archips xylosteana. The sequence continues at coordinate 5,634,718 of OX387369.1, forward strand.
TTACTATACTAAACGGGACTTATCACGCAACTAATATTTACCTCGACGTTTCGGCCACATTGCAGCAGCCGTGGTCACGAGTTAACTGAAGTGTAGGGTGTCAAGTTCGTTTAGCCACTCGAGTCTTTCGAACTACCCGCACTTAATCAAAACTTTAACTACTACGAAGGATGATATAGACTGGATTAGCAATCGCCATAGTACGGCCGCGGAAAAATAGTTCGATTATTAAATCTAGATGGCGCTGACATATAGCCCGAGGGTTTGAAAGCAATACAATAAGACTACAGATATTTCATATTACTGCAAATGTATTATTATGCAATATTTTTGAAAAATAATACATTTTTAGTAATATGAGACATCTGTAGTCTTATTGTTTTGCTTTCAAAGCCTCGTGCTATATTTCAGCGCCATCTAGATTTAATAATCGAACTATTTTTCTGCAGACGATCTGTACTATGGCGATTGCTAATCCAGTCTATATCATCCTTGCTACTATACTTACTTTTACTTTTTATATTATGAGTGAAAATCACAAAAGTTTGAAACAGTAAATACCTGGTCATCATTGTAGCTGCCGACACTTCTCGAATGGCGGTGCCTGCTGAGACTCATCACGGCTTGTGGAGACTGTCCATCCACAGAATCCTACAATAAGTACTATTATTACGATTTGAAAGTTCCCTAAATAAGGCCCCATTTATTGGAGCATACTACTACAGAATCAAAAGCAGCTATCGAATACATACTCAAAGCTGCAATAGAAGGACCACTACATACAAGCATATGAAAGACGGTTGTCAGAGAAGAATGCAGGCGTATTGTTAAGCTTGCTACCAACACCTAGAAAGTGGTGACCACGACCACCCTGTCGAGAGTGAAACGACGAAGAAGAAGAAGAAGAAGGGATAAAAGTATCCTATACTATACTTTGATCAATTATAACTGAAGATACACATTGCCGAACAAAATCCCCTTCAAAAAATGTCCGAACTTTTTTATTTGTTTGCATAACAATTATAATCATCACCTACACAGAAATTTGAACCTAGTCTTTACTTCATTACAGTCGAATTTCGGTTGACACTTGACAGCTAAACTTGACAATTTCACGCAACGTACTGAGAAAAAAGAAGGCCACTTTTATCAAAGTGGCGCTCATTTGGCTCGGACATTTTCGGGCGCGCGACTGTGGATCTACAGTTATAATTGATCAAAGATCCTATATGTTAATCCAGGTAACTATCTGTGTGCCAAATTTCATCAAAATCCGTCAAACCGTTTTAGCATGAAAGAGTAACTAACATCCATCCATCCATCCATCCATCCGTAGTAGGATTCAACTTGCCTTAAACCTGTTGAACTGTCTGTATTTCCCTCTGTCAGAAGCGACCAGGCTCCGTAGCGACTGCGTGTGCGCACACCTATTTTCAGACAACCACCGGTACGTGCCAAACAACTTTGCAGTGTCGTTTCTATAAAACAAACCATTAAATATAAAATAGTCATTTATTACCTATAGTTGATTTTACAAGTACGGGGCCATCCATAAATTACGTCACACCAATTTCGATCAATTTGGACCCCTCCCCCCCCCCCCTTGTCACACTTATTACTATGAAAATCGCCATTATTTTGTTCTAGTGTCACAGATCGCTTGACCCCCCTCTCCCTAAATGTGTGACGTAATTTATAGATGGCCCCTACGGTTAAAAGGATTTATTTTAAAATGTAAATGTTTATATACGGGCTGTCCCAAAACTCAACGATGACCTGGTACCGGGCCAGAAGCTAAGTTATACCAATTCTGGAAAAAACAAGAAAAAAATCCATTTCAATTAGTTAAGCTATAATAGTCACATGACATGTCAATATTTTAGAATAAAATCTATCGCTTATCTATAGTAAAAAAATACGTATAACTCACGTCTATATATCTTTCATAATTTCGGACAGTGCGTGAAGCCATTGAGATCGGTCGTCATCCGAATTTCAGCCGGGAAAGTGGTTGGTCGATACCCCCTAGTTGAATAGTCGTACTGCGTCGACAATGAATGTGAACGTGCCTTTACATTGACGTTGTTAGTGTTGTGTGCTACCCTAAATTAAACAATGACAGTAAAAATGACGGTGAAAACGCGGGTAGTTGTGCAGTAGCAGTAGTTGTGTATCAGTGTCGTCGAGCAGCCGCGCGAGCAGAGCGGTGAAAGCGCAGTGCGCGTTTGGCAGCCGCCGCGACGTGTGGCTCCGAGAAGGGCTACAGATTAGCCCCGAAACAGTCGAGCTAAACTCGATCATAGACGTGAGTTATCCGTATTTTTTCACGATGAGTCTCACGGTAGTTTTATGTACGGTCGACCAAGAAAGTGGTCTACCAGTTTTGACAAAAGTTTCTGTGACATCTAAATATCCCTAAGTCACTGTCATCATGTTATTGCAAGGGAAAATCGACCTCGTTGTATCATGACGTGCAAATGAACTTCGACCGTAGGGGGGTAGACCATATTTTTGGCCGACTGTACAAATATCACTTATTTAAGTGACATGGATTGTTTTTTCTTATTTTTTTCCAGAACTGAAACTTGGCCTCTTGCCCGGTACCAGGTTATTGTTGAGTTTTGGGACACCCCGTATAAGATTGAATATGTGTAAGGTTTGTGTTGTACAGTCAGCAGCAGAAGTGGGTCAGCGGTTCTAATGTTAGAAATTTTCTACACACGACTTTATTTCTAAGGCGATAAGCGATTGTGTAGATCATTTTGAGAAACACTACCGCTCATTCACTTTCGCTGCTGACTGTACGATAAATTTGAAAAGCTTAATTTTTATTTTTTTTTTGCTTACCATACACGATTTCACTCTCACGTACGTAATACAGATACTTTGTTTACTATAGTGTAAATCATCCCAGATGAATTTTTCGCTTCGAGCCATTACATTAAATTTGAACCTTAATACTATGACGATACCGTTTGTTTTGAAAGATTAGGGCTCGAAGCGAAATATTCACCTGGGAAGATTTATACTATATAAATAAAGCCCACTCGTCTTCGATAGTTTAATACTTTAAGGCGCAAGCCACACAGAAGAGACGTGGGACGTGGTCGCGTCGCAGTCGCGGCGCCCCTAGGTTCAGTTTTCGTACTAAATGTATAGAAGCGTCGCGATCCAAAGCAGACAGAAGAGACGGGGCGGAGACGCGGCCTGCGACGCGCCCTCGTCCAGTGTGGGGCAAATCAACTAATTTCGTCAATCAACTGATCAATCATGACTAATTTAATCATGATTGATTTAATCATGACTGAACTAATCATGACTAACGCCACACAACATTAGTCATTCAATCGTTAGTTTTAATCACGACCATGTGATTGATGCTTCTAACGGAATGTGAATGTTTGTTTCTTTCGTCGTACTTCTGTTCGAGTTATCGCTTTTCTGGTAGTTTTGTATTGTCCTTATGTTATCTTAGGGTAAAATAATGTCAAAAAAAAAACAAAAAATCAAAACGTTTATTCTGCAAGTAGGCCGCAAAGGGCTCTTTTACATATCACTTTTTTTTAAAACTACCAGCAGTGATACAGCGCCATCACTAATGTAATCGTGTACCAATCCAAATGAAAACAAACTAAAGAAAAATACATATATTGGTAGTTTTGTACTGTCCTTATGTTATCTTATGTTAAATTAATGTAATCGTGTACCGATCCAAATTCATCAAAATGAAAACGAAAAAAAGAAAAATATATTTAAACCACCAATTTACTATGGAACCATTTCCCAGTAAACGTCATAGTGACATCGCATTAATTAACAAGGAAAATCGTAATGACTATAATCATAAACGATCAATCATGATTGCTTGACTAAGATTGAAACTAACCAATCATCAATCACCACACCATGACTAAACTAACAAACCATTAGTCATCAATCATGATTGACGTATCTAATCATTAATAATCAATCATTAGTCAAACTAAATTTTGCACAACACTGCCCCCGTCCCACATCTCTTCTGTGGCTTGCACCTAAGTTTATACTTACACGTTAGGCGGCGTAGTCAACAGTTTCTGTAGGTTGGTGAGAGTCGGCCTCATATCGCTTATGGGTAACCCCCTTCCCCACATCAACTGCGCTATGCACTTGTTCAGCAGGAACATGGCGTAACGGAACAACGTCGCGTCACCTCCGCGAGCGAAGAGGGGTATACTTGAAAAAAAAAAAAGTTTTAGCTGTCTATTGGTTCTCGTATAAAGACCTCCACAGACCGCAGTGCGGGGAACGGAGGGTGCCTGTTATCGCTGGAGGCAATAACACTCGACGATGAGATGAGGTTTGAGGTCAGGAGAGATGAAATGATGCCTTTATTACCTTAGGCACTACTGCTTGGCACTACCAGTAGTGTCATGGGAAATTTTACTTTTCCATGACACTACCGGTAGTGCCACGGGTAAAAAAGAATTTTCTGTGACACTACAGTGGCCTAAGTAGTGTCACGGGAAAATTAGTTTCCCTTAATTGTCTTCATACTTACCCATATCGCAACAGTCGTAACTGCAATGCAAACTATTTAAAGCTTGGTCTAATTCGTACCTACTATTCGTATCAACGGAGAATTATCGGTTGGTAACACGTTGGAAAAACTGAGATAGAGATTTTCAGCGTGTAAATACGCATCAATATGAAAAAAAGTAAAAAAAGTAAGCTTTAGTACATTGTGCATCTAGGGCCGTAAGCAGGGGATTACTAATGAGAGTCTATAGGCGGAGGGCTTTTAATGACTCGAGTTTGTAATCCCCTTACTGCCCGCGATACACACAATGATTTTCTTCACATTGCGAGAAAAAAAAACCAAAAATAAAATTAATTTGTTTCTAAACACTTAAATTTAATAAAATAATGGCTACCCGCCAATACAGATTGTCACTTTTTTCGAGTCACCTACCATAGATAATGTAAACCGTTTTTAGTTTAGAATTCGAAAGGTCATACGGCCAGATTCTGCCAACATGTTTAAAAAAATATTTTTACTAAAATTATTGCAAAACTATTTGATATAAATTTACAATATAAAAATAACGAATTTTCACGAAGCTTAGATAAGTTTTGTGTTGTAAAATTTGGGTTATAGCTAAGTTTTAAAGATAATAAATAAAACGTTGGCTGGCTTGAAACCTCCTTAGTCTGAAATGACTTGTTTGCAAATTTTAAAACTAAAGTTAGAACTCCCTTGGGTAGAAAAACTGTACGTTAATCTATAACTCCCTTAAGAACAAATTAGGCCTTTGACATTTAGTATACAGGCATGGAATAACACCATTGACGAGCAAGTGTGATGAAAAATACTTAATAGAACATAAGTCACGTTCGTTTTCATTAAATTTCTTTAAAGTTCACAAACGAATATTTAAATCCAAATCCACTGGATGGTAGTGCCACGGGTAATTTTGTTGTATGCGTCCAATGAGCCAATCAGAGAAGTAGCGTCATGGGAAAACAAAATTTTCCATGACACTACTGGTAGTGCCAAGCAGTAGTGCCTAAGGTAAGAAAGGAAATGAAGGGCTTACTTGAGATGATGATGATGGCGTCGTACGGCGGTAACGCAGCAAGGCACAATGGAGATGAGCTGAGGGTAATGATTCCTTTCACCAAGGATTGAGCTGAATTATTGTCACTGTACTTCCACTATGTATATTTTTCCTGTTTTTTAGGGTTCCGTACCCAAGATATAAAAACGGGACCCTATTACTGAGACTCCGCTGTTCGTCCTTCTGTCTGTCTGTCCGTCTGTCACATCGACTGTATCTCATGAACCGTGTTAGCTAGACGTTTGAAATTTTCACAGATGATGTATTTCAGTTGCCGCTATAACAACAAATACTAAAAAACAGAATAAAATAGTAAATTATTCAACAAGGGACTAAAACAAGCCATAATGACACATTTAGCCACCCGAGCAGAGCGAGGGTGGCAATAATTCGCGTGTCATTATGGCAGTTTAGTCTCGCGTTAAACACTCTACTTTTCACTTTGAATGCGAGGAAAAAAACGATGTTTGAGGTATACTAATCTACAATATTACTTTTATACAACGTACGCTCAATACGAGCAATGGACGTTTGTTCAGAATTCAAATAACAGTTTAAATTTGTTCCGCGGTTTTTTTTTTGTTGAGTGACGCTTTAAATGTTTGCATATTTAGCCAACAGATTAAAACTTGAAAATTATTTCTTAGCTAATTGGACTAAGTATGCATAATAAAATGAATTCATCTTTTATATAATTAAATAGATTAATATTCGTAATTATTCATGGTGTTTCACGAAATTATTATTTTTTTAAATATTTTTTATACAGTTGTCATTTTGAGGTTATTTCCACGCCCTAAAGGCTTCCACAGACCGAAGCGCAGGACGCTACAGAGCGCTACGGAGCGGGCGCTACGGAGTGCTTCGGAGCGTCCGCAGCGCGCTGCGGCCTGTGGAAAGCTTTAAAAAATTGTCTATGTCTAGTCACTGAAAATGGCAATAATCCTCCATCCACAAACACCGTGATTGGCAGTTTAGGGGTTTCCAAAGTAAATTTAAAAAAATTACTTTAATCCCTAGAGATCAAAAAAGAGCTTTAGTCCCGATATGCAGAGACTAAAGTAACATTTTAAGAGCATGAGAAGTGAAATAAATATTTAATGGTTCTCCCATACAACAAACGTGATTTTTTTTCCGTTTTTATAGATAATGGTACGGAACCCTTCGTGCGCGAGTCCGACTCGCACTTGGCTGGTTTTTTGTTCAGAACATAATACACTCAGGGACACAAAAAGTGGAACATTCATTTTTTGTTTTTTTTTATGCGTTCCTCTAAATTTGTCCCTGGGTGTATGATATCTCGCCCAGCACCAAGTTATTGTTGAGTTTTGGGACTCCTTGTATACACACAGTTCAGAACACATTGAACAATTAAAATAAATGTTCACAAATTTGAAAATACTCACTTAGGATCCGGTAAGTCGGGCGTAATGTCCAAAATCTTGCTAGCTGACCCAAGCAACGTGATCTTGTACCTCAGCGGCAAATTCAAAATGGCCGCCGCTAAGACCGTCGCCTGCGCAACGAATCCCGCGGCCACCGAGTCGCTGACAGGGTTCATTGTTCTTGGGTTCTCGTCCCCACAAATGGGCAGTGGGACGTCGCAGATCTTCCATGTGAATTGGTCCTTCTGTACAGTAAAATTACATAAAGTTTACCACTGACAGATGGTTTGCCTTCATTTCATATTCAACTTTAACGACCTACAAATAAAGCCAATTTTAGAATACTGTTACCCACGTTTGCAGATTTTGTAATAGCTACTTTATTTGTATGGTGTTAAAGTTGGAAATGAAATGAAGGCAAGCCATCTGTCAGTGGTAAAGTAAACGTATTGTAGGCGAAATTAAGTTTTTACTGGTCGGCAAAAATTCTGATGCTGCGAGTGAAAAAAGCCGTGGTGGCCTAGTGGTTTGACCTATGGCCTCTCAAGCAGAGGGTCGTGGGTTCAAATCCCGGCTCGCACCTCTGAGTTTTTCGGAATTTATGTGCGAAATTTACCGGTGAAGGAAAACATCGTGTGGAAACCTGCATACACCTACGAAGAAATTCAATGGTGTGTGTGTGTGAAGTTACCAATCCGCACTGGGCCCGCGTGGAAACTACGGCGCCCAAGCCCTCTCATTCTGAGAGGAGGCCTGTGCCCTGCAGTGGGACGTACATAAGCTGGGATGATGATGATGATTATGAGTTATTTCCATAACTACCAGGTTAACGTTCAGTTTTGGGACACACTGTATACACCGTTCATTTATTTCACTTTTAAAACTAGAAAACTTCATTAAAATATTTCACCTGTTCTATATAAAATATCTGCGCCAGCTGAGAGAGCAATTCCGCGCTGTGATTGGCCAGTTCCCTGTGAGACTGTGCGGCTAACTCACGAAGAGCGCCGCACGTCTGTCTTTGCTCCTTCATGCGCTCCGTTAGGCGGGACAAGTTGTGATACTTCTGCATCAGCTCTAAACCTGGAAAGAAGAGAAGAGAGGTTAAGAGTGGTTATATTACCTGATAACTACTCTTAAATGTGTCATTTAGCTTACTGGTGCCCTTCTCGGGTTTTAAGGCCCGAGACTTGTAATTGACAACATTTCATATTTCTAAGACTATAATTTGATTCGTTCTCTGTATTCTGTTTGGAAAGAGAAAGACGCTGATTGTTTTAATTTTCACTAGGATTATTAATTAATTTGTTACAATTTTTTAAAGATGTGCTTATTCTTAAAGAGCGCAACGATAGAATAGATCCATTACTTTTGTCTAGTCTGTATTAAAAAAAAGTGATGACGTAAATTTGACGTTAAGGTTGTTATCAAATTTAAAATTATGACAGCTCTTTTTTCTAGTGAAAAGGGTAAAGGGAACATATCTATTCTGTGGATGTATTTGTAAGTACATATATGTTTTTAAATTTGTTGTATTTTTTTAAATATGGAGAAATAAATTATAATAAATATTTTTCCGTGTTCAGGAGGTGAAACTCTTTCGATTCCTGCAGTAATTTTTGGGTGTTAAAAAAATGAAAGGTTGTCAATTGTAACGACCGCTTTAGCCTAGTTAGTAGTGACCCTGCCTACGAAGCAAGAGGTCCTGGGTTCCCCTGTAGGGCATTTATTTGTGTGATGAGCACGAATATTTGTTCCTGAGTTATGGATGTTTTCTATGTATTTAAGTATGTATTTACCCATAGTACAAGCTTTGCTTAGTTTGGGACTAGGTCGATTTGTGTAAGAATGTCCCCTAATATTTATTTATTTATTTATTAATTCATGTTTTTATTTGTTGATATTTTAAGTTGAACTCATACTTTCTGGTATTCGCTACTAGAAAACGGAATCTAATTCTTGAATCGATTAGTAGCCTACTTTTATTTATTTACTCACTTAGTTCCGAAACAAAGTAATAAATATTCTATAATCAAAACAAAATATTTACTAACCAAGGTCTTGGTTCTCCTCACTCAGCTTATTATGTGTCTCTTTCAGTTTCCTTATGTTTGCCATCTTGCTGTCCCTCTCGTCAGCTAGCAATAACCTCTTGAACCTTAGTATTTCTATCTGCTTAGTCAGCCTCACGTGCTCCGCCCTTTGGAAGGGCGAAGGTTTTGCCTACAATATTAAAAAAATACATATATGGGCATTCCTATTTTTAGTTGTACCCAATTAAGAAATTGTTAACACGGAGTTAAAATTAGTCCGTTTGGTTACGCACTTTTTCAAGCCTTTTACAATAAAAAAAACGTAACAAATCGGACAAGTTCTACAATGCTTAACAAGAAGTGAAGAATTGTGTGGTTTGTTACGTTTTTTTTCCTCCCCCAGGGCCTCCCCCAAGGCTCACCAAACATATCGGTCCTGCACCATCCGCATCCAATGCCTTCCCGCAACCTTAACCAGGTCGTCGCTCCATCTTGTTGGAGGCCTACTTACACTGCGTCTTCCGGTTCGCGGACGCCACTCGAGAACCTATCGGTCCCATCGGCCGTCAGTTTTACGAGCGATGTGCCCTGCCCACTGCCACTTAAGTCTAGCGATTCTTCGAGCTATGTCCGTGACTTTAGTTCTTGCGCGGATTTCATCATTTCTAATGCAACCCCGCAGAGAAACTCCCGAGCATAGCACTCTCTATCGCTCTCTGAGTGACTTTGAGCTTTCTTATGATGCCCATCGTTAGCGGCCACGAATAAAATGAATGAATTTAAATGGTAACAGGTTATTTTGGTAGAAATGTCCAAATGTACAATAGTTTAAAGTGTCTAATTAATCAAAATGTGCAACGGTGAAAAAGCATTTAAATTTAAATTTTAATGAACAAAATACACATCAATTAAATGCCACAAAAACCCAAGAGGCTGATTGGATAATAGAAAAAACGGACAGAAGTTAAATAGACAAGATCCCAAAATACTCAATGGGTTCGAAATCCCTTTACCAAATTGTACAAAAGTCAAAAAGTGTATTAATGTCAACAAGCACATTAAGTCAGTCGCAATTTGCTCATTTCGGCCCCAGAGTATTCTGTATTGAAACTTTGCAGACACAAAGACATCTAGACCACATTGAATGCTGACTTGGAAACATTTTGACTAAAATACCATGTTGGCCAAACCATATTCAGACAAAATGACCTAGTGGCACAAATCAATGTTACATTTTATACATTTTGGCATTTGTACCAAAATTACCTGTTACCATGTAAATTATGTATCAATAACACAGTATTAAGAATCATGTATTTATCAAAACCTCAACACACATGTTTTAGTTTTTTACAAAAACAAAGAAGACTTAGTAATTGATTATGGCGATCATGTTAAAAAAAAATGGAAATTGACCCCCGAAAGCACCAGGAAAGGGTGGCTTATGGGAAACAATTGTAAAGTGACTAAAAAAAAATACTGACCTTAAAAGATAGGAGATCATTCAATTTTAAAGTAAGCCGAGGACCGTTTGAAACCGGCGGCTTGTCTTCTTTAACCCTGCCATTTTGCGCGATCAAATCACTCTGCGACGAAGATTTCTCTTTCAACTCTTCTCCGTCATCAGGGGAGAAAAGATTCCTCTGCGATTTACTTTTAAACCTAACAACATCACCAAATTCATCTGACTGTGTCATACTAGCCAACGCCGAATTCTTGTATATCCTCTTTTTAATTTCTTGGACCGCCTCTTGCTTCTTCTTTATAGAATACTGCAGTATGTGTAGCTTTTGTAGCTTATCTGAATTGTAGCTCGGTCTTATTTCGGATTTGAGAAAACTTAGCGCGTAATATCTATATTTAGGGACACCATCCGCCTCGTTTCTTAAATCGTAGTTCTCAGCCGTTTCGCTCAAATCTATTTTGCTGGCCGACAATTCCTCCCTAGAAGCGTTCTTAGACAAACTATCACAGTTCACATCACTAGTACATTCTTTAACATCCAAATTATCAGGCGAATGCTCGTATATATGATTAGGATCTAATTTATTTTCGTTGTTCGCTTTCCTCTTGTTGGTTCTACAATCCCTGTATTGAGCTATATTGAGACTCGCAGAGTTTTTTAGCGTGGGAAAGTTCTGCTGAAAACCTCTCTCCACAGGACTATGACTTTTCGAATACTCCTTGTCTGTTTTTCTTGTGAATTTACTAGGTGATATTGATCTAGATTCTTTTACTAACCTATGGTTCTGTAAGAACCTGGACTCTAGTGTCGTTTTGGACAAGTTCGTTTTGCCAGACGAGTCTGAAGACAAAGAACTGTGTTCCATTTCGTTTTCAGGCGGCATTATATCTAGTTTGAGACTTTTGTACGAGCAGAAGTATCCGCCGTGCATTTGGAACACCAATGTATTGCTTTTGAAACAGTCTGAAGTGAAATTTAGGGCCAGATTCGCGCCTAGATAGCGAAGACCCGTGAAATAGACTCCCCACGTTTGTATGATAGTGTCTTGAGGGCGATCGCACGTGTCGTCGTAATCTTTCGGTGGGTGTAATATGTGACACCAGATGCGAATGACAACGTTCGTCGATGACATGCGCTGGGTGATTTCTGTAATCAGATGATGTCATCGTGTTATTTGTTGGAAATGACGTCCGGAATAAAATGACGCGATGCCTCGGGTGATCGTAGGTCGTAATTTATCACATTTTATTCACGCTTTCATAAATGATCATAAACAAAAGGTCATTCAATATTTTTTAAAGGAGACATACCTATCAGATTTTAATTTAAGAGAAGTTCTTAAACTCTAAATGGAAGAAATAATTTTGACTTTATAGAATTGTCATCTCACCACAAAACTGTCAAATAATAAAAAAACACCGCGCTTTCACCTATCAAAAAGTGAATTAGCAGTACTGGATGTCCTTGATTGTTATTTTATTACACTAACGACCATATTACGAGGCCTTAAGGTTGAGTCCATTTGTCTAATTTAACTAGCTACAATTTACATACTTGTTTGTATCAGTTAACCCACATTTGGCTACGAAGTTTATCAACAGACATGACTCATTCTACATATCAATACACTATTAAACGGGTTTGCTCGATGAGCGGTAAATATCAACAAAACTATGTTAATACCAAAACAATAGGTAAAGAAGCTATGCTGAGTTAGTGTCTAATTTTTTCAAGAGTAGGAAAATATTGTTCGCGTTGTACGCGCGAATGTTAGTTAGTGCCAAAAATGGCTTAGACTCACAAATACGCCTTTCCCGAAATTACACTCCCGAAACATACATTTTCTCAATTAGGGGATTATCTCGAAATGCACACTTTGCCATACATGCACTCGGTCGATAAGTGCATTTTCCTAAAAGATTTTCCCAAAGTGTACACGTTTATGAGACGGCCGTTTATATAATACTAGCTTCTGCCAGCGACGTGGAATAGTTACCCCCCCCCCCGCAACACCCCCCCCCCCCCCCTCCGCACCCTCCCCCGTGTTCACCACCGTACTCCCAAGTCAAGCGTGCCTATAGAAGTTTTACATCAAAAACCCCCGATTTTGAAACATTCTTCATTGGTGCTCCGCTCCTATTGGTGTAAGCGTGATGGATGATATATAGCCTATAGCCTTCCTCAATAAATGGGCTATCTAACACTGAAAGAATTTTTCAAATCGGAGCAGTAGTTCCTGAGATTAGCGCGTTCAAGTAAACGCTTCAGCTTTATAATATTAGTATAGATGCACAAATATTGCTCTTTAAAAAGTGTACCTTCTGGGAAAATCAGAGAAAATGCATTTTTTGGAAAAGTGTACCTATTGGGAAGCATACTTTTTGGGACAAGTGTACCTTTAGTAAAAGTCCATATTTCGGGAAAATAAATCTTATGAGCCTAAGCCTCAAAAATCGCAAACATCTAAATCAACATACCTGAATCTATCTCCTTCCATTTGGGGTGAGGAGAGCATATCCTCTCACTTGTGTAGAATGGCGCCGACATGGTGGTGTGATGCAGTGTCAGGTAGAAACTGCACTGGTACATGCATCCTTCAGGCGGTCGGATGTTGTAGCCCACAATCTGGAAGAAGGATTTGCGACTGTTAAAGATCTCATCATTTATCATTTCAGCCGAAAGACGTCCACTGCTGGACATAGGCCTCCCCCAAGGCTCGCCAAACAGATCGGCCCTGTGCCATCCGCATCCAAAGCGTTCCAGCTACCTTCACCGGTCGTCGCTCCATCTTGTTGGAGGCCTACCTACACTGCGTCTTCCGGTCCGCGGACGCCACTCGAGAACCTTTCGGCCCCATTCGGTTAAAGATCTATCAGGATTTAAATTTTCTTAAGAGTTTGAACAAATACTTTACAACCATCATTACAAAATGGTTCATTGTCAAATAATGTGTGAGTAAACTTGGTCCTGATTAATTATAAAGGGTACCAACCCCAAAAAATAGAATTATAATAAGTATGTTTATCTGTTGCCTAGTACCTTGCCTAGTTGCTTTGCTAAGCTTACTTTGGGACTAGGTCAATTGGTGTGAATTGTCCTGTGATATTTATTTATTTATTTATTTTTAATAAGTCCAGAGATTGAACCACCCATTGGATTGAATCATCCATGTAGTGCAATTTTTCATAGCTTTTTTCGAATTACAATTTTGTTTCTGAATTTTTGGGAATTTTCGACTTGAACAACTACACAAAGTAAATAAAAATTAGAACACTTTTTCCAGATTTTTTTGCAACTACTTCATGAATTATATTTTATGTTCAAAATAATCAGTTTCACAACATTGATAAAAATGTTGGTGTAAAGTTAAAAGTTTACATTTGGAGCTACAACTTAAATTTTCAACTATGAATAAAGAATCTAAACAGATGACTTCATGGTTCCTAAGTAGGTTTCGAAAATTCTCCTGACTCTCAGCTTTCATTAACTGTAAAAAATAGTACTTAATGGGCTACTATGGCTGAAATCGGCATTCAAATGTTTGTATTTATAGTTTTCCAGGAGGACTACTCTTATATTCGAAGTTTGTATTGTACCATCTCTCTTAGGGGCCATTCATTCATTCTTAGGGGTCATTCATTACGTTAGACGATTTAGGGGGGGAGGGGGGTCGACCATGTCTTATTTTTTCTTACAAGGGGGTGGGAGGGGGTCTTGATAGTTCTTACGTAAGATCACAAAAAAGCGCAAAATTAAGATTATACTTTGAAAAAGCGCGCGCTCGGATAATATGCGTAAAGGTAAACGATTTCCATGACAAGAAAAATTCGAAAATAAAACCAACTAAAGTTGATTATTACCAAAAAATAAAAAATATTAGAAACTAAAAATTGTTTCTTTGAAAAATTAAAATTAAAACAATCCAAACGTATTCATTTTTTCCTTTAGATTCTTACGTAATAAATATTACACAGGTGGGGAGGGGGTCGGCCGATTCTTATTTTTTCTTACATAGTGGGGAGGGGGTCAAAAACTAGCAAAAATCGTCTTACGTAATAAATGAATGGCCCCTTACTCTATTAATACTATTATAGTGAGTGAGACAACATGAAAGTTTGAATTTTCAAATTCTGAGTATAAGACAAAAAACATCATTTGTGTATTTTTTGTTATAAAAAGCATCTTTACGGTAATATTCTGAGGTCAGAGTTCTCAGACAACACAAAGATTATTGTTATACCAGTATCCACTGGATTAAAACAGTTAATTCACATTAAATTTATAATTATCTTTATCGTAAACAGTCATTGTTCTTTAATTGCGCATATTTAGACCCAAAGTATGATAAGCACACAGCCAGGCTTTGAAAATATTATTAAACTATAGTTTTACTTTACCTGATGATTTTAGTCTCTAAGGGACAATAAGTATAAATTCGAGGTTTAAGGCACACATCGCACGCTTAATAAAAAACTGCATCAATTTTAATTATTCTTATTTCAAAACTAAACCTTATTTTTTCTACGTAAAGTTTAGTTTTGAAATAAGAATAATTAAAATTGATGCAGTTTTTATATTAAGCGTGCGACATATTAACTCCAAAAGAGGTAGTCACCATATCAACTGACCTGTTTGTTCAGTATTATTAAGTCAAGTAAAATGTAAGATCAGGATACCTATCAAATTCAAAATTATGTGTCGCACATTCTGGTAATTTCTGTTGCGTTTGGATCTCCACGATACAGGCTGAGCCTAGTGTGGGGATCACTGTTTCTCTCGTATCGTTTAATTTAAATTTTATGGTCAGTAAATACATTTTGAATTTTTTAATTTTAATTATTACGAGGTGTTTATGTTACGATCCCAATCAGTGTGCGATGCAGGAGGGAGTTTCATACATACAAATAATACTAAATGGCTCAAGTTGATATGGTGATGATCCCTTTCAGAGTTGATGTGTGTGCTACCTTGATAGATAGCATGGAACAGAACTGCTGAACTGGTGGCTTTATTACGTATACTGGTGAGTCTATTTTTACTGCCACCATGGAATAGCAGAAAGACAGCTGTTTCTAAAAAAAATGTAGATATTGCATTGTACAATGAACCCTATATGAAAGCATTTAGATTGAACATGGCTTAATACATAGCTACAGAACTATTAGATGCTTGAATTATCAGATTCACATTTGACAATTAACAGAACTATACTCCGTAGAATTAATTTAAGATCACAGTTTCTTGTTGGCATACCATTTTTCATATGAATTATATTTGATTTTAAAGTACACTAACAAGAAAACTACTGATATAATAGTGCAATGATGCGTTTATTTTCTTTTTTACACTATCTTATCAAATATATATAATCTTATCTTGTACTTATTGCTTAACACACTAGATCATATTGAAATACAAAACACAACTCAAGCAGATACTGAAGTAACAATTGTTTACTACCAATGAGTCAGAGTATATCAATTTCAATGCAATTTTCAAAACATAGCTTGATCTATACTATAGATCAGGGGTTCCTATACTTTGCGTTGCAACGCCCCGGGGGTCACAACATTGTCTTAGAGGCATCGCAAAACGGTACACTTGGGTCGCCTGCATATGTATAGAGCTACACTCAGAGGGTTGCCAGATGACATTGGATAAAGGAGGGCAGATAGATTTTCCTTAAAAAAGGAGGATATTTACAATTAAATGAGTTTTTATATGATTTATTTTATTTTTATATTTTAATCATATTTAGCTGAGCTCCAATTTTTGCAAGAATTTCTTGGTTTTTCAACAAATAATTATGAAAATAATTTGAAGTTGCACTGAGTAAGAATCAAAGATTTACCTGGCCAGTCTGTTGCTCTCTTTGCTCCACAAAGTTTAATCAGTAAAAAAAACACTCTTTACACAACAACATATAACAAAAAGAAACTTAAGATTATAGATTTATGATAAAATTATTATTATTAATCGTATGGCATTAAAAATATGAGGGCAATCAGAGAACAGCTTTGAGGTTGCTAAGCCAGGCAGCTACGTCAGGAGTCAGATCGTCCAAGTCCTCAGCAGGTCCGGGGTAGGAATGAAGGGGGCAGCGCCGGAAGATGTGCTCGATGGTTTGCTGCTCCTCACCGCAGTCGCAGAGTGGAGAGACCCTCCAACCCCACTTGTGTTGCAGGGAATAACAACGCCCATGCCCAGTTCTCAGCCTGTTCAAACGGCACCAGAGTTTGCGGGGCAGATCGAAACCTTTTGGCTTTTTTGTGGGATCAGTGTGCAGTGCGGATTTTCCCACCATGGCAGAAGACCATTCAGCCTTCCACCTATCCGCGAGACTAAAGCCGCTCAAAGTCTGAGCCGTGGAACAGGGCGGCCTCCGAGATTTCAGTCGGTGTGGAGGGGGGTAGCAGAATTCAGCATGAGCGGGCAGCGAGGGATTTCTCGTAATCTTCTCGGCTTCTCTTTGATAAAATTAATTGCACTCTATTATAATGTGTTATTAACGATGTAGCAACATAAATTATGATTTCTAATATTATAACATTTATTTTTAGACTTTGACTTCAAAAATTTTATTTTGACATAATGACAACTCCATGGATTCTAGAACCACGGTAAGCAACCAAAAGTCCCAACCCTAGTTATTACCCTTGTTTAGAGAGGAGAGACAGAGTAGCGCGGCTTACTAGCTTACTCTGTCTCAAGAGCAGTAACTCTTGCTAGCACTTTGATTTTTTTTGCAAAACCATCTAATTAAATTTACATGTTGAAATATTTATTACGAATGAAAAGTCGTTATTTCTTGTTTGATAGCAGGAATTAATGATAATTAACGTGCGTTTCATGTACAAACTTATCACACAATAGACTAAAAGTAAAGAAAGAATGCACAGGTTTGAAAGATCGTGTAGGCGTTTGTTGGTAAATCTAAGCTTTCAGTTTACTTGTAAACATAATAAAATAGTAATAGCTGTCGTAATACCTGTATAAGACTCCGGAGTCGTAATTGCTGAGTAGCCAGAGGCGTATGCTCCCTGCATCTTGGTCTTCCAAACATTATTAGATAATTTTTACAACTCAACAACAAAGGGTATCATTAGGGAAACATTATACGTGTTCAAGAAAAAAAATTACACTCGGTATGTTTTCAATGCACTACATAGTATGCGGGCTATGTCATTGGCGACACATAATACTTTGAATATAATGAAAATAAATAAAAATACACTATTCAGCTGACATGAATCACATCACACGGAATTGCTTTGCGGAATTGTCAATTGACATTTAATTGTTTTTTTTTTTAGGTTGCGAGTTTGTCTGTGGTATAATATTTTTTGGTCTGTTCGAGTAGACACGTTCAGCCACAACAATCCGAGAGCGCTTGGCGTTTACGGAGTGTGCCCAGAGCACTTTATAACACTGAATCAAATATACGGTAACACCCACCGGCAGCGCGGCACACCGTACCGTATTTGATTCAGTGTTATCCGTCTGCGCCTCGCGTTGCGGTCTGTGTTGGCCTTTATTGTTGTGGATATAGGCCACAAGAGAGATCTCGGAAGGAAGAAAGTTGGAAGCTATGCAGCCGACTTAGTTTGAGAAACTTCGATAGCACGATGTAGAATGCACCCGTTTCTTTAATTGACAAATAGATGTCGCTGGAGGTCGCTACATTGTCAAGACATGGGTGAATGCATAAACTACTCAGGGTAGGTAATGATAATGATTAATGAATAATACTTAATAAAGAATTTAATGATATCATGAACGAAAAAACATTCTTTAGTTACTTATATCTATTCTTTTTCTTGAGAGTGCTGCATTTAAGTACAAAATGCTTATCAATACTTCAACCACATATTTTATGTTTCAATTAAATTTCATGATTGAAAACGTTGTAATGATGATTATATTAATCTCGAGTTATTTCTTAGACAACTAACAAAGTCAGTCATGAACTGCCTGTCAACAGTTGTGGCATTATGCGTTTTGCATAATTTTGCATATGGGAGCAGCGATGAGGTGAGGCCTAGAGGTATAACTACGTCAGATAAGATTGCAATTCTAATCATCTGCTGCTTAACTATATTTAAAGAATTAGCAATAGCATTTTTGTATATGTATATCGCACCTTCGGTAGAACTAGGGTAGGGTAGGGTAGGGTGTAATGGACAATAATAGACAATTACGTCCTTGTCCTACCGAAGGTACGATATACTAATTACCTACTTATTATAGATTACTTCATTCGCAGGAATACTCGGATGAAAATCCAGTCCTCGATGTCAAGCAGCGCCAATACGAGGAGAATGCTGGCAGCAAAGCAGACCTCATGGAGAACAAGCATTACTACTACCCCAATTATTATTCAGACCTTAGCAGACGATTTGTACCAGTATACCCTTATAAAGAGGTAAGTATGTGCAGAGGCGTCACAAAATATAAATTAAAAAGTTTTAGTTTATGGCTTGTAGTAACCCTAGCTAGCGCCACCTAGTTATAAAATAATGAAGCTCTAATTCTGATACAGAGTAAAATACAAGTTTCAACTCGATTTCTCCAGACTTGGTCTGCAGGCATAAGTTGAGAAACATCGACAGTGCGATGTAGAATTTAGCAGTTTCACTACTTGATGATTGTACAGCATACAGTCTACAGACAGGCAGACGCACGTGATTGATTAGAGATACGCTGCTAAAGCTGCATAAACCAATCAGCGGTTTCAGCGGCGCGTATCTTTAACCAATCACATACAGCTGTACACTGTACTCTTAGACTCTTAGTGCTAGCTCGTTTACTTGAATATCGTATAGATGGTGCTAGTGTCGTTACATCAAATAGACAAACGCTACGTTCTACATCGCGATATCGAATACAACTTCCAATTCTCTTCCTTCGGACTTTGGTCATAAGAATAAAATAATAACAGAGTAGAACGGAATCTCTTTTGACCGCGTTCAAAACGCCGTCATTACATACCAACTTCCCCCTTCACGTACACCCCTCTGTCGTCTAGGCGTGTTGCTAGGGTTGCTTACTGTTAAATATTACTTACGTCTAAAGATAATATCGCTAAAATATAAGTTTTTATTTACTTTGAAATCATTATTTTACTCTAGTTTTACAAAATATGAGATTTATAAATCAACGTACCTACATATTATAGATAGGTACTTCTAAGTAAGAAGTTATTACAAGTGCCATACCAAATGAAGCCATTTAAGGTGATTTAAGTAAGTATTACTTACCTAGAAATATAAAATAAAATACATACAGGCTCACGTAAAACTAGTAGTAGTTTATTCAGTTGGGTGAGCTTTGTTATAGTCCGAGAGCTAAACCCCATAATGGTCTTGGAGAACGCCACAGCGGTCAGAGTCTTGGGGGACTAAGGGGATATCACCGCAGTATAGTCTGAGAGTCAAAAACCATATTATATATCTAGTTTGAGAAAATGAAATAGTCTCCGCGGATAAAAGCTAGTAGAATAAAATGAAATAAAAATTATCATGGCTAAGAAAATGGCGGTATTTGTAAGAAAAACATGTTGAGTCGTAAAAGATTCTTTGCACAAGACCTGTAACAGCAGACAACACAACAAGAATAAAACAAAATGTATCCGACATATGCAAACATGATTGTGTGACAAATCTAGGAATGATAAATTGAATAACTAAATACAAAATATTTGCATTTCTAACAAATTGGGAATAGCTTATTGGTAGTAGGGGAGAAAACCGCCGGACGTAACTAACGCTAAGACAGATTTTATTTCTCGTCGTATAGGCTGCAATAACCCAACAGATAAGAAATAGGTTACCTTCAACTACAGCTACTTAATCAAAGCAAAAATACGGGTACGTATCAAAATATATAAAGTTTAAAACAAATAATGGACGAAATACGTAATGGTCATAATACATACTAAAATTTTCTATGAAACTATTGATTAAACGAATTTTTTTAATCCTGTAATCTACAGATTGGTTTAGGTTAGGTCAGGTTTATTTTATGAAAATCCTGTAAAGTTGAGAATTTTCAAGAAAATTGCATTATATCAAATGACCATTATGTATTTCGTCCATTATTTGTTTTAAACTTTATATGTTTTGATACGTACCCCAAAAATACAACGTATTTTTTAATCGCATTTTTATTAAAAGTCATCAATTTCGTAAAGAAATTACAAATGTCTTACATTTAAGAATGATGGCATTTTGACAGATTTTGCTTTAAGATTTCTGTTATTAAATTTCAGTGAATAATAGATACGCAGTCTTATATAAAGTTTAATTAAATAATCGCTTGGGAAGCATTCACAAGGTGCCTCGAAATTAATTTTTTTCATTGTATTAAGCAGATTGGCACCGGCACCATTGCAAAATGCTAACTTTTTAAAATTTTTAATAAACTCATTCTCGAACTTTTCTATTATATTTACAAAACTTGCTGGTGGAACGGTTAAACTGCCAAAAATTGCTGCGTTGCTCTCCTTATAATTTTTGTATTCTTTAAAAACTGAGCATTCATGTTTAAGCGAGCACTTTTTAAGTAAGTAGCCACAGACATAAGAGAATGCGTTGTGACTTGGTAGGTCTGACCTGTAATCGCTTGTCTGGACAGCCAGCGGTGAAGTCTCTGATGTCATTTGGTTCGCAAAAATTGGTTTCGCATCTTCACCTTTGGTCAGAAGAAATAAATCCAGGTCCTCCTCACAATTACTTAGTGACGACTTTTTTAGTAAAAATTCCAGAACTAGTTTCGAAAACGCCCGCTGAAATTGGATTGGCGTTGGCTCTCTTATGTTTCCTACTTGCTGGCGCACGACACCGAAGAAAATTTCCAGCGGGTCTTGATTAAATCGTCTAGTGAAAAAAAAATTAAGCCCCTCGGATTTGAATGATTCGTATAGCTGTATAATTCCATTAATTGTCATTATTAAACCTGAAAAGGCTTTGATCATGTTCGTGTTGTCTCTTCCAGTGGTAATATTGATTGGTTTAATACTTTTCAAAATATTTAAGGTTACTTTTAGACACTCTTGCTGATAATCCGCTCCATGAAATGCTCTCTTGTATTTGTTGGCATCAAAAACTTTGCTTGAATTTAAAACATCAAAAGTATTATTTAATTGACTTATTAATTCAACAGTTTCCTTGGCTTTTGAAGGCAGATGACCGAGCTCAATATCTGTTGACAACCCCGCAGCCACAGTGTGACTCAACGCTTGAGTTGCATAGCGGACCTTCATACGCTGAAATCTGTTGGGATTTAAATGTGCATCTGTGAGTTTAGGGGCTATTCTTATGTCCCTTTGTCTGTCCCTGTTGTAAAAAGACTCTAAATGCGACCAACATGCTAATTTGTTCCCATTAAATTGAAAATTGTATTTAAGAAAATTATTTCGGATGCTTTTGAAAAGATGCGGTACATCAAACAAGTAAAATACTTTTTTTCCGTCAATAACAAAATATGGAGAATCTTTTGTGGCTCCTTTTAAACTGGCAAGGTTCAAAAAGTTCGACCCTTGATCAGAAACCACAGCACACACGACAAAGCCGGCATCAAATAGTTGCGGTATGGTCTTATCTAACCATTTGCCTAGATCGGAATAATTTTTTGTTGTGGCTGTTAGTGCGTAGCCCAATGGCTGTTCATAATTTTCAACACATCCTCTGAGCATTATAACAAAAGCATTGCTTGCTATTTCTTCGCATTTGTTTCCGTCAATATTATGAAACCCAATAACCTCATCGTTTCGAATATCATAAAATAAATTTTTCTTGAGGACCATCTCATCCAAACATAAGACACAATATTTATGATTAGGTGACAACTTAGTTAATCTCGTTGAAAGTAATTTTAACAAATCTTTGCTGACGCCAGGTTTGAAAATCATTTTATGTTTCCTTAAAGTCCGCACTGATGGTAAGGCAAATATTTTTTCCAGTAAGCGATAGGTTTGAGGACTATTGAAATAAACATTCATAGCGAAAAGTTTTAGTTCCTTATTGTATCTATTGCCTTTATATTTAGCCTTTAGTTTTTCTTGCCACTCATAAAATTTGTCAATGAAATTGCTAGCCGGGAATGTTTTTTTGTTTTCTTTTCTTTTATTAGATTTGTCAGAACTTTTTTGCTTGTTTACATTGCATGGTTCTCTACTAAGTTCATTTTTAGAGGTCGCTGTGCCTGTTGGTTTAAGATTTGATTGCGAGTTGTCTGATTCTTCAATGTGTTTACGTTTTATTACAATGTCTTCTATGTCATTATTATGCTCAATTGCAGAGGTCGAAGTGTCTGTAGCTTGAGAATTCGATTGAAATTTCTTTGAATCTTCAACTTTTTTGCGTTTTATTTCAATGTCTTGTATACATTTTAATTTTTTTGCATATTTTTCACTTTCATAAAGTTTTTCTTTCAGTTTTCTTTTTCTATGTGTATTTTCCGTTAAGATTTTAGCTGTGTGCGCACCTTTAGAAGTCTTGCTTTTGTTTTTACTTAAACTGAAGAATGTTGTTGATGCTTGAACAGTGTGACGATGGTAATTTTTTGTTGGAGAAGTTTGTACTGATACTGATGGAAAGGATCGAGGAGTTAAAGTTTTTTCAAGGTGAATTAAATTATCTTCTTCTGAAGTGTTATGACCTTCTGTTGGAGTTTCTGTTGATGCCACAATGTAAGAATTTGTTTGTATTTGACTATAGCATTGACACTGTTTTGTTGAGATATTTTCATGGGTTTGTGTTTGCTTTTCTTGAGACACGATTTGCACTTGCGTCGAACTTTCCATTGTAGTGGGTAGTTTAACCTTTAAACAAAAAAAAAAGAACAGGTAAAAATACACCTCACATAAAATTGCACACTATAGGACAGTATTTTAACAATATATAACGAAATTACAGTCAGAAAGTGATCAAAAAGTATCCAAATCTGGAAAAGTTATTGTTATTAAAATATATATTTTTGTCATGTGGTCTGCAAGGTCTATCAACCCAACAGGCTCTGTAAGCCGCATTTATATACGCGGCGTTTATTTAAGGAATGGAATATCCGGGGCGGCACCCTTAAATGCTTGTGTAACAGCAAAGTAAAATAACTTACCCTCACCATTTCGACAATCACGGGTTTGTCGACCTGGGTTTCTACATTTTCTTGTAAAGAACTTCTGTACGAAATAACTTTACTTCCTGGCAAGTTTAAGGAAGGTACAGCATCGGGTTTTAATCTTTTATTCCTAAGCATGTCTTTTGTAAAATGTTCAGAACACACCAAATATTTAGTATTTATTTTCTTCATTATATCGTTACGATCCATCAGTTCAATCCACTTTATTCTTCTGAAAAAAAAAACATTGATTACTTATTATATTTTGTCACAAAAGTACCAACCTACACGTCAGTTTTAATTACTTATTAAATAAAAGCACATAAAGTATAATAAAAACTATAAACTATAACTGAAAATCGCACCGGGCTCTCGGACTACATTCGCTAACAAGACAATTTCATTTAAATATAATACCGTGCCGGGTAAATACTGTGCTCATCGACACAGGCCCTTAGGCCTGCTCTAGTGTACCTGTAACCTGTACCTACATAGATATAGGTACTTAGGTACAGTTACCGTTACCGGCGAATTTTAAGTCTTTCAGTAGCGAGTAAAGTACATGCGCAAACTTAGCCCTACCACGTCCTATTTTGTTCAAGATGTTTGTCGTAAACTATAGGTACTTACCTACGTATACGTAGTGAGAGTTTAAATAAGGGAATGCGCGCACGAGCAACTTTTGTCTCCGCGACAGTACATCTCTCTTTTTCTCATTTCGAACGTGCAAAAGAGATAGACGTACTTTCACGGTGACAAAAAGTCACCCGTCCGCGCCTAGTGCCTAGCCTAGGGTTGCCATACGTCCCGGTACGCCGGGACAAGTCCCGGTTTGAAGCATGGTGTCCCGGCGTCCCGGCCAATAAGCAAATTGTCCCGGTTTAAAAATCATAGCTATTTAATAGAGGGCTGGACTTGGTAAACAGTAATATACCTACAATAAACGCGACTAACTAGCTAGACTAATCGTACGTGGATAGAACGACGTAAGCGCTTCGTAAAACTATAATTTTTCTATCAATATTTTGTAAAATTATTAGAATTAACACATTCAACGGCAGCGCTCGTAGCCGATAACATGCATTTTCGCATATGTAGCGAAAAGCACCAACGAACAGAAAACCCGGCTGGCGGGTCGCTGGCATTGAATGGTTGTGTTAAAAGTTGTTTTGTGTTTAGGCAAGAGACCTTTAAAGTTACCTATTGTTGTAATAAAAGTTTATTTTTAGGATTCCGGAGTCAAAATGGCAAAATGGAACCCTTATAGTTTCGTCATGTCCGTCCGTCCGTCCGTCCACGGCTTATCGCAGTGGCTATTAGTGCTAGAAAACTGTAATTTTGCATGGATATATATAGCAATGACCCCGAGAAAGTGATAAATAAAATGTAAAAAAAAAATTTTAGACGTAAAGTGGGGGTAATTTTTTTTTTTCGTCTAACTTTATAGTGTGGGGTATTGTTGGATAGGTCATTTAAAATCATTACGGGGTTGTGAAGACGATTTTTCCCGATTTTTTTTTATTGAATTGATTCCTTTGGGAAATATTCAACTTTTAAGTGATTTTTTTTTGTTAAAATCGAGCGTCCCCCGTCTAAAAAGCTAAACTGTTGGTATAAAAATTTTGAAAAAAATTAGGACGGGAGGAAATATCTCAAATTAACAAGAAAAAACTATAACGGCTAAGTTTGCTTGAGAATTATTAGAGTAAATAGCAGCCTGATCTTGAAAATATATCTACTTGGGAATTTCCGTAAATACTAAATAACAATAATATTACTTGTTGAATACAGATAGTACACGTCGTAGTGGCTGCGGAACCCTATCCTGGGCGTGTCCGACACGCTCTTGGCCGGTTTTTTCTACCTTTACTAGTTTTTCTTTAAATGTCCCGGTCTGAGTTCCCACACTTATGGCAACCCTAGCCTAGCCTAACTGAATTTGCGCCACTGCGCGATCGCGTCGCGAGGCGCGGCGAGCGAGAAATGGTCAAGGACCGATGGCGGGGCTATGAAGATTTGACGAAAAGCAATTTATGCTGTAGGTACCTAATTTAATAGTAGATTGTTCAACAAGGGACTAAAACAAGTCATAACATAATGATACAAGTGTACAAGATATTTAGGTACCCGAGCATAGCGAGGGTGGCTATAATTCGCGTGTCATTAAGGTAGTTTAGCCTCGCGTTAAACACTCTTCTTTTCACTTTGAATGCGAGGAAAAAAAAGACGTTAGGTATACAAATTTAAAATATTACTTTTATACAACGTACGCTCAATACGAGCAATGGACGTCTCTATATAGTTTCTATATAATAACTATACTCTTTGGGACGTCTGTTCAAAATTCAAATAGCAATAAAATTAGTTCCGTGGTTTTTTTTTTGTAATGTGACGCTTCAAATGTTTGCATATTTAGCCCACAGATTCATACTTAAAAACTATTTTAAAGCTAATTGTACTATGAATAATAAAATGAATTCATCTATATCTATACTAATACTATAAAAAGGAAAGATTTGATTGTTTGTTTGTTTGCATTGAATAGGCTCCAAAACTACTGGACCGATTTCAAAAATTCTTTTGGCGTTAGGGCCCTCGCCCACGGCGACTTTTTGTAGCGATGCTGTCGCGCGTTCGCATCGATACAGTCGCGATGCGGTCGCTAGCTGTGTACCCTCGCCCACATAACACGATTCAGTCGCGATGCAAACGCGATACCGTCGCGCTTCTGTCGCGTCGCGATGCAAACGCGCGGTCCTCTACTGTCGCGCCACCCTCCCTCCGTTCCCTCTCCGATGTCATCCGACACGGTCGCGCGTTTGCATCGATACAGTCGCGATGCTGTAGCGCGTTAGTAGCGCGTTGGCATCGCTTCTATAGCGCGTTACAAATTCGACTAACGCGCGTTAGTAGCGATGCGTTTCATAAACGCGCGACAGCATCGCTACAAAAAGTCGCCGTGGGCGCGGGCCCTTAGAAAGCTACATTATCACTGAGTGACATACGCTACTTTATACCGCGGGAAAATACCTTTTCCTACGGGAAAATTAATTTATCGCGGGCGAAGCTGCGGACGGAAGGCTAGTCCTTAATATAATTAAATAGATTAATATTCGTAATTAAATTATTCATCGTGTTTCATGAATTTTTTTTTATAATTTTGCACAGTTGTTATTTTGAGGTTATTTTCACGCCCTAAAGGCTTCCTCTGACCGAAGCGCGTGCACGATGCTACAGAGCGTCCGCAGCGCGCTTCGGTCTGTGGAAGGCTTTAAAATTGTCTATACCCAGTCACTGAAAATGGCATGGACTTAATACCTAACCAGGACTGAGAACTAACTTTTATTAGTCAAACAAAAGTGGCCCATATTACCAAGCCATACAGTTTAATAATGGCAACTAGAGACAGCGGTCCGAGAGATTACATACAAACTAGAGAAACTAGTGTATTGTGTCCTACTCGCACCATTACTTGATCACCCTAATTAGAACGAGATGCAAGCCACTAGTTATTTTTTTTACGGCCTCACTTTTATGTCGCAGTACTCAGTCCTGGTTAGGTATTAAGTCCATGGAAAATGGCGATAATTCTCCCTCCAATCACAAACACCATGATTGGATTAGATTATTGAGTTTAGGGGTTTCCAAAGTAAATTAAAAAAAATACTTTAATCCCTAGGGATCAAAAAGAGCTTTAGTCCCGATATGCAGACTAAAGTACCTATATAACATTTTAAGAGCATGACAAGTGAAACTAAATTTTAACATTGGGTGAAACAATTGGCTACACAAAAAGAACTGTTCATGTATTTTTGATTAATTAGGTACGAAAACGAAATAATATTTAGAAAATATTACTTACCGCTCATCATCTTTGGGCAACCTAAAAAAACTTAAGTGTGGCGTCGTTTTTGAATTGTTCATACACCCAGATACACCACAATAACTTGAAGCCATTGTTATTTGTTTCCAAGATGAAGGTACGGAACTCGCAAACAGCCAAACACGCGTGCGGCGTCGCCGGCCGTGACAGCCCACCAAAACCAAAAAGTATTGTAATGTAACAAGAGTGGCAACCAAGTGGCAACTCTATGGTCAAATATGCATGTATGGAAGGTGCTGCCGCCCTACGGCTGCTCAAGAACTAATGTGACGTATCTATTGATGAATACCTATCTATATGTATATGTTGGTAGTGATGTACAGCTATAGATACGCGTACCTATAGCAATGTACAGTCAAGGATTTTAATTGATAGGCTAATTGCCACTATTCATATTTTAGCCGTCTAATTCAAATCAGCATAAACGAAGTATAAGCGGCTAAGCCCGATTTGCATTATACGGCTAAAATACGAACATTGGCAAGTGGCCTATCAATTAAAGTCCTTGACCGTACAATTTGGTACGCCATGGCCATGGCCGATGAATGACAAGTGACAAGTTTGACAAGTCAACCAAGATGGCCGCTAATTTAGTTCTTTAGCAAGCACCAGAGGCCGTTGTAGTCGCATGAAAAGATGAAAAGTGATGATATATGTAAGTGTGCCCGGCCTGGTGTTGCCAGAATTACGTTTTATTTACCTTAAAATTACCGTATAATTTATCGTACTCATTTTATTAACAAAAAACGAATATCTATGCAGTTTTTAGGTAAATACGCTGTTATTTTAGAGATTAAAGATCGGCAAGTATGCCAAGGTTTTTGTCGTTTTGCGTGACCTTCTAATCTTGTAATTTTATGTTGAGTTGAACTTGCTATCGGTACTTATATCGGTACGAATAAATGACAAAATCCCGCTGTCATTACATGACGTGTTGTTGTGTGCGTGACCTCAACTCTGGTGGCGTTACCTATATGAATACGGTAATTACGGTTGGCAACGCTGCACTGACAGCCTCTGCCTGACTGACTGAGTAGCCAGTAGCCAGCCGCTTAGCGGGTACTGTACTGTACTCTAATATCGTGACCTTGAGTCCGGCCGGAACGGGAGTTTCCGTTCTACCGGGGGGGGGGGGCACACTTACATATATCACACTTTTTATGCGACTGCAGCGACCTTTGGTGTTAGGTGTATGACGAAGAACTAAATTAGCGGCCATCTTGGTTGACTTGTCAAACTTGTCATTCATCGGTCATGGCCATGGCGTACCAAATTGTACGGTCAAGGACTTTAATTGATAGGCCACTTGCCAATGTTCGTATTTTAGCCGTATAATGCAAATCGGGTTTAGCCGCTTATACTTCGTATAAGCTGGTTTGAATTAGACGGCTAAAATACGAATAGTGGCAATTAGCCTATCAATTAAAATTACGCGTATCTATAGCTGTACATCACTACCAACATATACATATAGATACGTCACATTAGTTCTTGAGTAGCCAGCCGTAGGGCAGCAGCACCTTCCATACATGCATATATGTTGACCATAGAGTTGCCACTCTTGTTCATATAATATTACAATACTCTTTGCGTTCTACTATGTTCTTATTTATTATTATGCTTTGGTCCCCACGCATTACATCTGCCTGGAGAGAGATATCTATAGTGACCTCTGAAATTATGACGTTTTAATACTAAAAACTTGGATTTATGTTTTGTCGAAACAGTATAAAATTGTAAAAATTACTTACCTGACCATTTATTTTGTTTAAATATCTGATATATGTTGATAATATCAAGAATGATAATATAGACTGGATTGGCAGTCGCCATAGTACGGATCGGCCGCGGTTTTTGTAGTTCGATTCTTAAATCTAGATGGCGCTGAAATATAGCCAGAGGCTTTGAGGGCAAAACAAGAAGACTACAGATGTCTCATATTACTACAAATGTATTATTTTTCAAAAATATTACATAATAATACATTTGCAGTGATATGAAATATCTGTAGTCTTATTGTTTTGCCTTCTAATTAAGCCTCTGGCTATATTTCAGCGCCATCTAGATTTAATAATCGAACTACAAAAACCGCGGCCGATTCGTACTATGGCGACTGCCAATCCAGTCTATATCATCCTTGATAATATTTAATTTAGAATTATAAACCACAACAACATTATATTGCGTCTCGTGAACTGTAATCACTTTACAATTTGTACTAGAGTAACAATTGACGATACGCAAATAAAGAGACATTAAAACAATTTTATTTTGCGGCTCCCAGACTATTGTACTGTACTATTTGCTAGGTAAGAAATAGTTGACGAGCCGCAATATAATGATGTTGTGGTTTTCAATTCTAAATTAAATGAAGTATAATGATATTGGATTTAATTTTAGAAACCGAAACATTTGAATGAAGACGATGCACTGGCTGGTCTGAAGGACTTGATTCAGGTATTCATGACATGTTTGTCTTATTCACCTACTCCACATGACAGTGAAAACAGACGATGGAAGCATATGGGAGGGAATTGCATTCCTTAGTGCCTAGTTCGCATTATAAAACATGGAGCAGTGCGCTTTGTGCCCATAGTCGAAATTACGAAGGCGAGTGAGTAAAGTATCAGTTCCCCAAACTTGTTTGTTCCGCGTAGCAAAATTTCCATACGCATTTTGTCCCAAATGCTTTTTTTCTCACTATGGTTTTTTACTGAAGCTTATTTTCGAATTCATAGATGGCGTTATTGTGTTAGCAGAGATCAAAATGCCATACGAAGCGAACCCGTCTCCGCTTCCCTTCGCTTGATTGCTTTTTAAAATTAAACAAATTAACTTTGATCAATTATAACTGAAGATACACATTGCCGAACAAAATCCCCTTCAAAGAATGTCCGAACTTTTTTATTTGTATGCATAACAATTAAAATCATCACCTATACAGAAATTTGAACCTAGTCTTTACTTCATTACAGTCGAATTTCGGTTGACACTTGACAGCTAAACTTGACAATTTCACGCAACGTACTGAGAAAAAAGAAGGCCACTTTTATCAAAGTGGCGCTCATTTGGCTCGGACATTTTCGGGCGCGCGACCGTGGATCTACAGTTATAATTGATCAAAGCAAATTAAATTATTATTATGTACTTTATCTAACAGGCATCCAAAATTAAAACAGTTGATAAGGAAGCAGCGAAACTCATACCAGTGCGGGTAAGCTAAAATGCATACTTATTAATTACTCGTCTAAAGGTGAAACTCCATTAACTCTAAGGGCGAGATACGAACAAATTCGCGTACGGTCGGCCTCAGAAGTCGCTGAACACTTTAGTAATTTATTGAATCAGGCGTTACTTTGCGGAGGTCCATATTAATGAACTTAAACAATTACTTTGCTCACCCGCGACCTTTCAAAAAGCTTTCGCGAAAGGTCGCGGGTGAGCAAAGTAATTGTTTTAGTTCATTACTTTAGTAATTTTTCACTTTCACTAACGTGACATAATTATTTCAAATTTCACAATAACGGTTATTGCAACAAAGTATATATTTATTTCACTGTAAAGTCATATACATTTCAAAAGATGTTATAGTTGTATAAGTCAGTCCACGACGCCCTGCAAGGGCACACAATAATTGAACATTTCATTGTATCGTATTTATATTAAAATCATGCATTTACTATTACATTACATTATATTCATTATGGTTATGTTATTTCAATTTAAGCAGGTACTTACCTATTTAATTATTTATACATGTGATACTACATGTGATGTGTGTGTGTTATACATGTGATGTGGTGTGTGTGTGTGTGTGTGAAGTACTTAAGTGTTCACTGACTTCTGAGGCCCAATGTACATTTGCGGCTCTGCAGAGTTAGTCACCTAAACTCGCAAAAACATTACCGACAAGTGTGCCACAGTTACACTAAGTTAGTGTACTTGTAGCTCGGCGAACTCAGTGTCATTAACTTAGTGGTAGATACGTTTATCTGGTAAGTAATTGATTGTACTTTCAGGCTCCCCCAGAACTAGTGATAGCCATCGCAAAGGAATCAGCAAAACAAAAAAGTCCGCAGCCCAGCATTCCGACCGAGGAAGTTCTCAGGAACCACGTCCTTCGCAGTGGGGTGAGATCATCAAGCCACTTATAATATCACTATACTTCATTTAATTTAGAATTGAAAACCACAACATCATTATATTGCGGCTCGTTAACTATTTCTTACCTAGCAAATAGTACAGTACATTAGTGTGGGAGCCGCAAAATAAAATTGTTTTAATGTCACTTTATTTGCGTGTCGTCAATTGTTACTCTAGTACAAATTGTAAAGAGATTACAGTTCACGAGTCGCAATATAATGTTGTTGTGGTTTATAATTCTAAATTAAATGGAGTATAGGCCTATTTAAATTTAAGTGGTAGTGGGCAGGGCACATCGCTCGTAGAACTGATAGCCGATGGGGCCAAAAGGTTCTCGAATGGTATCTTCGGACCGGAGGACGCAGTGTAGGTAGGCCTCCAATAAGTTAGATGCGGAACCTCTTTATTTTGTATAATTATTGTAGATAAATTAATTTGATGTCGTTATTATTTTATTCATTTTAACTGGCTAAGCAATGACGTTAAACTGTCACTTCTGGTCTGGTAGAGCACGCACTACACTATGAGGAGACATCGCCCGCGCGCCCACACAGACTCCTTTAGCTTGTTCATCGCAAGTACGTAGTACATTATTTCCCCAAAGTACTATACAAGTATACATACATACAATCACGCTTCCTTCCTAACCAAGTGGTAGGCATAGACTATTTCGACGGTACTCTGACTCAACCTCGTAGGTATGTGAAAATTTACTAAATTGGAAAAACTACATTACACACAAGGCTTAAAGTGGTTATTCCAAATTCGTAAGATTTCATATACGAGGTTGAGTCAGAGTAGCGTCGATTTGTTCCCACCTGCTACGATCCTGTAGGGTTCAAATTCGCGTTTGATATTCCGATTTGATGGCGTATGAGTGAGAGCTGTTGTATTTGACATAGCGTTGAAATGGCTAAACACCACATATATAATGCATTAATTATAAAAATGGTCTATTTATTGCAGGATTATTGGAACGCTATATGGACGGAAAACGTAGATCCATCAAATCACTTGAGAACGAATGAGAATCAACCACCATCGGTAAGTTATTGATAAACAAACTATACCTACAAGATCTTTCTAAGTTTAATCGGGAATATTTCAACAGATGGTTGGGCAAGATTAACTGAATACCTACAAAGTCGTGGTAGCCTAGTGGTATGACCTATGGCCTCTCAGTAGTAGGGGGGTCCAAGAGGGGATTTGTGAAGTTACTCGAGCGCGGCAGATAGGGCACCCCGTCAAAATACTTAGTAAAAAAAATGATTCTTTAAAACACTCGAGAGGTGGGTTAATTATTAGCAGAACAATGCACATTTCACTTCCAAATCGTCAGTCTTTGGAATTAACATCCCCTATGAAAACCTGACGCGCGCTCTTCCGTATGACCACCCCCACCATGCAAAGTGGCAGGTTATTATACACTTATTATCTGTTGCACGCTGGAGTATCAAATTATCAAAATCTGACGCGCTCGAATATTTCTAAGAATCTATTTTTTAACTAAGTTTTTTGACGGGGTGCCCTAGGCAAACCCGCCACATGAAGTGCTCATATTCAAAGGGGGTATTCGAGAGCAGTGTTTTTCAAAGTGTGGGTCGCGAGACCTATCCAGGGGGGTCGCGAGGCTCAGCTCCGAGAAAGTCTTGTGACTAGATGGAATGAATTTTTTTGAAGGATGTACATGGGTTTTAAGGTTAATCGTACAAATTGGGTTTTGGGGGGTTGCGAAGGAATTTTGATGGTCATTAAGGGCCGTGACACCGAAAAGTTTGAAAAACACTGCTCTAGAGGGTATATAAGGTATCCCCCCGTGTATTAATCTGCCGCGCTCGAATAACTTCACAAATTCCCTCTTGGGCTCCCCTACCACAGGAAGCGGGTCGCACTTTGAGTTGCGAAACAATTCAGTGGTGTGTGTGTGAAGCTCCCATTCCCCACTGGGACCGCGTGTGCACTGCCGCCCAAGCCCTCTCATTCTGAGAGGGCCGATTGATTGAACTGACACCTCTTTCATGCATAATAATAACACCTTTCTTTATTACTTTCAGAAAAAAATGGTAAGGACTTTTGTCATTTATCTAAATAAATCCAAACTAATAAGTATGACGAAGAGAAAATATTTGATTGTAAGTTTGTTTGTTTATAATGGATACAATCAAAAACTACTAAACCAGTTTTAAGGATTTGCCACACTGGTTGCGTTCTGCGGTCGCGGTCTGGTCAAATTGAACGCAGCCCGCATTATGTATGAACAACATTGTCGGTCTCTATAACATATTATATTGCGCGTGCGTGCGATCTGACCGTGCGCGTCTACGTCCATAAGATTCAATGTGTTACAGAATTGCGAATAAGAAACCTTGCGGTGAAATATCGCTATGCGGACAGGGACTTATAAAGCGAAAAAATTATATCGTTTGATTTTTTTATGATAAAGAACCACGAACAATTTGTATATTTTCAGGGATCCGTGAAAGCTAAAGTGATGCCCGGATCGAAGTTATACGATTTAGTATTGGCGCTTCAGAAAATGTCCCCCAGATTGATCTACATAATCAATGACAATAAGAAAAATAAATAACATTTTTATCAAGTCAAAATTTATAGCACGTTTTTTATCAACTAGGTAGTCAGATACTAACCCTTTGAAAAACCTATCCTACTAAAGATAGTTTGTCACGTCACGCAATAACAGACAGAAAAAAAGACTTTTCGATGTTATAAATAACTTACAGCTCATTCGATATTACGCCTTATGATTTTTATAAAATGAAACATCAAAACTTATCAAAATCCCAGCTTATTTTCAACTCTGACATCAAATCTGAGCAAATTGAAGAAGCGAACGTAATCAATATTCATATACGTAATTAATGACCAGATCGTTGGTCGGATTTTTCCATATGTCTCTAGTTTTTTCAATCTTCTCCCTATATCTTTTGTAGCATGCCAAAACCTTTTGCTTCATAAGCGGTTCATGCTCCAGAACTGTAACCATCTTCCTCAAGTCATCTTTAACCTTCCGCTGTTCCAATATCCTTTTCATCTCATTATGGAAGAATATCGTCGACATCATGTGAGTATTTAAGTATTCCATCAATTCCGCCAACCGTTTTTGATGCTGCTCATGTACTTTTTCAGTTTTTACTTTCAAGGAATGCCGTATATGGTCGTCATTGTTTTTGTTAATCTTTATGAAACGCGCTCTCAAAATAGGTTTATCGCTTACAGCACTAGAATCTACAAAATCTTCAGTTCTAGCTTCGCCGCTTGTAATGGTTTCTTTATTTGGTTCATTGGATACTTCACTGGATTCTATTGGGTTTGAATTTGCTTCTTCGCTGGAATTGTTGTTTGGTAACATGCTTTGTAAAAGTTGTGGGTTCATTATGTACACTTTTGCGTTCACATCTCGAAGGGAGACAACCTGAAATGGTAAAAATAAACATGTAAGTATCTACGGTCTAACATAAAAACCGTTTGTTAGTCGTATACCTCGAAATCAAAAAATCCTTGTAGATTTTCACCTATTCGCGTTTCGCCGCGATCTCAAAATTTCTGAACTAATTTTTTTTCTTGTAGTATGATTTCTGGTCGCCAATTACAATGGTGTATAAAATTCATAGTTTATTTACTTTCCTGCCTTTCTTCACTATAGTCGCTTTTCACCTCGATAGATATTTGTTTGTAATGCGTTATTTTATTACATATCGCCGTATTTCCTTTAAGCACTATATAGTTTTGTTTTGTAAACGCATTTCGCACTTATGAAGTTATGAGTGTGATATATGTAACAACAAATTCTCCAAAGCTAGTTAATGTATAGCTGTAGCAATGAGGTCAATAAGCGAGCGTATTTTTATTATATCCCAGTGACATAGCCAATTTTTTTTTACGATTAATACCTACAACAATATGCGACCCAGGTAAAATGCGACTAACTAAATAGGCTATTGATAATACCTACTACATCAAAATTTGCTACTGTTGTAGAGGTAAACATCTATTGAAAATATATGCGGCTAACTAAATAGGCTATTGATAATACCTGCTACGTCAAAATTTGTTACTGTTGTAAAAATCTATTAAAAATATATGCGAGTAACAAAATATACCACCGATATAACACGCTACAACACACGCTATCGCGGCTAGGGTTACCATATGACAGGCGTTTGCCGCATTTGACAGGCATTTTCAGGTTTAGACAGGCGTGCGGCCGGCATTGGTCTGAGACAGGCATTCTTAACCTCTGACAAATATCAGTAATAAATACCCTTCTTCATTATTATCTGTTGGCTTTTACTTATTACTTACAGCGTTTTGCTTTAGACAGGCATTTTTCTGAAAAATCAGGCATTTTAGGTACCATAGACAGGCATCCCTCTATTTACATATGGTAACCCTAATCGCGGCGAAACGAGAATAGTTGAAAAGCTACAAGGATTTTTTGATTTCGAGGTATACGACTAACAAACGATAAAAACCAGTGTAAACTAAACTACTAGTCGACCAAGTAAGTGCTTTACAAAATTTTCGTTCGTAACGTGCCGTTCATAATGAAACATAATTATGTATCTATGAACCAGAAGCATGTAAACATACACAGTGTACCTAAACAATATAAAACACAGTGGCGTATCTAGGGTTATTTTCCAGGCGTAGCCTGCCCCCTACCTGGCCTCTGCCCTGACCGACTTGGCCGTAGGGGCGAAGCAGAGGTGATCCCCTACGGTGCGGATCTTTTTGATTCCCTTAATTTCACTTGCCATACCAACATTTGCCATAAAATATATAGAAGTTTCAGGATTATTTTAAAATGTCTTATAGAATATAGCAGGTTAGGTTAGTTTAATAACAATTCTGAAGAAAATACCGTTTCATAAATAAATTACTTTATAGTGAAGATATATTGATCACTCACGTCTTAAAACGAGCCGCCGTGACGTGACGGATTAGCTCGAAACATTTCGAGTTAAACTCGTTTTAAGACGTGTGTGATCCTTATATTTTCACTATGAGAGTGAGTCTCACGGTAATTTCATGTTTAAAATTACTTTATGACAAATAAAAGTTATAGAAAACGATACATTATAGCATATGAAATTCAAGCAAACGATAGACCTCCTAGGGTGGGCACTAGACCATTCTGGGGTGGGCGTGGCCCACCCAGCCCCCTCTACATACGCTGATATCAATATAAACACATTTATTATTGAATCAGGCGTTATTTTGCGGAGGACCATATTAATGAACTGAAACAATTAGTTTGCTCACCCGCGACCTTACGATAGTTACGTTTACGTAAGAAATGCGTGTTCATGCAGTTCCTCCACCTCCCCACTGTACGAACACACACGAAACACACAAACCGCACTATCACCACCACCAAACAACACTGACGCGTTTCGAACTCAACCAGAGCTCATTTTCAGATTAGGTACCGCACCCGTTCATTATGCTACCAAATGTTAGACGAAATAAATGTTATGTCAGTGTAGTTTGGTGGTGGTGATAGTTGGGTTTGTGTGATTTGTGTGTGTTCGTAAAGTGTGCAGTTGGAGAAACTGCATGAACACGCATTTCTTACATAAACGCAACTATCGTAAGGTCGCAGGTGAGTAAAGTAATTGTTTCAGTTCATAAACACAATTATTTTATTTTTTCGGTTTGACAGTATAAACAGTAGGTATAAAACACTAACAAATATAAAAGTTATCCACAGTGCGCCCATAGTGCAGATGTTCCCGAAAACATAAAGTACCTAAACATTTTTTTTAATAAACCAAAACTACCTTGGCGTTCAGGCAAGCATATCAAAACAAAAAGATTAAAAACGCAAGAACAACGGCAGAAAAGTAATAAACTGTTTTATAGCTGTGATGAAATTATATTAAAGTTCAATGGATTTGTTTGGAATTTTATGTTGTTTACTCTTTGTTATTCTCAATCTGGATCAGGTATGTAAACACAAAGGGCTTAGGCACAGTCACGCATATTAATAACGTGAATGTTTACTTGTTTTTATCTAATATATAAAAATCTCGTGTCACGGTGTTTGTTATCGAACTCCTCCGAAACGGCTTGACCGATTTTTATGAAACTTTTTCTCTACATTCGGTAGGTTCAGACCTACCTACCTACAGGTTGTTCGGTAGGTTCAGACCTATAGGTTGTAGGCTATTTTTTGTATACCTACCCCTAATCTTCGCAGACGGAGTCGCGGGCAACAGCTAGTAGTAATATAAAAATCTCGTGTCATGGTGTTTGTTATTGAACTCCTCCGAGACGGCTTGACCAATTTTTATGAAACTTTTTTCGGCATATTTGGTAGGTCTGAGAATAGGTCGTAGGCTATTTTATATATCCCTTTTCTTCGCAGATGGAGTCGTGGTCAACAGCTAGTAAATACATAAATATATAAGAATATTTTGTCCTTGTCTGATTCCTTCACGTGTCTCACATGAATCAACCTTTATTTTTCAGGTTGCTCCATCAAAATATGAAGTAATGCCTGAGTTTAGGTTTATAAATTACCCTTCTGTCAAGTTTCCAGTACCCTGGAACCCACCAAAGACAAGACAGGGACAGCAGCATAGAAGAGTGAAGAGAATTTAATTTGTAGATAATAATAGTCATGTATTGAATATATTTTTACTGTAGTAAATGTTCCTGTTTTACCCTATTGTTTGAAATTACATTTTTTTTTTTTTTTTTTTTATGTTAGATAGGCCAGACAAACGAACTAGTGGGTCACCTGATGTTAAATGAACACCACTGTCCATAGACATCCGCAGCGCTTTACACGATGCCAGTGCGTTGTCGGCCCTAAAGGAGAGGGAATAGGGGAAGGGGGAGAGGGAAGGGGTGAGGTAATGGGCCCCCGGCACTCTCACTGACCGTACGAAACGCAAGCAGGATTACTGCTGCTTCACGCCGGTGTTCTGTGAGAGGGTGGTACTGCCCCGGATGAGCCGGCCCATTCGTGATGCAGCGGCTAGCTACAACATGGCTCTACCACTACATTACATTTGTTTTACCATGAACTTTCTGGGGGGGAAAAAAAAGTGAAAACCTGTATAAATTGAGTAGCAATTCTGTGGTTGTGTCAACTGTCAAGCTTCCAATCCGTATTGGGCTTGTGTGGGAACTACAGCTCAAACTCTAATTCTGTGAGGATACCTGTACAAAGCAGTGAGAGATTTATAGGCCAGAAATGATGGAAACATTCCTGTCTTGCATATGTTGTTTATTCTGGTGGTATGTTAAACTGACATAATAATAACAATAATAAAATAATTATAGTTAAATATCAAGGGGCAATTCACACCAATTGCTCTAGTCCCAAAGTCAGCAAAGCTTATGTTATGGGTACTAGGCAATAGATAAACATACTTAAATACATAATTATTAAACATAGACAACTGGAGAGCAACCAGTCATATATTTCATAGGTAATATCTGTCTCTACCAGGGATTGAACCCAGGAACTCAAGCTTTGTTGTCAGTTCTCAAACCACTAGGCCATTCGGTCGTCAAAGTGATCCCAACTACATTAATATAATTTGTATCCTTTCGGCACTTGCGTCCTAACTCCTCTGATTAACAGTTCACAAAATTCACACTTACCAAAATACCAATTCATCTGTTACTCATATTCTATAATCACTACTGCCTATAAATACCATTTCCCAAAAAGCCCACTTTTTTGTTTAACTCCTGTGCAGTACCACAAATTATTATTTTTTATTTAGACGAAAATTGGGGTCATTTTCTATGAGTGAAACCATCGGTCGTCCTCTAGTATGTAATAAAACACAAATGTTGTAAATGCGAATGTAATTAGTATTTAATATAATTATAGGAATGTACCTACATGTCTAAACCAGTTTCGTTATTTTGGCAGTGCAAACGCTGGGTTATACTTAAAACATCAATGTACCAATGCAACAAAAAATTGTATCAATAAATAGGTAAGTGTGTATTATTATCCCAAGCAGTAAGTTTATGAAAGACGCAACCCTAGTTGCGTAATACAAAAAAAGTGAAAAAGTGGGAATTTCAGGAAGTAGATATTACATGAAAGTGGGAATTTAGGAAGTGTCCAAAGTGATAAGTACGGGAAATAAACCTTATGTGAATTTTGTGAACTTTTAATCAGAGTAGTTAGGACACAAGTTCCGAAAGGATTTGTACCTTTCATTTGTAATTGGGATGCACCAAAAAAATAACCTATAGTTTTTATATTTTTTTTGGAAAGAATAGGATATTTTAAGATTCCATTTTCATCGATTTTGAATTTGGTTGAGTATTTAATTTTTTATATTTTTTTAAGAAATACGCTGGATGACGTCACAGTGAGAAAGCCATGTTCCATTGTCTAGAAAAATTCAGGTCGTACATAACATAATCTGTGGCAGTACTGATTTGTCTTGTCACTGTCAATAATAAAAGCACGGCTTAGGGTCCTAAATGAACCATGACAAATAGTTTTATTTATTTCTCTTCTTTTAGCTTCGATTATTCCTGTTTGTTTATTGGTGTGATAGATATTTTTTATTAAATTCTGATATTTAAATTCTTTTATAATTACTTGTAACATAGTAATTTAATAATTAAATTTGTAAAAATACATTGCGAGTATTGTATACATTTCGGACTTTATGATAAATGACAACCGTTTAAAGCCAGGTGCACATCATGTGATTAAAGTTCTGTCTTTGTCACTCTTTGCTATTCTAAGCAGGACAGCAACATTTCAAACTGTCAATTTGCTTTAGAGTGTAGACCTGCTTTATATCTGCCTTTGTGACGATTCACAGCAGGGGTCATATGAAGGTCATTACTTAAATTTTGCTTGTTTAATTCAGTTTATCATATTTTTGGAATCTGATTTCTGAAAATGCTTCACAAAGCCTATTTCTCCAAACGGTTTTCGATTTAATTATACTTTGTCAAAAATTGGTACATCCCAATTCTATACTAAACTAATGAATTTAATAAAAAATGGAATAAGTTTGATGAAACATTTACTTATTTACCTTTATCCCCATTCATTTTCTTCGGCATAATAGAAATCCTCAATCCTCATTTTCTTAACACTTGGTGGAAGATCGCCGTAACTCTCAAACTGTTCATTATAGGACCACGGAAACAAGTGAGTCAGCCCATTCTTATCATATACTACAGTATTGTTGTCTGTATCGCTTGGTTTTGCTGATTTTTCAGTTTGCAGCTTCTTGTACAAGTCCTCAAAAGATGGCTGCGTAAGAGCTGTTGTATTCTGCTGTTTTGATGCAACTGTGAAGTTAAATAACAAATATTTTACGTGTGTTTTATTTGTATGTTTAATATGGTATGAATTTAGAGTAAGTACCTAGTTATGGAACAAGAGATACAGTATAAAACTAAATTAGCAACTTGTCAACGCCCCATGGAGGGAAGTATCCTAAAGCTAAAAAAAATTCAAAAAACCAGAAAGAAGAACTAATATTACTGATGCTCTACAACATGCTTTACGCCTAAAATGGAGATATTGCTAGATTAAAAGAAAGAAGGTGGGCACTGGAATCTACAAAATGGGCTGGACCAGTTTGTAAAAGATCGAAAGGAAGACCAAAGCAACGATGGGCTGACAACATAATAAAGATTGCAGGAACAAACTGGATTAACACCGCTCAGCACAGAGTATGATGGAAAATGATGGAAGAGGAGGCTTCTACCCAATAGGGGTCCACTACAAAAACAAAAACCCTACTAACAATTTATATGTAAAATTTAACTTTATTTTTGGAAATAAATGAAGCTTATTATTATTATTATTATTACCTAGTTATGGAACAAGAGATACAGTATAAAACTATAGTATGTAAGTCAAAATTTATAATTAAGATTATTGTGAACGCGAATGAAAAGCAGATTTGGGAATAAAAGTTTAATTTGCGTCAGTCCGCACAACACACACATTCACACATAAGTAAGATTAAAATATAAGAACACTTAAGTTTATTGTTGAGAATAAGATACAGTAACACAGAGATAATAACAGAGATCGGAGAAAGGAAACAATACCGCGGAGCGAGCTCGGTCTCTTTCGGAGGTCACGTGCTAACTGATTTTGGCGGGCGCGGGGCGGGCAGCGCTTGGGCAACGCTTCTCACGACTGCCATTTCTAGGAAATGCGCCCGTTAAGAGTTTCGCGCCTAATTCAAATAACGGCCGGACGGACGGCGGCGGCGAGTAGAACGGCGGGAAGATGATGGGTTTACTATATACTCCCCCTCTAGACTAGGAGAGCGCCCTCGCTCCTGGTCTAGCACCCCATCAGCCTTAGCTGGACGTCCACGGTTTCGTTTTGGAACGATAGGTTTAGGAGGGGATCCATCACTACCCTTGGTCTCCAGTTAGCAATGGGCCGAATAAATCCATAGCCAACACTTCAGTACGCTGATTCATAACTGGTGTTTGCAGAAGACCTGGTGGTTTGGCATTTGTAGCTTTGTAGCGCTGACAGTGTATGCAGGCTTTGACATAATCCATGATTATTCTCCGCATACCTGTAAAATAGTATAGCTGAGCTACTTTTTGATAGGTACGATCAATACCAGGGTGTCCTGCCATTGGTGAGTCGTGACATTCTTTCAGGATCTCTGCCCTGAGACTAATGGGAATGACGAGCTGGGGAGTCTCACTATCAGAATCCGGATTATATCGGTAGAGTACTCCTTGGTCCATCAGGTAACCGCGCTCCGTCCATCGTCGAGTTGCCACTTCGTCAGTACCTTCAACTTCTTTAATTATCTTCTCCACCTCGGGGTCAACAAGCTGTTCATGTCGTAGCTCTGAAGGATCCTTCTTAGGCAGGTCCACTATCACTGAGCAGATACCGCAGTTCTCGCGAGAATCCTCGGAACAGATTGGTCTACTCAGGGTGTCAGCTACTACGTTAGCTTTTCCGGGGCTATACTGAAATTGAATATCAAATGACTGGAGCTT
The DNA here is from genome assembly GCA_947563465.1 of Archips xylosteana. NCBI lineage: Eukaryota > Metazoa > Arthropoda > Insecta > Lepidoptera > Tortricidae > Archips > Archips xylosteana. Next base: position 5,677,341 of record OX387369.1, read on the forward strand.
TAATGCCCACCTAACCAGTCGGCCTGTAGGGGACTTAAGCGTCAACAGCCAGCGGAGCGGTTGGTGGTCGCTGCCAATGACTACTGGGTGTCCATCCAAGTAGCATCTAAATCGCTCGACAGCCCACACTACGGCAAGTGCTTCACGCTCCGTAGTGGAGTAATTCCTCTCAGCGGAGTTCAATAAACGGCTAGCATATTCGATAGGCCGCTCTTCCGTACCCTCCCCCTGCAGGAGAACTGCTCCAAGAGCGTAGTTACTCGCGTCGGTTCGTAAAACGAAGGGTCGGGAAAAATCAGCTTGAACCAAGATTGGCGCGGTGGTCAACAATTGCTTCAGCTCTTTAAACGCAGTTATTTGAGCTGGACCCCACGTCCAAGTCTGGTCTTTCCTGGTCAGTCGGGTGAGGGGTTCTGCCACTTGGGAGAACCCAGGAATAAACTTCCTAAACCAGGAACAGGTTTGTAGAAAAGTACGAAGATGCTTTAAGTGATTGGGCTCTTTCATCTGTAATACAGCCTGTACTTTGTCTGGATCCGGTGAAACGCCTTGTTGCGTAACGATGTGCCCCAGGTATTTCACACTCTCTCTGGCGAAGACACATTTATCCCGGTTCACACAAAGGTTGTATTCTCGAAGGCGGCTGAATGGTGTAGGCGCTCCCCCTGGACGAAAGACATCTGTATTGTCTACTAGGATTTGCGCGAGAACTTCCCTATCACGTGGATTTAGCAGTGAACCTTCATCACTTCTAAGGACATCAGCAGCTGCGCAAGAAAGTCCACGTCTCTCCTGTTCACGTCGCAGCTGGCGTTCCTGACCGTCAGTACCGTCGACAAAATGCCACGACCCACGTGAAAAATCAATAGCGACTTGAGCGGCAACTAAGAAATCGATCCCGAGTAACGTTTCATTTTCTCTTGCTTCCGGAAATACTAAAAATTGGGTCCTTATCACTTTACCTTCTAACTTAACGTCAAGAGTGGTGATTAGCACGTCAATCTCACGCGGGTGTCCGTCAGCAAGCTTTATTAGCCGTCGCGCTGGTTCCAGAGAGTGACCCTTACGGAGGAGGAGCATATGTAAAGTGTGACCCGCAATACACTGTTTAGCACCGGTATCAATAAGCGCTGTGCCCCGCGAACCCAAAATTTCAATATCGAAAATTGGTCGTAATATGCGATTTTGACAATGACTCGAGCTCGGACCGGTAGCGTGCGCAGTACAAATATTTTCAACACGACAACTTGAAACATTTTGATGACACAAACAATTTTGCTGCGTGGATTCTATACTATTCGAATTTACACAATAAAAAATATTTTGTCGTGTGGATTCTAGACTATTCGAATTTTTACAATTAAATTTATTTTGTCGTGTGGATTCCAGACTATCCGAATTTTTACAATAAAAATTATTTAGTCTTGTACATTCTAGATTACCCAAATGAAAATTACTTTGTCTCGATTCTACATAATTCGAACTCTTACAATCAACATTATTATTTTGTCTTGTGGATTGTAGACTACGACTATAATCGGTATAGGAAGTATTACAATAATAATTCTCATTTTGTCCCATAGGCGTACCACCGGGCGTGGGCAATGTATTATACTTATTATATCTAAGATTATTATTGTCCGACATGTCTAAACTATAAAAACACTGGTTTTCGTCACACTTCGAACAGTTTTCGCGAGAAACATTTTTAGAACCGCACTGATAACACGATATCGGCACTGAATCGATATTATTAATGTTTGTGGACTCACCCCGTTCAGCCAACTTACGGCACTGGTCGCGCAGATGTCCATACCGTTTGCAGTACACGCAAAAGGGGCGCTGCCGGCTGGGCACGCCGTCGTGGTACTCGTAGGTCGGTGATGGTGGTGGTGGCGGGAACACGGGCGCGTGGGGCGCCTGGCGCGCGGGCGGCGGCGCGGCGGCCGGCGGCGGCGGCGCGCGCACGGCCGGCGCGGCGCGCTCGGGCTGCGGCGGCGGCGAGGTGGCGTGCGCGTGCAACGCGCGCGTAGTAGATGTATTTGTAATAAAGGCGTGCGCGCGCGCGCTCGCAGGGCTGCGCGTCGATGCAGGTTGCGCGTAGTTCACTGCGGCCTTATTCTGCGCCTCCACAGTTTTACGGTGGCCCTTTTCGTCGCGAATTTTGTCCTCAATGACATGGGTTTTCTTAAGTAAATCTTTGAACGTATGGAATTCGTCTCGACGTAAATATTTCGTTATTCTCGGGTGCATCAGACTGAATATCATGTCGAGTTGCACCTTTAACGATAAGTCTTTAGGGGGAAGTTTGGTGAGGAGGGCTCGGCTTCGTGCGATAAATAAATCGGTGTTCTCATCTTCACGCTGTTCCGTGCTGAATAGCTCTCTATAAATATGAGACTCCGAGCGGCGGTCTCCGTAAGCGTCGCGCAGGTACGTCAACGCCTCTTCCCAGGAGGATATCTCTGCGCGGACACTCTGCCACCAGGTCGCGGCCTCACCAACTAATAACATCGACATGCCTTTGACTGCCCTTTCATCAGGGACGTTTGCCGCTTCCTTGTAGGATACCACGGCATCAATAAAAGCTTCGATGTCTCCCTGTCCTGCGAATCTCGCCGTGCACGTCGCGAAGGTGCCGGACGGCGCGAGAGCCTCGCCCGCCGAAGGACTCAGCGGCGAGAACGGCCGCGGGGCGGGGGGGCTCTGCGCGGTCAGCGGCAGCTGGCCGAGGCGCTCGAACACGCGGTCACATAACTCTGCTTGTGTCTGTTGTATAGTAGACAAGAGAGAAGCGAAATTTTCTTGTGACATCGTCACAACGTTGTTCGGCGTGGGCGGCGACGCGCCGTCAAAAGATTGTCGTTTACGCGGCATTGTTACTGATCACTGAGTATCTACGTGTAATTTCACTTCACGAACGAACACTTTTAGTCACTGTAGAATGTAGTAATGTACTAAAACGTGGGCTTTCGGGCCAGCAGTTGGGACGCCATTTATTGTGAACGCGAATGAAAAGCAGATTTGGGAATAAAAGTTTAATTTGCGTCAGTCCGCACAACACACACATTCACACATAAGTAAGATTAAAATATAAGAACACTTAAGTTTATTGTTGAGAATAAGATACAGTAACACAGAGATAATAACAGAGATCGGAGAAAGGAAACAATACCGCGGAGCGAGCTCGGTCTCTTTCGAAGGTCACGTGCTAACTGATTTTGGCGGGCGCGGGGCGGGCAGCGCTTGGGCAACGCTTCTCACGACTGCCATTTCTAGGAAATGCGCCCGTTAAGAGTTTCGCGCCTAATTCAAATAACGGCCGGACGGACGGCGGCGGCGAGTAGAACGGCGGGAAGATGATGGGTTTACTATAAGATTTTAAAAGCGAAAAGATTTTGCAAATTGAACCATCTTGTGGTTTGCCAGGCAATATGTGCAGGGCCGTGGTGGCCTAGTGGTTTGACCTATGGCCTATCAACCAAAGGGTAGTGGGTTTGAATACAGGCTTGCACGTCGGTCTATCTATTGTATTCTTGATGTCTCCATTAATAGAACTAATGGGAATTTTTACTTAGTAAACATTCCCACTATTTCTATTAGTGGAGCTGTCAATGTCAATGGAACTAGTGAGAATAGACCCGCACGTTTGAGTTTTTCGGAATTTATGTGCGAAATTACATTTGAAATTTACCATGAGCTTTACGGTGAAGGAAAACATCGTGAGGAAACCTACATACACCTGAGAAGTCAAGTCAATGGTGCGTGTGAAGTTACCGATCCGCACTGGGCCCGCGTGGGAACTACGGCCCAAGCTCTCTCATTCTGAGAGGAGGCATGTGCCCTGCAGTGGGACGTTTATAGGCTGGGATGATGATGATGATGAATTATTGTATAATTTTGATTGAAATATTTGTGTTGACATTTTGAAAAGCTGTCAAAGTTTTCGTGGGTGGCGGCGACACGAGCGGCGCGATGCGTCAAACAGGCCAATGTGAGGCGTGTAATTTACAAATTATAAGTCAGGTTTCTAAACAAGTCAGATATGAAGTATCTTTTTTATTTATTTTTCAACTTCATTTTTTATTACTTTTATGGTCATCCCATGAAACCATATATTTCAAACTAAATACAAACTTAAATATAGATGTACAGAAAAAACCCCAGAAAAAAGACCAATGCTGGGAATCGAACCCAGGTCCAAGTATAATAAATAAAAAAGATACTTCATATCTGACTTGTTTAAAGTTGCACAGTAGCGCCATCTCTTGGTCCAGGTGAGCGGTTAGCTCCGAAGGAGTGTTAAAGTCTCTCGGTAGAGGGCATAACATAGATCAGCGCTTTATCACTGCATAAAGTGATTATAACAGACTGAAATGTATGATGTATGGGAAAGATTCGTCGCTAACCTCTAGACCAGTGATGGTGTAGGGGTAAGCACGCAGCACGGAACGCTGAGGACCTGGGTTCGATTCCCAGCATTGGTCTTTTTTCTGGGGTTTTTTCTGTGCATCTATATTTCAGTTTGTATTCAGGTTTTTATGCAGAAAGAGCTAAGTTGTCATGAGATGCAGACAAATGGGTAGGCAACAGTTAGAATCTCAACAAGAAGCATTAAGGTCACTAGAGCCCGCAGCGCGAGGTGTGCGCGCGACGCCGACAGAGCGGGCCCAGCGCGTTATATAACACTGAATCATATACGGTGCGCCGCGCTGCCGGTGTGTCACCGTATATAATGATTCCAGTGTTATATGAAGCACTGGGCACGCTCGGTCAGCGTCGCGCGCACCCAACGCTGCGGTCTGTGGCGGCCTTTAAAGAGTAGAAATTAGATAGGAAAAGATAGATTGACTTATAACAATGAAATTAATGCAGCTCTAGCACAGACTATTGAATGGCTAACAATAAATAATTTTAAAGTTAATATAGATATTAATATTTTAAAGTTAATATAGCTTAATAGAATCCAAAAATAAACTAACAGCTTGGCTTAAAACACTTAATTGTGATGATATTGAGGCACTGTTTGCAAGATCAAAATAAATTCACACTTAACTACACGCGCAAAAATTAGCATACACGCACAAGCACGCGCGCGCACACACATACACACTCTCACACGCTCCCACCCACCCACACACACACACATACACACACACACACATACACACACACACACATACACACACATACACACACACACACACACACACACACACACACACACACACACATACACACACACACACACACACACACACACATACACACAAACTCACACAGACACACACCACAGATAAACTCTTTTAGACATGGAGCAAAGATTTCCCCTTGTTGAAGGTTTAATGAATGTTTAATAAATAAAACTTATTGTTAAGATTTTAAGTTCTTAGTCTCAGTGGTTGTCTCTCATGTCTCGTTTGCTTTTGTTGCCAGTTGGGCTGTGCATATTGTTTTCGTACCCTCTTATTATTTTATTTTAGTTAGTATAAGTTAAATTCTTACCTGCAATTGATTTTCTGATTTTAAGTTTTGTGTTTTTGCTACAATATTTGTATTTTGTTATGTATTATAAATCGCATTTTTCATATAACAATGTCTTAGGAAGAAACTAGTGTCTAAGATACAGGCTCGGCCTAGTTTAGACATTAGGGTGTCGTATATTTTTTCTTTGTGTGTAAATCTCATGTTGGAACTATTAACTATGTAAGTTTTTGTCAATAAACATTATTATTATCTTTATTTATATTTTTCTCTTAGGTTAGATTTTTACAATAATTATACAAAAAGTAAAATATAAAACTATACATACAAGACGTAAAATCATTATAAAAACCTAACCTAGGGTGCCACCGGCAGCGAGGTGGGGCCTAAGCTATCGGTGGTTAGGGCGACAGAGAGAGGAACCTCCTGACTATCCGCGCAGTGTCCAGGAGTACCGCCTTCTGTATCTGACCCTTGATCCAGCCATCTAGCGAGAGTCTCTTGAGGTGTTGGTCGAGACTCTTCGCTATCAGCCCGTTCGCAGAAACGACTATCGGGACAATGATCGTCGAATCAACATCCCACATGGCGGTTATCTCGTGAGCTAGGTCAAGGTACTTGCTGGCTTTGTCCTTCTCAGCTTTCACGAGGTTCTCGTCATGGGGGATGGTGATGTCGATGAGCATTGTCTGGCGTTTCAATCGATCTGTCAGCACGATATCAGGCCTATTGGCTAAAATAGTCCTGTCCGTGATAACAGACCGATCCCAATAGAGCGTGGCACGACCATTTTCGAGAACTGGCGCAGGTATATACTTATAGTAAGGCACTTCAAAGTCCACAAGACCGTATAGCAGAGCAAATTGCTGGTGAATAATTCTGGCTACAAGGTTATGTCTGTGCAAGTACTCGCCGTTAGCAAGATGACCACAACCGGAAATTATATGCCTGAGTGACTCCCCGGGACGGCGGCATGCCCGACAAATGTCGACCGTACCGTCCTTCAGGATATACCTCCGATAGTTGTTCGTCATGATAACTTCATCCGCAATTGCACAGACAAAACCTTCGGTTTCCCCGAAGAGATCCCCGAAACGTAGCCAGTTCACCGACGCAAGCAGATCTACATCTGGCCCTGTGAGTGCCTTGTAGAACCGCCCGTGTAGCTCCTTGCTCTTCCATACCGCCTTGCGGTCCTCGATGCTCATTACTTTAAGTCGGCGCCAGTTCTCGTTTGCCAAGGAAAGCGGGGTGAAGTTTTTGTCTACTGCTACTACGTCGCGATGTACCCCACACTCGTTGTTTAGGAAATAATCCCTGAGATTATACACCTCGCGGTTGTGGAGGTCTTTGGCATTTAAAAAGCCACGACCTCCATACTTCCGCGAGATGTACAGTCTCATAACAGACGAGCGCGGGTGAAGCAAGCGATGCGCAGTGAGTAGTACACGAACTCTTCGATCCAAGGTATCCAGCTCAGTCTGAGTCCACCTTAGTATGCCAAAGGAGTAAGTGAGCAAGGGCATTACCCAGGCGTTGAAGGCGCGCATCTTGTTGCCGCCCGACAAAAGACTATTAAGTACTTTTGTCAGACGACAGAAGAAGCGCTCCTTCACCGTCTGCTTTACGACCTCACTCTCAATACCCAATGACTGTGACATACCAAGATACTTATAGGTTTCTGCTTCGGAAATAGATCTGAGGGACATTGTATCAGAAAGCTGCAAATTTGTTGAATTTACAACTTTCCCCCGCTGTACATGCATAACCGCACACTTATCGACACCAAATTCCATGTTGATGGCGCTACTGAAAACTTCTGTTGTTTTCAGTAGCTCCAACAGGTCATGTTTATTTGGTGCAAATAGCTTAATTAATTATTATTATTATTATTAGATAAAACTAAAGTAATTCAATTTCGTAGCACTCAAAATATCACTATTAGCATTAACGTTAGTTACCATGGTCAAGTAATAGAAGAAGTTTGCTCGACAAAATTTCTTGGAATTAACGTGAATTGTTTTTGTAAATGGAAAGAACATATAATGTCTGTATGTGTTCGTGTAAAGAACCCTTCGATTGCTGCACTGGAGATCACTGGTCCTAGGTTTCTATTAGGCTAGCCCCAGGGTCCTTGGCATTGCACTCTCTCAATATAAAGGAAGCCACTCACCTTGGTCTGCTCTCAGGCGCCTGGCTGCTGTTATGACACAAGAGTCTGCAGGGTCACGCACACAATAATGTTCAAAATGTCCGAAATATATCACCAAAACCTCAGTTTTTTTTGGTAAATGGAACAGCAAACACAATAACACATGCGATCCGTACATCCGTTCGGCTTGAACTGTCTTGACAGCTTTTCTTCCGCCGACCGACCGTAGTATTGTGACTTACCCTCATATTAAGAGATTACAATGCCCGAACATCCCCCCGCCTAACCAAGGCCTGGCTTGGTTCCTAATCTCCTAAAGGCAACCTACACAATTTTGATATGGGTCTCAACAAGACGCCGTTCCGAATTTTAACTTCAGCGACGCGTACAATCCCATCTTTACCCGGTAAAAGTTTAACTAACCGTCCACGTCTCCAATTGAGAGAAGCTAAATTATCTTCCTTAATCAAAACTAGGTCATCTAACTTAGGAGGTTCAGTATGAGATGTCCATTTATAGCGCTGCTGCAGCGTATGCAGATAGTCACTTTTCCACCGATTCCAAAAATGTTGCGACATTTTCTGTATTTGTTGGTACCGAGACAGCCGAGACATTTTAACTTCCAAGAAAGGATATTCCGGTAAAGCTACTAAAGGCTCTCCAATCAAAAAATGCCCGGGAGTCAGTACTTCTAGGTCCGTCGGATCCGTACTCAGAGGGCACAATGGTCGCGAGTTCATTACGGCTTCCACCTTTGTGAAAAACGTGGTTAATTCCTCGAACGTTAACCGAGCGTCACCGAGCACGCGTCTAGCATGAGTTTTCGCTGATTTAATAGCCGATTCAAATAAACCGCCATGATTTGGGCTAGATGGTGCGTTAAAAAGCCATTTAACATCACGCCTAATGAACTCTCGATCAATATCCGTTTGATTATTTCGCAAGAAAATAAATAATTCCTTTAAATATTTATCCGTGCCAGTATAATTTGTACCACAATCCGACCGTACCAATGAGGGAAGCCCTCGCCGGGAAATAAACCGTGTAAACGATGCTACGAAAGCTTCAACCGATAATTGAGAAACTATTTCCAAGTGTACGCATTTAGTGCTTAAACAAACAAAAATGCATAAGAAACATTTTTGAATTTTCGCATTCCGAAGCGAACTAGATTTAATATAAAAAGGACCACCGAAGTCCGTTCCTACACCGAGAAATGGCCGAACACCTCGCACCCGATCCGATGGCAAGTCCGCCATGAACGGTTGGTCGGGTCGCGGCCGAGACATGTAGCACTGTACGCACTTGAAAGTGACGTGTCGCGTTATCCGCCGAGCTGCGACGATCCAATATGTCCGTGATAAAATAGACGCAAGAGTATTTGCTCCGACATGGCAATATACCTTGTGATAATGTGTCACTAATAATTCCGTAAACCGACCCTTAGCAGGTAATAATATTGGATGGCGCGCGTTATAAGGTAGCTCCGATGCACCTATTCTGCCGCCGATTCGAAGTAACTCATCATTTCCGAGAAATAAATTCAACCGCCGTAATGAATTTTTAATAGGGTTATTTCTACGAATATCCGATATTTCATGTTCATAATGTTCATTTTGAACCCGCCGAAGTAAGCACAAGATAGCGTCCCTACGTTCTGAAACCGATACATTCCTGCCGCCGTGTTTACATTTCGTTTTACAATTTCGAATAAATCGTAGTATAAAAGCCGTTACGTTTATTAATTTCTCAAAAGAGCTAAACCGTTCCAATAAATCGAAGTTTTCTTCTAAAATACCAACATTAGTCACTTGAGCTCGTAAGCCAGGTAACATATCCGCCGGGAAGTCAGAACATGCGCCGGGCCAGCGGGCTGGCGCGGCTAGCAGCCAGCGCGGCTCCCACCACAGCGAGTGATGAAACAACTCGCTTGCAGTGGCTCCGCGCGACGCCACGTCTGCACAATTTAATTCACTAGGTACGTGCCGCCACGTGATGTTTACGCTAGACGATATTATTTGTGAAACTCGGTTTCCTTCATAAACCTGTAGTTTATGCGGAGGAGTTTTCAACCATGCTAATACAATGGTGCTATCACACCAAGCTACGACCTCGTCTAAACTAATCTCGGGCTCTAATAAAGGAACGACGTGATTAATAAGAGTGGTTAACAACGTAGCACCGCCTAACTCTAGTTTAGGTATGGTTTGTTTTTTCTTCAATGCGGCTACCCGGGACTTAGCCATGAGTAGTCGCACGAGAACCGTTCCGTCCGCAGCCGCCGACCGCAGGTAAATTACCGCCGAAAAACCGACCGAGGAGCCGTCACAGAAACCGTGAACTGAATATCTAGCTTCTTCTGTCATTTTTAGACACCTGGGTAATGAAACCCGTTGCAAGTGAGGTAAATCCGTCAATATATTTAGCCAGTCTCGAACTATTGCGTTTGGCGCCGGGGTATCCCAATCTACCTTTCGGGAGTCATTGGAACTACTAAGCAAATTTTGTAATAATAATTTAATTTTAAATACTACCGGACAAACCCAACCGAGTGGATCATAAAGACGAGCCGCCATAGACAAAATACTTCGTCGAGTAACTGTGCCGTCTACCGGTAAATTTAATCTGTAAGAAAAGTTATCGTTTTTTGGGTCCCACTGGATACCTAAGACCTTAATAAAACCAGAATCATCCGTATTCACGTCAAATAACCGCGGGGTCTCGCGATGGTCTACCGGCAACCCGTCTAAGACGTCAGGCACGTTAGACGACCACTTCCGCAGCTCGTAGCCCGCCGTGCTCATGAGCGCCATGAGCTCGTCCCGCAAGCGCCGTGCGTCAACCAGCGAGTCCGCTCCTCCGTTAAGATCGTCGACGTAACTGTTTTGACGTAACATTTGGGCCGCACGAGGGTATCTTGATTCCTCGTCGTTAGCCAACTGATGCAAACACCGAATTGCTACGAAAGGGCTCGACTTTAAACCGTACGTGTTAGTCGTTAACTCATAAATAAGCAGGGGGTCGTCTGGCGACGATCGCCAAAAAATAAGTTGGTATTTTCGATCATCTGGATGTATCCACGTTTGCCTAAACATCATTTTAACGTCCGTGGTGAATACAAAACGCGGCAGTCGAAAATTAATTATAATCTGTGTAATATCGTTCTGTAACCGAGGGCCCGAATATAAACATTCATTTAATGACACACCCGTAGTAGTCTGTACACTTCCGTCAAAGACAACTCGAATTTTTTCAGTGTCACCCGATTTTTTAAACACCCCGTGGTGTGCAAGGAAGTAGTGCTCCTGGTCTGACCCGACTTCATAACTAGACACAACCATGTGACCGAGTCGTAAATATTCCGACATAAATTCAATATATTTTTCTCGATATCCAGAATCCCGTTTCATTCGCCGTTCAATAGCAAAAAACCGCCGTAATGCCGTTTTCATAGAATCACCCAACCGCTTATGACCTTGAATCAGTGGTAACCGAACCACGTATTTACCGTCCGCGCCCCGTGATGTATTTTTGGCAAACAAGTTTTCACATTCTAAATCCGCCGGATCCCTAATCTTCGATAATGGCGGTTCCTCGCAACGCCAGAACTTTTCAACTGCTTCAATTAATGTAATGCATATATTATTGTTATTATTTAATTCCGAGTCATAATTATCCGCCGATTGTACCGGTCCGAAGACAGCAAAATCAAAAATAGTGCCTAAAGCATAAGGTCCACTCGTACCTAATTGAACCTTTTCACCGTTCAAAATGTGACCTAAAATGTCGCAACCGAAAATAATGTCAACATTTTTCATGCTATATGACCCGTCGTCTGAGAGCTTAATATTGTTGTCCGAAAATCTTAATTTATGTGATAAATATGTAGTAGGTTTCTTTAAAACCACCGCCGTAACCGATAGTAAACATTTATTAGATTTTTCCGATTTAAAATAAAACCTCACTATATGATTGCCGTCATTATTACGTAACCCGCCGATACCTACGAGAGGTGTTTGAATATAATGTCGCTTCAACCCCAAACTAGCCACAAAATCACTTCGTATTATTGAAACTTGACTACCTATATCTAACAAAGCCCGACAACGAACAAAATATCCGTAAATTGATTTTACCTCAATAATAACCGTAGGTAAAATAACGTTATTAGCTAACCGTGGCATTGAGGCGACATTATTATACTGTAATTGCTATTGTTGTGAATGTGGTCTACGATTTCCTGAAGGACTTTGTGATCGTCCCACCGTAAGGTAACGATTCCGATTTTTCCGCTCCGACCGCTCATTCCGATCCCTAACATGACAAGGTTCATTTTCGCACTCATACGCATCTAGCAAATCGCGCGTACGACTACCCACTTTGTTCCCATCGCCGCTATCAGACTGCCGCCTACCGCGACCGAAAGCACCGGGCGACTGCCGACCGTTAGCGGAGTCGTTGTCATATTGCGCGTGCATCGCGCGCCGTGTATGCTGCCTATGTCCCGCCGCCGAGTCAGAGCGCGCAACGGGCATAGTACAAATTAATTTATTATGACCGACGTTGCCGCACTCATTACATGGTACCTGCCGAGAACATTGCGCTGCCGGGTGCTTCTCGAAACATCTAAAGCAAAGGCCGTTGTTTTTTACCCAGTCCTTACGACTATAGTTCGACATGTTTGTAAATTTAAAACAGTTGCCTATGTTATGACCCGATAATTGACAGTAAACACAATTGTTATTATTTCCTGAGCTATAATTATTGCGATTGCTAACACATTGCGATTTCTGGTACTTATTATCATTAGTGGGGCGCTCTGCGGCAGCGGCATGCACCGCGCGCGCCGGCTTACGCGTATGCTCCGCGTAAGATAGAACGGGCTCAGCTGAAGCTGTGTCTATCAACCGACATTCATTTTGCAGAAACTCCGTTAACTGATCGAAAGTAGGTAGATTTAAGTTATTACCGCCGTATTGTTGTTCAAATCGTGTTTTAATATTTATGGGCAATTTTGTCAGACTGATATGCAATAAAATGTAGCTCCACTCATCTATCGGAAGCCCTAAATTTTTTAAGGCTCGCGTCGATTCTAACAGCGGATTTAAAACATTGGTCCTGAGACTCAAACTCTTAGTAAGTACCGGCAAGTGTAATATCCGAGAAATATGCGAATCCGCTTGTAACCGTTTATTTTCGTATCTACCTTTTAGAATGTCCATGGCAACATCCAACGAGCCGTCCACCATTGGTAGGTGTTTTATTAACGATTGCGGCTCCTTTTGTACATTGGAGAATAAATAATGAAACTTTTCCGTTTTGGAGATATCTCTTCGCGACAAAACCAGCGATGTAAACAGACTAATAAAACTAGACCATGAAAAAACGTCGCCGTCAAACGTCGTTAAATTTATCCGTGGTAACCGTGATGAGGAATTACTTTCCGTAGTCATGTGTGTGCCGTCCAAGTTCGGATACGCAGCCGCTATAGCCTCCAACTTGTTGTAGGCCTCCGTGGCCTCCTTGTATTGTGCATCGTAACTAGCTGTAATAGCAGAGTCCTCCGAGTAGGAACTTAGAATGCCTTCGTATGCCTCCGTCAACACATCAAAGTAATTGTCTAACTTACGTAGCCGTGCCGATAATACGCTAGAACTATAGCCCGGAACAGTCGTAATTTGTAAACTGTTTTTAAACCAATCATATTTAACCTTAAATTTACTTTCAAATGCCTTTACTGACATTATTTAACGAACTTACTTATTTATGGATATAGCCAAACCTTCTTAAGTAAGATGAACCTACCGCAATTAACCGTAAATAAAAATACTTAACCGAAAACCGAACTAAAAAAATGACCGTTACAAAAATTACCGAAATTTACCGTTACAAAATGGCTGCCCGTACTAAGCCTAATTTATAATGAAACCTAATCCGGTTCGAAGTGATCAAAAATTATGTTCGTGTAAAGAACCCTTCGATTGCTGCACTGGAGATCACTGGTCCTAGGTTTCTATTAGGCTAGCCCCAGGGTCCTTGGCATTGCACTCTCTCAATATAAAGGAAGCCACTCACCTTGGTCTGCTCTCAGGCGCCTGGCTGCTGTTATGACACAAGAGTCTGCAGGGTCACGCACACAATAATGTTCAAAATGTCCGAAATATATCACCAAAACCTCAGTTTTTTTTGGTAAATGGAACAGCAAACACAATAACACATGCGATCCGTACATCCGTTCGGCTTGAACTGTCTTGACAGCTTTTCTTCCGCCGACCGACCGTAGTATTGTGACTTACCCTCATATTAAGAGATTACAATGCCCGAACAGTATGCTCGAAAGTTAATAAATTTATTTTTGCTTTAAGTAGAGTAAGCCAGGTGACATCAAGAGAGGCAGCGATAGTAGCATATGGGCCAATCAACTTTTAAACCAACGTTTTTGGCGTCTCCTGCGTTACCAAAATTGTCTCTGGCGTTACTAAAAAATCGTACTTCCAACAAGATATTTCACGGTTTAATAGGTTAAACTTACGTAGGATGGCATGTATTCATGCTATTCATCTATTAAATTACAGAAAAAACATGTTTAGGTACTTACAAAAATCTGCAATTGTTTGAAAAAAGTCGCGGACAGATTAGTGTCGGTTTAAAAGTTGATTGGCCCATATAACGGTTATGTAGATTCTACTTTTCGATACGGCATCGTTGGTTGGGGGAATGCTGTAAATAATGAAAAGGCATTTTTAATACAGAAGCGATGTATTAGAAGTATTTTCGGTCTACGCCGAACTGACTCATGTCGACCGTACTTTATAAAAAATAATATTTTAACTGTACCCTGCATATACATACTGGAGGTCTGCGTTTTTGTATTTAAGCATAAGAGTTTGTTCAATCTGAAACAAGACATGTCAACACGCACTTTGAGATCTCAGTATAGAAGTAGGATTCATAGGCCATTTTCAAGACTCAAACAGTCTTCAAAAAATTCCTATATCATGAGTATTGACATATTTAATAAACTGCCAGACACATTTAAGGATAACCACTTAGAAACATTTATTAGTTTAACGAAACAATGGCTGTTGAAGAAATGTTATTACAGTGTTAGAGATTTTCTTGGTGATAGTATTAACTTGTAAGTAATTAAATTATTATGGTACTTATTAAACTAATTTTATTGACTTATTAATAATGATAAATAATAATGACATCGAATTTAAAATGACTGAGTATAATTTTCTATTTTTCATCTTACAATGATATGATTATGTGACTATTATTATTTTAAATTTTTAATTTTTAACTGCGTGTACATCTGTAAAGGTAGGGTTAAGTGAAACTTACATTTATGCATATGTAACTGCAATCTAAAACCTTAATTCATACGCAATAAATTTTCATTTCATTTCATTAAAAAAGGGTACACCTGATTGTTCATAACTGTCACATGTCATGTTTGACGTAAAATGCTTGAATATGGCAACAATTTCGTACGAAAATTTTAGTCCTTAAGGTGGAACGGCACGCTCTAGGTGCGAAATTCAAACTTTTTACAGTTTTTAATTTATTGTGGGTAAACGGTGTAACTGTTTAACTTCATATGGTATTTGCGCTTGTAAAATAGTGTTCTTTATATTATTGTGTAAAGTTTTTTAATAATAAAACTATTAGCTTGAAATAAAAGTTGTCAAAGCGTTGAAAGTCCGAATTTCTATGTTTGACAACTTTTATATCAAGCTAACAGTTTTATTCTTAAAAAGCTTTACACAATAATATAAAGAACACTGTTTTACAACCGCAAGTACCATATGAAGTTAAACAGTTACACCGTTTACCCACAATAAATTAAAACCTGTAAAAATTTTGAATTTTGCGCCTAGAGCGTGCTGTTCCACCTTAATCATTCTTTTTCACACAGTGTGGTAACTGGTTTGTATAGTATGGTTACTATAGAAAGAGCTCTGACAGCTGATCTTTAATTGCGGTTAAAACAATTATGCAATCCACAGACATACAAATACAGTACAAATATTAACTTAA
This sequence comes from Archips xylosteana, assembly GCA_947563465.1. Classification (NCBI taxonomy): domain Eukaryota; kingdom Metazoa; phylum Arthropoda; class Insecta; order Lepidoptera; family Tortricidae; genus Archips; species Archips xylosteana. The sequence continues at coordinate 5,693,020 of OX387369.1, forward strand.
AAAAAGGTTTGGTTTTATTTTCAAGTTTGAAGTGTAAATGTATAAAAATGCTTTGGATATAACGGATTTTATAATAACCAAACTATAGTGGAAATACTAGATAAACATTATTGTAATTCACCAATTTAGCTGGCTTACCATAGTTTTTTAACTGCTGTATCTGTTCCTGAGTGTAATGGGAGAACCGGCATATGCTTCCAAACTGACATTCACCACGGGCAAATCTGCCACAAGGCTTTTTCTGGCTTTCTTCAGCCAGTATAGTTTCAGGATCTGCAAAATTAATAAATGACTAAGAATTTTTTAACAAACTTCAAAAAAAGAATGAGGTAATTATAATAAATTTTGACTATCATAAATACTTATAATAGCAGCTGTTTCTTGGGACTCCTTCTTCAAATAATTTGTACTATGCAATTTCCCGAGATAAAACCCATGCTATGTATCTCCATAGCAAATTTCATCTAAATCAGTTCAGGGTTTAAGCATGAACAGGTAACAACAGACACAATTTCACATTTATAATATTAGTATGGATCAGTTAGTGTAATTAAGAAGTTAATTAAGACAATATTATAATTTAAAAATATAATATGAATATTAAGAGTAATTTGGAATATATTGTGATAAATCTATGCATGTTTAGGTTCTAGGTTATACAATTACATACCAATGGTAATTAAGCATGAAAATCTACCACATTGTATTAAGATCTACGGATATGTTATTTGCAAATAAATGATTATTATTATTAATGAAAAATAAATTTAGTACACTGGGCCTTATGAGGTTAAGAATTCTGCATAAAAGAGAAATAATAGCGGTACGTTTATTACGTATCTTTATTTAGGTAGCTGTGTACTTCATTTAAGCCAAAGAAGAGTCTTGTTGGGGAGATCAGTATGAGTGTGTTTACTCATTAGTTCACACGAAATACTGAAATTTACCTTTGAATTGTTGATAGTGCTCTTGAACTAATTTCTGATGTGGAACTCCTTTATTGTGAGTTTTCACGATGGCTGGTGTCGATACCATGGTTTTGTCGCAATATTCACAGTGGTAGCGTTTACCCATCGTCGACAAGGAAATGATTATTCAACAAAATCCAAACAATACCAACTCCAAATCGCAGAATACAATACAATACAAAAACAAAACAGAAAGAAAACTGGACTGACATCGACATAACATAACACTAAACTGTCAAGTGTCATTGTTGTTGTTTTTTAAATTCTTTCCGTTAGGGAACAGGCAAAGGTTTAAAACCATACAGCCAAGTTTTTATTATTGTCAACTGAAAACTGTCACTGTCAGTCAGTAAAAAAGGTAGTTACGGTAGGTACCCAACATTCTGGTTTTTCGGCCACGTATATTGATTGAGGACCATTTTGCATTTCGTGGCTAGAACTAAAGAAGGCCATCTTACTGAACACTAAAACTTAGAAAAAATCTGTCCGCTTTTTAAAGTAAGTATAGCAAATGGTAGTCATCCCATTCGACATTTTACACAATCTCCGTTAGAAATAAACTTTTGTTTAACTTGGCGTGTATATATGTAATGTTTGTGTCGATCATATCTTGCAAGATTAAAGTTTCATGACCTACTTCTAGTGGTTAGATTGAATTTTGATAGACGGATATAAGTTAGCAGCAAAAACAATCAACAAAAAAGCTTGTAATTATTAAAAAGATGTTTGTCCAAAAAAAGCATAGAAAAAAAGCCACCGACGCTTATAGTGGTCATGACAAATGAATGGTCAAGAAACTTTGACACGCGACATTACGATTGAAATTTGCGTTATTTTTCGTCTATAAGTACTCGGCGTGTTGGTGACACATTTTGTACTCGAAATGAGGCGTTCAAAGGGTTAATAATATTTAGTTTATGAAACATTGAGTACCTATTACTTATTATCATTGTGATGATAAATGGTGCGATTCTCAGTATTTAAAATAAAAAATACAGAAAATTGTTTATAATTTTTATTCTTTATAAATATAAGTAATATACTTAACTAAGTAATAAGTATTTAAATTGTTAACAATGATATTAATTGATGAGCATGCTTTTTACAGATCCTATTTGCTTTGCATAGGTAAATGGAGTGTAATCCGATGATGAGGCGATAATTACGAAATTTGAAATTCGTATCGTGTCGTCCCCTTCAATCTTCTGTTTACTACTATAAGCGTGAACGGAACGGTACGATCCAATTCGAAAATCGAGTTCGCAGTATAAAGCTCCAAACGCACAGACAGCGGAGGCGGTGACGGTTATAATATTCTAACTTGTATGAACGAGTTCGCGGTACGGTACCGCATAACCGTTCATACAAGTTAGAATATTACAACCGTCACCGCCGTGCGTTTGGAGCTTAAACTGCTTAAGGCATGACCTTAGTCTCTCTGAAAGGGCGTAAGGAAAGAAAGCTAAATGGAGCGAGTAGTAATTAAACAATACCTACATTGATGAAATGTTCTCCTAAGAGCGGTTTCGAACTACGTCCAATCTGAATCCGTGAAAATACGGTCCAGAATAGTAATAGAACTATTTGTATGGTGGTAAAAATTCTATCTCTCTGATAGATCCGACTCTAGTGCGTGAACTAATACAAATATTTTTATAGGTCCATTAAACGATGGGCCATTAAAATTGGTACAATAGCCCAGGGATGGCTACAACGCATCTCACGATGGCGACGTTCAGTTGTGATCTTAACGTTACCATAAGAATTATTTATTCTTATGACGTTACTTTTGATGTGCGGCCGAAAAACCGACACCGACGCCATCTAACGACCATCGCACGCGCCATAAGCCATTCGAAACCTCTACGACCTCCACACGCTGCCTCATCAAAGAGGAACATCGCGATAGCCCACCGAGTAGTGCCAGCATTACAATTTATTTATTTATTTATTTGGAGAACAAACAGAAATAAGTGTACAGAAGAAAATGCAGACAAATAACTACTAATTAACATGCACTTTCTCCCGTAGCAGGTCTCACTAAGACACATAAATAATAAATTTTAACTACATAAATTACGTGACACTAAAAAATAATCTAAACCGGTCATAGATCACCGTTCCAAATCTACTTATATAAGTAACTACATAAGTCATAATCATCCCACCCAGTGTTACAAAACTAGTTGACAAAACACTTTAAGAGGGTTCATACCTGCTGAGCTGGCAGCGTTGCATTTTTGTTAGTTTTTCTCGATTATTCCATAAAAATTGAATGAAAATTAAAAATTTTTTGTATACAAATTGTTCTAATATATAAGTTTATGTGTCTACTGCAATAATAATTCGTGATAAGACTTTTATTTTCTTTAAAAACCGTTAGGTAATAATTTGTTCCTTTTTAAAGAAAATAAAAGTCTATCACGAATTATTATTGCAGTAGACACATTAACTTATATATTAGAACAATTTGTATACAAAACATTTTTAATTTTCATACAATTTTTATGGAATAATCGAGAAAAACTAACAAAAATGCAACGTTGCCAGCTCAGCAGGTATAAACCCTCTTCGTTTTACATTTAAATTGGGACCTTGACTCATTAAAAATATCAACAAGCCTGGTTATACAAGGTGCATATTCGTCGCAAGGGTGCGCGAACGCCGGCGTTGGTACGCGAGAGCGGGACAGCGAAAGAGGCGCGGGAGCGCGAACATAACCGGGGGACTCTGTATCGAATGCTCTCAAGGAGATCCTGTACTGTTGTAGTGACCCCTGCAGATGTTATACAGGGTCATAATATCAAAGCTCTTACGTCTAGTTTCTAACGATGGTATTTTATATCGCTTAAGCAGACCACTGTAGGATTCTTTTGACCTTGAAAGCCGCCAGTCATTGCCCTTTAGAACTTTTTTTGAACCATTTCAATTGATTTTGAATATTTTTCGTATAGTGTATTCCAAATCACCGTTACATATTCTAAATGCGGTCTCACAAGGGCTTTGTATAGTAGCAAGTACGTCGCACTCCTTTTAAAAACCTTAGCAGTACGCAAGACAAACCCCGACATTTGATATGCTTTGGAGATAATACGGTCAACGTGGGCTGTAAAATGTAATTTATCGTCAAAAAGAATCCACAAATCACGTACCTTTAGTACTTTTTAACCGACTTTAAAAAAAAGAGGAGGTTCTCAATTCGGTTGTATGTTTTTTTTTTTTTTTTTTTTTTTTTTTTTTTTTTTTTTTTTTTTTTTTTTGTCGTGTGTTACCTCAGAACTCCGTCATTTATGAACCGATTTGGAAATTTTTTTCGTTGTTTGAAAGTACATGCTTCAAGGTTGGTCCCGTTGTTACCAAAATCCAGTTCTGATGATGGGATCCATGAGGAATTGAAGAAACTCCTCAAAAATTCAAGAGAAACGTATAGCGATTTTAGTATTTTCGGTGACAAGTCGAGCATTTGCATTCAGAAAGTATCATGGAACTCTGTAATAAAACGACATAACCCTGTCGAGTTTTAAAAATAGAATTTTCAACATAAACTTATTTCGAAGTCAAACTGATGATTTTATCCTACGCATCTATTTTATACAGAAACAACTAAAAAGCAAAAAATAAAAAATTTTAAATAAAAAATAAAACCTCCTTCAAAAAACATCCAAAAAACTATGAAATAATAATTGAACCGAACCGACCACAATAAGCATGAAAATATCTTTCTTCTAATCTGTTTGAAGTCGGTGCCTCAGCTCGAGTCAGCAGGAGTGGACCTAGTAATCTAACTTACCTACATACCTACTATCTATAGGGCTTCTACACTCCTGCTGGCTCGTGCTGAGGCACCGACTTCAAACAGATTAGAAGAAAGATATTTTCATGCTTATTGTGGTCGGTTCGGTTCAATTATTATTTCATAGTTTTTTGGATGTTTTTTGAAGGAGGTTTTATTTTTTATTTAAAATTTTTTTGATTGGTGAAGTACCGATTCTATATAATGAATTTATCATTTTTGATTTATTTTTTGTAAAGGAAATTTGCATACATTTATCACCTGCAAGTTGCAGCTTATTTACTGAACAATAGTCTAAAAACAAGTTAATATCATCTTGAACATTTATGCAGTCCTCCTCAGAGGTGATCGTTTTAAATATTTTTAAATCGTCCGCGAACAAAAGAAAGTTACAATTTTTGAAGTATGATTTGATATCATTGATATACAATGTAATGAACCCAAAATGGATCCCTGAATTACACCAGATGTGACATTAGTAGGGATCGATTTGAACCCATTGATAACAACGGTTTGTGTTTTATTAGTAAGGTACGATGAGAACCAGCGGAGCAGATTGCCACGAATGCCGTTAAACGCCAATTTCTTTAAAAGCATTACATGGTCCACCTTATCAAAGGCCTTTCTAAAATCGGTAAATATTACGTCTACCTGTTCTTTTATGTCCATTGCTTCAAATAAATAATTGGTATAGGATAATAAATTTGTTAAAGTGGATCTACTTTTCATGAACCCATGCTGCTCCGGCAATATTGAGGATTCAAGTGCTGGGTAGATAAGATCGTGAATCAAACTCTCAAAAACTTTAGGAATGCAAGATTGCACTGAAATTGGTCGATAATTTACGACTTGTGCACGTGGCCCAGATTTGTGTATTGGAGTGACATGTGATATTTTCCACTGCAAAGGAAAGGTGCCCTCCAACAGACATTTATTGAAAATAATGTGAAGTGGACAGCACAATGCCTCGGCAGTATTTCTAACAAATATCGGGCCAATTCCATCCGGTCCCGTTCCTTTATTAATATCAATAGATTTAAGTTTTTTCAGGATTTTTAATTTATCAATGGACATATTAGAAAGGTTTGGTGCACCATCGGGAGAGACATCATATCCAACATCGGAGACACCCACTGCTTCCCCGGGCTCAAATACAGACTGGAAGAATTCAGAAAACATATCAGCAATATTGTTAGGCGTGGAGGAGGCCCTTCCCTCATAAAACATTGTCACCGGATAGCCAGAGCTACTATTTTTAAGAGACGATGTGTATGACCAGAAGGCCTTAATGTTCCGCTTAATTGACCCCTCAATATTTTGAGTGTAACTATCAAAGCATTGCCCTATCAGTAATTTAACGCGTGTGCGAAGCAATGCATACTCCCGGTAATCAGCTAAAGAACCATAAGTTTTCCAGCGACGCCATAATTTGGTTTTTCTATTTAAAGTGCTTATAAGTGCTGGAGAAAACCATTTAGGATATTTGGGGTTTTAATATGCTTAATGGGTATATATTTATTAATCACACTGTACACAACATCATAAAAGCGATCAACCGTATCATTAGGATTTAGGTTTAGAAGTTCAGCCTTCCAGTTAACTTTGTTTAACTCAACTGAAATAACTGAATAATCGGCCTTCCGAAAGTCATGTTTAGGTAATTTATTCACCGTGATATGTTGTGTCATGTCAAGGTCTAGGGAAAACTGAACAGCTGGGTGATGTCTATCGACACTTGTAAGTTCAACATCCGGGTAGGTTACATCACACACACGGTTGCAAAAAATTAAATCTAATATTCTGTCATTAATATTATGAAATTTATTATATTGTTTTAATCCCAACAAATTAGCCGCACCCAATACGAGTCTACTACTCATGCATACAACACTATCTGCTGGTGTGAGGAATCCTGTATTCGCGTTATACGTCCAGTCGATATCAGGAATATTAAAGTCGCCCACCAGACAGAAATCTGCTTGTTGCCTCAAAAACAGGTCTTCGATTTTATTACAATACTGCTCATAGACACAATTTCTGCAGATCATAATAATATTTTCACGGAATCGGATCGAACGTAGTACGAAATCGCTTTAACGGTTAATTTTCCAGTCCAACGCGTAGTCTTATTTAATTTTAAGGTTTGAGTAAAATAACTCTAACGGATAACTTTGCCTTTGCACATAGTAACGAAATACTGTATACTTAAATGAGTAGCTACCGTATGAAAAAGGTAAGGACGTGAAGTGTTTCAACCGCCGTATCCGTACGTAGGACGTTTCCTAGCTGGGCAAAGGCCTCCCCTTCTTTCTGCTACTTGTTTGCCAGTACACTCATGAATTCACCATCCGCCGAAAGACCATCAGCTGAACATAGGCCTCTTCCAAGGTTCGCCAAACAGACTGGTCCTGCGCCATCCACATCCAACGCGTTCCCACAACCATAACCAGGGTTGTCGCTTTTTCGTGTAGGAGGTCCGCTGCGTCTTCCGCTCCGTGGACGCTATTCGCGAACCGTTTGGCCCCATCGGCCATCAATACTACAAGCGATGTGCCCTGACCTTGACTTGAGTCTGGCGATTCTTTGAGCTATATCGGTCACTTCAGTTCTTGAATATCTTTAGTCTATGAATGAACCAAAATTACCTTGTTATTTCGATATAGGCGTGTGTGTGTGTTGCCATCTTCGTAGCAAAGTCACTGGTTTCAGTTCAAGAAAATATTCGTCGATTTTGGTGAGCGATTCGGAGACAGTTGAATGCCGGGACTCCCCTGGCCCCAAAGAATATGGGGTCTCATTGGAAAGTATTAAAGTGAATGTCATTGACAACAAAAACTAATTATTTTCATGTGACTTTGTGAGAAAGACGGTACAGGGGTCCATATTATGGGGTTGCATAAAATTTATAGTCCGGTTTCATCATTTGCCAGAATTCATCATTTCGCCGAACACTTTTTACTCTGAATCCATTATACAGAATTGTTCTAAAACATAACCTAATCTAACCTTTGCCTAACCTAAGTATAGATTCTTACAGGATGACCATTTCAAAATTCCTGAATAATTACTGGTTTCTGAGAAAAAAGAATTCAGCGAAATGATGAATTCTGATAAATGATTAATTCGGACTTTAAATTTTATGCTACTAGAGGCGCTCCCACGGTAGAGGCTTCGCCTTTACTATGATAATGATTTTGAAGTTAAGAAATGAGAGTCGGGTAATGTATTAGGTGCCGGCTGAAAACAAATGTGGCAGTAGGCGATGAACAAAGGTATAATCGTGTTAACTACATGCTCCAATTCCAATTTTTGTGTACCACACCGGAGAACTGGTTTGACATCTCCGTTTGCACAGGGTTTTGAGATGCGTCCCTAAGTCTGGGCAGAATGTTATTAAATTTCATTTGGGATGGAGACGATGGCTGTGGAGGATGTATTGATTGATAAGATTGTAATGGTTGCCAAGATTCAAAAGAATGCAATGAACGTGATGGTTGTAATGATTGGAACGTTGATAAAAATTGTGAGGGTTGTGAGGGTGGAAACGGTGGGTTATGTTGTAATGTATGGGGTAGATGGAACTGTTGTAAAGTTTGTACGGGTTTTAGCTGTTCCAATGGTTGAGGAAATAACTGTTGAGGTGGCTTGAAGTGCTGATGATTGTGTTGCCCGCCAAAATGTGGATGCTCGTTTAAATGATTTATAAATCCAGGATTTAGAAGACTTTTATCTAATGGATGAGGGTGCTTTTCAGTGTTGTCTGGGAATTGCAAGTGGGGGTGCAATGGTTGCCCAGGAGAGTGGAATAAAGGAAGAGGGGGTAATTTGGGGGTATTTAGAGGTGAAAATGCTAATGGATTAGTTTCAGGAGCATATCCATGTCTGCTATCTGAAACAAATACAAAATTGCCATCAAGTATGATTTGTAAACAAATACCTTATGCTGTTTACTGCAAAGTAATAAATGCTATGAACATTTTCAACCAGTTTGTATTGGCCATGCCCATTATTATAAACGGTATAAGTACTATATTTTATACAAGTATATAGTGTGGAAAACACGAACGCCACATGGAGAGCAACTACCTTAAATATTAGAAATAGCACATTCTATGTAAAGGAAACTTTCCTTTATTTTTTAAATGCATTTATTGATTTTTGAAGAATCGCTTGTCACAGTCGGGTCTCGAACCCAAGAATATGCGACAAAATATAATAATAAGATAAGATTCATTTATTTCTAAATAGCATACACAATAAAATTACAAAAGGCCATGAAAACTAACAGATTACGTGTTAATTTTGTTTTGACTGTATCCCGTGTCGATGTATAATTCGAACATAATTATGTGTATAGCAGTCGTGGGTATCCAAAAGGTGTAATTAACTAAATAAATAAATCGAATTAAGCACAAAAAATTACCACTGTTACCATCATGATGTTCATGATGTCCGTGATCATCATCATTTACTCCAAGAAAATTAAATTTGTAATCATTTTGACCAGTTCTAGGTTCAAGCACTAGTTCAGGTTTTATAATTTTTGGAATGTTCATAGCGTCTAAGAGTTTAGGATCAAAACTTAACATTCGCCTAGATTGCGTCAGTAAATCATCGTCTGCACCAGCAGTATCTAACTCAAATAGATCTTGGGTATCATCCTCTCCAGCAGAATCAGATTTTTTAGAAACTTCCACTTCTTTTTTATCAAGTGATTTGCTTTCAGCTACTTCTGATGAGAGCGTTTCTTCAGCATTTTTGAGATCATCAGATGCGTGTTTTGGCTCACTGAGTTCTATGAAATCTTCATTATTTGTGTCCCTTTGCAGTTCATCAGCTTCAGTATAGTCTTCCGCGGAACTTTGCCTCGATATTTTTTCTTTGACATGAATAAACGATGCACTGTCATCCGATGTATGTGTGATTTTTTGCGCATCTTCTGCACTGTTTATGCTAGCAGTTTCTTGCTCTGATTTGCGCTGTACTAAATTTTCCGGATTTTTGTCATTCCTAGAATCATCATTATTTTCTGTTGCATCCGTGGCAGCATCTTCAGCAGCTCTTCCACCAAGTGTTATTGCTACATCACTTTTAGTAATTTCAGCTGATAGTGAACTCAGTATATCAGCTGGTTTCAGATCCAGATCATCTGATATTGCTCCTTTTAACTATAAGGATAGTATAATAATAATCAGACATCATTTCACTATTGAATGTAAAATTATTTTAAATATTTGATGTACGAAAATGGGCTATTACCATAAGTGGCAGTTTTGTTATGACTGTCTTATCTTATTCTTCCCTTTTTTCCAAAATAAATTTTGCTATTTGTATACATATTTAATACCAATTAAAGTAAAGCACTTGAATTATAAATATCGCAGGGCACTTACGTATCCTCCTCTAGCTTCAGTCACAGCTATCAACACAGCAATAATTAAAATTTTAATCGTGTACATGTTGTTCTAATATTTCAGTGTTTAATCCATGGCTTGTTTAGTAGAAATAAACTTGGAAAGCAGATCTTTTCCCGTGCTTATTAAGTCTCGACCGTTAAATCGATTCGCTAAAGGTATTTCTACCAGGCATGCGTGTACATTTTAGATGACGCATTGCTCTGATTGGAGTTCATGGTACTCAGACACTGATTTATTTGACTGTGGTAGTTTGATCATTTGCGTGTCTAAATCAATAAAGGAACGAATTAATAAGAGTAAATTTATTGACCTTCACGTGCTTCTGATAATTCATATTGAAATATGCGTCTTGCTGTTTTTGAGTCATCTCTGCACCATACATACGTCTACCTTGAAGTTTAGCTTCTTCATCACAGTTGGATCTTTCCTTCACCTTCAGACCTGACCTGACCTTCAGACTTAATCCGTTAGTTATTTTATAAATTATTACCCTTATCTAAGAATGGCGTTGCTAATGACAGACAGATTATGTTGATTTATATTAAATACTTATCGATAACTTAAGTGAAACAAAGCAATTTAATTAAACAAAACCAGTTAGAGACGAACATTTGAGTTTTAAACGCTTCTGCTTTATCACATATAACTAAATTGAAAAAGTTAGTTTAAGACAATTTTTTGGCTGGATCATCATCATCATTTCAATGCTATCAACTTTACTATTCAACTAGAATACTCAAAGATGTGGATCAAACCGTTGGTCGAGCTCTAAACCCAGGGTAAAACCATAATGGTCAGGAAGTGCTCAAGATGTACGTGAGGATAAGGAGACTCCATGGAAAACTATGCGCCTTATTTCATCAATGCCACATTTGAAAGACGAATGAAATGTTCGATGATAGTTGACAGTTGTTTTGATAGGGACAATATTGAAAGTTACTTCTAGAGAAGTTTATTGTGTTATTTTTTATGTTGTTTAATCTTTACTGATTTATTTATTGATGGTAATGTATTATTTGTTGTTCTGTAAATGCTGATCGGATTTTATACTGTTACTTTAGCTTGTTGTTTAGTTCACGTACCTACAGACTATTTTGATTTCAAAATGTACAGAAAAACGTCGCCGCTTTTTTACAAACTTATATTTAACTTGCTGTTTGTTTGAGTCACTGAAGAAGCAATGTACAAAGAAAATCCTCGCCGCAGTAGTGGCTAGGCCTATAAGGTGATCCTTATGAAAAACAAGATAATTAAAAATATGTGACATTTTCATTTCTTTTAGTCGAAAACGCCTTCGACATCGTCACGAACTTCGTCATTACCAGGTAAGACATGGCACTCCAGTCATTTACGTATGATTCTATCACAAACGAATAAACAATAGAATCTTACTTTGAGAATACTATTAGGCACATAATAATAAAACCGGCCAAGTGCGAGTTGGACTCCGTACAATTATCTATAAAAAAATCATGTAAAATAGGGTGCCCAGAAATGAGAGATAGGGTGGTTTTTGGGAGCTTATAATTCGAAGCCGATTGCTCGGGAATAGACAGACATACTCTCAAACCTTAATTTATATACATAACTATATACTAGCGCCACCACAAAATGTGTGCAAAATTAGAACTACTGAGGTGATTGGTTGTCAACCGGCATCGATTGTTAGTTAATTAGCAAGCCATTTAGTTCGGCAAATAAATTGTAGATGGCGCTGTAATAAACAAATCATGTTTGTTGTATGGGAGCCCCCTTAAATATTTATTTAATTCCATTTTTTAGTATTTGTTGTTATAGCGGCAACCAAAATACATCATCTGTGAAAATTTCAACTCTCTAGCTATCATGGTTCCCGAGATACAGCCTGGTGACAGACGGACGGACGGACGGACGGACGGACGGACAGCGGAGCCTCAGTAATAGGGTTTCCGTTTTTACCCTTTGGGTACAGAACCCTAAAAATTAACGCTTTCGCTGCCGGCTCAGACTCAGACTCAAAATTCGAGACTTCTTCGTGCCACAAACGCACATGTGCGTTCAAATGACTGCCAAACTATGACAGCTGCACTATATACTTATGCGTTCTTGGCAGTGAATGCGTTAAGTCTGACAGTTGAGACAATTGAATCCCAAAAAAATACATACGGTTTTTATGTTGTGCGAACATCCATGCAAAATTCCATGTATCTTTAAATAAGCGGTTAAGGTTTTGGGTTTTACTTATGTAAATGCCAATCCCAATCGAAATAAAAAGAAGCCTATGTTGGCTATGCCAAATTTCATTCAAATTCGTTGTGCCAGTTTAGCGTGAAAGATAGCAATAAACAAAAACACCCACATAAAAGTTTTTTCAAAGTAACTAATATATTTTTAGGCCCTGGAAGATTCACAAATTATGCCAGCACTCAGGCAGAAGAAGATGCATTCGATGTCGGATCCATACGAACAGGAAAAAGAAGTGGGTAAGTACATAAATAGTACATTGTGCATCTAGGGCCGTAAGTAGGGGATTACTAACGAGGGTCTATTAAAAGCCCGACGCCGAAGGCGGAGGGCTTTTAATGACTCGAGTTTTTAATCCCCTTACTGCCCGTGATACACACAATTATTTTCATCACATTGCGAGAAAAAAAAATCCAAAAATAAAATTATTTTGTCCTAAACATTTAAATTGAATGAAATAATGGCTACCCGCCAATACAGATTGTCACTTTTTCGAGTCATCACCATAGATAATATAAACTGTGTTTAGTTTAGAATTCGAAAGGTCATACGGCCAGATTATACCAACATTTAAAAAAATATTACTAAAATTATTGCAAAACTATTTGTTATAAATTTAAAATATAAAAATAACGAATTTTCATGAAGCGTAGATAAGTTTTGTGTTGTAAAATTGGGGTTATAGCTAAGTTTTAAAGATAATAAATAAAACGTTGGCTGACTTGAAACCTCCTTAGTCTGAAATTACTTGTTTGCAAATTTTAAAACTAAAGTTAGAACTCCCTTGGGTAGAAAAATTGTACGTAAATCCATAACTCCCTTAAGAACAATTTAGGCCTTTGACATTTAGTATACAGACATGGAATAACACCATTGACGAGCAAGTGTGATGAAAATAAAATTCTATCCATTTATAGTTTAGAAATCATCCGCTGATCGACCACCCCAAAAAAAGTCTATTAGAACTATACGTTTATGTACTTAGTCCATCCATCCAAACCAATACAGGGTAACATCGGAGACGTCAATCCCACCAACCCAACCAATAGCTCTAAGACGTAAGTAATTGTACAGAAACGGGCGAGGGTCGGTCAAGGAAGAAACCAACGGGTAAAAACATAAAAGACCGACCTAAGCACCCCCCAGTGCCCAGTGGGAGAATGCATGCTCCTCTCCCGGCCTTCCAGCAAATGGCTGAGGCAGGACACTGTTGGTAGATTAAGTCTCCTCCCTACCCCTCCCCTCCTCAAAATTTAAATCACACGTTTTTTGTATTGATAATCAATAGAGAAGGGGACTTGTGCGTTGTGACCGAGTTTTTTGGGTCCCCAAATGGGTCCTGCAACCTTTATCAAATCGTTCGTCCATCGTGTTGGGGACCTTCCTATGCTAAGTCTTCCGGTTTGCGGTCACCACTCTAGAAGTTTACTGCCTCATTGGCCGTCGGCTCTACGAGCAATGTGCCGACTGCTTAGATCAATTTGCCAGAGTCGTTATTTCCTGGCACAGAATATATAATAGTACTAACGTACAGAATGGACACGCTCCGCCCCGCACCGATTCGAGTTACCCCACCCCTTAAGGCGCAAATTACCGGACACCGCCCGAATCCAGAAGAGTGCGCGCGCGATGTATGTAGGCGTACGCGTGTACAGACGTCGTCGTGCTTATGTAGATTCAAGAACGCGTATTTTGTACGTCGTGGCCGCCGTGTGCTCTTGGCTCTTCGGGTCGATGCTTGCATATAACTTAACATAACCAAAACCTACCCATGTTTTTGTGTGTAAAAACGCGACTGTGAAAAATACATAGACTGCTAAAATCATCACACTTCCTTTTGGATTCACCGTAGTCGTGAGAAAAAAAGCATTTGGGAAAAAAAGCGGATGGAAATTTTGCTACTACGAAATAAAGTTTCTGCTAAGCTACGTCAGTAGGTAATTTAGTTCTCCTGTGCGTAAAACATAGGTGTTATGTGGGTTAACCTCAGTTATAAATTACTAGTAACTAGCAAAACATGGACAATAATTTGTCTGGACTAAATGCATTGGAATATATGGTTTCACGGGATGACCGTAAAAGTAATAAAAATGAAGTTGAAAAATAAATACAAAAAGAAGATACTTCATACCTAACTTGTTTAAAGTTGCACAGTAGCGCCATCTCTTGGTCCAGGTGAGCGGTTAGTTCCGAAGGAGTGTTAAGTCTCTCGGTAGAGGGCATAACATAGATGCGCGTTTTATCAGATGGTTTGGGAAACATAAAGACCAGTAAATCTGATGAGTGCATTATTAAACGAGGTGTTCCGCAAGGCTCTGTTCTGGGCCCACTATTGTTTATAGTTTTTATCAATGATTTGCCCGATAATATATCCTGCGGAATCCCATACTTATATGCAGACGATACTAGCCTAATTTTTAAAGCCCATAGTTGTGAAAGGCTGTCAGAAATGGCGTCCATTAGTTGGAAAAACCTTTCTGAATGGTTTGATGCCAATGGGCTTATGCTAAACTGCGATAAGAGTTTTTATATGGTTTTTAAACGTGCTGTAAATTCTACGGACTGCACGCTGGATATTCCTATCGGTCGATTGGAATCAATACGTTTCTTAGGAATTGAACTGGATCCCTATCTTAGATTCCATGATCACGTTGACAGTGTCGCAAGGAAACTAGCAAGTGCATGTTATTCTTTAAAGACTATGGCGAAGGTTGCTGATGAGCACGCCTTGAAGACCGTGTATTATGCTAACGTCGAAAGTATAATTCGTTATGGAGTCGAGGTGTGGGGTAATAGTACCTCGATTAATAAAGTTCTCTTAATACAGAAAAAGTGTATAAGGTTGATCGAGGGGTACTTTCCTGAAACTCATAGACCTTTATTCATAAAAAATGGCATCTACACAGTAACTTCCTTATACATATACCAACTTTGTCTTTACGTGTTTAAACACTTAAGCTCATTTAAATCAGTAAACGATTCCCGAAGATACCCGTCACCGTCACGGCGCAATCTGGATCTTGTACTACCTGAGTCGTACTTTTTACAATATAAAAAAAGCATAGGTTATGTAGCAATAAAGGTTTATAATCACCTTGATGTCGACATAAGAAAATCACAAAACTTGAGGGAATTCTCTAATAAGTTGAAATCTTATCTAAAGTTAAGACCATTTTATACCCTTAACGAATATTTTGCTAAAGTATTTGACTGATTCATGCTAAATGTTTGCTTCGTCTACTTTACATGTACTTAGCTCATCCAGGATTAATATTGTGTAAAATTTATTGTATTTAATTTAACTTTTAATTGCATACTTTATTGTATTTCTATTAGGCCAAAGATTTTGTAAATTACAATTGTATCTCCTTTGACATTATTAATAATATTTAAGAGAATAGAATGGAATAGATTTAATATTATTATTATTATTTTTTTTTTTTCTTCAAACTTTGCATTAATGTAGATAATTCTCTAAGATGAATTGAACTATATTGTATTGCATGGAATTCTTTAAAGCAATAAATGACTGAATACTGAATACTGAATACTGCATAAGGTGATTATAACAGACTGAAATGTACGATGTATGGGAAAAATTCGTCGCTAACCTCTAGACCAGTGATGGTGTAGGGGTAAGCACGCAGCACGGAGCGCTGAGGACCTGGGTTCGATTCCCAGCATTGGTCTTTTTTCTGGGGTTTTTTCTGTGCATCTATATTTCAGTTTGTATTTAGTTTGAAATAAATGCATTTTATTTATTTATTTATTACAGGATAGTTGCTTCCATAGCCAACTTGGCGAAAGGTGCTCTCGGCGGTGGCGTGTTGAGCGGTCACGTCGCCTACATGAAGTCTGGTTTCTTGTCGGCCATCATACTAAATTTTGGTTTTGGTTTCTATCTTGCTTTATGCTTTTATGTAAGTACAAGTATTTTCTCGTGACTTCGTCCGCGCACAAATAAAATCATGGTCAACTTCCGACCTACCCCGCGGGAATTAACAAAAATCTCTTTTTACTGGACCTCTATGGGTCCTAAAGAAATGGTTACTGAAACAAAATGAAAATCAAAACGTTTATTTAACCTTTTCAACGCCACGCCTCGACAAAACGTACACCTGCTTTGAATCTTATGTCATTGTGTTAAGATCACTTTCACACTGTACTTTGTGACATCTATATGTGTCGTTGGCGTTGAAAGGGTTAAATAGGCCGAAAAGGGCTCTTTTAAGTTCATGTCTCTTTTATTAAACTACCATCGCTTTTGGAAAAACCATCGTAGCCAAGAAAAATGTGCCGCATGAAACTTGGCGGAAAGTCTTTTTTTCAAAAAATAAAAAATAATTATACGAAGAAATAAAACATACAAATTACAGTACATAGTTATAAAGTTAGATATATTTATAGTTAATAGTCTTTATGTTAATAGTTAATTTATTTTTACATTTCAGTGGTAAATAAATGCCAAATTTGCTTCGTACTGTATATGTATTTTGAATGTGACTAAACATTTAAGACTTGGTTGTATGTAATCCCTATTTCACTTCTGAAACATAGGAATTTATTCGTAAAATTTTCTCTTTATAAATATTAGGTACCTATGTCAAGAAGTTTGAAATATGTTTTTTGTATTTCAGCTTTTAGTGAAGGCGTCACAGATCTTGTGTAAGAGATGCCACATGGCCTACATGACCTATCCCGACATGGCCGAGGCGGCTTTGAGCCTATCCAGTAACACTAAAATGAACAGGATGGCTATATGCTACAAGTTCGTATAATATTCATTATTATTATTTATTATTATTATTATTATGAGAGGGATTAACCTAGTACGACCGCCTAGCTTTAGCCTAGTTGGTAGTGACCCTGCCTACGAAGCAAGAGGTCCTGGGTTCAAATCCCGGTAAGGGCATCTATTTGTGTGATGAGCACGAATATTTGTTCCTGAGTTATGGATGTTTTCTATGTATTTAAGTATGTATTTATCTATATAAGTATGTTTATCGTCGTCTAGTACCCATAGTACAAGCTTTGCTTAGGTTGGGACTAGGTCGATTTGTGTAAGATTGTCCCCTAATATTTATTATTTATTTATTTATTCAAACGAGCAAGCGGGTCATCTGATGGAAAATATCAACAACTCAAAGAGAGTCACCAATCTGTTGCCGGCCTTTAAAGGAACTATAAACCATTTTCTTGGAAGCCCCGATGTCATAGTTGTCTGGAAATACTGCTGTCGGAAGCTGGTTCCACCAGTTTCACCGTACGTGGCAGGAAGTGCCGAAGAAAACGTACAGTGGTAGACTGCCATTGATCGAGATGGTGACGATGGAACTTAGACTTTCGGCGGGAAGTGCGAAGGTGGAATTTAATTCTTTTTTTTTTTTTTTTTTTTTATGTTAGATAGGCCAGACAAACGAACTAGTGGGTCACCTGATGTTAAATGCACACCACTGTCCATAGACACCCGCAGCGCTTTACACGATGCCAGTGCGTTGTCGGCCCTAAAGGAGAGGGAATAGGGGTAGGGGGAGAGGGAGGGGGAGAGGGAGGGGGAGAGGGAAGGGGTGAGGTATTGGGCCCCCGGCACTCTCACTGACCGTACGAAACGCAAGCAGGATTACTGCTGCTTCACGCCGGTATTCTGTGAGAGGGTGGTACTGCCCCGGACGAGCCGGCCCATTCGTGATGCAGCGGCTAGCTACAACATAGCTCTACCACTACTAAACAACTTCTACTAATAATTAAAGGATTACTAGCTGTTACCCGCGACTCCGTCTGCGAAGAATAGGGGTAAGTATAGATACAAAAAATAGCCTACCTACGACCTATGCTCAGACCTACCGAATATAGAGAAAAAAGTTTCATAAAAATCGGTCGAGCCGTTTCGGAGGGGTTCGATAACAAATACCGTGACACGAGATTTTTATATATTAGAAAGATTATCGGTAGTTTCTTTGGCTGTTCCTTCAAAGGAACTACTTTTTGCGGTTGTTTTTTCGTACTAGTTCCATCACAAGAAAAGAAGGAAGAACTGCTTTTTTTAGCCTTTGTTCCTTGTTGCTGGAGCACCCTCAGTTCTAGCAAAGGATCAAAGGCGAAAAAATGAACGCAATTTCGTAGTATAGTATAAATCTTCCCAGGTGAATTTTTCGCTTCGAGCCATTACATTAAATTTGAACCTTAATACTATGACGATACCGTTTGTTTTGAAAAATAAGGGCTCGAAGCGAAAAGTTCACCTAGGAAGATTTATACTATAAGAGGTGACTCTTGTGAAGGAAATAGTGCAAAAAAACGCAATAATTCCTTTGAAGGAAGCCGGGAGAGGTGCGGGCGGAAGGCACACGAGGCGCGCTCGCCGCCCGCACCTCTCCCGGCCCCCTTTGTCGTCATACCCCCAGCCCCTGTACCACGCGGGCGAAGACTCATTTAAACGGTCTAGCTTTAAATGGTTGCGGATCTGAAGCGCTTCAACCGCCGTATCTCGTGTGTTATGATGAAAATCTCAGGATTAATTTCCATGAACTAAAACTAATTGCAATTATGCGACCACACACCACACCGGGCGAGGTGGTGGTCATTGGGATTTATAGCGATAAGACTTGAGTAGGTAGTTACAAATACAGCAAAATAGATGGGTTCTAATTTACCAATGTAAAGTCAACCAAGAATTTCTTTTACCACCCTAACATTCAATATCTGTTGTATGTATGAATTAAAACATTAAAGATTATCTAATATATAAAAATCTCGTGTCACGGTGTTTGTTACCGAACTCCTCCGAAACGGCTTGGCCGATTTTTATGAATTTTTTAGGGTTCCGTAGTCAACTAGGAACCCTTATAGTTTCGCCATGTCTGTCCGTCTGTCTGTCTGTCTGTCTGTCTGTCTGTCTGTCCGCGGCTAAGCTCAGAGACTGTTAGTACTAGAAAACTATAATTTGGCATGAATATATATATTAGTCACGCCGACAAAGTGGTTAAATAAGAAAAACTAAAAAATTTTTTTTTATGGTATCTCCCATAGATGTAAAGTGAGGGTGATTTTTTTTTTCTCGACTAACCCTATTGTGTGGGGTATCGTTGGATAGGTCTTTTAAAACCATTGGGGGGTTGCTTACATGATTTTTGTATTCAGTGATTTGTTTGCGAAATATTCAACTTTAAAGTGAAAAAATTCATTAAAATCGGCCGTCTCCCCCCTCTAAAATCTAAACAGTTGGGTGGAAAAATTTGAAAAAATTCACAATGGTAGTAAATATATTAAATTTACAAGGAAAATTATAGCGGCTAAGATTGTTTGGGAATTATTTGTAGTTTAAGAGTAAATAGTAGCCTAAGGTATTAAACATACCGTCACTACTTTGAAAAACTCGTATCTCAAATCAGCATGTAAACAAAACGTAATAAAGTTCACTTTGCCAGATTAACGATTTTGAGATACAAGCGTTTTTCAAAGTATTGACGATACCTAACTTGGAAGATTCCGTACACATACGAAATCCTTAGAAAAATATTACTTGATTTTTTCGTTATGGCTACGGAACCCTATCTTGGGCGTGTCCGACACGCTCTTGGCCGGTTTTTTTTTCTCTACACTCGGTAGGTCTGAGAATAGGTCGTAGGCTATTTTTTATCCCCCCCCCATTCTTCGCGGACGGAGTCGCGGGCAACAGCTAGTTTTCATATAAACAGGTACAAGTCGATATGACAATCAGCCGTATTCTTTTATTTTAGACTTGTCACAAAAAATGATAATGCTCTTCCTTGGTTGACTTTATTACTTATTACTTTTTTTATTGCAGGCATTTCATAGAATTCATTATATGCTTGAATTTGTACGGTTCCTGTGCGTGCTACCAGCTGATTATTGCGAAAACCATCAAACAGCTCGTCGAGAATACAGACAAATCCGACATAGCAGGACTTGATGGTAACTCGTATAATTTTATAGGCTACAAAAGACTCTAAATCCAGCAAAGAAAAAAGTATCGCTGGAACTTGTGAAAGTGCCACAAAACGTGGATTGGAGGTGCTGCATTCGTCATGAAATAGGGGCTAATTAGCTCATATCATCATCATCATCATCCCAGCCTATATACGCCCCACTGCAGGGCACAGGCCTCCTCTCAGAATCAAGAGGACTTAGCCGTAATTCCCACGCGGGCCTGTGCGGATTGGGAACGGCAGCGGATTGGCAGGTTTCCTCACGATGTTTTTCTTCACCGTAAAGCTCATGGTAATTTTTCATTTTATTCGTTGTTGTATTTCCACTAAGCGTTGTCGGATTTTTCATGCGATTTGTCGATCGAGATGTATGCAGCACACTGATCATAGTTCACGGAATAGTCGACGCTCGCAAACAGATGAAGACTTGTAATTAATATTTGCACGCACACATCTAAATCAACTGATTCAGTGGTGGGGCGAGTCATTTTAGATTAGGCAAGCTATACCCGTCTGTTTATTTTGTATTTTTCTTTTAGGGATGCCCAGCTTGAGAGTGTATGTGGCCATAATGATAATTCCGGTTATAATGATTACTTTAATTACTGAACTTAAATATTTGGCACCATTTTCAATCTTGGCGAACGCTTTTGTGGGTAAGTTACCATAATTAAATGTCTAATACCTTGGTCTAATGAAAGAGATGATGCAACGATTAATGAGCAACTCTAGGAAATAAACACTTCATTCTAACCCGGCTTCAGATATATAAAGCCCAGGTTCGGCCGAGGATGGAGTATTGCTCTCATCTCTGGGCTGGCGCACCCCAATATCAGCAGCTTTCACTTGATCGCATACAGCGCAGGGCGTCCCGAGTCGTCGGCAACCCCTCACTCTCCGATAAACTTGATCCTCTTGCTCTCCGCAGAGACGTTAGCTCTCTTTGCGTATTCTATAAGATCTACAACGGGGAATGCTCTGAGGAACTCTTTGAGCTCATTCCAGCTGCGGGGTTCCATTATAGATCCACCCGTCGTAAGCGTTCATTTCATCGACATCATATTCATGAATGGCAGTCTTCGACGGTGCGTTTTAAGCGGTCTTTTTTACCACGAATTTGCAAAATCTGGAACGAGCTTCCCGCTGGGGTCTTCCCATCGAGTTACGACCTGGGTGCCTTTAAGAGGCGAGTGTACAATTTTCAGCAGGGCTGACAACGCACTGGCATCGCGTAAAGCGCAGCGGGTGTTTATGGACAGTGGTGATCATTTAACATCAGGTGACCCACTAGTTCGTTTGTATGGCCTCTCTAACATAAAAAAAGTAATTTTCAACTAACTGCGAAGTTAAATTTTTAGTTGATTTAAAACTAATAGTCGATTGAATTGGCAAAGTAGTAATAGAGTTGGCGAGCAGCGAGAAGCGAGTGTGTAGTTCGGACAGTTTTCTCGCTCGGCTATAAGCGAGTATTCAAGTGCGACGGGCGATTACTCGCACCACTCGCTCGGGCGAGGCTCCACGCTGTACAGTAAGATCGCTGGTTGGTCTCACAGCGTGAGTTCTGACCGTCAAGCGAGCATCGCTGAGCGAGTTTATCGTTGATAGCTTTTATCGCTGCGATCAACTAGTGAAGAGAGTCCTCGCCGGCGCAGTGTAAACAGCCAGCGATCAACTATACAATATGTCTTTCTCTTTTACCGACACAGGATCTTTATCTTTTGTTCGTTTCTTGAGCGAGAAAATAGTCGATAGCTAGTTGCTTTCTCTCCCTTGGTGGGACTAGTGCTTTAGAGTTTAGACTATCAATTCTCTTTCCAGGATTCTGCGTCATCATGGCTATTTACTATGCCATGATCAACAACCCTGGTTTCGAGAACTTGACTCCTTTCAACGGTTTCTACAATCAGATCATCTACACTGGTATGTCGGTGTTCAGTATGTCCAGTGCCGGCGTGGTGTTGCCAGTTGAAAACAATATGGAGAATCCGAAAAAAGTCGGTTTTGTTTTATTCGTTGGTAAGCATGGCTGACATAGATTAAGATGACTTGGTTATATAATTAATGAGGTTTCCTGTGAGAGGCTAATACGCATTATAATGTCGAAGTACGAAAGACCGAATGTATTAACCCTTTAGTGGGTAATGGCAAGATATTTGCCATCATACAGAAATCAAAGTCGATTAAAATTGGCAACATTGATGGTCCAAAATTGAATGTCTTGACAGAGTTGTTTAAGGGCAAAAAAATAAATATCGAATGGGTCAAAAGACCGACAAGTTTTTTTTCTAAAACTTAAACTTCTCAGAAATTATTGAAGGCTTCCACAGATTTACGTTTTTGGGTTGGGTTAGTTCGATAAACGATTTTTGTTGTTTAATTTTTGTTGTTATATTTTCATGAAATTAGGTAAAAGGGGGCATATTTATTAGAAAAACGTTTTTTACTAAATTATCTTTGATTTTGCACGTAAAAAAATAAAAAAAAAAAACAAAAAAAATAAAGAATATAAAGAATATAAAGATCATCATCATTTCAGCCGGAAGACGTCCACTGTTGAACATAGGCCTCCCCCAAGGCTCGCCAAACAGTCGGTCCCGTGCCATCCGCATCCAACGCGATCCCGCAACCAAAACCAGGTCGTCGCTCCATCTTGTTTTTGTTGTATACAAAGCGCTGCGCCGCGCGCACGCCCCGCCCGTGGTAGCCTTTAAACGGCATCGTTCGTTTAGATCCCATAAGGTTAGGTTAGTGTTATACCAATCTTAAAAAGTTTGACGGTTTCAAAAAAAACTTTTCGTTCTTTTGACCCCTTCGATATTTTAATACATTCGGTCTTCTTCGGTATTACGATACATACCCGTGAGGTCCGTTTGAACTTCGATTTTTGAAGCGCTTCGCTGATGCCGGGATATTAAGTATCTTATGTCTGAATCCCGATTTTAGTATTTATGTACCTACCCCAAGTTTCGTTTAAATCCGTTCAGCCGTTATGGCGCGATTGATCAAAAAACTTCCAAACATCAAAACATCTTCACAAACTTTCTCATTTATAATATCATTAGGATTAGTAGGATAACGACATCGGTAGGATAAGTTGTTCGAAGGCTTAAATTTTTTTTTAATGGTATTGCAATTTCAGGATACATCCTTATCATCGTCAGCGTATTTCTATGCTCTTTCTTTGGTTACGTCGGGTACCTTGAAAATTGTCGCTCTCCTATAACTATCAACTTCCCTATGACTACGTAAGTTTATGAATCGAAAGTACCTACCTTATTTTGCGCCTGCTACGTTATACTTTGCATAAATAAGTTGTGGTGGCTGAGCACAGACCTCATCTCAGGATGAGGGGGCTTGCGCCGTAGTTCCCACGCGCGCCCAGTGAGGATTGGAAACTTCACGCACACCATTGAATTTCTCGCAGGTGTGTGCAGGTTTCCTCACGATGTTTGCCTTCACCCTAAGGCTCATGGTTAATTTCGAAAAACTCAGAAGAGCCTGGGCCCGAAACCATGATCCTCTGCTTGAGAGTCTAAAGCTCAAACCACTAGGCTATCACGGCTTTAGGCTGCGTATCCACCGAAGCTGTGCGAGGATGCGTTGCGAGAGATGTGTTTGTCATGAACCAATAGAAATACTTCATTTACTTATCCTCGCTCAGCTCAGCTCTGGTGGAAACAGCTCAGCGGAGCCAGGTTTTTGTACATACAAAACAAAAGAAGGGAAAAATGTGTGCGAGGAATGTGATGCGAGGGATGTGTTGCTAGGCGGCGTTGCTCCGCTCCCGCCTCACCGCACCCCGCCCGCTTATTTGAAAAGAGCCCGCTACACACATCCTCGCTACGCATCGTCGCACCGCTTAGCTACCTCGCACATCTCGGGTGGAAACATTCACACCGTTACAGATCCTCTATACACAGCCTCGCACCGCTTAGCTACCACGCACATCTCTGGTGCGTGCACGCAGCCTTATAATTGCTTGATTTATCCTAAATTAAGTAAAGATTTTTGACTTTGACTTGTGAACGGGCGGCCTTTACAGATTCCCCATGATCTTGAAAGGATGCATAGCAGCCATGATCTACGTCACCCACGCACTGAACTTCTACATGCCTTTCCACACCTGCTTCGTCTACCTCAAGAAGCGGCATGACCAGGACAAGTTGTTCAAATGGGAACTGTTCTACAGGGCACTGATCTGCTTGATTATCAGCATCGTTGCCATAATTTTCCCGAGCATAGATGCCTTGATGGGCTTTGTGAGTATTTTTTAGCGCTTGCGCCTAAAATAGCACGTTTTCAAAATACCAGATTTTCCAAAATACTAATTACCTATTTATTACATTCCCATAGGCTAGACGACTAAAAAAAACTTTTTAGTCCGTCAGTTAGATTATCAAAAAATATTGTACACGTATTTTTTCTTTTGTTTGACAAACAAAAAATGAGGAGGATACAGTGCTTAGAAGTTTCGAGTGACGTCACTATATGGTACAATTTTTACCTAAGGGTGACGTCACAAGCCCCCACTCCGGAAGTTTGATGATCTATATCTTTGTCGATTTTTAATAATTTGATAAACCAAAAAATACGTGTCCCATACTTTCCCATAATCTAACTGATGGACTAATTAGAATGACAAATTTTTAACCCAGTCGTCATCCCTATTATACCAGATTTCCAGCGAATAAGATATTGCACCTAAAAAAACACTTTCTTGATTTTGTAATGTGGTGCGACCAGAATCTGGTAAGCTAGAAATGTAGTAAATAGGTAATGTAGCCATCATCATCATCCCAGACTATATACGTCCCACTGCAGAGCGCAGCCATCCTCTCAGAGCCTTCCTTATCATCATATGATGATATGATGATGATGAATCTTGAAATGGCAATAAAACGGTGGAACCGGGTACGCATCTGGTAAATAATACTGGTATCTGGTATACTAGTACGAGTATTTGCTCATCTGAACTGAGTATATTTAATATAGTAAGCAACTGACCATAAATTAATCAGTGCAATGCAATGGCGTCATCATATGAATCCTTTAATCATTCCAGTTGGGCTGTTTCTGTCTCTCGAACATGGCGTTTATCGGCCCCAATTTCATCTACATGGTCGTGATCTGGGACCGCCCAGGGTTGGGCAAGTTCAAGTGGCGTCTTTTGCGAGCCATCGTCTGTGTTGGGATCGGAATCTTCATTCTCGTGTGCGGAACCATTGTTTCTTCTTTCGAGATGGTGGAAACCTTTCTTGAGAGCACGTGAGTTAGAACTATTCTTATTTGGAGCCCGCTGGTCAATTTCCAGATAGAATAGACGTTTAAGAAGAGTGGATCGTTTGGTAGAATGAACGTTTAGACAGAGAGTGGGCATTTTAATACATTAGACACTGAGCTCCCAAACGGTTTGTCTTGATCTTCCACAGCATGAATGGCTTCATAGATATTACGTTTTAAACTCAATAGAAAACTAATATTAGAATTTTGTCCTTGAGTAGAATAGGGTAGTGTCCTGGGTAAAAAAAACACTATTACAATTAGTCCGACATTTAAATTATCAAAAAATATTGAACACGTTTTTTTTTCTTTTGTCAATTGAACAAAAAACGACAAAGATAAAGCGCGACAAAGTTCGGGAGTGGGGGCTCGTGACGTCACGGTTCGCTAAAAAGTGTAGCGAATCGTGACGTCACGCGGAACTTCAACATACAATATCTCCGTCATTTTTTGTTCAATTGACAAAAGAAAAAATACGTGTCCAATATTTTTTGATAATTTAAATGACGAACTAATTAGATTTTTTTAGGAAACTAGCCTATTGTTCGCTTCCTCTCTCAACATTTATTAAATACGAATCTGTTATTTCAGAAGCGACAGCGACAGCGGCATTGTAATGTTAGCCGAATCGGCAAGCGAAGCAGCCGACACGGTAGCTGAAACGGCAGTCGCAACAGTGGCTGCAACGGTAGCAGCAACGGAGGCAGCAACGACGCCACCAGAGATACTGCCATTTTACATATAACACTCTTTGAGCTCGTTACAAGCGCGTTAGACTGGCTTCGTTATTTACTTCTTTAAGGTCTCGTTTTAAAGCAAGGCCTATGCAAATGTAAGCGGTATTCACTACCGCCACGGAGCGAGGCAGCGGTTGTGAGCGAGGTAAACTACCAAAAGAATTGCATAAAATTTCCGCTCCTCTTCAGTGGACAGTGAATTGCAAAGTACTTTGAAAATTAATAAAAAAACAGGAAACGGAGCGAGGAAGAGGAGCGAGGAAGCGGGGGGCGGAGAAACGAGCGTGGACTAGTTCCGCGTATGGAAAAACATAGTCCGCAAGTCCGATCCGCGTTTATGGACAGACACAGTTCGCTCTGCTCCAGTGGACACGCAATATTTGATATTTTTATTTCCACAGCTGTCGTGAAACCGGTACCGCGTAAGCTAATTTTTAATAAAATAAATTGAGCCAAAGATACCTAATGATAGATAACCTTTCAAAATGAAAGATTCTAAACCGGTAATTCTAAGAGTTAAAATACTGGGTGATATGATATCTGAGACGTAATCAGAATTTTTTTTTCAGATTCCTGATGATTTATACAAATAAATATTGATAGATAGATAGATAGAACTAATTGTTGTTTAGTGCATTTAACGTTAGAGTGTTAAAGCATGTGTGTGAGTGTTCAGTAGAAATTAGAAAATATCATGCAAATTTTTACTTTTTATAACGTTGAGTGTTTTACTTTAATTTTTAAAACATTTTATTTTTAATGTTAAAATTTAAAGGCGTCGTTGTTAATTGTACAATATTAGTTAGATATCATGCTGTGTTTTATCTTGAAAAATAAAATATTGTTTACATGTTTTTTTTCTTATTTTGTATTATTTGAAGGATGGGGCATATCACTTTGTGACGGGGAGTCCATGTTGATTCCGCTATACAGTCACCATTCAAATGTCCCACTACTGGGTCGCGTCATTCGCTCGTTCCCTAAACATCAGAATTGCAAAATACTAGATTGCCGACTTCCCTATTTTTAAAATACCAAATTCCCAGAATACCAGGCTTTCCTGACACCGTGTTTTTCTCTATATCGGATTGCCCAAAAAGCTTGTTTTCAATACACCAATGTTCTATTCAAAACCGAATTCCCATAATACCAGATAGTGAAATCACCAGGCTCGTCAGGCAGGTCGTGGTCGTCGTGGGGAGGCCAGGGGGTCGTGTTTTGAATGGAACATGGTGAAATGAAAACAAGCTTTTTTGGCAATCCGATGTAATATAAAGATAAACACGGTGACAGGAAAGTCTGGTATTCTGGGAATTTGGTATTTTAGAAATGGGGTAAGTCGGCAATCTAGTATTTTAACGGACGTCTTCTAAATCCAGAATTGCAATTGGGTTTAGTTCATGGACATCATTTTTAGACTATCGTAACACACGGGATACGGCGATTGAAACTCTTCAGAGCCCCACCCATCTTGTTTTTACAAAATTTAGATCCTTCATCGGCAATGCTCTTAACATGCGAGAAGTTAGAAAATACATACAGGCGAATGTACAACGTTCTTCTTTTTTGAAGGTGGTTATAAATTAACAGGCATTCTATCCTCCTTTCTTTAAAACTGAATCAAGTTTAAGATTAAAAAAAAAAAAAAACATAGACGAATTGAGAACCTCTTTTTTTTTGAAGTCGGTTAATAAGGACCTTTGATCAATTATAACTGAAGATACACACTGCCGAACAAAATCCCCTTCAAAGAATGTCCGAACTTTTTTATTTGTTTGCATAACAATTAAAATCATCACCTACGCAGAAATTTGAACCTAGTCTTTACTTCATTACAGTCGAATTTCGGTTGACACTTGACAGCTAAACTTGACAATTTCACGCAACGTACTGAGAAAAAAGAAGGCCACTTTTATCAAAGTGGCGCTCATTTGGCTCGGACATTTTCGGGCGCGCGACTGTGGATCTACAGTTATAATTGATCAAAGATAAGGACAGAAAAAGTAGCATTAAAATTTGCATGAATCCTCAGAGCAAAGAAAACTCTGTCTTGTCTCTGGTACGTTAATTTATGGTAGGATGCCGTGAAGACGATGGAAGACGAACAGTGACAGTTGTGATTTTGATAGGAACATTGTTCAAAATTTTATAACGGGAAAAGATTTTTAGTATTTTTACGCAGTTTATTTTTTGATGACTCATTGGATTTATGGTAATGTATTATTGCATATAAGTATTAATGATTTATTAGATTGGGAATTTAATCTGATATTGAACGTTAATAGCATTTATTATACTAAATTAATAAAAACATATACTTAAAGGTGTAAATATAAGACTAAAACTACTATTAAATTAAAATAACTAAAACAAAACTTAATTAAAAAAGAGAGGTGGGCCTCTTGGCATGGTGCCCATCACGCAGGCAGCATTCCCGCGCTGAACAGCGATTGCGATTCTTTGCGCGAGAAAGCTGCCGGCGCGAGGGTTGCCTGTTGCCTCTCTCAACCTATTGCTGAGCTCCCTGTGTAGCTCCAGTGCACCCTTACCCCAAGGACCTAGAGTCTCGACGCCGAAAGGAAAGAAATGATATTGGGCGCCGAGACAGCTATATTTGGTGACCTTGAGGCGTTCCCGGGCGTTATTGAACTAGATAAAACTTTGATTGAACAAAAAAACAAAAAAAAACATTTTCTCGATGTGGATTTTTTGAAAAATCTTTTTATATATTGCTCTCATAACTATTGCATGGATCATGGATTCAAATCATCACCAAATATCGATTCAACGGCAATGACAGTTAAAAATAAGTTATCGTTAAAAATTATTCGCTGTTTATCTAAAACTAGCCCTCCGTCTGCAGCTTCGCCCGCGATAAATTAATTTTCCCGTAGGAAAAGGTATTTTCTCGCAGTAAAAAGTAGCCTATGTCACTCGGTGATAATGTAGCTTTCTAACGGCAAAAGAATTTTTGAAATCGGTCCAGTAGTTTCGGAGCCTATTCAATGCAAACAAACAAACAAACAAACAATCAAATCTTTCCTCTTTATAATATTAGTATAGACAACGGCCTTATTCGAAATGATACAGTAAAATTACTTTACCAGTGACAGATGGTTTGCCTTCATTTCATATTCAACTTTAACGACCTACAAATAAAGCCAATTTTAGACCCACGTTTGCAGATTTTGTAATAGCTACTTTATTTGAATAAAATATTATAAAATATCATTAGACAATTCACACCAATTGACCTAGTCCCAAAGTAAGCTAAGCATAGCTTGTGTTATGGGTACTAGGCAACGGATAAACATTCTTATATAGATAGATACATACTTAAATACATATTAAACACCCAAGACCTGAGAACAAACATTCGTATTTTTCATACAAATATCTGCCCTGACACGGGAATCGAACCCGGGACCTCAAGCTTCGTAGTCAGGTTCTCTAACCACTATACTTCTTTCACTGTAACATGGTGCGGGTGGCAGGTGTCAAAACCCACAGACTAGAGAAGTGAAAGCTTTAAAACTCGAATCGATAAAACTATAAATTTTTAACTTTAATTAGGTATGTGTAATTAATAATATAAATTTACGATTATTTCATGAAATCAAGTAAAGTAAACTAAGTACCGGAGTTTTTTATAATGCAAAAAAAAAAGACATCTCGAGGGTTCCGTACATATTTTTAGGTATATCAAAAATAGCCCGTAACATAAAGCAAAACTATAATTAAACAAAACTAAAGCAGTAACCATAATGTGGTGGTTAATGATGTCTCTGTGATAGATAAAATGGAAACCGGCAGTAATCACTTAATAGTCAGAGGCACATGGATAATTTAATACTGCTTGTATTAAAGATGCGATAGAGCGGAATAAATGCCTCAAAGTGTTCGTAAAAGATAGCTCTACATTTTTGTCATTGCTAGCTGGTTGAAATGGCTACAAGCAGGACATATAGCACGCAGAACAGGTGGCCGTTGGAGCTGAAAAGTTCTCGAGTGAGACCACGGAATGGCAAGCGCAGCGTGGGATGTCCACCAATGAGGTGGAAGGATGATTTAGTAAGAGCTACAGGTTCAAGGTAGATGCTATCCGCTTCCAACTGTAATGTTTGGGTATCAATAAGGGAGGCCTATGTCCAGCAGTGGACGTCCTATGGCTGAAATGATGATGATGATGACCTACTTGTATCTTTTATTTTAACAGAACCTTATTGAATAAAATAAGTCATTATTTTTGAAGCATTATATCACGTAGGTAAGGTAAGTGTCACTCATAAACTTGCGTATTTGTCGGACATGCCAACCTGTTCTGTTACCACGGCATGAAATATTTTTTTTTAAAGCGCATCGTTATTAACATTACAAATTAATAAGTATCGATAAACTCGTGGTAGATTGTGTCCCATCATTAAATGTTTTGTTACACGCATATTACGATTCGTAACTTAATCGTATTTTATTTTATTTATTGATAATAAAAAATAATTAGGTTAAATATCTTTTGTGCACGATAGTTTTTTCGAAGTTTAAATGTATAACTCCAGACAAATTCAGACTGGAATTTAAATAATTCGCCATGAAATACAACGCAGCAATTTTGTCTAAGTGTAACGGAACGGTGTGTCAAGTGTCACCCGCACCATGCTACAGTGAAAGGAGTATAGGCCATCTGGTCGTCGGAATTTGAATGGTGTTAAAGTTGGAAATGAAATGAAGGCAAGCCATCTGTCAGTGGTAAACTAAAAGTAAACATATTGTTCACTGTGTAATTATACACCTTATTTGCAATAATTAAAGTATTAAGTTGCACACCGTAGTATTATGGATTAGGCCGTTGTTGTAGATAAGCAGATTATTTATATTAATACAAACTTTTTTTGCTGAATGTGCTTTTTGCTCCTGGTTAGGTACAAAAGTACTCGTGAAGACGAATCAAACGAGCCCAAACTCAATGCGGTTGTATCGGTTTACTAAAGAGTTCCTAAGGCCACCTTTCGGCTCCGTCATCAGATCAGCTATATGTCATAATAAAATAAATAATGCATTGTCATCCGATTTTTACATGCATGCAAAATTTCAGCTCAATCGAAAACCGGGAAGTGGGTCACATTTAATCTCTTCACCGCCCCCGTCAGTCGTGACAGCCAATGGAATGCCTCATACGCCAACGTCATCTATACTGACCAATATTTCAACTCGAAATAAACCCTTCTATAAAAGACTTTAAGTAGAAAATCGGGTTGTCATGTTACGTGGCGTGGCGTACAGAGCACGTCACTTCGTTTGTGTTGTGGCGGTGAAGCGGTTAACTTGCAAGATTTGACCCGTATACGTATTTTGGTACCGATTTCAAGCATTGCTCATGATATTTTATTTTTGTAATTTTGACTTTTTAGGCTGAGTCAGGAACACCGACAGCGGCGCCATCGCCACAGCCGTCACAATCGTCAGCACCCAGTAAGACTATAGTTTAACAAATTTAACAAATAATGGTATAAACCAGTATCAAAATAACGGTATATACTTCATTATTCCAGTAAAATCATTCCAGTAGCATGCCACTGCGGCGCTCGTTTGATCTCTGTAACTCGTTAGAATCGCGGGCCCGCAATGTCATGTTACTGGAATGATTACTGGAATAACGGTAAATATTCGTATTCGTTTAGACGACAAGATGGCCCAGTGGTTAGAGAACCTGACTACGAAGCTTGAGGTCCCGGGTTCGATTCCCGCGTCGGGGCAGATATTTGTATGAAAAATACGAATGTTTGTTCTCGGGTCTTGGGTGTTTAATATGTATTTAAGTATGTATCTATCTATATAAGTATGTTTATCCGTTGCCTAGTACCCATAACACAAGCTTTCCTTAGCTTACTTTGGGACTAGGTCAATTGGTGTGAATTGTCCCGTGATATTTATTTATTTATTTATTTTTATTCTCGGTAACCATAGCTCGAACATAGCATAGCTCGAAGAATCGCCAGACTCAATTGGCAGTGGGCAGGGCACATTGCTCGTAGAATTGATGGCCGATGGGGCCGAAAGCTTCTCGAGTGGCGTCTACGGACTGGAAGACGCAAATCAAATCAAATCAAATCAAATCAAATCAAATCAAATCAAATCAAATCAAATCAAATCAAATCAAATCAAATCAAATCAAATCAAATCAAATCAAATCAAAATATATTTATTTGTATGAATACGGTTACAAGGTCTTATGCAAATATAGGTACATGCGTATTCAACCTGCATGCAGGTGTACAAATTTTCAATGTCAAATTATAGTACTTAGTCCAATGTCAAATTTATAATATTACGATTTCAAATTACAATTATTAATTCATGTCAAATACTCTTTAATACTATAGAAACATTTTTCTTGGAGCCATTTTGTTAGTTTAATTTTGAATAATATCTTATTTTCTAGTTTAAGGTCTACAGGCAAATTGTTATACAGGCGAATACACAACAAACACAGTAACAGTGTATACAACACAGTGTATATTGCGCAGTGTAGGTAGGCCTCCAACAAGATGGTGTAGGACCTGGTTAAGGTTTCGGGAACGAGTTGCTGTTTAGCGAGCCTTGGGGGAGGCCTATGTTAACCAGTGGACGTCTTTTGAAGAATTGCTGTAGGCTTAGCGGAAAACATTTAGGAATTTCGGAAAGTAACAAGAAAGATTTTTTTTTAAACACGCGTGCTATTTTTTTAGGTACTTCCAAGAGATTCACAAATTATGCCAGCTCCCAGGCAGAGGAGGATTCATTCGATCTCAGAGGCATTCGGACGGGAAAAAGGAGCGGGTAATTAAAAAATAACTAATCCATTGTATAGTCGTACCAGAAATACTCGTGGCTTTGTGACCTAGAGTCCTAGTGTTTTTGAAACGCTGCACTTACACAAGGTCTATTTTTTTAGGATAGTAGCCTCCATAGCCAACCTTTCAAAGGGTGCTCTTGGCGGCGGCATTTTAAGCGGACATGTGGCTTACATGAAGTCGGGATACGTGACGGCCATCATCCTGAACTTCTGCTTTGGTTTCTACATGGCTTTCTGCTTTTATGTAAGTACAGCCCACAACCTCTGCGTCCTGCGGGAACTTTGCGCTTTCCTTGGATATAACTTTTTCATTAAAAGTATAATTTCTACAACGAATTTTTTTACTGTACCTACTTTTTCATCTATACTTGCATTCTCATTCAAATATCCTTACCGAATTTCAAGTCAATCCGATTACTAGAACATCACATATATGACTACAAAATAACACATTGCACGCTACATTTCGGTGAATGTGCTTCAGAACTGCACGACCTCATTTCATCTGCTCCTTTATTTAACAGGTCGACCAGAAGTAAGAGGGCTTTCCACCCTTAGTTGTCGGCATTCCCAAAATCCGCACACAGAACTTTCACTCTTCTTTCATCATCCGTTCAGCTAAGGCGTGGAATTCCCTACCTGCTTTTATGTACCCTGAAAACTACAATCTGGCCATTTTCAAGTCTAAGGCAAATGAACATTTACTAGCCGAAGTAGCCAAGCATGCTCCATTGTAGACCTCACCTTCGCTTCCTGTTAGGCGTGATTGTGGTTAAACATAAGCCTATATTGTATAACAAAAAACTGGTAGTTAGTGGTTGAAAATTGACCAGCAAAATCTTATTTTAACCTGTGAAAAAGCAGCATAGTTTATGCAGTTTTACTATTTTCCAGTTGTTAGTGAAGTCGGCTCAGATCTTATGCAAAAGGTGCCATGTGGGATACATGACCTACCCAGACATGGCCGAGGCTTCCCTAAGTCTATCTGGCCATCAGAAAGTTAGAAGACACGCTATGAAGTTCAGGTATGTTACTAACAACTGGTGGCTTAATCCAGGTTTTCACAATACGGGCAAAGACATCAAATAGCTATAAATTGCGGGGCTACCAAACCAGTTACGATGCCATGGATTATTCAAGGCCCGCAATGTATGCTACTTGGATGTTTTTAATCATAACGTGGAAACATCTTTAGTCCAGAGGCCAAATGTCTAACACACTTGAGATCACAATCGTAAATAACTTTTGAGTCATTGAAATGTGGCAACGACTTTTTACTAATGTGTACGAAAAACTATTTACGTCACAGTGTGTAGGAGCAGTGTCCCTTACGACCAAATAATTTAAGAACTCAATTGAAACCGTTTTAAATACAAAGATATATTAAAAATCAATCTATCTCCCACAAGATCAGTATACAGCAAAGCCATCAAATAAGACACCTGCAACTAGCCAACAAATATGACAAATATAGAAGCAGGAAAGGAAAAGAACACGACAAATAAAAATATTAAGTAGATTGAAAAACTTGAACGAAGAGACCTGAAGGAATGAAGAAGTTTTAAAATCTTGATTTTCTCATTGCAGGCATTTTATAGAATTCATTATATGCATACATTTGTTTGGTACCTGTGCGTGCTACCAGCTGATTATTGCGAAAACCATCAAACAGCTCGTCGAGAATACGGATAAATCCGACATAGCAGGACATAACGGTAATAATGTTAGACTACATTTTCATTTTATGTGCTTGGAGAGAGAAAAATAGTAGAGAAGAACATAGTGCCTTGCAATAAAAAATGTTTTGTTAAAAAAAACTTTTTTAATGCAAGCTTTTTCGCTTACTTTCCTTTTTGTTACTTGTAATTCAACCTACATAAGTATGCTAACTTTTAAGTCACTCCAACCACTGGAAGTGACATAAATTCATTGTCCAAGATTTGACCCAAAAAAGAGGGCAAGTTAAACAAAATCTTGTCATAAAATATGAATGTATGTTTAGCAAAATGTTCACTTTTCATAATGTAATGCCTCCAAGAATGATAGTATTGTATGTGTAATGTTTGCTTTTACTTGTTCTTTGTGTTCTTATTCCCAAATATTTTGCGACTCCAAAATTTTGGCGTTAAAAAATGTTTTCCAACGAGTAAGTAAAATTAGTAAAATTTTCAAGTTAAACTCCTTAGTGCCAAGGAAACAGCCAACTATCAGGTAAGCACAATCTGTCTCTATCTCTCTTGCTCTGTCTCCCTCTTCTGCGGCACTGTAACTATTTGTGGATCTTGGTCTTGGCTTTTGTGCCTTTCAGTATTTAATGATTTCTCTTTATGGGTTAGTGCCTCTAGCTATTTCATGATTCACCCTATAAGATTCTTTAGGAGCTTCTTCTACTATTATGCTACTTAATATCGTAGGGCTTTTTTTTGCCAGTTTTGTCCTTTCTTTTTCCTTTTGTGTCAATGTCTAGGTTTTACATGTATAAGTCACGACTGACTGGATGACTGTTTAATACAGGATCATTTTTTAATAAGTGCACAAATTTTAATATGTGATTCAGTGTCGTTAAAATAACAAATTTCAGTATTTTTCGTTATAATATTAATCACATATTTTTTTTTTTTTTTTACTTCCCTGACCAATTATTAGATGAATTACTATGAACAACCCATATTTCAAAATTTAAAAAAAATCTTGAACTGATAATCGTGATCTATCAACGATACTGAATCACGTATCAAAATTTGTGCACTGATTAAAAAAATACCCTGTAGATTGTGTTAAATTTGGTATTTAATGTGACACATGTTTGTGATGCCTTCTCTCTTCAATAGAATAGCATAAACTGAGATAGCATCATGGATATCAGTATTAAACATAGTTGATTTTATTTCAGGCATGCCCGGCTTGAGAACATACGTGGCTGTAATGATCGTACCAGTTATTTTAATAACTTTAATTACTCAACTCAAATATTTGGCGCCGTTTTCACTCGTAGCAAACGCTTTTGTGGGTAAATAACTACAATTATTACGTAAAGGAACCAAATTTTACATTATATTTATTTGTATTCTTTTTCTTGCTCTTATAATAAAGTAATTAAAAATAGCTAAGTTGTGTGAGATATCCACCAATTAAAATAGTTTGATTGCACTGTTAGGTCTAGCAAATGAATTTAAATTTCCGGACTCACTTTTACACGAGAATTTCGAGAAAATAAATCGTGATCTTTATTTGCGTTGCATGAAAAATATATCTGCAAAATTTCATGTCTCGAGATTCTTGTTGGGATTTCAGAAGTTAGCTTTAGAAAGATGAAATTTTGCACGGGTGGTTTTTATGCACCGTAAATGACCTCGTATTGTATCGAATCTGTGATAGTGTCGGGATAAAAGTCATCATACTTATCATATTAGCTAAAAGAAGTCCACTGGTAGACAAAGGCCCATTTATTCCGTTGTATGCCACTGGATCTGCCACTGATGGCTCAAAACGGAAAAAAATTGCGTTTATAATAGGGCCACTGTCCCTTTTTAACAGCGAACAAAAAAAGCATAGAATCACAACTAGCATCGCAAAACGACACCACCTAAACTGTGTCAAAGAAGGTGGGGCATCAAAACTGAGTCAAACGGCTGTTTAGTTTGCACATGGCGGCGCAGCGTACGTAACAGTTGTATGAAGTGGTCAGAAAAATAAAAAAATATGCCTTATTGTGCAGTGTAATGGTGTGTTAATCACTCTGGAAAACATAAAAAAAAGATGGAATCACTTTTCATATGTAAATAAAGCCGTAACATACATGTTTCATTTTTTTAATCGTAACAGATTTTGTATAGGGATGGTGTTATGCAACCTTACATCATCAAAATGTTTATAGGTGAATGAAAGGTTACCTAAGATACCTATTAAACATTTAATTTTAAATCTTTATTTGTTGAGATACATGGTTTCATGCACGCACATAACAATTTGTATACATTGTTCGAAAAAGGTAGCGCAATTTCATAAGTTTTCATACAGTTTAGGAATATAGTGCTAACAATGTTTTTTCTATTTATTGCAATTGATCTGGGTCATCCTAACTAGACTACTGATTCTAATTAGACTAATTAACTATACGAGAAAAGTCAGAAATAAATTTATTTTTTAACAAAAACAATAAAAGGGACAAAAACTGCACTAAAAAGTAAGAAAATAACTGTGAAATTTAGCTATCCAAATAATATTACAGTGCAACAACTTTTGATACAAGATAAATTGTAAGTAAATTAAAGAAATGAAATTACGCAGTTATCTTTTTATCGTTTAAGTGCAATTTTTTGGAGTAGGTTTTATACGCATAGTGTTTAAAGGTATTAACACCTAATTAAGTTAGTTAGCTTCACCTTTAGTTACTTAGTTGTTTAAGTTAGTTTTAGTCAGGTTGGAGACTGAAAACCAGCGGGCTCGCTGAGTCTCATTTCCTATTTATCTCATACTTACAAACTAGATAATGTGTACTATGTTTCGTAAATTTATAACTTTTTGTATGTTGGTTAATAAAAATTTCTTTTATTATTATTTATTATTATTATTATCTTCATCATCATATATTTAAGAGCTAGGCTCTTGTCGGTGGAGTAATTTCCAGCTTATTCTACATTCCGCTCTTTCCTTCACTTCTTTATATAATGAAACATTTATTTTTTCTTTTTTTTGCTCCATATATGTCCTTCTTGGTCTTCCCCTTTTCCTTTTCCCTTCTATCTTTCCTTCTATTATAGTCTTAATGTAATTATCGTGCCGTAATAGATGAACCAACATCTTCCCTCTCCTGTTCTCAATTATTTTCAACAACGATCTTTTTTCGCTAACCATTTCGCTAATCAAAATAAAGCTTAAAATCAAATGTAATTAATTACGACGATTTAGCCTACGAAAATGACTCTTCGTTGCATTCAACCATCCATCAGTTAAGCGTTCTCACTGTCATTTTAGACACATAAAATGTCAGAGCAAGGATACAATCCCAGCCATTCATTTTGAAATTGACCAATCACGTTTATTTGTTTTGGGTAATAGAAAATCGGCTGATATTTTAGCTATTTCTTATTGGTACTACAAGACGCATGCGTAGTTGGAATAATTGCCCCGTTTAAGGGGTGAGTCCCCAAAAAACGCTTGAAAGATGTTTGCGGTTTGCAATAATGCCACGAAATTCACCGTATATTTAATACTACAAAAAATATTTTAGAAACGTAATAGATGTATCTACAGCTCCACCGCGTTACATTTGTAAAATAATAATTAATTTCCGAGAAATAAAATCCCAAATTCTTTCAAAAACATCGAAATCGTCATTTTCTATTTACGCTTTTTAGATAATAATGAAACAAATTCATGAAAATCTCTTTGGTTGAATTGTAACACAAAAGTATGAAAAATATTATCTCCGTTTCATTTTAGGCTAAATATAATCTCTATAATGATAATATGCATCTAAAAATTATCTATTTTTTACGCAAAAATGTTTGCCGTTTTACATACTTTTTACTATGGAGCGAACATTTCCCGTAATTCGATTTTTAAATAGCGATCGCGGCCGAAAAATATTCAGTGTTGTCAAGGAATCCAACGAGAGAGCACGCTCCGTTTGTAGCCGCGCACGCACACACTCGCACAAAATACTACTCCTGTGGTAGGGTAAGGGTGGATCCCAACAGTTCGATTTCAGCTGTCAAAGAGGACAGACTTTTACTAAGGTAAGTAAGTTTTCTTAATAATAACAAGCTTTTATTTGTAATTATTGCAATCGTCATATATAATTATGTGTGTTTTTAACACGTTTTTACAAGCTTTTATTTAAATTGCCCTGTTAGCTTAGGTCAAATCTTGCAAGCTTTATTTAACCCGCTTCTTGTGATCGAATCGACTTGAAATTTGGTATGTGTAAAAAAACGAAAAATTAAAAATAAGTTTGTAACAGAATGTCTTGTGCCATCTTCTTTACTAATGTCCTTTTTGTCGATAGGAAAGTTCTTTCGTCCCTGTCAAACTCACATTGCACCTGATTGATTATAAGAATATTGTTAAATCTTATATCTTTATACTACCTATTTATTTGATGTCTGTATCAAGACAATGTCAACTTTTTAATTAAATGCGTGTTGTACTTTATAAACAATCGAATCGTCTCGCACGCAGGTTAGACGACTTCCAGCCTCCTGAACAAGCAGGATTCTGAAAGGGCTTTAGCACCGTAGACCACATACATGCGTTCCAGCAGGTTATACAGAAAACCGAGGAGTACAAACGCCCCCTTTGCCTGACATTTACAGACTATGAGAAAACCTTAGATTCGATCGAGACTTGGGCTGCACTGCAGTCCTCCAACGGTGCCAAGTAGACTACTGGTACAGTAAATTACATCGAAGTGTTGAAGTGTCTATATAATAGCGCCACAATGTCCGTCCGACTTCAGGACCAGATGTCGAAGCCTATTCTATTGGAGCTGGGAGTTAGACAACCGAGTTAGTTCACCGCTGCGCTGGAGCTGAAGGATGCTTTCAAGACTCCTGACTGGGAAGGGCGAGGCTTCAATGTAAATGGCGAATACATCACTCACCATCAACCTAAGTGCGATGCTTTCTAACCTCGGGACGATCTCTGAGCGAGTTGAACTTTAATTGTACATAGACAAGGCGAAGGTCATGTCGACCGCCCATGTTGTACCATTTCCCGTCATAATTGAAGACTCTACGCTCGAAATTGTTGACGACTATAACTACTTGGGATATAAGTACAATCCAATTAGTGGGTTTAACTTCGAGAAAGAGATCAATCGACGAATTAGACTCGGCTGGGCAGCGTTAGGGAAGCTTCGCAATATCTTGTCAGCTAATATACCTGGTGAAGGTAGCGGGAACGCATTGGATGCGGATGGCACAGGGCCGATCTGTTTGGAGAGCCTTGGGGGAGGCCTATGTTCAGCAGTGGACGTCTTTCGGCTGAAATGATGATGATGATGATAATATACCGCAATGTCTCAAGTCAAAGGTCTTTGACTAGTCTGTGTTGCCAGTGCTGACTTATGGCACTGAGACGTGGCCGCTAATGATGGGCCTCAGAAGAAAGCTCAAAGTCACTCAGAACCTCAGAGGGCGATGGAGAGGGCTATGCTCGGAGTTTCTCTGCGGGATCGCATTAGATATTATAAAATCCGCGCAAGAACTAAAGTCACCGACATAGCTCGAAGAATCTCCAGACTCAAGTGGCAATGGGCAGGGCACATCACTTGTAGAACTGATGGCTGATGGGACAAAAAAAGTTTCTCAAGTGGCGTCCACGGACCGGAAGACGCAGTGAGGTAGGCCTCCAACAAGATGGAAGACGACCTGGTTAAGGTTGCGGGATCGCGTTGGATGCGGATGGCACGGGACCAATCTGTTTAGCGAACCTTGGGGAGGCCTATGTTTAGCAGTGGACGTCTTTCGGCTGAAATGATGATGATGATGATGACTTGACAATAACTGCGCACTAGATCTCCGCTACGAGATTTAGAATTGGAATTGTAAATACACGGACAGGTCAACAATAATTTATTGAATCAGGCGTTACCTTTCGTAGGTCCATATCAATGAATTGAAACAACTTCTTTGCTCACCCGCGTCCTTATAATAATTACGTTTATGCAAAAAATACGTGTTCATGCAGTTCCTCCACCTCCACACTGTACGAACACACACAAATCACATAAACCCAACTATCACCACCACTAAACTACACGAGTTTCGAACTCAACCAGAGCTTATCTTCAGAGTAAGTATCGCAACCGTTTACTAAGCTGCATTAGCATATACATTTATTTTGCTTTCTTGCAATAAACGTAAGTAAGTATCATAAGGTCGCGGATCAGCAATGTAATTCTTTCATTTCTTTTTAGGTCAACAATAATTGTAATTTTGAATAAAGACATTTTATATGTTTATATTTTTTTGATGTTATTAAAGTGCTGATTATTAATAAAAAGATCCTTTAATAATGTAAAATCGTTTTATTTGTACTTACACCAAGTTTGAATATCGAAACTCAACAAAATAATGTAGATTACATTTGTACAAAATCGGAAGGCGACTCTTTAATGTTCCCTTGTAAGTACTTACACTGGGACTCCACCCTTAGCTGACGGCTGCATAGCGTATCACGCAAAATGGTTCTGTGTAAGTGAAAACTGTCAATGTGCGTACGAAAAATAAATTCTCATGGTCAGGGAACTCACTCTTAAACTGGAATTTTGCAGGAAGCTCGCGTTCTATGCTTTTTTCGGTCGCTGCTTTTTAATGAGAAATTAGTAAACGTATGCCTATACAAGTGTTGGTAATTTTTTGGAAGCAATGCGTGCAAAGCAATGCAAAGCTTGTTGAATATAAAATTATTTAACTTAAAATATGAATTATTTTATTTTTACCTAGTACTTTAGTACAATATACCTACCTAAACCCATTAAAAATTGTCAGTGTCACTAGACGGAAGTTTTTTCCGTTTCGTGCTATCAGCGGCAGATCCAGTGGTATACAATGAAATAAAAGCAAAAACCTTCCTCAAAGAGTTCCACAACGATCGGTCTCACGCTGTTTGCATCGAAGTGGTGGTAGATTTTTCAACTTTCATCAATGCCTTTTAGAGCCTATTGAATAAAAATATTTCGACTTTGAAAAAAAATGTGAAAACGAAATTAAAAGTACGGAACAGCTTGTTAAACTATGAATAACTTTTAGGTGCCTGCGTGATTTCGGCAGTATACTATGCGAGAGTTAACAACCCAAATTTCGAGAACATGTCACCGTATAACGGGCTTTATAACCAGGTCGTCTACATAGGGGTGGCTGTTTACAGCATGTGTTGTATAGGAGTCATATTGCCCGTTGAGAACAATATGGAGAACCCGAATAAAATCGGTCCTGTTCTGATAACAGGTGAGTATCAACATCATTATTACCATCATGATCATCATTTTCTTCTTGATCATCGTTATCATCGTCATCGTTGTCCTTGTTGGCATCGTAATCTGCCACAGCTGTTATTACACCCGCTGAAATGTGACAATTTATGGCTACAATCACCTTAATCATGAGTAGACAAGTCGCGTTTAAGTTCAAAGTGCTATAATAACTATCATCATCATCAGCTTCATCATATTTATCAACATCTCCAGATTCAAAGTACTCCCAATATGGGGCACATAGGTACAGTGCAATAGAATGAGAGAACTTTGACTGTGGTTTTCATGTGGGGATGTGTATCCAGGATGTTTCCTTCAGTAAAAAACTCAAAAACGTAAAAATTCGATAACAACCAGATGACTGTTATGTAATGCAATTCCATCAGCAAGAAAATGGTGTCTTGCAGAGTATATTATGAATTTCTGATGAAACTTTGACAGTTATTCTTAATTTCAGGATACTTTTTCATAATCAGTAGCGTATTCGTGTGCTCCTTCTTTGGTTACGTCGGGTTTCTTGAAAATTGCCGATCTCCGATCACCATCAACTTCCCTATGACTACGTAAGTTTGTACTAAACAAAATATATATTATAAAATCAAAATAACAACCACAACAGTACTTATAAAATTATTAAATATAATCATAAGTCAATCTTTGATATATCTTC
Organism: Archips xylosteana; assembly: GCA_947563465.1. Taxonomy (NCBI): domain Eukaryota; kingdom Metazoa; phylum Arthropoda; class Insecta; order Lepidoptera; family Tortricidae; genus Archips; species Archips xylosteana. The sequence goes on from OX387369.1 coordinate 5,735,869, forward strand.
ATAAGTGCAGACACTTTGCATATTTGGACTCTATTCTCGGTAAATGTTGTCATTTGTTTTATAAGAAATATTAATATCATATCTGAGAAATCTATTACTAATACACATCATTTCCACGTTATCAAATTCGTATCGGAACCGGTTACCATTAAAGTATTTTATATATTTTTTTTCATAAACCCTATCAATTTGGTAAGCATATCATCGGGTTACCCGAAAGAAAGTCTGACCTTAAGGTCAGGCTATTAATAGCATAGTTAATTCTGGTAAGCGCTTACCAAAACTAAAAACCCTCAATAGGGTTACCGTATTTTTTGAATTTGAAACGCCGCCATGAAATAGTTATTGTAAAAGTAAATAACTAATTGTGCCAAGGCTCATCATTCTAGCCTAGATACACTTGCCACTGCAGGGCACAGGCCTCCCCTTAGAATAAAGGACTAAGGCCGCATTTTCCACGCGAGTCCTGTGCGGACTGGAAACTTCACACACACCATTAATTTCTTCGCAGATTTTTTTAGGTTTTTCTCGAAATTTTCCATCAAATGAAGCTTCACACATAAATTCTGAAAATCTCAGATGCGAGCCCGGGTAATCCACGGTCCTCTGCATGAGAGTTTATAGCCTAGGCTACCACGGATTTGCATATCGTCACTAACTTGAAAAAATCTCGTATCTTAAAATTGAAAGTCTGCCAAGTGAACTTTACTAAAAGTATATCAAGGTTCAATTTGGTTTACGTACTGATTTGAGATACGAGGTTTTTCAAAGTAGTGACGATATGTATACTTTTACAGATTCTCCAAGATATTGAAAGGATTAATAGGAGCCTCAATTTACGTCACGCACGCTCTGAACTTCTATATGCCTTTTCACACCTGCTTCGTGTACCTCAAGAAGAGGCATACCCCGGATAAGTTATTCAAATTTGAATTGATCTATAGAGCAACGTTCGTCGTGATTATCGGAATAGTTGCTATAGTTTTCCCAAGCATTGATGCTTTGATGGGTTTTGTGAGTACCTAATGCTTTTTTGAGATCCAAAAGTATTCATTTCTCAAAACGTTCTGACCAAGGTTTTGACCCCACATCCCTATAATGTCAGCATGTCTGATGCACCTTAAAACATGAAACTACCGTGAGACTCACTCATAGCATAGTGAAAGTAAACGGATCAATCACGTGCTCACATGTCAAGTTAAACTCGTCTTAGGACGTAGTGATCCGTTTATTTTCACTATGTCTGATGCGTTATATCTGTTTCCTAAATGTTAGGTTCTTACAATGTTTGCCCCCACTTCAGAGCGAAATGTACACTAGACGCAAAATGTAATAACCGGTAAAATGTACAATACGTTGAATGTGCACAACACACTAGGTGAATCAAGCGGAACGTGCGAAAAGCACAATTTGAATGTACAAAAAGTACAAAACGGAAAATTTGCACCACTCGCAAAACGTACAATACGCAAAATGTGCAATATCGTCGAGGATAGTGCAAATCCGTTTATCTTCCATATGTAAATAGAGCTTGTCTAATTTAAAATGTTGCGCCCCACCACCGCATTTACGCACAGGATTTAGTGCCATTTTCTACTTTCAAATATTAGGGCCATTTTCTACTTTTAAATATATATTATTACAATACAATACAATACAATGACTCTTTATTGTACACCAGGAATAGTAAGCAATACAGAAAACAGGTACACAGAGAGAAAGATACAAGGTAAGCAATAGGCGGCCTTATCGCTTAAGAGCGATCTCTTCCAGGCAACCAGGCATTATTAATATATTATTTACTTTCAAATCCTGTGCGTAACGTAATAGGCTAGACGACTAAAAAAAACTGTTTAGTCCGTCAGTTAGATTATTAAAAAATATTGTACACGTATTTTTTCTTTTGTTTAACAAACAAAAAATGACGAGGATACAGTGCTTAGAAGTTTTGAGTGACGTCACCATATGGTACAATTTTTACCTAAGGGTGACGTCACAAGCCCCCACTCCGGAAGTTTGATGATCTATATCTTTGTAGATTTTTAATAATTTGATAAACCAAAAAATACGTGTCCCATATTTTCCCATAATCTAACTGACGGACTAAATAGAATGACATATTTTTAACCCAGTCGTCAACCCTATTGCAGTGGTGGGGCGCGTCATTTTAAATTAGACAGGCTCTACCGGGAATACAAAGAGGATTTAACTCTCGAGACGTTTCTTTTTCTCTTGTTAGTTTTAATACCTAAGATTAAGATATGTAGATAGATTTAGGTCACTTAAGCAGACTAATATTTCCAGCTGGGCTGCTTCTGCCTTTCAAATATGGTGATCATTGCCCCCAACTTTATCTACATTGTCGTGATCTGGGACCGCCCAGGGTTGGGCAGATTCAAGTGGCGTCTCTGGCGAGCAATATTCTTCGTTATCATTGGAATAGTTATATTCTGCTGCGGAACCGCCGTTAGTTCTATTGAGATGGTGAAAACGTTTTCGAGAAGGTTAGTTGGTAATTCAAATTTGAGACCGTATAATCGTAAACCATACTTTTACGAGTGCATGTCTCCAAAAAAGATGTTAATTGCAAATACCATTTGCTTTAAAGAAGGAAAAAGAATATCTCAATGGCTGTCAGTTGTATTTCTTTTTTATCTTTGTACAATAAAGGGTTTACATACATAAATATACAATATTTTGAAAAAAAAAACACTTTTTCGAATGGTTTAGTTTTCCAGATTAAAATGTCAAAGACTGAATATTTTTTCCGAAATTAGACCTTTCTCTAAAGGCCACATTTTAAGCTCATCACACATTTTTAATCCGTTTATTAATATTTTGCAGCAAGTAACCCAGTCGTCTACATTCTGCGAATAATTAGGTACATTTAGCGCTATCAAGAATTCGTCAGCCACAAAGGTATCAGAATTTACAAAGCTTTAATAATATTGAGGAATTAAATGATAAACAGGAGCGAAACGAGCCGGCGTGTCACCTGAAATGAATGGAATCATTGCCAACCATGGGTACCCCTCATACTTATGAGGGGTATCCATGATCGTGGGTGCCGTTCTAATTGGCCACCACTGGCTCGATTATACGACTGACTGTTTGCACGACCACACGTTCAAAGACACTAATAATCTACCTAATCACCTCAGAAACCGTGTCCGACTTTGGCTCAACCAACTTGGTCCAGTTCAATGCTGACAAGACACAGGCGTGCCTGTTCACATTGGCTCCTATTTTCCGAAATGTACTTATCCTGACTATCTAAAAACCTTTCGAGCTTCTTGGAATGGACCTACAATCTAATTTCAACTTCGGCTCGGCTATTGAGACCAGAACGAAAACTGCTGCTAAAAAACTTACCCAGAGAAACACAGATCACGCCATCATCTTATCTCACGCCAGAGAATTTTTACTCTTTAAAAAGCACAAATAAGCTCGTGTATGGAATACTACTGCCACCTTTGGGACGATTCCGCCAAGTATCAGTTAGCCGCGTTGGATTCGGTGGAGCGTTGAGTACGAAGACTCATTGGTGATAGTCCGTCGATCGGGAACAGGCTACAGAGCCTCAAATACCGTCTTAGAGTTGCTTGTTTGTTTTTACCGGATACATTTTGGTGAGTGTGCTTAGGAATTACAATGATACACTCACCGGCAAAAAATTTGGCCCACAGTCCACCTTTCATACAAACGAGCTCACTTTGATGTCTTGGTTCTCCACTAGGCGGTGCTTTGGCTGTGATCTGATGATGGCTACTCCGAGCATTGATAAAGAACATTCAGAGTTCCTAAGATACCCACCTGATTGAATCTGCGTTTAACACGGAAATTATACACATTTAGAAAAACAGCTAAAATGGCAATAAAATGAATGAAAATCTCAGTGCTGTACAAATCCTCTCGCTGTGGTGTAAACTGGTTGTTGAATCAGTTGTGTGTGTTAGAAACTCTGGTCCACCATTATCGGTGCTCTGGATATCCATCATCAGATCTCAACCGGGGCACTACCCTGGTGTAAAAATAAAGCATCAAAGTAGCCTCATTTGTATGAAATGTGGACTGTGGGCCAAATTTTTTGCCGGTGAGTTCATATTTCCTACATCTCCATTTTACCAACTCCAGCATAGCGTAGGGATCTCCAGCATAGCTCGCTCTTAATTAATGAATAGCGAGTAGAATATTGAAAATCGATTTTGCATTTCAGCGGCACCAACAACAACACGACCAGTCCTTCAGCAACACCTTCAGAATAGGAGTCCTTTGCGCGCGAGTTCTGTTCTTGGTGACAATTAGACAATGAATGGCAGAAAAGGCGACTATAATAGTGATATACTATCTGCAGCTATTAAGTATAGGCTTTTTTATAGGCAGCTTAAATCCTTTTCCTCGTTCGGTTACCGCATTCCGTGCCTTGATTAGAATCCTTCCATTGAGCCAACGTCGGCAACAGAGTAAGGCACTGAATGCGGCAATCAAAAAGGGGAAGGGATTTAAGCTGCCGGTTCATTAGAGCAGAGCGAGGCAGCGAAGCGGTGAGCGAAATAAAAATCCACCAATAGAATTGCGTAAAATTTCAGCTCCTGTTCATTGGACAGGGAGTTGCAAAAGTAGTATGAAAATTCATACAAAACCGGGGTGCGTTCGTTTTGGTTCTCACTAGAAAGAGGATCGGAGAAGCGGGACGGAGAAACGAGTACGGGCTTGCTCCGCGTGTAGAAAACAGTCTGCAATATGGATCCGCTTTTTGCTCCGCGTTTATGAACAGGCACAGTTCGTAACTCTGCTACGCGTTAATTCGCTCCGCTCCGCTGCCATGCTCCGCTCGTTTTTTTACCTTAGGCACTACTGCTTGGCACTACCAGTAGTGTCATGGAAAATTTTGTTTTCCCATGACGCTACTTCCCTGATTGGCACATTGGACGCATACAACAAAATTACCCGTGATCTACTTGATTACCCGTGGCACTACCATCCAGTGGGCTTGGATTTAAATATTCGTCGGTGAACTTGAAGTGACTTATCTTCTATTAAGTATTAAGCTAAACAATTTCATATATTGATGCGTATTTACACGCTGAAAATCTCTATCTCAATTTTTCCAACCGATAATTCTCCGTTGATACGAATAGAAGATACGAATTAGAACAAGCTCTAAGTAGTTTGCATTGCAGTTACGAATGTTACGGATATGGGCTTTGATCAATTATAACTGTAGATCCACAGTCGCGCGCCCGAAAATGTCCGAGCCAAATGAGCGCCACTTTGATAAAAGTGGCCTTCTTTTTTCTCAGTACGTTGCGTGAAATTGTCAAGTTTAGCTGTCAAGTGGCAACCGAAATTCGACTGTAAAGAAGTAAGGACTAGGTTCAAATTTCTGTGTAGGTGATGATTTTAATTGTTACGCAAACAAATAAAAAAGTTCGGACATTCTTTGAAGGGGATTTTGTTCGGCAATGTGTATCTTCAGTTATAATTGATCAAAGGATATGGGTATGAAAACAAGATAATACCCGCGTGCCAAGGGAAATTAATTTTCCCGTGACACTTCTAAGGCCCCACTGTAGTGTCACAGAAAATTCTTTTTTACCCGTGGCACTACCGGTAGTGTCATTCATGGGAAAGTAAAATTTCCCATGACACAAACGGTAGTGCCAAGCAGTAGTATGCCTAAGGTAAAAAGGGCTCCGCTCCAGTGGACAGGCAGCCTCAGGCCCCCCATTTTGTTTAATTTTGGGGAGCACTTGCCTCCTCTCCTGGCCCCTACTTTGCGCCGCTGCGAGGTGATGATTTAGTTCTCTGTGGTGTTCATAGGAGTTATCATATTTAAATGAGTCTCTAGTTATAGCTTTGGACAATATTTATTTTTGTAATATTATATTTAAAAAAAATATCATTTTTTTAATTGAGGACTTGTGGTTTTTCATTTATATTGCATGCATTGTTTACATGCATTGAAGATACTAACAACAATATTTATAGAATGTTGATATTTAAAAAATTTTTTTTTCACATTCACACACATTCCGGTGGACAACTGTTAGGCCAATAATCTTAATTGAAAAGATTATCTTTCACGCATTCGCTGATGGCTGTCAAACTCGAACCTTCTTCAAGTGCTGCAGACATGACAGCTGTACTGGGCGAAAGAATCCATGACCTATCCGTAGTCACAACAATTTGTTACACTGGTGTGACTATGGTTCATTTTATTTATCCGTAATGACACCACTATAGACCAACTCACTCTTGAGTTAGTCTTAGTCTTAGTCTTGACTAAATATAAATACTTAATTTAAATCAATTTGACGGAGCTCCGCGATGCGGGGCACCTATTTCTGGGTGGTTTGCCCTAAGGGCTGAAGAAACTACCGAACTAACCTATTTTCTGAACTGAATTACGGTTGGGGGGTGCATTGGTGTTGGTAAAATAAACGATTGTCACACCAGTGTAATAAATTGGTGTGACTACGGATCGGTCGTTAAGGAATCTAACTTATTTCTAGGTACTCCATTTTCTTGCTTACAAATAGGTACACTAAATCCTAAGGGTCACTTGCACTGTCCAGGGTTAAACAAATTGCTCGTAAATCCTGGGACTGTACTTACAAAGAATTAAATTAAAACTCAGGTTTAAGTCGAAGCATGCTATGCCGAAAATACGCGACCGAACTAGCAACACCTTTCCAAAATTACGTCACGTTTTGGGGTAGATCTGCTGCGGAACTTCCGTGAACACCCGACCGAAGTTCGGTCATATCTGACGTAATTTCAGCAAATATGTTGCTAGTGATTGAAACAGTTTGCAGCGTAATCACATCGAAATTCGATCGCGTAATTCCGGCATTGTATTCTTCGACCCTAATATTTTACATATAAACTGTAAAACCCATGTTCAAGAATCTTTGTTACTTATTTTAAACTCGATATAAGCCCTTTGAGGTTCGAGTAGGTCCCGGCAAAGAAAAACAGTACCCCAACCAGGAGTACAAAGATGTTCTTCCACAGTCGCCATTTGTATTTTCCCAGTCCAGGGTCATCCCAGACGACTAGCAGCTCGATGATGGCAGGAAATATAAAGCCCATGTTTGACAGGCAGAAGGCGCCTAACTGGAAATAAACGAGAGGAAATTTATCAGATTGCCTGTCCCGAAGCAATGTCCGGCGGGCGGCGTTCTTTCGACACTTGTCCATGGCAAACTCCGAGCATAGCTCGTTCCTTTGCTTTTTGAGAGATTTTAAGTTTTCATAGAAGGCTCACTGTAACCAAGGCCACTACCGTAGCCTGGAATAGTGGAGCTACTGGGGACTTGATATAACGTTACTGTATTGCTACGAACTACTATGAACCCTCATGTGCGTTTGAGGCACTGAGTAAAGCTTAGAGTCTGGTTGAGGAAGGGGAAAAATGCCAGAAGTGAATGCGTTAAAACAGTGAGAAGCTTACCAATCCCATTAAATTCCCGATATTAGGGAATCCAATGGCGATAGCGCTGATGATGACGATGAATGTAGCCCGGTACACGCGCTCCCAAAACCAGTGCCTCTTGGGGTCGTGTTTCTTGGAGACGTAGTGCCAAACCAGGTTAAATGGTGCCCAAAAGTTCAGGGCGAATGTGATGAAAATCATGAAGCCCATCAGACATTTGAGGATTAAGGGAAATCTGGAAATAAAGTGGTAGTAAAATAAAACCTGTAAAAACCTGTGAAAATTAAAAGATTTGCATGGCCAAATGAAAAGATACTACAGAAACTGCGCTGCAATTCGAACCTTTTCCAATCACAATGTTACAACTTGCATTTTGTACTTGTGAACTTTGATTGTTGACCGTACTAGCAGCTTGTGTTAGACATTTTTGATTTAAAACCTGTAGTGCAGATACGTGAAGATGTCATATGATAATGATAGATAAGCGGATTTACGCTATCCCGAACGTTATATTTCTTTTCCTCAACGATTTATAATTTGCACATTAAAGAACAGCAAACTATGGGCTCCTATGCTATTATTGGGTATTTATGATAATTTATTATACTTACATGCTATCTATAGGAAAATTGAGGGTAACGGGTGATTGGGACAGCTCACCGAATCCCCAGTAGCCAAAAAATCCGACCAGGATCAGGAAGGAAACCACTACGCACATACCTGCAAACATAAACAATCATGTAAGTGAATTGTCGTCAATTTTTGAATTTTTGACTTGGATTTGAACTTGTAGCTTATTTAAAGAAAGTGCGAACACTTATTTAAATTCCGCTAGTTCCCTAAATATCAGAATTGCAAAACACTAGATTGCCGACTTACCCTATTTCTAAAATACCAAATTCCCAGAATACCAGACTATCACCGTGTTTTTTTTTTACATCGGATTGCCAATTGGTTTTCAATACACCATGTTCCATTCAAAACCGAATTCCCATAATACCAGATAGTGAAATCACCAGGCTCGTAAAACACGAACCCTGGCCTCCTCACGACGACCACGACCTGCCTGACGAGCCTGGTGATTTCACTATCTGGTATTAGGGGAATTCAGTTTTGAATGGAACAAGTTGTATTGAAAACGAGCTTTTTTGGCAATCCGATATAGAGGAAAACACGGTGACAGGAAAGTCTGGTATCCTGGGAATTTGTTATTTTAGAAATAGGGTAAGTCGGAAATCTAGTATTTTGCAATTCTGATATTTAGGGAACGAGCGGTAAATCCGATAGTGAGATATTAGAAACCTGTCCAAATAAAAACGCAAAAAATAAAATCCCACAAAAACATTTCATGTTAAATGTTGCCAAGACGAGACCATGTAGCTCGCACTGTCAAAAAGTAATCAGATCTCTTGTAGAGCCAAGTTTCTAACCCTACGTGCCCAGCTCTAAATCTATAAGTCCTAATTTTACACTAATTAATCTCGTAGGCGTGCAAACCGTGGACTAAACTGGCGAGTCGGCCGCATGAACCTTTTGCAATTCGGCATATGGGCTTGAACTTAAAAATCTATTCAATCTTTTAAACTCTTTCCGTGCGGCCGACCCGCCAGTTAAGTCCACGGTTTGCACGCCTACGAGATTAATTAGTGTAAAATTAGGGCTTATAGATTTAGAGCTGGGCACGTAGGGTTAGAAACTTGGCTCTACAAGAGATCTGATTACTTTTTGACAGTGCGAGCTACATGGTCTCGTCTTTGCAACATTTAACATGAAATGTTTTTGTGGGATTTCATTTCTTTTTGGTAGGGGATGATTTACTAAAAATCCTGAAATACATATCTTATTATTTATAACAAGGATAACACGGACCCTCTATATCAATTTTCAGACCTCTAGCATCAAAATTTGCGGAAGTCTCATACAAGCTTTCACCCCCTAGTTTAAGGGGTTGGGGGGGTAAAAGTTTCAAGTTTTAACATTTTTTCGTTGTTTGTATACAATAGTATGTAAGCTAGTAATAACTAGCTTACATACCAAATTTCAACTTTTTAGGACTTCAGGAAGTACCTTAAGAATTTTGATGATCAGTGAGTGAGTGAATCAGTGACGAAATCGGGGGTTTTTAGACATTGATAAAATATAAAGTATAATAGCTACGACATTCAAACTTTGTTTGTTTCATGTATGTACTAGTTTCATTATATCTTGAAATTTTCAACTATTTAACGTCATCCAAAGCAAAGTTATAAGAGTTCAAAAAAACGACGAAACGTTTCGAGAAAGGGTAGGTAGTGCCCTTGCGCTCCGCTTGGCTCGTCTTGGCGGGGCACTCCCGTGCCCCCAGATTTTGGCTTCGTTCATACAAATCTGTTTCTTGCTAGCATGCAATCCTGAGAATTTTCTTAGGATCAGCGTTCATAAGCTAGAGATCATCAATAGATAACAATATTAATAGAAATCTTATACATTGGCAAGTTCGTTCGTGAAACTCTGTAGAATCCTGTTGCAGTCAGCATTTGTCATACTTATGCAACGGGGTTCTACTGAGTGTCACCCATGAATTTCTCAAGATATACGTAGTTTTTCTAAGGAATTCACAGAACTTTCCCCTAAGTCGCATCGTGGCGACCAGAATAAAGATTGTACAACTTACTAGCGCAAAGAACCTTGGGGAACTTGAGTGGATCTTTCATGTTGTTCTCGATAGGCAGGGACACGCCAATTCCTTCCATGCTGAAGATGACGATACCACTGAACTCGAAGAGACCGATAGCGTCCTTCCATCCTGGCACTGAGCTGATGGGTGGGGCTTCACGCATGCTGTAGTATACCGTCGCTACCACGCATACCACTGAAATAGTACCGAAGTAAAAATAAGTCCGAAGGTTTCTTACAAGTTTAAAGACTAGCAAAAAATACATTTGTTTTGTAAGTATTTTTTTTGCAGATCAGTAATTTTAGAATTTATTCCGGTTCCCCTGTGAGGTTTTTTTGTGAGTTTTTACTAAATTTCATAATTCTATGTCAACGGGAAGTATTAAGGATTTCTTTCGCTTTTCATGTACGAAACACTAAAAATCACGGTCTTTAACCTCATATGCTCAGCAATTCCTTTCTACCAAACTTAAGATGGTACAGTCAAGGATTTTAATTTGATATGCCACTTGCTACTGTTCGTATTTTAGCCGTGTAATGCAAATCAGTATATATTTTTTTTTCTAAATGTTTTTTCTTTCTTTCTTTCTTTCTTTCTTTATATACGAGTATAAGCTGCTAAACCCAATTTGCATTATATGGCTAAAATACGAACCATGGCAAGTGGCCTATCAATTAAAATCCTTGACCGTAGAAATAGCTGATAAATGGCCTGGCTTAAAAACCTTGGCATGGTTTTCTAATGAAAGAATATACTCACCAATAAAAACGTCAGCAAGCAATGTGAACGGTGCTAAGTATTTCAGCGTAGTTATCATACACAACAGCAGTATTGGCACCAGTAGTACCAGTACGTATAATCGGAGGCGGTTCACATCGTCCTCGTTGCCTTCAGCGACCTGCTGGATTGTCTTAGCTATGATAATCTGATATACGCAGCATGCTCCGAACAGATCTATGCAGATTGCTAAATCTACTGCATACCTGAGGAAAATTAAGTAATATTAGAGCATTCTCTGCTGTCTGAGGTTGCGCGAACGCGTTGGATGCGGATGGCGCAGGACCGATCTGTTTGACTAACCTTGGAGGAGATTTATCTTTAGCAGTGGAAGTTTTTCGGCTGAAATGATGATGATGATTTCTCAAAAACTTTGTACTCTCCGAATTGCACAGAACTTTACAAATAAGTAAGTAGCGTGAATGGTTCTGAGCCGAACTAACGCAGCCTCCCAAAACGTCCTGATTCGTTTGTTTGGCCTTTTTTGTCACCAAGGTATAAATTACACCAATTTTATATGTCTGTCTATTATCTATTAATACTTAGTCACAAATTGGGGGTTGATATCGCACGCGTCCGTAGGTTTACCCTCAAGACCCTACACGTGACCCCTGCGTGATGCTAAACGAGCAATACAACTCCGGTGGTAGGTTTCGGGGGCGGCTGGTCACCGCCCTAAAATAGGTTGAGCCAGGCCGCCAAGCGACTCTCGTCGTGTTCCGGCCTGTTGCCTATTGAAACCATTCTGGAGGACGGGTCTGAGCAGTTGTGCAGCGCGCGCGTACCGGTTACAGAGCCCCGTATTTGTTGTACGGTTTGCACTGCTTGGGGGCGCACGCAACACCGCGTTCAACTGCCTTCTTCCTGCTTATTTCCCTAAATTCAAGTCTAGGGAGAATGAGCATTTACTAGGCAAGCGTGCTCCATCGTAGGCCTCATCTTCGCTATCCATCAGACGTGATTGTGGTCAAACGCAAGCATATATTGTAAAAAAAAAAAAACAAATTACATACTTTTTGGACCCGCTACCGCTTACGTAAGGCTCCAGCGCCCACTAGAGGACGTTACCAACCCCCGTGAACCTATGATCTAAATCTAAATGATGCATAACGTATGATTCAATTTACACAAGATGCATTTTAGTTTTAGCCTAGACTTTAAGTAGTTGAGATACGCGACAATCCCTTTCAATGATGGTGATATAATTGAAAATACCATCCTACCTGAACCACTTACTATATTTTCTAAGTTTGGGAAATGGTCCTATTTCTAAGGACGCTTCAGCGACATCAGGGTACGACATTGTCGTTAAATGCAGCCTCCTGTACAGCACTTGTGCTGATTTCACTAGTATCTGGAACATTTATGAGGTTTTAGAAAATAAATTAAACACATAATTTCTTAAGAGGTCCATAGTAAGCGACCACGTCTCAGTTTCGTATGCCATCACTGGTAATACACGCAAGACATTCGTCTTGAGGCACTGTAGTAATTCGGACCGGAAGATATTGCGTAACTTCCCGAACGCTGCCCAACCGAGCTGGATTTGCTAAGAAACCCTTTTTTTCGAAGGTGGACCTACATAACTGGACTATTTTTTTTAATAAATAAATTTACATTTATTCATAGAAGACAAATATTAAGAAACAATACTTAACAATACTTAACAATAATTAAAACTATAAACTAAATATCTAACATAAAAACTACTAGACTAAGTCTACTGGACTATTTTGTCTCAAGTATACTTAATCGTCGAGAACTTCGAGTGTAGTATGTCCAACTTTCAAGGCCATATCTATGTTTAGAAATACACTTGTTTTGCTTCATTTAAATGAAGCGAGTAGTTTTGAAGTTTCGATAGTATAAGTAGGTAGGTACTTAACTAACTTTCACGCGTGATAAGAGAAAAGAGAAATGCATAATATAAATGAGTAAAATATGTATCTATACATATGTATATCATGTATATGTATGAAATATGTATCTATTTATTTATTTGTTTGTTTGTTACTCACTTTTTACACCAACTTATTTGTACTGATTCCGGTCCAACAAGTTTGATGCAATGATAGTGAAGGGTTTGACTGAAAATCAGCGCTGCAGCAGGCACCTACTGCAGCTTAATGCTGAGTCAAATTCCTTTTCGACATCTCAATGTTTTTTTTTTTTTTTGTTTTAATTATTATTATACAAAGACATGTATTTAACGATAGTAAAAATTAACAATCTAGGAATAGAAAAAAAGAGGAAACAAAATAAATAAAAACTACACAAATATACCTAGCTATAAAAAGAAAACACCATCAAGAAGGCCCTCCTGCGGCATAGACCCCAACACACTGGCGGCATTACCTCTCTGTACAGCCAGAGAAATTCGCTGGGAGAGGTAAGCGCCGGCTCTGGGGTCTCCTGAGGTCTCTATCAGCCGGAACGACAAGGCCCACATGAAGGCCTTCATGTCAGCAGACCAGGGACCCATTGTCTCCACTGCGAGCGCCGCAAACTCATAGTCCTTTAAAAGAGAAGAGTATTTGCGGCGCTTGAGAACTTGGGCCTGATCAGCTGCAGCCCCGGCTTGTGAGCGGGTTGCTTGGATGTGGGACTGCGCGAAAGTGTCGACACACGTTGCGTCCCACACCAGAGCTCTACCCAGCTTCCATGGCACCAGAGTAGCCCCGTCAGGGCGCTTACCATCGTCTCTGGCCATGCCCACGGGTTCAAGGATTGCGGGCACAGAGGCGGTGGCAAGCGAGCGGCGGACTAGGTCATTAATAGTGCCATGGCGGAAAAAGCAACCAGCAGCAGCATGAGAGACCGTGACGTCCCAGCTGATCTACGTCCTTACCACAGGTACAAGTGTGGGAGATACATATTCTGCAACCAAGCCTTAAGGATATTGCTATCCTCAAGGTGCTTGGATCCAGAACAGTACCTATCTGACGGGAAGGGAGCGCGTTGAGCCAATGGCCTGACTCCGGGGCTGATACCGCCAGGAGACGGGCACGTTCGGGGTCGTCCGGGCTATTTTCCAAAAGAGAAGCATGGGTTGCTTTTAGCCGTGGGGAGTCCCAATCCTTCTGAATATGTCGTAGGACTGGGATGTCCGCTCCAGGACATGAAACACACCAAGCTTCTCTGGCCTCCTTCAGGCACGCTAACTCATCGTCGAGTAACTGTTGAACGTTTAAAATGGAACTGACGAGAGGTAGCGAACCATAAACAGAGGACAGGAAAGCCGGTAATGCCAAACTAGACGTGGAGCGAACACGCAGCCCCCCAAATCTTATCGGGAGAACCGCTTGGGTCCATGAGATATTGTCGAAATGAATATTTAGAATTTTGGATAATGTAGACTGAAGAGAATTGTCGATGAATGATAAAATGGAGGGGAATTTCCATAAGGGGCAGCTGCGGAGTAAATACATAAATTTTGGGGTGAAAAGACAGAAACGGATAATAAAGAGCGCTATATTATGTGGGTTTATTTTAAAAAGGAGGTCGGATGTGTTCTTAAATAAATTTAATTTGCAGTCAATGACCGGGTTGATTGACTCGTCGAAAATAGGTGAGCCTAAAAGTGTGAGAGATGAACTTGAATGAACGGAAATATTTGGAAGAACTGCGTTAAAGTTTGTTAAAATTTTAATTTTGTTATCTTGTGAAAGGTGATCCGGTAAAAAAAATTCGCATTTTGTGAAGTTTAAAGAAAGGCTAATGTAAGAAAATTTGTTTATAATGAACTGTAGGTCCTGTAAAACAGTTGAGGCATCCCCGCCAAGGGACCCGTCGTCGAGGTACCATAAATTAAATTTGGAATTTAGACTTGAAATGATGGGGTGGATGACTAAATTGAAAATGGCAGGCCCAAGCGGATCTCCCTGTTGGCAACCCATGCTCGATAAAATAATTTGGTCCCCAAAAAGTAATTTTGATGGTGCTCCGTAGCATTGAAACAAGTAGGGATAAACTTCGGGAAGTTCTTTTTTCACTTCAGCTAACAGAGCACCGCGGTCGACTGAATTAGCGTTTTTTACGTCTATTTTAACAAAAACCTCATAGTCCGGACGAGACAGAAAGGTGCGCGCAGTGTGTACAGCTGCCTCGCAGCCACCTTTGACTCCGAATCCTAGCTGTCGAGGTTTGAAGATATGGGTTAGCTTCTGGTGAAATTTTCGACAGCAAAGCTTCGAGGCCAAGCGCCTAAAAGTGCAGCCAACTGCGATCGGACGGATGCCGCCATCCTTTTTGGCCAGGGCTACAAGGTTGGCACCATACAAAAGCGGAACTATATAGGAGTTCACGCCTCCTGACAACATTAAATTCAATAAACCTGTGATTTCTTTCAGCAGAGCAGATCTTGTGCCGCCCAATGATACAGAGGTTAGATCCTTCAAATGTTGAGGAGATAGTCCATCCAACCCACCGGCGGAACCATTAGGGAAAGACAGAATTGCGTTCATTACGGCATCCTCGGATACTTGAACTGAGAAACCGTCAGTGGGGGGTGGATCTAGTAGGGTAGAAGACGACACACAAGGGACAGGGTATTTTTCACACAAGGCCGCAAAGGTCTCGGGGGAACGTGCAGCTAAATCGTCGCGGGAGAAAAGAAGCTGGGCAGCCGCGCTCACATTCCCCTCAGAAAATTATTTTCAACGGATTTTATTTTATTATGTAGAGAGTCACGTGTATTATTTTTGTTTTGGTGATCTTGGGCGATCTTGGGAGGCTCGGGGACTGATGATGCATTATTTTTAATTTGTGTGGTAAGGGAGACCTTTTTCGATTTGGCGGCATGAAGTACAGAGTAAGGAAATGTGAGCAGGGATTCCCAAGCCTGAGGGGAGTTTTCCGCGACAACTTTGGCTACACATTTGGTCAGGCAGACGGCAACGGAGATGCGGGCACCGCGAGGGATTCTCTTTATAATTGGAACGTTAACCTTCAACAGCCCTAATCTTTCCGAGAGTGTTGATGTGGCTGAATTAGAACCGCCTTGTGAAGTCAAAGAAACAGGTTGGGAAACACTAGGCAGCGGGGGATCGACAGCCATACGCGTGCCATGACGGCGGGCGGTATGAATAGCGAGCCCCCGCTGACCCTTGTATTGCTTACTGTCTCCGCAGACTGGGCAACCCAGTAACACTCCCGGGTTAAAACAGGGTTGCGAAGGCATACAAAAAAAAATTAAATTACTAAAAAGCTTAAAAAACTAAAGTAAACAAGACTTAAAAGAAATGACTTAAAAGTAAGGTAATAACAATAAATGTACACTAAATTGATTAAAAAATTGAAAAAATTGCGTTGACGTAGATACAACTAGAAACTTTAATTTGGTAGCCGCGAAGAAAAGTAAACAAACTTGACTGTGAAAGTGACAGTGGCAGTCAGCAGCTCAAACAGTGACGGCCGGAGTCGGCGCATAGCACGCTTTCGGGCTGAGCATGTGCGTGCGCCGTTGCCTAGCAACACTCCGGCGATCTTGTTGACAAAAATGTTTTGATTCACCACACATAAAAATCACTTTTGAAACACCAAATTATGAACTTGTCGCTGCTGCCCATGTGTGTGGATTGACAGGGAAGTGAGGCAGACGAAAAAAGTGAATAAAGGGGCGACGGGAATGGAGAAAGTCGGAAAAGTTATTTTAAAATACGGAGCTAATTATGTCAAGTTGAAAGCTTTTTTTTTATTATTATTGTTTTCTTTTTATTATTATTTTTCTCCTGTATTACTCAGTGTATTTTTTTCTTTTTTGATGTCGAATAAAGTTATGTCTATGTCTATGTCTATGTCTATGATAAATTATTACGCGAATAAACTAAAGAGTACGTCGATAATGCGACGCGTGAAAATCAAATACTAATATTGCATTTGGCTGGTTAATTCGACTTCAGTCATAACTGTTGATTGTGCAATGTTCATGTTTGTTTATAATTAGTTAAGTACCTAAACGTATCTAGTATAGATATAGAGTGGTGACCGCGAACCGCAGATGTGGCGTGGGAAGGCTCCAACATGATAAACCGATCATCTGGTAAAGGTTGCAAGAACCGCTTAGATGCGCACAAAACAGGAATGACCGTTGTGGAAATCGCGGATATCTTTGTCCAGCAGTGCAGGTCTTTTGGGTGACATAATGACTGTGAGTCCTCGCGCGCACACGAGGCGCGCTCGCCGCCCGCACCTCTCTCGGCCCCCTTTGTCGTCATACCCCCTCAGCCCCTGTACCGCGCGAGCGAGGACTCATTCAAACGATTTCTAGCTATAGTGGCATTCTTAATTGTAATAAAAATACTTACATGAACACAGTATGTTATGTAAAATCCGAAGATAATAGTTAGGACGAAGGAGGTCCATAGTCCACATTTCATATAGGCCTCATGTATACCAAGTATACCGCCCCCTAGGCATCCTTTTATGAGGTGGCCGAACGTTTCTACCACGCTGTAACAAATAAATAATTATTCGTAGGACAGACCCCTTCTGACCCACCATAGGTACCCCTAGCCATTCCCCTGGGGGTAGGGTGGGACAGAACCAAACCACCATTATAGTGTTGTAGTTTTGTGCTTTCAGGTTATGTTTAAAATAAATAAATAAATGAAATAATAATAAAAATGTTTTTCCGAATATTACGTACCCGGTGTTAATAGCATCCCATATGACGAAATATAAGTACTTATAATTCAGTCCAGAAAATAGGTAGGTTAGGATAGTTAGGTAGTTTCTTTTGCCCGAAGGGTAAACCGCCTAGAAATAGGAGCCTCTATCTCTTGAACCATAATAAATATAACCATTTGAAAATTTCACCGATTATGTACCTATTACTAAAAAAAAAAAACAAAAAAAAATGATAAATGCTCCTTTCATTCACTCAAATATTGACGGGTAGAGTTCCCTTGAAGGGATAAGTTCACCTTTGTACATTTATTTCAACGGTTGTCAATAGTGTTTTTTTTTTGTACAATAAAGAGTTTACATCTTTTACATACATACTGTGACCGCTATAACAACAAATTATACACATATAATTGCTCGTTAGTGTATAACAATTTGGGTTCATTTGATGCCATTGACACATTCAAACGCTATTATTATAATAATACATTTAAAAACAAATTTATCATTACAATTACAGCATAAATAATGCGTTTAGGTCTGGTTGATTTACACTGGTATGTATGTAGGTATACCTAGTGTTGTTTTGATTTTTACATAATAATAAAGGCTTCAACGTATTGCTTGGTTCATTTACAAAACTTAAAAGAAATTTGTTACTGTTGAACTTGAAAAATGCTAATAGTTTTTCCTTTTTTTTCTCATACTTAATGCGTCATAATGTGTGCGTTTGTCGTTCACGCCAAAATGTATGTATGTATGTATATAAGTTGCATTAGGTAAGTTAATCTTCACGACGGCCATTTCAAAGCAAAATAAAATGATATTTATAACTTGCAATTGCGTGTACTTAAGACCAACCAAAATTAAATATAAATATAAAAATAATTATGAAAATCTATTCAATTACTGCGGGGTGCTAACTGTATTTGAAAAGATAGACTTAGCCATTGTAACCAAATACTTTAACAACATAGCAGGGCTAAAGAGAAGAACACTTACGTAACTTAGCCAACCTACCAACATTTGAAATTGCAAAAACCAACAATGAATACGGTCTAAGAGTATGGAGATGCATCTTACCGCGTATTTTGAATGGATTTTCAAGCGAATTATTAAACTTAATTGAAGGTCGAACGAGTAGACAAGCTAGAAATATTATAAAAAGACACATGTTTAAAATAAGAGGGCAAACTACCGACATAAAACTTACTTAATATTTGTATATTTATACCTACGCAACCCTGACTAGCAATGTCAATTATATTTGATTTAACTTCGTAGAAATAGATTACTTTGTATAATTATTAATTAAAACTTTGACTGTATGTTACACAAAAGGACTTCTTAACTCAATAATCTTAATTAATTTTTTTTAATGAAATAAACAATCTAAAAATTTAAAATTTTTTTTAAAAAGCGTTTGATAATAATTTTTAGTCCAACTTGAGACTAGCTATTGCACGCGACTCCGTCTATAAAAAATTCATTCGTTGCCATCCCGCGGGAACTATTTAAATTGGATAAAAACTATCATATCCTTAAATCGGTTCGGCGGTTTTAGCGTGGAGAGGTAACAAACAGACAAACAGAATTATTTTCGTACCTAAGTATTTATAATGATTTACTAATGTTTCGGCGAAAAATTATTTCGCAAAATGATTCATTTGTCAAATGTTTCATTTGGCAACTGTTTATTTTTTCTGAAACTGTAAACTTTTCAGGATTGTTATTAAACAAACCTAACCTAATCAAACCTAACCTACAGGATAGTCCTGAATAGTTTACAGTTTCAGAAAAAATAAATAGTTGCCAAGTGCAAAAATAAACATTTGCCAAATGAATTATTTTGCGAAAATTGCGAATTAATTTTCGCCGAAACGGCAGTACCCGATTTATAATATTAGTAAGGATTGTGTGGAAGCTAATTTAATTGTACATTTAATAATTACTCACTTAGTAGGCTTGGCTATACTTCTTTCAGCTACGAAATCGAATGGTTCTTTATCATGATGGTGTACAAATTTTTTTTGACCATTAGTTGGCGGTGGATGCGGCGGTGGTTTAATCTTCGGATCCACCACCTCGGTCTGTGTGTGGTTGTTCTGTGGAATAAAGTTATTTGATTTATTAATCAATCATTAATCATATCACTAAGCCATTTGTCGGAAGTTTACACTTTCGGCTCTGGCAACTTCCGCTAAGCCCTTACGCTATGCCAGGCAGACACATCATTTCGCATAACTCTCTTTTCTCCAATACCATTAATTATTCAGGAATTTTGAAATAGTCACCCTGTAGTAGGACTCTACAGGGTAAATTCAAATTGGTGATACAAAATTACTGTTTCGAAATCAGTTAATGCTGGACAATATAATGCGCTAACTCATTGAAATCACGAACTCAATGTATCACGATCATCATCATCATTTCAGCCGAAAGACGTCCACTGCTGAACATAGGCCTCCCCAAGGCTCGCCAAACAGATCGGTCCCGTGCCCTGCTCATCCAACGCGGTCCCGCAACTTTAACCAGAAGCCGTATTGTCTAACGCTTCTGTCGCTTGCCTTCGCTTTCACCGTCTCTTTCTGTCATCCTTTTATACCGTTGGAGAGAAAGAAATAGTGATTGCGAAGGCAAGCGTCAAAAACGTTAGACAATAAGCCTACAGGTCTTGTTGGAGGCCTACGAGGACGCCACTCGAGAATCTTTTTGCCCCATCGGCCATCAGTTCTACGAGCGATGTGCCCTGCCCACTGCCACTTGAGTCTGGCGATTCTTCGATACTCAATGTATGGACGCCCCAAATTTTATAAAACTAATTAAAAAAATGAGTTAGTGCATTATATCGTCCATCATTAACAGAGTACGAAACACTAATTTTTCATTAATTTGAATTCACCCTGTCATAAGTTAGGTTAGGTTTATATTATAACAATTCTGAATAATGCAAAATGGTAAATTGGGAATGTCTAAAAAAAATTACCAGTGGTTTTTATATTTTTTTTGTATAGAAAAGTCAATTATAAGAAACTAATTTCAATATTTCGTCATTTAGTTCTTTACTTTTTTCAAAATTAATTATTGAAACTATTTTGGTTGATGACGTCAGATTATAATTGAGGGCTAAATTCTATCTATCTAAATGCGTACGATAAGGCAACCCCTTTAACTATTTTTTACGTAGTGGTACACTGTACCTAGTGTCACTTGACTGGCGCTGTCAAAGTGCTAGATGTCAGACAGCGGATCCAAATCAAACTAATGTGCTTCGGTACTGCACGACCTTATTCCGCCTGCTCCTTTCTTCCACAGGTCGACCAGAAGTAGGCGGGGTCTCCACCCTTACGTTGTCAGTATTCCCAAATTCCGCACAAAGCGTTTTCGCTCTTCCTTCATCAATCGCACAGCTATGGAGTGGAATTCCCTGCCTGCGACTGTGTTCCCTGAACACTACAATTTGGCCGCTTTCAAGTCTAGGGTGAATGAGCATTTACTAGGCAAGCGTGCTCCGTCGTAGGCCTCATCTTCGCTTTCCATCAGGCGTGATTGTGGCCAAACGCAAGCCTATATTGTATATAAAAAAAAAAAAACTCCGTAGTATAATCCACGCGTAAATTGTGAAGAATTCTAACCACACAGAATAAAGTATGACTTGGACCGGTCACGCAATTTACACCAATGTCAAATGAAGGTCATCGCTTATTTGTTATGTAATAAATTCATTAGATAATATTGAAATTAAATAACTACAGAAAACGATTTAAAAAGCATTTATCTCGAAATGGTTTTCGATTTACTATACATATATACATTTCAAAAAATAGACAACTCCAATTATGCCAAGTGAAGCATTAAACGTAAACATTGCACCCCAGTCAAATATGGAACTGCCAGACCTAACAGTTGGCGCGAGCAAAGCCGCAGTAAAAGCTACTGGTTTAATATACTTACCTATTCATATAAAAGTATACACACACATATTGCGAAGTACCTATCATTGTAACCGCGGTTTGATAGAAGTCTTGCAAATTGGGTAAATATACCGCTGCCATACATTTAATATGACGCGAGATGTGATAATGACATGTAGAGTCAGCGAAAAAGGTTTACGTGCTAGCTGGGGAGCGTTGCGAACAAAAACAAATTGAAAATAATGTACGATATAAAAATAATATACCATATATCTTGTCATCCGATACGCCGCAGGCAGTATCTTAAGGCTGCGTTTCCACCAGAGATGTGCGAGGATGCGTTGCGAGGGATGTGTTTGTCATGATGTGTTGGTCTGCCTCGTTACTGGCCGCTCTCCGGCACCCACCAAGTGACTATAAGAGTCTACCGGTGTGGGTGCATGCCACAGACGTGTCCAGCTCAGTCCTATTTTAGCTATGTAGTCTTTTTCCCAAAGTCAGCTATGCGTATGTGGTTTTCGAGCGCAGCGTGCTGTTCCGGATTCTATCGATCCCTTAAATGCTGCGCTCTTTGGTAAGCCTTAAGCTTGTACTTTTCATTTTCAGTCAGAGAGCAGGAAAGGACAGGTGGGATAGACATCACGTTCATGCTCAATTCGAAAATAAATTTTAGTTAAAAAAATAGGATTAGAATTTTGAAATGAGAATAGTTCTGATCGAGTCAGTTTTATTCTAAACGTGCAATGTGCCGATTAGATAATTACTTTTTATTTGTATAGTATTAAATGCTATGTAAAATCATAATTACTGTGTATTGTACCTAAGCTATTTGGTGTAGTATTTTCACTAGCTTACATTGTTATTGTGTCTACGTTAGTAAAATAATCTTTAGTCAGTTAGTAGTCAGTTTAGTCTTTAGTGTGTTTTTTAAATGTATGTAATATACCTGATGGTCCCAAAGGAAGATCAACGCCGTTCACAAGACCGGCAGTTTGCTGATTTGGGACCATTTTGTGACATATTATGTACATTTTTTATTTCATTCTTGTTTTATTTGATTGATTTTCTCTATGTTGTTGTCTTCACTTATGGAATGGAAACCACCACACTGACAGAGAAGTATGCAGAGAAACTCCGTGTTGCACAGAGAGCAATGGAGAGGTCAATGCTCGGGATAACTCTCATGCATCGAAGAAGGAATGAGTGGATCAGACGAGTCACAAAAGTTCGAGATGTGGTGGAAGAGATCGAGAGGAATAAGTGGAGATGGGCAGGGCACATTGCCAGGATGAATTACGATCGTTGGGCGAGGCGAACACTCGAGTGGAGACCTCGTGAAAACACTCGCAGTAGAGGAAGACCACCAATGAGGTGGAAGGACGACATTTGCCGACAGGCGGGTGGAGGATGGATGCATATGGCTGTCGATCGCCAGGCGTGGAGAAATGGAGAGGAGGCCTATGTCCGAAGACGGACGAACTAAGGGCTGTTATAGATAGATAGATGTTGAAACAAATAAATATATTCTTTCTTTCTTTCAAATAAGTAGTTTTCGAACCCATCCTACAAGAAATGGACAAGGGACTGTTTGTGTATTACCTCAGTTTTATGCAATTTTCTCGCCGCGAGGCTCTAAAATTTCCCAAAAATAATTCGCGCAGCTCCCGTCCTACAAGCTAGAATAAACAAAATTCATCAACATAATCCCTCCCGCTGCTGACTGTACGTCTACGAAACGAGGCTTATTTGCCACATAATAGAAAATCCTTTTTGTTCAAACAGAGATAATTTATCTCGGAGAAAAAATTAAAAATGTACCAGTTACATGAAAAATACTGAGTAATTATATAAATGTGAATTTGCGTTTGTTTGTATGCTTTCACGCAGCACTGAACCGATCATGATTTCATCATCATCATCATCATTACAACTGAAAGACGTCCACTGCTGAACATAGGCCGCAAGTTTTGGCAAACAGTTTAACCAGGGGCCTGTTGCATAACAAAGTACAACTTATATTACAAGCGGAACTCCCTTTCTAGTTAATATAACTGAAGCGAGAGTTCCGCTTGTAATATTAGTTGTACTTTTTTATGCAATTGGGCTCTGGTCGTCGCTAAATGTTGTTGGGGGCCCACTTACACTGCGTTTTCCTGTCCGTGGACGCCATTCGAGAACCTTTCATAATTTAGTATGGAGACAATTTGACACCCTGGGTAGGAAATGGGATAAGTAGTTTTTATCCCGAAAAATGGCATAATTTCCTCGACGTATACGAACTCGTGGGCACACCATAATAATATTATAAATGTGAAAGTTAGCGTGTGTGTTTTTACTCTTCATTAAAA
Organism: Archips xylosteana; assembly: GCA_947563465.1. Lineage (NCBI taxonomy): Eukaryota > Metazoa > Arthropoda > Insecta > Lepidoptera > Tortricidae > Archips > Archips xylosteana. The sequence goes on from OX387369.1 coordinate 5,759,626, forward strand.
AAATCTAGACAGATTTTAATGAAATTTGGCTATTTACATAAATAGCCAGACCTCTCGTATAACACATTGCCTACTTTTTATTCCGATACTCCCACGGGTATGGGATGTGCTTATGTAGAATTCTGGAAATCTTCACCACTAATTCTAGAAATATGAAAGGCAGGGAGAGACGAAGGGAGAGAGAGGGAGGCAGAGAGAGAGAGATAGAGAGATTTGCACGTAATATGCATACAGCAAAAGAAATAAGAAGATGCATAAAAAAATATTGAAAACTTAATAATCATTTGGGCCTCATTCAGCACGAGCACAAGCATAGCACGAGTAAATATGCAAGTATATGCGAGTAATTACGCAATATTTTAAAAAATAATACATTTGTAGTAATATGAAACATCTGTAGTCTTATTGTTTTGCCTTCAAAGCCTCTGGCTATATCTCAGCGCCATCTAGATTTAATAAACGAACTACAAAAACCGCGGCCGATCCGTACTATGGCGATTGCCAATCCAGTCTATATCATCCTTGGTTCAATGTATTGAAGACCACAATTGTTTGAAGAATCCCTTGGCAATTTTTGGAAACCCCGAGTTTTCAATTTAAAAGTCACGGGTAAAGGCAAGGGAGAAAGTAATGAAACACGTTTTACATTATCTCGTAGAGTAAATAATATGAAGTAAAGTAACTCGGTTTGTGTTTGCTGTGTGATTTGAATGTTGTTTTATTTATCATCTGAATAATGATCTCATGAAATCATCATAAAATGCTTTGAGACCGTCTGTTGTGTCAAAAACTGTCATAAAAGAGACATACTCCTCTCTCCTTCTCTTTCTCTCTCTCTCCCATCTCTCTCTTTCGGTTTTCTTTACCTTTTTTTTTGTATGGCTACGCTTGTTGTATGTCAATGTCAATTGTTCCAAGATCTGAAACAATTACTTTGCTCACCCGCGACCTTACGATAGTTACGTCTATGCAAGAAATGCGTGTTCATGCAGTTCCTCCACCTCCACACTGTACGAACACACACAAATCACACAAACCCAACCATCACCACCACCAAACTACACTGACGCGTTTCGAACTCAACCAGAGCTTATCTTCAGAGTAGGCACCACAACAAACAAAATGTTTTAACTTGTCATTGTAACTTCTCAAGTACCCACTTTGTTCCAAGGTTAACTGGAAGAGATCCTAAGGGATAAGTTCGTAGTTGTACAACTGTTTCTTTTGTTCTCTGTCAATTGCATGTTTTATGTATGTATATTGTGACATGAAAGATGATGCTGTAACTCGTATAGAGAAAGGAATGTTGTTTTGGACGTGCGGGGAGGATGAAAATGTTGGAAGGGGGGGCCAAGAAGGACATTCCATAGTCAGTTTGGGGATGCCTTGAAGAAAGGTCTGGTCAAGAATACCCGGAATCGGCGAGCATATATGAAAACACTAATGAGTGTTCTGGAAGTGAAAGATGTATGTCAGGATCGTAGTAGGTGAAAACTATTAGTCTCTGTCTACCCCTTTGCTGGAAAGGAGGCGTCATTATATTATTATGTATGTTTTTTATACAATATAGGCTTGCGTTTGACCACAATCGCACCTGATGGAAAGCGAAGATGAAGGTTACGATGGAGCACGTTTGCCTAGTAAATGCTCATTCACGCTTGACTTGAGAAGTCAAGTCGAGTCAACATCTTTTTTGTTTTGCTCTGCGGTGTTATTCTTAGAATCTATTTTAAAGTTAATGAATCACAGTGAAATTTTGTGGAAGTGTGTAACTGCGTCTGCTAAACGTGTTTATGAGAAGAAACTATATATTTATTAGTGATTAGTGAAGTAAACTCGAAATTGAAATTAAAACATCGTCAACGAATAGCGATCTACCGTCATCTTTCCTTCAACTCTATTTGGTGCGCACCGCACGCGTAAGCGCCGCGAATTGCACGGCGCTTACGACCTTTTAGTCGAGCAGACTGCATCGTGTCGCGCCGACCGCCGACGGCCGCAGCAAATGAAGTTCATTTATTAGTGTGCACACTTTGCACGTTGTTACTGGGGTATTTGTTACTGAGCGGTTTTATTGACTTTTAACTTATAAATATATATATTTTAATGAATTAATGATGTCGGCGAAAAATATCAAATTTCCATGTGGTAAATGTCCCACTCTCATTACAAATAATGAGCATTTAAAATGCAGTAGCTGTAGTAAGTACTTCCATGTCACCTGCACGGCAAATGTAAGCTTGAGGAGGTTTTTCATAATGACTAAGGAAAGCAAATCACTTTGGGTATGCTATAGTTGCAGAAATTCTCCACCCCTCTCTACAGCAGAAAAAGATAGACAAAGTCTCCCAAACACATCTATCGGATCAATTGATAATGTAACAAGAAGAAAAGTTAATCCATTGCAACAAAAGCGATCTTCTCTGGATGATTCATATGAAACAGAATCAGAGTTCCACTCTCAAACATCGTTACTGCTTAATGAAACGTCAACCAGTCTACCAAACATTACCACATCCGATGATTCGGAAGTTTGTGACCTAAAACTGGAAATAAGTACTATATCGACTCAGTTGGCGAGTGCTCATACAGAGATAGATCGCCTAAACGCTGAAGTAAATGCCTTGAAAAAAGCTCTTGTTGAGAAACAAAAGAAATTAGAAGTTTTTAAGAAAATTCTCATTGAGAAGTCAATCCAGAAACCAACACCCCCAAAAAGAGTATCTACTGCAAAAAATAGTTTTGGTGACTGTATTGACACCCAAATTAGCGTAACAGAAAATATTCAATATAACAATGTTACACCCCCTTCAACTACTCCCCGTCAGTCGGATGACGAAAATCTGGAAAACGTTGCTACTCAATGCAATACGTGGAAAATGCCCGTTTCGTCCGTGCCGTTGTTTTCGCATGAAACAGTTTCTGAAGCGACTGGCATGGTAAAACAGATCAATGAAAGAAGAAGAGTGCTTATATTTTCAGATGAGAACTGTACACATTTAAGAAAATATCTTCAATATCATCTCAGTGACTCTTTCTTCGTTTCATCTTTTTGTAAACCAGGTGCATCGACCGATAGGTTAATGGAGCGTTGTTTCGAGATATGTAAGGATTTTGCTAAGGCTGACTACATTGTTATTAACTGCGGTAAAAATGACAGTAGCGTAATTAAATTGCAGTCTGTGCTATACAATAATTTAGAAAAATTAGCCCATACAAATGTATTAATTACTGATATATATTGTAATCAAGCAAGTAGAGCCAGTAAAAGACCAGAAATAAGTAACATTCTCAGATTGTTGTGTAAAGAATTTAAATCACATTGTACTTTTGTCCACGATTTTAGACGCAGAAATATTTCATATAGGTCACACAAATTACTATTGGCCGAACTTCTGATGAATCATGTGTCACGTCTTAATTATAAATACAGTTACTATAATTTCACAGATACAGAAATAAATATAGGTAGTAAAGTAAATTCTTCAATTAAATTATGTGTTTCAGTTTCAACTCAGACTGACTGTTTGTCGGGGATTGATTTGCTTACCGTGGAATCAGATTCTGAAAGCACATTAGATTGTTTTCGTAGCTGAAACTCATACTTTTAATATTTTTCACCAAAATGTGCAAGGCTTAAGATTAAAAATGAGTCAAATTGAAATTTTATCTGATACCACAAAAATTGATGCCTTTTGTTTTACAGAAACATTTTTGAAAAATAGCGAAATTTTATCCTTACAGATGGATAACTATAAATTATCGTCACATTTTTGCAGGAAACATAAAACAAGAGGTGGTGTTTGCATTTATGTAAAAAAATCAATCAATTGTGTCAATTTGGAATGGATTGAGAATATGTCTATTGAAACAAATTTCGAAACGTGTGGTATTTTGATTCCAGAACTGAATTTCATAGTTGTATGCATTTATAGGTCTCCGAACAGTGACATGAATGTTTTTACAGCAAATCTTGAGCATTTGTTAGGCAAATTGACTTTTAGACATCAAAATATAAAAAAGAAAATATTTGTTGCTGGGGACTTTAATATAAACATTATGAGCGATGACAACACTTCTGTAACATTTGAATCAATACTGTCAACATTTAACCTGCACCCAACAATACACGAGCCCACCAGAATAACCAACCATAGTCAAACATGCATTGATAATATCATAACTAATCAACGACAGTACGTTGCTGAAGTAATGAACCTAGGAATATCGGACCACACAGGACAAATCATTAAAATACCCACTAGTTTGAGTTATCATGAAAAATATTGGTATGTTAAAAAAAGAAAAATTACTAGTAACTTAGAAATATTTTTAAAATACATAGCTCAAATTAATTTTAATAACGTATATGAGCAATCAAATGCCAATTTTGCATATGGAACTTTTATGGATTCATTTAATTTGATTTATAACCTCTGTATACCCTTAGAAAAAATTAAAATTACCTATAAAATGAAGCCCAACTGGAAAACCACTGGTATAAAAAAGGCTAGTTACACTAAACGTAAAATGCATCTTGGATTATTAAAATGTAATAATGTCTTGAAAATGCCTTTATATAAGAAGTATTGCAAATTGTTTAAAAAAGTAATTAGAAAATCTAAAATTTTATCTAATGACAAATTTATCAAAAATAGCTGTAATAAATCTAAAGCCATATGGAATTTAATAAAAAAGCACACTACTGCGACCAATTCAATAAAGACTACTATTGAGAGCTTAAAAAAAGACAATGAAATTTTACGTGATTCAGCTGAAATAGCTAGTGCTTTGAATGATTTTTTTGGAAATCAATGTAACACTAACCCTAAAATTGAACACAAAGTAGTTTCAGATAGAATAAGCAAAAGTATGTTTATTTTCCCTGTTGACGTTTATGAATTAAAAAAAATTGTTAAGTCCATCAAAAATAAAAGCAGTTCAGGTCATGACGAAATACCTATGCAGCTCATTAAAGCCTGCATTGATCACATTGCTGGCCCTCTTGTGTATTTAATAAACCTAACTCTGGAAGGTGGAATATTCCCAGATGATCTTAAAAAAGCACTTATTAAGCCGCTACACAAAAAAGGCGTTAAAGATGTGATGGACAATCACAGGCCTATTTCTTTACTGCCTAGTTTTTCTAAAATTTACGAGAAGGTAATTTATAATAGGTTGTTGCATTTTTTGGATTCAAATAAGGTATTACATCCTAACCAATTTGGTTTTCAGAAAGGAAAATCTACGTCGTTGGCTATTTTTAAAGTGTTAAAAAATATATGGGATAATATTAATGGGAAAAAACTCTGTATTTCTCTCCTTCTTGACTTATCAAAGGCATTTGATAGCGTCCTGCACGATGTACTTTTGCTTCAGTTAGAAAATATTGGAGTAAGAGGCCATGCTCTTGATTTGTTCAAGAATTACTTATCAAACAGAAAACAAGCAACTGCTATCTCAAAGTACTGCAAAGAAAGCAAAACCATAGAACTTGTGTGTTCTGATTTTGTAACAGTCTCTAAAGGGGTTCCTCAGGGAAGTATCCTGGGACCCCTTTTATTTTTAATATATATAAACGAACTTCCCAGGATTGTTGATGAACCTTGTGTGTTATTTGCGGATGATGCAACTATTTTGTTTTCTGGAGAACGGTCATCAGCTGGTGTTATCGAACAGAACATTAATAGCACGCTCAAAAAAGTAGTAGAGTGGCTAAAAAATATAAATTTAAGTGTAAACTTGAGTAAAACAAAATTGTTACAGTTTAGAAATTACAAGTGTCCCCCTATAGAACTAAATGTAACTGAAGCTGGTGTATCGTTGGAAACGGTGAATAGTGCAAGTTTCTTGGGTGTGACTATTGATACTCATTTGAACTGGAAGGATCATATAACAAGGATTAACAAAATCATATCCAGTAAATGCTATGCTTTGTCCATCTTGTCCGGAGCCTGTTCTGAGAGTATCACCAGAAATGCATATTTTGGGACTGTGTACCCATTATTGACCTATGGTGTAATTTTTTGGGGTAATTCTGTAAATGTGCAGTCAACATTTTTGCTTCAGAAAAGATGTATACGTACCATATATCGTTTATATAGTTATCAATCCCTTCGAAATGTATTTAAAGAAAAAAGATTATTAACCCTTACAGCTATTTATATTCTAGAATTATGCCTATTTGTGAAAAGCCATCCTAATTATTTTACAAAAAAATCAGCACTTAAGGATAATTTACGAATGCAGTATAAATATAATTTATTTTGTCCTAGGGCGAGAAATTTAATTTATAATAAATGTGCTTATGTTATGGCAATAAGGATATTTAATAGTCTTCCTCAGGAGCTGAAAATGTTGGACGGTCAACAATTTAAACTAAAACTAAAAAATTGGCTGTTTGAAAATGTGTTCTATTCATTGAATGAATTTTATGCACACGTTAAACACAAAAATTAGTTCCTAAGTTAGCATAACTCTTAAGTTGAGCAATAGTTTTGTAGACTAAGAATATTGTATGTCCTCACTGGGCAACTGTTGGAACTATTATTATAAGTATAACACCATTGTACCTACACAGTTTTTGCAATAAATTGATTCTGATTCTGATTCTGATTCTGACTTGATTTAAGGGAATAAGCAGAAGAAGGCAGTTGAATGTACAAGAAAGAGTTTTACATACACATATGTGCATACCTCCTCCAAAGAACGGAAGACTAAGACCTTTGGCCTCTCAAGCAGAGGGTCGTGGGTCCGAAATTTATGTGCCGGTTGGGAACTTCACATGCACTTTGGTCTTAGGTGTGAGCAGGTTTCTTCACGATAGTTTCCTTCACCGTAAAGCTCATGGTAAATTTCAAACGTAATTTCGCACATAAATTCCGAAAAACTCAGAGGTGCGAGCTGGGATTTAAACCCACGACCCTCTGCTTGAGAGGCCATAGGTTAAATAAAACGCTAGGCCACCACGGCACATTCGATCTATTAACTTTCGACGTTCAGATGCTTGCCTGCAGGCTAATTGTCTAACCCCCCCGCAATCGCCATCGCGTTCATTTTGACAATTCTTGTATGGGCTGACAATTGACAACCTTTCATTTTTTTAACACCTGAAAATTACTGCAGGAATCGAAAGAGTTTCGCCTCCTGAACACGGAAAAATATTTATTAAAATTTATTTCTCCATATTTAAAAAAATACAACAAATTTAAAAATATTATATGTACTTACAAATACATCCACAGAATAGATATGTTTCCTTTACCCTTTTCACTAGAAAAAAGAGCTGTCATAATTTTAAATTAGATAACAACCTTAAAGCTTGCCTTAAAGTCAAATTTACGTCATCACTTTTTTTTAATAGAGACTAGACAAAGGTAATGGATCTATTCTATCGTTGCGCTCTTTTAGAATAAGCACATCTTTAAAAAATTGTAACAAATTAATTAATAATCCTAGTGAAAATTTAAAACTATCGGCGTCTTTCTCTTTCTAAACAGAATACACAGAACGAATCAAATTATAGTCTTAGAAATATGAAATGTTGTCAATTGGTATCGGAAATAGCCAGCTGTCACATACAAAAACTGTCATTTAAATCCGATGCATAGTGTCAAAAAAGTAAAAAAAAATATCACGGGACAATTCACACCAATTGACCTAGTCCCAAACTAAGCAAAGCTTGTACTAGACAACGGATAAACATAGATACTTATATAGATAAATACATACTTAAATACATATTAAACATCCAAGACTCGAGCACAAACATTCGTATTTTTCACACAAATATCTGCCCCGATTGGGAATCGAACATCGAACCCGGGACCTCAAGCTTCGTAGTCAGGTTCTCTAACAACTAGGGTATCCGGCCGTCAAACACACGATTACCCTGCCGTTTGTGGTATAAAATATACAAGTAAAATATATTAAACCAAAGTTCAATCACTGGCATGAATAAATGATGGATGAATTACTCACATGGGACGTCAGTTCCATCTTATCTTCAAAACACAACCTCCTTTGTCGTGCTTCTTGTCTCTATTAAGTGCCTCGAGTCATTCGCATGCACAGTGACCTTGTCGAGTACAGTCAGCCGGAGTTATTAGCTAAATACATTTTTGTGGCCGTTTTCATAACCTTTTTAGGGTTCCGGAGCCAAAATGGCAAAACAGTGGCTATTAGTGCTAGAAAGATATATATTGCAATTACCCCGACAAAGTGATAAAATAAAATGTAAAAAAAAAATTTTTTTGGGTACTTCCCATAGACGTAAAGTGGGGGTGATTTTTTCTCGTCTAACTATATAGTGTGGAGTATTGTTGGATAGGTATTTTAAAATCATTACGGGATTGTGGAGACAATTTTTCGATACAGTGATACGTTTGCGAAATATTCAACTTTAAAAGCTAATCTGTAGGTATAAATATTTTGAAAAAAATCAGGATGGGAGAAAATATCTCAAATTAACAAGGTAAACCATAACGGCTAAGTTTGCTTGAGGATTATTATTAGTTTAAGAGTAAATAGCAGCCTATAAAATATTGCTTGTTTAATACGGATAGTGTAATTAATAGTAAAATTAATAAGATTTGCAAGGACTTTTTCGTATATGTATAACAGCTGCGGAACCCTGTCCTGGGCGTATCCAACACGCTCTTGACCGTTTTTTTTTAACTTGTATGTTTGTTCGTTCCTAAATATCTATAATCTATATATATAAAAGAAGAAACTGACTGACTGACTGACTGACTGACTGACTGACTGACATATCAACGCACAGCCCAAACCACTGGGCCTAGAGATTCCAAATTTGGCATGTAGGTTCCTTATAAGGTCTAGGGGTGCACTAAGAAAGGATTTTTCAAAATTCACTCCCTAAGGAGGTGAAGAGGGGGTCCAAAGTTTGTATGGGGAAACAAGATTAGTTCGACTATTTTATTCGAAACTTCACAGAAGTACTCCTAATGGTAAATGAGTAAACACGTGTTTCAGGTTTTTTGAGAATTCAACCCCTAAAAGGGGGGAAAGGGGTAACAAAGTCTGAAAATCAACATGGGTGTTGTTTCTATGGTTTATCGGGTCGCTGGTTATGAAAACAATAACGGTTTTAAAATCCGACGTGGCGGACGTAAAATACCATCTCCCTGGATGGGGTTGAAATGTCTAAATAAACTAAATGACTGTTGATATATCAACGCACAGCCCAAACCACTGGATCTAGACTTGAAATTTTGCACATAGATACCTTATACAATGTAGGCATCCACTAAGGAAGGATTTTTGGGAATTCCCACGGGAACGGGAAAAAACGGGATTTATAAATTCGATTCCGAGTGACCCTATCTCAGTAACTATAATAACTAGACTCTTCAAATTTGATACCCAAGTAGGTATTATATTAGTTAAAACATTAATTTCAGGATTTTTTCCAAATTCCCACGGGATAAGGAAATAACGGGATTTATATATTCAGTTCAACGGGATCCTATGAACTATAATTACTAGACTCTTCAAGTTTGACATAGAAGTAGGTAATTATAATAGTAAAAAACTGTTTTAAGGATTTTCGGAAATTCCCACGGGATAAGGAAAACACGGGATTTTTCGTTTTACTGGTCGTAGAAAGCTGAAATTCGGCATGTAGGTTGCTTGGGGAGTGTAGCGGAGCATTGAGAGAGGACTTTCCAAAATTCCCACGGGAACGGGAAAAAACGGGATTTTTCGTTTTGGTGATCGTAGAAAGCTGAAATTCGGCATGTAGGTTGCTTGGAGAGTGTAGCGGAGCATTGAGAGAGGACTTTCCAAAATTCCCACGGGAACGGGAAAAAACTGGATTTTTCGTTTTACTGGTCGTAGAAAGCTGGAATTCGGCATGTAGTTTGTTTGGGGAGAGTAGAGGAGCATTGAGAGAGGACTTTCCAAAATTCCCACGGGAACGGGAAAAACAGAATTTTTCGTTTTACTGGTCATAGAAAGCTGAAATTCGGCATGTAGGTTGCTTAGGGAGTGTAGAGGAGCATTGAGAGAGGATTTTCCAAAAATCCCACGGGAACGGGAAAAAACGGGATTTTTCGTTTTACTGGTTGTAGAAAGCTGAATTCGGCATGTAGGTTGCTTGGAGAGTTTAGAGGAGCATTGTGAGAGGACTTTCCAAAATTCCCACAGGAACGGAAAAAAACGGGATTTTTCGTTTTACTGGTCGTAGAAAGACGAAATTTGGCAAGTGGGTTCCTTGAGGAGTGTAGGGGAGCACTAAGAAAGCATTTCCCGAAATTCTTACGGGAACGGGAAAAAACGGGATTTTGCGTTTTACATGTTGTAGAAAGCTAAAATTTCAAAATTCATAAGTTCACACTGTAAATAGGCCGCAAAGGGCTCTTTAACCGAGTTCAAAAAAAGGCGGAGATTATGCATTCCACTTTATGTATTTTTTTATGTAGGTATGTTCGCCGATTTCTTGGTCAATTGTGGACCGATTATAAAAATTATTTTTTTATTCGAATGAATACAATATACTCCTGAGATGGTTCCATTGTCACCAAATCAGGATCTGATGACGGGATCTTAGGGAAATCGAGGGCAACCCTCAAATTTTGTAGGCACGCATTACGTTTTTCATATATTTTCTCAAGCTATTTAAGTGTTTGCGTCTGGTAGACATCATCTCATGTAGATGAGCTGATGATGGAAGGTAAAACTCCTTAACGGTTAGGAGTTGAGGATATCTTTTCAAATATTATAGGTCTATACGTACCGATAGTTGTATTCTTTCAGGTTATCCGGGTGAGCTGATGATGGAAGGTTAAACTCCTTAACGGTTAGGAGTTATAGGAAGTTTTTTTAAATATCATATGCACGTATAGACCTTTAGTTGTATTCTTTCTGGTTATTCAGATGAGCTGATGATGAAAGGTATAACTCCTTAACGGTTAGGTCACACAACACCATAACAAAATACTATAATATGTATAATATCAATGCTAAGTAGGTACACAGCGCTTCCAGTTACTCAAGTTTCCGTAGAAGGTAAGAAAACATTGAATTATACCTAATGCAGGACAGGGGAAATTAATAATAGGTTTTATATATTAACAAACCTGGTTATTTTAGTGCCCGCTTTCGAATAGTGAAAAACATTGTATGTAAAGAAATACTGTAAAGGACCTTATCTACCTGAAGTTTAGTCGGGCTTGCTTGCTCGCTTACTTGCACGCTTGCTTGCTTGCGTGCATGCATGCTTGCTTGCATGCTTGCTTGCTTGCCTGTATGCTTGCTTGCTTGATATCTTGGTTTTTTGGAATACTCATGGTACACGCGAGCGAAGCCGCGGGCAAAAGCTAGTATACCATAAAACTGTAATATAAGGTTCATGTTTAGATAATTATGAACGGTTGGCTGTACAGATATAGGAGAACCGTAAAACGGGGTTACTTTAAAATGCAAGCGCTACTTTGGAAAACAGTCTTTACGCCGTGTCCTTAGTTTTTTAGACCATCTGTGGCAGTGAAATAACTACCTTGATAAATTACCTAACTTTTTGCGTAATTTGCTCAATCGAGCTATGAATATTTGCGTTTTTATAACCATTTTAAATCTATCAAAGTAGCCCCAAAATTTCCTAAAGTTTACCGAACTCGACTATTTGAGAGTCTATTTAAGTAAAGTCTATTGAGAGTAGGGGTCGCCAATGTGGATCGGAATTATTTATAAATATCTTTCATGATATATCATTAACTTTATAATACGATTTAGATATTAAATGGGTCTGTGTAGTTCTGTCACAGAAGGCGGGCCTACCCTCTAAAATAACACAGGTTCCCACTTGAATATCGGGATAAAGTATAACCTATGTTTTATTGCAGACGTCTAGATATCTAGATACCAAATTTCATCTAAATTGGTCCAGCCGTTGTAGCGCGAATGAGTACCACATAAGTACACCACACGCACATACACACACCTTTCTTATAATCTTTTGCATGGGTACTTAATGCAGACAGACAGACAAACAGAAACAATGATTTTATTAGAAAAATGTTGCTGACTGTACATCGAGCAAATACCAATATTTCCATTGATTTAAAAGGTCTTTTATTAAAATGTTGAACAGGTCTTACTAAATGTAGTTTATACATAAATACATTTCAATTGTTAGAGATTTTGTTGAAGTTGCCATTTTAGTTACAAGTCCATTGACTTTATTTTAGACTAGCTGAAGCCCGCTACTCCGACTGTGAAGAATTCGTTCATCATCATCATCATCCTTTCAGCTGAAAGACTCCTCAAAATGTGTCTGAAAATGGCGTTGAGATTGGGCAATTTTCATAGTTATTGGAGGCTCCCACTTCTTGTGATATTGAAAAAATCAAAACGTAGAGGCATAGCTTTGGTAGATACAGATTTTATCGTGAAGAAATGTTTGCACTAATATCATTATCTAGGGAGGAAACAGGTGACTAGGTTTGAATGGAGAAATGATGCGGATCGTATCCTCTTAAGAGGTAACAGACAGACAGACAGACCATAATCTCAGCATATCCTACTGCAGGGAATAGGCTTCCTTTCAGAATGCGAGGGCTTGGGTCGTAGTTCCCACGTGGGCCCAGAGGATTAGGAACTTCCCTTACACTCTTGAACGTCTTTGCAGGTAACATATGCAGATTTCCACGCGATGTTTTCCTACACCATAAAGTTTGTGGTAAATTTCAAAATTATTTAATTTCAACAAAGTATGAACTTTCCAAATGTAATTATAATCACACTAATTTTTAAAATACGGTGAACGAAAACATCCAGAGGAAACCTGCACGTACCTGCGAAGCAATACAGTGGTGTGGTTCCTAATCCATAATGGGCCCGCGTGGGAACTACGGGCCAAGCTATAACATTCTGAGAGAAGGCCTGTGCCCTGTAGTGGGACGTATAAAGGTTGGGATGGTGATGATGATTGCACTGTATCAACTGATCTGTCATAAAATTTTGTATCACGTAAAAAAAACATGCGTGCAGCTCCTCCGCGCGGAAGAAGTGAAACTTCGTAATGTGGAAATGAAAAAGGCACTTATACATCAATATGAACCTTATTGCAATAACTTAAAGAACTAAATTTACTTATGCATCTATGTGTTTAAATTACTCACTAGATGGCGCTTTTATCAAGTCTCATACAAATTTGCACAGACAGTATGAGTTCTGCATCGCACTGTCGAAGTTTTTAACATCCGTTAGTATATATACAATGCGAGATTACTTGCTTCGGCAGTACATATACTAGTGCTTTCATACCCCCTCCATGGTAGCGTTAAACGTTTAACGCGACCTTGTTGGAAGTCGCATTAGAAGTTTCACTTCAAAAATCACGAACTATTTATTACTATTACAACAACTATTCAAACAAAACGTTTTCTTACACACGTGATACTATTCTAACTGATAATCGTTTTAGACTAAGGCCAGCAGGCTTATTATCTAACGCTTCTGACGCTTGCCTTCGCAATCACTATCTCTTTCTGTCAAACGGTATAAGATGATGACAGAAAGAGACGGTGAAAGCGAAGGCAAGCGTGAGAAGCGTTAGACAATACGGCCCCAGGTTGGTTTCACTCCGCAGTTTAGGTATGTTCGGCCGGCGCGCCTCTCGGGCAGAGGCGTATGGCAGTAGGTTGTCGCTCGGCATTCGGTTCACACGCTAGCCGCGTCGCGCGTGATTAAGCATCTTTTTTTGTGATTTTTGCAACATACAATGACTTCTGAACGATCTTATAATTAACTTACTTACTTACTAAAGGTAGTTTACTGGATTAATAAATAAATATCACGGGACAATTCACACCAATTGACCTAGTCCCAAACTAAGCATAGCTTGTACTATGGGTACTAGACAACGGATAAACATACTTAAATTCTTATTAAACATCCAAGACTCGAGCACAAACATTCGTATTTTTCACACAAATATCTGCCCCGACCGGGAATCGAACCCGGGACCTCAAGCTTCGTTGTCAGGTTCTCTAACAACTAGGCTATCCGGCCGTCTAAATAACACTTATCTTTCTTGATTTATATACTTACCTAAATATCGGCGAGTGGGAACCCTGTGCTCTTGTTTTCGGATCAGCGGTGCCCAACGGAATATGAACGCTCGTATCACACGATAAGTTTCAATTTCGCGTGCAAGCAGTTAACGGCCGTAAGAGTAGGCAAATTTTTATACCTAAAGTTGAGTTTTGTTCGAGAGTGATCCTTATTCTGTACGTTAGTAGGTACTATTAGTTATTCTGTGCTACGGCACTTGTATGTTTTTACGCGTCTTATAATATGCACGGTCTTATCTTAGTTGGTTAAAATAATTAGTTTCAAACAGGTTTCAACTTTATTTTCCTTCTTCCAAGGTTATCAGCTCGGCATTGATTTGCTATCCCATAGTATTTTTGTCTTTTTTTAGTGCTCCATACTCAAAGGATCCAAACGGAATCCTATTGTTTTAGCTCATCAGTTAATTTTGAGGGTTCCGTACCTAAATGGGCCCCTATTACTGAGACTCCTCTGTCTAAATAGTTTATTGAATCAGGCGTTATCTTGTGGCGGTCCATATTAATACCTACCTCTTCTTCGAGGTCGCGGGTGAGGAAAGTAATTGTTTCAGTTCACTCCTTTGTTTGTCTGTTCGTCTGTCCGTCTCTACAGGGTTCTATCTCTTGAACCGTTATAGCGAGACACCTGAAATTTCCACCGAATATTTTATTCTGTGGCCGCTATAACAAAAAATACTAAAAATAAATTAAAGGGGGTCGTTAAACAAGAAACGTGTTTTTTTGCAGAGTTCTTAACTCGATCTTTACAATGGCATTAACTAGGTAGGTATGTATAGTCGGGGTAAGAAAACGTTCGTCACTTTTCGACTCTATGTCAACGAATTAAGGTCGAAAAGTGACGAACCTTTTTTTACCCCGACTATACTTGAAATTTGCATCGGTTATGTATTACTGTGACCGCTACAGCAACAAATAATAAAAATATAATTAAACTGAATATTAAGGGGGTCCCACTGATCACAAACTGCGTACATTTTACTTAGAAGCAGGTTCTGCTAACACCGGATTATTATACTTAATTACGGCTGTTTACGGCGTATAAATATTTAGACGAAAGTGAAAATTTGTACGGAACCCTCGGTGCGCGCGTCCAAATCGCTATCTCTCTGTCATAAGCACTAACAATGTTTTTTACACAACGATCTCTCTAAGTACCTACATCGCTACACTTAAACATAGATATGGTCAAGTGCAAAAATATATATACGTTAACAAGGTGTCAAATATATCTATACAACTCTATGTCATTCATTAACCATAAGGTTGATGTTTACATATTTTGACGCGATTTATTTATTTTTGCTTTCGACTGTACCTTGGAAATAATTCCAATTCGGATTGGGGACCCTAGTCTCAGCGTATCTATATGTAGATACGGTGTTAAAAAATTATTTGTAATCAAATACTGTAGATTTATGTTATTTAATACCATTGCAGAATTTGCAGATCTGTTTGAAAAAAATTAACTTGTTGAGATTTTTACCGGATTATCCTCAACAGGGTTTTTCCGAACCGGTGGTAGATTCTTGGACATGTACCTAAGTGCTTCGTCGTCCCAGTCTAATATGTATGAAATTAAGATAATTTATGTGATATTTAGTGAAACGGCAATTATATTGTCCAGCAATAACTAGGTTAGAAGCACTAATTTTGTATCACCAATTATAATCGATACCGAAAATCTCAAATGGCGTAAAGGACAAAAATGCGATAGGGAAAAAAAGCTGTATACGATGGCATTTAAGACTCATTTTCGCATTTTGTCCTTTACGCCATTTGAGATTTCCGGTATCGATATGTCACTGTATGTGTGTTTCAATGCGTGTGTGTGTGTGTAGGCGTAGGTATGGCTACAGCTTGCTATGGCCTTTATGTAATGTAATGTAAACGTGTCTGTGCTCGACACTGACCAATCCTCCTGGCTCCTTCAATCTTATGTCATAGTAAGAGAGGTGACAGATGGGTGTCATCTACTGGGCGTTGAGGTGTCGAGCACTGGTGGTTAACCTTATGTGCTATGCTCGGAGTTTCTCTGAAAGATCGAATCCGTAAAGAAGTGATCTGACAGAGAACCGTTATCAACATAGCATGGGCCGGCCATATTACCTGAAGAACTGATAACCGTTGGGGTAGACGAGTTCTTGAGTGGAGACCACGGATCGGCAAACGAAGCGTGGGACGTCCTCAGAGTCGGTGGAACGATGCAAGAGCTGGATGAGAGTGTCTGAGGATCGTGCTTAGTGGCGTGCCATTGGAGAGGCCTATTATCCAGAAGTGGACGAGCATAGGCTGATGATGATGTAATAATCACTAGCAGATGGCCAAGATACAGGATCAGCCTAGTTTGGACACAGACGAATTGGCAACATTTTTAAAGCACAACGTAGGGTTAACGTCATAAATAAGTGATTACTTTTGTACCCTGTCACTTTAAGGTCATGTTTGAAAAGCCATACGAAATTATGTAACGACTAAAAGCGACAAGGTACATAAATGATCACTTATTTATGACGTTGACTGTACCTACACCGAGCTTTTGTCCGCGACTTTGTCTGCGTGAAATAAGTAATTTGGGTAGCTTATTTTTTATCTAATCTGCATTTTAACCAATATGCGTACTATTTAATTTTGGGAATTAAAAGAATTCTTTATATTCAAACTATCTCTACACCAAATCTCATCTAAATCGTTTCAGCGGTTATTAATTCCCATACAAATTTCCACTCCCCGTTTCAACCCCTTTTAGACCGGGAACAAAACCATCCTGTCCTTTCCTGGGACTTTAACTACCTGTATAAAAAAAAAACATTTAAAGCGGTTCAGCGGTTTAAGCATGAAGAGGTAACAGACAGACAGACTTTCGCATTTGTAATATTAGTATGGAGTATGGATATGGATATTAGTAAGATGCTAGCACCCGCAAGCTTTAAAAAACCTCCAATATGAATGGAATCATGCATGAACTAAATATAGAATCAATATTGGTATCAATGATATTGAGTGCCATTTCGTGATTGTAGCAATGGGCATCACTTGTGGCAATTTCGTGACGATGGAAACTAGCCATTGTCAATTGGGGATGTCTAAAAAAAAATACCCATGGTTTTTATATTTTTTTTTGTATAGAAAAATCAATTATAAGAAACTAATTTCAATATTTTGTCATTTAGTTCTCTACTTTTTTCAAAATTAATTATTGAAACTATTTTAGTTGATGACGTCAGATTATAATTGAGGGCTCCCACAATGCCAAATTTCTAAATCTATCTAAATGCGTACGATAAGGCAACCCCTTTAATTATTTTTTGCGTAGTGGTACACTATACACTGTGTCACTTTACTGGCACTGTCAAAGTGCTAGATGTCAGACAGCGGGTCCAAATCAAACTCCTTAGTATAATCCACGCGTAAATTGTGAAGAATTCTAACCACACAGAATAAAGTACGACTTGAACCGGTCACGCAATTTACACCAATGTCTAATGAAGGTCATTGCTTATTTGTTATATTATAAATTAATTACATAATATTAAAATTAAATAACTACAGAAAACGATTTAAAAAGCATTTATCTCGAAATGGTTTTCGATTTACTATACATTGCAAAAAAATAGACATCCCCAATTAGGCGTATCACCAAGTTAAACTGTTTTTAAACTACAGAACTAACAATTAATCAGTCCTAACTATGTCTCGTTGAACCACTGTTAAACTGTCCTAAGTATTACAGTAAGAATCTAGGACAGAGTAAGAGCTGGTTCTCTGGAGCTGGTTGGTCAGTGCCTCTGTTCGCACTTGTCGGATATCGGGCTCGAATTTTAATCAGTTGTCGGCGCCTCTGTTCACAGTTGTCGGATGTCGGGCCCAGATTTTAAGCGGTTGTCGGCGCCTCTGTTCACGCCCCGACATCTGACCATTGTGAATTGCGTCATACTTACCCATAGGCGAGCGAGACCCGACACGATTTTTTTCCGGACGTCGGCTGGCAAAACACCCGACATTTTTTGTCATGCAAGTGTAAATAGCTTCGTATAAAATGTTCTGCCACTGGAACATCCGATTAAAATCTGGGCCCGACATCCGACAAGTGGGAACCAGCTCTAACGGAAGAGATAATTAAATAGAAAATACGACCAATGTTAAAAAAACTCTATTAACAGAAGTACGCTAAAGTTAAAAGCTAAAACTAAACAAAAAATGAAATTGTATAATTAAAAACAGCAGTTAAAGAAACATTAAATATTAACATAAATTGTATTGCCATGAAATAATTATTGTAATACTAGCTGTTGCCCGTAACTCCGTCCGCGAAGAAAATTAGCCTACGACCTATTCTCAGACCTACCGAATACAGAGAAAAAAGTTTCATGAGAATCGGTCAAACCGTTTCGGAGGAGTTCGGTAACAAACACCGTGACACGAGATTTTTATATATTAGAAGATGTACGATCTTCTATATACTATGTGGAAGCCGTGGATAGCCATGTTAGATAAATAGATACGCTATTTACTAGGGTAGATCGGAATTATTTCCAAACATTTTTGTAAAAAACAACTTTTTATCAGACTCTGAATTGACCTGCTTTTTTTTCTTACCCGAAAAAATATTGCAGTTAGTAGGTAATGCGAGTAAGGCTATAGTGCCTATGCCAATTATTAATTAATTGCCAAATTAATAGAGACAAGTTGAAATAAAAAACAGAATCTTACAAAATTCCCCAGGGAATTCCCGAAACTTACGTCGCGGTCTTCATTTACTTTGTATGAAAAACACAAGCGCAAAATTTCACGTCTTTAGACTTAGTCATCATCATCATCATCATTTCAGCCGAAAGACGTCCACTGCTGAACATAGGCCTCCCCCAAGGCTCGCCAAACAGATCGGCCCTGCGCCATCCGCATCCAATGCGTTCCCGCTACCTTCACCAGGTCGTCGCTCCATCTTGTTGGAGGCCTACCTACACTGCGTCTTCCGGTCCGCGGACGCCACTCGAGAACCTTTCGGCCCCATCGGCCGTCAGTTCTACGGGCGATGTGCCCTGCCCACTGCCACTTAAGTCTAGCGATTCTTCGAGCTATGTCCGTGATTTTAGTTCTTGCGCGGATTTCATCATTTCTGATGCGATCCCGCAGAGAAACTCCAAGCATAGCCCTCTCCATCGCCCTCTGAGTGACCTTGAGCTTCCTTATAAGACCCATCGTTAGCGGCCACGTCTCAGTGCCATAAGTCATCACCGGCAACACACACTGACTTAGTACTTGACTTAGACTTAGTAGCTAAGGACTAAAACGCACGTATGCATGCACGCCCGCACACACATCACATGCGACAGACTTTATCATTTTAGGCCATTATTGACGACCGGATAGCCTAGTTGTTGGAGAAACTGACTACGAAGCTTGAGGTCCCGGGTTCGATTCCCGGTCGGGGCAGATATTTGTGTGAAAAATACGAACGTTTGTACTCGAGTTTGGGTGTTCAATATGTTGGGTGTTGAAAAAATAAAAAAATACAAAAAGATACTTAAAACCAAACTTGTTAAAAGTATGGCCTTGTAGCGACATCTCTTGTCCGGGTGAGCGGTTAGTTCCGAAGGAGTGTTGATGTTTCTCGATGAGAACTGAACATAGATGGCGCTGTATCACTGCATAAGTGATGATTACAGGTTGCAATGTATGATGCATAGGAAAAAATTTGCGTGTAAACTCCTGACCAGTGGTGGTGTAGGCGTAAGCACGCGGCACGGAATGCCGAGGACCTGGGTTCGATTCCCAGCATTTGTCTTTTTTTTGGAGTTTTTTCTGTGCATCTATGTTTCAGTTTGTATTTAGTATGAAATATATGGATTTCACGGGATGACCATAAAAGTAACAAAATTGAAGTTGAAAAACTAAAAAAATACAAAAAGATACTTCAAACCAAACTTGTTAAGATTTCCTCATTAAAAAATTTTTTTTTGATGCATTTTAAGTGAAAATTCCCTTCAATATTACTAGAATTATAATTAAGTATTGCATCATTCCAAAACCGACTCTTTCTGCTTTCCCAGACTATATTATACTTCGTTTTTTCAGCGTTAGAAAGAAGGTAAGCGATCTTGACGAGTCTTTTCATTGAAAAACTTTTGAAAAATAAATTACAGCAAATATGTAACAATTAGGTACCTAACAAGGAAACATGGTCATTTACATTATTTTGGTTTCATAAGTAACAGTTACTATTTTCTTAAAAGCGTTTTTCAATGAAAAGACTCATCAAGATTGTTTACCTTATTCCTAATGCTAAAAAAACGAACTACAGTTTCAGTAACAGATACTCGTGGCAAGAAATTGAACCAAGGTCGTATCGGTCATTTGTCTTAATGCTCCATCTAATTTGGTCAGCAGTGTCACGAACGAAGTTATGACACCATTAGAACACTATAAAGACAACATTTATTAATAGAGCGTTATATAAGGCCGCGTGCTGCAGTGGCGTGGTACCGTAACAATTCGATTACCATCATCATCATCATTAACATCATCCCAACCTAAATCTTACGCGAAATTTAGATTTTTTTAAATTTATTTAGTTATTCATAGATGTAATATTTAAACAGAGTGCATTCTGATCCATCTTGAGTCTCAACTTACATAAGGTGGTAGGTACTTAGTACTTGCTTAACAGGATTTGTAGGGTACTTAATGCTTTGTATGGATATTTTTCCTGTACATAGTTTTTTGATAAGCTATTTATTATTTTTGAATGTCCATTAAATGGACATGTTTTTAAGCTAAACAGTGGTCATGTAATTTTCTTTCACTGTGATACATCAAATATTGGTCAAAGTTGGGAGAAGAGGCAAAATTTAAATTAAAATAAATAAAAACTGTAATAGTTCTTTAAAAATATTTTTTCTTTTGCATCTGATAACACAACTATGCAAGACTATTTATCAATAAAAATAAACGCAGAAAATAATTAATTCCGAATATCACAACTCAAAATCTTAGTGCGGGTGTACATTTTGCAAAAAATCACAAAAATCTAAATTTCTCGTAAACGGTGTGACTTTTAGTGAGGTCATTTTTTGATGTTTGGTAGATGACCTGCCCACCTACCCCCATTTCAGTTTGTCGTACTACTTACGGGACACCCTGTATAAATATTATATATTATTTATATCTAGATCAATTAAGACGCTGTGCTATGTAATCGTTGTTAGTTTACAGCGAGCCTGTAACGTTTATCATTGAACTTAATTACTTGTTCTATTTGTTTATACCTAATGCCGTAAAGATTATTTTGTACAGTCAGCTGAGTTTAATGTACAACTTTTAAGATTTTTAACACATGTATTGTAATCCCCGTTTCCTGGTGGTTATATTAATTGGTCATATGACTACGAGGATATACACATGTTCTCCTAGTCATACTGTTACACCATATTTTTAGAAAAAACGTTTATTTTCCTTCTGCATACAAGGTAATTTTTTAATCAGTGCACAAATTTTGATACGTGATTCCGTATCGTTAATAGATTACGATTATCTGTTCAAGATTTTTTTTTTACATTTTGAAATTTGGTTTGTTCATAGTAATTCATCCAATAAATTGGTCGAGATACTATGAAAAAAAAAATGTGATAAAAATTATAACGGAGAATACTGAAATTTGTTATTTTAACGACACTGTATCACATTAAAGTTTGTGCAATTATTAAAAAATTACCCTGTATTTTATGATATTTCTCTGTGAAGCTTAATAATGTAAGTACCTGGGCGACCGAGCTCTGCTCGGGCAGAAACTCGGTACCAAGCGTTTTCCCAGAGATAAGACCAAGCTAGATCAATTTTTCATCCCCGAAAACCCCCAAATACCAAATTTCATCGAAATCGTTGGAGCCGTTTCCGAGATCAAAACACCGGAGGGGTGGAAGGGGGGGGGGGGGGTGAGAGGGGGGGAGGGGATGCGGGGGAGGGAGCGCGGGGGTGTTAAAGGGGGGATGAAAATTTCATTGATTTTGCCGTAGGATGCACCGTTTTCAAGATATTTGACAAAAACACCGGAGGGGGTGGAGGGGTGAGTCACGTTAAACTATCGTCCGTAAACCGACTTTACAGACAACCGGTTTTTCCTGTTCTGTGCTCCCAATAGGGAACGTGCACATAGACGGTGCTGCCAACTGGTGCCATGAGGGTGCCTTCAATTTGAATGTTTTACCTTGATAAGTTTGTTTTACTGTCCGCATAGTGTCTCTTCTGTCGCATTAGTGCTGCCGCCTATAGTTACTGCACGTTCCCTATAATACTTTTTCTAACAAAAAAGTAACTTTTTCTCGCAAAAAATAACTTTTTCTCACAAAAAAGTAACTTTTTCTCACAAAAGAAGAAACTTGACGTTTTCTCATAAAAAATAAACTTGAAAAAAAAAACTAAAAATCTTGAAAAAAAACGTGGTATCGAACCGGGGTCGGCTGGATCCGCGACCACCCGATTTCTAATGTGCCATTATGATCTGCTCGAAGTCGGCGAAATTTAGCTTTATATTCTAATGCAAACAAAAATAGCCGGAAAACACGAGTAAAAGCGATTTTCTGAAAATGAAACATAGCTAGATCAGTTTTTCATCCCCGAAAACCCCCACATACCAAATTTCATCGAAATCGTTGGAGCCGTTTCCGAGATCCTGATTATATATATATATACAAGAATTGCTCGTTTAAAGGTATTAGATGTGACAGAATAGTCAGAGGAGTAATAACTTGACATAGGTAATCGATTTGCGACAGCTAATAAGGAAAATATATTTAATGAACCTAGGTAAACCAGGGCCTCAACTCCGAAAAACGATATACGAATTTCGGAAAATTCCGTTTCTGTCAATCTATTCTTACAGTTCTATTGCAGGAAAGAGATAGGAATAGACGAATTTCGGATTTCGTGTTTCAAAGTGGGGCCCTGGGGCTTCAGGTGAATTAAGTTTACGAAGGGAGTCCTATCTAATTTCGATATAGGCTGGCATTTGTATTTCCTCCTACAGGAGGTTGAAAAAAGTAAGTACGACTAGGACATGTATATCCTCGTGGTCATACTGATATGACAAATTAGTATGATCACCAGGAAATGGGGGGTTTTAACCCGTCCAGCGTCCTGTGCGCACGGGTGTGCACACAACAGTTTAGAATTTTTACTACAAAAAAAAAGCGGGACGCTCGACGGGGGGGTTTTAATTAGTAAGTACACGAATTTTCATAATGTTGTTGCTTTATTTGCAGGGCACTGTAGTGCGTAGGTATGTGTGGGTAACTTATTACCTAGTAGGTACATAAGAAAGTATGTAACCGTTTTTAAACCCCCGACACAAAAAGAGAGGTGTTATAAGTTTGACCGCCGTGTGCGTGTGTGTCTATCTGTTTGTCTGTGTATCTGTCAGTAGCATCATAGCTCTTAAACGGGTGAACCGACATGGATGCGGTTTTTTTTCATTTGACGGCAGGCATTTACGTTACGGCGTTAGTTATTAAAAATACTAAATTCAATTTAATAAATAATAATAATACAATAATGATCAATTTAATTAATCAAAAACTAAATACAAATTGAAATATAGATTTTTTTTTTTATGTTAGATAGGCCAGACAAACGAACTAGTGGGTCACCTGATGTTAAATGAACACCACTGTCCATAGACATCCGCAGCGCTTTACACGATGCCAGTGCGTTGTCGGCCCTAAAGGAGAGGGAATAGGGGAAAGGGAGAGGGAAGGAAGGAGGGAGGGAAGGGGTGAGGTATTGGGCCCCCGGCACTCTCACTGACCGTACGAAACGCAAGCAGGATTACTGCTGCTTCACGCCGGTGTTCTGTGAGAGGGTGGTACTGCCCCGGACGAGCCGGCCCATTCGTGATGCAGCGGCTAGCTACATCATGGCTCTACCACTACAAACACACATGCACAGAAAAAACCTCAGAAAAAAGACCAATGCTGGGAATCGAACCCAGGTCCTCAGCGTTCCGTGCTGCGTGCTTACCCCTACACCATCACTGGTCTAAAAAAAATAAAAACCGTAAAAGTAATAAAAATGAAGTTGAAAAATAAATACAGAAAAAAGATACCTCATACCTAACTTGTTTAATTAATCAGTTCAATTCAATTTAATTTATTAACTCGAACCAAAATATATTTAACTAGCTTTTGCCCGCGACTCCGTCCGCGTGGAATTAGTAATTTGGGCAGGTTATTTTTTTATCCAATTTGCTTTTTCTTAAATTATGACTCTCCTTAGTTCCTCGATATAAAAAAAAATTACCCGCCCCTCCCCCGCAACCCCCCCGCACCCTCCAACCCGCTCCCCCCCCGAACCCCCCCCGCACGCCCCCCCACACAGCACCCCCCGCACACCCGCGTTCGTCCCAAGTCAAGCGTGCCTATAGAAGTTTTACTTCTAAAACCCCCGCACCTCCCCTTTCACCCCCCATCACCACCCCCCCGGTGTTTTTGTCAAATATCTTGAAAACGGTCGGTGCATCCTACGGAAAAATCAATGAAATTTTCATCCCCCCTTAAAACTCCCGCAACCCCTCCCCCGCACCCTCAAAGTGTTTGTGTCAAATATCTTGAAAACGGTGCATCCTACGGCAAAACCAATGAAATTTTCATCCCCCATTATAAGCCCCCGCACCCCCTCCCCCGCACCCCCCTCCCCCGCACCCTATAGCCTTCCTCGATAAATGGGCTATCTAACACTGAAAGAATTTTTCAAATCGGAGCAGTAGTTCCTGAGATTAGCGCGTTCAAACAAACAAACAAACAAACTCTTCAGCTTTATAATATTAGTATAGATAATACGGCTAAACCATGCTAGCCGTGTCAAGCCGACCTAGTGCGCCTATTACCCTATTGCAACTATTTTTTCATAGAGTATCCTTTATTTTTAAAAACAATAAATAAATGTCACGGGACAATTCACACCAAGTGACCTAGTCATAAAGTAAGCATAGCTTGTGTTATGTATGAGTACTAGTCTAGGTAAATACTCATTCTAGGGATTTTAAAAAAAATGTTTTTCTTAGTCGGGACTCGAACAGGGGGGTTACTACGAAATTCGAAGTTCGAAGTTCGGATCGTGTGGTCCCTCTCACTCTCGTAATAAATACCATTAGCGTGAGCGGAACGGCATGAAACGAAGTTCGAATTTCGCGCTTCGTAGTATAGGGCCTGGTCTAATGCGACAAAAATAAAATGCTGTTTTTATGATGCAGATCGAAAGGGACACTGATAAGGTTCATTTATCTCTAACTAACATAAAAAAATAAAATAGCAGAAAGCCATGATAACTAGCAATTTTGTTTTCACTCGTCACGAGAAATGGACCGAAGCTGCCTTAAATATTGGAAATAGCAAATTGTAGGTAATGGAGACTTACTTTAATTTTAGAAAACAATAAATCCTGCATTTATGAATTTTTAAAAAATCGTCAGCCGTAACAAAAAGCCTTAGAACACGACTTTATTTCTTGTCATTTTTTTTTATTTTTTTTTTTATGTTTTTTACGCTACCTCTGACAAAAGTCTATGAGTCTGTGTCTACTAAATCCTTGCCATTCCAGTTCTCGCGTTTTCGCTGATCACTATCATACTACATAATGGATCTTTCTGCTGTCCTTCCTCATCCTTACTACCGGGTTTCCGACCCTTCAAGATAGTGTAACTATTCTAACTTATTTATCTATTAATCTAATTATATACTGTTATACTGGTTATGTCATTATATAACCTGTTAAAATTCTATTTTTTCAAAAATACCCATGCAAAATTAAAAGCTATTAGCAGTCACTAAGCTAAGCCCCGAAAGGACAGACAAACAGGCGAACATGGCAAAACTATAAGCGTTCCTTATCGAACAAGGCACCTCTGAAAACTAAGTATGGGCTCACGATTCTACCTACTCGAATTTTGATTCGTCCAGTAGCATTATTTGCTAAGATATTTAGCGCTGGCGCTGCACTAAAAAAATATCCTTTTCACCGTTTGTTTCCGAAAATATCCACTAAGTCAGCGTATCTAATAAGCTGTGCGAACAAATCACCAAATTCTTCGACAAGTTTGGTATGACGTATGTTTTGTATTTTTATTCTTCAACTCCATTTTTAGGGTTCCGTAGTCAACTAGGAACCCTTATAGTTTCGCCATGTCTGTCCGTCTGTCTGTCTGTCTGTCTGTCCGTCCGCGGCTAAGCTCAGAGACTGTTAGCTGTAAGCTGTAATTTGGCATGACTATATATATCAGTCACGCCGACAAAGTGACTATATAAAAAAAACTAAAAAAATTTTTTATAGGGTAGGCAGGTAGGTAGTAGCCTACCTCCCATAGACGTTAAGTGGGGGTGATTTTTTTTTCTGGACTAACCCCACAGTGTGTGGTATCGTTGGATAGGTCTTTTAAAACCATTGGGGGTTTGCTAACATGATTTTTGTATTCAGTGATTTGTTTGCGAAATATCTATCTATCTAATCTAATACCTTTAAACGAGCAATTCTTGTATATATGTATATATATATATATATATATATATATATATATATATATATATATATATATATGTATATATATGTATATATATAATCAGGATCTCGGAAACGGCTCCAACGATTTCGATGAAATTTGGTATGTGGGGGTTTTCGGGGATGAAAAACTGATCTAGCTATGTTTAATTTTCAGAAAATCGCTTTTACTCGTGTTTTCCGGCTATTTTTGTTTGCATTAGAATATAAAGCTAAATTTCGCGCCGTTTATTTTTCATGAGAAAACGTCAAGTTTCTTCTTTTGTGAGAAAAAGTTACTTTTTTGTGAGAAAAAGTTACTTTTTTGTTAGAAAAAGTATTATAGGGAACGTGCAGTAACTATAGGCGGCAGCACTAATGCGACAGAAGAGACACTATGCGGACAGTAAAACAAACTTATCAAGGTAAAACATTCAAATTGATGGCACCCTTATGGCACCAGTTGGCAGCACCGTCTATGTGCACGTTCCCTATTGGGAGCACAGAACAGGAAAAGCCGGTTGTCTGTAAAGTCGGTTTACGGACGATAGTTTAACGTGACTCACCCAACCTCCGGTGTTTTAGTCAAATATCTTGAAAACGGTGCATCCTACGGCAAAATCAATGAAATTTTCATCCCCCCTTTAATACCCCCGCGCTCCCTCCCCCCCCCACCCCACCCCTCCGGTGTATATAATCAGGATCTCGGAAACGGTTCCAACGATTTCGATGAAATTTGGTATTTGGGGGTTTTCGGGGATGAAAAATTGATCTAGCTTGGTCTTATCTCTGGAAAAACGCTTGGTACCGAGTTTCTGCCCGAGCAGAGCTCGGTCGCCCAGGTACTTCAACTTTAAAGTGAAAATTTTCATTAAAATCGACGGTCCCCCCCCTCTAAAATCTAAACTGTTGGGTGGAAAAATTTGAAAAAATTCAAAATGGTAGTAAATATATTAAATTTACAAGGAAAATTATAGCGGCTAAGATTGCTTGGGAATTATTTGTAGTTTAAGAGTAAATAGTAGCGTAAAGTATAAAACATACCGTTACTACTTTGAAAAACTCGTATCTCAAATCAGCATGTAAACAAAACTGAACCTTGATGCGTGCGTAATAAAGTTCACTTTGCCAGATTATCGATTTTGAGATACGAGCTTTTTTCAAAGTATTGACGATACCTAACTTGGAAGATTCCGTACACATACGAAATCCTTAGAAAAATATTACGCCTTATTTTCACAGTATTAGCGTTTTTTCCCAATTTGAATTGACACATTGATGGTGATGAGATGCATGTTAAAACACCACGGGTACCGATGAAGTCTGTGTTGATGCATGTCTGTATACAAATATAAGATCGCAGTTTAAATAGAGTAAATTGTCGCCTGCGGGGTGGAAACCGATACTGGTGGGGGCCGGACAGTAACCGTTTCGTACGCCCTATCTACCTAATATTTTGATTCGTTAGTTAAAAATTAATAGAATTAGCAAATAAAATGAATTTTTGACTGTTATGGAGTATAATTAAGATTCATTATCATTATATACAAATACGTACAAAAAAATATCGTGGCTACATTTTAATAAATTATTATCAGAACAAAACTGCTGTGTTTGAACAACAGTCGTCAACACTCTTACTAAAAAGAAGGCGATTTAGAAGTGTTGACGGCTGTACAGTGGTACTAATACATTTAGGTATTATTAGACTGCGTTGAGATTAGGAATGGAACAGACAATTATTCCATACACCTACATCAAATTGTATAATATCAAAATATAAAGAACCAAAGTAAGCGACTAGACCGAAGAATTGCCGAAATTTAAGTCGTGGTACGTTGCGCTATGAACTGATAACCGTTGGGCCAATGTGTTCTTTGTGACGTTCTTTGAAGCCCTTCGACTGACGATGAAAATGATGTTTATGAAACGATTCCTATTCATATCGCAGTCTAATAATGCACTCAAAACTATTTTTTTGGACATTCACTGTGACATTATTATAAAAAACTCAACATACATATTTTCTAAGGTAAAGATAGAGTTATCCAATTGCCAGCAATAAAGAGTCAGCTGTATCGACCAACGTCAACAGCCCTGACTTCATAATATTATGACTGCGAACAAATGGGTCAAGCTATGTTAGCCTGGCAAGCGCAGCGCTGACTTCGCGGACGATGTTCACTTGAAGACTCATCCACATATGACGATCAGGCTGTGATCGAAATCAGCTATCATTTCTCAAATGTGCATGAATACAATGTCACAACACAGACTGTGCCACCAAATAAGACCAGTATGATGTTTTTGAAGAGTCTCCATCTGCAACGGGGATACATTTTAATTCCGGAGCAATTGAAACAAGACAAGTTTATGGTATTGGTAGCAAAGCAAACCTGACTCGTTTTCTTCTATCTTCCCTCCACGTCACCAAGCTCTCGATGAAAGCAGGGAATATAAAACCGACGAAAGCACAGAAGACTGCACCGAGCTGTAATAATAATAACATATTCTTAATATTAACTTTGTCTGTACGTGTTTAAACACTTAAACTCATTTAAATCAGTAAACGATTCCCGAAAATACCCGTCACGGCGCAATCTGGATCTCGTACTACCTGAGTCGTACTTTTTACAATATAAAAAAGCATAGGATATGTAGCAATAAAGGTTTATAATCACCTTGATGTCGACATAAGAAAATCACAAAACTTGAGAGAATTCTCTAATAAGTTGGAATCTTATTTAAAGTTTTATACCCTTAACGAATATTTTGCTAAAATATTTGACTGATACATGCTAAATGTTTGCTTCGTCTGCTCTACATGTAACTCATCCAGGTTTAATATTGTGTAAAATTTATTGTATTTGATTTAATTTTTAATTGCATACCTTATTGTATTTCTGTTTTTCTTATTAATAATAATTATAATTTATTTCTATTAGGCCAAAGATTTTGTAAATTACAATTGTATCTCCTTTGACATTATTAATAATATTAATGAGAATAGAATGGAATAGAATTAATATATATATATATTATTATTATTATTTTTTTAAAACTTTTCATTAGTGTAATTCTCTAAGCTGAATTGAACTGTATATTGTATTGCATGGAATTCTTTAAAGCAATAAATGACTGAATACTGAATACTGAATATTATGTAGAATCGGTATGTTTCTAAACTACGCCTATATTACTAAAACCACTTCACATTATTGCTAGGAAAGCTTTGAAAGAAATCTCATATGAGATATATGTAGAGGCGAAGTTCGGAAGGAGATAATTTGGGTAACTTAATTTATGATAAACGAAATATTGCTAGAAGGCGTTTGCGCCGTGAAGTCAGTTAGAAATCAGAATCACGTTTGGGATTGGCTCATGTGCACCAGAGGATAACTTTGCCAGTGACTAGTGTATTTTTCCATTATTCAGTAAATAAATTCTAGAAAAGGAAATATTGTACGAGAGATAATAGCGGATGAACGACGAACTATGGATTCCACGCATTTGAATATAAACCAATATTAAACGTGACTCAGATGCCAAACGGACCTTACGATACTAAAGCAATCTAGCGATATTCCACCTGTCGAAAAACTGTGAAAATTGACATTGAAAATACAGAGTTAAAATTAGGAGACGTAATAAAAGATACTTACGAAAGTCATCATAAAGTTCACTTTAGGGAAGGCAATGGCAACACTGGAGATTAATACGACGTGAATAGCCCTGTAGAACCGCTGCCAGATGCCTCGATTTCTGATCAATGAAAACATTCTTAAAAAACTTATTGAACTAACACAAAACAACGAAACATACTCGTATAATGAAGATGCTTAAGTTTCCTTCGAAAAACATTAGACACAAAACACGGTATGTACATAAAACAAGCAAATATCAGTGAGTAATAACCCGTATCACCCACTAAATCTAACACACACGTCATTGCAATCGCATTCATCATCTCTTTTTACATTATCTATCATTTAATAGCTATTCAGACCTTATGCGCCTGTTTCAGACGAATTTTGGCTTATTGTATGTGTATAGTCGACCAAGTTTAGACGACCAGATGGCCTAGTGGTTAGAGACCCTGACTATGAAGCTTGAGGTCCCGGGTTCGATTCCTGTGTCGGGGCAGATATTTGTATGAAAAATACGAATGTTTGTTCTCGGGTCTTGGGTGTTAAGTATGTATCTATCTATATAAGTATGTTTATCCGTTGCCTAGTACCCATAACACAAGCTTTGCTAAGCTTACTTTGGGACTAGGTCAATTGGTGTGAATTGTCCCGTGATATTTATTTATTTTTTTATTTAAGTAAGTGTTTTATAATTTATTGTGACAGTTCCTACATCAAAATAAAAACAATAAGGCTGATTGTCACATTGACTTGTAAGTTAAAATAGCCTTTGATGTCTAAAGTCATACAACTGACATTGGACTTTAGGGTGGTAATGGAGTTTCTTGGTCGACTACAACCTAGAATGTCCTTCGTAACTGACTAGACCGATGCGAGAGTGACAAGTTCGTCCACAAGCCGGGCAAGATAAGTTTGCAGAGGTTGCAGTTAAGTGACAGAAACTACATCAAGGCGGTTCTACACCACTTAATAGAAGCGCAAAAAATGCGATTGTAACGATGCGTCTGTGTTACATTTACACAAGACAACTGATCTAAGTATATTAATTTTACCTCTTATGGCATTTTCCAACATATGTCCATATTATCCGGAAAGTAACCCAAAATTGTAAAGCAAAAGTAATAGCCATCATAAGGGCTACCAAAAACGGGATTACCAAGGTTTCACTGAAAAAAAAATGATTAGATAATGTTGAGTTGTAGATCTATCTATTGTCTTGACTATGTTTTTGTAGATTTTTATTAAATAATGTAAACCAGTCAAAAACCATCAAAGGGTCACTTCATGTAATAATGAGTATAACTAAATTCCTTCAAGATCACGTTACTGCGTGGTAAAATTTAGTACTTACACAAAAGTACTACTTAAAAAAAAGTTTAAGCAGCCGTTATTTCAAAATTTTGTGCAATTTCTGTGAAAATAATATTGTTGCATGTATGTATAAACTCTTGTTTCTTACGTCGAAATTGGTATGTGCATTGTGATCGGGGTTTGACAATCTTCTCCGAAACCCCAGTAGCCGATAAATCCGACAGCAGCAATGAAAAAAAGCACGACAGACATTCCTAAAAAACACAAAATTAAAACAACTTTATTTCTCTGCTTCATGGAATTGAACAAAGATGTTAGAAGGGTCCTCCTACAGATACGTTTTGTTCCAAAACCTACATTGAAATTACATTAAGTATTAAGCACACAGATTCATTAAAAAGAAGCGCAATAATTGATTGTCAAGCCAAAATAGATTTTCAATGTTATTTGAACTAAGTCTTTCCGATCTATATAGTTTTGTCCTATGTGTAGAGAATTACAGGGATGGTTTAAGAAAATTTAACTTACCACATTGTAGCACAGTAATGAAGTGTTTAGGACTTCTCATGCTATTCTCGAGGGGCAAAGCTATGGGAATGCCGTGTATACTGTAGAAACACGTGCCAAGGAATCTGAAAAGACCTTGGAAGCTCTTCCACTTTGGTCTTTCCATTATATTTCTATTTAATGATATGCTGTAGAATATAGTAGCAAATACACATAGCACTGAAAAGAAAATACGAAATATGTACTTTAATGTACTATCGACTGTTTGTACTTGGAGTAAAAAGTCGGAAGAACAATCAGAAGTGGATTTTCGATTATTTACCCTGTTCAGGGTGGATAGATGGTCACGCGTTTACGAGAATCCTCCTTAGGGTGGCTTTTTTAGAGTGGGTAACCGGAATAAGTCGAGGGAATGAACGATTACGTAAATGATCTCAGGTATACCTATAAACTTACTGATAAATAAATACGCGACTAATGACAAAGGCGCCATGAATTTCAAACTCCTGATCATACACACGCATAGCAGCGGGACGCTTGTGATTACAATGTACATCCTTAAACTCATATTTAATTCCTTGATTTCTGACGAAACTGCTTCTAGGACCTAAGTGACAAACAATTAATGATTTTATAGAAGGAATAAAACTCACGCTTTTTTAAATCTTAAGATACCTAATACAACAATAAATAGAAAATATGTATAACAGAACAATTTTATTGACATTGACATTTACACTATATTAAACACCCAAGATTCGGAGAACAAACATTCACATTTTTCATTGCATAATAATAACCTGCGGTGAAGCAGGCCCAAGCGCAGATGGCGAGACGACATGAACGCGGTATTGAACAATTGGCCAGATTTACCTCAGGACAGGGAGTTATGGGAGGCCTTTGCCCAGCTGTGGGACACAGTAAGCCAGTGTATGTAATACCTATGAGAAATAAATAAAAAAAAAATAAAAAAAACTATTATAGGCTAGTAAAAAAATCTGCCCCCACCCGTGAATCAAACCCCACACCTCAAGTTTTGTAGACGAATTCTCTAACCATAAGCCTATCTAGTTGTCAAAAACAAACTAATTTTAACTTACAACAGTTAAAATTAGTTTGCTAATTGACGATAGATAGGGAAAATAGTTAAATTACATTTAACCGTTTCCCCCCTTTGACAATTACCATGGCGCAGCTTTCACTGCCGGCAACGCATTTCTATGCGTTTTCTTCTCTTTCGTCTAGTGCCACTGTCATAATTATGCAGGCAATTGAACGGACATGTGCGTTTGGGGCATTTGACTAGGTCCCGAGTTTGGCAGCCGGCAGCCAATGCGTTAATAGATCACAGAATTTTGTAAATTTTAATATGCAATACCTGTTTTAACGTGCGCGCAATCATAATTTCGAAGAGACAGCATGACCCACACATTTCAATGAATAAACACGTGTCAACAGTATACCTGGAGATATAATTGCTGTTAAAAATCTGCAGAAGGAACTACAAGTAAACGTTAAACTGAAATAAACTGCGTTTCATAAAGAACATCCTTTACCATCCTAGGGTTCAGGCTAAGGTCCTAAGGCTATTTTCACTTAATAAGTCAACGTGACAATCGACATTATCATCATTACAGGTGGGATGCACTGATTAAGAACTTGGTCTTTTAATTTTGATTTTTTGCTTGTGACTGTATAAATATGTGTGTCTGTATGTGTGTAGTTTTCTGAAAAGTGGCCCTACTCCAAAGATATTAATAATGGAAATTCAAAATTTATCAAGCACATCGATTTCGATGAAGTGTTTTGGGTAACCGTGCTAAGTCTCTACTCTTCTGAAGGCCTCACTTATTTCAGTATTGATAACATGTAAGTATATGAAACTTACTTCAAAAGAACAAATACTTTTAAGACAAACCAATAACGATCACCTGAATACTTTACTAAACCTCCTCAACTTCTTCACAGGACCGGTTGCTAACGCTGCTTCAGCCAAGTCAGGGTAAGAGAGACGAGGCACTCGTATCATCAGGTACATCCTCTGAGCTGATTGAACCAGCATCTGTACGCAAAATTGTTTCTCACTTGTCATCATACTTCCCACTGGAAGGGCACAGACCGTCTCCAAGAAGCTGTAGTACTCGCGTGGACTTCATACACACCGTTGAATTACTTAAGATTTCCTCACGATAATCCCTTTCGCTGCATCAGCTCATGGTAAATTTCAAATCCCTCACATTTTCGGAAAACTCAGAGGCTTGAACTCATGACTCCCTGTTTGAGAGGCCGTAGGTCAAAGCAATATTACACTACTACAACTTTAGCTAGACCGTTTAACCCTTTCAACGCCACGCCTCGACAAAACGTAAACCTGCTTTGAATCTTATGTCATTGTGTGAAGATCACTTTGACACTGTACTTTGTGACACCTATATGTGTCGTTGGCGTTGAAAGGGTTAAATGAATCTTCGCTCGCGCGGTACAGGGGTTTAGCTTTATATGAAGTTGAGTGTAGACAGCAATCGTTGTACCTGTACCGGGATGCATGTTTGGCTCTGGCAACATTCCGCTAAGCCGGTATACCGGCCGAAATGATCGTAGTGGGTAATGCGGCAACTACACTACTTCGTTCACCTAATGCGGTCGCCGAACTTGTTTCAAACTACTTCGGCGACCAAACGTCGTCTTCACATTAGTCTGTACGCCTAATGCGGTGGCCATAATTAAGCGCTGGCAGCTGTCGCTCGCCGAATGCGGCTGACTACCGTACTCTTCACACTGTTGTCACCGCATGTTGCATGCGGGGGAGCCCCTTTTCTCCCATAATCTTTTTTATCCGAATTTTGAAAGTAAGAAATCGATGTACATAATATTCTTGCTTATAAATATCGATGGTCATAACTTTTTTAAAGCATATCGCTTAATAGTTCTAACTGCAATGATCCATAATCCTATTGATCATAACTTTAAAAAGTCATAATATTGATATCAATAAAATTTAACGGAATATCGTTGATTATTCAGAAACATTGTAAGGCATATATCTTAAAGTAATAATTGTTTTCAGTCGTCATTTTGTATTACCTAAAATGCACTAAGCATATACATCGAAATCTATAACATCTAAAGGAATACCGATAATTATTCAGAAACTTTGTAAGGCATATCGCTGGCAGCGAGCGAGCGAAGCGAGCGAGCAAGACCTTTCAGGGCAGAAGCGACTCGGACAGGTTAGGTTCAGAAGGCTAAGGCGGGAGCTACGCTGCGCTTCGCTCCCGCCTTAGCCTTCGATGTTAGGTATTTTTTTTATGACAGCACAGAAAAGGATTATTACCTTTAATATTATGAAATGTCATACAACCATGACACTGAATGTTATTACAAAGTAATATTATGACTAGAAATAATTATGATCTGCGAAAAAAGACCATGCAATAATTATTATGAGTGACTTTATTACCTTCAACATTATGAAGAGTGATGCATTCATGACACTGAATGATATGACTTTACTTATTGTTCCTAACAATAATTATGACTTAAGAAAATCGTAACTCCAATTTATGTTGTTTAATATTATGACTTCCGATAATATGACGAAGAAAAATTATGACAGAAAACGTTATGGGCTTGAAAATTCGGAACAAAAATATTTATGGGAGTCATTATAGACCCTGCATGCGGCGATCGACTTAATGTAATTGCCGCATTATGTGTGTTACTGGCATAGGAGTACGAATTCTGTTGACACGCGTGTGCATACGTGTCACTGGCATAGGACTAAGAATTTTTGATCACAGACGTTGTGTAACAGACACTGAATATGTTTATGTGCTTAACAACCAATTTCCCAAGCATACCTATCGTCCTCTTCGTTACTTACTAACATGGTATAAGGCACCACCACGCCGACCACCAGTGTTGCAGCCAGGGATGTCCAGATGCCTCCGTGCATGAACGCCTCATGTATACCGAGCAAACCAGCTCCAAGGCATCCCTTAACCAGATGCGCTGTGGCTTCTATAAGACTAAAAACTTGACGTTAGTTCGTTTAAATTTAAATTTGATGCTTCTACTAAGGATTTTTCTGGAAGTAGTGTCAAGCGAAAGCGCAAAGGCGTTAGACTACAAAATTGTTACATTCAGTATTTTTTTTGCCTGAGACACAGGCAAGATTCTCCTAGTTCAGGCATGTGTGTGATGTGATTCTTCACTTTTACTTTGTTTAGAATTAAGTTTTATATTGTAAAAACCTATTTGAATAAAGATTTAATATTATTTATTATCTAATATATAAAAATCTCGTCTAATATATAAAATCACGTGTCACGGTGTTTTTTATCAAACTTCTCCGAGACGGCTTGAGCGATTTTTATGAAACCTTTTTCTCTGCATTTGGCAGGTCTGAGAATAGGTCGTAGGCTACTATTCTTCGCGGACGGAGTCGCGGGCAACAGTTAGTCTAATATATATAAATCTCGTGTCACGGTGTTTGTTATCGAACTCCTCCGAGACAGCTTGACCGATTTTTGTGAAACTTTTTCCCTGTATTCGGTAGGTCTGAGAATAGGTCGTAGGCTAACATTTATACCCCTATTCTTCGCGGACGGAGTCGCGGGCAATAGCTAGTTATATATAATATTAGTATACAAGTATGGATATGTGCAATTAAGTATGGATGCTTGCGTTTGACTACAATCACGCCTGATGGAAAGCAAAGATGAGGTCTTACTTAGTGGAATGAGGATTCTGCCGCTCCCCAATGTAGTCGTACTCGATAGGAGCTGTCCCAGGATACACTTCCAGAGTTGGCTGGCTGTTGGTCCGGATCTCTTGCTGGACGTACCGGGAAATCTCCCTATCCAGGGAGTATGTGGGAGCTATGCGCTGTGATAGTAAAAATGGTTGAACAATTGACTGAAACAAGCGTTACTTTGTGGAGGTGTAACAATAAATAAATAAATAAATAAATATCACGGGACAATTCACACCAATTGACCTAGTCCCAAAGTAAGCTTAGCAAAGCTTGTGTTATGGGTACTAGGCAACGGATAAACATACTTATATAGATAGATACATACTTAAATACATATTAAACACCCAAGACCCGAGAACAAACATTCGTATTTTTCATACAAATATCTGCCCCGACACGGGAATCGAACCCGGGACCTCAAGCTTCATAGTCAGGGTCTCTAACCACTAGGCCATCTGGTCGTCTAAATAATAATAAATTCAATGAATTATAATCTTTTTCCTTGCTGCTCAAGAGCCATATGTGCAAGACAGCTACGTCTGTGTGTTACATATTACGTGTTTTCATGCCAAAACCCGCCTTCATTCCCTTTCACATAAATCACACATAATTGTCACCACACAAAATGCTACACGAGTATGCTCCAAACAGTATACTTTAACTTTTAACATCGAGTAAGAGTAAGATTGTAATTGGTAATTAGTGCGTGTCCTTATTTTAGGACATGGGGACGACATTTGATGAATTTTCACATTTACTTGGGCTGAAAGGATTATAATTTTACAGTCCTAAAAATAGCACGTTGGGCCTAAGGAGGAAAAGTAATTAGTAGGGATAAAGGAAACTTCAAATGTGGGAATAATTACCTCTTCAGAAGTCTCGTCAGACGCGGTTTCCGTCTAAAAAAGAAAAAATACAATGATTGAACCGTTAAACAATAAGAAATGATAAGCAAATAACACTGTAGATCCGTCTTTAAAAATAAATCCGACTGCTTAGCCTATTAACCTAGACTAGAATGCTTTTAACTATTAGTTAATTGTGTTGTTTTATTCAACCTTTGTTCCAAGTTATTTCGTGAAAATAGAAAAATATCCACAATAAATGAAGATTATTTACTTCAGCACCTTTTGGGAGGTTTTCAGAAAAAACAGTTTTCATAATTTATCATAAATAACGAGGTTAGAGGAGGCAAACAAATTAGTTTAATGTAAAGCAGTTCCCCAGGGTCGCAAATTGAGAATCACGTTTCTTTCCATCTTAATAAAAAATGATAGTTAATGTTTAATTTAATTAGGTTACTGAATTTCGTCATGTTTATCATCATTTCAGCCATAGGACGTCCACTGCTGGACATAGACCTTCCTCATCGATACACAATCATTACGGTTGGATGTGACTTATAACCACCTTGAACCTGCGGCCTTTACCAAATCGTCGATGGACATGGACATCCCATCACGGTCGGTGCGCTTGCCAACTTTTTGGTCCTAACCGGCTATCTGTTCTGCGTGCTATATGGTCTGCCCATTGCCATTTTGAAGAGATTATCCATTAGACTGCCGGTGACCCTTGTTCTTCTACGAATCGCTAATCCTAATTCGATCCCGTAGATAAAGCCCGAGAATAGCCTTTTCCATAGCTCGTTGAGTGACTCTGAGCCACTCAATTTAAGCTAAGAGAATAAGAAAATGAACCGCTATCTTCAGGCTTCGTGTTGCCGTTTTTGTACAAAACATTTAAGTACGTGTTTTGTGTTGTAAATTAATGTATTTTCTTTCTTTAAAAAAATATACAACATTTACTTTGCTCACCCGCGACCTTACGATAGTTAACTTTTATGCAAGAAATGCGTGTCATGCAGTTCCTCCACCTACACACTGTACGAACACATATAGGTAAATCACACAAAACCTACCTACTATCGCCACCACGAAACAACACTGACGCGTTTCGAACTCAATCAGAGCTAGCAGAGGAATCCCACAAAACAGGAATACGATGAATCAGGAACAAATCGTATCTTCGGAACCGGCCTAAGGCAATTCCCTTTTGTAACATGTTTCAGTACCAATTTTTTGTATTAAAATAATTGAATGTCTTTTAACTAGTAACGAAAATAAACCCCTCGGCAAAGTGTTTCCGAGACTTCGTGAAATAAACTTTGAAAATTTACCTCCGCGTCCCCTGACATCTTCAGTGCCAGATATCTAAGATCTAGACAGTAGCTTGGCAGAGCATTGTTAAACGGGCCGAATCCAACTTTTTGATAAACTCAGGAGTTCGTATTTCCCACTTCGTTTACCATGATTGCGACCTTTTTCCAATTTTCTTCGAGTTACATAACTTTTTAGATTGCTCGGTCGGGACCTGCGAGATTTTGACAGATTCCGTCGACATTTCAGTGTTTCGAGTTTGACGTTTTAGATGGGCATAAATTTAAATTATTTGAGTAAAACGTCTTTATTCCACATTGTTGTAATACTACTCAAAGAATCTATGATAATAAATAATAATAAATTGTACTATAGTAATATTAAAACGTGTATGCGTGCATAATGTATGTGAGTTTGCGTATGTGTGCGTAATAATAAAAATTTATTTCAAAATATTTAATTTTATAAGGTATAACGTAATTATATATATTGCTCCAACTCGTGAGACGCAACCATTTGTTTTGTGTAGGGGTTGCAGTTCTAACCTAACTTAACCTACTTTTCTGTCATTATACAGGGTGTCCCGTAAGTAGTACGACAAACTTAAATGGAAGATAGATGGGCTGGTCATCTACCAAATATCAAAAAAATACCTTAGTAAAAATCTCACCGTTTTCGATTATTCTGATTATTTCCCACGCTAATATTTTGAGTCGTGATATTCGGAATTAATTATTCTTTGGATTTATTTTTATTGAAAAATAATCTTGAATAGTTGTGTTATCAGATGCAAAAAACCATTTAAAAAAAAACTATTGCAGTTTTTTTTTATTTTTATTTCAATTAAAATTTAGCCTCTTCTCCTAAATTTTGATCAAGATTTGATTGATCAAGGTGACCACCACCATAAGAATAAATAATAACAGAGTAGAAGGGAATCTCTTTTGACTGCGTCCAAAACGCCGCCATTTATATACCTACTTCTCCCCTCACGTCGTTACACCCCTCTGACGTCCAGGCGTGTTGCTAGGGTTGCTTACTGTTAAATATTACTTACTCTAAAGATAATATCGCTAAAATATAAAGTTATTATTTACTTTGAAATCATTATTTTATTCTAGTTTTACAAAATATGAGATTTATAAATCATTAGTTACAGTCAAGGATTTTAATTGTTAGGCCACTTGCCACTGTTAGTATTTTAGCCGTGTAATGCAAATCAGCATATACCAGTATAAGCAGCTTCACCCGATTTGCATTACACGGCTAAAATGCGAACAGTGGCAAGTGGCCTAACAATTAAAATCCTTGACTGTACGTACCTACATATTATAGGTAGGTACTTCTAAGTAAGAATTTATTACAAGTGCCATACCAAAAGAAGCCATTTAAGGTGATTTGGCACCGTTTTTGAATTTTTTATACACCCAAATACACCACAATAACTTGACGTCATTAATTGTTATTTGTTTCCAATAAAACGAAAGCGCAAACAGTTAATAGCCAAACGCGCGTGCGGCGACGCCGGCCGTGACACCCTGACTGAGTTCTCTCTTAGGGAGTACTCTAATATCGTGACCTTGAGTCCGGCCGGAGCGGGAGTTTCCCTTCTACTCTGTTATTATTTATTCTTATGCCACCACCCAGAAAAGCAGCCTGAAGTCCACCATTTAGGGAATTAATAGTACGGCTTTCTGGTTGCATTTCCTCTTTACATGCTGTGGGTTGCACATTCACCTTCATTTAATTTTAATTAATATGCAAGTATCTACATGCGGTACAGATACTCATTTAATTAAATTCCATAGTAATAAGCCTATCAATAAAACCACGGTGCTATTGTGGCTGCTTAATGAGTAAAATCACGTTGTACAGTCGCAAATGAATTTTCATTTGGCGAAATTATGACTACGGGACTGCGCTAGCATGCAAGTTTGTTTTTACTCCCGACACAAAAAGAAAGGTGTTATAAGTTTGACCACTATGTGTGTGTGTGTCTGTCTGTGGCATTATATTTCTCAAACGAGTTAACCGATTTGGATGCGTTTTTTTTATTTGAAAGCAAGTTTCTCGGCGATGGTACTTAGACATGTTTCATCAAAATTGGTTACCCGTTTCAAAGTTGTCAGCTCTTTTGTTAGAAGCAGAAGAGATCTTAGACGCATAATGGATATTTACTTTATTTTCAAACATAATCTATCTATATTATCTGTGTATGTCTGAATTATATCTGTGTGTGTGTGTTGTATTACTCTCCCGTACACTTATTTCTGTTTGTTCTCCAAATGATTAGATAATATAATAATTATATGTGTGACCGAATTGGGTTGGGGGTTTTTAAATTTTTAATTTATAGTTTTTTTACCGATTTCGACTGCCTGTCCATTGAGCGGAACGAAACAGCGGAGCGGAGCGAGCAGAGTGGAGTTGCGAACTGTGTATGTCCATTAGGACGCGGAGCTAAGCAGTTGTGGACTAGTGATGTAACGAACATTCGCATTCGCGAATATTCGCATGTTTCTTGACATTCGTATTCGCATTCGCAAAATTAATGCGAATATCAACGCTCCAATAAATAACTAAAGTTTAAGAGAATATTCATTGTTACAGAGTTTGCACCTAGCGCTTGGTCAGCATCACACCATTACCAATTTTCATAGACTTTATATGACCGTAACAAAATGGAAGAACCGAAAATGATATGGAAATTTGGGACATTTTTTTTATCCTAGAAACTCAAACTTAGTTTCACACCTATGATTAGCCCTCCATTTTTTAGCTAAGGCTTTAAAAAAGCAACGTTTTTAAACCACTCGACTCAGACTTGATATTTAATTGTGGTGCACAAAGGAGGAGTTTTTCGAAATTCCTACGGGATAAAGAGCTACACAGTTTCTTAGTCTTCCATGGGAACAGTTTAAAATAATATAATTTGAATTTTATACTGTGTATGCCTCGCTCCCAAAGAAAAAGTGGCCGAAAATGCGTTTTGTAAATGTAATATTTCTGTTTATAAAACCCCTACAGTTACTTGTAAAAATTACTAATCTAATCAGATAAAAGGGTCAAGATAAACTAAATACACACAGGCTTATAATTTTGGTAAACAATAAAACAACCCAATAACATCAGCGTTTAATTTAACACCTAGTGCACCCAGGCTTCTTAGTTATCTCCAGCTCTCCCTTAGTGCTCCCTTGCTCGTCGCACTGGTTCGAATCGTTGCACGCTTCATAGTCGATCGCGCATGTATCGCAATTCTTAGGCGTAGTCGGTTCCTCGCAATCTAACTTAGCTTTATGATTGATTGATGATTATTCTTCTGCTCTTTTATTATCCTGACTTTAAAATAGTAACGTGACAGACTGACTGAATTGCAGATGGCGCACGGCTTAAATCACTGGAGTCAGAGACTTGACATTTGATTACAGAGGTGCACTATCTAAGAAGGAATTTTTCGAAATATTCACAAGATAGAAAGTTAACCAGTTTTTTATTTTTCCACGGGAGCTAGGAGAAAAGTCACGGGGTAAACTTAGCTTAAAATAAATAATTTGAAATTTAAAACCTTACGAGTATGCTTTGCTCCCCAAGAAAAAGTGGCAGAAAATGCGTTCTGTAAATGTCATATTTCTTTTCCAAATTCCATGTTAAAAAAATATTACCATTTAGATAAAAGGGTCAAGATAAACTAAATACACACAGGCTTATAATTTTGGTAAACAATAAAACAACCCAATAACATCAGCGTTTAATTTAACACCTGGTGCACCCAGGCTTCTCAGTTATCACCAGCTCTCCCTTAGTGCTCCCTTGCTCGTCGCACTGGTTCGAATCGTTGCACGCTTCATAGTCAATCGCGCACGTATCGCAATCATTCTTAGGCGTAGTCGGTTCCTCACACTCAAACTTTATCTCACACTTAATGTTACA
Organism: Archips xylosteana; assembly: GCA_947563465.1. Lineage (NCBI taxonomy): Eukaryota > Metazoa > Arthropoda > Insecta > Lepidoptera > Tortricidae > Archips > Archips xylosteana. The sequence goes on from OX387369.1 coordinate 5,802,554, forward strand.
CTTCTGCTCTTTTACACCATTGTAGTTTTGACTGCAATCGTCCTGGCATTCGTTCCTGGCTCCACATTTCAAGCTGTTCCTAAGGGATAGGAGACTTCTGTAGACAGGTGATCGGAGGACGGTCTTCTCTCTGTCGTCCTGTTTCTTAGCGTAGTGGTAATTGTAGTTGTAATTGGTTTGGCTTGGGCGGTATGTGTGGCGGTCTTTGCCTTTCGAGTATTTTTGTGGGAATGCGTAGGTTTTTGGGTGTGATTTTTGTACCTGTAAGAAATGGTAGTATTTGAGAGTGCGAAATTGACGATGATCAACTCAGCCTATATACGCCCTACTGTGCACAGGCCTCCTCTCAGAATAAGAGGGCTTGGACCCCACGGCCCGACTACTACTTGCGTCTATTACGCACGCGAGCTTTTTTGGGGAACCACTTCCCACGTGGGTTCAGTGCGGATTGGGAAATTCACGCACACCATTAAATTTCTTTTGAGGAACTGTCTTCTGTGCATTGTGGTGGGACGTATAATGGGCTGGGATTATAATGATGACAATGGATTTTGGTTATAGTCCTCTACGATGAAAGTAAGTCCTGTGCAAAATTTCAAGCTTTTATTCCGGGTTCGATTGCGCGTTGATATGTCAGGCAGTCAGTCAGTGGCTTCTTCTTTTATATTTAACCTTATAAACGTCAAGCCTAGCCAAAACGTAAAGCTATTTTGAACCTTATGTCATTGCGTGAAGTTCACTTTGACGTTGTATTTTGTCACGCACCCGTCGTTGGCATTGAATCTTTTCAATGCGAAATTGCAACCTTAAATCACAATGGCCCAAAACAATCACGATCAAAGGGTGAAGAACAATGTTCAAGTCATGTGTGTATTTGCATGACTGTTTTGATCACACACTTGCTATACACCACAGTATAAATCAGTAACCAATCTACAAACAATGCTCCATGATTCCACGCTAAAACTACGACGAATACATGGCAACACTAGCCAAGTGAACACTGTTTTTGTGACCGTAGTCATTTTAATTCGCTTAAATATAATAAACTTTGCCAAAACTACGCACCAGTGCACTGGAAAGTGAAACAACGGACATATCCTGCGTAATCAACTGCAAGAAGCGGAACATATGGCTGGAATCACTCATTCACAACACTGGTAGGAATTTGATAGAAACCGTTAACAACATATTTAACTTAAACAATTGAATTAACGAATATTTACGCTGTTATTTTAAGAAAACATCACGGTAATTCTATCAGCTGATTGGAGGCTCGAACTAATGCCGAATGACATTGACAGTTGACGAACGTCAGTCCTAAAAATTTCGTTCAAAAACCTGCTATTTAAACCTCCCATACACGATTGGAGTTACGGTGACGGCTGGCAGTGTTGTCACACTCGCACTGCGTTTCGATACTGCTCTGTATGTAATGAGAACGGGTGGACTACTACTTGTTTCTTGATAAATAAAATAAAAACGGGACTTTGATTTTGCTTGCATCCTTTTTGCAAAGAAAATATGGCATCGAAAGCCAAACCGAAACCAGAGGTAAATAAAATCGTATGCGATAAATGCCTTAAAGAAATCAAAACCAACGAGTACCTGCAATGTTCACAATGTTCACACAAATACCATGTCGAGTGTACAACAAATGTAACCTTTAAGAGATTCCAAATAATGAAAAAAGATACCAAAAATTCATGGAAATGCAAAAATTGTCGCCAATCAGATAGTAGACCGGCAAATACACAATTATTACCTGCAACATCAAAAACGGTCACCAGTACAAATGAAAACCTTGTACCTGACGGCTCCCAGGACAATATCACTTTCAGAAAGGTAAAGACAGTCCAGCGGTCCCAATCATTTAAAGATTCTTCTGACTCTGAATTTGAATCTCAGGAATCGCTTTCACATGACGACACTGCACGCAGCCTGCCTAGCATGTCCACAATCGAAGATCCTCAAGTAGCGGAGCTGAAGTCTGAAATAAATTGCCTTTCCATACAATTAACAAGTGCCCACGATGAAATTGCACGGTTAAACGGAGATATTATTGAATTAAAAAAACATCTCAACGACAAAGATAAACAACTCGATTTAATGAAAAAAATCGCAATCGAAAATGGACCTCCCCGAATGACTAGTCGGAAAGCAACTCCACTTAAAATTAATCGAGCTTCACCAGGCGGACGCAGCACGACTGCTCCTACTAAACATAATGATTCACCAAAGCGACCCCAAAGCCTTACTAAAAATCAATCGCCGCAACATTTTTTCACTCCACAATCATCAAATGGAATAGACACACCCCCCAAACAGAAAAGTACTACTCGGAACGATTCGGTCACACCACATCTCCTAATTATTAGCACCAATAATAAATTGAAGATGTTATCTATTGCCGAGGAGGCGCTTCGATCTAACGTCAAACTGTGCCATTACCTATTACCCCATCGTGGAATACGCGAACTTTTTGCGGATATGAAAACTAAAACAAAAGACCTTTTAATGAGGGATTCCTGTGTCATATTTTTGGGTGAAGAGGATTTCAACTCAACAAATAACTACTTTGAGCTGGTGCGTTACATTAGAGAACAACTAAAACAGATAGACTACACGAACATTATTATATGCCTTCCGACTTTTAGATATCACGGAAATAGTTGTGTGTTTAACTCAAGGGTAGAAATTTTTAACAACCTACTTTATTTGGATAATGAATCGCATAGCTATGCCACTCTAATAGACTCAAATGTTACGTTGTCATACTCCAATGAAATGTTTTTAAAAACAAATGGCAAATTAAATAACCGAGGCCTGAGAAACATTTTCGGTCAACTGGAACTGACGCTCGAGATCATTGGGGAATACAACCCACCGGCCCAGGATCGTGATATGCTTGAAATGTACTGCTCAGATCACCAATCACCGCAAAGTAAGTTTTTTCGTGAAGAAAACAAAAGCCACTAAATTGCGTAAATTTGTAGTATTGCATCAAAATATCGCCGGCGTGCTGAATAAAATTGAGGAATTGGAAGTAGCTATTCTGGATTTGGAACACGAGATTAACCTGGCGATTGATGTCATATGTTAAACCGAAACATTTGTTAGAAGGGGAGATGAATCAAATCTCGTCTTAAATAACTATAAACTATGTTCCAGTTACTCTAGAGAAGCACAAAAAAGAGGAGGCTCTTGTATCTTGTGTTGCAAATCATTAGAATGTAATGAACTAGAGATCCCTAATTCACTAGGTCTGGACAGGCATTTTGAAGTCTGTGCAATTAGTATAAAGTGTTATAAAACAATAGTGATATGTGTGTACAGAACTCCAAACTCTAATTTTGACGTTTTTTGTGAGAAACTTGAATTCTTGTTGTCAACTTTAGAAGATAAGTCCTACAAAATTGTTATTTGTGGTGATTTTAACATTGATTTTATAAAACCTAGTCAACGAAAGTCACGCCTCTGTGAGCTTATATCAAGCTACGGCTTGAAGTATCACATATTGCAACCCACTCGATTAAGTACTTGCATCGATAATATCATAAGCAATATACCCGACGTCGTAAGCAGAATACATCACATTCACCTTTCAGACCACGATACTGCCCAGTCCATAGAGACAAGTTACACACGGTATGATCCGAAGTCTAATACGAAACACTATCATGTAATCAGGTACGACTTTAGCCATGAAAACGTAAAAAAATTTGTTAACAGTATTAATAGCCTTTCATTCTCCGAAATTTATGAAACAAATAGCACACAGGAAGCTTTTAATTGTTTCCACGACATCGTCACATTATTTTTCGGACTCTGTTTTCCAAAAGTAAGGGTCAAAATTAGCTATAGAAACAAGAAACCTAGATGGATAACTAAAGGTATTAGGAAAAGCTGCAAAATAAAAAGGACTCTTAGACAAACTTATTATCTCAATAACACTATGGAAAATAGACAAAAGGTAAAATCGTATTCGAAAATTTTAAGAAAGTGTATACATGGCTTGCAAAGGCAATGCAATAAATTGTACATTCTTAACTCTGATAATAAGGGACAAGCCTCATGGAATATTGTTAAGCAAAGGACCGGAAAGATCTCCAACAAGGAAAGTATAGTTGAAATAATTGATCTAAATAAAAATAGTGTGACCAATGGATTTGAATTAGCAAATATTTTCAATAATTTTTTTATTTCAAGCGTATCAGATGTAATTCACAATAAAAATAATACTAGTGTATACAAAAATAAAATAAAATCCATATCGCCTAGCATATTTATTTCACCAACAACTAGAGATGAAATTTACAAAACGATAATGAGTCTGAAGAACAAAAAGTCCACCGGATATGATGACATAACAGTACAATGTTTAAAACAAGTATCATTAGCTATATCAAAACCTCTTTCATATATCGTTAACTTGTCTTTAGAACATGGTGATTTCCCGGAAAAGCTTAAACTCTCTGTCGTAAAGCCGTTGCACAAAAAAGGAATAAAAACTGATATCAGAAACCATAGACCTATTGCTTTGACCCCAGTAACATCAAAAATATTCGAAAAAATAATGTATACCAGATTACTGAGTTTCTTGGATAAGCACAATATTATTATTCCTGATCAATATGGTTTTAGACAAAATAAATCTACCACCTTAGCTAGCTTTACACTTTTGAAATATTTGCTTACGAATATTAATGACAAAAAACCTACTTCATGTATCTTTTTAGATTTAAGTAAAGCATTTGATTTTGTCGATCACAACATACTCTTGCAAAAGTTAGATCAGTATGGCATAAGGGGTGTAGCGAATGATTGGTTGCGGGCCTTTTTATGTAATAGACGACAAGTGACCAGAATAACAAAGATAGATGAACTTAATAATACTTTTAAGAATTATGACTCCCAAATTGAATATAACCACAAAGGAGTTCCCCAGGGAAGTATTTTAGGACCCTTACTGTTTTTAATCTATGTCAATGACCTCACACAAGCAACGAATCAAAAATGTTTGCTATTTGCCGACGACACTACCATAATGTTTCAATGCAATGACCCGACTGTTACTGATAATTATGAACTGACCATAAATAATGCATTAGAAGACATCGTACAATGGTTACATTCGAATAAGCTACAAATAAATACACTAAAAACTAAATTTATGCAATTTTCCACCTACAAAGCCAGAAAAATAAATTTGAACATACAATCTGATGGATATAAAATTGAAGAAGTAGAAAGCGTAAAGTTCTTGGGAATAAATATTGATCAGAACCTTTGTTGGAAGGATCATGTTGAAGCAGTATGTAAGAAACTGCATAAATTTGTCTACGCCCTCAAAACAATAAGAAACGTTTCTTCGGTCGAAACAGCTATAACAGTTTATCATGCATATGTTTGTTCAGTCATTCGATATGGAATTGTGATATGGGGGAATTCATCAGATGTTAACAGAGTGTTCATTGCACAAAAAAAGTGCTTAAGGGCAATATGGGGCCTGCGTCCCACACAGTCCTGTAGACCACTCTTCATTAAACATAAACTGATGACTTTACCCAGCTTCTATATTTATGAGATTAGTAAGTTAGTCAAATCTAACATATCCCTATTTAATCAAAGAGACAACAGAAATAAAAGAACTGTGACTCATTTACCTTTGTCAATGCCTCGCCCGAAATTAACACTGTATAGGCGAAACTGCCATTACATGGCCTATTTGGTGTACAATTCCATTCCAATGCGAATAAGTGCTTTGCCTTTCAACAGTTTCTGTAAGACTTTGCGATCATGGTTAACTGAGCAATGTTTTTACTCAGTAAAAGATTTCTTGCAAACAAAACACACTTAGATTTAAGATTTTGACATTGTAATTCTTTGACATGTACTTAATAATTTATAGTAATAATTTCGCAAACATTATTGGAATTAATTAAATATCGAAAGCTGTTTTTTACTTTTACTATGACTGCATGTTAATATTAAATTTAATGTTAAATAATTTTGGTAACGGTCTGTGTGCCGCTAAACATATCTAAATTGTCAAATATGTAAAAGATACCAAAATTCAAGACATATTATAATATTTGCACACCGGAATCCCGGTAGAATATTTGTACTAAACATAACCTACTAAATAAGTATACCACCTGTTAAGACCATATTCTGCAAATAAACAATCATTTCATTTAAAAAAACTGGATCTTCCGCCGCTCTCCAAGAGTTGGGGATTAATTTTTAAAAACACGCGTACGTGAAAAAAATATTCGTAATTTTGCATTTGTTTCCATAAAAATAATAAATAAATAAATAAATATTAGGGGGACAATCTTACACAAATCGACCTAGTCCCAAACTAAGCAAAGCTTGTACTATGGGTACTAGACGACGATAAACATACTTATATAGATAAATAAATACTTAAATACATAGAAAACATCCATAACTCAGGAACAAATATTTGTGCTCATCACACAAATAAATGCCCTTACCGGGATTTGAACCCAGGACCTCTTGCTTCGTAGGCAGGGTCACTACCAACTAGGCTAAAGCGGTCGTTAAAATATATTAAAATATTTTTAATGATATTTTTTTTTATGATTTATTAAAATATTAAAAAAAAAACCGGCGTGGTGCGTGTCACGCCACGCGTAGTGTAGGGTTCTGCACCAATATTCAAATTAGGTTTTGATCGACTATTACTCGTTAGCTTGTGAAGCCTACTAAACTGTGATAGTTTTCTTTTTTAATTTGTTGTATATATATATACAAAAAATTTTTAGGAAACCCCTATAGTTTTTTGGTGATGTACCACATGTTTTTTTTTCGTCTAACCTATAATAATGGGATATTACTGAATAAATCTTAAAGAAACATTTTAGGTTAGTTTATTAACATCATTTTTGTCAGCAAAATATTTAGCTTTAAAGTGCAATCTTACAAAAATATGAAAAATTCGTAATATATATATATATAAAGTAATATATATATATATATATATATATATTACGAATTTTTCATATTTTTTAAGATTGCACTTTAAAGCTAAATATTTTACTGACAAAAATGATGTTAACAAACTAACCTAAAATGTTTCTAAAAGATTTATTCAGTAATATCCCATTATTATAGGTTAGACGAAAAAAAACATGTGGTTGGTATATCACCAAAAATCTGTAGGGGATTCCTAAAAACTTTTTTTAATGTTTGTTTGTGCCACTTTCCATGTTATTAAAATATCCATGCAAAATTACAGCATCATGGCATTCACAATCTTTAAGCTAAGATGCGAGCGGACAAGCAGACAGATGAACATGGCGAAATATTTTTATTTTTTACATAATAATGCCCCGTGATTGACCACTATCTCACCTGATAAAATAATGCAGATGAGGCCAACTGGTTCAGTTTTAGCCTATTCACTCTAGCCTTGAAGCTCTTTATAACTATACGTCGTTTTTTTTAGCATTACAAATAGGGTAAACAATCTTGATATCCTGTCTTTTTATTAATTATTATTGAAAAACGTTTTAAAAATTAGTAACTATTACTATTACTTACGAAACCAAAAGAGTGTAAATGACCATATTTCCTTTCAAATTGTTACATATTAACCGTGACTTATTTTTCAAAAGCGTGTTTCACTAAAAAGACACGTCAAGATCACCTTCTTTCTAATGCTAAAAAAACGAAGTATAGTTTCGCCTTGTACGGAACCTAAAAAATTGCAGCTGTAGCTTATTTTCTGGACAAAGTTCAATTTACGCGGTACTTAGCAACGATATGTTTTACAGTTTTCAAATGGTATATCGAATCACCTCTTAAACTTGAGTTTTTATGGCCACTTCACGGAAAAAGATAAATTTTAATTTAGTGTAAAGCTCCGTTAAAAAATTCGCTGCTTGTAGATTAGTTACTTGTATACATTGTGCTTTTATCACGGATCACAATATTGATTAGAGCCCCATAATTAGAAGGAAATGGATATCCAGGATCAAAGTGCCTGCTATTGATATGTGTCGTGCCTCGTGAGGGAATAATTAGATGTAAATACCACACACTGTAATATGGGAAACGTCAGTGTGATCAGATAAATTTCAATGAAAATAAATCTCTAAATGGATATTAATTATGTCGCTGGGAAATGGCTAAAACAGAGATTTTAACAAATTTCTAAGGTATATGACATATGACCAAATCACGCAGGATGTTAATCAGTCTAATCTAGGTTTTAACATGACAAAATCCGCCAAAAAATCAACTCGTTTTTCATTACACAAGATTTGTTTAATGATTTGATAAAATCCTTGAAACACGCCAATGAGTTGACACAACGAACTCGCAAAGTCAACTCGTTTTATCGTTTCACTAGATACGTTCAGCCATTTGATCAAATCACGTCAAATGTGGTCTGTTTGACCAAGGATGATATAGACTGGATTGGCAGTCGCCATAGTACGGATCGGCCGCGGTTTTTGTAGTTCGGTTATTAAATCTAGATGGCGCTGAAATACAGCCAGAGGCTTTGAAGGCAAAACAATAAGACTTCAGATGCTTCATATTACTACAAATGTATTATTTTTCAAAAATATTACATAATAATACACTTGCAGTGATATGAAATATCTGTAGTCTATTGTTTTGCCTTCAAAGCCTCTGGCTATATTTCAGCGCCATCTAGATTTAATAATCGAACTACAAAAACCGCGGCCGATCCGTACATGGCGACTGCCAATCCAGTCTATATCATCCTTGGTTTGACGAACCTTGGGGGAGGTCATGTTCAGCAGTGGACGTTTTTCGGTTGAAATGATGATGGAATACAAACCAGGTGTTCCAGCAGGTACCGCAAGGTGTCATCGGCCTCTGCAGAGCTCTCCTGTGCGCTGGTGTAGGTGTAGGCCCTGTCATAAGGGAGGGGAGGGAGGGAGTTCTTGTCAAGCACCAGGATCAGGGGAGTGGCATTCTTCGAGTTCTTTTTAAAGAGGCGGGACAAGAGGGTAGAAGTGTCACGAGAGTAGACGCAGTTGCTCTGGAAAATAAAGATAAAGATATATACAAGATATTTTTATCGGGTCTCATTCTAAATCCCTAACATCGTTTGTCCTAATGTAATGTTTGTCCTAATGATCGTTTGTCCTAACACTTTTTTTCTCGGAAACCGTGAATTTTCAGGAACTTTTTTGTGATTATCCTCTAGAACTCTATAGGTTAGGTTAGGTTTGTTTTATAAAAATCCAGAACAATAAAAAGAGTTAGGACAAACGATCATTAGGACAAACATTACATTAGGACAAATAATCATTAGGGATTTAGATATAGAGCCATTTTTATTACTTGCTGAACACAAAGTAAAACATAGAAAATTTATTAAGTACATAATTAATTGTTATAAAAATTTTAAAATGTACAAATCGGAAAATGAATAATTAAATAAATTTTACGATTTGTACATTTTGAATCGGCAATATCTCTAATATTTCTTTAGGCTGGAATAAAAATAACACAACATTGTTTAAATTAACGATTAACAACAACGTAGCAAATATCACAGTGTGTGCACCTATTAAAAAATTAACCTGTATATGGGTTATACACACCATAAGAAACAAAAGTCTCTCCTGCGGACATAAAATTAGCGACTCCGAGTTGGCAAACTTAAGATTTAAAAAAAGTAAAAAAAAAAGTAAAAAGTTCTTTATTAACAAAAAGGAGAGACAATTTAGAACAATAATAATTCTGCGACACCCAACACTAGGCAGAGCCTGTATCGTGGGAGTCAAAACATACAGGATTAAACTTAAACAAGTGCGGCTTGAAAGAAACGGAGACACTGATGTTGTACAATAATAATAATAATAATAATAATTTATTTATTCATTTATTTATTTACTTACCATAAATTGTATGTTTATACATGCAGATCTTAGTTTAACATGCAGTCAGTAGTGCCTCAATACAATTTTACACATTGGGTGTAGCAATTAATTTAAAATATAGTCAACATTAAAATTATATTTGTTATTACAATCATCTTTGATCAATTATAACTGTAGATCCACAGTCGCGCGCCCGAAAATGTCCGAGCCAAATGAGCGCCACTTTGATAAAAGCGGCCTTCTTTTTCTCAGTACGTTGCGTGAAATTGTCAAGTTTAGCTGTCAAGTGTCAACCGAAATTCGACTGTAATGAAGTAAAGGCTAGGTTCAAATTTCTGTGTAGTTGATGTTTTTAATTATTATGCAAACAAATAAAAAAGTTCGGACATTCTTTGAAGGGGATTTTGTTCGGCAATGTGTATCTTCAGTTATAATTGATCAAAGACAATCATCAACAAAATATGTGCGTATTTCTAAATCAGTTTAATAATGGACTTTTTATATGAGAAATATAAAAATGATATATTATAATGATTATATGATTTAATCTTCTTATATGATTTTTTTTTATAATGGATTTTTTTAAGATTATTTAAATGGGTCGTAAGTTGGCCAGGCGCACACGCTAATGTAGATTTGACTAATAAATATTGGCTATAAACATAACGTTTTTCATGTCCACACGAGAGACGCGAACAAGAAAATGTGCATGGATTATACCTCGTACTGCATTAACTAAGGCATCTAAAACCGTTTTTATTTGTAGGCAAAAACTGGATTATATCGGTTTTCATACAGTAAAAACTCTCTAACAGGGTCTCTATTGTTTCGCATAATTTAACAATTCATAACTTATAATCACATAACTCATAATTCTTCATAATTCATAATGAAAGTTAGTCACAAAATGATTTATTTCTGTAACAGTTTTTTTTTTCGGAATTGTGTTATTATAAAACAAACCTAACCTAACCTACTGCATTCTATAAGATGGCATTTAAAAAGTCCTGAAAAAAATACCGTTTCAGAAATAAATCTCTGTATGACTAACGTTGATTATGTATGACGAATGATGCATTATGATTAATGACTTATTAAATTATACGAAACAAAGGGGGGGGGGGCTAACATCAACCCTTCCACGCCGTAACTTGAAATTTAAATAGTGTTCGCTACCTTGTTTTCTTTATCCACAAAAGATTTAGTTCAAGACAAGATTCAAGAATTTATCGGTCCCTCGGGGGCTATCCGGCTACTGTTTCAGTATGTAACAACGTGTTACTTCATAAAATACTGTAAAAGTCTAAGCTGGAGAATCTTGAAACTCTTGTTAACAGCGATGTGTCTAGAGCTAAAAATAATGACGAAAGGAATAAGTTTTCGCTTTATACATGTTTCGTCTTTGATATAATTTTTTTTAGGCGCTCCCCACACAGATGAGACGTGGGACGGGGACGCCCCTTTAATTAGTTTTCATACTAAATGTATAGAAGTGTCGCGATCCAAAGCAGACGGAACGGCTTCTCTTCTATTACTGCACTTTCAAGAAGAGAATAAATGGAGTTTTTAGATGTTTTTCTCTGGCTTTACTTGCAAAAAATTTCACGCCCCGCCTCTACGGGGCGGAGACGCGGCCTGCGGAAAAACGACGCGGATTTGCGCCTTAGGGTTTCGTAGTTAAAATGAAAAGTTTGTCCTAGGCACAGCTACATGGATTAAGTAAGGGAAAAAGCTGGTGTTGTATCGTATCAGGTCAAAGACATGGTATACAGGGTGTTACATTTAGATCGGTCAGCATGGGAAAGTCTGAAAAAACAAGAGTGTTGTATTGAAAAAAATAGTAGTCATTTCGATCACCTACTAAAATAAATGAAAGGATATGATATTTTAGACATTATGTTTCTAAATAGAAATAGTGTTAGTTTTATTTTTCAAAACGTCCGGGTCGATTCCCGAGCTGCGTACAAGTTTTTTATAAATGTATAAATGCACTTTACCTTGTTATTAAAATCGATGACATGGTTCCTGAGAACAGATCTTCGTACCCTATGTCTAATAGTTTCAGACTATCCCATACTGACCGATCTAAATGTTACACCCTGTTTAGGAGCGATGAATAGAAGATTTCCACAGAAAAGTGTAGCTCTTTAAGCTTGCATGATGATGAAAGTTAAAATAACAAAAAGGAAACCCTTCTTTCACTATGTATGCCTGTTCTTCGCGTGTTAGCTCAGAAATCACAAGAAAAAGTCAAACGTAATTTTGCACATACTCGTAAATATCGAAAAACTCAGAGGTGGGAGCCCGGGCTTGACTACTTTGCTTGAGAGGCCATGATGCCATTAGGCTATCACGGCTTTTTACCGTACACTAAGTTTTCATAAAAAAACTTACGATAGCCAGCAGAATACAAATTGATTTGAACATGTTATCGCTTGTTTCCTGACTTCTTTCTGCTCGGAAATGCTGAATTGAAGTGTTAAAACTAGAGAAAGTAATAAAATCCTAACCAATCAGTTATTAAACATAATCAATCCATGTTTTGTTCTCGTATGAGAATAATCAAAATTAAATTGGTTTTTTATGCAATTTCCGCTCGTGATAAACAGTAACAAATTATAAGTAAGAAATTCTCAATAGAATTATAACAATTGGATCATAAAGATATCATTGTATTTGCCTTATTCTCTAGACAATGCCGAAGATACATTTCCGAAGTTCCGCTGTTGATTTCACGTTCCAACGTACTCTGCTGATATGACACACCATGGTAGCGCTCATGGTGTGTCGTGATAAAAATCGATGTAATTACGTAACACATTTGTCGAAATTACGTCACGTTCCAGTTAAATCAACCGCGAAGCTTAGAGCCCAACTGAAGTACAGTTGTACTCCAAAATGTAGCGTAATTTTGGCCATGTTGCTGGTAAAATTGAAACAGCATTGCAGGCGTAATCACGCTGAAATTTAGTCCCGTAATTTTGACAAAGCATTTGGGATGTACCAAAAAAAATAACCTATAGTTTTAATATTTTTTTTGGAAAGAATAGGATATTTTAAGATACTATTTTCATCGATTTTGAATTTGGTTGAGTATTTAATTTTTTATAATTTTTTTAAGAAATACGTTGGATGACGTCACAGTGAGAGAGCCACGTTCCTATGCCTACAAAAATTCAAGCCGTACGTAACATAATCTGTGGCACTACTGATTTGTCTTGTCACTGTCAATAATACAAGCACGGCTTAGGGTCCTAAATGAACCATGACAAATAGTTTTATTTATTTATCTTCTTTTAGCTTCGATTATTCCTGTTTGTTTAATGGTGTGATAGTAAATAGATATTTTTTACTAAAATCTGATATTTAAATTCTTTCATATTTACTTGTAACGTAGTAATTTAATAATTAAATTTGTAAAAATACATTGCGAGTATTGTATACATTTCGGACTTTATGATAAATGACAACTGTTTAAAGCCAGGTGCACGTCATGTGATTAAAGTTCTGTCTTTGTCACTCTTTGCAATTATAAGCAGAACAGCAACATTTCAAACTGTCAATTTGCTTTAGAGTGTAGACCTGCTTTATATCTGCCTATGTGACGATTCACTGCAGGGGTCAAATGAAGGTCATTACTTAAATTTTCTTTATTTAATTCAGTTTCCATATTTCTGGAATCTGATTTCTGAAAACGATTCACAATGCCTATTTCTCCAAACGGTTTTCGATTTATTATACGTTGTCAAAAATTGGGACATCCCAATTAAAGATCCGTAGGTAAATAGTGTGTGATGAATAAAACAAATATACCTTTTTGAACAGCACAGATAGGAGCAGACACTAGAATAATATACATAGAATAGGCCTCGCACATGAAGATTTCCTTAACATCGATAAAATTTAATCGTTTATTAAAATTATCAAGATGGAACTTATACGCTGCAAATGTATTGTTGTCTTGTTGTAATTTTTTCGTCTATCCGATAAAGAAATCATCGTGGAATTGATGGTGAAAAGGTTTTATCTTGGTAGCGATTCAGTTTCCTCGACTGTTTGTAAGTACAGGACCACTAAATAAAAGTCTCTTGCTTGGGCATCACATACAAGTGGGGTGCCCGCGATTTTTAACTTGCAACGAAGTAATTACAGGTTTCTATGAACTGAATCGTGATAAATTCATGTTTAACAACCGTCTAAGTTTTTGCTAAAATTTGTAATCTATTTACATTATACCGAGGCCGTTAGGAATTCGGTTTTCCTCTAATAAATACTCATTTTCTCCGAACAGCGCGTGCACCTTATCTTCGTTTAACTTTCAACTTTGTAACAATGAACAATTGCTTAGTACGAGGTGTGTTTAGAAGATACTCTTCTGACACAACAACAAACAAGTCTTCAGCAAAATTTTCTTAGTGTGGGTTACATCAAGTTACTATACCCAATGTCGCAATAGGCATAAAATCCTTTTCATTTGACAGCTGGTGTGACATTGGCTATAGTCGAGAAATCCTTTTCATTTGACAGCTGGTGTGACATTGGCTATAGTCGAGAAATCCTTTTCATTTGACAGCTGGTGTGACATTGGCTATAGTCATAAAATCCTTTTCATTTGACAGCTGGTGTGACATTGGCTATAGTTATCTATAAATAAATCATGTCTTTTTTTGATTTCGTTAACTTTAAGAGGATATTCAAAGGTCAAATGAAGTTAATTTCTCTGATATTATACTAGTGTCCTAACTGTTATTGTTAAAAATGGGTCATGTACAGCGTAAAAAAAAAGTTGTCTCTCATAAAATTAGCGACTAAGAGTCAGCAAACAGTTTCATTTTATTTATTTTATTTTATTTATTTGGGGCATCAACAGCAATACAATACATTATAATGAGACTTAAGTACTAGACAAAAAGCCAATAACAGATGTCCACAGGCATACAGTTAAGCGAAACATACTTTATACTAACACAGATACAACAAGTTTACAAATCAAGCTATCAAGCTAAAATATATATAAGTACATAGATATATATATATATATATATATATATATATATATATATATATATATATATATATATATATATATATATATATATATTTTTTTTCATTTTCGGGATTTTAATATTCGGAAATTCATTTTTCGGGGTATGATAGGTAACCCAGTGGCGTAGCGTAGGGGGGGGGCGATGGGGGCGACCCACCCGCCCCGGGCGGCACGTTCAGGGGGCGGCAAATATTTTGTAACTATTTGGACAATTCCATATTGTAGTTTTTTTAAATTGGCTAAGTAAAACTTTTCGAAGTAGGCAGGTATCAAGAGGGCGGCAAAATTTTCTTCCGCCCCGGGTGGCTGACACCCACGCTACGCCACTGAGGTAACCCATTATAATACATACCCCTGTAAACTTTGCAAGTCGGAGTACAAAATTAAATGTATAGTATTTGAGAAATACTGTTATCTAATAGCTTTGCCTTGTTCTTATTTATCCGCCATGGTCATGGAAAATTTCCTAAAGAAAGATTGCCCACGCTTCTGTAATAAACTTTGAGTTACTTTCATAAAAACCTTGAGGGAACTTGGTGGCTTTTATAATGCGGGAAAGTATATCGGGGCAGGGACAGACTCAACTTTGCATGCTATTTGTAAGACAAAATCTTAGAAGGCCAGTAAAGAGAGCGCTGAATTCGCTGTTAGAAACATAGGTAGGCTTAGGTTATGTCACACGGCGGCCACGACGTATAAAATACGCGTTCTTGAATCTACATAAGCACGACGACGTCTGTACACGCGTACTCCTACATAAATCACGCGCGCACCCGACTGGATTCCGGCGGTTCCGGCAATCTGCGCCTTGAGGGGTGGGGTAACTCGAATCGGTGCGGGGCGGAGCGTGGCCATTCTATACGTTAGTACTATTAGGGTTCCGTAGTCAACTAAGAACCCTTATAGTTTCGCCATGTCTGTCTGTCTGTCTGTCCGTCCGCGGCTAAGCTCAGAGACTGTTATTACTAAAAAGCTGTAATTTGGCATGAATATACATATCAGTTATGCCAACAAAGTAGTAAAATAAAAAATAAAAAAATATTTTTTTTTGGTTACCTCCCATAGAAGTAAAGTGGGGGTGATTTTTTTTTCTCGACTAACCCTATAGTGTGGGATATCGTTGGATAGGTCTTGTAAAAGCATTGGGGGGTTGCTAACATGATTTTTGTATTCAGTGATCTGTTTGCGAAATATTCAACTTTAAAGTGAAAATTTTCATTAAAATCGGCCGTCCCCCCCTCTAAAATCTAAACTGTTGGGAGGAAAAATTTGAAAAAAATCGGAATGGTAGTAAATATATTAAATTTACTAGGAAAATTATAGCAGTTAAGATTGCTTGGGAATTATTTGTAGTTTAAGAGTAAATAGTAGCCTAAGGTATTAAACATACCGTCACTACTTTATTAAACTAACTAAATATTACTTGATTTTTTCGCAATGGCTACGGAACCCTATCTTGGGCGTGTCCGACACGCTCTTGGCCGGTTTTTTTTATATATTCTGTAGTTATGTTAAGTTTGCATCGGCATTCGGCCTGAAGGGACAAAAGCATACAGAAAAGGACCTGCGCGTGAGCGGAGCTCTGTCGACACTGTTTCTGTGTCAATTCAAATTGGGAAAAATCGCTACTGTGAAAATAAGCTTCAGAAAAAAACTATAGTGAGAAAAAAAGCGTGTGGGAAAAAATGCGCCTGGGAATTTTGCTACGCGGAACAAACAAGTTTGGGGAACTGTAGCCTTATTGTCTAACGTTTCTGACGCTTGCCGTCGCAATCACTATTTCTTTCTGTCAAACGGTGTAAAATGATGACAGAAAGAGATGGTGAAAGCGAAGGCAAGCGTCAGAAACGTTAGACAATAAGGCTACTGATCTAGTTACTCAAAAATATTTGCTCTAATACCATTATCCAGGGAGAAAACAGGGGACTACGTTTGTATGGAGAAATAGTACGCATCGTGTACTCTTAAAACGGACATGTACCTTTGCTTTATGACACTATTAACTTAAGTGGATGCACTTCGCAGTTTAATAGCTGATTTTACGGGTGTCCAAAATACATAAAATGCAAGGGGTTCGTCTCCACGTCGAACCACCTGCCAGGACATTATATTGCCAGGTTATAGGTAAGACCATAATAAACCTTTATGGATTATAATTATTATAAACATGTACAGGACATGTAATTGGTATGTTCTATTTTGGCGACAGCATCAGGGGCTGAATTCTGGAACGGCGCAACACGGTTTGCGAGTGGTAATTCAATCGTTTGCGAGAGGATAGGGATGCACCGGACGGCGGCGTTTCGAGGGAGTTTTAGGTTTGCGGCGTCTAAGTGCTGGAATGACATCCCCCCTCCCATCCTAAGTGTGACTAGCAGGTACACCTTTGGGCGAAAGCTTAAAGGCTATTTGTTGTCATTGCAAAAACCTTAATTTCCTCTCCTTTCCTGCACTATTTCACAAAACTTCTTTGATTTTTACTGTCTCGGTTATTTCATTTTTCATTTTAGTTCCGCGCAGGGTTGTATACTTGGCAAGTGAGATATACTAATTATGTTCAAGAAATTTTGTTATTATTATTTGCTTTTACAATTTACAAATTATTTATTTACGCATGTAGTCTTATGTATGTAGCTATTAGTGTGCAGTTTATTTATTTATCTATCTAAACAGCGATCCGGGTGTCACCAACGGTACTGGCTGAAAATCAGCGTTGGGGTGTTTTAAACGCCTCAGCATTATGCAGAGCCAGTGTCCGATTTGCAACCGCAATGACACATTCTATCTTTAGCTTTAGTGTTGCCTTATGTTTTGTAAAATATTGATGATGTGTCTTGTGATGTTGTAAATAAATCACGGCCCAAGCCTTCTCATTCTCAGAATGAGAAGGCTTGGGCCGTAGTTCTCACGCGAGCTAGCGCGCATTGGGAACTTCACAGACACCGCTGAATTTCTTCGCAGGTGTGTGCGGGCTTCGTCACGCTGCTTTCCTTTACCGTAAAGCTTATGGTAAATTCTAAATGTAATTTCGCACGTGAATTCCGTAGAACTCAGGCTACGTGCACTCGGAGTAATTTTTCACGTATACCATATACGAGAATTTACGAATGTACGTGCGGTTTTGAGAGGGGCGAGCACAGGCAAGAACCCACGACCCTCTCCTTGAGAGGCCTTCGATCAAACCACTAGGCACCACGGCTTCCGATTACTTCATCATCATCATCATTTCAGCCGAAAGACGTCCACTATTGAACATAGGCCTCCCCCAAGGCTCCGAAAACAGATCGGTCCCGTGGCATCCGCATCTAACGCGATCCCCCAACCTTAATCAGGTCGTCGCTCCATCTTGTTGGAGGCCTGCCTAGACTGCGTCTTCTGGTCCGTGGACACCACTCGAAGCTCGAAGAATCGCCAGACTCAAGTGGCATTGGGCAGGGCACATCGCTCGTAGAACTGATGGCCGATGGGGCAGAAATGTTCTCGAGTGGCGTCCACCGACCGGAAGACGCAGTGTAGGCCAGATAAATATCTGACGGAGAGAGAGAGAGAGAGAGATGGAGCCATCTTGTTGGAGGCCTACCTGCACTGCGTCTTCCGGTTCGTGGACGCCACTTGAGAACCTATTGTTGTCAAATAAAAGCTTATAACAAACGGTAATCATCCCATACGTCTCACCACAGAGCACAGACCTCTTCTCAGAATAAGAGGGCTTGGTCCGTAGTTTCCATGCCTTACACCGCGTATTTTAGTCTTTTCTACGATTTCGCATCGTAAATTAGCGCCTCATATTCTGTTAAATTTCAAATTTCGCAGTAAATTATTAGGCAATTACGTTGCGAAGCATTTAATTTTCTCCAAGCGACATGGTTGCGAGGCATTCCTGGTAAATACCTCAATAATGTGCTTTGGTATGCCTTTGAGCTTATATAAAAGGGTGCCATTGATTTCTACTCAGTGTAAGCATTCTTGGGTGTTTATGTGTAGTTATAATAATCTATCTTCTAATATATAAAAATCTCGTCTAATATATAAAAATCTCGTGTCACGGTGTTTGTTACCGAACTCCTCCGAAACGGCTCGACCGATTTTTATGAACCTTTCTTCTCTGTATTCGGTAGGTCTGAGAATAGGTCGTAGGCTACTATTCTTCGCGGACGGAGTCGCGAGCAACAGCTAGTGTGCAAGTATTTTAAATAGGCAACAATTTTTTGGATTATCATCCTCTTTGGCTGTCGGTGGCTGATTGGCGCTAAGCCCATGCCATGCACCGCGGCAAAAAAGAAAGGAGCTGTCAGGGCGGCACTTCTTAAATTTTCGGCGGACGTATATTATATTGTGAATTGTGCTGTGTAAATAAAAAACATTGTAAATAATGTTATCTAGTACTAATGATAAATAACGGACATTATTTGGTGTAATACGTAATAGCAAGTGGCGGTGCGGACTTTGCGGCTCTACGGACGGGCTAAGCGAGCGCTTATCGAAGTCGGCTTCCTTGAGGTTTGTGGTTCATAAATTGTTGTTTAGTTTTAATGCTGCATAGAAACGAATAACCACGGCCTTGGTGACAGTCACTATATATCGAAGGTTTTAATGAACAGCTAGTTTTATATAATTTATTGAATCAGGCGTTACTTTGCGGAGGTCCATATTAATGAAAGTAATTGTTTTAGTTCAGCTAGTTTTATATAAAATACAAGAAAATGGCCCCGAGGCCCTGAATGGGGCACCCTGAGAGGACGGGCTACGAAATGATCTGAAACAAGTCAAGCTAAACTCGATTAAAGATGTGAGTTATTCGTGTATTTCACTATGACCACGGATTGGTTCCAAACATGTTCCAACGTGACGTGTTTAAGAACCTACATTATTTTGATATATATGCCCCTGTGAAGAAAACAGTTAAGTATATACAACAGTAAGTAAATAGAATGAAAAAGCCATGGTGGCCTAGCGGTTTGACCTATCGCCTCACAAGCAGAGGATCGTGGGTACAAATCCCGGCTCGCACCTTTGAGTTTTTCGGAATTTGCGTGCGAAATTACATTTGAAATTTACCATGAGCTTTACGGTGAAGGAAAACATCATGAAGAAACGAGGAAACTTGCACACACCTAAAAAGAAATTAAATGGTGTGTGTGAAGTTCTCAATCCGCACTGGGCCCGTGTGGGAACTACGGCCCAAGCCCTCTCATTCTGAGCGGATGAGAATGATATAGAACCGGAAAAAACGTGAAAATAAGACAAAAATCGACAAGTATAATTTCTGAAATGTTTAAGTTCGTTTATTTAATTCAAAAGATCAACCAGGACGGCGGCATGGTCTTCCCCCATTTTTGTTTCTTATAACAATTATTATCTTCTTTTATTCCACACTTAGGCTCCTCTACGGGTTCGTCGCAGGCGTTTTCCTTGTCGAATTTCTGCTGGCAGACCATAACGCAGCTGAATTTCTTGGGTTTCGGGCAGCTCCTGGCACAACTCTGCATTCTTCTGCACCTGGGGACCAGGGCAGCCCGAAGGGCTTGCTTCGTTTCCTTCAGCCTTGCTGCTTCTCCTGAGCTGAGGTCATCTTCGGGACGTGACTGTAAAATAATCACAATAATCATCATCAAATCTATATCTATTCTATCTATCTATCTTCTATACATATAATAAATCTGTAACAAGTCGGTGTCTGTACATTGAAGATATTTGAGAAAAACTGTCACTAGGGCTATTTACTAGCGCAATAGAACCCAAAACAATGTTTTTTAGAATTATTGTCCGTTTGTCTGTTTGTCTGTGCGTTTGTGCGCGCTAATCTCAGAAACGGCTTAACCTAGAAGGATGCGGTGTTCACTGATATGTTGGTATTTTCTTGGATTAACATTTAAAGTTTGTTTCATTTGAATCGGTTGACAAATAAGAAAGATAAGATACTTTCAGTATTAGATAGCCCATTTATCGAGGAAGGCTATAGGCTATACATCATCACGCTGGGAGTACGGTGGTGAATGTGAACGCGGGTGTGCGGGGGAGGGGGGGGGGGGGGTTGGGTGGGGTTGGGGGGTAATTTTTTTGATATCGAGGAACTAAGGAGAGCCATAATTGATGAATAAGCAAATTGGATAAAAAAATAAGCTGCCCAAATTACTAATTCCACGCGGACGGAGTCGCGGGCAAAAGCTAGTTACTACATAAATGTGAAAGTTTTCGTGTGCATTTTTAGGGTTGCGTACCCAAAGCGTGCCAACGGGGCTCTATTACTGAGACTCCGTTGTCTGTCTGTCCGTCTGTTCCAGGGGTCTATCTCTTGAAGCGTAATACATGAAATTCTCACCGATTATGCATTACTATGGGCGCTATAACAAACAATACTAAAAATACAATAAAATTAAAAATCAAAGGATGACGAAAAATACCACATACGCAAATTGACACATGCAAAATGACCGCGGTCACACGGCGGACACGACGTACAAAATACGCGTTCTTGAATCTACATAAGCACGACGACGTCTGTACACGCGTACGCCTACATACATCGCGCGCGCACTCTTCTGGATTCGGGCGGTGTCCGGCAATCTGCGCCTTGAGGGGTGGGGTAACTCGAATCGGTGCGGGGCGGAGCGTGTCCTTTCTGTACGTTAGTACTATTATATATTCTGTGCCGCGGTGTAAATTGTATATTATGACAAATGTACAGTATACATTATATTCCCTATTCCAATCGACACAAAACTGTATTGACGGAGCTCCGCTGTCGCGAAGCTCCTACTTCTGCATGCTTTGGGCCCTTGGCAAACTGACATAACCTAGATCTACTACGATTGATCAATAGCCGTGGTGGCCTAGTGGTTTGACCTATGGCCTCTCAAGCAGAGGGTCGTGGGTTCCAATTCCTGCTCGCGCAGTTTTTCGAAATTTATGTGCGAAAGTACATTATAAATTTACCATAAGCTTTACGGTGAAGGAAAGCATCGTGAGGAAACCTATGAAGAAATTTAATGGTGTGTGTGAAGTTCCCAATCCGCACTGGGCCCGCGCGGGAACTTCGGCCCAAGCCCTCTCATTCTGAGAGGAGGCCTGTGCCCTGCAGTGGGACGTATATAAATTGGGATGAAAATGATGAAAAATACCGACGCCATCCCACGACCATCTCTACTCTCTCCACACGCTGGCCCATCATAGTAGACCATCGCGACAGCCCATCGTGTAGTGCCATCATTACATGATGATAAACATGATCGAACTTACTCTTAAATGGTTGTACAGTTGATAAGTCTCTTCATCGTCTGCTTCATCAGCTCTCTCATCAGATTCAGACTGACTGTCATCAGATTGATCTAAAGTCGGCCCTCTGGTGTCAACGATGACGATGATAGGGTTGTTGTAGGAGGACCTTGGGCTCAGCAGATGGCGTAGGAGGTGTGAAGAGCTGTGCGTGTGCCTTGCGCGAACGTTCTGGAACAAGACACAGGTAAAACTAGATGTTTATGATAAGGAGAAACGAAAGAAAGTAAGGTAGAAAATGCATTTAATGAACTGAAACAATTACTTTGCTCACCCGCAATAAATAAATAATTTAAAATGCATTTTATTCACGACAATCTAAAATACAGACAAGGAATTTTTCCAACCCATCTAAGTTTGAATATCGTACACCGTAAGAGCTAGCTACGATGTTCCTTTGACGTGTTGTGAACTGAAACAATTGGGATGTACCAAAAAAAATAACCTATAGTTTTTTTATTTTTTTTGGAAAGAATAGAATATTTTAAGATACCATTTTCATCGATTTTTAATTTGGTTGAGTATTTAATTTTTTATAATTTTTTTAAGAAATACATTGGATGACGTCACAGTGAGAGAGCCACGTTCCATTGCCTACAAAAATTCAAGCCGTACATTACATAATCTGTGGCACTACTGATTTGTCTTGTCACTGTCAATAATACAAGCACGGCTTAGGGTCCTAAATGAACCATGACAAATAGTTTTATTTATTTATCTTCTTTTAGCTTCGATTATTCCTGTTTGTTTAATAGATATTTTTTGCTAATATCTGATATTTAAATTCTTTCATATTTACTTGTAACGTAGTAATTTAATAATTAAATTTGTAAAAATACATTGCGAGTATTGTATACATTTCGGACTTTATGATAAATGACAACTGTTTAAAGCCAGGTGCGCATCATGTGATTAAAGTTCTGTCTTTGTCACTCTTTGCTATTATAAGCAGGACAGCAACATTTCAAACTGTCAATTTGCTTTAGAGTGTAGACCCGCTTTGTATCTGCCTATGTGACGATTCACTGCAGGGGTCAAATGAAGGTCATTACTTAAATTTTCTTTATTTAATTCAGTTTATCATATTTCTGGAATCTGATTTCTGATAGCGATTCACAAAGCCTATTTCTCCAAACGGTTTTCGATTTATTATACGTTGTCAAAAATTGGGACATCCCAATTTACTTTGCTCACCCGCGACCTACCTGCCTACCCTACCGTACGCTACATGCAAAAGCAAAACAGTAAAGTAATGTAATTGTTTCAGTTCATTGATAGGTATGGACCTCCGCAAAGTAACGCCTGATTCATTAAATTATTTGACGTGTCGTATTTGACATTATGACCTCAATGCATTGCGAACGTGTAACGACATTTTTACGAAATGGGTAGGGAATTAAATTCCTTGACTTGCGTAGTAACGCAATACATTTTGTTCGCAAGAAAAAAAATAATGAGCGTGTCATACTATTTAATACAGGCAGTACTTTATAGTAAAAAATAAATAGAGTGTAGGCTGTTAAAAAAACACTTACAGTTAAAATTAAAACAATAGCGAATACGCTTACTAACGACACCATCTCGTATAAATAATTTGCAATGAATAAAAAATATTTAACTGAGTTTTGCGACGCTTCGTTAGAGCAGAACTGCCGGAAATTAACGATAACATTTTTAATTTTCGTCAAATGTAAACCGAACCAATTTGTTTTTGAGGTTCTCAAAGTATTTATGACAGCAGATGGGAGCTCGTATTTACTCGCTGTGACAAGTACAAATCACGTTAATCAAGAGAAATGTTTAGCCGTGTGTGCTTTTGGGTTGAGAAAGAAAGCAAACAAGCAATAAAATGAAGTGTCAAAGTGGGCTACAAGCAACTCCAGTTATAAGTGCTTCGGGATAGTAGTTCATAATAAAAAATATTTTCGTAACTGTCGATGGTTTTAGTTTTACATACATAGTAATACAATCACACCTCCTTCCATACAATGGAGGCAGAGACTACCTATTTGTTTTCACTTTCTACGATCCCGACATACATTGATGGGATCGAGATTTATACATGTCTTTAATCTATTAGGTTTGGCAGTCGAATTGAAATTTCGTGATTTTTTTCTAAATTGACAATGGAATTTCCAAATCTCCTTTCTTGGTGTTCTGTTCATTTATGTTGTATAAAGAACAACAGTACAAATTTTCATGTCACTAGACCTAGCGCTTAAGATCTTAGGACAGGGATCTTGATGCCATTAAAAAAAAAAATTATGACACGGCTTCAGTAAAAAAAACGCTTTATTTTAGCCCTGAAAACCAGATTAATTTTCGACTAACTGCAAAATTTGATTTTTTGTTGCTTGAAAACAAATAAATAGTTAGTTGATTGAGTTGGTGAAGAAGATAGTGACTACACACTTAAGTTGCTATTGCCATTCAAATTCTATGGGAGAATTTTGTTTTGGTGGTATCAACATCATCCCTATTATACTCCCTAAGTCAAAATATCAAGACAGAAGATAAGACGAGCGCAGATTTTTCGGGAATTCCCACGGGGTTTTAGTAAAATAATGGTTCGTGCGAGCGAAGGTTTAAACTACGCACAAAATCCCTGAGCTACAAAATCTCAAACAAATAATTACAACGGGAAATGTGAAATGATTTGGGAATTCGATGCAAACAATCGGAATTAACATTAATACGTTTATTCGTATTTTTGCATTTAAAGTCGGGCGGGCGTGCTAAATCACTTTACACGGTGGGCTGCGTGGCATGAGCTACGAAGAGTCCCGTAATGGACACCGAATATGAGGTTAATGTTCGGTCTATTTTTGCCGAAATTACGTGACTGAATTTCGGCGTAATGACGCCTGAAATGCTAATTTAATTGCTTACTAGCAACACATTTGAAAAAGAGAAGGAGGAGGGAGGGGGAGGGAGAGAGAAAAAAGAGAGAGAGAGATTAACACCATATTCAATACACAGGTAAAAAATACTTTTGGAAGAAAAATAAAAACAAATAAAAAAGCAAAATGAATAAGTAATATAAATTGGGCCTCACTCAGCGTAATAGAAATAATAACATTATAAATTTTTTATAGCTCGACAAGTTTGTGCGTGCGTAGCAGAACCCTGTTGTAGTCAGTTTTGCCGCACTTAAAAAATAGCAGAGGCTTCTTGCGACAGAGTTCTACCACTACACTACACTACATGATTATGATATAGGTAGTGTCAATTTGTGAATAACCTCTCCACAATACCATTTGGAACTGCACGGCAGTGATTCACAAAAGGACAGTCAAGCATGTTTGATATCATTCATAGTACTCTATTGATGCTTACACTTACACCGGCAGTAAGGTAAATGTACCAATGCTCGACACCTCAACGCCCAGTAGATGACACTCTTACCTCTCTCACTAAGACATAAGATTGAAGGTGCCATGTATTGGGTCAGTGTAGAGAACAGGGATGTTTACCTTACATTAATCTTTCATCTTATATTTATCAAAAACACTGTTTACCACAGGAGTAATGTTTCAAATTCACGGAATTCTGGACATGTTTGTCTTCACCATGCGTATAACAGATCATTTTATCAGGACAAATTACCATATAACTCTAAAAGACAGCTAATTAGTCGCTAAAACACCTAAACATCAATCAAATCAATTCCAACTCCCTTTAATTTCCCACAGTAAAACAAAAACCAAACCGTTCAAACTAGAGCTTAACATTCGAAACCGAAGGGTGCGTTATCTCCATCAGATATCGAGGATCAAACGAACCTCTCTCATAGATATAAAGAGCCTTATCGGTCATCAAGGCCCTCAGAGGCCCTTCCGAGGAATTGGAAGAATAGGCGTTTGTGGAGCTTGAGCTGGGAAAATTATAACTCTTGGGGCTATTTTTAGAAGCTATTCTAAAAATTATCAATGCGAATTTGTGTTCGGTGCGCGTTCTTGCTGAATCAGTTAAGTGAATACTCAGTTTCCTTAATTAAACGTAGTAAAAACGTGCAGAGAAACAACGTAAATACATACAAAATGAATAGAATAGACAGCTGTCCGAGAATGAAAGATGGAATAATGATCTACTCACACATTAGGTATAACGTGTACTGTTTGTTAACCTGGATAACCACATAATTATGTCACATTGACTTTGTTTGTAGTAGCGACAAAATATGCAGCGTTTTCGTTCAAAATGATGATTCAGAGATGTATAGGCAGGACTCTGATCAGCAGCTGGGACACTTCAGGAGCTTGTTGTAGTTATTTTATGAGGCCGAAAAAGAAAAGAAAAAATCATAACTTGGTTTTGCTATTATCTGATATAAAGTAGACAAGGATCGAGTTCCAAAAAACTCTTAAAATCAGGGTCCATTTATTCTTAACTCCAAGCGTGAATCAATACACTTGTGAGTGGTGTCCCATAAAAGCAGGTTTTCTGTGTAATTCGTACATAAATAACCACGGATGGACGCCCAACCTAAATAAATAAGCGATAAACATCTGAGAGGCAATCCGGGGATTTAACTTGTATTGGGGATCTATAAGCGACGGGACATCATTTTACGGAGGCTTTGGTTCGGGTACTTTAGTGTTTCCCATATTGAAATAAAGAATAAAAATCGTGGTAGCCTGGTGGTTTGACCTGACTCTGAAGCAGAGGGTCGTGGGTTCTGATCACCTTTGAGTTTTCATGTTGCGAAATTTTGAGACGGTAGAGCCAAAAGTTACGCTTTTTAAGTGTTACTAATAAATTTCATATCAATAATGCCGTATGTATAATCTCACTAATCCGGCACTTCAATAGACCGATACGTCATATAATTCGGCAACCTCCGCCCACGCCTCCCTCGCCCCTCTATACGCCTATGCGCTACGTCACCGCGTCATCATCTAGCAGTCTAACCTCAAAACTTATCACGTGTAAGTGCGTACGTACATATTCACCTGTTTTTTTGAAGTTAGTATAGCGTGTAGTTAAAAATATGAAATGTTTATTATGATTTTTCTCTATAATCCAGTACCTAATCCGAACATTCCAATAATCCGGCACCCTCTGGTTTTGAATAGTGCCGGATTAGTGAGATTATACTTTGCTTCTCGATATTGTACTAAATATGTTTTTTCTCAAACATGCTTTGAAATGTATGCGTTAATGTCACGAAATGAAGCCATGAACTTTGTTGTTTATGGCTCCCTACATTACTTCTTGGCCTAGGCCATAAAAGTAAGTATGAAAAACCATTATTGTCCGCTGCTGTAACTTTTTATATTTTAGATTTGACAAAGGAAAAATTACATACAGCCAACTTACGACGTTAAAAAAAATCTATCTTCTTTTATTTCTATAAAACGGCCTAAACTACTGGTGATGGATGGATGGATGTATGGATGTATGGATGTATGGATGGATGTATGGATGTATGGATGGATGTATGGATGTATGGATGTACGGATGGATGTATGGATGTATGGATGGATGTATGGATGGATGGATGTATGGATGGATGGATGTATGGATGTATGGATGGATGTATGGATAGATGGATGTATGGATGGATTTATAGATGTATGGATGGATGTATGGATGGATGGAAGGATGGATGGATGGATGTATGGATGGATGTATGGATGGATGGATGTATAGATGGATGGATGTATGGGTGGATGTATGGGTGGATGTATGGATGGATGTATGGATGGATGTATGGATGGATGGATGGATGGACGGATGGATGGATGGATGATGATGATGATGATGATGATGATGATGATGATGATGCATGTTTGAGAAAAGCTCTATTATACAATCCTCGGCCGGAAGAGGGATTGCTGGACTCGTTTTATCCGGCCTCGTCTACGACTCGGCCGTATACCCCAAATCTCGTCCATCAATCCCTTACTTCACGGCCTCTGCAGTAATGTACTATTATCAATTTAAATTTCATAACCATAGGAATGGGTCCTACATATTTTTTTCGTCTCATAAAAGATTAATTGATTTCTTACGCTGTGTTTGACCCGAATAGGATACACACAATAGAAGTAGTAGTTATTAAAAAATACATTCTCTTAACCCTTTGAGGGTACACGAACTTTTAATATAATTTTAAATTAAATCTGTGAGACTCAGACATGATGAAATTAACTTTTTGAGTGAATTCAACATTCTTGAAAGTAACTATAGACGCAATCTTAACTTAGTTTAAGTTTACTATAGTCCAGGGGCTTCCAAACTGTGCGTCGAGACGCCCCTGCTGCGCTCGTAGACAATCATAACTTGATCCATTTGCTCCAAGATAATGTACGGAGTCAGGTGTCTTTACGTTGGCCAATGTTAATGTCAAACCACGACTGATGTCATGACACTTGACTCGGTACAAGCTTAGCTTATGTTTGTATGTAAGCCTGTTAAGGTCAATTAATAAGCCTTTCTGTATTTCCTATTAAGTAGTGAACATGTCGTTCTTGTGTCTGACTAGTCAGACATGAAAGACATTGTGCCAAAATTTGTCAGAAACATGCACACGTTTACTAACCTTTTTGCTGACTGTAGTCTTTATTCATTGTAAGTAGAGCTTGTCTAATTTAAAATAACGCGCCAAATTGCAAGATTAGAGACCCGTTTAAACTCGTCACTATTACAAGTTGTTCGATCGAGAGAGAGAAAGAGAGAAAGAGAGAGAGAGAGAGAGAGAGAGAGAGAGAGATAAATATTTAATTTACGGCCCCAAAAGTACTACCACCACCAAAATTTCTAATTATATTTCAAAAGTTATTTATAACATAAATAGTAGGTAGTAAGTACCATAGTGGTGATGGCACCCAGAGTCATCGAAAAAAGGGGAAACTTTGTAATTAAAACAAAATCTTGTGCAAAAGACTGGGAACCCCTGGTGCAGTCTTTGAAGACCTAAGTGTCAAAGCGACGTCATTATGCAAGGTCGCACCACGCCGATCATTGCTGGAGCCAGATTTGATTGCGCTCGCGTAGAGAGAGAGAGAGAGAGAGAGAGAGAGAGAGAGATAGAGAGAGAGAGAGAATCAGACGGGGGAGAGAGGGAGAGAGAGTAAAATATTAATTTACGGCCCCAAAAGTACCACCACCAAAATTTCAAATTAAATTCAAAAGTTATAGGTAGTATCATAAGGTGATGACGACACTATAAAGTCGCCGAAAAAGGGGATACTTTGTAAGTAAAACAAAACCTTGTGCAAAAGATTGGGAACCCCTGCTGCAGTCTTTAAAGACCAAAGTATCAAAGCGACATCATTATTCAAGGTCGCACCACGCCGATCATTGCTGGAGCTAGATTTGATTTGATTTGAAGTTATAGGTAGGTCATAATGGTGAAGACACCAAAAGTCTCCGAAAAAGGGGAAATTTTGTACTTAAGTAAAACAAAATCTTGTGCAAAAGATTGGGAACCCCTAGTGCAGTCTTTAAAGACCGAAGTGAGTCAGCCAGATTTGATTGCGCTCGCGTAGAGAGAGAGAGAGAGAGAGAGACGGGGGAGAGAGGGAGGGAGAGTAAAATGTTTTATTTACGGCCCCAAAAGTACCACCACTAAAATTTCAAATTAAATTTAAAAGTTATAGGTAGTATCATAATGGTGACGACACTAAAAAGTCACCGAAAAAAGGGGAAACTTTGTAAGTAAAACAAAATCTTGTGCAAAAGATTGGGAACCCCTGGTGCAGTCTTTAAAGACCGAAGTGTCAAAGCGACGTCATTATGCAAGGTCGCACCACGCCGATTATTGCCGGAGCCAGATTTGATTGCGCTCAAGTAGAGAGAGAGAGAGAGAGAGAGAGAGAGAGAGAGAGAGAGAGAGGGAGGGAGAGTAAAATGTTTTATTTACGGCCCCAAAAGTACCACCACTAAAATTTCAAATTAAATTTAAAAGTTATAGGTAGTATCATAATGGTGACGACACTAAAAAGTCACCGAAAAAAAGGGAAACTTTGTAAGTAAAACAAAATCTTGTGCAAAAGATTGGGAACCCCTGGTGCAGTCTTTAAAGACCGAAGTGTCAAAGCGACGTCATTATGCAAGGTCGCACCACGCCGATCATTGCCGGAGCCAGATTTAATTGCGGCCCGTTCCATGCAACAGTGCGCGAGTGCTTAATTGAATACATTAACTTACCATGAAAACATTATTTCGTTATTGTGATAAATTAACGCGCGAAAATGACAGCACAAAAGTATTGCGTGGCTTAATTTAAATGAATGCATAATCGTTATTACGTACGGGCAATGTTTTGTGAATTTTAAAGGTAAGCACTAAAGGGCGGACAGTGGATGCAATATACGTCAAAGTCATGTCAAACGATATACAAAAGCATAAGATGGATAAGACTTTTATTAAATTTTGAGCAATATTTATCTATATATTTTTATTAAAAATATATCAGAACTTACAAAATATCTCTATCCTCCATAGAACAAAATGTGATTATTGATAAATTACTGGCCACTTGTAAATTATCTGATCTTGAGACTATTAAGTGTTTATATCTATTACGTCTTGACTTGTCAATTACATTGACGTTTTCACTTGCGAGTTCATGCGTTTCCTTTAATATTTATATTAAAAATAATTATGGCAAATTAAATCACAATTCGTAAATGGATAGATAATAAGCCGGATCTAATTTATGATAATTCAAATGGCTCGATCTTTTACACAAAGTGCCAAGTGAATTTATCTGCAAAGCGTAAAAGTGTGAATAACAGACACGTATAATCTGGTGTCCATCGCAGTCAGGAATCCTGCACAAAAACTACGAAAAAAAATCAAGAAGATTTTAATATTGATCTGATAAACTTTCTAGTTTTGTGTAATATTCCGTGGAAACGGGTCAACAGTGCCGCATTTCGTCAGTTTTTTGCTAAATATATTTGTTGCCAGTGTATAGTCACCTTAACTCGTTGACATAGAGTCGAAAAGTGACGAACCATATCTTACCCCGACTATACATCGTACATTTTGCCAAAAGATACTATTTTGCGTAAGAAATATTTAAATAAAGTTTTCAACCGTAAAATAAAGGAAATTCATGAAAATATTATGATCATTTACTACAACAAACAATAAAATTATTTCACTATTTTGCAACCATGTTCTCTTCTTTAAACCAATTGTAGTCATATCCATATTAAGTATATCGTTTGACATGACTTTGACGTATATTGCATCCACTGTCCGCCCTTTAGTAAGCACGTATTAATTTGTGTGATTCCGTTCTATGTGTATATAGCGACATCTAGCGCCATCTATTTATATATTTATTTAGGTTTGGGTGGTAGTTCAAAGAAGAAAGAGAAGGAAAGAAGAATCGCCAGACTCAAGTGGCAGTGGGCAGGGCACATCGCTCGTAGAACTGATGGCCGATGGGGCAAAAAGGTTCTTGAGTGGCGTCCAGGGACTGGAAGACGCAGTGTCATATTCATATTGAATGAATGAAAGAAGTTTATTTCACACACAAAACAAAACACATAAAATTACAAAAGAAAGAAGAAAAAAAACATTAAAATGTGTGTTAAAAAGGTCCCGCCTCAGCATAAATGCGGACTCCTGAGGTGGAGCCAGCGCTGGTCTTCCGGCGGGACCCTTTTGTATCATATTATTCATATTCATTTATTCATTGTCAAGTCATGCACATTATAATAAAGATGTTGTCATTAGTTTAAGTCAGTTCATGACACCCTGTAAGGGCACACAATAGTAATTAACAACTAAAATAAAATCTAGGACCACATAATGTAAAAAAAAATATTGATATAAATAAGTAAACAATCATAGCAAAAACAAGCAAAATAATATAAAAATAGCAATAAAAATCAAACAAAGATATCAACAAATAAGATTCGAGATTTAAAAATAAAGACAAGTATTAAACACATTTCAGTTAAAAAATTCATTTTTCTTAATTCATATCTTCAATCACAATTTACCTAACCAAAGTTATAAAATACAGTATTAGTAATATACATTAAAATAATCATAACAAGTAAAAATATTCAATTAAAATGTCTAGAATTTATCATTAAAATAATCATTTACACTGTAGTAACATTTAGAAATTAACAAATCTTTAACCAAATTTACAAATTTTTTATCACATGTTTCTGTCCTGATTATATTGGGTAACTTATTAAATATTTTTATAGCCATGACATAAGTACTACTTGAGTGCATTTTCATTTTAGACACTGGGAGCATAAGTCTATCTTTGTGTCGTAGCAAGTGTGATGTGGGAAGTTCTTCTCTCTTTCTGAATAGGGCAGAAGAGTTTCTGGTAAATTTACACAGTTCCAATATATAAATACAAGGTAAAGTAAGAATTTTGTGGCTTTTAAAATGTGGCTTGCAAGAATCAGTATTATCTATATTTGCTATTATTCTAATTAATTTTTTCTGAGGTAGGCCTTCAACAAGATGGAGCGACGACCTGATTAAGATCAAGGGAACGTGTTGGATGCGTATGGCACAGGACCGCTCTATTTGGTGAACCTTGGAGAAGGCCTATGTTTAGCAGTGAAAGTCTTTCGTCTGAAATGATGATGATGATGGAGAGGAATCAGATGGTAAGTAAGTAAGTAAACATAAAATGTTCAGGTTACAAGGTTTACAGGAACAGTAGCTTTGTTTATGGAATTTAATTTATGTCGGCGATATTTGCTCCCTAGAGCATAAAGCCGTCCAAAGTTCTAAGTGACGTTATGTACTGTTAATAACTGTTTTCTTCGTCGATGCGCAATTTACAATTTAGATATCGGAGAGGCTACTGCAAAAACTTTCAACATGTTTGTACTCGTAGTAAGGTAAACGTACCAATGCTCGACACCTCAACGCCCAGTAGATGACACCCATCTGTCACCTCTCTTACTATGACATAAGATTGAAGGTGCCATGTATTGGGTCAGTGTCGAGCACGGGGACGTTTACTTTATCGTGATATTTGGTTGAAACTTAAAGAACATCCATTTTATAACTTCCCTATAATATGTTCAGAAGCGATTAGCAAATGGCCTATAACTAAGAAACCTGTATTTGTGGCTGCATCATAAAATGTTTACATTAAAGTATCGAAATCAATATTTTAATCACATTCAAATTTCGAACATCTTCTTGTACAAAAGAATCATATTTGATTGTGATTATCGAATTAGTCGAATGTGAAATCCTTTTTCCTTATACATTTTTTGAATCTCGAATATTAAAATTGATTAGAAAATCGCTAAGGAAAATTGGAATCGACTCAAGTCGATTTTTAATTTCAACTCGATACCTCCATGCTTTCTTGAGATAAAAGATCTTGACAGACGGACGGACGGACAGACGGACAGCAAAGTTATCTTATGAGGGTTCCATTTTTCCTTTTGAGGTACAGTACCCTTAAAAAGAAGAAGAAAAAATTTTTCAAAAATATTTACCTACAAAAAATATCAAATTGTAAAAAAAAGCCTATAAATAATAGGCTAGTTTCCTAAAAAAATCTAATAAGTTCGTCATTTAAATTATCAAAAAATATTGGACACGTATTTTTTCTTTTGTCAATTGAACAAAAAATGACGGAGATATTGTATGTTGAAGTTCCGCGTGACGTCACGATTCGCTACACTTTTTAGCGAACCGTGACGTCACGAGCCCCCACTCCCGAACTTTGTCGCGCTTTATCTTTGTCGTTTTTTGTTCAATTGACAAAAGAAAAAAAAAGTGTTCAATATTTTTTGATAATTTAAATGTCGGACTAATTGTAATAGTGTTTTTTTTACCCAGGACACTACCCTATTGCCGTGCCCTTGTAGGGTGTCATATGTATACAGCTAGATTTTAACTTTGACATGATTGCAGACATGTACGTATATACCTTGCCCTTATGAAAATAGCAGAAAAATCATAGTACAAAGATTAAACGCAACTGTCATCACAGCTTGTTCGTATATTACATTTGTTAAAGCAAAGATATTTGAAGGTCAAATAACCTACAACCCTCCAATATAAACCGAACAACACAGCTGGCCCATAATTCGTAAGGAGTTGCGAAGTATAGTTCTATCGCAATTACGCGCCAGTGACAAAGTGTGTGCGACAACGATGCGTGGTGGCTGTGATAGCGGGCATAGTTTTCAAAACATGAATAGCTTTATTTTCAATACTAGACGAAAAAAAACCGGACAAGAGCGTGTCGGACACGCCCAAGATAGGGTTCCGTAGCAGGTACGAAAAAATCTTTGTATACTTTATTATTATTAATGCGGTTGTTTTGGTCCCAACTCCCACCGCGCGCAGAATTTCAACGTCAGCGGTACAGCGCCATCTATCGGCGAATTGGGTAACTACCTAATCTAATGTGGAGTCTACTAGCTTAGTATTGTATGTTGATGGTTTTTCAGATGTAATTCTTTGTTATATGAACCGATTTCAATTTAATTTTTTTTTATTTGAAAGAATATACTATTAGCGTGATCTTATAGGCACTTAAAGAAAAAAAATGCTTGTAATGGCGGTTAAAGTACAATCTTAATTCAGAAATATTTTTTTACAAAAACTTAAAAACTGCTCAACTGATTAAGTTGAAAATAATTTTCTTAGAAAGTTTTTATTGAGTTTAACTTACGTGATTTTTTTCATATTTTTTAGACTTGCTGTTCAAAAGTTACAGGTGGGGGGGACACATTATTTTGAACTTTCGGAGTGAATATCTCCGAAAATATTCACTTTATCAAAAAATGGTTTTTGTAAAAACCTATTTATTTTCAAATACCTATCCAATGGTACCCCACACTATAGAGTTGGTCGAGAAAAAAAAATCACCCCCACTTTACGTCTATGGGAGGTACCCTAAAAAATTTTTTTTTTGTTTTTTTTTTTATATAATCACTTTGTCGGCGTTACTGATATATATATTCATGCCAAATAACAGCTTTCTACTACTAACAGTCTCTGAGCTTAGCCGCGGACGGACAGACATACAGACAGACGGACAGACATGGCGAAACTATAAGGGTTCCTAGTTGACTACGGAACTCTAAAAACCGCCTCTATAATCCGCGTTCCCATGGGAATTCCGAGAAAATAGTTACCCTATGTCACTCGCGGAACCGAGACGAATCTAATGACACCTCATACCTCAAAATCCATTGAGCCGTTTAGGCTGCAGGGCGTGCCAAAGATTGATGCATACATACATAAATACATACGCTCGAAAAACATAACCCTCCTTCGACAGTCGGGTGGAAAGAAACAGAGGCGCCGTTTCCGAAAAGAGTCTACCTAGCTTAGCAGTTTTAATTGGCATGGCAAGTACACGCAACGAATAAGATTTGTTATTAATAGTCTTACTTAAATAGTCATATTAATAACTGGCCGGCTTGTATTTTTTTATATGATAGGGGGAAAATGAGCAGGCGAGTCACCTGGTGGAAAGCAATCACCGCCTTGATTGTATCATAAATTACAAGGCATAAAACTCAACTTTACGTTTTTGAAGTGAAACTTCTAATGCGACTTCCAACAAGCGTTGCGTTAAAATAAAAAGGTACAGAAATAAATCTACATACAAAGTGCGCTCGAGCAACGCACACATAGACACTGTTCACAGACACGATATCTCGGATCAGTTCGGATCAGTCCGAGCGCGATTGCCATCCGCGTGAGGCGCGCGCTGTGGTCGCGCGTCAGTGGAATTTTTCGAGGCGCGCGCTGTGGTCGCGCGTACTTATTTATTTTGTGTCGCGCGTATGTGGAATTTTTCGAGTGCAATAATGGAGCAACAAAAAAAGGTTATTATAGGTAACTGTTCAGTGGACGGTTGTTTAAATTCAACCCTAAACGGTGAATGGTCGTTTTTTAAGCTACCAGTGGTTTCAGAGAGGTAAGTTTATCTGCTTGTATTTCGATGGTTCATTTTTTTTTATTTTTTTTTTTTTTTTTTTATTTTCCAAATTTAAAACAATAATATTTTACAATTAAGTAGCATCGTTAAACCTGAATCAGGTTTGTCTCGATGCTTCGTTCCGCCTCATACAATTTCCACAAATATTTAATAAAAAATAAAACAATAAACTAAAATAAAAAACAGTTAACATATTTAACTCACTTATGCTACACACTAGATTTAGATTTACCCTCTTAACAAATATAAACACTACCCAAATAACAAGCACGAGATAAGCAAAACAGGCAAAAAAACAACCGGTATTCTGCTTCGCGCGCCCCGGTCATGTACAGGTTGCTCCAGTAACACAATGCACTTTTTATGCATTATTATTATACACTATTAATATAAAAGTATATATGCGTATTCTTTATATGTACATAACTTTATAAAAATAGAACCCTAAGCACCCGCCATTCTCAAAAATACTCGAAATCACTAATATATTTATTTTGAGTTCTGTACAAGTTGACTTAGAAATTCTTTTTTAAAAACACTAGCTAAATTTTCTGGGGTTATTTTATCTTTGCATTCCTTAGGAAGTTTATTCACTAAATTCGGGATTATATATTCGGAAGTTCTTTTGCCATAGTAGTTGTTACATTTTGGTATACTTAACATATTATTCATGACATTTCTCGTAATCTTAGAATGAGATACTACTTTTTGAATTTCGGTTCTATGGTACTGTTCCTTTAAAATTTGATATTTAAATTTAACGTGAATGGGCAAAATGTTACAAAATATAAAGAGGTCTTGATCACTTGTTAACTTAGCTTTGACTTTGTGGGGAATAATTAGTTTTAATAATCTAATTTGGATTCTATAAACCTGATCAAGGTATGATTTAAAAGTGCGGCCGTAGCTGCTAAGACCATAAGATATTATGCTTTCTGCTAGTGCAGTATACATATCTAGTCTTATTTTATATGGTATTCTATTCCGTAGAATGTACAGTCTTGCCATGACTGCTCGTAACTTTGTGCAAACTGAATCGATATGGCAGCCCCAATTGAAGTTACAGTCTATTATAAGCCCGAGATATTTATGATTGTCAACTTGTTCTAAAGGCAGACATTTACAGTTAACGGAGCTTCCATCAGAGTGCATGCATTGGTGGTCATGCCCTATAACCCTTACTGGACTGACAGATCTAGATTGACAAGAATGGATATGTAGAAGTTTGGTCTTCCCTGCGTTCAAGACAAGCCCCGCATCGTGCGACCACTGACAGACTAGATCAAACTCATGTTGCAGCTCACTTTCTGCGACTTTTAGTTCTCTGTGTGCGGCAACGATACAAGTATCATCGGCAAATTGATAGATGCTACAGTTTTTGACACAGTTGTTCATGTCATTGACATAAGATAAATAGTGGAGGGGACCAAGCACCGATCCCTGTGCTGTACCCTCGGTTACTTTAACTTCATTGCTACATGCCGCACCCACTTTAACATGGTAAGATCTGTTTTCTAAATAACTCTTGCACCAACGCAAAGCCTGCCCCCGAACACCAGAATCGTCTAGTTTTTCGATAAGCGTGTCATGCCGCAGCGTATCAAAAGCTTTGCTAAAATCTATGAAAATAACTAAAACGTTTTTTATCATCAAGATGCTTATTTATTTCATCCGTAAACCTAGATAATAGTAGAGTGGTGCTTTTTTTTGGCTGAAAACCATATTGATTATGTGAGAGTACGTCATGGTTATAGTAATAATTGTGAATCTGGTTACTTACAAATTTTTCAGCTATTTTATCTACAATCGGAAGCATTGTAATAGGCCTGTAATCCGAAACATTTTTCCTATCACCGCCTTTGTATATTGGCCGCACGAGACCAACTTTGAGCTCATCAGGAAATATCCCGGTGGATATGCTACGATTTATAAGGTGGGCTATAGCCGCAGATATTTTATCTGCTATATACTTCAGATCGGCTGCTCGAATACCATCAATCCCAGGGGCTTTTTTGCTTTTTGTATTTGTGATTATTCTGTGTATTTCCTTAGGAGTTGCCTTTTTAAATAGCATTGACCTATCAACTGGTTTTCTGTACATACTTTCGTTAATTAGTTTTATTTTACAATTGGGGATAATTTTTTGTACGTTATTTTTAAAATTAGATGCAAAAAGATCAGCAATATCTTTTAACGTTAACGTAACGTATTTTAACGTTACATAGAATAGTTAGGTAGATAGGTAAGCACCTCGCCCCGATTCCCAAAGTAATAATAGTTTCCTATTTTGAATCAGTATAAATAAACGTTACCTTACAAAAAATGTGGTAAGGTACTTATACCTAACTACATTTTTGTAAGGTAAATTCATGCCACTAATATTACGTAAGTTGAAAACATGTTTTTTTGTTTGTATAGATATTGTGTTGTTTTTAGTGTCATTAGATAGGTTTAGGTCTAAAACCGATAGGACAATGGAAATTGTATAACTAGGATAATCCGTTTAGAAGTTATTAGGGATTTTCGATAGTGAAAATTGACAAACGCTAAATTTTGTAGGTAGGTATTTTAATTATTATTATTTTATATTTCCATTCTTCCCGTTTGAATATCAACAATAAATCAAACAACTAGAAACGAGTGCCACTTTCACGATAAGTTTTATGTGCATATGCCATAATTGACAACCCTAGAGCGACCGCCGAGCGTAGGTATGAAAAGTGAAGTAACATACACTTGATTGACTTCTGTACCTTTTTATTTTGTGACGCAACGCAACGCAAGTTAACGTTTACGAGACGTTCGTATTGTATATATACTAACGAATGTTAAAAACTTCGTCAGTGCGATCCAGAACAGTTGCGTGGTTAAGTATGAAAACTTGTAAAAATCAAAACTATTTTAATGGTAGATCGTAGAATAAAGTATTTTAAACGTATTTAGTAAAAAAAAGTATTGAATATCTTTGAGAATTACGAAAAATGAAGAAAAATTATTGAAAATAACGTGCGCACGAGGAGCATCGCCATCTAGCGACGAGTTATGTAACTTGTTTCGCTAGCGCTGTAGTTGGTTGCTTGCTAGCCGCAAATGTATGAGATTTGATAAAAGCGCCATCTAGTGATTAATTTAAACACATAGATGCATAAGTAAATTTAGTTCTTTATGTTATTGCAATAAGGTTCATATTGATGCATAAGTGCCTTTTTCATTTCCACATTACGAAGTTTCACTTCTTCCGCGCGGAGGAGCTGCACGCACCCGGGTTTTTTTTTGAGATACCTCCTTTACGCGTAGCACGGCAGTATGCCCGCTAGCACTGAGCACCCACACCATGTATTTGTTAAGGCGGAAGCCTGAAACTGTGAACAGCAAGGGTAACTTCGTTTATGAATGAACCTCGGGAGCAGCTTCCTCGCCTTAACTATACGGAGATGATGGCCTTTGAAAAGTTTACCTAACTATCAATACGAGTGTGTTCGCGGAATATATCCGTTGTATTGTTGATCGAAAATATATCATTTATTGTTTCAGGCGTTATGTAGCGACTACTAGCGCCATCTAGTCATCACATAAGGAACTAACTACTACAATCCTACATCACGCTATCGAAGTTTCTCAACTCGGCTGCATAAATACAACTTCCAACTTTCATCCATTGGACTTCGGTCTCCAGGCATGACATCTGTCTGGAGAGAGATCTCTCTATTGCAGCTATCCCCAAATTGGTGACCCACGACATTGGACAAAATCGCAACCTTCAGACACACAAGACGATGACGCAGTCTCACAGCAAGCCATACTCACCGCACTGTGCACCACTAGCATGTATCTATTATCTGCCTGGTGTCTACAGTTCGCAAATCCTCCTCCCACTACTTCCACTTGCCAAATCAACCAACGCTCGCCCGCCAATAAGGTTCCGAGCAATCATGCAACAGGCGTGCATCCACAAGTAGCAGAGGAACAACAATGCGCGCCGACGAGGCTCTGAGCGACTGGCCCTTGCAAGCGCCCACATGACGCACAGACTGCACTCCACTGCAATTCGTATTGATCTCCGGTCTAAAAGGGAGGCTGATGTAGCGACTACTAGGGTATTCCCTTGACTTGTCTAAACTTTTTTTGCCTAATTTCACTTTGTCTACCAACTTTTACTATAATGAATAGTTTGTCTAAAGTCAGTTTGTATAATTTCATTATATATAATTTTTATTTTGTCGAATTTTCATTTTTACTAAATGATCATTTGCATAACTCTTGTTTTGTCGAGATATTATTTTATCGAAAACTCACTTTGTCGATTCTTATTTTAACTAATCATCATATAGCCGAATAACGTTTTAACTAACATCATTTGCATGTGTCTTGTTTTGTCTAATATTCTTTTATCGAAAACTCACTTTGTCGATTCTTATTTTAACTAATCATCTTATAGCCGAATAACGATTTAACTTACATCATTTTCATAAGCCTTGTTTTGTCTAATATTATTTTATCGAAAACTCACTTTGTCGATTCTTATTTTAACTAATCATCATATAAAACGTTGTTCATGAGAATGAGACACTTCACTTCTATGCGCTGCGCTACGCTCCCGCATTAGCCTTTGAACCTAACCATGCCGAGTCGCTTCCGCTCCGACAGGTCTTGATCGCTCGCTTCGCTTGCTTGCTGGCTTCAATCGTTATCATTGGAGTCAGCGAGCGAGCAAAGTGAGCGAGCAAGACCTATCTGGGCGGAAGCGACTCGGTATGGTTAGGTTCAAAGGCTAATGCGGGAGCGTAGCGTAGCGCAGCTCCCGCATTAGCCTTTGGTGTTAGTTATTTTTTTTATGACCACCCGGAAAATCATTATCATCAAAATTAGTTTATTTTTGAACTATAACTTCTATAGGCACGCTTGACTTTGGGACCGCGCACAGCGCGGGATGTACATTTTTCCTTATTTCTTAGTTCACAACACCAATAATACTTATTTTTGGCATCCCGATCATCTACGCTCCCGCTAGCATTATACCAAATAAGTTTATACAAAATGAAATTATGCAAAATGTACGTTAGGTAAAATACAATTATGTCAGTCAAACATTATACGAAATAAGTTTATACAAAATGAAATTATGCAACATGTACGTTAGGCAAAATATAGTTATGTCAGTTAAACATTATACGAAATAAGTTTATACAAAATGAAAATTATGCAACATGTACGTTAGGCAAAATATAATTATGTCAGTCAAACATTATACGAAATAAGTTTATACAAAATGAAAATTAGGTCATTTAAAATTAGATGAAACAAAATTATATAAAGTAAGTTGTATGTAAAATGACTTTCACTTAAATGAAAATTAGGTAAAATGAAACATTAGGTTAAGTAATATTAGTTTATCTAAAATTAGGCAAACTGATAATAGGCAAACAGTTGTTAGGCAAAACAAGGTACAACCGACTACTAGCGCCTTCTAGTCATCACATAAGGAACTAACTACTACAATCCTACATCAAGCTATCGAAGTTTCTCAACACGGCTGCATAAATACAACTTCCAACTTTCATCCATTGGACTTCGGTCCCCAGGCATAACATCTGTCTGGAGAGAGATCTCTCTATTGCAGCTATCCCCAAACGTTACTTTGCAGAGGTCCTATTAATGAACTGAAACAATTTCTTTGCTCACCCGCGACCTTACGATAGTTACGTTAATGTAAGAAATGTGTGTTCATGCAGTTCCTCCATCTCCACACTACGAACACACACAAATCACACAAACCCGATCATCACCAGCACCAAACTACACTGACGCGTTTCGAACTCAACCAGAGCTCATCTTCAGAGTTGGTACCACAACCGTACGCTATAATACTACCAAATGTTAGACTGAAACATTTAACATTTGAGCTCTGGTTGAGTTCGAAACGCGTCAGTGTAGTTTGGTGCTGGTGATGATCGGGTTTGTGTGATTTGTGTGTGTTCGTACAGTGTGGAGGTGGAGGAACTGCATGAACACGCATTTCTTACATAAACGTAACTATCGTAAGGTCGCGGGCGAGCAAAGTAATTGTTCGAGTTCGAAGATATATCATATTTAATCCTATGCTCATCATCATTGTCATCTCATGAAGAAAAAGTTGTTTCACCCTTATAAGCCGGGATCATATAGGGAACGTGCACATAGACGGTGCTGCCAACTGGTGCCATCAATTTGACTGTTTTACCCTGATAAGTTTCTTTTACTGTCCGCATAGTGTCTCTTCTGTCGCATTAGTGCTGCCGCCTATAGTTACTGCCGTCAAGGGTGATTCTGTCGCATTAGTGCTGCCGCCTATAGTTTCTGCACGTTCCCTATAAGGGTGAATCGACTTTTTATGGTCACCCATTGTTATGGTTACACAAATTTTGTCTCTTGGACAACCTCAGCATTTTGTATGAAACAATATGAAGATACTTGGACAACTGGGGACAGAGTAAACAACATGAAATAGTTGATTCACCCTTTAACGTCCCACTGTAGAGCAGAGGCCTGTTCTCAGAATAAAAGGATTTGGGACGTAGTTCCCACGCGAATCCAGTGCGGATTGGGAACTTCGCGCACACCATAGAATTTCTTCGCAGTTACCTATGTCCAGGTTTCCGCACGATGTTTGCCTTAACCGCGAAGCAAATGGTAAATTTGTATCGTAAAAATTGTGAAAAACTCAGAGATGCAAGCCCGGGCTCAAACCCGCGACCCTCTGCTTGAGAGACCATGGTTCAAACCACTAGGCCACTGCGGCTTATTCGCACCTTTCGCATCTATATTTAGTAGGATTATGTCAGACCCATGTGCCTTTCTAGAACTAAACCCCTTAATCTAGTTTATTGCACATGCAACGAAGAAAATACACCCCAACGCACTATTACGGAATCCCTCAGGTGCATTAAAGCGATGCAGCCGTGTGTCTTGCTGGTGGAGACATTATTCATGCGAGCTCATAATTTCAGCCTCACTTAGGCTGCGTATCCACCGGAGCTGTGCGAGGATGCGTAGCGAAAGATGTGTTTGTCATGAACCAATAGAAACACTTCGTTTACCTATCCTTGCTCAGCTCAGCGGAGCGAGGTTTTTGTACATACAAAACAAAAGAAGGGAAAGATGTGTGCGAGGAATGTGTTGCGAGGGATGTGTTGCTAGGCGGCG
The DNA here is from genome assembly GCA_947563465.1 of Archips xylosteana. Classification (NCBI taxonomy): domain Eukaryota; kingdom Metazoa; phylum Arthropoda; class Insecta; order Lepidoptera; family Tortricidae; genus Archips; species Archips xylosteana. The sequence continues at coordinate 5,845,857 of OX387369.1, forward strand.
TTGCTCCGCTCCCGCCTCACCGCACCCCGCCCGCTTATTTGAAAAGAGCCCGCTACACATTTTCGCTACGCATCCTAGGCTGCGTTTCCACCAGAGATGTGCGAGGTAGCTAAGCGGTGCGAGGCTGTGTAAAGAGGATGTGTAACGGTGTGAATGTTTCCACCAAAGATGTGCGAGGTAGCTGAGCGGTGCGAGGCTGTGTAACGAGGATGTGTAACGGTGTGAATGTTTCCACCAATGATGTGCGAAGTAGCTGAGCGGTGCGAGGATGCGTAGCGAGGATGTGTAACGGTGTGAATGTTTCCACCAAAGATGTGCGAGGTAGCTGAGCGGTGCGAGGCTGTGTAACGAGGATGTGTAACGGTGTGAATGTTTCCACCAAAGATGTGCGAGGTAGCTGAGCGGTGCGAGGCTGTGTAACGAGGATGTGTAACGGTGTGAATGTTTCCACCAAAGATGTGCGAGGTAGCTGAGCGGTGCGAGGCTGTGTAACGAGGATGTGTGTGTAACGGTGTGAATGTTTGCACCAATGATGTGCGAAGTAGCTGAGCGGTGCGAGGATGCGTAGCGAGGATGTGTAACGGTGTGAATGTTTCCACCAAAGATGTGCGAGGTAGCTAAGCGGTGCGAGGCTGTGTATCGAGGATGTGTAACGGTGTGAATGTTTCCACCAATGATGTGCGAGGTAGCTGAGTGGTGCGAGGATGCGTAGCGAGGATGTGTAGCGGGCTGTGGTGTTGCAGATCGACCATCGGCCATCAGTTCTACGAGCGATGTGCTCTGCCCACTGCCACTTGAGTCTGGCGAGCTTTGATTAGGGAGGCCTCCAACAAGATGGAGCGATGACCTGGTTAAGGTTGCGACATAGCGTTGGATGCGGATGGCACGGGACCGATCTGTTTGGCGAGCCTTGGGGAGGCCTATGTTCAGCAGTGAACGTCTTTCGGATGAAATGATGATGATGATGATGATTTTTCTGGCACGAACGACATGTGGTTAGTGTTTGACTTTTGGACTGGGGCGTATATAAGGTGGGATGGTGACGTTGCTAAATTAGGTACGGCGAACTACACTTATTAACTCAGTACCTAATCTAAAAATAACTCCAATAAGTCTCAAATACATTAAAATAAAATAAAGATTTACTCAATTTACATTAGAAATAACAAACTTTGTAGAATTCGCTCATCGCAATTTTAAAGGTCAAATGACGTTCTATTTAAAAGAAATTAGCTCGTATTTCAAAATCGATTGCTTACGTAAATACGTAATTGAACCTTACGTGTTCTGTGTCAAGGTTTAGTTCAGTTTGCGCATCGGATTGAGATACAAGCTTTATTCAAAGTACCTAATAACGATAAGCAACTCCCACGCAAAGTTTATGATCAATGAATTCTATAAATTTCTTCTTTCTGTCTTTCTTTCTTTCTAAAAATACAAATGTTTGTTCACGAATCTTGGGTGTTTTATCTAATCTAGGTATCTATCTAATCTAAACCTTTAAAGGAGCAATTGTTGTATATTCTTATATACATAATATAATCAGAATCTCAGAAACGGCTCCAACGATTTCGATGAAATTTGGTATGTGGGGGTTTTCGGGGATGAATAATTAATCTAGCTTGGTCTTATCTCTGGGAAAACGCTTGGTACTTACCGATTTTCAGCCCGAGCGGAGCTCGGTTTCCCAGGTACTATGTATTTAAGTATGTATATATCTATACAAGTATGTTTATTCGTTGCCTATTAGGTAACTCGGTCAGAATCGGTGAATATTTCAAAAGATAGAGTTAAAAAAGCTGAAAAAAAAAACAAGTTTCTTGTATGACGACCCCCTTTAATTTTATTTTTTAGGATTTGTTTTATAGCGGACACAGAACTACATATAGTATAAATCTTCCCAGGTGAATTTTTCGCTTCGAGCCATTACATTAAATTTGAACCTTAATACTATGACGATACCGTTTGTTTTGAAAGATAAGGGCTCGAAGCGAAAAATTCACCTGAAAAGATTTATACTATATAGGTATACCTATTCTGTGAAAATTTCAACTTTCTAACTGTCACGGTAGTAGTGGAAGAGCCATGTTGTAGCTAGCCGCTGCATTACGAATGGGCCGGCTCGTCCGGGGCAGTACCACCCTCTCACAGAAAACCGGCGTGAAGCAGCAGTAATACTGCTTGCGTTTCGTACGGTCAGTGAGAGTGCCGGGGGCCCAATACCTCACCCCTTCCCTCTCCCCCTCCCTCTCCCCCTCCCTCTCCCTCTTCCCCTATTCCCTCTCCTTAAGGGCCGACAACGCACTGGCATCGCGTAAAGCGCTGCAGGTGTCTATGGACAGTGGTGATCATTTAACATCAGGTGACCCACTAGTCCGTTTGTCTGGCCTTTCTAACATTAAAAAAAAAAAAAAAAAACGGTTCATGAGATACAGCCTGGGTGGCAGACAGACAGACAGACGGACCCTGTTTTTACCCTGTGGGTACGGAACCCTAAAAATCACTGGTCCTAGTCGGGATTCGAACCCGGTTAAATGCGACAGTAATAAAATGCCGTAATATATGATAATAAGGCCCATTTACTCATATCTCAAAATAACACACAAAGTCAAAAGAACAGAAAGCCGTTTACGTTTTGTTTTCACCCACAACAGATAGACCACTTTGATCGATTGATTTGAATAAAATTCCGAAAACTCCGAAATTCCAAAAGACCAAGAATACCGTGGTTAGTGGCACACGGCGGACACGACGCACAAAATACGCGTTCTTGAATCTACATAAGCACGACGACGTCTGTACACGCGTACGCCTATATACATCGCGCGCGCACCATACTGGTGAACAGCGGCGACAAGCAATGGCGCCTTGGGGGGAGGGGTAACTCGAATCGGTGCGGGGCGGAGCGTGGCCATCTGTACGTTAGTACTTTATTATATATTCTGTGCTAGTGGTTTGAGCTGTGGCCTCTCAAGCAGAAGGTCGTGAGTTCGAGCTCGGGCTCGCACTTCAGTTTTTCAGAATTTACGTGCGTAACCACAGAATACGGAAAACTTCGATTCAATGTTTGATGAAGGTAATGATAGTGGTGGCGGTCTGTGTGAAATTTTTGTTTCTCTCTTATGTAGAATAAAGAGTTTTACATACATACAAGTTCCCAATCGGTACAGGACCCGCGTGGGAACTACGGCCCAAGCCATCTCATTCTGAAGGCTCTGAGCACCGCAGTGGGATATATATAGACTGGGATGATGATGATGATGATGATGATGATGAGGAAAAATTTGACATGTTTGGGTGTTTTAAAAGAACGATGTAATTTTTAGAAATCTCTATGTGCGGGATATGGGTTACTATCACAATGATAATATACTTCAAACGTCTGGGTTGTGTAATGTCTTTGTTGTTATACATATAGACATGAACGCTAAATGGCCCGGTAGCGAAACGTTTGTATCTCAAAATGTCATAATTACTAAATGACATTATCCGTCGCTCTCTTGCCACCGTCAATGTGCCTGCGTTACTGGAGCCATCGGGCATCGCCAGAGATGATGGCAAGAGACCAGACGGAATGTCACTGATTCCGTGGAAATTGGGTCGTGTGCTAGTGTGGGACGCTACTTGCGTAGACACACTAGCTCCTTCCCACGTCCGCGGAACAGCAAATCAAGCTGGTGCAGCAGCAGAGGCGGCGGAGAAACTCAAGGCAAATAAATACAAAGGTCTCGGCTCTGAATACTACTTTCTACCATTCGGGGTTGAGACCTTAGGTCCGTGGGGCCCCAGCGCATAAATACTCTATAAAAAACTTTCGAAAAGGCTCTGTGATACCACAGGGGACCGAAGAGCTGGCAGCTTCCTCGCTCAACGTATCAGCATTGCTGTACAGCGAGGTAATGCTGCCAGTATCTTTGGGTCCATGCCGCGGGGGGAACCATTTATTAATTTTATTTAGTTTTTAGTTTAGTTAGTTTTGCTTTATTTTTAATTATACTGTTAATTTATTTAAATTTAATTTGTAATTAGTATTTAATATTACATTATGTGCAATATCAATAAAAAACTTTTTTAAATTACTAAATAGACATGAATGTAACATTCTAAGATCCATACGTTTTGCTAAAGATACATTTAGCGTTCATGTCTATATAGCAACAAAGACATTAAACCTCTAGTTGCAGTAGTTCGGTTGATTTGTCCGGGACTGAACTGCTGCAACACTTTTTGTCTCAGTAGTTCGGTTAAGACGTCAAACCGAACTGTTGGGAAGACTTTAGTTGCAGTAGTTCTGTTGACTGTCCAGGATCGAACTACTGCCACAATTTTAGTCTTATTAGCTCGGTTATGACGTCAAACTATTGAGAATTGAAACGACTCAAAAGGACGTTTAAGGATTAGATTGTACAACAAGAGCATAAAACGAGCCATTTTACCCGAGACGTTTGGTTGACATTGACGTTGGATTTAATGCTAGAGTTTTAGGTACACTCTTCTTTTCACTTCGATTGCAAGGAAATGAAATAGCAACATTGCAAATAAAATTATCTAGCTCTTATTTTTCATGGATTGTGTATTTAGCTATATTTTTAATCGCGCTTTTGAGTCATTTCAATTTTCAGTAGTTCGGTTTGACGTCACAACCGAACTAATGAGACTAAAAGTGTGGCAGTAGTTTGGTCCTGGACAATCAACCGAACTACTGCAACTAAAGGTTTCCCAGCAGTTCGGTTTGACGTCTTAACCGAACTACTGAGACAAAAAGTGTTGCAGCAGTTCGGTCCCGGACAAATCAACCGAACTACTGCAACTAGAGGACATTAAACAATCCAGACTTTTGAGCTATATAAGTATTGTCCTTTGGTGAAAAGGGAATTTTGATAGTATGGGTTATGCGTGCGAAGTCGCAGCTTTAGGTTAGTAAAACTATATAAATAAAGGACGCGTTTCCCAAAAAAAAATTTAAGTACAATTTTCTTATAAACTTTGTACAACGTCCTAATCTCTTTTATCGGCTTTGTAACTTTTTAAACAACTTTTAATGATAAACATGTTATGTGGAAACAACGACTCCCTACGGCCCTGTGTAATATGCAATATAAGCTTTCATAGCTATACTTTAGCATATTGCGTTGGATATTGTGGGAGACTGAATGTGGGAATGGTCTTAATTTCGCATTAGAGACAACCCTGAGCGTTATGAGGCGCATCTATGTGTGCAATTACGATTGTACGTACGGAATTAATGTTAACGTGTGCTTTCTGGTGACGTAATTGTATGTGAATGTTTCAGGGTTGTCACAATGTGTTGCGATTCCTGGCGCCATCTAGTCATCAAATATAATAAACTAAGTTACAATTTACGCCACCCGTTAATTTGAAATGTATGTAATTATGTAATGTAATTTTAGACATGTCTTATAAAAAACTCAAAGAAGTTTGTAGAATATTAAATGGAGCTGTATTATCTAAATCAAATTATAATAATTGTATTGAAAAACTATATTTGAGGATAAAATATACAGAAAAAACTGGCATATAAACGATAATGTGTTGCTATAGCCAGATATTATATATATGCAGATATAGATACAGGGGCTGGGGAATATGACGACAAAGGGGCCGAGAGAGGTGCGGGCGGCGAGCGCGCCTCGTGTGTCTGCCGCCCGCACCTCTCCCGACCCCCTTTGTCATCATAGCCCCAGCCCCTGTACCGCGCAGGCGGGGACTTGTTTCAACGGTTTAGCTATAGTTGTATCGAAGGCCAAGATCCATTTTGGGTCGCTGAGCCAAAGCAGTAAGTATTAACTTATTGGGATTTCACATATAACAATTGGCTACTTTCCTAACTAGTCAGTCTTTTAGATTACCAAAAAATATTGGACACGTATTTTTTATTTTGTCAATTAAACAAAAAATTACGAAGATATGGCGCGTTGAAGTTTCGCGTGACGTCACTTGTTCCTACACTTTGTATGAGCGTTTTAGGAACAAGTGACGTCACGCCTCGTCACGCGGAACTTCAATGCGCCATATCTTCGTCATTTTTTGTTTAATTGTCAAAGAAAAATTAGGTACGTGTCTAATATTTTTTGACCATGTAAAATACGGACTAATAAGAATTATTATTTTTTTACCTAGGAAAAATCCCTATTGAATTCAGTTTGTCTGTCTGTCAACACTGCACTAACCCCGAGCAGGCCCACAACTAACACAGTCATCTACATCGACAGTTTGCTTGCAACGGTGTTTATTTACTGTGATGGACAGATGTACAGTCAGCTTCAAATAGCCGTTCATCCCAGACTATATTTGTCCCACTGCAGGGCACAGGCCTCTCAGAATGAAAGGGCTTGGACTTTAGTTCCCACGCGAGCCCAGTGGCGATTGGGAACTTCACACACACCATTGAATTTCTTCTCAGGTCTGTGCAGGTTACCTCTCCATTTTTATTCTCCTTCACCGTAAAGCTCATGTTAAATCTATACATATAATAAATCTGTAACAAGTCGGTGTCTGTACATTGAAGATATTTGAGAAAAACTGTCACTAGGGCTATTTACTAGCGCAATAGAACCCAAAACCATGTTTTTTAGAATTATTGTCTGTTTGTCTGTTTGTCTGTGCGTTTGTGCGCGCTAATCTCAGAAACGGCTTAACCTAGAAGGATGCGGTTTTCACTGATATGTTGGTATTTTCTTGGATTAACATTTGTTTCATTTGAATCGGTTCACAAATAAGAAAGATACGTCTATTGTAAGAATTTATAGAACAGTTTTTTGAAGTAGTGACTTGGGAGTAGATACGGTGGTGAATGTGAACGCGGGTGTTCGGGGGGGGGGGGGGGGGAGGGGTTGCGGGGGGGGGGGGGGGTGCGGGTAATTTTTTTATATCGAGGAACTAAGGAGAGCCATAATTGATGAAAAAGCAAATTGGATAAAAAAATAAGCTGCCCAAATTACTAATTCCACGCGGACGGAGTCGCGGGCAAAAGCTAGTTTTAAAATATAAATATAATTTCGCACATAAATTCCGAAAAAATCAAGAGGTGCAAGCCCGAATTCGAACCACGACCCTCTGCTTGAGAGGCAATAGCTCAAACCACTAGGCCACCATGGCTTCCCAAGATAGCTGTTATAATACCCTTTTATCTATACTCAAGGCCTTTTTAGGGTTCCGTACCCAAAGGGTAAAAACGGAAACCCTATTACTGAGGCTCCGCTGTCCGTCCGTCCGTCTGTCACCAGTACCTCTACCATGAGTTACACTAGTTTACAGTGACCGTACTCGCTAGCGACGGCGTAAATGATTTGTATGGAGAATTGTACTTCCGTAAGTGACCGCTAGAGGCGCTGTACACAATTCTCCATACAAATCATTTACGCCGTCGCTAGCGAGTACGGTCACTGTAAACTAGTGTAACTCATGGTAGAGGCACAGGCTGTATCTCGGGAACCGTGATAGCTAGAGAGTTGAAATTTTCACAGATGATGTATTTCGGTTGCCGCTATAACAACAAATACTAAAAAATGGAATAAAATAGATATTTAAGGGGCTCCCATACAATAATCGTGATTTTTTGCTCGTTTTTGCTCGATATTGATAACGGCAACAGGTAGACGCTTGAAATATTCACAGAATATTTAATTATGTATTGACTTTAAAAATAAATCTATAAGTTAAAATAAAAAAAATATTTAAGGGGCTCCAATACAACAAACGTGATTTTTATAGATAATTGTACGGAACCCTTCGTGCGCGAGTCCGACTCGCACTTGGCCGGTTTTTTACCATTATCTGACAAATTCCTGGTATGTACAGTTCATGAGCTAGATTTATATTTAAATAGTGTGTATTGTTTTTGTGTTTAGTTTTAGTGTTTCAAATAAGTATTCCTCTATCTTATGTGGTCCCTTAGTTAGGAAATTCACGTTTGCCAAACACACCTGGGCGGTTTTGAAAATAGCTTCTAAACTAGTGCGATGAATTTTTCGCATCTGACTGTACGCAACCAACGCGCGCCCGTTTTTCGTTTTTTTACAGCAAGTTCGTTAGTTCGAAGAGTGTAATTCATTCCGTACCTGTGACAGTAGAACTGTTACAGTAAGGCAATGCACTAATATAAAAATAAATAGCTAACTGTTGCCCGCGACTCCGTCTGTGAATAATTAGTTTATCGTTATCCAGCGGGAACTAAGCAATTTTCTGGGGTAAAAAGTATGCTATTAGTTATCTGTGTGCCAAATTTTATCAGAGTCTGTCAAACCGTTTTTGCGTGAAAGAGTAACAAACATCCATACCAACTTTCGCGTCTATATATCGATACCTTTAGGTTCAATTGGCGTAAAGGACAAAATGCCGAAAATGAGTTATATATACAGTTTTGTTCAGAATTTCAAGCTCTATCGATCTGTATACTTAAAATTTTGATATCTCGCAAAATTTGACCTTTACACCCCAGAATTTTTCATAGCTCAACATCAAAACTACTTTGTTTAGTGGGTGTAAATATCATACTCGAAATCACACGGATTGTAAAGGACGTCATGAAATATAGATCACGACGTAAAGTCCTGATATTATACATGTTGTCCTTTAAGACCACCCATTTGAAACCTTATTTTATTATTCTGTCCCTTACGACCTTTACTGTTCTTCATTTACGTACTACATTTACTTCATAACGTAGCTAAACTATGGGCGTAAAGGACGTATATTTTTTCCCTAGCATTATAAAACGTGGTTTAAAGGACTTACATAAATGCTAAGGTATATTTATGATGCAGCGTAAAGGACTTTTTAATGCTTTACTACTCTTTTTTTTTGTAAATTGGTGAACTTGGTAACAAAAGTTAAAGGCTTAAAAGAGTTTTCTATTCCTGTAATGATGTCATAATGTAATTAAATCAAGTTTTAATAGGTTTACTTACTTTAAACCTTTGATGTTCTTTTATTTTCATTATAATTGTCCTTTTCTTACTAATAACAGTTCGTGTTGTAACAAAACACGCGACAGTTTTGCGCGGTAAAACACTCCTCATGCCGGTTGTCTCTGCCATCCTCGCAATTTTTTTTTATCAATAGTAAAGCCCTTCACAGACCGCAGCGCGCGGCGTGCGTGCGATGCCGATGGTGCGTATTCAGCGCGCTGCATAACACTGCCGGTGTATGTCACCGTATATATGATTTAGTGTTATAGACCGCGCTGGGCACGCTTCATCGGCTTCGCGCGCATGCCCCGCGCTGCGGTTTGTGGTGGCTTTAAGAGCAAGATAGGTGATGTGTCAATGACGGTACGGACTTATACCTAGTTCCCAATGCATACGCATGCAGATCAGATGATTGTTGTGTTTAGTTCAGTTATTATTGTAGAAATATTTTCTAACGCTGTTCGATTGAATTATTATCGAGTAGTGTTTTTGAGGCAAGTCGTCAGCAGTCGTCTACAGTGACATTGCAGTAGATGAATCAATTAATCAATTATATTATATTATTATTTTCTGATGAGTTGCTTTTAAAGCTTTTTGCGTTATTCTTACTACCTACTTGAAACTAACTCGTTTATTTAATGTCTACCAAAATGAAGTTAGTCATTTCTGAGAACCAGTTTATTAATATGAAGTTACGAAATATATAATTAGCATGGTTTTATCCGGCGAGATTTGTTTGTTAGAATTTGTATTGTTTTATACTGGAAGATTTCGTGTTACGTTAGAGCTGTAGGTACAACATGTGTGATAAGTAGTTCTTACTTAAAGAAAATGACGTTATCAAATTCCTAGTAGGTAAAGTAATTTTGTGATTGAACCTATATTGTGTAGCGTTTCTCTAGTAAAGTGCATTTTGCGAATTCTAAAGTTAACTTTACAACAATTTCTTACAGACTAATGGCTCCATCCTTTCATTCACGGCATACCATGATTAACCTACCTGTTTAATTACAATAATAAAATTCCATAGATTTAATTTTAATATTTTCAATGCCGTAAACTGTTTATTTCAGGTATTTAATGATATTTTATGCTACTACCAACTACTAAATTATTGGTAAGTAACTACTAACGTATAATTACAACAAATGATGAATATTTTCGCATAATACATTCCTTTAATGACATAAATCTAAGGAAAACAATATAAATTTAGTAAGTTATAGTAGTCTATACACCCAAAAAATGCATTATTTTTTACAAAAATGACCTTTACGGCCCTAACAAATACTAACAATCTTAAATTACTGAAAATGGTATGGTCGTAAGTGACTATATAACGCTTTTTACCGCGGTGTAAAGGACACTTAACTTTTTAAGTTCCATATTTAACGTAATAGGTACCAAATAACTAAATAGAGACAAGAATTCTAAGTACTTTTCTCATATACATCGAAAATATAGGTCAACAAAGAAAAAAGTTACAAAAGTTTTTCTAAAAAAAATTTTGTTTTTTGGCTCTCCTGAAAAGTACCATTTTGTCCTTTACGCCAACTGAACCTAAAGGTATCGATATATATAATTTGTACGCCGCAAGGCAAAGCATGAAGGACTTAATTTTTTATGTGACCAACTGTATTTAGTGAATTTAGTGATACTCCTGTTTAAACAAATAAAATATGAACTGAAACAATTACTTTGCTCACCCGTGGTCGCGGGTGAGCAAAGTAATTGTTTTAGTTCATTAATATGGACCTCCACAAAGTAACGCCTGATTCAATAAATTAAATAAAATATCTTTATATTTATAATATTAGTGATATTTAAGTAGGCATTTGTCTTTGCTTTTCGTTTTTGTACAAAAAATAGTTTATACGCATACAAATATACATTTAAAGGTATTAGATATACATATTAGGTATACATAATAGCTGTTGCCCGCGATTCCGTCTGCGAAGAATAGAGGTATAAAAAAATATCCTACGACCTATTCTCAGACCTACCAAGTATAGAAAAAAAAAATCGTAAAAATCGGTCAATCCGTTTCGGAGGAGTTCGATAACAAACTCCGTGACACGACATTTTTATATGTTAGAAGATATTAGAAAATATTTGTTAGTTCATTAAATAGGTAGATACTGAGCTATTTTCACTGTGACTCCAAACCACCACAGGGTTTCATAGAATGCGCGCCCAACGAAATACTAGTCAGGCCTGGCTAGATGAAAAATACACCTCAAAAGTGTGACGGATTTCATCGTGCCAACAAAATAGCGTGTATTCATAGGAAACTCACGGCATTTACGTCCTTTTGTGTTAGTAGAGCCGCGTACTAACGTTACAGAGTAGTTTCCTAAACTTTTATAGCATTCGAATTCCTTGTGTTTTCTAAAATCACAAATGTCCTCTTGCTTGTTAAAGTAAAACTATAAACTGTATACGTGAGCCCCTAGCGTGTATCATTTCAACCGAAAGACGTCCACTGCTGAACATAGGTCTCCAAGGTTCGCCAAACATACCGATCCTGCATCATCCGCATCCAACGCGTTCCGGCAACCTTAACCAGGTTGTCGCTCCATCTTCGTGAAGGCCTACCTACACTGCGTCTTCCGGTCCGTGGACGCCACTCGAGAACCTTTTGGCACCAATACCGGTGTGCCCTGCCCACTGCCAGTTGAGTCTGGCGACTTTGTCCGTCTGTCTGACCACTGAACCGATTTAGTAGAAATTTGTTACATTTTGAGATAGTTTGACACCCTAGGAAGGGCATATGATAGTTCTTAGATCCCGCGGAATCGCAATAAAAAGTCTGACAATTGATAAAATTGTTCCACAGCCCAAACAAAACCAAAGTAAAACCACCATTTTCGAACCCACCATCAGCCAGCCGAACTAAAATCGTCAACCTTTGGTTGATAAAGTTAGCCGGTCGCAAAGGCCCGTTGATGCATGTTCAACGAACCAAAGTTTGCCGACCACTCCATGTTGTGGAATCAGTGTTGAGTGAATCGATTCGAGTTATGCACGTGAAAATTATTTTGTTGGTTACAATTGAGGTGAAGCAAGAAACAAAAATATAGGTAAGTACTTACTTAAAATAAAAACCTACATAAACCTGTTCATATTTCTACATGTAGGTATACAACATTACTTGTCTGGAAGAGATCGCTTTTGAGCGATAAGACCGCCTAATTGCCTGCCTGTATTTTTATTTTTGTTAATTTTTCTGTACTGTTTTTGGTGTTCAATAAAGAATATTATTAACAAAGAATATTGTTACTACTTAATTTAGTTTTAGTATAACTATTTATTCAAAACTAGCTGATGCCCGCGGCTTCGCCCCCGTTCTATTTTTTCAAAAATTTTTTCCGTAAATACCTTCTCTTGACAATAACAAACGCAACAAAAAAAGAATTCTCCAATTTGGTGCAGTCAATCGGAAGTTATGCGCGTACAAACATTTCGGTGATTCATTTTTGTTTATATAGTTAGATAAAACAAATTGTCAATACACACAAAATACAATAAGATAAAAATATAAATATAAAGTCAGTCAAATAAACCGCCCCGGATCGCACCAGGCGCAAATGTGCCCAACACACTAGCCGCATTGCCTCTCTGAACCGCGATGGACAACCTTTGCACCAGAAACGACCCAGAGCGATGGTCAAGACCTCTCTCACGAAGACGGCGCCCCACTTCTTTAAAAAAAATTATTGCCTCGGAAAGTTTTAGTTTAGTTAGTTTTATTTTACTTATAATTAATTATAGTTTTAATTTATTTAAAGATATTATTCTAAGACGACCAGATGGCCTAGTGTTTAGAGAACCTGACTACGAAGCTTGAGGTCCCGGGTTCGATTCCCGCGTCGGGGCAGATATTTGTATGAAAAATACGAATGTTTGTTCTCGGGTCTTGGGTGTTTAATATGTATTTAAGTATGTATCTATCTATATAAGTATGTTTATCCGTTGCCTAGTACCCATAACAAAAGCTTAAAAGCTAACTTTGGGACTAGGTCAATTGGTGTGAATTGTCCCGTGATATTTATTTATTTATTATTTATTTATCATGTTTTGTACATACCTATATGTATATGTTTTGGACAATTTAGATGATCATAAAGAATATTTGTATTGTATTGAACCGATTCCAAAACACCATGAAAATAATTCTCTACTGATAAATAGATAAGTTTAGTACTAGAAAGTCATTTTCCTGGTTTTTTGGGGTCGGTTCAGTTATAGTTTTGTCGTAGGGGCGTCAGGATTCTGGCTCGAACTTTCAGACATCTCGTGCCTATTTGTACCGCGTTCTCCGCTAGGCGGCGCACTTGCGTTCCGTTTAGTGTCCGTACTCATGACCGGCTACGACAGTTTTATATTTTACTTTATTTCCGCTTTTTAGTGTAACTAATATGAAATTAAAATACACAAGATACTACAAAATATAGGTACTCAAATCTCTAATTATCTTCTAACATATAAAAATCTCGTGTCACGGTGTTTGTTACCGAACTCCTCCGAAACGGCTTGACCGATTTATATGAAACTTTTTTCTCTACACTCGGTAGTCCTGAGAATAGGTCGTAGGCTATGTTTTATCTTCACTGACGGAGTCGCGGGCAACAGCTAGTTTCCTTTGAAGAGTTCATCACTTAGAATAATTTAACTGAAAATAAATAATTCCGTTTCCAATAAAAAAAAACAAAATTTTCAAATTGGTTAAGTGACGGAGTTCTTGAAGTACCTACCTAACAATTAAAAAATTACAAATTAATAGCGTCCTCCTTTTCGATTTATACTAAAATTTTTATCACTTGACTATTTGTCTCAATCGTCCACTTTTTTTGCTGGTATTTTGCGCCTACGTAAAACAAATAGCAACAATCTCATTCAAACATGAAACGTTGCCACACAAAAACGTCCAGGCGCTAAAGTTAAATCTAAGCAATCGGGCACAAGGCGGACCCACTAACCAATCAGAGGTACAAAATTGGAATTTTAGATGTGGTAAAACCACGTCCCGTATTTGCCCTTCTTTGGCTGTGCAAGGAACCGCTACTATGAGCTCGGTTTTGGTTAAGATTAAATTAAAATCTTACTAATTTTCTTTCTTCTAATCTCTTCTCTAATATATAAAATTCTCGTGTCACGGTGTTTGTTGTAGAACTCCTCCGAAACGGCTTGACCGATTTTTATGAAACTCTTTTCTCCACATTCGGTAGGTCTAAGTATAGGTCGTAGGCTATAGTTTATATGGCAAAACAACGTTTGCTGGGTCAGCTTGTATACTGTAAAACTAATAAGCTAAGCCACGAATAGACAGACAGACATGGCGAAACTATAAGGGTTCCGTTTCTGTCATTTGGCTAAGGAACGCTAAAAATTACAGTATATCAAGGAAAATCGTTACAGGATTTGCTGTACCTAAAATGTTCTGGTTAAAATGGTTTGACTACAATGCATCCGCGTGAGACCTACAGACACAGAGTTAGATAATATTGTGTATGTAATAATAGGTTTACATAAAGACTATGTTTTATTCAGAGGTACTAATGAACTGAAACAATTACTTTGCTCACCCACGACCTTTCTATAGTACGTAACAAAGGTGAGCAAAGTAATTGTTTCAGTTCATTAATATGGACCTCCGCAAAGTAACGCCTGATTCAATAAATTATTCAGAGGTAGCTTTATAATACAAAATGGGTAATAGGCAGAACAATAACGAAAACATGCTCGTCCTCTGCCATTTAGGTCGTGTAGAGGCGCTGCTATGCTTTCGTTTAGAAACCACTCAATTGCGGAAGACAGAATAGATAAGACTTGTTGCCCAACAGTGTGACACTTTGAAGGCCGGACTGTTGTACAAAGTAATCTGGAAGTTATGGGATAAAGTGGAGTGGGATTATTCTTAAAACGAAACTTCATTAATGCCGTTTTTTACATCGACAGATTTAGCGAAACACTTACTTTGATTGCTTATAGTGAGTGTTGAAATTCACAGTTAATCTTGCAAAAGATCCAGCTGTCAGCGAAATGCTTGGCTGAGAGAAAAACCAATCGCGATGTTGTTTTTAATTCAATAAAATAGACTTTATTTGTTGGAAAAGTTTATTCTTAGAGGTCCGAGTCGATCGTTTTCGGGGTTCCGTACCCAAATAGTGCCTGCTTGACCCTGTTACTGAGACTCCGCTGTCCGTCCGTCAGTCACACTCAGCTACTTGAAATATTCACACCTATTACTGTGGCCGATACAACAACAAAATAAAAAAAAGATAAAGACAAAGTTAAAAGGGGTCGTCATACAAGAAACGTTTCTTTCAGCCTTTCCAACTCTATCTTTATAATGTCATTATTAACTAGATACTTGAAATTTTCACAGAGCATTGCTATAGCCGCTATTACAAGAAATATAAATAAGTTTTTGTTAAAAAAAAAACATTTTTAATGAAAACTTTTTTGCTGACTCTACTTTTTGTTACCTGTACTTACATTGTCATCCAACTTACATAAGTATACCAAATTTCAAGTGAATCCGACCACTGGAAGTGGGGCAAATTCCACTTCCAAGATTTGGCCCTTACATACAAACTTACATAGGTACATTGCAAGTTAAATAAAATCTTGTGAAATAATTTGTGCGGAGGTACGGAACCCTTCATTTACGAGTCCAACTTGTATTTACTGATTTTAGTTTATTGCAATAGACTCGATTTCATTAACCAAAACTTTTTCCAATGAAAAATATGTTTCGCCAGTTGAAATTCGTAACATCTTCTAAATAAAACATTAAGAATGTCGTCTAGCTTATTGATTTCAACATCACCATCAGCTGCAAGATATCCCCTGTTGAACAAGAGCCTCTCCATTAGAATACCACACCTAATGAGTGACAACTCGCCACTTGCTTGCAAAGTTATACCTACAATAAAGTTTATTTCTGTCTCTGTCTCTGTTTCTGTCCCTGTTTTTGTCCCTATCCCTGTCCCTGTCCCAGTAACAGCCTATTCACTCTAGCCTTGAAGAGCCCTAGGTTGTATTTATCTGGAAATACAGACTACGGGAGCAAAAATCAAAATAAAAAAAAATAATCAAAACGTTTATTCTGCAAGTAGGCCGCAAAGGGCTCTTTTACATGTCAATTTTTTTAAACTACCAGCGCTTTCGTAAGGACCATCATTGCCAAGAAGAATGCGCCACAAGAAACTTGGCAGAAAGTCATCTTTTCAAATTAAAATATAATAAATTACAAATTAAAAATATCATACAAATATAGAATTAAGTAAATAATAAAAAAAAAATATATAAAAAAACAATACAGGGATGATTGAGATGTATTGGGTCCCTTAGTTAAAAAAAACTAAAACAATACCTACATCTTAACTATATCTACGTTAAGTGGAATTGTAGAATGCTTCCACCGTCAAAAAAAAAAATTAAAAAGGATAAAATAAAAATATTGGAGATGTCTTCCAATGTCACAATAATTAAAAATGATTGTGTTAAAAACAGAGCGAATTCCATTCCTTAGAACAGTTCGTATTAGATGTGTGTGAGTGAAGTCCCAATTCAAACTACCCCAAACCTCAATCTGAGAAGGGAACCTAAGCCCAGTAGAGGGTTATATTCATCGACCGTGACCTAAAACTTTGTATTATAATGACCAAAGTAAAAATATCAAATAAAATGCCGGTTCTTTATGAATATTCAATATTTTGCCCTATAATTATTAAAATATATGACCTAGGTCAAACTTTGTTGTATGAATATTAAATTAGTTAGATAATGTTTGATATGATGATAGTTCTGTTATTTTAGCTTTTGTTTGAACCGACAGTTTAGTTTTAGTTAGTTAGTTCAGGTAGTTTGTAGATTTTATACATTCTCATTATAAGTAGAACTGACTGAAGGTTACCACATTCAACCGACTTTTTCATGGTTCCGTACGTCAAAAAGAAAAATACTTTAAATACTATGCGAAGAATAGGTGTATAAAAAAATATAGTCTACGACCTATTCTACAAAAACTTTCTTAAAAATCGGTCAAACCGTTTCGGAGGAGTTCGATTCGATAACAAACACTGTGTCACGAGTTTTTTATCTAGATAGATAGATGATGAAAGGTGAAGCTGTGAAGGCCTAGCAATCCTAAATTTGGCTTTTTATATTGTAATAATTTTATTTTTTTTCTTTCAGTAATCATACTCAAAGGGCTCAAGGTTGAAAATATTTTTTAAGTGTTCGCAATGACATACTATCTACTTATTATTTGTAAGATTTTATGGCTGACTAGCCGATCGTGCTCAGTACTTTTTAGAAACAGTAACAAAAACAAAGTCAACTGTCACTTCGGACATTGTCAAATAAAATCGAACCGTTTGCTTTTTATTTGCTTTTCAGCAAGAATTCCCTTTCTAAATAAAACAAATAAATTATTAAAATCAATTTATAAAATATGACAGCCGAATTGCATGGTTGCACGCTCTAAGCAAAATAAAAGTGACTTGTACAAAAGGTACCTACAAAGTGTACTTCAACTTGCGATATCTACAGCGTTATTGTTGATGACAGTATTCATTTTTTTGCGCCGAAAATAAACAAAAAAGGGAAAATAAATTTTAATTTTTTCTTTTAGTAATCTTACTCAAAGGGCTCAGGGACCTTAGTAGGGGCCCTCGCTAATATTCATTCCAAGGGTCGAGGCCTAAGGTCGCAGGGTGACTGCGAAATTTACGATTCCGCTACATTTACTGCTGTCGTAAAGTATTCAGTGGACGCACCTTTGCCTTCGAGTACTTTCAACATTCCGGGAGTTTGTGGTAATTATGATATGGAGACAGTTTTGTTTGTGAATAAGGCTGGATTAAGCTCTCGAGACGCAACTTCAGACTCAGTAGATCCCTTGACCAGATCCATTATGGATCATTTAATAGATCTATTTTTCACGAAACTGGATCTGATGAGATTTTTTTATTGGCAAATATGTACCTAACAGTTATTGGATCTTATAATTATGTCTAGTGTCATTAGATAGAAAGTAAAAAAAAAAATCTCGCCATATAGTCACATTTTCGTGATTTAATTTACTTTATGTCTAAAGACAGTTACTAGACATAATCATTAGATTCAATAACTGTAACATATCTGTGAAGATAGATTATTGCCAATAAAAAAACGTGAGCTCTGATTGAGTTCGAAATGCGGCAGTCAGTGTCAAGTGGTGGTGGTAACAGATGAGTTAGTGTGATTTGTGTGTGTTCGTACAGTGTGGAGGTGGAGGAGCTGCACGAACACACATTTCTTGCATAAACGTAGCTATCATAAGGTCGCGGGTGAGCAAAGTAATTGTTTCAGTTCACTGTAATAATAATAATAATCCAAACTAGTAGCCTATCTGTATCTTGGCAGTCTGCTAGGATAAACAAGATTTAGATTAGTGTTAAGTAAAATAAAGTAAGAAAATTAAATTACATGACTAATTGTTCTAATTCTAAATTAACCTATTAATTAACATGCAGCATGTGTTCATGTGTCTGAGTGTGTGTTTGTGAGGTGTGTGAGGTTGAGTGTGTGTGTAAGTGCATGAGTATATGTAATGGTAAGTTGTCCGAATATTTAACTTACGTATTCAGCAATAGCCTATTCTAGTTCGTTATCTCGTCCATCACAGTTTCGGTTAGCAACAATATTAAGCAGTTGCCATACGATGCATCGCATATCTGGAGATCCCGTCACCCGTATAAAGGCGTGTACTCTGTGACTCTCAGAGCGGGATAAACTTGTATCCTAAACAAAACCTGTCGGGAAAACGTGTCAAGTCTCAGATTGACATGTTTTGCCCAAAAATTCAATTATTTATTCACTACTACAAGTCACTGCTTCGGATAAAGTTCGTATCGCAAATCAATTATGTACCTAAACCAAATGGCTGGCAGCTATCTCTCTCAACGAATCGCCATCGCCATTCAAAGAGGGAATGCTGCCAGCCTTTTGGGCACGACGCCACGGGGGCCTTTTTAGGGTTCCGTAGCCAAAGGGTAAAACTGGACCCTATTACTGAGACTTCGCTGTCCGTCCATCTGTCCGTCTCTGTCCGTCTGTCCGTCCGTCTGTCACCAGGCTGTTTCTCATGAACCGCGATAGCTAGTCAGTTGAAATTTTTACAGATGATGTATTTCAGTTGCCACTACAACGACAAATACTAAAAAAAACGCGACGCGCCTCCGTCCCACGTCTTTTCTGTGTGGCTTGCGTCCAGCATGATTATAGGTGGTTAATCATTGTTCTTTAGGTTAGGGTTCATTAACCGATACCGGACCGATATGACCTTCAAGCTTTTAAAAAAAGAGCTCCTACCTAAAAGGCCGGCAACGCACTTTTGACTCTTCTGGTGTCGCAGGTGTCCATGGGCAACGGTAATCGTTTACCATCAGGCGATCCGTTCGCTCGTTTGCACCCTACACCATAAAAAAAATTGCATAATGCCTTATTAACCAATTTGACTACATTTCAAATGGTCATGATCCTATAATACCTAAATAATCAAATTGACGCATTATTAAAACGAACGAAAGTCATAATGACTTTGACCGAAAACGTCCAATTCCCGAAATGACCAAATATTTTCCTTCAAACGCCGGAAAGGCAAAATGTCACAGTCTCAAAATACCTAAATTTTTTTACAAGCTTTTATCTAGTTTAACTGCCATGATAATGATAACTGTTAATATTTAGGTATTTTGGGATCTGGTTGTTTTGAGATGAAGCTGTTGTGATGTTTAGTTATTATGAGACAATGACATTTTAAAATTCAGTCGTATTAAAAATCCGGTGTTTTTAGAAAAAAATATACGCATTTTGGGATTCAGCCATTTTGACACCAAGTTATTTTGAGATCTAGGTATGATGGTAATAATGGTATAACGAAATCAAGGTAAAATTAGATCTAAACGTTCTTTATCCCGCTCCGCCTGCCACCAAATCAGCCATCTTAAGGCTTTCACGCTTACATGCGCTCTCACGAATGAAATTCAATTTCAGGGGCTTTGACGGAACCCGGCCTATTGGGGAGCCCTATTATTTCAGTGCCAGTTGAATGGGGCTTGATAAATACCTATAAAAGTATACGGACTGTGACGTCGTGATGATTTAGGTCAGTATTAAAATATTAGCGTCTTATGGGTACTCGTAATCTTACAACAGTTTATTTTTAACCGACATAAAAGAGGTGTGTTATAAGTTTGACCGCTATGCGTGTGTGTGTGTTTCTGTTTGTCTGTATGTGTGTTTGTCTGTGGCATCATAACTCTCAAGCGGGTGAACCGATTTGGATGCGGGTTTTTTATTTGAAAGGTTTCTTGGTGATGGTTCATAGACATGTTTTATCAAAATTGGTTCAGCCGTTTCAAAACGATCAGCTCTTTTGTTAGTAGCGGAAGGGATCTTAGACGCATAATGGGCATTAGCTTTATTTTCAAACATTAATATCTGTGACCTAATTGCGTTGGGGGTTTTAAAATTTTTAATTTATACATAGTTAGGTATTCCAATTTATACTAAGCCTCACATTAACAAAAAAAAAAACAGAAAAGTATAGTTACTATACCTACTAATTAACCTAAGTGTAAGGGCCTACGCTAGCTGACGCGGATTACCCGGAACGGACGCCCGTCGTGCGCGCGTCTAATAAGAAATTGTATGAACAGCGCTAAGTGGCGCGGGCGCGTGCGACGGATTTTCAGTACATTTTAGACCCGCGAGCGGGCGCACGCGGCGGGCGTCCGCGTCAGCTAGCGTAGGCCCTAATGGATTTTTTCTTATTTTTTCCATATTGGGATGACTTGATGAAAGATTTCCCACGCGGGCGTAGTACGGATTTTATTTTTTATTTATTTATTATTTAATAGATTTTTGTTAAAATCGATTTTTTTTTGTTTTTCATAGGTAGGTACATACATACTAAATCAATATTACAGTGCAAAAGGTCCCTTAGAGTTACACAAAAATTATGACAAAGTATAAATTTCATTCCTGACAGCAGATGGCAACACATACATAGCTTAGTGGTAAATAATTTGCTTATGGAGTATCCTGGGCGAGGTTCAAATTACGAATTTTTAAAGATAAGTTATAATAGGACGTAATGAAGGACCTTTTACACTGGTTCAGAGTTAAGACACTAGTTTCTTTGAGAAATTAACTCTATTTGACATGAATAATATTCCCTTAAAGTTAACGGATAAAAAAAAGCACGATGTGTATCTACCTAAATAGCAAGGATGATAATAGACTGGATTGGCAGTCGCCATAGTACGGATCGGCCGCGGTTTTTTTAGTTCAAATATCAAATCTAGATGGCGCTGAAATATAGCCAGAGGCTTTGAAGGCAAAACAATAGAATACAGATATTTCATATCACTGCAAATGTATTATTATGCAATATTTTTGAAAAATAATACATTTGTAGTAATATGAAGCATCTGAAATCTTATTGTTTTGCCTTCAAAGCCTCTGGCTATAATTCAGCGCCATCTAGATTTAATAATCGAACTACAAAAACCGCGGCCGATCCGTGCTATGGCGACTGCCAATCCAGTCAATATCATCCTTGCTATATAGTTAGTAAGTATCCTTATAAAAATATTCATCGAAGCATTTATACGGTCGAGTATTATCGACGCATAAAACCAGGTTGCATTAAACATGTACAAAGTTAGTATTAAGTTAGGAAAAGTTACGCGGGCGGTAAGTTACGGAGGAAAAGGAGAAAGGCTTTCAGTAGGTTACAGTCTGGGGAAACAGATAAACAGACAACGTAGGCCACAATGCACTTGCAAACGTAAGGAAGAGGAGTAAAGTTGTATCAAGCTAATACATCGTTGTTTTTAGATTTCCTTCAATTCCAAGGGAGGGGTTAGGTTCGTAAGGACTAGATTGCATAACGACTCTATAAGCAAAACGTCTTAGTTACATAAGGTCTTGGTAAGCACAATGTCTTTTTTGCAGAATGCCCTAGTGAGTAGAATGTCTTAGTTGTTCGATCGACAACTATAGCATAACGCCCGAAGTTGCAAAATGACTAATAGAGTTTACGTCCAAGTTATTAATAAGTCTTGATTGTAAACGACGCATAAGGAAAAGTGTCTGGATAGCATATGGTCTTGGTAGCAAAACGTCATGATTGCATACCGGCCAGCAACTCGACTTTGAAGATTCTTTATCAAAGAG
The DNA here is from genome assembly GCA_947563465.1 of Archips xylosteana. NCBI lineage: Eukaryota > Metazoa > Arthropoda > Insecta > Lepidoptera > Tortricidae > Archips > Archips xylosteana. Next base: position 5,868,020 of record OX387369.1, read on the forward strand.
TTCCTTCACAAACTACGTTTGAGTTTTTCTTGTCATTCAACCATCTAGTCGTTATGCCATTTAGACGTTATTAATGTTCGACGATATGCCTACCTAGTCGTTTTGCTATTACACCATTTTGATATTAGGGCGTTATACAAACAAGACGTAATAGAACTAAGTCCAATCTTAAACCCGGGCATTCTACTATTAAGACGTTTGTACAATTAGACATTTAGCTACCAAGACCTTATGTAACTAAGACGTTTTGCTTATAGAGTAGTTATGTAATCTAGTCCTTACGAACCTAACCCGGATTTTCAGGTCAAATGAAGCTAATTTCTCTAACACCTACGCTAATATCGTAGTTCGTATATAACATTTAAAAGACAATGAACTATTCAATTTAATATTAGGTGTCGGGGCAAAAGTATTTAGAAATCAAACCTCTTTGGCTGTGCTGAAAGTAACTGGCTGGTTTTAATACCATTAAATGTTGACATTCTGAAGATGCAATAAATAAAAAAAAAACTAGTTCCCGCCATTTTTCAATTGTTTTTCAAGCAAGCAAAATAAACGTATGTGACTTATGTGACGAAGAAATTCGGTACATTTTTAAGTTTAAAAAAAAAGGTAAAAATGCGACGGAACGCCGCGAATAAAATTTGTGCGGTTTATGGACTTAATGCGGTATCAATAAGAGTAGCACAAATGTGGTTCAAGCGTTTCAAGTCTGGAAATTTTAGTGTGAAAGATGAGGTTTTTAGTATGAAACTTTTTCCTTTGCATGAAAAATACGAAAATACTTTTGCCCCGACCTAATAAATAATGCATGATTAACCAGCAGGGCCCGCTTTCCCACTGGGCACTAGGGGTATGCGCCGAGGGGCCCACAGTTAATTCCAAAAACTCAGAGGTCCAGGCTCGAACTCACCACCCTGTGCTTGAGAGCCCATAGGTCAAAACACCATAGCTTACAGTAGGTAGGTACAGCTTTAGTGCTCACAAGTCATATATTAAACAAAGACAACAATAATAATCCATTCATGAATAATAATTTACGTTACAGTGAATGTGAATGCGATGCCTATCCGTGCATGAATACGTATTGGCCGAATTCCAGAGATAGCATGTCAAATGATATTACATGGTAGACTAATGTACTAGTGTGTACCTACACTAAGGTGACCTGTTTCATAGCTAATTTAAGGTAGAATTCCGAAGTGAACGGGATCCACAGACATACTAGTTAATTTATTGAATCAGGCGTTACTTTGCGGAGGTCCATATTAATGAACTAAAACAATTACTTTGCTCACCCGCGACCAAAGCGCGGGTGAGAAAAGTAATTGTTTTAGTTCATTACATACTAGTTAATAAAAATCGTGCGTGCAACTCCTCCGCGCGGAAGAAGTGAAACTTCGTAATGTGGAAATGAAAAAGGCACTTATACATCAATATGAACCTTATTGCAATAACTTAAAGAACTAAATTTACTTATGCATCTATGTGTTTAAATTACTCACTAGATGGCGCTTTTATGAAGTCTCATACAAAATTGCACAAACAGTATGAGTTCTGCATCGCACTGTCGAAGTTTTTAACATCCGTTAGAATATATACAATGCGAGATACCTTGCTTCGGCAGTACATATACTAATGCTTTCATACCCCCTCCATGGTAGCGTTAAACGATTAAAGCGACCTTGTTGGAAGTCGCATTAGAAGTTTCACTTCAATAAGCAATAGAAGTTGCTTAAAAACCGGCCAAGTGCGAGTCGGACTCGTGCACGAAGGGTTCCGTACCATTGTCTATAAAAATGGCAAAAACATCACGTTTGCTGTATGGGAGGCCCCCTAATTTATATTTATTTTTAAAGTGAATATAATATGTATAACTAAATACCTATTCTGTGAATATTTCAAGCGTCTACCTGTTGCCGTTATCAATATCGAGCAAAAACGAGCAAAAAGATTACGTTTGTTGTATAGGAGCCCCCTTAAATATTTATTTTATTCTGTTTATTAGTATTTGTTGTTATAGCGGCAACCGAAATACATCGTCTGTGAAAATTTCAAATATCTAGCTATCACGGTTCCTGAGATACAGCCTGGTGAGAGACGGACGGACGGACGGACAAACAGCGAAGTCTCAGTAATAGGGTCCCGTTTTTATCCTTTGGGTACGGAACCCTAAAAAGCCGTGGTGGCCTAGCGGTTTGACCAATGGCCTCTCAAGCAGAGGATAGAGGGTTCAAATCTCGGCTCGCACCTCTGTGTTTTTCGGAATTTATGTGCGAAATTAAATTAGAAACTAACCATGAGCTTGTGAAGGAAAAACTTCGTGAGGAAACCTGGATACATCTGTGAAGAAATTCAATGGCGCGTGTGAAGTTCCCAATCTGCACTGGGCCCGCGTGGGAACTACGGCCCAAGCCCTCTCATTCTGAGAATATGGACCTCCGTAAAGAAAAGGCTGATTCAATATATTACATAGGTACACACTGACCTACCGTATTTTTGTTACCTCATCTAGGACGTGTTAAGTTAAATTTATGTTACGTACTTTGGGAATGTATTGGACGGAACCAAGGGAAAGATGAATGATGGTATGTAACAAAACGCGGCAAGTTCCAGCGAATACGCGTTAATGGAACGGCTACCTAAGTGAGGTAAACAAAAACTTTATGAAAGTTATCAATAAATAATTTGAAATGAAGAATCGCCAGACTCGAGTGGCAGCGGGCAGGGCACATTGCTCGTAAAATTGATGGCCGATGGGGCCAAAAGAGTGGCATCCACGGATCAGAAAACGCAATGATGGTAGGCGGGCCATTTTACTTTTAAATAACCATTAATCTTTTGTGTAATATAAGGCATAACCTGGTGATTTTTTTCAAGTGTAAATAACTTATATACAAACTGAAACACCTAAATTTAATGTTTCAAAGCAATAAAACTTTAAATTCAAAGAAATTTTGTGGAAAAAATTGGTAACTCAAAGGAAAATACATCAATTTCCATACAAATGGCGGGGACATGCATGTCCACTGCGTTACCTACTTTATAGATAATAATGATTACTTTTTATACGTAGTGATAATTTCAAATGTAAGCTTAATTATGTGCCTATTTAAATCTTAAATGATTTAAACCGAGCACTTTACCGTTTTTATAAAAAAAATATTTGAAGAGTACAGTACCTACAAAAAATTACTGGTCAACGAAAAGTAGAATGGCCCAGGCCACATAAGATAGAGCGACAGTTAAGATTGGCGGTAAAGGTCTGACGAAGCTTGGGGAGAATATTCAACTTTAAAGTGAAATTTAATGCTAAAATCGAGTGTCCCCCCCTCCCTAAAAGCTAAACCGTTGGTATAAAAATTTTGAAAAATCAGGATGGGAAGAAATATCTCAAATTAACAAGGAAAACTATAAAGGCTGAGCTTGCTTAAAAATTATTTGTAGTTTAAAAGTTTAAATTATTGCTTGTTTAATACGGACAGTATAATTAATAACATTTGCAAGGATTTTTTCGTAACAGCTGCGGAACCCTATCCTGGGAGTGTTCAATACGCTTTTCACCGGATTTAATTCAATTGACAAACCTAGTGGTTTCGCGTGAAAAGCCGCGTTTTAACGCTAGTATACCAAAGTTTCCTGAATGCTAATAGCTGCTTGACATAAAATAAGCACAGAACCCAAAGTAAACGCCTTTGGAGGGCAACAACGACAAATGGAGCTCTTTTATCGCTGTCCAGATAAAAGCTTGCCTAGGAAACACTATCACACTTTAGCACGAGTCGCTGCGATTTTCTTTGTCGCTAAAGAAAAGGCGAGTTCATTGATAAGTGAAAAGTGAAATATTGTTTTACGTGGGAGAGAAGGAGGGCGCGTTTTGGATGTATACCTTGACAAGCGCGTGCGCGGCGCTCGGCGGAACCCTGTCGCAGGGAGCCTCTGCTGTCCTTACAATAAAATCATATCGGAGAACGAGTGTGAAACGAAAAGTATATTTAAATCTAAAGTAAAGGCGTGTTTGATGGATACCTTCATTAAAGAAAGTGAAAGTTAGGGCCCGCAAATATTGTATGTTTGTGTGTTTATGTTTATCTTGTTTTAGGTATAAGCTTTATAGCCTATTTCAAGTACTAGTTTATAAAAAAAGAGTGCTGTATTCGCCAACAAAGCGTTTGGCGAAAATATTTTTTTAGTTAATATTTTTGTAAATTGTGGCTTAATCATCATCATCATCATCATCATTTCAGCCGAAAGACGTCCACTGCTGAACATAGGCCTCCCCCAAGGCTCTCCAAACAGATCGGCCCTGTGCCATCCGCATCCAATGCGTTCCCGCTACCTTCACCAGGTCGTCGCTCCATCTTGTTGGAGGCCTACCTACACTGCGTCTTCCGGTCCGCGGACGCCACTCGAGAACCTTTCGGCCCCATCGGCCGTCAGTTCTACGGGCGATGTGCCCTGCCCACTGCCACTTAAGTCTAGCGATTCTTCGAGCTATGTCCGTGACTTTAGTTCTCGCGCGGATTTCATCATTTCTAATGCGATCCCGCAGAGAAACTCCAAGCATAGCCCTCTCCATCGCCCTCTGAGTGACCTTGAGCTTCCTTATAAGACCCATCGTTAGCGGCCACGTCTCAGTGCCATAAGTCATCACTGGCAACACACACTGGTCAAAGACTTTTGACTTGAGACACTGCGGTATATCGGATGACAAGATATTGCGGAGCTTCCCGAACGCTGCCCAGTTTTAATAAGTGCGGCAAATGCTGACTGCGACAGGGTTCCGCGGAGGGTCGCGCACGAGGTTGTCGGTCTATAAACATAATATACAACGGGTGCAACAAATTAGTATTAGGTAGAACTTGTCTAATTTGAAATGACGCGCCCCACCACCGCATTTACGCACAGGATTTGAAACTCTACTTAAGCTACAATAGAGAAATATTTCTCTTGGCAGATGTGCGTAAATACGGTGGTTGGGCGCGCGTCATTTTAAATTAGACAAGCTCTACCAATATTTCTGTGGCTTAATCTCAGTGCTTAATCTACTCATCAAAACAAGCCACTTTTATTCTAACAACTTTTTATAATTAAATAAAACTCGATTTTCTCTTACTAAAGCAGTAATCCGTTTGGATGGATATATTGTATGAAAAAATTGCGTTTTTTTTAAATTTTGAAAAGTTGTCTGAGTGAAAGTGACTTGTTTTGATGAGTACCTAAAGTTACGCCCTGGAAATATAGGTACCTACCTAATTTATTAGCACCTTATACGAGTATATGTCGCAAAAGCGTGGCTGTGGTGCATCTTGGGGAGCGGAGAAGCTAGATAAAAATGTAATAGTTCTATATTTTTAATGCGAAAAAATAATATAGCGTCATGCTAGTTCTTGTACCGGGCAACCAGAATGCAGCGGTCCTCGCTATAATAATAAATATCACGGGACAATTCACACCAATTGACCTAGCCCCAAAGTAAGCAAAGCTTGTGTTATCAGTACTAGGCAACGGATAAACATAATTTATATAGATACATACATACTTAAACACATATTTAACACCCAAGACTCGAGAGTAAGCATTCTTATTTTTGTTTATTTTTTCAACTTCGTAGTCAAGTCTAGGCCATTTGTTCGTCACATTCGTCGTTACAGTTATTTGACAGATAATACCTAAAATTATTTTTTTTGTACTCTATAGGTTACTTGCTCGAAGCTGACTCCCCTGATTAAATACAAAGATAAGTAAGTAAACGACCACTTATTTTAAGTGGGATTTGAAACCGGTACCAATACTAAAACTATTTTGGAAAAAGCCTCTTCAGTACCGGTTTAAACCGCTTTATTACCGCTATAAACCGCTTTAGTACCGGTATAAACTACTGCAGTATCGGTATAAACCGCTTTAGTACCAGTATAAGCTGCTTCAGTACCGGTATAAACCACAGTATAAAGCGCTTCAGTACCGGTATTAACCACTATAATAATTCATTTTCGGTAGTACCGCTTGAAATCAGACCGAAAATACCGGTCTAAAAGCGTTATGATACTGGTATTTTTTAAATCATAAGTATTTTATGCTCCTCAACATGCAGCTACTCAGGCAAACAAGACTATGCTTTACAGCAACAAAGGAAAACTAAGGCTGCTCGGTTACAAAACCTAAAAATACCTTTTATCTTTATAACAGGACACGGTTCTGCTCTAAGAATATAATAAACCTTTGCCTCGCGTGAAGCTTATAAGATAACTAGCCAAGTGCAAGTCGAACTCGCGCACCGAGGGTTCTGTACAAAGGACATTGGGTAGAAATGTATGGGCTGTCCTCACTCACCAACAAAAACGAAACATGTCTTTTTATTATAACGATAATCGCCATAATGTAACAATTTTGTTACCAGAATTGTGTTGTGTGTGTGTTTTGTTGTGTTGTTTTTAACCTGGTTATTTAGTTGACAGTTACAGAAAAAAATTACAGAAACATTTTGTTACTATCAATAATTTTTAAGACAGAAATCTTCGTTTTTTTACCTAGAACTGACCAGTGATTGACCACTATCTCACCTGATGAAAAGTGCAGATGAGGCCAAAGGTGTATCTCACTGTTTCAGTGACAGCCTATTCACTTTAACCTTGAAGAGCCTTAGGTATTTATTTATTTATTTATTTATTGTATTGGGAAACATACAGCATAATATAAATACAATTCAAATTAATTTTTCTAAATAATACATTAGCCAAAACAGCTTCCACTAATGGCTTATACATTTTTTGCTCTTAGGATTAAAGGTAGATCCTTAAAATAATTAAAAAAAAAATAAACATTGAACATACAATTTAAAGAAGAAAAAAATGTTTAAAAATAATTTTGAAAAAACGCGCCACGAATAGGCTGAAACATCGATGAACATAGGTACCTACACAAAAACAATTATAATTGAAAAATACATGCAAAATATATATACACAAGCAGTGTGCCATCAAACAAGTTAGGAAACTTAAAAAACTTCTCACATTTGCATATTACTAAGTGCAGTCGAAGTATACCTAACAGAGGGGTGTGTTTTACAATACCGAAGTACGAAAGACCGAATGTATTAAAACATCGAATGGGTCAAAAGACCGACACGATTTTTTTCTGAAACCGTAAACTTTTCAGAATTTATTAAAACGGCATCATACAGAACCCATTAGGTTAGGTTAGGTTTGTTTTATAACAATCTTAAAAAGTTAACGGTTTCAGAAAAAAATCGTGTCGGTCTTTTGACCCATTCGATGTTTAAATACATTCGGCCTTTCGTACTTCGGTATTGTAATACATACCCTAACAGAGATATATCTGTTTTAAGTACTTTTCAAAGCAGAAATAAATTTTCTGTAGTTTATCTGGAAATACGACGATTGTTAGACAGTTTTGGCTAAAAATATCTATAATAATAATCAAGTGTAAGCAAAGCCCTGTTTTTAAGTAAAATGTACGTAGTGTGGGGTCATTCCGAATTGGTTGTTTGGGATCCTAATATTTAGTATTATATTATCTTTATTATCTTATTATTACAGCGGTGTATGTATGAATTTGTGATGTAAGATACCATCTCCAATACCTAGGCTAAGTGATTGCTTATGTTAAGATCTTGACGTGTAACAGTAAAGGCGTATTTTCTTAAAGACTTTAAATAACAACCCATCTCCAAAGTAGTGAGACGCAGCTATTATTATACAAAATTTTTGCTGTCTATCTATCGTTTCTTGGTGTAAAGCCTTGTGACAGCCAGATGGACAGACATTGTAGCGACATTACTGGGTTCTGTGCCAGAAACCCTAAAAATTAACCAACTTCGTATGTGGAAGTTACGCGTGGCGTCGACTGTCGGTTGAAAGGTAGTGACGTGACGAGAGAGACGATTTATCAATAAGATGAAATCCTAGTTATTGTAAATGAAAAAGTTAAGGTTAATTAATTAATATCATATAAAGTGAAAATATACACATCACTCACGTCTTAAAACGAGTTTAACTCGACATTTTTCGGGCTACTCCGTAGCCCTTCTTCCCGAAGCCACACGTCACGGCGGCTGCCAAACGTGCACTACGCGCTACCACTCAGCTCGCGCGGCTGCTCGACGACACTGATACCGGCGCTCAACTACCCGCGTTTTCATCGTCATTTGTACTGCCATTGTTAAATGTAGGGTAGCACACAAAACTAACAACATCACCCTAAAAAGGCCCGTTCACATTCACCATTGACGCAGTATGACAATTCAACACTGTCTCCCAACAAATCGAGTTAAACTCGTTTTAAGACGTGAGTGATCTGTATATTTTCACTATGAGTCTCACGGTAGTTTCATTTTTAAAGTAATTAATATCATGGACAGGGATGTTAGGAAAAAATCCGATCCTCATTGGTGATCCCTAATAGCGTATCTATTGTGCTAAAAAATGTAGTTGTGCTCAGGCGAGTTGTCGCTCATTATGGTATTCTAAGTTGAAAGCCTTTTGTTCAACAGAGCTTGCAGCTTAACATGATGTTGAAGTCAGTAAGCTAGACGGCATAATGTTTTATCCAGAAGATGTCACGAATTTCAACTGGCGGAACATATTCTTGATTCAAAATGTTTTAAACAATTTATTGAACCAGACGTTACTTTGCGGAGGTCCATATTAATAAACTGAAACAATTACTTTGCTCACCCGCGACCAAAGCATCGCGATCGCGCGGGTGAGCAATGTAAATGTTATAGTTCGTTTAAAATCTTTTGGTTCATCGAAATCGAGCCCTTAATACTTTAGACTTTTAGAGTGTACTATATCGATGTCGACAGTTTTTTTCCCCGCCCTGCTGGCTAGTTCATCGTAGACACCTAATTAAATTAGTCACAGTGAATTGAGGTAGGTGTGGAATATGTATTACAATATTGTAATGTATGTCTTATTACTTCACGATATATTACTTCACCGGGAACACGATGTAATTACTTGATGCCGATTTTACTTTGTGTATTTTTGTGGCACCCCTTACTCAAATTTTACAAACAGTGCATAGAATGGAACTTCCTGTGAATCAAATCTCTAACACATTTAATATGATTTCCTGAATGCTTTTTTGTATGAGGCTTTTTTCGCTTTTGCATCGTATTTTACTACCCTATTCTGCTACTTGCTAAGTAATATAGCCGCCTCGTGGAATCGAGATTGTTGGGATTGCCAGATGGAGGTTGGCAAAAAATTTTAAAATTTAGCAGGGATCTCTGTCAAACTATTTATTTACCATATCATCATGCCAAGCTTAAATGGGACTGGGCCGGGTATGTCTGCCGGATGCATCCACAAAAATGAGCGCACTCAGCCACATGGTGGGTGACCCGCGACGGCCACCGACGGCAAGGCAGGCCGAGGCGGAGATGGAGGGACGACCTAGACGCGGAATCGAATGATTGGCCCAGTATAGCTCTACTTAGACAGGGACACGTGGAAGTCAAGAGGAGAGGCCTTTGCCCAGCAGTGGGACACAAATATAGGCTATTAAAAAAAATCATGTGATATATCTCGCCCTCAAACGTAACAGTTTGGCGAGAATATATATGTAATGCTACTTAAGTTGTAATTAAATTTATAAATAAATTAAAAAAAAAAAAAAAAAATTATATGCCATAGTTTTGACGCCATAATGATAAGTCGTTCCTCATTAAATCTCTAATTTTTGCAAATGGTGTCAAGTGTGATGGGCTTTCAACATAGCAATTAGATAAAGATACAGGGCGGATGTATGGATTTTTGCTACTCTTTCACGCCAAAACTGTTGGACGGATTGTTATGAAATTTGGCACACGGATAGTTTATTACTCGAGAATTCTATATAGGACACTTTTTACCCTGGAAAACTGCACAGTTCCCTCAGGATAGCGATAAAAGTTTCTTGCGGCGCATTCTTCTTGGCAATGATGGTCCTTACGAAAGCGCTGGTAGTTCTAAAAAAGTGACACGTAAAGAGCCATTTGCGGCCTACTTGCAGAATAAACATTTTGATTTTGAAAATAATTCTTCGCAGATGAAGTTGCTACCTACAGCTAGTTTAAAATAATTCCCGGGCTTTAGCACTCTGTCTTGAGCATCGCAACAGTATCACTTAGTCGTTCTCGAGTACCAACTCATGCGTCACCTTTTCAACTTATTGTGGGGTACCTTTGGCACGCCGAAAACCCTTACAGAGTGTGCGGAACCATTGTGCTCCGCACGGAGCAGACCACTCGATGGGATTCAATAATTCAGCCCATAAGATAGACTTTGGAAATACATGGATATAGAGGTTCTGGAAATGATTCGATGCCCCATGGCCCATGATAGCTCAAAAATGATTGTTTAGGTAGAGTCATAATCATCTGTAAGAAGCCACCATAACAAAGAGAGTAAATAAAGACATAGTTAAAGGTACACAGAGGTTTTTTTAATGCAGAGCAAATATTATGATGAAAATGCGACAAGATACCTGTCTGATTGACTCACCCTGTCCAAACCCTTGGATATAGATTTTTTGTAATTTGATATAATTTCAAGGGATACAATCACTCATTTTTAACCCCCGACACCAAAAGAGAGGTGTATGCCTGTGGCATTATGGCTCTTAAACGAGTGCACCGATTTGGATGCGGTTTTTTTATTTGAGAGCAAATTTCATGGCGATATTATGGTTTAATATTTAGTTTTTTTAATTATTTAGATTAAGAACATGTCGCCGCCTCCGGCGAATAAAATGATAATCGCAAAAACGTAACTTTTCAGGAAAAATAAAAAACACATTTTTGCCAATTACTTCTAAACAAGTAGACGTAAACTGATGATAGTCAGCGTTACGGAAAGCTAATTTTTTAAGAATTCTTCTTTTTTTAGTGTCACTTATATAATACATATTATAAAGGAGTTATTTAAAAAATTAGAAGTTAGTGGAAATCGATCATCATCTGTGATTTATAAAGTCGATTATCATTTTATTCCCGCTTTTTCAAGGGTTTAAAATACGTATTGTATGGTTGTTTTATCATTTTATTCTACTATTTTTACGGTTCGATTAGTAAAAATAATAGTTACATATCATCTTATTCTCGTTAATATTGTGAAATTTGTTTTATGATAATGTAATTTATCTGGTATTGCAATGAAACAATAACATGGTAATCAACTTTGGCTTTATTTCAATTATTAGGTTAAAATTAACAGAATCTCGAAAAAACTAAAACAATACAATTTATTAGGTACTTATTACTTGATTCTTATTCTTGATCATCATCTTCATCATCATTATTCATTTCAGAGTTCTTTACATAAGTCAAGGTCTCATAAAAAGCATGATAGTAGCTTGGAATATCACCTGCCTTACAAAGGCTAATCAGATCATCGCATAATATAATTGGCAAGAGCTGGGTGTATAATAATACTGGTCTGGTAGTTCGGTTTCAAGGACAGGGCTTGGGCTGACTATAGATTTAAGTGTCTGTCTGGTACCTCGCATGCTTCTTAATTTTTGGATTGATCTGTGCTTGTTCGGAAATATTCAGAATCGACGTCATATTAAAATTTGTATTTTAAAATTGACGGCTTTGCAGAAGAAACACTGACTTTCATTATTTTATTATTTATTATTATCGGTTGACTTTGAATCGTTGTTGTGCTTTCATTGCTGATCATCGTTTCGTCCGTTAAGATACTTTCTGTATTATTTTCTGGTTGTAGAGTTTCGTCCAAATCAGTAGCATCAAGGGTCCTTGTTTGTTCTTTGTGCTTGTCACCTTCGTAAGCATCAAAGGTCGAGGGCTGGTTGCAGTTCTGGAATATTTGATTTAGACATCGTTTTGATGACCGCTGCAATGAAGATTCATTCAACGCATGCTTTGAAGTTGTTGTCAAATCAGAAGTACAAATCTTGTTATTTCCACCGACTGTCAGTGAAGGTGATGCTATAAAATCTGCTGCATTCAAAATAAGCGAAATATTTGAAATAGTTGACGGAGTTCTCAATATATTCTGAGTGGCATGTTCAAAATCGGAGGCAGGATTTGGGTTGACTAAGGTACTGCTGTTTGTCTTGGTTCCCCGCTTGCTTTTTGTTTTTTGGACAGGTTCTATGTTCATTAGAGAATATCCAGAATCAAAATCATATTTTTACTGTAAAATTGAGGGCTGTGAGCAAGCGACTCTCACTTCCATTATCTGTGTCCATGATACTTTTTGCCCTACCTCATTTTTGACCCAATTTTTATTATTTATTAGTTCTTTTATGTTATAAAACTCCTTTTGAAGCATTTCTTTAACGTTGTACTTTTCTCCGTTGACTTTCGCGTTCATAGTGATTGCGTACATCTGGTCCGGGGTGTACACGACTCTATTTTTTAATTCTCTTTCAATGTTGGCGTGCACAGAGTCTCCCTCACTCTGGCCATCGTTGTCAAGACTGTGATGGATAGGACTCTGAAGGTCAGGACTTTGGTGGCTGGGAGTGTACTGCTCAAGACTATGATGGGCAAGAGTTTGATGTGGACTGTAATCGGGACTCTGATGGGCAGGACTGCGACGGACAGGACTTTGGTGAAACGGACTCTCATTGTCAATACTGTGACAGGCAGGAGTCTGAGGGTTAGGACACTGGTGGCTGGGAGAGTACTGCTCTGGACTATGATGGGCAGGAGTTTGATGGACTGGACTCTAATCGGGACTCTGATGGGCAGAACTGCGACGAACAGGACTTTGGTGAACCAAGCTCTCACCGTCAAGACTGTGACGGGCAGATCTCTGAGGATCAGGACTTTGATGGTAGGGAGCGTACTGCTCAGGAATATGATTGACAAGAGTTTGATGGGCTGAACTCTGATCGGAACTCTGATGGGCAGGACTGCAACGGAAAGGACTTTTTTGAACCGGGCTCTCATTGCCAAAACTGTGACAGGGAGGACTCTGAGAGCCAGGACTCTGGTGGGCAGGTCTATATGTCATGCTTGAATTACCGATAATCGTTTTATCTGAGAGTACACTGCTACAATTACTATTCCTCTGTAATGTTTCATCTAAATCATTACCGTCAAAAGGCGACGCTAGTTCCTGTTCTCGGTTATCAAAAATACCTATAGAATTAGACGATGTTGACGGCTGAGCGTCGTTAAGGAATATTTGACTCAGACATCGTTTTGAATTCTTATGAGAGGGTCCTATACATTCATGTGTTGAGGTTGGTGTCAAATCAATAGAACAATTAGTGTTTATTTCTGGAGTTCCCTTAAGTTGTTGATAAACGATTGAAGGTGATGCTATAAAATTCACAGAATTCAATACGAGGGAAATGTTCGATATATTTGATGGAGTGCTTATTATATTTTGAGAGGCTTTTTCTAAATAATCTGAGTCTCCTCCAATGCTTGAAGAACTCTTACTGCGCTGTAAATTTTGAAATCTCTCTGGACTAGGCAAATATTCAGACACATCTGGTGAGAAATCTTGGTTCAATTCAGAATCATTTTCATGGCAATATTTTTTTTTCTCTAGATATTTGTCTTAAATCATATATATGATTCGTAGTCACTACATTTTTATCCGTTGCAGTTTATTCATAATATTCATTAAACGCGATGTCCTTTGTTTGTTCATTGTCACTCACTTCACTTATACTCCAATCACATCAATAATTATATAGTTTTAGAAATCGAACACTAAAAAGCCGACACAATGTTTTCGCGAGCCGGTTTGAGATCACATTGAGAGGCAGTTTGTTATTGTAAATAAACATTGCCACGTACCCTTAGCACTTGACATGTCGATATAGACCATTGCAATTTACATTCGACCCGTGCAATGTGACAAAAGGATATGGCAAGACGTTTTAGAGTTCCGTTTCAAATGTGTAGTTTTGGTGAGCGCCATTGCACGAACAGTATTTAGCGGTTTGCGACGAGAATAAAAAGATAACTGCGCATATCATTACTTAGCGAACTAATTTTGACGAGAACATAATAATATAGATGTTTGTCATGCGATGAGCTTTCAGTATTTTATGATAAAATTATTGCACACTTTTATTCTAGTTACAAGGTATATAAATAAAAAAATTGAATAGTATTGTATTATGTTTCAATTTTGTCATTTACCGTACAAAAATTACGAAAAAAATTGAGCTGGTGCATTGGCACCTACGGATTCCAAATATGGCATAAAAATAAAACTAAGATAATGGTGGTTATCATTTTGTTCTCCGGGGCCGGCGATGTGTCAGAGAGCAAAATTTTTCTGCCGACAAACTGTCATGCAGTTTGGGAGATAATTAATCTAAAAAATATATTCTGTTTATTAGAGAAAAAAAAATGTCCACGACAGTGATATCTGTATCACTCAAATAATAACATAAAATTACTACCTACTTGTTCACGATATATCGGTGGAGAAACACACTTATGTATAATATAGAATGACAAAGTTACGTTTGTCCTACGGTTGTAATTCCCATGGAATAGGGAATTCTTCCGCAGGAAGCCAGTCTACTTCAAATTAATAATCAAATCAAATCTAATCAGAAGTAGTGCTGTGACTATGCAGTAAAGGCATTAGGCCAATGAAGGCAAGCCCTGCACAGTGCAAGCCAAATGCATATTACTAGGAATGTTTCACATTGCAGTTTTGCGGATATCTGCAGATATTAATGCAGATGAAGATGGAAAGAATGACAATAAGACTATTTTAGGTGCAATCAAATGGAAAAATGTACTCTTATTATTTTAAAAGTTTGGTGCCTGTTGAACCGTTGAATATTTTTAATATCTTCTTCTTCTTCTTATCTTCTTCTTTCTAATATTTAAAAATCTCGTGCCACGGTGTTTGTTATCGAACTCCTCCGAAACGGCTTAACCGATCTTTATGAAACTTTTTTTTCGTACCTAGGTCTGAGAATAGGTCGTAGGCTATTTTTTATAACCCTATTCTTCGCGGACGGAGTCACGGGCAACAGCTAGCATGAATATTATATTTATTCACATGAAATAAATATACAAATTTATAGAAAGTTTTCTAAAAAGCGAAATAACTTAAACTAATTTAATCGAATAAGAAGAGCTGGCAGTTTCTTCGGACGAAGAATTAGCTTAGCTGCCCTAAGAGGAAATTTTTACTTCTCTTATTTGCAAGCCTAAATACCACGTTCCCGAAATACCTACCACATTTTTCAAAATATTACATTCCTATTATACCAGATGTCCAAAAAATCACCTCCTTAAGTAATCTTCAATTTTGTAATGTGTTGCAACGAGAATGCTAGTAATATAATAAATATTAATGTAGTATTTAGAAAAATGTGGTATTTTGGCCTTTGGGATCGTGGTATTTTATTTTAGGCACGAGCTCTCTTATTTTTAATTTTATCAAGAAAACAGCAAAAAAATTGTTTTTTAAAATCAAATCAACATCCGCAATATTTACGATGAGTATGAAGTCTACAACGTCACTAAATGTTAGAAATTCTTATCATACACGCATGCGACTTTCCCATTACCCTTTATCGCTTCTAGATCCATTGTATACCTAAACACAATGTCGTAAAGTTCAAGTTTTATCGCCAAAGTGCACCGACCGCAGGTCATTTGCGGTGAGACCCGTATCTGGGACCAATAAAACTGGGATACAAATTTCCTGGACTACTTAAAGGTCTTTAATCACTGGTTATTTTAGTAACTCGTATGAGTAACCAGTGTACGTAGAGCTCTAAAGTTCTAAGGGTACGAAAGATCTGTGTTTACTGGTTGATCTTAAGATTATCATTGGTAGCCGGTGTAAAGAGAGCTTCAAAGTTTGAGGCGAAGTACGTTAGTTGTAGGGGTTTAATTTAGACGTCTTGATAAGGGAAATACTGTTAAATGGACTGGAAAATTGTGAAATATTGGATTGGACTAGAGAAACACTTCGGTTAGAGTATAAATTTAACTTAGATTAAGGAACTCGGTAGATGACAGGGAATGAGAGTTCTACACTTTCTGCCATAGAGGTATGTAGAGATAAGTATTTTTGTGCTGCTTTTGTTTTTTTTATGCCTTAATAAATAATTTAATTTTTTAGGTAGGTTAGTTTATAATGGTATCATCTATTATATATAACTACAGCTGCTATAACAACAAATACTAAAAAAATGTTAAAAATTAAAGGCTTGTAAGACTCGATCTTCATGTTTTTTTTTAATTAAAGTATGTTTAAAACATTGTACGAAGGTACGGAACCCTTCATGCACGAGTCCTGGTTACACTTGACACTGACACTGACTTGACACTGTATTTTATTGTAAGCTAGCTACCTGTTACCCGTGACTCCGTCCGCGCAGAATAGGGGTATAAAAATAGCCTACGACCTATTCTCAGACCTGCCAAATATAGACAAAAAATCATAAAAAATGGTCAAGCCGTTTCGGAGGAGCTCGATAACAAACACCGTGACACGAGATTTTTATATATTAGAAGATTTGTTATGCAATGAATAAATTTAAATGTTTTCATCTAACTTGTACGACTAGTGTTTTCAAATCAAGTTGTCAACAAGAGCTTATCGATGTTTAACACGTTCAGCAATCATTTAACAGCTAACACAATGGTGTTACAGCTTTTTAATATCGATATCGATAAAGTTATCGAGCGAGCGCGATAACGATAGCTCCGAGAAATAAAGATTGTAACACCATAAAATATCACGATCACGATAAAACTTGAAGAATTTTACTTCCCGATTTTGTGTTTCATTGTACGGTCTTCCCGTTAAGAGATTTTGCATTAATACAGAGAGTGTCATCATCATCATCATCATTTCAGCCAAAAGACGTCCAATGCTGAACATAGGCCTCCCCCAAGGCTGGCCAAACAAATCGGTCCCGTGCCATCTGCATCTAACACCAGGGCCCAAATCGGCCCAATTGCATAACAAAGTACAACTTATATTACAAGAACGACCACTTTAGCCTAGTTGGTAGTGACCCTGCCTACAAAGCAAGAGGTCCTGGGTTCAAATCCCGGTAAGGGCATTTATTTGTGTGATGAGCACGAATATTTGTTCTTGAGTTATAGATGTTTTCTGTGTATTTAAGTATTTATTTATCTATATAAGTATGTTTATCGTCGTCTAGTACCCATAGTTCAAGCTTTGCTTAGTTTCGGACTAGGTCGATTTGTGTAAGATTGTCCCCTAATATTTTATTTATTTTATTTTAAGTGGAACTCCCTTTCTAGTTAATATAACTGAAGCGAGAGTTCCGCTTGTAATATTAGTTGTACTTTGTTATGCAATTGGGCCCAGGTCGTCGCTGCAACTTGTTGGAGGCCTACCTACACTGCGTCTTCCAATTTGCGGACGCCACTCGAGAATCTTTCGGCCCCATCGGCCGTCGGTTCTACGAGCGATGTGCCCTGCCCACTGCCACTTAAGTCTAGCGACTCTTCGAGCTATGTCCATGACTTTAGTTCTTGCGCGGATTTGAGCTTTCTTATGAGGCCCATCGTTAGCGGCCACGTCTCAGTGCCATAAGTCATCAAGACTTTTGACTTGAGATACTGCGGTATATTGGATGACAAGATATTGCGGAGTTTCCCGTACGCTGCCCAGCCGAATCTAATTCGTCGATTGACCTCTTTCTCGAAGTTGAACCTACCTAATTGGATTGTATGTCCCAGGTAGAAAAGTAGGAAAAAAAATACTAAAAGTTAGTAAAAAGCACGCCATTCCAGCATACTCCACTTTCCGACCACTTGGGTTAAATTTGACATCCAAATTCGACCCAAATAAACAGGGCAAGTTGAACAAAATTGTAAGACCAATTTTTTGCCAACACCGAGCTTTCGGTCGCCCAGTATCATTATAATAGCTACCTACCTACTGTTTTATATGAAGTGTCTGTTCACTGGCTTGTGCTCTCTTGGCTTCTTTCGCCGTTTATTATAAAGCGAGTGGATTCCCGGAACGATGACACTCGATTAGGTTAGTTTACAAGATTCCCGACACAAACTGACACAGCTTAGTTACCGTGCAGCGATAGCACTTGGCGGAAAAACCGCTAGATATCTTACTTATTTATAGCAAGGTTCTACCAACTGACGGGTTCAATCATAGAGGTTTTTTAGGGTTCCGTATCTCAAAAGGAAAAAACGGAACCCTTATAGGATCACTTTGTTGTCCGTCCGTCCGTCCGTCTGTCAAGACCCTTTTTCTCAGGAACGCGTGAAGGTATCAAGCTGAAATTTATATGAAATACTTAAGTGTACTGTTTCTTGGAGCTGTGAAAAAATCAAACTTCTAAGCCAACGCAATCAAAAGATACAGCCGTTTATGCCGCAAATTTTCGAAACTTCCAAGGGAATCGAAACCTACAGGGTACTTCCCGTGAACTCAGAATCTTGAAATTTGGTTTGAAGCAAGGTATTATAGCAGAAATAAAGGAAAAATTGCGAAAAGCATAAATTTTTAACGCAATCAAAAGATAAAGCCTTTTATGCCGCAAATTGTCGACACTCGCAAGGAAATCAAAACCTACATGGTACTTCCCGTGAACTCAGAATCTTGAAATTTGGTACGAAGCAAGGTCTTATAGCACAGATAAAGGAAAAAATGCGAAAAGCATAAATTTTTTGTCTGTCTGTCTATATCAGTAACCAATCTACAATGATCCCACACTGCGCACATTTTGCTTAGGAGCAGGGGTCTGCAAAGACTGGATGTTTATAGATAAATATAAATTTGTACGGAACCCTCGGTGCGCGAGTCCGACTCGCACTTGGCCGGTTTTTTTTAAATTACAATAGTACGCTTTATTGAACGCCAAATAACACTGTAAGCAATGGCGCCTTATCGCTATAGAGGGATCTCTTCCAGTAACCTTTGAAGGAAAGAACGAAAGAAAATACGTTTATTTACAACAACACGAGACACATAAATATTTTTACAAGAAGGACAAGTTAAAGATAGAGTGTGTCATTGCGGTTCAGCATAATGCTTTGAAAACTGAAGGAAAGGAACAGATTTAAGCAGGTGGTTCAATATTATCAACATGAAATACATAGAATAAATGTATTACATGGAATACATACAAACATAGACAGAAATAATATATCCATACATAATTGTAATCTTTTAATGTTTATTTGGGCACAAACGGTATAATTTTACTTACATTTAATGTGCTTACATCAAACATTATCCAGTAAAAATGCCACAATTAGTTAATATATAAATACAAATTGGGTGAATTGGTTTTCTTATGGTTTAGCCTAATTTGTGCGTTATGTCTGAAAAATACGAGTTGAAGTTGAATAGCTTTTGAGTCTTGGGTGTTTAATGATGTCCGTTAATCCACTTGTAATTTTTATCAGTGTTTCTTTTAAAGTGTAAAATCTTTCTATATTTTGTCTGCGAAAAGGTATTTTGTTAAGAATTTATTTGATCAACGAAATCTTTTTAACATCGCGATGGCCTCCTTAGTTAAGTGGTGGGAAGTATTTGAAGAACCAATGTTATATTTGTGCCAGATAGAATGGACACGCTCGTGGAGATGAGACTGCTTCACTTTTGATGTTAGCTTTTAAAATAGATATGTTGACATTTTTATAGGAAAATCGTGAATTTTCCTACAAAGCTTAAGATAATTGAGACTTAGTTTCATTTTATTTTTATTTTAAAAATGTACAATTTGCTATTTCCAATATTTAAGGTAGCTGTGGCCCATTTCCTGTGACGCGTTTGAAATTTGAATTGTAATTGGCTGGAATAATGATGATGATGTTACTTAGAGATAAATGAACCTTATGTATGTATGTATGTAAACTCTTTATTGCAGATAAAAATAAAAATACAAATAAACAGACAAGAGAACAAAAGCGAGCTTATCCCTAAAAAGGGATCTCTTCCAGCTAACCTAGTTAAGAGAAGACAATTTAATATATAATGGATAAGCAGACAGTTAAAAATACGTGCGGTAAAAAGAAATACAGAAATACTCAAAAGAGAAAGGAAAATAATAATAATAATAATAATTAAATAAGTACAAAAGAAAGTAAATACAAAATTATTTACATTAAATGCAACATATAACAGATAAAACATATTACAAAAACATATTACAAAAAAATTTTAAATAAAAATAAAACCTCCTTCAAAAAACATTCAAAAACCATGAAATAATAATTGAACTGAACCGACTACAATAAGCATGAAAATATCTTTCTTCTAATCTGTTTTAAGTCGGTGCCTCAGCTCGAGCCAGCAGGAGTGGACCTAGTAATCTAACTTACCTACATACCTTACTATCTATAGGGCTTCTACACTCCTGCAAGCTCGTGCTGAGGCACCGACTTAAAACAGATTAGAAGAAAGATATTTTCATGCTTATTGTAGTCGGTTCAGTTCAATTATTATTTCATGGTTTTTGAATGTTTTTTGAAGGAGGTTTTATTTTTATTTAAAATTTTTTATTTTTTGCTTTTTAGTTGTTTCTGTATAAAATAGATGCGTAGGATAAAATCATCAGTTTGACTTCGATATAAGGTTATGTTGAAAATTCTATTTTTAATGCTCGACGGGGTTATGTCGTTTTATTACAGAGTTCCATGATACTTTCTGAATGCAAATGCTCGACTTGTCACCGAAAATACTCTAATCGCTATAAGTTTCTCTTGAATTTTTGAGGAGTTTCTTCAACTCCTCATGGATCCCATCATCAGAACTGGATTTTGGTAACAACGGGACCAACCTTGAAGCATGTGCTTTCAAACAACGAAAAAATTTTCCAAATCGGTTCATAAATGACGGAGTTCTGAGGTAACACACGACAAAAAAAAAAAGAACACAACCGAATTGAGAACCTCCTCCTTTTTTTGAAGTCGGTTAAAAAGCGGACACAATCTCGCCTCAGATGTCAGTCATCATCATTAAACCTTTCAATCTCCATCATAAAAATACGGCATGTTATTTTTGTCGCATTTGACCGGATTCGAATCCATTTTTCAAAAATCCATAAATATAATTTTTGATTTTCATTATTTAAGGTAGGTACTCTCCTTCCATGTCGAATAGCTTTGGGATGCCCTATTATATACTATTTATCTAAACCATCTGAACTTATTTTACCTAAATAATATATTAACCATGTATCAAAAAGTAAACCACGCCAGTTATAATAATACTAATAAAACTGAGTGTTTGTTTGTGTTATGCCTTCCGTGCCTGTAATTATTTGTATGGACGTGTTAATGACTACATTTTACATACAATTGCTTTTAGATGATTAGTGAAGTATTTTGTGAACGATATTGATTTTAGAGCAAGTATAGTAGGCCACGTAAGTGCTTTACCATTTTTTATGACAGTTCCTATAATAAATGATCTTAAAACTAGTCTGGATCTCCACTTTCTACCTAAAAATAGGCGTACAAAATTAAATTCTCTATAATATAGCCAAAAAATAAACATGTCATGTCTAGGAATAATAATAAAAAAGTCAGTTAGCAAATAGGTACAAAATATGTTTATATAAAATAAGTCACGGTGATTAACTAAATTAATTGAAATAAATTACAATTAGATTACAAGACATCAAATGTCCCAAAAAATTAACTTGGCCTTTTATCAAAATGTTCAGAACAACAATAATAAAGTTTGTCCATGCACCAATTGAACAATTTTCTTTTAAATGTTAAATCTAATTCTTTTAATGTATTTAGCAGATAGTTGTAGACCTTGATACAATTGCATATTATTATACAATTTTTATTTACTAGGACAAAGGATATTATGGACTCCAATATACCTTGACCCATGTTATGTGACTCTATTATCGCGTAACTAACAATAAGTGACATGGATTTTTTCTATTTTCTTCCAGAACCGTCATAACTTGATCTTTTGCAGGTACCTACTAGGCTATCGGCAAGTTTCAATACAACCTATAAATTTTTTATTTTTTATATTTATTGACTTGGTTTTTTGGAAAATTATCAAAATTCTGGGAATGAAAACGTAAAATATAAAATTTCAGCTATTTCGAAATACTCGTGAGATCATCTACATGACAGCTGAAAGAGTCATTAGTGTTATTATGGAATAACCTATACAATATATATCTGTCACTTCCGCAAGGAACGAACTATAATCCCTCTAAGCCCATGACCTATTGGGACGACCTTTACTTGGTGACAAATATTAAAAACATACCGTCCACACAACGAACAACGAACCTTAATCCCTTAAATTAAGATTATTAATCCAACAGACTGGAAAGCCATGCCCTATTCCACATCAACCAAAGAGACGTAACTCGCAAACTTAATGAAGATTCAAATTGAGACGTTGTGGTCTGTGATAAGGTTAGTAATCGTTCGTGTGCCATTTGGCAATGACTAACAAAGACATAAATGAACTGTCACTCATTCCAACTTTAATGATATAATCGCTTTTTGGAACGTAATTTAATGTGCGTGTTTCCATTGGTAATTTTAATTTTTTTGGTGTAACAAGGAAGCACGTTAATTTTTTACTATTACTTATAATTTTCTTCTAATATATAAAAATCTCGTGTCACGGTGTTTGTTATCGAACTCTTCCGAAACGGCTTGATCGATTTTTATGAAACTTTTTCTCTATACTCGGTAGGTCTGAGAATAGGTCGTATGCTATTTTTTATTACCAACCCCTATTCTTCGCGGACAGAGTCGCGGGCCACAGCTTGTCTAATATATAAAAATCTCGTGTCACGGTGTTTGTTATCGAACTCTTCCGAAACGGCTTGATAGATTTTTATTAAACTTTTTCTCTATACTCGGTAAATCTGAGAATAGGTCGTAGGCTATTTTTTATTACCAACCCCTATTCTTCGCGGACAGAGTCGCGGGCCACAGCTTGTCTAATATATAAAAATATCGTGTCACGGTGTTTGTTATCGAATTCCTCGAGAATAGGTCGTAGGCTATTTTTTATACCCCTATTCTCCGCAGATGGAGTCGCGGGCAACAGCTAGTAATAATTACAAACCAAACTGAACCTTGATGAACTCTTCGTGAAGCTCACCTTGGCCAGATTATCGATTTTGAGATACGATCTTTTTTCAAAGTACCTAGTGACGATAAGTACTCGCCCGCGCGGTACAGGCTTTGATCAATTATAACTGAAGATACACATTGCCGAACAAAATCCCCTTCAAAAAACGTCCGAACTTTTTTATTTGTTTGCATAACAATTAAAATCATCACCTACACAGAAATTTGAACCTAGTCTTTACTTCATTACAGTCGAATTTCGGTTGACACTTGACAGCTAAACTTGACAATTTCACGCAACGTACTGAAAAAAAGAAGGCCACTTTTATCAAAGTGGCGCTCATTTGGCTCTGACATTTTCGGGCGCGTTACTGTGGATCTACAGTTATAATTGATCAAAGGGTACAGGGGCTGGGGGTATGACGACAAAGGGGCCGAGAGAGGTGCGGGCGGCAGGCACACGATGCGCGCTCGCCGCCCTTTATCGTCATACCCCCCAGCCCCTGTACCGCGCAGGCGAGGACTCATTTAAACGGTTTAGCTATAGTAGTTTGACCTATGGCCTTTTAAGCAGCTCGGGCACCTGTCAGTTATTAGGAATTTATGTGCGAAATTACATTTTAAATTTATTTTGAGCTTTTCGGTGAAGGCAAAACATCGTAAGGTAACTGGGCCATTCTACTTTTCGTTGACCAGTAATTTTTTGTACTGTGCTCTTCAAATATTTTTTTTACAAAAACGGTAAAGTGCTCGGTTTAAATCATTTAAGATTTAAATAGGCACATAATTAAGCTTACATTTAAAGAAAGAAAAGAAAGAAAGAAAATACATTTATTTACAACATCACAAGACACATCATCAATATTTTACAAAACAAAGGCAACACTAAAGCTAAAGATAAAATGTGTCATTGCGGTTGCAAATCGGACACTGGCTCAGCATAATGCTGAGGCGTTTAAAACACCCCAGCGCTGATATTCAGCCAGTACCGTTGGTGACACCCGGATCGCTGTTTAGATAGATAAATAAATAAATAAACTGCACACTAATACATAAGACTACATGCGTAAATAAATAATCTGTAAATTGTAAAAGCAAATAATAATAACAAAATTTCTTGAACATAATTAGTATATCTCACTTGCCAAGTAGTATACAACCCTGCGCGGACTAAAACGAAAAATGAAAAATGAAATAACCGAGACAATAAAAATCAAAGAAGTTTTGTGAAATAGTGCTGGAAAGGAGAGGAAATTAAGGTTTTTGCAATGACAACAAATAGCCTTTAAGCTTTCGCCCAAAGTT
This sequence comes from Archips xylosteana, assembly GCA_947563465.1. NCBI lineage: Eukaryota > Metazoa > Arthropoda > Insecta > Lepidoptera > Tortricidae > Archips > Archips xylosteana. Next base: position 5,892,357 of record OX387369.1, read on the forward strand.
GTACCTGCTAGTCACACTTAGGATGGGAGGGGGGATGTCATTCCAGCACTTAGACGCCGCAAACCTAAAACTCCCTCGAAACGCCGCCGTCCGGTGCGGCGGCACAATAGCCTTAAGTCTGCGCAAACTTTTCAACCATGAGATTTTTTTAAAAAGGTAGGAAGGCGTCTTGTGTCGCACTACACCGAACAAAAGAGTTGCAAGGTGCAAGCGCCTCCGATTGTGCATCTTAAGCAGATCAGCAGCGTTCAAGTACGGAGTGACATGGGACCGAGGAGGGACTTTGAAGCAAAAACGAGCACATGCGTTAAAATTATCACTACGTATAAAAAATAATCATTATTATCTATAAAGTAGGTAACGCAGTGGACATGCATGTCCCCGCCATTTGTATGGAAATTGATGTATTTCCGCTGAGTTACCAACTTTTTCCACAAAATTTCTTTGAATTTAAAGTTTTATTGCTTTAAAACATTAAATTTAGGTGTTTCAGTTTGTATATAAGTTATTTACACTTGAAAAAAATCACCAGGTATGCCTTATATTTCACAAAAGATTAATGGTTACTTAAAAGTAGAATGGCCCAACTAACACACACTTGCATGGAAATATGAATGAAATGGTGTCAATGGTGAAATTTTTAATACTATGTATGAAGTTCGCAAAGAGCCAGCTTGGAAACTACGACCCAACTGACCCAATCCCTTTCATCCTAAAGTGCAAGCCACACAGAAGATACGTGGGACGGGGGCGCGTCGCAGTCCGCGTCGTTTGTTCGCCGCGTCTCCGCCCCGTCTCTTGTGTCTGCTTTGGACCGCGACGCTTCCCTCTAGTTGCAGTAGTTCTGTTGACTGTCCGGGATCGAACTACTGCCACAATTTTAGTCTTATTAGCCCGGTTATGACGTCAAACTATTGAGAATTGAAACGACTCAAAAGGACGTTTAAGGATTAGATTGTAAAACAAGAGCATAAAACGAGCCATTTTACCCGAGACGTTTGGTTGACATTGACGTTGGATTTAATGCTAGAGTTTTAGGTACACTCTTCTTTTCACTTCGATTGCAAGGAAATGAAATAGCAACATTGCAAATAAAATTAACTAGCTCTTATTTTTCATGGATTGTGTATTTAGCTATATTTTTAATCGCGCTTTTGAGTCGTTTCAATTTTCAGTAGTTCGGTTTGACGTCACAACCGAACTAATGAAACTAAAAGTGTGGCAGTAGTTTGGTCCTGGACAATCAACCGAACTACTGCAACTAAAGGTTTCCCAGCAGTTCGGTTTGACGTCTTAACCGAACTACTGAGACAAAAAGTGTTGCAGCAGTTCGGTCCCGGACAAATCAACCGAACTACTGCAACGAGAGGATACATCTACATTTAGTATGAAAACTGATTTAAGAGGTGCCGCGACTGCGACGCGCCCCCGTCCCACGTCTCTTCCTTGTGGCTTGCGCCTAACAGGCCTGTGTCTTGTGGACCGAATATAGACTAAAATGAAATTATCGTGACTTAGGGCAATGGACACGGATATCTCGGTCGAATTCTGGCGCAAAATCCAACGAATAATAGGCCAGCCAGGCAGAGTGCGAAATTAATGAATATTGAATTATGAAAACAAATGAACGTAAGCGCACCAGTCTATCACAAGACAGTTAGTTGACAGTAAATGAGGTTGCGTAAGGAAGCCGTGGTTGCCTAGTGGTTTCACCTGTCTCTCAAGCAGAGGGTCATGGGTTCAAGCCCAGGCTTACACTGAGCTGAGATTTTTGAAATTTATCAAATCCGTCATGAGATTTACGGTAAAGCGGTATTTACGGAAACGTGTACGCAATAGATGCGAAGAAGTTCAATAGTGTGTGTGTGTGTGTGTTGCTGAACTATGACGTTTTTGAATATTAACAATTTAAAAATAGAATTATTTTATCGAACAACGGCCGTCGTTTTTTGAAACAGTCTTTTACTTGGCACTGACAAAATGTCTTCCAATGGAGCAAAGTAATTGTTTCAGTACATTGATGTCATTGATATGGACCTCAGCAAAGTAACACCTGATTCAATAAATTATTGTTGTGGTTTCATTTTCAATACCCAATACAATTGGTGTGAATTGTCCCGTGATATTTATTTTATTATTTTTATTTAATACCGTAAAGTCGGGATACTTTGACTGAATGGACCACATATAGAAGATTCTTATAAAAAACGTGTAAACGTGGGCTGTCTGCTAAAACCACACCATTTATCGATGTGCCATAATTTCAATGTTAATAATAAAATTTGGACCGAATTAATCACAATGGGCAAAGTTACCCTGGGCCAAATTGACCCGACTTTACGTTATTAAAATAAGACACAAAAATATAACTAAAACTTTATACTCTTGTGTAATTGCGTTAGGATTTAGTCCATAAAGACCGTTGGCCGTAGATTAGATATTATTTAGGATGCCCTGTGCTTCTGTGTCCATGTTCCCTGTGATATCTTCCACTGAAAAGGTTCGCGTGTTTGTGAATTTACAAATTTTGATTGGATTTGAAACGCGTTTTGTTTTGTTCTCAGTGATTAATTCTGCTTTGTTGGTCAGTTTTGAATGTAATGCCAGTAATATCGGGTGGGTTAAGAAGATTCAGACATGGTAATTTAAATGGATATTATGAAAAAATTGCACAGTGGTGGGCAATCTTTATTTTTGCTGACTGCTTTTTTATTAGTGTGTGGGGGGGGGGGGGGGGGGGTTGGACCGTAAAGCCACCACGCTGGTCCAGTGCGGGTTGGTGGGTGGAGCGCCAGAGCTTTGTTTATTGTACGGCAGGGAGTTTAGTATTCCCAAATTCCGCACAAAGCGTTTTCGCTCTTCCTTCATCAATCGCACAGCTATGGAGTGGAATTCCCTGCCTGCGACTGTGTTCCCTGAACACTACAATTTGGCCGCTTTCAAGTCTAGGGTGAATGAGCATTTACTAGGCAAGCGTGCTCCATCGTAGGCCTCATCTTCGCTTTCCATCAGGCGTGATTGTGGCCAAACGCAAGCCTATATTGTATAAAAAAAAAAAAAAAAAAAAAGAGTACCACGGGCCGGTGAAGTTGGCTTGGGTTCTGATGGATGTTGTTTGGAACCCCTTACCCCCACTACTGAACAACTGCTTTTTTATTTACTGTAGTTCCATTGCCATTCCATGTAAACGCGAGTTTGCCAAGTGGTCAAGTTGCCCAGCTGTAGCAAACCATAACAAGCTAAATAAAAGAAAAAGTTTACTATCAAAACATGTTTGTAAAAATCGCGTCAATAAATAATTACCTGCGTGCTTATTACGACCATAAGGCACCTATGTATTTTGTTATTGCTTTATCCACAGTATTTTTCTCTCTTTTTCATAGCGTAAAGAAAGAGATAACTCTAAATCAATTAGGTCGTCTATTGATTACCCTGTGAATTTTCCCCGTTTAGGTACCTGTTTTCTATACTGCTTAGTAACAAGTCATTGTATTGTATAACCTGACTGTCTAAGACCTTTACTTACCATAATATACATAAGTTTATAAATAAAAATAGAAACGCGCTTCTTACTAAATAATTACCTACGAAATAAGCACCCAGACATTACAACCCCACTCTTACGAAATAAGCAGTTTTCAGGTCTATTGACCCCAATCAATACGTATTACCCATGCAGGGTCGTGATTGGCCATGCATTTTGTATGGTCTCATGAATAACTGAAGCACAACATGTACCTATTGTATGTCTTGTAATCAGAGTGGCACTACGTGTCCTCGAAATATTCGAAGTGAAGTGAGTTTTGAACGAGTTTTTCAATCCACCGTGCCCAAACTAGGTAAGTAAGTAGGTAAGTTGTTTAGCGAACCTTGGGGGCATAATTATGTGCAAGTTTATTAAACAAAAAGTACAGTCAACAAAAAGCTTGCACTCAAAATGAACTCTAACTCTATCGTCAAGCCACAGAATATATAATAGTACTGACGTACAGAATGGAAACGGTCCGCCCCGCACCGATTCGAATTACCCCACCCCTCAAGGCGCAGATAGCCGGAAACCGCCAGAAACCAGTCGGGTGCGCGACGCGATGCATGTCGGCCGCACGCACGGACCAACTGGTCCGTGGCCGCACGGCACTAAACTTTTGCGAAATGGGAATATATTGTGCATTGTATGGGTGTTTGGCATCAACCAAAGACAAGGAAAGGAGTTTGTTTCGATTTCCGAAGGACGAAAGAAGGTAGATAACCAACTTCAATTAGCAACATGTAACATTAGTAACTAGGGAAAGTAGGTTTAAAAGTTTGTTACCTATAATTTATAAATAGACTTATATTAGTAGGTAGGTATTAGTAAAATTAATTTGTTAATTATTTCCTATCAATATCTACAATTACATTCTCTAATTGTCTTTACAAAATGAATCAGGTATACACTCATTCACTTATTTTTAAACACTTAATTTAGACAAACGATAAGTTTAATTATAAGTACTACGATAATTAGATTACCTACTCATTTTATTTTACATTACAATGTTGCTCGCGCTCAACGAACGGTGCGGCATTCACTTTCCGCAGCTATCTCTTTCTATCTCTTTTTGCGATAGTCAGCCCTGTGCATCTTACGCACACATTGACGCGTGTACAGACGTCGTCGTGCTTGTGTGGATTCAGGAACGCGTGTTTTGTGCGTCGTGTCCGCCGTGTGGTCAAGCACAGTAAGTGACAAAGAACGGCTTAGCATTTTCTTTCTACTGTTTATAAAAACCACCATAAAGCAAACAAAAATGTGTCCAAGAATACTAAGCTAACAAAATCTGAACACGCAATCGTAATCATAACCCTCTTTCCACCTTCCAACCCCGAAATCGGGTAAATCGGAGAAAAACTGGAAAAAGAGGGATATAACAAAGGTTCTAATAAACGTCACGCGGGCAAAAACTACAATAATTCAAACTTTCGTCTTACTGTGATTTGCCTTGCACGACCTTCGCATGTTGACTGAAGAATTTTTAGAAGCGAACGATATTACATTTTTTTAATTCTTATTTACCTAGGTTTTAACCTAGGTGTTACGCCACAAGGCTCCCACGCCGGCAGACCACCCATGCATCAGCCGCTCTCATTGAATCATCCGCTTTTCCCGATAAATCGATCGCCTGACTGTTACGAAAATGCAGAGTGGACAATAAAGACAATTAGCTCATCCGCGGTTACTTTGGTGTAAAGTGAAGTGCCGAAGGTGTCTTTCGTTAACCATCGCGGTCGCGTAAGGTCGTGTGATCGATCCTGATCAATAATTTAAGTTAGCAAGTAATTTCATTATATCTGTAACTGCACCTTTGTGTTAAAGAGCATTAAACCTCACTTCGAAAATCAAGTGTTGTGCTTTAATAGTCGCATCGACGGCCCTATCTCGTTTCTTAGGTCATAATATTTTGGTTGTTATTGTTGTTTGTTGTTAATGTTATGTATACAATACCGAAGTACGCAAGACCAAATGTATTAAAACATCGAATGGGTCAAAAGACCGACACGATTTTTTTCTGAAACCGTAAACTTTCAGAATTTATTTAAACGGTTTCACACAGAACCCATTAGGTTAGGTTAGGTTTGTTTTATAACAATCTTAAAAAGTTAACGGATTCAGAAAAAAATCGTGTCGGTCTTTTGACCCATTCGATGTTTTAATACATTCGGTCTTTTGTACTTCGGTATTGTAATACATACCCTTATTTTATTTTTTAATTTTAATTGTGATTACGAGTAAACTATTGGATTTAATTTGACTTTACCCCTAAAGTACGTTAGCGTGTAAGTTAGTATGTTCTCGAATGTCGCTCACGGACCTGAAGACGCAATGCAAGCCTCTAACAAGACGGAGCGATGACTTGGTACAGGTCTGTTTAGCGTACCTTGGGGGACATACATATGCGTCCCACTGCACACAAGCTTCCTCTCAAAATGAATGGGCTTGGCTCGCAGTTCCCATACGGGCTCAGTATGGTTTGGAAACTTCACGTATACCATTTAATTTTTATGTCTTCCTTAGTATTATGTGTAGGTTCTCTCACAATGTTTTCCTTCACCGTAAAGCTCATCAGTCTCGAGCCAACGACCTTTTGTTTGAGAGGCAATTTATTCGGTATTTTTTTGGGTACAAAACGCAAAGAATTGAAAGTTCGAGAGCTCGTAGTACCACATCTCAGTCCCACGGCACGTAGGGGAGATTCTCTTGTTACCTCGAACAGATGATAACGTAAAAGAAGCTGGTTTTAGCACGTGTGAGGTTGTTAGGTGTAACTGGAGGGAATTGATTTAATTTTGCTGTTTACATCATGAAAACAATTTTAAGACCAGAGGATATACCTAGATGCAGACGGCGACGACATTCATAGGGATCGTCCCTTGCGAATATATTAACAGAAATATTGCGAAAACACCGGCCAAGTGCAAGTCGAACTCTCGCGCTTTGTAGGTATGTCAAAACATTATGTCAAAATAAAAACCCTGTGTCTATAAAAACTGTATCTATAAAAAAACCTGTGTTAACAGAGCTCTGATTTTAATCAAAATGTACACAATGTGGGATCATTTAACGTTGGTTGTTCGGGACCCCACTTAATTTTTAAATTCATTTCATTTCTTGATAATTATTATGTACATTCCAGCTAAGTATAAATCTATTAAGGGTCTTGGGATTTATTTTGCCATTTCTATCCCACACCAAGTCTTCGCAGACCGCCGTTACATTTGTTGAACAAAAGGGAAAGGGCGCATCCTCTTCAAAGTCAGTGATTTGCGAGCGGGACGTAAAATATCATTCCGCTCGCGAACGGATCTCTTTTCATTCACTCGTTCGTGAATGAATGTCACGCGAAATATCCCCGTTTAAAACGCAACGTATAGTCGGGGTAAGAAAAGGTTCGTCACTTTTCGACTCTATGTCAACGAGTTAAGGTCGAAAAGTGACGAACCTTTTCTTACCCCGACTATACAAGTGGGCGGGCACTAAAGTACTAAGTACTTGTACTGCAGTACAGTATGATGACATTATTATTATCATTCTAGCCTATAATACGTCCCACTGCAGGGCACAGGCCTCCTCTCAGAATGAGAGGGTTTGGGCCGCAATTCCCACGCAGGCCTAGTACGAATTGGGAACTTCACACACACCATCGAATTTCTCCGCAGGGTAATGCAGATTTCCTCACGATGTCCTTCACCATAATGCTCATGGTAAATTTCAAATGTAATTTCGCGCATAAATTCCGAAAAACTCAGAGGTGCGATCCGGGATTTGAACCCACGACCCTCTGCTTGAGAAGCCATAGGTCAATCCACTAGACCACCACGGGTTCTTGTACTACAATATAATCACTTATAATTAACAGCGCAACAAGCTAGAGACTTAATTACGACATTATGGCACTAGTCCCACCAAGGGAGAGAAACATCCGTGAAACTATTTTTTGTTGGTGTGAAGTTTCCAATCCCGTATTTCTAAGCCAGCACAATTTTCTTCATCATCATCATCATCATCATCATTTCAGCCGAAAGACGTCCACTGCTGAACATAGGCCTCCCCCAACGCTCGCCAAACAGATCGGTCCCGTGCCATCCGCATCCAACGCGATCCCGCCACCTTAACCAACAACACCAATACAACACGAACAACACAAACACACCAACAACACAACAACAATTTTCTTACCACTTCCAATTTATCCAAATGGTATTTCCAGGGAAAATTAGATAATTCTATGTAATTAATAATGTATAAACAGACACATAATATTATAATTATACTAGCTAGCGTTGGACGTCTTTTGGCTGATATGATGATGATTACAATATACTTACAGTAGAACTGCGTAAACAGGAAATAGTGGAAAATGTTCGAATTACTACAAAATGTGCCGGTTTATGTTGGACTTAAGATATATTGGGGTTTCGCAAAACCTACAGACCGTAACTTAGCAATTTGTTGGCTAGGTTTTACTATCTGTTTATTTTGTGCTAACCACTTAACCTAGTCTTTGGGAGACAAATAGTGCCTAAGCGCTTCTTATAGCTACAGTAAAATAACATAAAGTTTCCCACTGACAGATGTTTTAGAAACCAATTTTAGATTACTGTTACCCACGTTTGCAGTTTTTGTAATAGCTACTTTATTTGTATGGTGTTAAAGTTGGAAATGAAATGAAGGCAAGCCATCTGTCAGTGGTAAACTAAAAGTAAACGTATTGTACAGGGTGTGGTATCGAGCGTGAGTCCAATTTATAACAGTTCTGAAGAATAATAAAAATTAAAAAAAAAAAACCTTGTTAATAACAAGCTTTTATTGTAGATGTGTAACACGGCAAACCTCCGTGGTGCGCAACTGGCCGCTTACAGAAAAACAAAATTCTAAATTCTGAACTATTGATTTTCTTTTGTTTTTTTTTTTCACGTCATTGGCTCTACAATTTGGCAAGGTTTATGCCGAAATTTGATTTCCTCAATATATAATTATAATTTATACTCGGTAATAATACTAATTTACCGAGTTGCTTGTATTTTAAAGGGCTGCCGCTATTGCAGGTACTGTAAATATTATTTGTTAAGTTCTTTCTCTGTATTTTCTTATACATAAATTGTGAAACCTAATCCAAGTCTCGTTTAGTTTTCTTTCACTAACCTAGGCACTAAAACGAGACTTGGATGGGTGCTTCAAGCAAGCAGTAAAGCAGGGTATTTCTTCCAGCCCTTCCTTTTCCGCTTCTACCTACGAACTTTCTGCTCTACTGCTTCGGAACAGACCGCCGGTGAAGCCTGAACCCCCTATTGGACGCTCCGAGGCTACTCGAATACCCTGCCCTGCCTTCCCACCTGTCCAGAAAACCTAGGCCAGTGTTTTTTTATTATTTTATTAAAGAGCAGTGCTGACTGGAACAATTTGTACATACATATTTTATACTGTATTATATTTTATTTACCTACTACATAGTCTCTTATTTCTCCGACCGGCTAGCCGGTTACAGATGTTGATAAAAAGAACTAGAAAGCTGAAAATAATTTAATTCTGGTAAAAAATAGACCTTGCCCTTTCTTTTTCAGAGTAGGCCTGTGTCCTGCAGCGGGGGTGTTAATTATAGACTGGGATGATTCTTGTGAGACACCATTACGATTTGGTAGTTAAAATTTGCATGTAAGTTTTTAGACGAAAATGAAAATTAACAATACAATATTACGGCTAATTTTTGTGTCAGAACAAAACTTTATTCAGCCAGTCATTTTGTGTGGGTACCTTTTTGGTCTCCACACTTCTGTTTTAAAAACTACTTTCATCATGATCTAATGGTTCTCCTTAAGAAATATTTATAGGACAAAACCACTTTTGATCTTGTACCAAATTTGCTTAAGAGGATGACTGTACCGAAATAATGAATTATTGCTTTGGCTCCAAGTTCTTGAACTTAACAGCTGTTATTCTGGGATTTAAATCATTTCGTTAAGTTGGCACGACTGTTTTGTTCGCGGCAAAATGGCAGTTACGTGTTCCAAATTCAAATTAAATGTTTTGATTCGTTATTCGTCTTGTACTAGGTATTGTTTGTGGCTTTATGTTACATGGTACTTATTCAATTGTTTATTTAACAGTTTATCAAATAAAATTCATCCATTAATGTAGTTATTATCGTTAAGCTTATTAAATGTATTAAATTTATTATGAGCTTTACAGTGAAGGGCAACATGCTAATCGCTTTTCCAACATTACTATGATCATTTATCTTGGTTATCATTAAAATAATACCGTTATTCAATGATCTTAAAGGCACGTGCCTTCTGCCTTACAAAAAAACTTGCGTAATGGATACAGGTATTACTTAACTGAAAAACCCTTTAATGAATCTCAAGGTCTCATTCTCAAGGGTTTTGAACCCTTCGTAAAAGGGGGTAGAATCCTTAATGTCATCATTTAGTCATGCACCTACCGATTCCCTTAAAACCTATAAAGTTCTATGTCAAAAAACAGCAAAAGCAAACTTCAAGTCTATTATTACCGCAAAGGGTTTGGTTTTGAGTGTGATAAAAAGCCTACGTAAAACTTTGTTGCATTGAGAAAATGTCCCTAGAGTTTGTAGTGAAGTATGAATTGAGAAAGGGTTGAACTCTAGTTGTTAAATGCGGTTAAAAATCCCTTTTGCTTTAGGATTAGGGTGGAGTTTTGTTCAATTTTAATGCGTTGGTGAGGTGTGTAAAGTGGTTGTGGCAGGAAAAGTTTGAAAATGGGCGTTGTTTGAAGTTACTGGGAAAACTGTCTAGTTATAAAGTTAAATACGTACTCAGACACTTATAATAATAGGTCGGGGCAAAAGTATTTTCTTATTTTTAATGTATTATTAGAAATCAAACCTCTTTGGCTGTGCTGAATGTAACTGGCTGGTTTTAATACCATTAAATGTTGACATTCTGAAGAATATCTTAATATCTTATCATTTTATTGCAATAAATAATAAAAAAAACTAGTTTCCGCCATTTTTCAATTGTTTTCCAAGCAAGCAAAATGAACGTATGTGACGAAGATATTCGGTACATTTTAAAGTTTAAAAAAAATTCTCATTCTCTATCCCGTAGAAAATTTCAAAAGTCCCATCTCACTGCACCTTTATAAATTTATAATCTTAAAAGATGACATCTGCCACGTAATAAAATCATTTAAACGGTTTAGCTATAGTCATAAGGCCGGTATTATAGTTGAGACCATTTCTAACAATTTATACCTGCTTCTTTTTCACGTCACGAATAAAAATGTATCTTTATTTTATCTTTTTTTTTTAATTTTCAGCTTAACCGTAACCTACAAACCACCCTACTGAAATGTCACTTGATATGTAACCCTTACACACTTCACTCCAGACAAAGTAAGTGGTTACGTTGCAGTGTCTGTAACTACAATCAATTTAAAAATAACTTTCACGTATAGAAGCAAGTGAGTAATTAAAACAGTATAAAACTAATTTCAAGATTTTTTGTAATTCACACGAGATATAGGAAAAATGGGATTTATACATATATCAACTAACTGATATCGATGATGATGACGACGGATTTTAGGATTTTTGCTTTATTCAATGGGAGAGATGAAGAAGTTTCACCAAAAATTTGAATGCTGCGCGGACTATACGAGTATCGCGAGTAATGCTAGGTTTACACGGGCTTAGTAGCTAATGCTTAGTACTTGTCACTTACACTTGTCACATATGTGTAAACATAAAGATAAGATAAATTTATTAAAAATTTGATTTTTACAGAAATAACTTAAATAGGTACAAAGTTTCCTTATAAATCTAAGTAACTAACTCATGAGCCCGAACTAGGAAATCCTGTGTTTCGGACTGTAAGAACTAAATGTTAAAAATGTTGTATAAATGCTTAGTATTAGTGCAACTGCAAGTGCAAGTAATTAGAAGCCGGTTCTATTTACTAAGCGACAAGCACCTACCCACAGCTAAAAATCTGCTAATACTTGTCACTTGTCGAGTGGTGTAAATATTTAATGACAAGTGCAATCTGATTAGTGATTACTCAAAGCTCTTGTAAACTAATACTATTCTCTAACACCAATGTGTAGACGGTTACTTGCCACTTGTCACTGTGCATATACCTAAGTCCCTAACCACCTACATTAATGACAATACTAAGCCCGTGTAAACCTAGCTTCATAGCTAGTGAACTGATAAAACCTCCTTCAAAAAACATCCAAAAAACTATGAAATAATAATTGAACCGAACCGACCACAATAAGCATGAAAATATCTTTCTTCTAATCTGTTTGAAGTTGGTGCCTCAGCTCGAGCCAGCAGGAGTGGACCTAGTAATCTAACTTACCTACATAGCTACCTACTATCTATAGGGCTTCTACACCCCTGCTGGCTCGTGCTGAGGCACCAACTTCAAACAGATTTGAAGAAAGATATTTTCATGCTTATTGTGGTCGGTTCGGTTCAATTATTATTTCATAGTTTTTTGGATGTTTTTTGAAGGAGGTTTTATTTTTTATTTAAAATTTTTATTTTTTGCTTTTTAGTTGTTTCTGTATAAAATAGATGCGTAGGATAAAATCATCAGTTTGACTTTGAAATAAGTTTATGTTAAAAATTCTATTTTTAATGATCGATGGGGTTGTGTCGTTTTATTACATGATACTTTTTGAATGCAAATGTTCGACTTGTCACCGAAAATACTAAAATCGCTATACATTTCTCTTGAATTTTTGAGGAGTTTCGTCAATTCCTCATGGATCCCATCATCAGAACTGGATTCTGGTAACAACGGGACCAACCTTGAAGCATGTGCTTTCAAACAACGAAAAAAATTTCCAAATCGGTTCATAAATGACGGAGTTCTGCGGTAACACACATTAAAAAAAAAGAAAAAAAAAGAACATACAACTGAATTGAGAACCTCCTCCTTTTTTTGAAGTCGGTTAAAAACGCTCGCTGCGCGGCCGGTCGCACCAAGTCGTGGGCGGGCCGTTACGGCAATTTCGGTCATAAATTTCGAAAATCCCAGAGGTGCGAGCCCAACCTCGAACTAACGACCCTCTGTTAGAGAGCCCATAGAGCAAACCACCAGACTACCGCGCACGAATTCAATTAAAAAAGGGGTTTATAAATCACGCGGGGCGTAAAAACTTTGTTGTACAAATAATTTTCTAGAAAAACCGCACTTACACTCAGTTATTCCATTTGTGTGGTTTACTTAATGAATGAAAGTTGAACCTCATAGGACCTAAGTAAATTTCAATTACCTATGAAAATTTGAAACTTAATATCAATAAAGAATAGTTCATATTTGCTCAAACGTTTTTTTTACAAAATTTTTTCGAGGTTTATATAAAAGTTGTAGAATGATAAATAAAAAAGTCCTCTCATTCTGAGAAGAGGCCTGTGTATGCAGTGGGATAGGCTGGGATGAGGCAAACATTGTTTTCAAATACCTACTGGTATTCTTACTAATAACTAGTAATACCAGTCTAACCTGTCATGCGTGGTTGGGAGAAGAATAACTAGATATCCCAAGGTCAGATATGGGACGCATCTGAAGCCTTAATTATTCTAAACCACCATATATGTAAGTAATGGTGGAGCGGCGAATGGCTCACCGCGGATAATGCATAATTTTTAGGGTTCCGTACTCTAAGGGTTTCAACGGGACCCTTTTGCTGAGAGTCTGCTCTCTGTCTGTCTGTCACAAGCCTCTATTTCTTAAACCATATTATTGCTAGACATTTGAATTTTCCACCGATTATGTATTACTATGGTCGCTATAACAACAAAATACTAGAAATAAAATCAATGCAAAAATTAAAAGGGGTCGTCATACAAGAAATGTGATTTTCGGCGTTTTTAAATCGATCTTTATAATGCCATTAACTAGAAATTACTTAATTAATTAATTACTTGAAATTTTCACCGATTATGTATTATTTGTGTGAAAAATATGAATGTTTGTGCTAGAGTCTTGGATGTTTAATATGTATTTAAGTATGTATTTATCTATAAAGTATGTTTATCCGTCTAGTACCTATAGTACAAGCTTTGCTTAATTTGGGACTAGGTCAATTGGTGTGCATGAATTGTCCCGTGATATTTATTTATTTATTGTGGCCGCTACAACAACAAGTAGAGATAAACTACGATAAATGGCCCGCCCCTCCAAATTACTATTTCAATGTGTTATGTCACATCCTTACGAAAGAGTGTGTATGTAGTAGTCTGCTTTTGTTTGATTGCTGTCTCAGCACGCACACATGCGTTGAAAGTTTTGGTGGTGCTTTATAAATACTTTCACAAATACATTGAATACTTCTTGAACTTAGAAGGGGCGGGCCATGTTATCGTAGTTTATCTAAAGAAAGAAAGAAGAAAGAAAGAAAGAAGACATTTATTCACTTTCACAAGACACACATATACAAGAAAGTACACACAAAAAAAAAAAAACTAAGATAACAAGCAATGGAGAAATAAACATGTACAATACACAGCTCAGCATGTGTGTCCCCGCAAAAGTGAAACGGTCGCTGACTCAGCATTATGCTGAGGCGTTAGACGCCTGCAGCGCTGATTTTCTGTCAGAACCGTCTGTGACTCACGGAACGATACACAAATATACTATAATGAACCACTTACCTATATAGAAATAAATTAATAAAGTGATAAAGAATTGATAAATAGTATAAATTTATTATAGAAAATCTAATAAAAATGTAATTAAATGAAACATTAAGGGAGGTCCCAAGGATCCAAAAAAGAACCCATGTTGCTTACATTTTACTTAGAAGAAGGGCTCTGTTAATACTGGATTATTATAGTTACGGCTGTTTACAGCGTATGTTTTGACAAACCTAAAAAATTGTACGGAACCCTCGGTGCGCCAGTCCGACTCGCACTCAGTCTTGGCCGGTTTTTTTATGTCTTGTGGAAGAAGTACAATAGGTGCAATACCTAGTTTGAAATTAAACTGACTATAGGTGAAAAACTTAAGTAAAGGATATCTTATGTTGCATGTAGTAGTGCATGGAATTAATACGGAGCTTTATATAGTCATTCCGGGTCTCTGCCGTTTTACCAAATTATTTTTCGTCAAATGTTTCATTTCCCAAATGTTTATTTTTTCTGAAACTGTAAACTTTTCAGGACTGTTATAAAACAAACCTAACCTAACCTACAGAATAGTCCTGAAATATATCCTGAATAGTTTACAGTTTCAGAAAAAATAAACATTTAGGAAATGAAACATTTGCCAAATGAAACATTTGACCAAAATAAATTTGGTAAAACAGCAGGATCCGAGTCTTTTCTCTAATTTGAATCGTCAATGTGGTTATATATCCATTACGATACTACTACATACAACAGGTAACACATTTTTGACATTAAAATAATGATAAATAGCAAAAAATATTGTTCATTTCTAGTTCCTTTTTCAACGGTGTCAATTTTACAAGCTTTTATTTTTAACCCCCGACACAAAAAGAGGGGTGTTAAAAGTATGACCGCTACGTGTGTGTGTGTGTGTGTGTGTGTGTGTGTGTGTGTGTGTGTGTGTGTGTGTGTGTGTCTGTGGCATCATAACTCTTAAACGGGTGAACCGATTTGAATGCGGTTTTTTTATTAGAAAGCAGGTTTCTTGGCGATGGTTCTTAGATGTTTCATCAAAACCGGTTCACCCGTTCCAAAGTTATCAGCTCTTTTGTTAGCTGCGGAAGGGATCTTAGACGCATAATGGGCATTTACTTTATGTTCAAACACCGTATGACATAATTGAGTTGAGGGTTTTTTTTTTTTTAATTTATAGTTATAATATACATATATGTATGTACGGTTCAAATCTTGGAAGTCGAATTTGACCCAATTCCAGTGGTTGGATTCACTTGAAATCTGGTATACTTATGGTAGGTTGGATGACAATGTAAGTACAGATAGCAAAAAGTATAGTCAGCTAAAAAGCTTGCTTTTAAAATGAAATTTTAAACAAAAACTTATCAATGTCGATTGTAGATTTTTTAGTTTTATAATTTCAGGGTTTATATTATATTTAGTTAAAACAAGCTTTGCTTACTTGGGACTAGGTAAATTGGCGTGAGGTGTCCCGAGATATTTAATGATAGACTAGTTTTCGCTTTTCCTTCACAACCTTCCAAAACAGTTGCTTTTCCAGCCAGTCATGTCTCACTGACGCTAAAAAGAAATTATATTTTTTAAAAGCTCTTTTATACGAAGGCTGGATAACAAGGTCAAAGTTTTATAAGCTAATAATAAATCATACTTAATGAGGTTTTATAGATGGCCTCCTCAGTGATTCTGGGAAACATTTAGGATGAAATTAGGACATTTTAAAGACCTATTTTTAATCTTGGTAGAGAAATGAGGCGTCTGGTTTAGAAATAATACACAGTGTCTCAAAACTCAAATAACGTGATATAGGCCAAGAGGCTAAGTTATACCTGAGTATTATCATAATAATTAATAATTATAATTTTTTCAATATAAAAATCTTGTGCCACGGTGTTTGTTACCCTTCCGAAACGGTTTGACGATTTTTATGAAACTTTTTTTTGTATTCGGTAGGTCTGAGAATAGGTCGTAGGCTACCTATTTTTGATACCCTTAATATGGCAAAACAACGTTTGCCGGGTCTGCAAGTGTATCTTTCTATTATATAAAAATCTTATGTGATATTCTTGTGTTATTTTTATTACATTTTTTCTTTAAATTTGTTAGGTCGAGAACAAGTCGTAGGCCACTTTTTTAAACCCCGATTCCTTGCAGAGATGGTGTCGCGGGACATGCTTGCTAATATATAAAAATCTCGGGTCATGGTGTTTGCTATCGAACTCCTCTGAAACGGCTTGACCGATTTTTACGTTTTTTTTTAATATATCAAATTCTCGTGTCACGGTGTTTGTTATCGACTCCTCCGAAGCGGATCGATTTTTATGAAACTTTTTTCTCTTTATTTGGTGGGTCTAAGAATAGGTTTCACAGACGGAGTCGCGGGCAACAGATTGTATAATTATAATAGCTAAAGAAAAATAAGGAAAAAACCTCGTAAATGTCTTATACTAAAAGTGAGCGTGTAATGGTCGATATAACAACATTTGATGTATTTTCAAAGGGTATAATCACTCATTTCATATAAATAACGTTTAGTATAATTTTAAAATATATCATTTTATAAGGTATAATGTAATTATATATTTTGTAGTTACATCCCGTGAGACGCAACCATTTGTTTTATGTAGGGGGTTGCAGTTCTAACCTAACCTAACCTACTTTTTTTTTTACAACCGCTTTAGCCTAGTTGGTAGTGACCCTGTCTACGAAGCAAGAGGTCCTGGGTTCGAATCCCGGTAAGGGCATTTATTTGTGTGATGAGCATGAATATTTGTTCCTGAGTTATGGATGTTTTCTATGTATTTAAGTATTTATTTATCTATATATGTATGTTTATCGTCGTCTAGTACCCATAGTACAAGCTTTGCTTAGTTTGGGACTAGGTCGATTTGTGTAAGATTGCCTCCTAATATTTATTTATTTATTTATTAAATACAACCATTATTATATAATCATCATTATATATTATGAACGTTATATGAAACAATAATTATATCAAATGATAACATATTAAGTATTGTTATTATGATTCAATAATTATATCAAATGAGCGTTATTGCAAATGAAATGAAATGAAAATTTTTATTACACATAAAGCAATATTACATTTTTAGCAGTATACAGTGATCCCCAAACTAGGCTGAGCCTGTATCTTGGGGCCCAGTGAGTTGGTTTACATCTTAGTTTACAGTTGCGTGTTTTTAGGAAAGCCTACGATAGTTATATATGAAGCTATATCAAAAATTTTTATTGCCATCGTTGCGCACCCACTAAAAGTGATATGATTGGCGTCTTTATTATGGCTTCAACATCATTATTTCAGCCGCAAGTAGTCCCCAAGGCTTGCCGAACAGATTGGTCTGATATAAATAGATTGAAGTGGTATAAAATATAGACCTCTCGCGCAGTACCAGGTTATCGTGATGGTTATGGAACACCCTGTATAAATTTTTCTAATAAAATTTTAGCGCGTTTAGTCCACGCCAAGCCGAGGCGGGATGCTAGTATTATATTAATTCTGTTTATAAACAAGTGAATTTGCATAAAAAAATCCTTTAGTTATTATTAGAAAACTGCAGTAGCAGAGCGAGAGATATTTATGTGTCAGCGTTAAAAAGAGAACGCATGCACATATGTCACAGAGTAAATAAATTAGCGCAATGAATTTAACTGGCGCTTATAACAGGCTATTTTTTTAAACTGTGGACATAAAATGCACATGTTATTTTGGTCACAGATATTTGAATGTGCAGGGTTTTTTTGTGCTGATTTGATGATCGGATAGCCTATTTAGTGGTTAGTCTCTGACTATGAAACTACAGGTTTCGGGTTCGAGTCCCGATAAGGGGAGCTGACTGTAGATTAATAAAAAGGTTCGTACGCGAGTTATTGATGTACTAAGTATTTAGCTACGTATTTATCTGATAAGTATTCAATCGTGTCAAACGTATTTTAAAAAAGCAACAATCTTGCTGTCAAATCGGATGTCATCTGACATCCGCATTTTATTCAAAATTTTATTGACAGCATTTTATTCAAAATCTACTTAAAAACATTAGGTGTGTAGGTATTTTGCATTTGATTATTTATGTTAGCATTTTAAGTCCTTTTATACCTGAAACACAGGATTTTATTTTATCCTAGTTCAGGGTGTGTATTATTTACATTTTTTGCTGTTTGTTTATCCTTTTAGTTATATTTGTCAAATACGATGTAAAAGTTAATAAAGATTTATTATTATTATTATTATTATTATTGAATTGGGTTTTTCATTTTGACAGTTAACGATTTTTCATTCGAACCACCGGTTTTGTAGTAGTAAGTTGTCTGTATAAGAAGTCTCGTTATTCTCGCTTCCACGGAACCCTCAACCAAGGTGTTCACGAATACATTCAAAGTGTTTAAAGTAATACCATCTAAGTTAAAGAACGATTGAGATTGCGTTCGAGCTGTATGTGGAATGTGCTTGTGGAGTTTAGCGGTAAGAGAAAGATCTTTTTTTTTTTTTTTATGTTTGAAAGGCCAGACAAACGAACTAGTGGGTCACCTGATGTTAAATGATCACCACTGTCCATAGACACCTGCAGCGCTTTACGCGATGCCAGTGCGTTGTCGGCCCTTAAGGAGAGGGAATAGGGGAAGGGGGAGATGGAAGGGTGAGGTATTGGGCCCCCGGCACTCTCACTGACCGTACGAAACGCAAGCAGAATTACTGCTGCTTCACGCCGGTTTTCTGTGAGAGGGTAGTACTGCCCCAGACGAGCCGGCCCATTCGTGATGCAGCGGCTAGCTACAACATGGCTCTACCACTACTAACACACTGGGCCCAGCTCTGGATTTAACCCTACGGGGCTGTTCGCACCACTGTCGCTTCAGGAGATCAGGTGAGCGCGACCGCTATCGAATATTTCATATTAACTGTGTCTAAATTCAATCCTGGGTCATGAAACACACATAATAAATCACCATTGTTGAAAATCAGTCCACTCACAATCGTGCCACAATTAATATATTTATCTGTTGCCTAATATCTAAGGTCGATCTACAAGAACTGGCAGGGATTAATTTGAATGAGTGAATGATAATGTCTACGTCACGTGGTTTTGAGTGAACTTCCAGATCAATCGTGATTTGCAAGCGAAGCTAGGAAACCGCTAGGATTGTAATATTATCTCATAAAACTCATGAATGACAAGCACAAAACACCTAAACTTCAAGCTTTCTTAGAATACAAATTATCATACCTCTAGGCTTTGAAGGAATAAATTACTTTGGTACATGAAAAGTACGCTAATTAAAATACGTTATTACAAAGTTGTGGTTATCCTTTGTAGGCAAGCGTTTTGAACACACTGTATATTTACAAAGGCTTTGAAAATTATGGTTGGACATTATACAGGGCCCGTGCGGATTGGGAACTTCACACATTGAATTTCTTCTCAGGTGTGTCCGCACTGGGTCCGAGTGGGAACTACGGCCCAAGCCCTGCATTCTGCATTCTGAGAGGAGGCCTGTGCCCTGCAATGGGACGTATAATATGATGGTGATTATACAGGGTGTCCCAAAACTCAACGATAACTATGTACCGGGCAAGAGGTCTAGTTATACCAGTTCTGGAAAGAAAAAGAAAAAAAATCATGTCACTTAGGTAACCCTTGGCCTTAAAGCTTGCTTTGCTTTTAAGCAGAGGGTCATTGGTTCGAGCCCAGGATCGCTATGAATTTGGGTAGTTCTACTAGCGTTTCAACCGCTATCACACTCCTGTCGCATATATTAAGTAAATGAGCGACACCTAGCGGAAGGTTTTTATATAACGATACAGCGTGCTTGTGGTATAATCACAATTTGTTGTAATTTCACTCTTGCTGTAGCTTTTTTCTTACGTAATGCGACAGGAGAGTGATAGCGGTTGAAACGCTAGTAGAACTACCCATTTTTCAGAATTCACGTACGAATTTACATTTGTACTGTAAAACGGGGTGGGGTTACTTTAAAATGCAGGGGCTACTTTGGAAAACAGTTTTTACGCCGTGTTTTTATTTTTTTAGACCATCTGTGGCAGTGAAATAACTACCTTGATAAATTACGACATTTGCTCAATCGAGCTATGAATATTTGCGTTTTTATAACCATTTTAAATCTATCATAGTAGCCCCAAAATTTCCTAAAGTAACCCCAGTTTACCGTAATTTATCACGAGCTTTTCGGTGAAGGAAAACAATCGTGAGGAATTTCCAATTCGCATTTTTTTGTATTTATTTTTATAATTATATATTTTTTTCTAAATTCATAAAGAAATAGTAAAATACAAACAGAACAACAAGTACATTGAAAAAATATGTAAGGTAAAAAAATAGGCGGCCTTATCGCTGATTCGCGTTGAGTCCGCGTGGGACGTATACATATAAGTCCAACAGTGGGATATAAATAGGCGGGAGATGAGATGAGTATCTACTGTTTTATGTCATGTCTATGCTTAAAGATAATCTTTGTTTGTTTGGGTGTTTGTATGTAAGGAAAAATATCAGTCTGGTACTAGTAAATCGATTTAAAAAGTCGTATCTTTGACATACATATACATGAGGTGTTTGGAGCGTGGACTGTAGATTTTCGTGGTTGTTTCTTGGGCTGACTCAAATAAGAAGAAAGATTGTTGTTCACTGAGTTTATTGCGATAATCAAACTAAAAACACTGTACAATTATGCAAGGAGGAAAAATATGTAATATTTGTTAGAGACGAGCACAAAGGCCTCTTGCGACCACCATAGGTAGCGGAAACAAGACAGAAAAAATTCTGCCAACATTAAACAGTTAAACTTTGTGTTGCCAGCAACATGAGGTACTTACACACAGCCGGTACTATCTTTCTTTTGTGATACTATGTAGTTATTATACATAACTAGCTGTTGCCCGCGACTCCGTCCGCGCAGAATAGGGGTAGGTATAAAAAAAATAGCCTACGACCTATTCTCATTCTCAGACCTACCGAATACGGAGCAAAAAGTTTCATAACAATCGGTCGAGCCGTTTCGGAGGAGTTGGATAACAAACACCGTGATACGAGATTTTTTTATAATAGATTACTAGCTGTGAAGAAATTCACAAACATTTGATTAAATACGACATTATTGGATTACGATCATAATTAAAGAAACATAATTAAATTAATTAACCGTCTTCTTCACAAGGAAGACAAGCGAGGGATTATTATTTCTTTCTAATTTGTATATTAATTATTAATAATCGACTTCAGCCGAAAGACGTCCATTGCTGAACATAGGCCTCCCAAGGCTTGGCAAACAGATCGGTCCTACGCCATCCGCATTCAACGCGTTCCGGCAACCTTAATCAGGTCGTCGCTCCATCTTGTTGGAGGCCTACTAACACTGCATGTCTCATAAAATACCTATTTAAAATAATTGTATCGTTTTGTACTCTTTCATTTGAGGCACTTAATCATTTTACTGCCTGTAATAGATTCATTTCTAGCAACATAATCAATAATTTATCAATTTATCTAAGAAACTGTTCCCTATTTTTAAGTTTTTTTTTACCATCGGACCCGTGTTTGACCCCTTTCTCACCTGACGAAAAGTGCAGATGAGGCCAAAGATGTATCTTACTGGCGCCTAACACAGCATATAACAAATTGTAGATTATATTATAATATTTCTCCAGAAAAAAATATTTAAAAAACAGTCCACTTAGTCCTGTCTGCTCTTGTATTCTTTGGCCGGGGCGGGAAAGCATTTCTACCCGGCCAGTATCTTTTAGCGCCTCGCGCGCGCCGTACGTGCGTCAACACATTCAAATTTCGAACGAGATATCGCGTGTCCGCTGAAAAAAAAAACAATAGACAATTTGTTTTTTTTTTCGAAAACAATTGGTGGCGTTTTCATTTAACTGTTTAATGCCAGTGCAGTTTTTCAAAATATAATTTTGGTGCGTTATTTGGATTTGACGGCTTATTTTACGGTGAGTGCTTTGTTTATGCTTTATGCATGTCATTTTGGCGGTATGGTAATTTTGAACTACTTCCTTAATTAAGTTTTCTGCGAGGTTCCATTTAACAAAGCGGTTTAATGACAGGGTTTGCTTTAATTTTGTCGCTGAATTGCAGTTATTTGACAGGGCATTATGGGTTAATTTTAAATTAGTGTATTTATAGTGGCCGAGTTTCATTTATTTTGTATATTAAGCGAATGTTTTCTTCAATTGTCACAATTTTGGATTCCTGCTTAATATTCCAAAAAAAATTGGAATAAAAAAGATACGTTGTAACGAAAATTAAATCTGTTTCCATTTTTAAATCAATATATATTTACGTAGGTATATAAATAAAATGCAATATCATCTATATAAAAGTAACTACTAAATAAACACTAAATTTTCCGTCCCACATTTTCAACGCTACAAAGATACACAAGATCCAACACTAACCAATTTCATCATTTAGTCACACTCCCAATAAGGACCTTTTAAAAAAGTAAAACAAAAAACGGTAGCGAACGAACACCTGTTGTGTATAAAGTAACGATTCCCATGATTCTGGGATTGAAACCCGTTCGCGTCACAAAAAAGCACCCAAAAAAAGAAAAAAACGCGGCAACACAAGGCCGGAGGGATCAATGTTTCTTATTTCGAAAACAGGTGCTCGATTTATTTTTAAAAGATTTAGTGGCCAGTGTTTTTCGGATGGAATAAAGTTACTGGCTGAATGGTGATTTCAGTAGTCAAATTGTTAAAAAATAAATGCTCAAACCAAGTTCAGTATTACTAGAGGAGTATAAATTTTTGTTTGAAGTCATCAAATAATTAGTTTTTACGAATAAAAAATCAATCTGAATTAACCTTCTTGAATAATTTAGACAACAATGCTAGTTATCATTGTTGTCAAATTTATTCGATCGAAACATCAATTTGGTCTCATTAAATACGCAAGCAAGTGTAGGCTTTAAAAATATCGTATGCTTTTAATAACTACACAAACTACGGGTGTTCAGTAGCATCATCTAATAACAAAATAACTACCTCAAAAAGTAATTTGTAGTTAATCATCGATTTATAACCTTTAAAAAGGTAGCGTACCTCCAGGCAACGTTTACAAGAACTATGCATTTAACTAATTTCCCAAACAGATTTAACCTTTCAGAAAATCTTTTATTACTCAATCCATAACAAAAGCCTGGTAATAAATATGATTTGTTTTTTGAAGCTCGGAAAAAACCGGAATAGGGGATCGATGTCCTTATTTGTTTTTAATTATTTCTGAAGCGTTCGATCTTCGTTTTTATTGTTTAATTTATTGGTGCAAATTTGAGAAGCGATTTCCTGTTGTATGCCTATAGTTTATACTAGCGGTTGCTCTCGACTTTGTCTGTTTCCGTGGGAACTACACTTTATTTAAGTATTTACTTAGAAAACTTTTTCTTATACATTGACATTATAAATAGCCTAATGACATTGAAGGATAGTATAGCTTTCTATAAGTGAAATAGTTTTTTAAATCAGTTGATTTTTAGTCCAGAAAGAGATTTAAACCTGTATAAAAATAAAAAGTTTATTTTACTGTTCTATCGAGATAATTTAAATATTACATTACGTGATTAAGTCTCGTAAGTGGTATACGAATGGTTAGTATGGGTGATTTTGAAACTAAAAAAATGTATAAATATGTATTCTACGGAATCATTATCATCGATTGTCATCCAATATACCGCAGTGTTTCAAGTCAAGTCTTTGACCAGTGTGTGTTGCCAGTGATGACTTATGGCACTGAGACGTGGCCGCTAACGATGGGCCAAGAAAGCACAAAGCTCAAAGTAACTCAGAGGGCGATAGAGAGAGCTATGCTTGGAGTTTCTCTGAGGGATCGCAATGATGAAATCCGCGCAAGAACTAAAGTCACGGACATAGCTCGAAGAATCACCAGACTTAAGTGGCAGTGGGCAGGGCACATCGCTCGTAGAACTGGCAGCCGAAGGGGCCGAAAGACGCGGCTTGGGTGGCCTCAATAAGATGGTGCGAGCCGGGATTTGAACCCTCGACCTGACTGCTTGAGAGGCCATAGGTCAAACCGCCAGGCCACCACGTCTACATTTGGGCGTTACATTTGTCACAGTTTAATTTCGATTTATATCGCTGGTTCCCGGATTAACTTTTAAGGTTGCCAAATCGAGGTTTGCTTTAAAACTTTTTTAAAAGTTGCCTTTGTAGATAGGTAGAGTTCACATAAAACTAAAATTGGAGCCGCTCCATCACTAAACTGTCCGGAGCGCCGTTAGAGTATGCGGCAACGGATGGCCCCCAACGGACGGCTGGACGGATGGCTTCGCAAAACAAAATGGCTGACGTCGGATCAGATTTTTAAAGTTTATTAACCGTTTTTCAAAAAGTTTTTGTGCTAGGCATGTTTTCGATTAAGCGTTGCAAAATAGGCAGTTGATTGATTCAGTTGTCACTTTGTGGAGGTCTATCAATCAATATCAATTCACACCAATTGACCTAGTCCAAAAGTAAGCTAAGCAAAGCTTGTGTTATGGGTACTAGGCAACTGATAAACATACTTATATAGTTAGATACATACTTAAATACATATAATCGTCCTCAACAGCAGCCTTTACTCTTCTACCAATCCAAAACCTCTTCATTCGTTCTTTCTATCCAGCTTCATTCTCCACCAGCACCGCATCCCAAACGCACTTAATCTGTCATGATCTCGCTGGGTCTATGTTCAAGTCTCGCTCCCATACAATGCTACGCTCTAGTCTAGATGTAGGTCTTAATAAATCGTTTTAGGTTAACGAAAAAACCGTCAAGCTCGGTGGTTACCGGCGGCGAGGCAGGCCCTGGCGCAGGTGGCGAGACGACCTGGACGCGGAATTAAACGATTGGTCAGATTTCGCTCAGGACAGGGAGCTATGGAGGACCAGAGGGGAGGGCTTTACCCAGCAGTGGGACATAAAAAAAGGCTAGTAAAAAAAAAGAAAATGAGCAAAGGCGAGGAATTAGTTAAATTATAAATATAGAGAGAAGTCAGCTGTAAGAAAAAGAAATATACTCAGGTTTTCTTTGAGCAAAATAATGTTATCTTCCCGCTAAAACACGACGGTAATGAACACTGGTTTCCTTTCATTGCGACGAAATATTAATGGTATTACAGAATTTACAGTCGTCAGCTTTCTTTTTTATCTTAATTATGTGTCTCTATTTCTATTTCTTATGACACGAATTACATTTATTAGAACTAACTTAACTATAGCTAAACAAATATTATTTATTTTATTAGCAGTACGGCTGCTCACCGAATCTAAGATTATTAAAAGCGGAAAAGTTTTTCGGGTGCGCCGGTGGGATTCGAACCCACGTCTCCTGGGTATGCGCCCCAACGGGTGTTCTACCAATTGAACCACGTCGCATCCAACCGACTCCCCCGAAATTCTTAATCGCTTACATACGCCAACAGTGCTCGGGGGAGTCGGTTGGATGCGACGTGGTTCAATTGGTAGAACACCCGTTGGGGCGCATACCCAGGAGACGTGGGTTCGAATCCCACCGGCGCACCCGAAAAACTTTTCCGCTTTTAATAATCTTAGATTCGGTGAGCAGCCGTACTGCTAATAAAATAAATAATATTTGAACAAATAGATGTGGTACATCATTTCTTACGCATTTCCAATGTAATTTGGAACGTAGGAGTCGTAGCTTCTAATAGTTGCGATAGATGTTACCACACGCCACTGTTGGCGTATGTAAGCGATTAAGAATTTCGGGGGAGTCGGTTGGATGCGACGTGGTTCAATTGGTAGAACACCCGTTGGGGCGCATACCCAGGAGACGTGGGTTCGAATCCCACCGGCGCACCCGAAAAACTTTTCCGCTTTTAATAATCTTAGATTCGGTGAGCAGCCGTACTGCTAATAAAATAAATAATATTTGAACAAATAGATGTGGTACATCATTTCTTACGCATTTCCAATGTAATTTGGAACGTAGGAGTCGTAGCTTCTAATAGTTGCGATAGATGTTACCACACGCCACTGTTGGCGTATGTAAGCGATTAAGAATTTCGGGGGAGTCGGTTGGATGCGACGTGGTTCAATTGGTAGAACACCCGTTGGGGCGCATACCCAGGAGACGTGGGTTCGAATCCCACCGGCGCACCCGAAAAACTTTTCCGCTTTTAATAATTATAGCTAAGCAGTTTCAATGAGTCCTCTCCCGCGTGGTACAAGGGTTGGGGGGTTTGGCGACATATGGGGCCGGGAGAGGTACGGCTCGGAGCGGATTAGAAACTTCACATACCTACACCGTTGTCTTAGCTGACATGTGCAGGTTTCCTCAAGATGTTTTGCTTCTCCGAAAATTTCATAGTAAAATTACAAATGTAAAACAAAAATTCAGAGGTCGAACCCACAACCCTCTGTTTGAAAAGGCGCAGGGCTAATTAGGCTATTTAAGATACAAACGCAATAGATTCTCTTGTTATTCCCGCATACGGTAGAAAGGGATAAAAACAATATTCAGCTATCTGCTATCACCGTTCGAATGTTTCCAATAGTTTCTAGAAAGATACAAAGACGTCTCGATAACGTCAGTGGGGCCATTTTACGAGCTGCGGACAGTCGACATCGATACAGTAAGTCAATGGTTACTTACAAAAAGGAAAATGTCAAAATCATGCTATGAATTATTAGCTATTAATAATTAATAAACTTTACGTTTTTTAGCACTTATCAATTTAATATTTTAGACTATCGTGGTCATTACTAATGACGACTATCGTCTCGTGATCATGGCGCATGCAACTGTGCCGAAATATCGGGCTTCTTCAAAATCAAGGTACGCGGAACAAAACCCGATTTTAACTCATAAAACTTATCAATTTATCAATTAAAGTAATATAATACTTATGTTCTAATACAACAAGTTATTTTAAGTATCAGTAACGCTACAAAATAAATTGGTACTAAACAAAAGTTGTTTTTCAAAAAAATATATAAGTAATGAATGCTTTATAAAAATATTTTCTGTTCTATTTTATTTATTTATTGGATTGTTTTTGTCTCACACGACAAAAAAAAAAGCAAAAAAAAAAAACACTGTCTCACTAACTACGGCTACGAAACGTTAGCCTATAATTAACCGAGTTGGTTAAGTTTGGTCCTAATCATGTCTCTAGAATCAAGAATCTTTTTCACACCCTATTATCATCTTACCTTAGGGTCGTGTATCGTCGCGCCATCTAGTTCAGTGTGTATTTTCAGTCGTTTTTTCCCCTGACGCAACGGCGGCGCAGGACCTAAATTTAGTATAAGCAAGATATATTTTACGAGACCTTATGGTGGTTCACCACAAATTAGATTGTGGATGATGAAATAAGCAAAAAAACGAGAAACTTTCGAGACACGAGATCGCGCGGCCGTGGGGGGTGGCCTACGTCGCCTACGCCCTGACGTACTGTTTTTACAAGACCGTGTGATGGTTGTAGGATAAAATGTAAATATAAAATCAATGGCTTCCCGGTAAAGTTAACAGATGCAAGTTAAGAATAACTCCTACTGTTTACTTAGTGGGCTTAACTTGGAAATATACCGTACTAGCGACCCGCTCCGGCTTCGCACGGGTGCAATTATCAGTGTTTCTCTGCTATATTATGCATGTGTTATACATAATAAACCTTCCTTTTGAATCACTATCTAATAAAAAAACCGCATCGAAATCCGTAGCGTAGTTTTAAAGATCTAAGCATACCTAGGGACAGACGGCGGGAAGCGACTTTGTTTTATACTATGTAGTGAGTGATATGTATCACACGAAAATTCTTTTCGTATCCACTGCTCTTGAGTATTTAAGTATGTACTTAAATACTCAAGAGCAGTGGATACGAATAGAATTTTCGAGTATTATGAACTTAATCACTTACTACTTATTGCTAAAATTACCTCGACCACATTAAAGCGGCCCTGCTCACGAGTCGACGCCACCCAATGGCTGAATGAGGTCGAAACGTCAAAGTAAAATCCCGAAAAATGTTAGCTAAGAGTGAGAATCGCGATGTTTGAAACATTAAAAGTATTATGAAGTTCTCAAAACAAATCTGATAGCCCAAATGCTTATAATGTGTCTAAGGCATTTTTTTCATACAAATTATATGACATTTGGGCGAAGACCAAAAAGTTGCACATCTGTTAAAGCTGCATTAGCAGGTAGTTAAAGTTACCATTAACTTTTTCCATTGTGACACGAAAATTAACCATACATTTGTATGGATAATTTTCGTGTCACAATGGAAAAAAATAATAATAATTATAAATACCTGCTAATGCAGCTTTAACAGTGTGCAATTTTGGTCTTCACCCATTTTCTCACAAATGACGGTCCAATCATAGATATAGATTAAATAATCTAAAATATGAACGACATGGTAGGACCAATACCAACTCCATTTAATTAGTGAAAAAAAAAAACAAAGAAAAAATACTTCTACTAAAGTAAACATGGTTGTATCTAAAATCTTTGACATAAAATATCAAATCTTCACAAGCACCACCTATTGTTACTTCCAAGAAGGATTCCCAATAAAAGTAATTAAACTTAAACAATCGCCTAACTAACTGCCGCACGCAGAGACGTTCATTTACACTAAATTCTAAATCATTCATCAGCTATTCAAAGCTGTTCGAGAAATCATCGGGTTTAGGGTACTTTTAAAGTTAATGGACGTTTCTAAGTGTGGCAGTTAAGCTTTGGATATATCTGATGATCTTGTTCTATTATTGTCTTCGGACGAATTCCTTTAAAGGTAATATCCATTAAAAAACAATCTGTGACCAGGATCAGTGTAAAAACCAGTAGCTGAGAAATGAAGCATAACCACGGAAAAAGGTTAAGCGTGAGTCGTGCTTTTTGATCAGTATTCAGTATTTATTCAATTGCAATTTGTTATACAATAATTAGCTGTAGCCCGCGACTCTGTCTGCAAAGAATTCATTTTAAAATACTAAACTTATTACGCAAACAATATTTAGTTGTTGACTGAGCACGAACTCGTGACCACGGCTGCTGCAATGTGGCCGAAACGTCGAGGTAAAATTTGCATGCGTGATAAGTCTCGTTTATGAGTGAAAATCACGAAAGTTTAAAACAGTATAAGGATCCACTTATCGCGTTTTTTTTAATTTCCGCGGGAACTATGCGATTTTCCGGAATTAGTAGTGGTTAGTTTAGTAGTGGTAGAGCCGTGTTGTAGCTAGCCGCTGCATCACGAATGGGCCGGCTCGTCCGGGTCAGTACCACCCTCTCACAGAAAACCGGCGTGTAGCAGCAGTAATCCTGCTTGCGTTTCGTACGGTCAGTGAGAGTGCCGGGGGCCCAATACCTCACCCCTTCCCCTCCCTCTGCCCCTTCCCCTATTCCCTCTCCTTAAGGGCTGACAACGCACTGGCATCGCGTAAAGCGCTGCAGGTGTCTATGGACAGTGGTGATCATTTAACATCAGGTGACCCACTAGTTCGTTTGTCTGGCCTTTCTAACATTAAAAAAAAAAATTAAAACTATCCTATGTCCTTCTTAGGGTCACGCACGAACTATATCTAAATCGGTCCAGCGGTTTAAAGCGTGAAGATTTAACAGACCGACATACTTTTTCATTTAAAATATTACTAGCTGACCCGGCAAAAGTTGTTTTTCCATATTAGGGGTATAAAAAATAGCTCAGACCTATCGAATACAGAAAAAAAAGTTTCATAAAAGTTTGATAACAAACACTGTGACACGAGATTTTTATATATTAGAGAAGATAACATTTAATTTTTTAAACCTGAGTTTATAGGTACATTTGATAACATATAAAAAATAAATAAATATCACGGGACAATAAATTCACACCAATTGACCTAGTCCCAAACTAAGCAAAGCTTGTACTATGGGTACTAGACAACGTATAAACATACTTATATAGATAGACATACTTAAATAAATATTAAACACCCAAGACTCGAGCACACACATTCGTATTATTCACACAAATGTCTGCCCCGACCGGGAATCGAACCCGGGACCTCAAGCTTCGTAGTCAGGTTCTCTAACAACTAGGCTATCCGGTCGTCGTATACTTATTATCTAGCATACAGGTGAGACATCAAAACTAAAACTATGTTTAGTTATGTTATTAAATCATTATAACGCATTGGGATTGCAACACGCACCTTAGAATTCGCTACCTAAACAAAAGTTTTTATTTAAATTTTTATAATGTAGTCATGCAGAAGAGTAGGTGGGTAACTTCAAAAAGGTAATGGTCAATTTGCGCCGAGGAACCCTAAACCATAGCAGGAAAAAGTGGGCACCATTATTATTGCGGTCATTTTCTATCACAGATATCATCAGACGGGATACTTTTAAGTTTCTGAGAACCGACTCGAGATAAGAAAAAACTTTCTGTCTGTATTTATTTACCACAGAAAATAATGTTTAGGTAATACATAGATTGAAGGTGTGTTTATATTGAAGCAGAGGTGTGTAAAATCTTCTTAGGTACTTACTGATATTATAAACGCGAAAGTTTGTATAAATGTATGGATGTCTGAAATAAACAAACAAAACTTTTTTAAACGGGTTTTGTAGCTGTAGTTTCATGTCTTAAGTACTATCAAATTCATTGAAATATTATCTTGATGACTTATAAATAACAAAGGAAAAATTTAATATACGATCGAGGTAAAACGTGACGAAAACTAATAGAGACTAGAAAAATAGACGATTGACTCACAACGCGACAGTTAAATGCACCGTCGAGATAAAATGCAACTAAAAGTGACAGCGACAAAGAAAATTGACGATTGAGTTGCAAAGCGACAAATAAATACTTGATGAAATGCGATTCGGTGAAACGCTACAAGGAATTTATGCTCTTAAGGTAAAGTACTAACAAACGGAAAAGGTCACCTTAAATTTGACATTTACTTGCACCAAAGCAATAATAGGGATGACGACTGGGTTATAAATATTTCTATTTAGTCCGTCAGTTAGATTATGGAAAAATATGGGACACGTATTTTTTGGTTTATCAAATTATTAAAAATCGACAAAGGCATAGATCATCAAACTCCCGGAGTGGGGGCTTGTGACGTCACTCTTAGGTAAAAAATGTACCATATAGAGACGTCACTCGAAACTTCTAAGCACTGTATCTTCGTCATTTTTTGTTTGTCAAACAAAAGAAAAAATACGAGTACAATATTTTTTAATAATCTAACTGACGGACTAACCAGTTTTTTTTAGTCGTCTAGACTATTGTCAGTCCTGTCAACATTTTATTTCAAACGAAACTGAAATATCGCATTGAAGTTTCCCATTTTTTTGACTTTATGACTTGAATAACACAAACTTTAGATAATACAATACAATATTTACAAATATTCTTTATTGAATACCAAAAACAGTACAGAAATCATAGATAATCACAAGCTTTCTCATATATAATTATATTATTATTAGGATCGGATTTGCCTTCCATATCTTACCGGGAAATAAGTAACGTAATCATACACCGTTCTCAGGTGTTCATTAGTTCCATAGAAAGTCATTTATATCGCATTCCAATAACAACACCTTGACACCTAAAAAGCATATATACAGGGTTATTTGTAATTCACTGACATCCTCTTAACCCTGAATTCCTATCACTCAAACAAATGTTTTTTTGTTCTACGACTTTTTAAAATGAAGCACTTTTTTTCCCATACAAATACACAGAGTATCGTAAAAATAAGAGGAAATCTCAAATTTTCAAAACGTTATTACACCAAAAATATTAAGTTATGACAAAAGCCGTAAAACAAAAAACGTTTGTTTAAGTGGTAGGAAATTAGGGTTAAAAGGATGCTAGTGAATTACAAATAACCCTGTATTTATATAACACAAACTAGCATTTACCCCGCGGGTTCGTTCGCACTAACCATCAGAACTGATATTTGAATCGGAATCCCAAAATTTTACGAAAATCCCGAGGGAATTTCGAAAAACTACATCGTGGTCTTCAGTAACGTAAGTAGCTTATGCCAAGGATGATAGAGACTGGATTGGCAGTCGCCATAGTACGGATCGGCCGCGGTTTTTGTAGTTCGATTATTAAATCTAGATGGCGCTGAAATATAACCAGAGGCTTTGAAGGCAAAACAATAAGACTACAGATATTTCATATCACTGCAAATGTATTATTATGCAATATTTTTGAAAAATAATACATAGTAATACATAGTATTCGTAGTAATATGAAACATCTGTAGTCTTATTGTTTCCCTGGCCTTCAAAGCCTCTGGCTATATTTCAGCGCCATCTAGATTTAATAATCGAACTACAAAAACCGCGGCCGATCCGTACTATGGTGACTGCCAATCCAGTCTATATCATCCTTGCTTATGCCCATGCCAAATTTCAAGTATAGTCGGGGTAAGAAAAGGTTCGTCACTTTTCGACTCTATGCCAACGAATTAAGGTCGAAAAGTGACGAAACTTTTTTTACCCCGACTATACCTAGGTAGATTATCTAATGTAGCGGTTGAGGTTTCAGAATTTTATCCCGATCCCGTGGGAATATCGGGATAAAAGCAGCCTATATGCTATTGAACAAATATTGGTAACCATACAAAATTTTGTTTAAATTCGTCTTGCTGCTTTAGTGTGAAAGAGTGACATACACGCACTCACGCACACACGCACGTACTAACAAACTTTCGCAATTATAATATTACTAGCTGTAGCCGCGACTCCGTCCGTAAATAATTTTTCTATCACTATACCGCAGGAGATAGCTTTCCAGGGTCTCATACTATCTCCGTTCCAAATTTCATCTAAATCCGTTAAGGTGGAACGGCACGCTCTAGGCGCGAAATTCAAAATTTTTACAGGTTTTAATTTATTTTGAGTAAACGGTGTAACTGTTTAACTTCATATGGTACTTGCGGTTGTAAAACAGTGTTCTTTATATCATTGTGTAAAGCTGTTTAAGAATAAAACTGTTAGCTTGATATAAAAGTTGTCAAACATAGAAATTCGGACTTTCAACGTTTTGACAACTTGTATTTCAAGCTAATAGCTTTATTCTTAAAAAACTTTACACAATAATAAAGAACACTGTTTTACAAGCGCAAGTACCATATGAAGTTAAACAGTTACACCGTTTACCCACAATAAATTAAAAACTGTAAAAAGTTGTAACCGGCTAGCCGGTCGGAGAAATAAGAGAATATGTAGTAGGTAAATAAAATATAATACAGTATAAAATATGTATGTACAAATTATTCCAGTCAGCACTGCTCTTCAATAATATAATAAAAAACACTGGCCTAGGTTTTCTGGACAGGTGGGAAGGCAGGGCAGGGTATTCGAGTAGTCTCCGAGCGTCCAGTAGGGGGTTCAGGCTTCACCGGCGGTCTGCTCCGAGGCAGTAGAGCAGAACGTTCGTAGGTAGAAGCGGAAAAGGAAGGGCTGGAAGAAATACCCTGCTTTACTGCTTGCTTGAAGCACCCATCCAAGTCTCGTTTTAGTGCCTAGGTCAGTGAAAGAAAACTAAACGAGACTTGGATTAGGTTTCACAATTTATGTATAAGAAAATACAGAGAAAGAACTTAACAAATAATATTTACAGTACCTGCAATAGCGGCAGCCCTTTAAAATACAAGCAACTCGGTAAATTAGTATTATTACCGAGTATAAATTATAATTATATATTGAGGAAATCAAATTTCGGCATAAGCCTTGCCAAATTGTAGAGCCAATGACGTGAAAAAAAAAACAAAAGAAAATCAATAGTTCAGAATTTTGTTTTTCTGTAAGCGGCCAGTTGCGCACCACGGAGGTTTGCCGTGTTACAAAGTTTAAATTTCGCGCCTAGAGCGTGCGCTTCTACCTTAAATAAGTTGTTAAATCAATTTTGGGTGATATGATGATGATGACGAATTAAAAATCCTAAAATATTGAAACGCTAGAAGAGATCTCTTGAAGGTATAAGTTCGCCGTTGTACAGTCAAGTGCAAAAATATAATTTAATCCTCTCATAATTATGTAGGTTATACCTTAATTCGACGACATACAGTGAAGTGTAAAATTATGAGTACATACAACTTGCTCATAAATATGTGCCATAGCTCTTAAATATAATATATTTAAGAGTTATAATTAAGACCTATGACACATATTAATGAGCAAGTTGTATGTACCCATATTTTTACACTTGACTGTGCATTTGTTCCTCACGCAATTTGTTAATTTCATGTGTTTATGTACAGCAAATATTAATACAAACAAAGTTGAACATTAACTCGTTAGTTGAAGTCCTTTGACTCATTTCTTTACTCACTATCTTCCATCTTTTTCTCTCAAGAACAAAGTAGGTAACTCTTTGTAAATATTTCGTTTTAAAATAGGTACCTAATAAACTTACTTTTTTGTCTCAATGTACTTTTCGAGGACTTCAAATGTTTTTTTTACAAAAGCGGTAAAGTGCTCGGTTTTATAATTTAAAATATGAATAGACGTAGGTATAATTAAGCTTACATTTTAAATTATGACTACGTATAAAAGGTAATCATGATTTAACTTTTCAGTAGGCAACGCAGTGGACATGCATGTCCCCGCCATTTGTATGTAAATTGGTGGATTCACCGCTGAGTTACAAATTTTTTTCACAAAATTACTGTAAATTAAAATTGTTCTTGTTTGAAAAGATTAAATTTAGTGGTTTCAGTTTTTATATACCTAAAGGATTTGTCACACTGGATGCGTTCTGCGGTCGCGGTCAGGTCAAATTGAACGCAGCCCGCATTATGTCTGAACAACATTGTCGGTCTCTATAATAAAGAGAAGATTTGATTGTTTGTAATGAATAAATTCAACTACAGAACCGATTTTAAAAGATCGTTCACCTTTAGCACGCTATATTATCACCGAATACTTAATAATGACTACATTGTTTCTCGGGAATGCGTAAATTTCCCACGGGATGCAGACAAAGTTGCGAGCAAAAACTAGTCTGAAATAATCAGGAATAATTTTATGACACACTGTGTATATTAAATGAAATGAACTCTGCAGTTGTTATTCAATATTGTCATACGATACTACAGATAATATGTTAGCACCTGCGTATTTGCCAGTTAAGGCATTTTGTGATCATATGATCTTTAAAGCTACGTTGCATCAAAGTCATCATCATCATCATCATCATCATCCCAGCCTCTATACGTCCACAGGCCTCCTCTCAGAATAAGAGAGCTTGGAACGTAGCTTCTAGGCGGGCTCATTTGAAATCTGAATCTGAGAATTTGTTTTCGGCTAAAATGATGATGATGATGATGATGATACGATAGTTATGGGGAAGTACTAAAATCCTCTATTGACGACCGGAACACCAGTGAGCGGTGGGATCGTCACATCCCTACGCCTTTATTATTATTGTATGGAATGACAGAGTATCAGTACCTGTCCGCAGAATAAAGCCAGTTCTTCATCAAGTCACTGACACCGAAAATATATTAAGCTTATGATATCAAGGTTCAGTTCCAAGTCCACTAGAGATCAATGGAATTAGTTATCAGGAGCCCTCGATTCTGGGACAATGGCCAATCCCGTTGGTTTAGAACTACCAAGTTGGATTGCGAAGCGTAAATTTGTAATCGAATTTGTATCGATCGATAATTATAGTAGTAGTGTTGGGTATCACTGAGGGAGGCCGATGTAAGGCAGTGGATGTCCTACGGCTGAAATGATGATGATGATAATTATAAAAATACATTAATATCACGGGACAATTCACGGGTCCATAATGGGTTGTATAATAATTGTTGAAGGTCATACATAATGTGTTTATAACAACATTAAATTTAATTATTATAAAATAAAACGCATGAATCTTTTCTTATGACAGAAGAAGAATGTTTTTATTTCTTCTAAAAGTATATATATGGCATTATTGATGGCCAGTAACAATTTTAACTAAAATGAGTTTTTATGTCACAAACATAAATATCCCCACCGAAAGAAAGATATATTAGAACATAACCAGTAAAACTTAATTATGTTATATTAGATTATTTACAAAATAAATGCGGTAAAATTTAGATAAACTAATATTATGTGGACTATTACATCGGTTGTTTAATCTTTAAATCTTATGATTATTATAAATTTCTGAAAACTATGGGTAAGAGAAATATATTAAGTATACAATATCAAATACAATTTGAAGCAATACAATTATGTACATTTTTTTTAAAAGCATAAATAAAACGGGTTTATAAATCAACTGTGGCCTGA
Organism: Archips xylosteana; assembly: GCA_947563465.1. Lineage (NCBI taxonomy): Eukaryota > Metazoa > Arthropoda > Insecta > Lepidoptera > Tortricidae > Archips > Archips xylosteana. The sequence goes on from OX387369.1 coordinate 5,928,843, forward strand.
GGGACCGCAAGTTACCCTTAGCTGGCGGCTGAGGACAACACCGCGCGACAAACAAATATTATATTAGGCACATAGAATTACCTATATGCTACAGACGCAGAGAATAAAAACTATACTATAATTACATTATTTACAAAAACACTAATTTTCATTTAACAGGAGGATGAACTAAAGGTGAGCTCTTAGACTCATTTTGCAATAAATTATAGATGACAGCATTACTTAAATCTAAATATTCCCTAAATAATAATGTTTCATTCGGGATATTAACAAAATTATCTTTAGCGAAATGCTGCCGCAAATTATTTAATCGCTGCAATGCTATTGTTAGCCAATCACCTATGTGAGGCTTATTTGCTGAATCTTTGAAAGGCACCTGAAATCTGAAGTCATTCGAGGTGACAGGATTGTGAAACATATCTTCAGCAATAGGATGCTCTAGTTTTATATCCAAGGAATTTGTACATACAGTATTTACACATTGACGAAGTCCTGTACACGATAATATATTACTGTCTGCTTGCCCATGAACATGCACAGATACAACATACTTGGGCTGATCTTCCAAGTGCAAGAGCGAGTTGTGCTGCCTATTGTTACAATGAGAGCATTTAAATACAAATTTACATTTCTTAACGTGACTATTAAGACATATTTTACATATATTATTTTTATTTACAAAATCTAATCGATCTTTAACTGCTAACATAATGAAGCGTTGGCATTTGTACAATTTATGACCTGATAATGAACAATATTTACAGACGGGTTCAGTATTATTTACTAAATTAGAACACAGATATTTACAACTAACCTTATTTACATTCAGTTTGTTCTCTACCTTATCACTTTCCTCCAAACTGGACGCTCTACGTTCTAAAAACTTTAAAAAGTCTTGCAACGTAGGCAACTTGGTAGAGTCCCGATTGGCAAAGTACGCGCGACACGTGGACTGGTCCAGCTTGCGCGAGAGCGCGGGCACGAGCACCATGTCCCACGCCTGCACCGGCTGCGACAAGCTCTCCAAAGCACAGACGTTTTGACGAACCGTAGACACTAACGAACGCAGGCTCGCCGCCGTGCCTCGGAAAATCGGAGGGAAATCCAGGATATTTTGGACATGATTCGTAATTATGATACACTTATTATTGTATCTGCCGTCTAACAGCTCTAACGATCGCGAATATGATTCTTTAACTAGAGGTAGCCCGTCGACTAAGTCGAGAGCTTCTGCGGTCAGATATTTTCGCAGATAAAATAGCTTCTGTATCTCCAACAAATGATTGTCATTACCTATTACGGTGTTGAACATATCAATAAAACTTCTATATTTACAAATATCTTTGCCATCAAAGGTTGGTATCTCGAGCGTAGGTAATTTATTTACATTTGTATAACTATGTACATTGTCAGCAGACGCAAATTTCGTAGATGACTGTATATTTTGCGGCTCTAGCATGGCATTCAACGCAGTTTTCATGCGTGAGAGGCCATCTAAATATAATTCTTCAGTCTCGTCAGTATCCTCGAGCTCCTCGGCGCCGTCGTCTAGAGCGAGGACCTCCGCCTTCAAATCAGAATATTTACAATAACATTTGTTAATTTGGTCAATGCGTACCTCGAGATCGGTCGGTTCTTCATACTTGGTATCTGCGACGTAATTTGCGATTCTCGTGATAATGCCCTTATAATAGGCTTTGCTACGCTTCAATTTCTCCACAGACATTTTTGCACAACTATGACGTTGGCGCTGCACACTCGACAAATATACAACTAGCTATGACGCTACACTAAATTTATACACTGGTTTATTATATTATTTACACACGAAGGACCATTAAATGTTTATAACAACATTAAATTTAATTATTATAAAATAAAACGCATGAATCTTTTCTTATGACAGAAGAAGAATGTTTTTATTTCTTCTAAAAGTATATATATGGCATTATTGATGGCCAGTAACAATTTTAACTAAAATGAGTTTTTATGTCACAAACATAATGTAATGTTTGTCAGAATGATCATAACTTTTTTTACTCTGAATTCATTAATTGTGTAGAATTGTTATAAAACAAACTAACCTAACGTATAAAGTTATACGGGATGATTATTAAAATATTTCTAAAAAATTTACGTTTGCGACGGTAAAAAAAATTACGTTTAACAAAAATTATGACAAAAATGACATTCACACCAATTGACCTAGTCCCAAAAGTAAGCAAAGCTTGTGTTATGGGTACTAGGCAACGGATAATAGTAGATTGTTCAACAAGGGACTAAAACAAGCCATAATGACACGAGATATTTAGCCACCCGAGCGATAGCGAGGGAGGCTATAATTCGAGTTGTCATTATGGTAGTTTAGTCCCGCGTTAAACACTCTACTTTTCACTTTGAATGAGAGGAAAAAAACGACGTACAAAATTACTTTTTTACAACGTATGCTCAATACGAGCAATGGACATCTGTTCAAAATTCAAATAGCAAAAAAAATACCGCTGTCTTTTCTTTTCTTTTATATTTTTTTGTAAAGTGACGCTTTAAATGCTTGCATAATTAGCCAACAGATTCTAACTTAAAGACTATGTTAAAACTAATTGGTCTATGCATGTAAGAATGATAATTGTTCATTCATTAGAATCGGCAAATAAATTAACCTAATTGATCTAAGTTCACACACAAAATATATTGTTAACTGAAACACTTACCCGTGAATAAAGAAACGACATTTTAAGTTTATTTTCTATATGCCAATTCTTTGTTAAATTATATCTAATTATACTTTCTATTTACTATTAAATGCAACTGACATCGCATTATTTTGAAGTCACGCCATATTAACATTCAAACGTAACTGCTCTATCTACCGTACACTCCAGCACTGCTTTGCCGACAGCGTTTTTTAAAAAAAAAAAAACAAATTAAAAACAACTAATCTTTCTTTACGTGCAAAATAAAATCAATTCATCTTTAATATTTTATAATTAAATAGATTAATATTCGTAATTATTCAATGTGTTTCACGAAATTATTATTTTTTAAATATTTTTTATACAGTTGTCATTTTGAGGTTATTTCCACGCCCTAAACGCTTCCACAGACCGAAGCGCAGGGCGCTACAGTGCGTCCGCAGCGCGCTTCGGTCTGTGGAAAGCTTTAAAATTGTCTATACCCAGTTACTGAAAATGGCGATAATCCTCCATTCACAAACACCGTGATTGGCAGTTTAGGGGTTTCCATAGTCAATTAAAAAAATTTTACTTTAATCCCTTGAGATCAAAAAAGAGCTTTAGTCCCGATATGCACAGACTAAAGTAACATTTTAAGAGCATGAGAAGTGAAAACATACTTATATAGATAGCTACATACTTAAATACGTAAACATCCAAGACTCGAGAACAAACATTCATATTTTTCATACCAATATCTGCCCCGACACGGGAATCAAACCCGGGACCTCAAGCTTCGTAGTCAGGTTCTCTAACCACTAGGCTATTTTGTCGTCAATGATGAATAGTAAGCTAGTAATTTTCTTTATTCGCTAGAATACATTTTTACAAGGTCTGAAGTACCTACCTTAAAACGGGGTTACTTTAAAATGCACGGGCTACTTTGGAAAACAGTTTTTACGCAGTGTCCTTATTTTTTTAGACCATCTGTGGCAGTGAAATAACTACCTTGATAAATTACCTAACTTTTATCATCATTTGCTCAATCGAGCTATGAGTATTTGCGTTTTTATAACTATTTTAAATCTATCAAAGTAGCCTCAAAATTTCCTAAAGTAACCCCAGTTTACCGTAATATAAATGATAACGTGACTGGATTCCTAAAAAAAAGCTAATAAGAGAACGCTTCAACAAAATATCTTTGAACGTAAACGTTACTTATAGCCAGAAAAGCCTCGCCAATTTAAAGCAAATACCATTAAGTTTCCCACACTGACCATTAGTATCCATTATCACTAAATGCCTAGCTTTACCTAGGTTACGTCAGGCACCGGAAAGCACTAGGATGCCGGGCTGATTGCGACAGTATCCTTTGATCAGGCGCCATTGATTCTTAGTACGTAATCGCTGCTTTTGAACGACACTGTCACAATTACAATTATCATTTCAAAACTAAACTTGTTTTTCTTTTTACATAAAGTTTAGTTTTGAAATGACGATAATTGTAATTGTGTCAGTTTCGTTTTAAAGGAGCGTAATGTGTAGGTACAGTCACGAGCTTTAATTTGGGACCCACATAAGGTTGACAGCCCTGTCATATTGTAATAGGAATTCAAAGGATATTTTTTCGAAAAGGGTCCCAAATTATAGACTAGCATGTACAACCTTTTATTGTTTTACTCTGGAATCTCTAAAGATTCGGTCCTAAGACCGGAGTTGTCCGGCACCAAAGAATTTATTGAATCAGGCGTTACTTTGCGGAGGTCCGTATTAATGAACTGAAACAATTACTTTGCTCACCCGCGACCTTATGATAGCTACGATTATGCAAGAAATGCGTGTTCATGAAGTTCTTCTACCACCACATTGTACGAACACACACAAATCAGTTCAAATCACACAAACCCAACTATTTCTGAAGCTCTAGTCTCCTGAAGTCCTGTGTCCTGTATAGGACTTATTGTAATGTGACATCGAACTCACTCTTAAGTGACATAAAGTTTAAACTTCATTGAAACAAAATTTGACGTGGGCTGCAGGAGGCTAGAGTTCGAAATGCGTCAGTGTAGTTTTGGCGGAGGTGATTGTATTATGTGTGTGTTCGTACAGTGTGAAGGTGTAGGACCTACATGAATACACATTTTTTGCATAAACGTTGCTATCATTAAGTTCGGGGTTGAGCAAAGTAATTGTTTCAGTTCATTGAAGAATTTGTTCACGAGGTGTCGGATAGATTAGTCGAAGTCTTTGGCGACATCAGGACCGGTAGGCTTATTGTCTAACGCTTCTGACGCTTGCCTTCGCAATCACTATTTCTTTCTGTCAAACGGTATAAGATGATGACAGAAAGAGATGGTGAAAGCGAAGGCAAGCGTCAGAAGCGTTAGACAATACGGCCTCTGGTCTTTTTCGCACAAAATATCCCTGTTAGTTATACATTGATTCAAGTCGCTACGGAGCAAAATGCACAAAACGCAAAATTTACACTACACGCAAAATGTAACTAATAGCAAAATCTAAAATACACAAATTGTACACAACGCATATTGTAAACACGCGAAAGAAATGTACAAAAAGCAAAAAGTACATTCGCAAAATGTACAAACTGGAAAATTAATAAATAAATAAATTTTATGATTTTTACATTTTGCGAATGTAGTTTTTGCTTTTTATTTAGGTATTTATTAAACGCAGTCCAAAATATTTGACAGACGGACGGATCTAGTATAAAATATTTGACAGACGGACGGATCTAGTATAAAATATTGTCGTACAAAGCTTTCCAAACACGGTCATAGTCCTGGAATTAATTCAACTTGTAATTAATATTTAAACTGTATCTGTAATTGTATACTCATTATACCAGTCTGTTGCTCTCAAAACCAGCTCTAGATACAGCAGCTTGGTAATAAATAATTAACTAAACTTGAAATGCTGACCGCGTTGTAAAGGTACACACACATTACTACACGCTTCCGCTTGTGAACAAGACATGCACTTACTTATGTACAAACTAGCTGTTGCCCGCGACTCCGACTTCATTATTTCGTTTATCGCTATCCCGTGGGAACTATGTAATTTTCCGGGATAAAAACTATCCTTTGCCTTTCCCAGGGTCTTAATTATTTCCATACCAAATTTCATTTAAATCAGTTCAGCGGTTTTAGCGTGAAGAGGTAACAGACAGACAGACACGCGTTTGCATTTATAATATTAAGTATGGATACAGCCATGGTTAATATTACACCCGGGATTTATCACAATTTATTGGTAAAATTACGAGTGACTTCGGCCGCTGCAAAGTTGTTGAAATGTTGAGATAATTTTAGCAAGAAATCGTCGCGATAAGTGATAAGTGTCGATGTAATAATAATTATGAGTGATAATCGCGAAAGTTTAAAAACTGATAGTTTTTAGAATCATGTGTTTAAAAAAAGCATTTAATAATAATAATAATAAGGTGTCCGTTATCTCACTCCATAGCCCGGTAATCCTGTCCACAATATCCCAACCCCATAGCCAATTCCATGTCGCTTCCTACCTGGCAAAAGATTGGCAACTGTGGAGGACTGTCCGCTAGCACATCCTCGTGGTGTATTAGGGGATAGACCTCCGTAGTTGCGCCCATCTCATTTATATTATATGGTACCAAAGACCTCTTCATGTTGGCTTCGGCCCCATGAATGCCTTTCAAATGACCGGGTCCCCATGGGCCCGTGATCGGAAATCCGTACCAACATAATAATAATATTAGGGGACAATCTCACACAAATCGACCTAGTCCCAAACTAAGCAAAGCTTGTACTATGGGTACTAAACGACGATAGACATACATAATATATAGATAAATAAATACTTAAATACATAGAAAACATCCATAACTCAGGAACAAATATTCGTGCTCATCACACAAATAAATGCCCTTACCGGGATTTGAACCCAGGACCTCTTGCTTCGTAGGCAGGGTTACTACCAACTAGGCTAAAGCGGCTAGGTTAAAGCGGTCGTATTTATTGCCCATAAAAAATACTTTCTCAAGGTTTCTTTTTCTTTTAAGGTGTTTTAAAATGAATTCAAAATATTTCAGCAGACAATTAGGTTAGTGTGACTCAATAAACCTGTAGATGGTTTTCAGGATTTTTTAATTGTGGTTGTTTCAAGATAAATTGGTATTGATTGATGTTGAAAAGCGTGACTACATTACTCCAATAGCTATTACGGGTTGATCAGTCAGAATAACACGTTTACCCCCTGATATAAATTGAGGATTAATTTCCAAACACCTAGTAGTGCCGCAAGGCCAAGTGCAAATTCAATATGATGACCAGATAGCCGAGTGGTTTAAGAACCGATCACAAAATTTTAAGTTTTGGGTTCAGTTCCGGGGCAAACGCCCCGAACATTTTATTGCTATTTTACCGACCATTTTAGTACGACAATACGAATGTTTGTTCTCGAGTCTTCAATGTTTTAATACTTATTTATCTACATAAGTATATAATCATAACACAAGTTTTGCTTACTTTGGGGCTAGGTCAATTGGTGTGAATTGTCCCGAAACCTCCAATACAAAAAAAGAGTTCAGTTTTAAGAGGTAACTGTGATTGCTCATAAGCGTTTACATTCGCGAAAGCGTTTTATAAGTGTCATCAAACCTCAAATAATGGACAATGTCAACTCGTCCAATATTATAGCAGTGCTGTCGAGGTGCCTAATTAGGGACTAGCCCCAAGCAACTTCTTACGCCCAGTTCAAGAAAAAGAAAGATCGTCCAAGTTGCATTACATTGCGGCATTCGATTGACCATTTCAAACTCGTCCGCTTTACGGCCTCGCAATGCAAAGTGAACGTTTTTAGGGTTCCGTACCCAAAGGGTAAAAACGGAACCCTATTGCTGAGACTTCGCTGTCCGTCCGTCTGTCCGTCTGTCACCACGCTGTATCTCACGAACCGTAATAGCTAGACAAATGAAATTTTCACAGATGATCTATTTCGGTTGCCGCTATAACAACAAATACCAAAGAATTACCAAAGAAATACCAAAAAATTACCAAAGAATAAAATAAAATATTAAGTGGGGCTCCACAAACGTGATTTTTTGCTCGTTTTTACTTCGATATTGATAACGGCAACAGGTAGACGCTTGAAATATTCACAGAATATTTAGTTATATATGTATTCACTTTTAAAATAAATAATTAAATTAAAATAAAACAAATAACCCTCTCATTCTGAGAGGAGGCCTGTACCCTACAGTGGGACGTACAACAGACGAGTTTTTTTTTGCCATTTTTATAGATAATGGTACGGAACCCTTTTTGCGCGAGTCTGACTCGCACTTGTTTCTCGTAGATCTAAACTGGCTTTTACAAAGTACTAAAATTATGTCCTATTCTTTGGTATTTCTGAGGTAATTGTTTCGAAAAACCATTACTTCTCTGTAGTATTGTAAAAACGTGTTTGACATGACGAAGGAACGTTGAATGGAATGTAAAAAGATGTTATTTTTGCCCACTTTGCAATGGCATTTATGCATTTACATGACAATTTGAGTAATTTTAATACTTGGAACGAAATTTTACGTTTACGGCGTGCGTTCGTTTTGTTATGCATTTCCACGGTAGGGGAGAGGCGGCATGAAACGCGTCCCTACGCGTGAAAGGGCCAATTCAAATTTAGGAAGCTTCCTATCTTGAACCGTTTATTATTTAAAGTATTGAAATGAAATACAAAAAATTCATCATCATCATCATTTCAGCTGAAAGACGTCCTCAGCTGAACATAGGCCTGCCCCAAGGCTCGCCAAACAGATCGGCCCGGCGCCATCCGCATCCAATGCTTTCCCGCACCACCAGGTCGTCGCTCTATCTAGAACTGACTGAACTGAACTATTGCGTCGTAGAACTGACGGCCGATGGGGCCGAAAGATTCTCGAGTAGCGTCCGCGGATCGGAAGACGCAGTGTGGGTAGGCCTCCAACAAGATGGAGCGACGACCTGGTGAAGGTGGCGGGATACAATAAGTTGTCATCAATTAATTTCTTAGTTTTTTATTTTCGCATCTTTAAAAAATGTTTATTTTCCATTTCATAAATGGACTTTTATTTTGAATTGGGCCTTTTACTACGTGTCCCTTCTCTGCCACCCCTCCCCTGCTTCCTGGAGGTCCTCTCAATGACGTACAATTTTTTTATCAATATTTTCATAGTATAATAGACTTTTAAATAGCTTTAACTCACACAAACTTTTCAAACAACCAAAAACAAAAACGAAATACGTACAGGAAAACCGTAAGTGTGTAGAACAAATTAAGAAAATTATGCAATCAAACTACATACATAATCGCACTCCTGGATCAAGAGTGTATCAACTCAGAATAGTAAGCCATTATAATTTAGACCTTCTCGAAAGTTAATAAAGTCTAAATCAAAACGGGGAATGAAATGAATAATTACGCTTTAGCACAAACCGGATAAATATAAACCAGATAATAGATAATAGTTCTAATTTTGCACACATTTTGTGGTGGCGCTATTATATAGTTATGTATATAAATTAAGGTTTGAGAGTATGTCTGTCTATTCCCGAGCAATTGGATTCGAATTATAAACTCTTCGTGCGCGAGTCCGACTCGCACTTGGCCGGTTTTTTTAGTAATACCACAGTATAATAAAGAGTACTAGCGTAGTACGTAACGTTAATACACTTTATAATACTGTGGTAATACGATGAAAATACCTAAATATACGCGCAGTCTAACCAACCTATCTTGCTTGAGCCATCGTGCTGCGCCCTTGTCCGATAGTCATTTGCGTTAGTTCTCCTTCGGCCATTTGATTCTAGCCGCTCTCACGCAGATCGAGATGTCATCACGAGATACTTCACGCAATAATCACTGTCGTAGAAGATGAACAAACTGATTCATTATGACATGGTTCTATAGTGGCCTAGGAATCACATTGGTTGACTGGTAGGCCGAGGACGAGATAATGATATTTAAGGTTGTATGACACCATGCGGCAAAATTAAAGCACGCCACACAAAATGGCTGCCAACTTTCTACCTTCCTAGTTCAAGTTGTCCTTTACTCAGTAACTACAATGGTCATTATGTATAATTTTACCTTATTAACAATATCTTTCCTCGGCCCTCGAGGAAAACCAGTTCACAAATAACTACAATTACTGCACTCAAATTGCAGTTTTTAATAATTTTTAGAATTCTGTTACTCAAAAGAAAAACTTTAATGGGCATTTGAAAGCCGTGGTAGCCGAGCGGTTTGACCCATGGCCTCTAATGCAAAGAAATTTGAAATTTACCATGATCTTTATGGCGAAGAAAAAGTATGTTTTGACGTGACAACGTCTAATAAATCGATGTAGGCCGGCTGCACGCACGAAAAAGGATGACGCAATGTTCCGTACATGTCCCGTACATATAGTGAGAGCAGCGCGCGCGGGGTTGAGGGGGGTGCGGGGGAGGAATAAAAGGGGGGATGAAAATTTCTATAATTTTGCCGTAGGATGCACCGTTTTCAAGATATTTGACAAAACACCAGTTCTCGCCCGATCACCGAGGTTAAGCAACGTCGGGCGCGTTCAGTACTTGGATGGGTGACCGCCTGGTTTCATTTTTGTTTTTTGAATGTTTTGTTATTACGTTGTCACGTTAAACTATCATCCGTAAACCGACTTTACAGACAACCGGTTTTTATACAAAAGACCATGAGAATTAAAACGTAATAGAATAGAACGTAAGGTATTATAGCCTAGCAGTTTGAACTATGGGCTCTCAAGCAAAGGGTCTGAGTTTTTGAAATTTACCATTGGAGTTATTTTCACTATAATATTGACTGTAGGCCCCAACTAATTAAAAAGTGTTAGCATACACTTCTTTAGTTTAAAAAGAATCTAAACTTCTCATCGCTTTTTAAACAAACACGAAACACTGCGAAAAATCAACCAACCTTCATCGGCAATTTAGAATCAAAACGCAAAAGTAAACAAAACCAGTTTTTTGCGCAATTTCTTCAACAAAAACCGACAAATTGTCCAATTATTAATTTAATATTAGTTTAATAACCATTGAATCGATTCTTGGATGTTTACGATTCCGATGCGGCTTTCTATCGAATTACCAATTTATGGGTGAAATATTCTGTGTGGCAACATTTTTGTTTGAAGAACGGTTACGGTTTTGATTTCATCATTGTTAGAAGGTTTTTACAGACTATTATTTTATCTTGAGATGTTTCGAAAATTCTTTTATTAGGTAAAAATAAACAAATTGAAATTGTTCAAACAAACGCAATTATGTCTGAGTTCTGTCTGTGTTTGAGTTTCGGTATGATTTAGAAAAAAACTAGAAATGGATGTTTAGGATTTTAGTAAAAGCTTGCAAAACAAAAAGGACGACTTGACTTATAAAATTTATGGGAGTGTATAACAGGAGTATGATGAGGGCGATGTGCTAGGAGTAGCAATCAAACAACAACTCTTTCCACCGTATATATATATTGACTGCTCAGAAGGTCAGAAGAATTAATATTATATACACAACACGGTAGAAAATACAGAAGAACAATTATAACAGAATTTAGATTAAATATACAGCAAAGCAAACATGACAGTTAGTAACGCAGTGACGTGAGTCCGTTGTAGGTTCAAAAGATGACAACCATTTTCGCACATGCGCACAACAGTCGCTACTGATTCGCTCGTGACCGTTCGGCAAGCGCTCGGACGCGCTCGGGCGCTCGGCTCTGTTCGCGTGGCGAACAATCGCGAGAGTGCCCGAAGTCTGCCGAACGGCCGTGGCAATACTCAAGTCTAAAACTAATGAGTACAGTCGCCACAAATTAATGACATCATGGACAGGGATGTTTGGAAATTCTGATTTGCATTGGCGATTCCCAGTTTTAAACAGCGTATCTACTGTGTTAAGGTAAACGTGCCAATGCTCGACACCTCAACGCCCAGTAGATGACACCAAACTGTCACCTCTCTTACTATGACATAAAATTGAAGGTGCCATGTATTGGGTCAGTGTCGAGCACAGGGACTACCTTGCGTTACAGTAAGTGATAGGGCAAATTAACAAGAAGTCATGGCCAATTCCCACGCAACCAATATATTCGAACATATTTTGTAATAAACTAAACATCATTTAAACTGGAGTATCTTAGAATCATCTTTACCTTAGAGGAAGTCATCAACTACCAGCAATCAAACGGGGTTCAACCACATACCCACACTGCCGCAGTCGGTTAAAAACTTGTCTGTCCTTCCGCTACACGACTACATTGATGACCCTTACGTCACCAATACTAATACTGAATCAGAGCTCTATCTAAAATGGTCGAAGACATAAAAGGACCAGTATAAGTTGCGCTGTAACTGTTATTGAAGTGGTAGTGATTAGGGATCTGGTGTGAGTGGTGGTGTTGCGAGAGGATTTTTTCTAGGGGTCAATAAACTAGTGTGAGCGAGACGACCTTATCAATTATCGATAGGATGGTGGCGCTATGTGTGGTACAGGATGTTTTTTTTTTATCAACTTTTGATAAATTATTAAGGCATTTACGATTTAGCTTAGTATTATTAAGTTTGTAGCCGTTTATAGCCGAGTGGCCTAGTGGTTTGACCTATAAATAAATAAATAATACACATATATATTTAATATTTATTTAATAAATATTAAATAAATATTAAATATAAATAAATATAAGGGGACAATCTTACACAAATCGACCTAATCCGAAATTAAGCAAAGCTTGTACTATGGGTACTAGACGACGATAAACATACTTATATAGATAAATAAATACTTAAATACATAGAAAACATCCATAACTCAGGAATATTCATGCTCATCACACAAATAAACGCTCTTACCGGGATTTGAACCTAGGACCTCTTGCTTCGTAGGCAGGGTCACTACCAACTAGGCTAAAGCGGTCGTTAAAACACCTATGGCCTCCCAAGCAGAGGGTCGTGGGTTCAATCCCGGCTCACACCTCTGAGTTTAGGAACTTATGTGCGAAATTACGTTTGAAATTTATCATGAGCTTTAAGACAACCATCGTGAGGTAACCTGCATACACCTGCGAAGAAATTCAATGGTGTGTGTGAAGTTCCCAATCCACACTGGGCCCGCGTGGGAACTAGGCCTGTGCCCGCGTGGGACGTAGGTATACATTATAGGTTGGGATGATGAAGGTGATGTTAAGTTTAGTAATTACTTATTGAACATAGTTATGTTTTCAAAAGCATAAAAGAATAACAATAGAGCGAAAATATCATAAAATATGTTTGAAAAAAAAAAAACACTGGGAAGATTGTAGAGCTCTGGTTGGCCGGCCCAAATTCAGAGAGGACACTTAAGTTGGACAAGCAGATATTATGACCAAGATTGATTATTATTTATTATTATTGATTGATATATTGTGACTCCGAGAAGAAGGGCTACGGATTAGCCCGAAACATGTCGAGTTAAACTCGTTTTAAGACGTGAGTGATTCGTTTATTTTCACTTAGAGTGCGTCTCACGGTAGTTTCACGTTTAAAGAGATTGATATTCAATGTTAAGTCATTGCCCGACATAGTGCATAAAACTCGCTTGTTTTTCAAATAAATGTAAATATCACATTATGGTGACCCGCTGTCCATTTGCCTCCCTGTATCATCATAATCACTCAAACGTCCATTTCCAGACAAGTCTTCTACAAAGAATTCCACAACAATCTGACCTGCGCTACCCGTTACCAAGTGGTTTCCTTACCTTTATCGTCGGTTCACCTTGTTACGGGCCTTCCCACGCCACGCCTTTCGATTTACCACTCTATTTCACAAAAAAATTAAAGCATGTGTATTAAAAATGATAAATATTTTAACGTGCCCACCCTGTGAACGCACAGAGCGGTCCATATCCGCACGCGCACCTGCCTCGTCCGCCAATCACGACGCGCCGTCTCTTATTTATTTAATATTTTTATTTTTTAATGTTCCATTTTTATTCACAGTGTGTTTTGTTTTCGAACCTTCGCACTTTACAGTTTGTTGGCTGGTTTATTACAGTTTAATGGAGCTTTATACTACTAAATTTGAGTAATAAAAGAGGAACGTCGATTAAAATTTTGTTGTAGAATTTTGTGCATTATTTTTCGTTCAGTATTGTTTTTCTGATTGTGATAGCTAAAACAGAAAACAGAAGTTATTACCTACCTTTGTTTTGTAATTTAACTAATTATTAAGTTACAAATAAGGGAATTTTAATGTTTGTTTTTAATTTTAATTTTGAATATAAATTATACTGTAATATTATAATATAGTGGTAATTAAGTTAAGATGTAATAAGGGACATTTTCAAAAAAAAAGTGTACACAATTTAGGGCTTATTGTAAAGAAAATCACGATCGCGTCGTTTAGGTAACGAAAGTTAGCCATACAAACTATAGCTTTCGTTACACAAAGTAATCAATAAAATTAATTTATGGAATCAGGCGTTACTTTGCGAAGGTCCATATTAATGAACTGAAACAATTACTTTGCTCACCCGCGACCTTACGATAGTTACGTTTATGCAAGAAATGTGTGTTCATGCGGTTCCTGCACCTCCACACTGTACGAACACACACAAATCACACAAACCCAACCATCATCACCACCAAACTACACTGACGCGTTTCGAACTCAACCAGAGCTCATCTTCAGAGCCAGCACCACAACCGTATGCTATGCTACCAAATAAATACTTAAATCGCGGTCGCGGGTGAGCAAAGTAATTGTTTCAGTCCATCAATAAAATTAAGTTTTGTTTTAATGAATTCCCTTCGTTGTGTACAATTTTTTTTAAAACGACTTCTAAGTTAATATCTTTATACCGCGGCTTCAATCGCGTGGAATAATAAAAAATTGACCAGCCTATTCGGTGGGAATTTCAAAAAATCCTCAAGGTCCTCAGAGGTTTTTTGAGAGGTGTCCCACTGCGGCAAAGGCCACCACATCTTTTCTATATTCTTCTCGATTTTATGCGGTGTCTTTTCAGTCCATAATATACACCTAGGTCGTCTCGCCAACACCTCCTGGGCCTACCTCGTCGCCGCCATCCAGTCCGTGGCTATTTTAGTCAATCTTGGATTTGTTCCTGATTCATCATATTCCTAATTGGTTAAATATATTCCATCCTAACTGGTCGTATTCCTGATTCATCATATTCCTAATCATGAACACGTACCATCGCCCCAGACGTCAGATACCCATTTTCAAACCAAATTTGCTTGCAGCCGTTGATGTTTATTGCTATGGATTGTTATGGACAGATGTCTAGCCACTGCACGCAAACTGGGCCTTTAAGGTGGTTATCTGGCGCTTGGGGCGATAGTACTTACAGAATTAATAAGTATTCTTCTTCTTCTTATGACTCTCCATTACTGGAGGTCTGCCGTCAGCTCTGCGAACTGTTTCCGGTTTCTTGCCAAGTGAAATAGCTCTTCAACGCTGGCTAATTCCCGTCCATTCGCGGATGTTGCGAAGCCAGGACTTTTTTTTTCTCCCAGCACGCCTTTTCCCCTCCAAGTATCTAGGTGTTTTAGTTAATAAGTGTTAGGACAGTAATTATTTATACTTTGTACTACGGTTATTAGACAATAATTTACTGAACGTGGAGCAGATGACGAATCAGGAATATGACGAGTCAGGAATATGACAAATTAGGAATATGACGGATCAGGAATAAATCGTCAACTGGAATTAACTCAGGGGTTGGTTAGATAGTCGCTGAAACATCACGTGATTAATAGACCTCCTAATTGGTCTAAACACGGAATCTCGTCGCCGTAGTGTATGAAAAGACTGCCCGTCGACTCTATCTTACGTTTCGTGCTGTTAGTCATTATCTGAGTTTTAGACTGGTTCATTTTCAGATCAACTTGAAAGCTTGCCTTGAGGAATATATTTGGTAAATTTCTAGCATCTAGTTCCAGTGGTTAAGGCTGTACGTTGTCTGTCTGTCAGTCAATCACGTTACGCATGAAAGAAGGATATAATGGAGGGTTTAAAAACACACAAAAAACGTTTTTATTTGGTCATTTCTTCAAATACATATATATGAGTAACCCAAACTATGACTTATGAAGTCGTGGTAGCCTATGAATGGTTGGTAGGTGATAGACTAACATTCTCAAGCAGAAAGTTGTGGGTTCGAGCCCGGGCACGCACTTTTGAGTTTTTGAAAATGTGCGAAACATTTGAAATTTGGCATGAGATTTAAGGTGAAGGAAACCATCGTGAGAAAACTGTACTGTATACCCTCGAAAAGATATTTCAATAGTATGTGTGAAGCTCCTAATCCGCATTGGGCTCGTGTGAGAACTACGGCCCAAGCCCTCATTCTGAGAGGAGGTCTGTGCCAGCTGTGATGATGATGATGATGATGAGCCCAACTTAGAAATAATAACAACGTAGTAAATCCACAGATTCGTTTGTCGATACAATTTCATACGAGGAAACCCCAAGTTATACATAACGCAATGAATCCTTATCTACGCCTCTGATAACATCAAAGCATAAAACCCATTACAAATGTTCGAAAAAATACCGTTAAAAAATCAAAGCTCCCACGGAAACCTATATCGGGTACATAACATAAATATTTTCAGTGAATCAGGGGGTAAGGGATAGTGGGCCGTGTTACGGGGGCGTAAGGTGCACGGCTTTCGTCCTGACAAGGTAGCTCTAACACCTGCTATTTCGGAATGCGCGCTACGATTGTGTGTGGTATTGTTAGAAGCGGGTAGCGGAAATGAAGTTAAAGTGGCACAATTAAAATTTTAAGACACTTCAACAAAGAGGTTCTCTATTCGATGGTAAATAAACAAATACAATTCACAAACATTTAGATACAAATACATATGCAAGATTTAATACTTTACAAGCACTTTATACTGAACTGATTGACCACATGGTAAAAAAAATAATCGAACCAATGTTCCTTGTTTATGAATAGTTGACCTAAAACCTTCTTATTTAGTAGTTTGATCTATCATTATAATTATGTAGTACTCTGATAAGTGAAGTGATAAAACATATTCGCTTACGGTGATTAAAACTAAATGCAGACAGCTGTCAATATCATTACTGCATTTTCGCGTGATTCCTTGACGTTTAGGTACAACTTTTCTACACGCAAAAAAGTCAACTTGTAAGATACTTTACGAACCTTTTCATTCCGCGACTGTACAAAGGCGAACATATCTTTTTAAGCGATTTAAAGGAGTTATTGGATTGTATTGTTTTTATGGATGTCCTTGTTTATAAACGGAAATTATTATTTTATCTTACTCCATACTGTACCCTTCAGAAAACTAGCTAAGGTTCGCCATTTTGTCTCTGTTTCAGAAATCAGTCTGTCATTTAAACTGTTATTTTTATATAATTTGCACCAAAGTTCGTTCCAGGCCTCCCACGCTGTACTGGATCACCAAACAGACCGCAGATATCTGCGCACCGCAAATTAGGTAGCTATTAAATATACAGCATCTTTACAACCTAATGCCAGAAGCAGCTCCAAATTGGTTTATTTGTAATTGCTTAATAGAGGAAGCCAACAAAATAAAATACTTTAGCAATCAACTTGAATACTAAGAGCGATAAATTGAGCCATTTGGATTACATTTTTTGCCGTAAAAGAAGTCTCAAGCGTTTGTTTTAAACTGTTAATTACTTAGAAAGTTTGCTATTGATACGGTAGGGGCGCTGTCATAAGCTCATAATTTTTAAAAATAAGTGGTTGTCACGTATTTTCGAAAATCGGACATTTGAAGGCAAGTGTGTTGTATGAAGTTTGTCCGTATGTATTTTTCGTAACATAATAATACGCTCGGGACATAACTATTAGAAAATTTATTTCCGTGGTCGTCAGACAAAAAGAAATTTGTTCTCTTGCGGCCTTTTTTCGCCTAGAGACTGAGGATAGCCATACAACGAGGGAATTCCGCAAGCATGCTAGATACGCTCTGTCCCGGGTAAGCGAATTACAGTTTCGATTTCTATTCAAACCATAATATTGTTAAATATATTTTAAGTGTTTTGTAGAACAATAATAAAGAATCTCAAGGTTTCAACCCGACAATTTAGTGCTAAAATTAACTCGACCAGTTTACTCAGTATATAGAGTAGAGATAAACAAGACTGCAGACGCATCGCACAATTTCAAACACGCATATTTCCAAACATATTGCAGCCTCTCGTGACTTGAACCGTTTCCTTTCTGTTCTTGATTACCGCGTACACGATTTACTAGTCCAGTTATATGCTTACGGGTTTATTTACCTGCACCCGTATGGAAATCAGTATTCATCATCAACATCATTTCACGTCCACTGCTAAACGTAGGTCTCACCGAAAGCTCGCGAAACAGGGTGATATGCGATCCACATCCAGCACGTAACGAAGTGATCCGCCAGAGAACCAAAGTTATCGACATAGCCCACCGCATTAGCCCGCTGAAGTAGCAATGGGCCGGCCATATAACCCGAAGAACCGATAACCGTTGGGGTGGACGAGTTCTTGGGTCTCCACCACGGATCGGCAAACGTAGCGTGGGACGTCCTCAGACTCGGTGGAGCGATGATCTTCGCAAGGCGGCTGGCAAGAGCTGGATGAGAGTGGCCGAGGATCGTGCTCAGTGGCGTGCCATGGGAGAGACCTATGTCCAGGCAGCAGTAGACGAGCATAGGCTGATGATGATGATGATGATGATCCGACGCGTCCCCGCAGCCTTAAGGCCGCGCCGAGCTCTTGGCGCATTTATTGCATTCATTTAATCCCTTGCTGTATCATTACTAGCCAAGCTTTAGTTCTGAAATTCACGTGTATGATATTTGAGGATCCACTCTAATGACCAGTGATTTTCGAAACACGATTACTAGAGGTGGTTTGCTCGATAGAAAAAAATCAAAGTTGTCTCTAAAAAAACCGGCCAAGTGCGAGTCGGACTCGCGCACCGAGGGTTCCGTGCAAATTTATATGTATCTATGACATGTAGTCTTAGCAGACCCCTGCTCCTAAGCAAAATGTGCGCAGTGTGGGATCATTGTAGATTGATTACTGATATAGACACACAGACAAAAAATTTATGATTTTCGCAATTTTTCCTTTATCTGTGCTATAAGAACTTGCTTCGTACCAAATATCAAGATTCTGAGTTCACGGGAAGTACCCTGTAGGTTATGATTCCCTTGCGAGTGTCGAAAATTTGCGGCATAAATGGCTGAGTCTTATGATTGCGTTAGCTTAGAAGTTTAATTTTTTCACAGCTCCAAGGGACAGTAGACCTGAGTGTTTGATATAAATTTCAGCTTGATGCCTCCACGCGTTCCTGAGAAAAAGGGTCTTGACAGACGGACGGACGGACGGACGGACAACAAAGTGATCCTATAATTGTTCCGCTTTTTCTTTTCGTGGTGCGGAACCCTAAAAATAAAATAAATCCTTAGTACGGCATAAATATTGCACGGCAAGTCATGACTTATTGAATGTCTGTTACCTATTCTCGCTTAAACAAACGAACAGATTTAAATTAAATTTGTTATGGAGATACTTTGAGACACTGAGAAGGTTAAAGGATAGTTTTTATCCCGGGAAATTGCATATTCCCGGCGGGATAGTGATAAACGAATTCTTTGCGGAATCGCGGGCAACAGCTAGTAAGTAATTTATAATAATATATTTTGTTTCAACCTGTATGAAAACAGTTGTATGATTTAGGTGTCAAACACGATCAAGTCCTTGTTTATCACCAATTTATCTATGCAAATCGTAAACTCTATTAAATAATTTAGTACCGAAAATAATAAATTAATGCTTCCAAACTTTAATGCTCATAAAACGGTATTTATGACATCCTATATCGATAAACTGTTAAATAGACATATCACTTGACGCTGCTCCTTTTATATGATAGTTTTTATAGCTGTCTTTATGGCAAACTACACCTAAATACTATCAAGTATAAAAATACAAGCATAGAAAAAATAACCCATAGAGGGAAAAAACTTTAAACATGAAACTACCGTGAGACTCATAGTGAAAATAAACGGATCACTCAATTTGACGGAATCGACGGGGAAAAGAAAATAATGTAAAATAATGTAACGTGATTGGTTTGAAAAAAAAAATCGTTAAAGCACAGGCAATTTGCTCGAAGGCAGGATTTGCTCGAAGGCAGGATTTGTTCGAATCCCGGTAAGGGCATTTATTAACGACCTCATTAGCCTAGTTGGTAGTGACCCTGCCTACGAAGCAAGAGGTCTTGGGTTCGAATCCCGGTAAGGGCATTTATTTGTGTGATGATAGCTATAGGCGATACTTCACTACGAACCAGCTCATTGGTCTTTACCGAGCCCAAGTCCGATCCTGCATGGAGTATTGCTGCCACATTTGGGACGGTTCTGCTGAATATCAGCTAGCTGCTTTGGATTCGGTAGAACAGCGAGCGAAGAGGCTCATCGGCGTCGCTTGCGATGCGGATTTTTGTCGCCAGAGCCTTCGTCATCGCAGAAGAGTGGCTTCTCTGTCGGTATTCTACAGGCTGCATTTCGGTGAATGTGCTTCGGTACTGCACGACCTTATTCCGCCTGCTCCTTTCTTCCACAGGTCGACCAGAAGTAGGCGGGGTCTCCACCCTTACGTTGTCAGTATTCCCAAATTCCGCACAAAGCGTTTTCGCTCTTCCTTCATCAATCGCACAGCTATGGAGTGGAATTCCCTGCTTGCGACTGTGTTCCCTGAACACTACAATTTGGCCGCTTTCAAGTCTAGGGTGAATGAGCATTTACTAGGCAAGCGTGCTCCATCGTAGGCCTCATCTTCGCTTTCCATCAGGCGTGATTGTGGCCAAACGCAAGCCTATATTGTATAAAAAAAAAAATGAGCACGAATATTTGTTCCTGAGTTATGGATGTTTTCTATGTATTAGTATTTATTTATCTATATAAGTATGTTTATCGTCGTCTAGTACCCATAGTACAAGCTTTGCTTAGTTTGGGACTAGGTCGATTTGTGTAAGATTGTCCCCTAATATTTATTTATTTATTTATTTAATTTTAGTGATGTAATCTGGCCGGTCCAAAATCAAGCGGAATAAGAATTGATATCAATAGTAAAATTAATGTTATGATCATTGCGTTTAATAAATAAAAGTCATTAGTTTTTATAATAAAACTAGTTCCCCTCAAGGCTTTGTACAGGTACATACTAATGAAAATAATGAGACGAAATCTTCTGTCTCGTTTACTCATTTTTAGGGTTCCGTACCTCAAAAGGAAAAAACGGAACCCTTATAGGATCACTTTGTTGTCCGTCCGTCCATGTGTCCGTCCGTCCGTCTGTCTGTCAAGACCCTTTTTCTCAGGAACGCGTTGAGGTATCAAGCTGAAATTTATATAAAATACTCAAGTCTACTGTCCCTTGGAGCTGTGAAAAAATCAAACATCTTAGCCAACGCAATCAAAAGATACAGCCGTTTAGACGCAAATTTCCGCATATTATCGAAACTCGCAAGGGAATCAAAACCTACAGGGTACTTCCCGTGAATTCAGAATCTTGAAATTTGGTACGAAGCTAGGTCTTATTGCACAGATAAAGGAAAAATTGCGAAAAGCATAAATTTTTTGTTTGTCTGTCTATATCAGTAACCAACGCACATTTTCGACACTCGCAAGAGAATCAAAACCTACAGGGTACTTCCCGTGAACTCAGAATCTTGAAATTTGGTACAAAGCAAGGCCTTATAGCGCAAATAAAGGAAAAATTGCGAAAAGCATATTTTTTTTTGTCTGTCTGTCTATATCATTAACCAATCTACAATGATCCCACACTGCGCACATTTTGCTTAGGAGCAGGGGTCAGCTAAGACTGGATGTTTGTTTATAGACACATAAATTTGTACGGAACCCTCGGTGCGCGAGTCCGACTCGCACTTGGCCGGTTTTTTTTTGCGGTTTCTTTTTGTATAATTTTTCAGACAATTTTTTTATGCAAACTTTCTCCTGACACAGTAAATAACTAGCTAAGTAGGTAAAGTAGTTCTGATTTTTATTTGTAAAGAAGACAGAAAAGAATGGCTAGCTTAGTGATTAAATAACCGGCCAGACTAAGAAGCTTAACGGGATAGACATTTTACTATTATGTCATAGTGTATTTATAAATAAATATGTTTTTCAGTTGCCTAGTACTTACCCCAAAATAAGCATTGTTTTAAGCCTGCTCTCAGAATAAAAAAAATTGTGCCGTAGTTCCCAAGTATGGCCAGTGCGAATCGGGAACTTCACACACGATGTTTTCCTTCACCGTAAATCTCATATATTTCATACTAAATACAAGCTGAAACATGGATGCATAGAAAAAAAAACCCCAGAAAAAAGACCAGCGCAGTCAGAAGAAATAAAGTTAAAAAATAAAAAGAAATACAAAAAGATACTTCATAGCAAACTTGTTAAAGCATTGCTTAGTTAGGGACTAGGTTCATTGTTGCCATTGTCTCATTAGGAAGCGCAGCGACTCCACGCTCAGCCGCCTGCGCGCCAGCTCGAACAGCATCTTGAGGGCGTTGGCGGACAGGTGGGACTCGCCGATGTTGGCAAGGTGGATGGCCCTTCATTCCCCGAGTTGTGATTGTGATATGTAAATGTAACTATTCTAATTGATTTCATTAGTTTAATTTATTTATTTTAATTTGTTTTTGTGTTTCTATTGACATTTTATTCTGATTTCATTTGATTAATTAATTAATTTTTATTTTAAATTTTAATTTTAATTTTGACCTTTATTTTTATTTAATTTAAATTTGTTTTAATATATTGTGACTATTGCTGATTTTAATTTGATTTGTTTTGTAAACTATGTAATTAACTATGGATGTAAGAATCTGAAATAAATGGTTTATTATTATTATTATTATTATTATTATTATTAAATTTCATAAAGAAAATTGTTTTGTGTAAAGGATGAAGAAAAACTATCGCGGAAAAACTAGTGCTAATACATTATAAGTAAGTGTCAAGTCACTAGAATGTTGTAAAATCAGACAGCCCCATATTGCCACTCTATTGGGTAATTCGTCTATGGGAATACGTGAGTAGAATAGTGTTCCTTTAAACAACACTAGCTTTTGCCTACTACTTCGTCTACCCCCTGGAGGCATTGAAAGTACGAGGTACTGGCGTAATTAAAAAAAATATTTCACTAATTAAGTCGTGATAGACTAGTGCTTGACCTATGGCATCTCAACCATAGGATCGTGGGTTCAAATCCCAGGCTCACACCTCCGAGTTTTTCAAAATTTATGGGCGAAATTACAATAAGTTTATAACAAGCTTTACGGTCAAGAACAAAAATCGCAAATTTTGTAGTTGTAGAGCCATGTTGTAGCTAGCCGCTGCATCACGAATGGGCCGGCTCGTCCGGGGCAGTACCACCCTCTCACAGAACACCGGAGTGAAGCAGCAGTACTCCTGCTGCGTTTCTTCAGCGAGAGCGCCGGGGGCCCAATTCCTCTCCCCCTCCTCTATTCCCTTTCCTTTTTCCTCTCCCTTTTAGGGCCGACAACGCACTTGCGTCGTGTAAAGCGCTAGTTCGTTTGTCTGGCCTCTTTAACATAAAAAAAAACTTGGACACACGTTGATTGAAGTTGCTAATCCGCACTGGGCCCGCGTGGGAACTACAGCCCCAACCTTTCTTCTGGGCCTGTGACCAGCAGCAGTGGGACGCAAATAGACAAAAATGATGATTTCAGTAACAAAATAACTCTTTTTGGCATTTTTCGCGGCCATCCATTTTAACGAAGAAATAGGCGTCATAACGAAAAGTAAAAATTTAAAGCTCGTTAGAATCCCAACGGAAAAAAGCAGGTAAACGCGTGAAAATCGCAAAGATAATCTCTAATTCAGTCTGTGATAGAATTATTGCACGTGAACGAATTGCTTGGAAACCGGCCAAGAGAACACTACCTCAAATTGCAAATCCAATTGTATGCCTACGACACAAAGTCCAAATTTTAACTGAGCCCGGCATACTGCGTACTGCATAAGGAAATGAACCGTTAAAGAAATGAAGAAGGTTGAAATTTGTTTGATGTAGTAATAGCTGTAATTAGTACAGAAAAAAGTTAACACCCTGAAAATAAGCAAGGGCTGAGTTTAAAAATAAAGCTAACGGAATAAGTTGGTGTGTTCCAACTTTAAACATAAAGTTTGTTGAGAAATGAAAAAAAATACAGTTGCCTGGATTTCTTTAGATATTGTCACTGTACTTAATTACTTGGGTTGAGTTGAGGAAATTCTAGTGAGATTTAAACACGGTTGTATTCCTTAGTCTTCATCGTCATCATCATCATCATCATCGTTAGCCGAAAGACGTCCAAGTACGTAACAATAATATTCACGAACTGAAACAATTACTTTGCTCACCCGCGACCGCCGCGAATTGGTCGCGGGTGAGCAAAGTAATTGTTTCAGTTCATTAATATGGACCTCCACAAAGTAACTCCTGATTCAATAAATAATATTCACGCCAAAACAAACACCCAAATATCTTAATCGACGTTATTATTTGTAATTTTAAGTAAATCATGGAATTATGTCCATATTCAAAGACATTCTGATAGTTAAACGCAGTGCTATCTATGAAATTGCCTACGTATGCGTTTTTGTGTCTGCATAGCTAGTAGCTCAAAATACAGGCCATCATCGTCGCGCATTAATGTGAATAGTAAAGTTCTATATCTAATTTTGTCTCCAACTTTCCAACTTACTTTACTTTTACTTTTTTTAGAATAAATAATTACACTTCATTTCATTTGGACTTGGTTTTTCTGTCTATTAGCCCATAACATTTTAATGAACTGAAGCAATTACTTTGCTCACCCGCGACCTTACGATAGCTACACGCTTATGTAAACAATGCGTGTTCATTAGGGTTCATGCAGTTCTTCCACCTCCACACTGCATGAATATTACATTTTGTTTAGAAAGCACTCTGTATGCACTTAGTTTATTCCGGTCAGATATTTGAGCATAGTAGCCATTACATATTGGCCCTTGAATTTCTATGAATAGAATTTGAAACACTTGAAGCTTAATATGGATCAATAGAAAGAGTTTGAAGCAATAATTGCGCAACAATTTGAATTTGGACAGCATAATCGTCACCTGCGAAGAAATTTAATGGTGTGTGTAAAGTTGCCAATCTGTATTGGGCCCGCGTGGGAACTACAGCCCAAACCCTCTCATTCAGAGAGAAGTTCTGTGCCTTGCAGTGGGACGTACATAAGTTGGGATGATGATGATGATGATGATGATGAAACAAAAAACAAATATTGCTCAACACAACATAGATATAAATGAAAAATTGTAAAAATCAATTGCTGAGTGTATAAAAATATTACATAATATCTCGCACAATTTTTCTGTTCATAATTGCCAGGACAAAGTTTAAAAGTTTATTGAATCAGGCGTTACTTTGCGGAGGTCCGTATTAATGAACTGAAACAATTACTTTGCTCACCCGCGACCTTAGACCTTAGACCTTTTAAGGTCACAGGTGAGCAAAGTAATTGTTTTAGTTCATTAAAGCTTAAATCATTACATTTTATTACATTTGAAATTTACAATGAGCTATACGGTGAAGGAAAAATCGTGAGGAAACCAGCATACACCTGCAAAGAAATTGGGCCCGCGTGGGAACTACGGCCCAAGCCATCTCATTCTGAGAGGAGGCCTGTGCCCTGCAGTGGGACGTATATAGGCTGGGATGATGATTAACGTTTAAAAGATAATGTTGGAAAAAAAGTGCAACGTGCAACGCTGAAGTTTAGTCTGAAACAAATCTTCACACAAAGTTATATTTCAAACATCAAATGGACTGTTAATCCCGAACGTAACTTTCCCGTTAAGCCCAGCAATAAGGTCCCGAAATAGAACTGTGTGGAACTAAACTCAACTCATAACTGTCAAAGGCACATGCTGAACTTTATTTTTTCTCTTACACCTAAAGTTTCTTGTTAACTTTGCCTTTTTACATTATAAATTTGGACTCGGTTCTTCAACTGTGTTTATTAAATGTTTTTGTACGAGCCAGCGTGTCCGTTTAACCTCCGAAAATAATGCTTTCGTATGTTTGGCTGTTCTTCTCTACACATCATATTTGGGTCATTATTTGAGCATTTCAACCACCTCAGTTTCGAGTCACATTTTTTACAAATTGGCTGTACATTTTAATAGCTTTATAGATAATTTATTGAATCAGGTGTTACTTTGCGGAGGTCCATATTAATGAACTGAAACAATTACTTTGCTCACCCGCGACCTTACGATAGTTACGTTTATGTGTAAGAAATGCGTGTACATGCAGTTCCTCCACCTCCACACTGTACGAACACACACAAATCACATAAACCCAACCATCACCACTACCAACTACACTGACGCGTTTCGAACTCAACCAGAGCTCATCTTCAGAGTTGGTACCACAACCGTACGCTACGCTACCAACTTTTAGACTAACATACAATACAAACAAATACAATGAAGACTTTTACATACATACATGTTAGAAGGAAGTCGAGACTCAAGAGACCATTTCTAGTACAAGATGTTTGCATCAGAGTCTTAGAGATACTAGTCTAGCCGTACTGGTGTCTAGATTCTAGAAAGTAGTCGTTTATCCGCTAATTTCCTCTGAGACCTAACTGGCTTGTGCCTAGTTGCGGTGCATCTAATTATGTTGCCGCGATCCACTACAACATTGGCTTCACATCAGACCTTATGGCCAATGTATAAGGTTTAATTTTGGTACAGCCAATTTGGACTTAGGACTTTGAATGTTGTGTTGTAGTGCTTGAAACCGACGTCAAGGATTAATTGGTTTGGGAATCGTTCGATGCAAATATTTAAGATAAAAAGGCATAAGTACAGGTCAAGCGGGCACCAATGAAATAAATCATCATCATCATCATTTCAGCCAAAAGACGTCCACTGCTGAACATAGGCCTCCCCAAGGCTCGCCAAACAGATCGGCCCGGCGTCATCTGCATCCAATGCGTTCCCCCTACCTTCACCAGGTCGTCGCTCCATCTTGTTGGAGGCCTACTTACACTGCCGGTCCGCGGACGCCACTCGAGAACATTTCGGCCCCATCGGCCGTCAGTTCTACGAGCGATGTGCCTTGCCCACTGCCACTTAAAGTCTAGCGATTCTTCGAGCTATGTCCGTGACATTAGTTCTTGCGCGGATTTCACCATTTCTAATGCGATCCCGCAGAGAAACACCAAGCATAGCCCTCTCCATCGCCCTCTGAGTGACTTTGAGCATTCTTATGAGGCCCATCGTTAGCGGCCGCGTCTCAATAAATGAATGAAAGTATCTGTGTGTTCATTTCAATAGACTTCACGCAAATATGAAAATGACTTGCATCAGTCATTTTCCTACAAAAATGTCAAAGTGCCAATTCTTTTATTCAATCCATTTGTGCCAGGTCTTGTGTATCGACCTGTATGTGTTTGAATGACAGTATAAGTAAACAAGATAACAACAAGGACAGTGGAATAAAGAGGACTGATAATGTTTACTCAATGTCGCGCTCCTTTAATATTATAAAGCGATAAAATTAAACAATTACTTTGCTCACCCGAGGTCGCGACCTATAAAGTCGCGGGTGAGCAAAGTAATTATTTCAGTTTATTGATATGGACCTTCGCAAAGGAACGCCTGATTCAATAAAATATAATCTGGGCGATTTTGAAAATAAAAGTTTTTAGGTTAAGATTAAGTTATACCTACTATAAAGGTTTAGGTACTTTACTAAATGTAAACAAACATCAGCTGACAATACGACCAAAAGTTCAGGCGTCGGGTTAACCAGCCAAATGCAATATTTGTAATTGACTTTCACGCGTCACATTTTCGATGTGTTTAGTCGCATAATATGGAGGGAGTTTGTTTACATTTAGCAAAGTACCTAAACCTTTTTTATAGTATAAATAAGTTTTTTCTTTCTTACCAAATTTTCTTAAATATGTACATTTTGTGTAAATATATCACTTTAAATCTTTTCTTCTTTGCTTATCTAATACCTTTAAACGAGCAATTCTTGTATATATATATATATATATATATATATATATATATATATATATATATATATATATATATATATCTAATACCTTTAAACGAGCAATTCTTGTGTATATATATATATAATCAGGATCTCGGAAACGGCTCCAACGATTTCGATGAAATTTGGTATGTGGGGGTTTTCGGGGATGAAAAACTTTTATGTTTCATTTTCAGAAAATCGCTTTTACTCGTGTTTTCCGTCTATTTTTGTTTGCATTAGAATATAGGTAAAGCTAAATTTCGCCGACTTCGAGCAGATCATAATGGAACATTAGAAATCGGGTGGTCGCGGATCCAGCCGACCTCGGCTCGATTCCACGTTTTTTTTCAAGATTTTTAGTTTTTTTTTCAAGTTTATTTTTCATGAGAAAACGTCAAGTTTCTTCTTTTGTGAGAAAAAGCTTAGAAAAAGTTACTTTTTTGTGAGAAAAAGTATTATAGGGAACGTGCAGTAACTATAGGCGGCAGCACTAATGCGACAGAAGAGACACTATGCGGACAGTAAAACAAACTTATTAAGGTAAAACGTCACTCTCACCTCCCCACCCCTCCGGTGTTTTTGTCAAATATCTTGAAAACGGTGCATCCTATGGCAAAATCAATGAAATTTTCATCCCCCCTTTGAGACCTCCTGAACCCCCTCAACCGCACATATATAATCAGGATCTCGGAAACGGCTCCAACGATTTCGGTGAAATTTGGTATTTGGGGGTTTTCGGGGATGAAAAATTGATCTAGCTTGGTCTTATCTCTGGGAAAACGCTTGTTACCGAGTTTCTGCCCGAGCAGAGCTCGGTCGCCCAGGTACTATTTTATAAATGCGTAATTTTATATTGATGTTTGTTACTCTTTCGCGCTAAAATGGTTTGATGGATTCTGATGGCACACAGATAGCTGATAATATCCTGAATTAACATGTAGGATACTTTTTATCCCGGAAAATTGCATAGTTCCCGCGGGATAGCGATAGATGAATTCGCGGGCTGCAGCTAGTACATTATAAATAGTTTATTGAATCAGGCGTTACTTTGCGGAGGTCCATATTAATGAACTGAAACAATTACTTTGCTCACCCGCGACCTTAGACCTTAGACCTTTTAAGGTCACGGGTGAGCAAAGTAATTATTTCAGTACCTACATTATAAATACTTCGTGATTAAGTCCCACGAAATAATATTAGTTATGCGTCTCTTGTTTCAAATTATTGCATTTTCAACGCTCTATCAAATACAACGTTCTCACTCATACGCCATGACATCGGAACGTCAAACGCGAAGTTGAACCCTACAGAAAAGCATGTAAGTAGATTATCGCTCAGCTTGCTGTGACTGATATACGTGTCGTTGGCGTCGAAAAGGTTAAGAATGAAAGTCGTTTACAAAATTAACCCAAACAGCTATTCATAATTGCTAAATGCGTGCTAATTGCAAGCTGGACTTAATTAAACGAGCTTGCAAAAGCTATATTAACTGCGAGTATTCAAAGAATTCAGAAAGGAGTACAGGGATTACACGGTTCCGGTGCCAAAGCCGGTAATAATTATAGACGGACACACAGCTACGCCGGACGGCCGGACGGGCTATGCTTGGAGTTTCTCTGCGGGATCGCATTAGAAATGATGAAATCCGCGCAAGAACTAAAGTCACGGACATAGCTCGAAGAATCGCTAGACTTAAGTGGCAGTGGGCAGGGCACATGGCCCGTAGAACTGACGGCCGATGGGGCCGAAAGGTTCTCGAGTGGCGTCCGCGGAAGACGCAGTGTAGGTAGGCCCCCAACAAGATGGAGCGACGACCTGGTGAAGGTAGCGGGAACGCATTGGATGCGGATGGTTTAGGGCCGATCTGTTTGGCGAGCCTTGGGGGAGGCCTATGTTCAACAGTGGACGTCTTTCGGCTGAAATAATGGACACACAGGCAAGAAGGGCGATGAATAAATTGATTATTCGCGGTAGTTCCTTTGGCTGTTCCTTCGAAGGAACTAGTGCGTTTTTTCGCACTAGTTCCTTCTGAAGAGGTGAAGGAAGAACTGCGTTTATTTTTTCTCCTCTGCTAGAACTGAAGGTGGTACTGCGATAAGGAACAAATTAAAAAAAAATAAACGCAGTTCTCCCTTAGTAATGAAAGAACTGGCCTCCTGGAGTCCGCTTTCCCTCCTTTAATTGGGAGTAATAAGTGTAATAACGCTTTTGCACATGGTTTTGTCTGCGAAGAATTCGTTAGCAATGCTATTTTTCGAGATAAAAACTATAGGTATAGTCGGGGTAAGAAAAGGTTCGTCACTTTTCGACTCTATGTCAACGAGTTAAGGTCGAAAAGTGACGAACCTTTTCTTACCCCGACTATACTTACCTACGGTGTTATTTTTAGGGTCTCAAAATAAATAAGTTTAAGAATGAGAAAGAAACAGAAAGATAGACTAATAGTTTACTTTCTCACTTACAATATAAGTATAATGAATTGTAATATACGGAGAAACAGAGTATAAATTATGTAGTTCTTAATCTAACCCGCTTTTTCCATACAAGAAATAATAAACGTATTATTGAAGTTTTCTAATGGTAAGAACCTTATGTAGTGCATCGAAGTGCAGTCCCTATTTCTCGTGTATTAGCCCGCTATCTAATCTGAAACGTTAGTCTTTGGACAATTAAATTTTCCTGTTTTCATCAATAT
This sequence comes from Archips xylosteana, assembly GCA_947563465.1. NCBI lineage: Eukaryota > Metazoa > Arthropoda > Insecta > Lepidoptera > Tortricidae > Archips > Archips xylosteana. The sequence goes on from OX387369.1 coordinate 5,959,360, forward strand.
CAATTGTATCTTTGTTATTATTTCCTTTGAAAGATACCGCAAACCCTTTTCATCTTACAAAAAAAACTAATCCGTATTCTTGTAAATATAAAAAACACAGAGAGCTGTAAACCTCACTTCAGGCACCAAAAAATTCTTACTCTGCCATGTATGTATTTACTTGAAATATGTAAATTCGTGCGTAAATATCCGAACTTCTTCAAAAAACGACAGGACCTGCCCTTAGTATATTCTCTAAGACACAAAAATAGACTAATTTTACCTCAATCAAAACTTAAAATCCTTTCAGCTAGTACGCAAATCATGTCTGTTAAAATATATAACAAATTACCGAATATTATACAGAACGAAAACAATGAAAAATTATTTATAAGTAAACTTAAAAAATTTATGTTAGAAAAAAGTTACTATTCCATAAATGAATACCTAGATGATAAGTTATAATGTAAAATAGATATAAGTAAATATACGAAATAGGTACATGCAAATTATAAATGTATAAAACCTAGTTATAAGGCTGCCCTCTCGTCACATGTTTGCTGTGCCCAACAGGGTCCATGATGATCTAAATTGTATCCTATTTTAACACCTGTAACATACATTGTGGAAAAGCAATAAAACTTTGAGTATTTGAGTATATTGCTTTAGTCTTTTAACTAATCCAAAAGTGAACACTAAGCTAACGTGTCATTTTAAAAATGAATCCCTATTTCCCTTGGTTTAACACTTATAACGCTCTTACGGCAAAGGACACTAGGATTACCACAAAATTGCGAAATTGTACGAAACAAAGATTGATCTGCTCGTTAGAACTCTTTACAAAGCAGAAATATCTTCTTTCACTCATATTTAACGGAGAAAATAGCCCTACACAATGCCCAATGAAATAGCTGAAAAGGTGTAAGTATCCTTATTATTAATGTCTAATTGCCTCTGCAACAATGTTTCAGTTGTTTACTCTATTCTAAGACTGGACTGGAACGAGTGTTTTAATTACATTTTCTCATATAAATTTCAACGCTATATTGTCTTAACAAGATAGAGATCATAATAAATTGTGTGAGATGATTTGCGACTTGGAAAGATTAAAACTTAACTAAACATTATCATCATCTTTCTAGCTGGGCATAGACTTCAGAATGAAAGGGCTTGCCTTTTTCCCATGAAACCCTGTGAGGATTGAAAACTTCACGCACTTTGCTTTGCGGGATGTATGCTGGTTTCTTTACTTCACCGAAACGGTCATCATCATCATCATTTCAGCCGAAAGACATCCACTGCTGAACATAGGCCTCCCCCACCCAAGGCTCGCCAAACAGATCGGCCCTGCGCCATCCGCATCCAATGCGTTCCCGCCACCTTAAACCAGGTCTTTGACCAGTGTGTGTTGTCAGATTTGATTCAGCCACTAAATGCGTGCGTGTCCAATATTTTTTGATTTACTAACTACCGGACTAATTATAATAATATTTTTTTAAATATTACAAATAAAATATTAATTTCATTTCATTTTTACGAAGATAGGGTGCCTACTAGGTATACACAATTGTAAGTTACGATCTTGTATTTTGGGCGATTTATTGTTATGATATCTTTTACCCATCTTCAATTTTTTAACAGTACTTTTTGCTGATTGTACTTGCATTTCCATCCAATCTATATATTTATAGCCAATTTCAAACCAAATTGGCACTGGAATTCGACACAAAGGATTTGGCTTGATCTAAATAAACAAATATTTAAACAAACTTCGTAAGTTAAATAAAGCTTGGGAAATTTGCCCTAAGCAAACTAACAAACATTACAAGTTAAATTAAATATAAAATTAATTATATATACCTACCTGACATCACATATTTACTAATATCGTAAATTTTCGTATTAAAAAAAGTTGTCAGACAAGTTTACTTAAAAAAACCTGTCTTTACACGATACCCAGTTACATTTAGAAATAAAAACCAATCCAAAATTTCTTTATATCGATGTTTGCAAAGAAAAATCTTTTGATAAAGTAAATCCGTAGCTATTCACAGATGAAATATCTTAAGATCTTGGAACGAAACGCGCGACAAAAAGAGTCAGTAACGTATTATGAAACCCTTTCCTGTAATTTGACGTCTCCCTCAGACTCGAGTACATTCTGTAAGGAGAGAAGGAAATGGGTTTGTACTTGACTAAGTCTGGAGTTAAAAGCCCTACTATGTACGTCTTTTAATTTTAGAATCGGATTGTTTGGATTTCACTGCACTATAATAGGGTTAAGCACTAGGAATTCTAGATTTAGTTATTAAGGTACTAATTATAAACGTGTGCGCTATTTACCTATCTTATTTCAAGTGTTTGTTTTTCTTTGATTGTCATGATCAATCAAGCTTTTTCATCTCGCTATCTATATAAATTTTACATAAGGACTGATGAAATCCACGCAAGAACTATGAAGAAGAAACACCAGACTCAAGTGGCAGTAGGCTGGGCATATCACTCGTAGAACTAATGGCAAAGTGAAAATTTAGTGAATATTTGGCGACTTTCAAAAAACTATGGTAGCGCTTAAGTTTCTCTTACCGGTTTGTATAAAGCGTTGCAGTGGAACTGGCATCATTCGAAATCGTTCGAAATGATTTATTTATATTTCCAGTACGGTATATGGCGCAAAGACATGTTTATGTCCTACAGAAAGCTAGGTCTTGAGAGGTTTCTCTATTGCTTTTAGAGTCAGTTCGGACAAAAGTTAAATTTACGGAATGTCAAAAGGAAGCGGTTTATTCGACCGCTTTTCAATTTTGGTACTAGGGATATACTGCTGTTTACTGTACTTCGTTTTTTTAGCATTAGAAAGAAGGTAAAGGATCTTGACGTTTCTTTTTATTGAAAAACACTTTTGAAAAATAAATCTCAGCAAATAAGTATGTAACAATTAACAAGGACATAAGGTCCACATTCTTTTGGTTTCGTAAGTAAAAGTTACTTTTTTTTTAATTTTTTGAATCAGGCGTTACTTTGCGGTGGTCCATATTAATGAACTGAAACAATTACTTTGCTCACCCGCAACCTTATGATAGCTACGTTTATGCAAGAAATGTGTGTTCATGCAGTCCCTCCGCCAAGCTGTACACTACTGTACGAACACACACAAATCACACAAACCCATCTATCACCACAATCACACTAACTGACGCGTTTCGAACTCAACCAGTACCTCTACCATGAATTACACTAGTTTACAGTGACCGTACTCGCTAGCGACGGCGTAAATGATTTGTATGGAGAATTGTGTACAGTGCCTCTAGCGGTCACTTACGGAAGTACAATTCTCCATACAAATCATTTACGCCGTCGCTAGCGAGTACGGTCATTGTAAACTAGTGTAACTAATGGTAGAGGTATAGAGCTCATCTTTAGAGCAACACAACCGTTCACCATGCTACCAGTACGCTTAGTATAAGTTTTACTTCACCAAAATACTTCTCGATCGCGTTTACGTAAAAATTTCAATTCTATGGAAACATGGACGCGCGCGCGCGGAGACGCTGTCCATGTTTCCCTAGTAATTGAATTTTTTACGTAAACGCGATCGAGAAGTATTTTGGTGACGTAAAACTTATACTAAGCGTACAGATGTCAACATTCTTGTATAAACGTAGCTGTCATAAGCTCGTGGGTGAGCAAATTAATTGTTTAAGTTCAATGATAATATGGACCTCCACAAAGTAACGCCAGATTATATTTTTATTTCCATTTATTTCTTTCGTGTAATTATTTAAATTTTAGTTAAACTTTTGTGTTGATTTTGGAACTAAAATCATTTTGTTTACGGAGGGGGGCGTTGCTACCTGCGACACAGTTTTTAACTTCTGCGAGTGACATCGTTTTTCATTATTTTGTTTGCACATAATTGTTACTGTTCCAAATAAAGATTTATTATTATTATTATTCAATAAATTATCTAACAAAAAACAAAAAAAAAACGAGGGGCCTGGTCAGCTTATACCAACCATAATGAGAATGTACCTAATACCATAATTTCAATGCAAATAAAACCTCACCATCATCTTCATCACCTTATATATACCTACGTCCAACTGCAGGGCACAGGCCTTCTCTTATAATTAGAGAGCTTGGGCCGTAGTACCCACGCGGGTCCAGTGCGGATTGGGAACGTCACATACACACCATTGAATTTTATCGCAGGAGCGTGGAGTTTTCTTCACGTTTTCCTTCACCGTAAAGTCCATGCCAATTATAATGTTTCTACAGAAAAAAACACTCATACAATATAGTCCCGAAAGCCCTTCGTATTTAAAGAAATTAACTAATAATTGATTGAGTACCAGGAGTTTGCGGCGGTTGCTTTTGAAACGATGTGGTCGTGGTCAACGGACACAAAAAGGGTGCTGAAGGACTTGTCCAGGAGGCACTTCTGGTCTCTGGGAACCCTAAAGCTGGTGCTTATCTCGCTCAAAGGCTTGGGATAGCGGTACAAAGAGGTACCTAATGCGGCCAGCGTTCTGGGGTCGATGCCTACGACGTCTTTAGACTTTCGTATTTGCCTTGTAGGTTTTTTTATGTTATTATTTAAATTAGTCTTATATGTTTTTATAGATAGTTTTAATTAAGTCATCTTGTATTTGCCAGCATTTAATTATTTTCATAATTTACTTTTCATATATAATTTAACTAAAAATACATTTCTTTGTTACAGATTGAAGAAACCTAACACATGGCATATGGCTGTGACCCTTGAAGCATGTGTCAAAAAATTAAGCCCTATGGCCATAAAAAACTATACCACAGTGAGATAGCAAACATGTGTGCCCGCAATGTGAAAGAAGCTAGAGACTCGTCCCGGCTTACGAGTAGATGTGCCAATCCGTTGTTCCTCCTGTTGAGGATAACGGTTAAAGTGAGTGCGGTGATGCAGCGATGGACGTTGTTCTGCTTGCTGCTTAGTTGTGTGTGTGCGTACAAGGAACAGAAGTTTGCGATCGAGCCGCAGGATCAGGTCTGTATTTTACAAACTACTAGCATTTATCGTTGTGCGGGAGCTACCTATGTAGTTTTCCGAGATATAAAGTATCCTATGTGTTAATTCAGGTACCCATGCCTGTGAAAGTGTGTTTGTTTGTATGTTTGTCCTTCTTTCACGTCGATACTAAACGACGGATTTCCGTGATTTTTTGTATGGACATAGTTGAAGGGTTGGAGAGTGACATAGGATACTTTTTACCACGGGAAAATATCTCAATCCTACGTGAAAATACGTTTTCATCTACTTCAGCGAAGCCGTGGGCATCAGCTAGTAATACTATTATATACCTATATGTGAGCCAAATTTCGTCAAAATCTGTAAAACCATTTTAGCGTAAAAAGTAGGTAACAAATTTTCATGTTTTTAATATTAGTAAGACTAGTTGTTGAGCGCGACTCCGTCTACGAAGAAATCGTTTATCGCTACCCCCAGAAAATATGCAATTTTTAGAATAAAAAGTATCTTTAAATTGAAAGTCTTTACAGCGAAGTCTGCAGACGGATAGAGGGACGGACGGATTTGAACGGATGTTCTTCTTAACACTTGAATAGTTAATGCATAATGTAATGCAAAAATCTAAACCGCCGATATTTTATCAAGTACTAGGCCACTTGACCTATAAAATATAGAGTAAAAAACAGAGCAAACCGAAACTAACAACTTCATAAATAATTTAAATCAGCTTTGAGAGCGGATTTTCATTTGAACCGCTTTCGTGAACTGCCGGCACAGAGTACTTATGTCAGGAGATGTCAATCCGCGATTTCTCTGCCAAATAATATGAAAGGCAGTGACCATAATTGGTCATAGGAAATGTTTGGTTGTGTCAGCTTTTATACGACGGTTCCGTTTTGGTATATGTTTGTAGTGTGCTGTACGCGTTCAACAAGTTGAACCATGTTAACCGGTAGGTAGTTTTACAAACAACGACTGAGTGGAAAAACTTCAGGTTATCGACGCTTGAAAGGAGAAATTAACTAAGCATTTTGGTCTAAATAGAGTTCGAACTCAAAGTGTATTATACTCATAGTGTATTTACTCTATTTAGCGCAATTTTTCCCTTAGATAATCTCTCCTTTCAAGCGTCGATATGATTTAAGTGGACAAAAAGGAGAGTGTGTCTGCAAACACATAATATTTGTCTCATAGACGTAGCTGTCTTGTAAAGTATGCTCGGTCGGGTAGTAACAAGGTAAAAAGTTGTAGTTGATTAATAATAATTAATCAGTTTTGGGTCATACATAGTGTAAGAAAAAAAATGTCTCTCCTGTGTACATAAAATTAGTGACTCCGAGTCAGCAAACTTAAGATTTATTTAAGCGTACTGAAAGTTGACCAGGCGTCCCACGCTCCCAATTTAGACATGACTAAAAAATGTTTGCTATTAGACCCTTAACTTTTTCCATGTCCACAGAAGAGACACGATTAAAAATGTGAAATTTGTACATTATTATGATGGTGTTTGAGACCACCTAGTAGGTTTTAACATACCTGTATCAGGTGCATGACCCTTTTAGGTTTTTTTTTTTATAGCTAATTACACGGATCAGTATCAGTTATTATTTTTGTAGATCGAATAACCGAATCTTGGATAGTAAATCTGGTGTATTTTTATTCCTGTTTTATTTTGTAGCCTATGATATGTCTCACTGCTGGGACAAGGCCGCCCTTTCTTTCCACCATTCTTCCCTATCTTGGGCATGCACCTGCCAATCGAGCAGAATAGATAGTTTTGATATTTGTGTGAAAAATACGAATGTTTGTGCTCGAGTCTTGGATGTTTAATATGTATTTAAGTATGTATTTATCTATATAAGTATGTTTATCCATTGTCTAGTACCCATAGTACATACCCCATACCCATAGTAGCTTTGCTTAGTTTGGGACTAGGTCAATTGGTGTGAATTGTCCCGTGATATTTATTTATTTATTTATTTTATTTATTTATAGAAGAAGCCATAAAGCTAAATAAAGTAGTAATAATAAATGAAGTGAATTAAAAATAAACCTATTTTAGTCACAGAATATTCAAAATATTTACCGTGGCTAGGTATATATCGATTTAACGCATCACTATGCGTCACTACACATCACGTCAGACAAATATAAAATGTAAAAGGCAACTCCCGTGATAAGTGTTCTGTGGTTGCAGGTAAATTGCATACAGCAATAAGAGCTGGGAATTTCAATTAGATCCGGAGTAGCTCCTGATAACTTAATTGCGTGATTATTCTCGTGTTAATTTATTTTGAGGGTAAATTTACAACGAAATTTGCACTCGACACAATAACTATAGATTAAAAAATTTAAAACTCCTGTATAGGAAGCTTCCTAAATTTGAATTACTATCCCTTTTAATACGTGTTCCTTTCATGCCATCCTCAAAGGGAGGGGGGGGGGAGGGGGCAGAGCAAACGAAACGCTATATTTACGTTTCGGGGCTACTTTTAGCGATTTTAGGTTTCATCATCATCATCATCATTTCAGCCGAAAGACGTCCACTGCTGAAAATAGCCCCCCCCGCAAGGCTCGCCAAACAGATCGGCCGTGCCATCCGCTTACAATGCGTTCCCACCACCCTCACCAGGTCGTCGCTCCATCTTGTTGGAGGCCTACCTACATTGCGTGTTCCGGTCCGCGGACGGCGCTCGAGAACCATTTGGCCCCATCGGCCGTCAGTTCTACGAGCGATGTGCCCTGCCCACTGCCACTTGAATCTAGCGATTCCTACAAAGCCTACAATATACCATATCCTATTTCCTTAGCTGCTTCTTACGCCATCCACGGAAGAATTGGAAAAGTGTAATTTTAAGCCAGAAATAAATCGTACGACAAGTGACAACCTCCTTTTATTTTTAACTTTTTTTTTTAGTATTTGTTTTTATACTGGCCATAGTAATACATAATCGGTGAAAATTTCAAGAGATATAACCCTTTGACAGATGAATGGACGGACAGACGGACAAACAGACAGATAGCGATGTCATAAGAGCACCCTTTGTGTACGGAACCCTAAAAATGAATAGTAGCTTTTTAACTCTCTGTGTATAGTACGAATTTTTTGAGGTGTCCCGATCTCGTTAAGAGCCCACCTTTCGAACAAAGCCATTGTATTCTATTATGTCCTCAAGTGAATAATCTTCAGTTTAAAATGAACGTAAATATAAGATAAAATAGCTCATTGAAATAACGACTTTAATATTTACAATAGAGAGTTCATTTTAATTGAAACTTTGTTTATTTGTTTGTTTTGGTTGTTTTGGCTGCATGGCTACGACGCATTCAATGTTGAAAAATATTATCTGCCAACAAAGTTCATTGAAAATGAACTCTCTACTCTAAATAATAAGGTCGTTATTTCAATGAGCTATTTTATCTTATATTTCCGTTCATTTTAAGGGCCTAACTAAGCACACGGCGTTTTTTTTAACGCGTCGTCGACGCGCGTTTACAGCGCCTTTTTCATTCCATTAGAACAGCGTTTCTTAAATAACCTGCGTGTGTATCGCGTTTGTATCGATACAAACGCGCGTCGACAGCGCGTTTAAAATACGCCGTGTGCTTAGGCCCTTAACTGAGGATTGTGCACTTGAGGACATAAAAAAATACAATGGCTTTGTTCGAAATATGGGCTGCTAACGAGATCGCGACACCTCAAAAAAATCGTACTATAACTCTAATGGCATTTTTGCCCAAGCTGTCACAGAGACGTTTCATTCGCGCTTCACGCTCGCTCGGTCAATTGATTCTGTGTCAAAACCCTTACAAAAACCCTTCAAACGGCCGTCCAAATCCCCCAAAACCTCTCAGTACAAACAAATCCCATTAAATCATTCTAGGCTAGTTCCGAAAGCTTTACAAAAGCTGAATATTTCACATGAATCGCTTTTCCAATGGCACGTTCCCGTCCCGGGGCGAGGAATTTTTAATATCTAGGAAATTTCAGAGCCATGTCAACATCATGTTTTAGTTGCCTACAATAATATTGGCGTTGCCTTTGGATTTCTAACAAATATCTTCAAATAAATAGACGTATTTTCTTGTTATTAAATCGCTGGTTTGGATATTGTGCGGGTTGAAACAGTGTTTTTATGGTTTCGTACAAAAAAGGTGGCAAAGGGTGTTGCTAAGACTTCGCTGTTTGTCCGTCCGTGGGTCCACCACAGAGCTCTATTATCCTATACCGTTGTATCTAGACACATGAAATTTTCCCCGATTACGTATTACTGTTGCCGCTATAACAAAAAACACTGTACCTATATATATAAGATAATATAAGGGGGTCGTCATACAAGAAACGTGTCTTTTTCAGCATTTTCAACTCAATCCTTATAATTTTTTAATGAACTATTATTTTTACAAAAATAAATAATTATTATTTATAAAAAAGCCGTGGTGGCCTAGTGGTTTGACCTATGGCCTTTCAAGCAAAGGGTCGTGTGTTCAAATCCCGGCTCGCACATCTGAGTTTTTCGGAATTTATGTGCGAAATTACATTTGAAATTTACTATGAGCGTTACGGTGAAGGAAAACATCGTGAGGAAACCTGTATACACCTGCGAAGCAATTCAATGGTGTGTGTAAAGTTCCCAATCCGCACTGGGCCCGCGTGGGAACTACGGCCCAAGCCTTCTCATTCTGAGAGGAGGCCTGTGCCCTGCAGTGGGACGTATTTTATGAAAATAATTGTTATTTAGGTTATTCGTATTTACGGTAACAGCATCATCATCAACATGTCATAAATATAAATAATTCTCAAAACGATCGTCAAAAGAAATTGAAAAAATAAATGAAAATACATAAATATAAAATGTCATAACATGTGCATGTGCAAATGACAGTAAACAAAATCAAATGTCACAAAGATAGTAATATTAAGAACAATAAAAGTGTAATAAAACAAAAATGTCAATAAAAAAATAATAAATCACTCAATGAAATCAAAGAAATTTAATAACTACAACATAAAAATGTTAAATGAAAAATATTAACTCACATAATGTGAAGATTTCATAAGATAATAAAAACAAAATAATAAAAATATATTCAGATTCAGATTAAAATTTTGTTACCACGATAAAGTTCTATGGTGGCGTAGGAATCAAATTGGACTGTACATAACGAGTAGCATTTTATATAGAAACGATTGCATCTGACATTCTTATAATGGCAATTAAGTTAGTTTTGCCCTGCGGCGTTATCTAAATGAGAAAGAAACTGTTTTTCCATTTCTAGTTACAGTTATTTTAACTTTGTACGAAGTCCATCAAGTTATTTTAATTGCTTTTTTCTCAAGAATCACATCTTGCTATTCATTCTAACTGTATGAAGAACGTTCCAGAATAAATTCAGGTCTGTAGCGGCTAAGATTTCAGGAATTTGAATGTAACTGCAAGGACAAAGGCAATCTTTACGCAAAATTTTAGCCTTCTAAAGCCAAGGGTTTGGGCTGGGCGGTGATGAGTCAGTGAGTCAGTCAATCAATTAGTCAGGATTTTTTTATGTTGGCTAAATTACGTGGTGGGAGAATGATTACCACGAATACAGAATGCCTTTAAAATTTACGTCAAAATCAGCTCATTACCTACTAGACCTAATCATTTGTGCGATGGTAAAAATAACGTTGATTTCTTGATACACATTTATAAATTAACTTTTTACAAAATTTCAAGTTTTTATCCCCTTTTGTTTATTTATTTGTACAATGTCTGTCACTCAGTCAATCATTCCGGAGGGTGACAGCAGCACCAGTAATGGACAAGGACCAATTATGGACATTTTCTTTTCCGTAAACCCAAATTTCAAGAAACGGACACATTACATTTTTAAATTATCAACAGTATGCTCAGATAACTGATGATTATAACTAGTAAAGTCCATGAATGGTGGACTTAAAGCATTGGATCATTGCTGTCCATTACTGGGGAACAACTGTGCTTAACATGTCCATGATTGGTGCCGCCACCCGACTTTTCTTTTTATATGTATCTTCTAATATATAAAAATCTCGTGTCACGGTGTTTGTTATCGAACTCCTCCGAGACGGCAAGACCGATTTTTATGAAACATTTTTCTCTATACTCGGTAGGTCTGAGAATAGGTCGTAGGCTATTTTTTATACCACTATTCTTCGCGGACGGAGTCGCGGGCAACAGCTAATCTAATATATAAAAATCTCGTGTCACGGTGTTTGTTATCGAACTCCTCCGAAACGGCTTCACTGATTTTTATGAAACTTTTTCTCTATGTTTGTTAAGTCCGAGAATAGGTCGTAGGCTACTTTGTATACCCCTATTCTTCGCGGACGAAGTCGCGGGAAACAGCTAGTATGTATATAATATGGGCGTATAAACTTAATTCAAATTGTCTCTCTTTACAGAGCGCGGTGGTGGGTTCCAGAGTAACCCTTCCCTGCCGAGTGGTGAACAAGGTCGGCCAACTGCAATGGACGAAAGACGACTTCGGCCTCGGCACGCATCGCCATCTAGCGGGATACGAGAGATACAAGATGGTGGGGAGCGATGAGGAGGGCAAGTATTTTTCAAAGTTACCATAAACTGCCATAAACCTACCTAAGGGCGATTGTGCACTACAAGACCTGACCGGAAAATAACAGCCCGGAATGGGGAAAAGTACCGATTCGATCCGTGTCCGATATTTTACGGTGCGATATGGAAAACTCTATATTGTACATAAAAACACATGAAAATATCAGTAAACAAGAGAAAGAAATGTACATGTAATTTTTGTAGTGGTAGAGCCATGTTGTAGCTAGCCGCTGCATCACGAATGGGCCGGCTCGTCCGGGGTAGTACCACCCTCTCACAGAACACCGGTCAGTGAGAGCGCCGGGGGCCCAATACCTCTCCCCCTCCCCTATTCTTTCTCCTTTTTCGCGCATCGCGTAAAGCGCTGCGGGTGTCTATGGACAGTGGTGATCATTTGACATCAGGTGACCCACTAGTTCGTTTGTCTTGCCTCTATAACATAAAAAAAAAAGAAAGGCGAACTTATCCCTACTAGTTTGTGCACCTTTCCATATTCCGGGCCGTTTTTCTCCGGTCCGGTCTTGTAGTGCACAATCACCCTAAGTCTGGTACCGGGCAGGAGATTAAGTTAACTATATCAGTTCTGGAAACAATAACCAAAAAACCATGTCTTTTAATTAAACGATAATAGAACCACCTTAGATTATTTATACACTAGATAGAGTTTCGGCGGCATGAAAACGTCCCGAAAAATAAATAAAATAAATAAAAATAAATATTAGGGGACAATCTTACACAAATCGATCTAGTCCCAAACTAAGCAAAGCTTGTACTATGGATACTAGACGACGATAAACATACTTATATAGATAAATAAATACTTAAATACATAGAAAACATCCATAACTCAGGAACAAATATTCGTGCTCATCACACAAATAAATGCCCTTACCGGGATTTGAACCCAGGACCTCTTGCTTCGTAGGCAGGGTCACTACCAACTAGGCTAAGCGGTCGTTAAAAAAAAAAAGCCAACAAAAAAAAAAAAAAAGAAAAATATAAGCCAACTTGGCTTATATGTCATTTGCCTCCCTTCAGTTTGAATGACGTAACGCGATCGTAATATGAAGCTGTCAAAAGAAATTTGTGGACGTTTTGTATCGCAATGTTTGCTTCTGACACTATCTAGTGTATAAATAATCTAAGAGAACCACATATTAACATCACTTTTAGTATTAGTACGGTAAACATTTGTTGAGCAACATTGTTGAATCAATATGAAGCAGAGTTGCTGACAACATGTTGCGGGCAACACTTCGTGTTGCCGTGTTGCCGCTCGGTATATATTGACGTGTGTGGACAGGTTTGCAACTTTTATAGAAACATAGCCGTAGTGTGAGACAATGAAAAAGTGATGAAATTGATAGATTATAAAACCATTTTAATCGAAAAGTGTATTATGGAAACAAATACTTTCGTGCCCACCTTCTTGTTTTTGTTTTTCGTAGTTTAAACACAATAGAACACAACGACACGACTTCTTCGGGCAACATTTTTACGCGGATTGGCGTGTGTACAGGGAGTCATACCGTAAACAAAGTTTCCAGCAACTTTGTGACAGTTAAACAACAAAGTTGATCAATGTTGTTCAAAAAATGTTTACCATGAATACGGTTATTAAGTGACGGTTTTTTTTTAATAATTTATTGAATCAGGCGTTTCTTTGCGGAGGTCCATATTAATGAACTAAAACAATTACTTTGCTCACCCGCGACCTTACAATAGTTACGTTTATGCAAGAAATGTGTGTTCATGCAGTTCCTCCACCTCCACACTGTACGAACACACACAAATCACACAAACACAACTATCACCACCACCAAGCTACACTGACGCGTTTCGAACTCAACCAGAGCTCATCTTCGGAGTTACCACAACCGTATGCTATGCTACCAAATGTTAAACTAACAAACCAAAACAAATGTTTTAACTTGTCACTGTAACTTCACAAGTACCCACTTTATTTTTCTTATTCTCAAACTACCCCACAAAAATTAACTTTTATTGACATATTATAAAACTACCTTGAATTTTTGTTTATTTATTTATAAGGCATTTTTATTAATACTAACTGTTCAAATTAGACCCAAGCCGCAGTAAAGGAGAACAGGTAAAGGTAAATTTAGTATCTTCTCCTTTACTGCGGCTTGGGTCTAATTTGAACAGTTAGTATAAATAAAATATGCCTTATAAATAAATAAACAAAAATTCAAGGTAGTTTTATAATATGTCAATAAAAGTTAATTTTTGTGGGGTAGTTTGAGAATAAGAAAAATAAAGTGGGTACTTGTGAAGTTACAGTGACAAGTTAAAACATTTGTTTTGGTTTATTAGTTTAACATTTGGTAGCATAGCATACGGTTGTGGTAACTCCGAAGATGAGCTCTGGTTGAGTTCGAAACGCGTCAGTGTAGCTTGGTGGTGGTGATAGTTGTGTTTGTGTGATTTGTGTGTGTTCGTACAGTGTGGAGGTGGAGGAACTGCATGAACACACATTTCTTGCATAAACGTAACTATTGTAAGGTCGCGGGTGAGCAAAGTAATTGTTTTAGTTCACGGTTTTTTTTCTTATTTTTTTCAGAATTAAGTAATCGTTGAGTGTAGAGGCACCCTGTATAGTTAAGATGTGCTTAAATTTTTACTTAAAGTAGCACTGAATTAATTATTTCTTGCAGGTGACTATTCCTTGGACATCAGAGAAGTGACACTAGAAGACGATGCTCTGTACCAGTGCCAAGTGAGCTCGGGACCTAGAGGTCAGTAATTTATAAGCACACGAGGCACCCAAAAATATCTACTTCGAATTTCAGCTCCGCTCATCACTCTCGCCCCACGCTCGGGGCTCAAAAATATAAAATCAATCATAAGACGAAAACCAAAAACATATACAGGATTCCGATGAAATATATGCGCTCTTGATTCTGCGTAAAAAAACGCCAAAAATACCTAATGCTAAAAAAAGTGAGGAATAACAAACACATAAGCACGCACGCACATACAGATGCTTGTGTTTTTTTTTTGTGTTTAGTTTTTAAATGGGTCCCACTGAAAAACAGCGTTGCGGCTTGCAGCAACATTATGCTGAGTGGGGCCCAATTTATACTAGGTATTCGATGATTTTTATTTGTATACTAGCTTTTGCTGGGTGTGTTTTACAATACCGAAGTACGAAAGACCGAATGTATTAAAACATCGAATGGGTCAAAAGACCGACACGATTTTTTTCTGAAACCGTAAACTTTTCAGAATTTGTTAAAACGGCATCATACAGAACCCATTAGGTTAGGTTGGGTTTGTTTTATAACAATCTTAAAAAGTTAACGGTTTCAGAAAAAAATCGTGTCGGTCTTTTGACCCATTCGATGTTTTAATACATTCGGTCTTTCGTACTTCGGTATTGTAATACATACCCCTTTTGCTCGCGGCTTCGCTCGCGTGTACCACGAGAATTCCAAAGAACCAAGATATCAAGCAAGCAAGCATAAAGGCAAGCAAGCAAGCATGCAAGCAAGATGCAACCAAGCACGCATGCACGCTTGCTTGCTTGCGTGACAATGGGACCATCTCAGGAGTATATTATATTCTTTCGAATAAAAAAAGAATCAAATCGGTGAACATACCTACATAAAGAAAATACATAAAGTGGAATGCATAACCTCCTCCTTTTTTTGAAGTCGGTTTAAGAGCCCTTTGCGGCCACAGTACACAGTTTACAGTATAAACTTATGAATTTTGAAATTTTAGCTTACAACCAGTAAAACTCAAAATCCCGTTTTTTCTCGTTCCCGTAAGAATTACGGAAAATACTTTCTTAATACTCCCCTACACTCCCCAAGGAACCCACTTGCCAAATTTCAGCTTTCTACGACCAGGAAGACGAAAAATCCCGTTTATTCCCGTTCCCGTGGGAATTTTGGAAAGTCCTCTTTCAATACACTCCCCAAGCAACCTCATGCCGAATTTTTTTTTCTACGACCAGTAAAACGCAAAATCCTGTTTTTTCCCGTTCCCGTAAGAATACTTTCTTAATACTCCCCTACACTCCCCAAGGAACCCACTTGCCAAATTTCAGCTTTCTACGACCAGTCAAATGAAAAATCCTGTTTTATCTCGTTCCCGTGGGAATTTTGGAAAGTCCTCTCTCAATGCTCCTCTACGTACTCCAAGCAACCTCATGCCGAATTTCAGCTTTCTACGACCAGTAAAACGAAAAATCCCGGTTTTCCCGTTCTCGTGGGAATTTTGGAAAGCCCTCTCTCAATGCTCCTCTACACTCCCCAAGCAACCTTTATGCCGAATTTCAGCTTTCTACGACCAGAAAAATCCCGTTTTTTCCCGTTCCCGTAAGAATTTTGGAAAGTCCTATCTCAATCCTCCTTTACACTCCCTAAGCAACCTACATGCCGAATTTCAGCTTTCTACGACCAGTAAAACGAAAAATCCCGTTTTTCCCGTTCCCGTGGGAATTTTGGAAAGTCTTCTCTCAATGCTCCTCTACACTCCCCAAGCAACCTATATGCCGAATGTCAGCTTTCTACGACCAGTAAAATGAAAAATCCCGTTTTTTCCCGTTGCCGTAAGAATTTTGTAAAGTCCTATCTCAATCCTCCTTTACACTCCCTAAGCAACCTACATGGCGAATTTCAGCTTTCTACGACCAGTAAAACGAAAAATCCCGTTTTTTCCTTATCCCGTGGGAATTTCCGAAAATCCTTTAAACTGTTTTTTACTATTATTACTTCTATGCCAAATTTGAAGAGTCTAGTAATTATAGTTCATAGGATCCCGTTAAACTGAATATATAAATCCCGTTTTTTCCTTATCGCGTGGGAATTTTGAAAAATCCTGAAATTAATGTTTTAACCAATGTAATACCTACTTGTGTGTCAAATTTGAAGAGTCGAATTATTATAGTTACTGAGATAGGGTCACTCGGAATCGAATATATAAATCCCGTTTTTTCCTTATCCCGTGGGAATTTCCGAAAATCCTTTAAACTGTTTTTTACTATTATTACTTCTATGCCAAATTTGAAGAGTCTAGTAATTATAGTTCATAGGATCCCGTTAAACTGAATATATAAATCCCGTTTTTTCCTTATCGCGTGGGAATTTTGAAAAATCCTGAAATTAATGTTTTAACCAATGTAATACCTACTTGTGTGTCAAATTTGAAGAGTCGAATTATTATAGTTACTGAGATAGGGTCACTCGGAATCGAATATATAAATCCCGTTTTTTCCCGTTCCCGTGGGAATTCCCGAAAATCCTTCCTTAATGGATGTCTACATTGTATATGGTATCTATGTGCAAAATTTCAAGTCTCTAGGTCCAGTTGTTTGGGCTGTGCGTTGATTTATCAACAGTCATTTAGTTTATTTCGACATTTCAACCCCATCGCACCCCATCCAGGGAGATGGTATTTTACGTCCACCACCTCGGATTTTAAAACCGTTGTTGTTTTCGTAACCAGCGACCCGATAAACCATAGAAACAATACCCATGTTGATTTTCAGACTTTGTCACCCCATTTCTCCCTTTTAGGGGTTGAATTCCCAAAAAACCTGAAACACGTGTTTAATCATTTATCGTTAGGAGTACTTCTGTGAAGTTTCGAATAAAATAGTCGAAAGAATCTTGTTTCCCCATACAAACTTTGGACCCCCTTTTCACCCCCTTTGGGAGTGAATTTTGAAAAATCCTTTCTTAGTGCACCCCTAGACCTTATAAGGAACCTACGTGCCAAATTTGGAATCTCTAGGCCCAGCGGTTTGGGCTGTGCGTTGATATGTCAGTCAGTCAGTCCGTCAGTCAGTTTCTTCTTTTATATATATAGATTTTTCTGTCAACTGTATTTCCTGTGTATCGAATATGTGTAAATAAACATATCTCTCTCTCTCTCTCTGTCTCTCTCTCTCTCTCAGAGTGGATGAGGACGGGGGTCCTTCCCGAAAACAATTCAATTCAATTTATTTCCATAACAATTTACATTGTGTCGGATATTAAAGACTATGGAATATAGTCTCGTTCCAAAAATCTTAATTAATCTAAATCTTAATCTAACAAACATAACTTTTAACTAAAATAATTTACATTGCACTTGAGACAACATTGCATAATTGAGCAAATGATTAATTAACTTAATCTAACAAACATAACTTTTAACTAAAATAATTTACATTGCACTTGAGACAATATTGCATAATTGAGCAACTAATAGGAACTATAGGTACATATATTTCTAAACTAATTTAAACTATCTTTACATATAATAAATCTGTAACAAGTCGGTGTCTGTACATTGAAGATATTTGAGAAAAACTGTTACTAGGGCTATTTACTAGCGCAATAGAACCCAAAACAATGTTTTTTAGAATTAGTGTCTGTTTGTCTGTTTGTCCGTTTACCTGTTTGTCTGTTTGTCTGTGCGTTTGTGCGCGCTAATCTCAGAATCGGCTTAACCTAGAAGGATGTGTTTGTTTCATTTGAATCGGTTCACAAATAAGAAAGATACGTCTATTTTAAGAATTTATAGAACAGTTTTTAGAAGTAGTGACTTGGGAGTAGGTACGGTGGTGAATGTGAACGCGGGTTTGTGGGGGGGGGTTCGGTGGGGGGTCGGTGAGGGGGGGGGGGGGGTTGCGGGGGGTGCGGGGGGGTAATTTTTTTAATATCGAGGAACTAAGGAGAGCCATAATTAATGAAAAAGCAAATTGGATAAAAAAATTAAGCTGCCCAAATTACTAATTCCACGCGGACGGAGTCGCGGGCAAAAGCTAGTTACTAATAAAATCATTTAAAATTATCATAAAAACACTTACTCAACAAATAAAGCCTGAGTCGTTGTTTGAACAGTTTTACACTATTTATGGACTTCAAATCAGTGGGAAGGCTATTGTAAAATTTTACAGTTTGGTTTCGTGTGCTATGCTGTACTACTCCTAGGATTGGTAACAGGTGATAGTGTTGCTTAAACTGAACAACTTTCTCCAAGGAACATAGGTCGAAAAACGATTTTTTTTCGCCTTTCCATAGTAAGTCGGTCAGCTAACCAATATATTTTGTATGGGAGTATGAAATTTTTTTTTTCGATCTATGTTCCTTGGAGAAAGTTGTTCAGCTTAAACAACACTATCACCTGTTTAAGTAAATGATCATCGTTTGGCGTTTATAATATTAGTAAGATAGTTTCATTTGCAATGTTATAGTTGTATAACTAAGTATAAAGCCAGACTGCACCTGGCCTTTGTGGGTTTGATGCGCCTCGGGATATGTCATGTAGCCACTGACAAAGCCATGCGCACAAAGTTTGTTTGTGTGTTTAGTTTTCCAATAACAATAAGGTTTCAAACAACGCAGATTCGGTTAGTTATGTTTTTAATCTTTTTCCAAGCTTAGTACATATATGGAGACCATATTATAACTAAACCTATTCTCAGCCCTACCGAATATAGAGAAAAAAAGTCATAAAAATCGGTTAAGCTGTTTCGGAGGAGTTCGATAATAAAAACCACGCAGATTTTTATATGTTAGATATAGGTAAACAAACAATATAGTACAATGACTAGTTTTGTAGCTTAGCGTATTTTATTAGAAGGAACCTAGAAATGAGTTAAAAAACGCTTGTGTTGAAATTGGGTAACTTTTGGTCACTAAACAAATTACGCAATATACCAATTATCTCAGACCACTTCATACTAAATACAAACTGAAATATAGATGCACAGAAAAAAACCCCTCCAGGTGTGGTGGTTAGACCAGTGGTGGTGTAGTGGTATGGCACACGGCACGGAATGCTGAGGACCTGGGTTCGATTCCCAGGATTGGTCTTTTTTCTGGGGTTTTTTTCTGTGCATCTATATTTCAGTTTATATTTAGTATGAAATATATGGTTTCACGGGATAACTGTAAAAGTAATAAAAAATGAAGTTGAAAAAATAAATACAAAAAGATACTTCATATCTAGCTTGTTACAGACTGTTGTTGTTGTTGTTGTTGTTACGGCTACCCTTCATCTGCAATAATCTTGTTTGCCCAAAAATGTTTTAACAGAATGTTTACTTGTCATAATAGTAATTTGGCATAAGACTCATTTCGCAAAATTTTGCATCGCCGAAGATTCGTTTCCCCAAATCTCATTTTCGATTATCCCAATTTTACAGTCCAAGTCTTCTTTATTTTGATAGACCTGCTGCTGCAGCTATACACAATGCTGGAGATGATGATGATGAATTAAGTTGTTTCAAGACCCGCGTAACTTAAAATGCTGGACAACACTGCAAGTTTGTAACCAGTCTGAATCCAGGACTCTAACCATACTCTTTTTCCACTATTTATTTGAAAATCCCTAAGCAATCCGTAAATGGAATGAAACCATAATCATAATCTTAGCGGTATAATCTATCATAATTTCTAATACGGTACATCTTTACCACATACACTCGGAAACGCACCTTAAGCCTTATTAAACCATAGAAGTAAGCAGCGATAACCATGTCGTCAACATAACAACAAATATGGACCGCAAGTCTAAGACCTGTTACACACGGCGACTTTTAATACAGTAGCGATACAGTAACAATGCAGTATTAATCGTCTATCTTTGAACACGGGTGCAATGATAGATAGAACAACAAACTGATGTGGGCATTTTAAAAAATGTGCTTACCCTTTTTTTAAAAGTATTCTTAATTTTTCATAAAAAAAATTACAGTTTTGTGAAGAGCTATAGGTATAAACTGTGTGAAAAAACATCACAAAACTGACAAAAAAATTTAAGACATTTTTTATCATCAAAATTTCCTTATTTGAAAAAAAGTATAAAGGTGCACTTTTTTAAAATGGCTATATAACCGTAATATTAGGTTTGATTCGATTTACTCGAGATCTAAAATGAACCTAACCTAACCTAGCATTGGCATAATACATAGAATTCATGTTAATCCTTCACAGTTTACTTCTTCGTTAAATGTGTATTATATTAAATGTATATTTCGGGTAGCTATTATTATATCGAAATTCGTTACTTCGATTTTCATTTCATCGAAAACTATTCCACGAATATTATTACGTTTTTTTTTTCTAATCATATAATCTTCAATTCATTAGTTTTTATATACTCGATCAACTTTTCATCGTAAATCGTTTCAAATTTGTCACAAATCGTAGCGTAACTATTCCTCGAATATAACTTTCATAGAATAATCAGTTATTAATAGTATCAAATTATCGAAACATGATTCCCAGACAATACGTCCTATTATGTTATTATTGCCACGAATAATGTTACATCGCCGCAGCGTTTCATCGAACGAAGATAAGAATTTAAAAAATTGACTACTATTATGTGAGAGAGTCGACGGAGCTCCGCAAGCGGAGCTCCTATTCCGTGTAGTTAAGGCGCTTGAAGCGCCTTGATGCAATACTAACCTAACCTAACCTATTTAATCTCGATAGACCTAAGCTTCTTAAGTGGTTCTGTTATGAAGGGGGCTCCGCCCCCGTACCCCCATTGCCAGCCGGCAACCAGTCAAATTACAGCGTCTCGATGAAATGTGTTGTCATAGAAACGTATTATCAAGTGTATAGGTTACTATTACTGGTGAAACGATTTTCTATGTTATAAGAATTTTAGGAACTGAAACTTACGATGAACCAAAATTATAGTAAAAGCGATTCGTTGAACGGCTATGTCGATATACAAATAAAATAATGAAGTAAAATTCGATGAGTTAATTCATGTGTAATAGGTAATTTGAGCAATTGTATGAGCGATGTAACGAAGTTCGATGAGTGATTCCTACGTGTTAATAAAATTCTGCGACTAGTGTTATGGGAAACGATAATCGGTGAAACTTTTTTCGGTAAAATGATGGTTTACCGTATATTTCATACTAAATACAAACTGAAATATAGATGCACAGAAAAAAACCCCAGAAAAAAGACCAATGCATATTAAATGTAGTTTAATCTATCTGGTTTCACATAATTTAACAAGTCATAATGTATCATTCTTCATACCTAATCAACGTTATTTCTGAAAGGTTTTTTTTTCGGAATTGTTATAAAACAAACCTAATCTAATCTACTGCATTCTATAAAATGGCTTTTAAAAAAAGTCTGAAAAATACTGTTTCAGAAATAAATTACTGTAGGTATGACTAACGTTGATTATGAAGAATGTTACATTATGACTTATTAAAATTATGGGAAACCAAGGGATCCTCGTTTTTTTAGCTGGACACGGCAAATGAACTGCAGATGCAGTGCATCATCATCCCAGTCTATTATAATATACGTCCCACTGCAGGGCACAGGCCTCTTCTCAGAATGAGAATGAATGAATGAATGAATGAATGAATGAATGAATGATAATTTATTCGCTGAATATGGTTACAAAAGGTGGAACATAATATAACTTAGTATCTAGCATATTCTACCGGAAACCGGCGTGCGAATTTAACATTTATGTATACAGTGAGTTATGCACAGTCATAAAAATTACATTTAGGTATTACATGTCAAATTTTACAAACAATAAGATAACATTTAAAACAATAATAATTTAAATTACAAGCATTAGAGTGGTCAAGTTTACAAAACTAAGAATAAAGAGAGAAACTCGGATAAACAATTAAAAAAATGTGGAGTCGAGATCAAAAAAACCTAACTTAAATAATGAAAATGAAATTATTTAATATCTATTGTATCTACATGCACTTTTTGACAGGAATTCTTTAACTGAATAAAAACATTGTTCGGTTAGCCACAGCTTGAGTGTCTTGTAGAACTGATTAGCGGGTAAGCTGCTTATTTGTAGTCGTGTAGAATTATAAATCAGTGACGCCATGTAATAGCAGTTATCCCTATATAATTTTAGTTTTGGACGAGGCATTTCAAGAGCCAGATGGGTTTCAGGTCTTTTATTTTTATTATCTTTTAATTCAAAAAGCGAAATATTTTGTTTGACAAATCTACCCATCTCATAAATATAAATAGCAGGCATAGATAATAGAAGGCAGATGCAGTATCGATGCACATTATAATACCACCGCGACCCAAGTTAATACCAGTTCCCCGCTAATACGCCAATTTTCCGCGGTACACGTAAAACTCACCGTGTGTAACCGGCCTAACTAATAAAGGCGCGGGATTGCAGAGTAAGATGATAGTATTATGATTCCTTCTAACCATATTTATATGAACCAGTTGAATTCCATAACTCAGACCGCAGACTGGGCATGGCGTGCGTTCAATCATAATATTTCTCAGAAAACTACTGGTCTGTGAGAAAGATATTAAAAATGTTAGTTTTAATTAAGTATTTTTTTCTGTTTCCTTGATATTTGAAGTAAGATTGCGAGAGAAACGTTTTGTGATGTCATTCACATTTTTTTGTTCGCGTCTTTTATGTTTAGTGGGATGCCTCGACTTTCGGCCCAAATAAATTTATTATTTTATTTGTTTTTAAGCTGTGCAAAATAACAATAGCGAAAACTTATCCTCGTGATATATCCTTGTGAGTTCTTTATAAAGAACAAATAAATTGTAAGAATAACTGCCGAATGTACTATATAAAGCACAAGTTATTTAATGAATAAAGAACTTTAAATTATGCTTTAATAATTTACAAAATTACAAACTTATGACTCTCATTTAGGTCTTAAGCATTAGTTAGGTGATAACATTTCTAAATTAAGTACTTTGCAAAGTTTCCTGAACTCGAACTAACTGTTAACTTCACAAAATCGTGACTCATACTAATTCTAGCATAGATTCCGAGTAATACATATTTTTGAAACAGTTGAGAAATCATTTACCACGTCTTTCGGATCGTGTGTCGCCGTTTGTACCCGAAGTGGTAATTGTTTCTGTTTGTCTGCTTTTTACTGCTTTATTTGGTGAACATGTGTACATTATCTGTATTGCCAGTGAATGGGACAAAAAAGTGTTTTACAGTCTTAGAATAAGGTATATTTTAAATTGATTTGGCCCTTCAAATTTCTTTTTGTCAAGGCTGTCACAGATCATTTTACGGCTTCTAAATGCATGCTTTTATTGGTTCGAAATGTTTTTTTTTTGTAAACAGATGCTTCGTAAATGTGTTAGTGTGGTATTGATTGATATGTTTCTTTAATTAAACACACATGAAAATTAATATACTATTTACTCTTATATTCGGAGTCATTTAATTTAATAAGGCACCCTGTTGATATTTAAAAGCTAGTAAGGCCTAGCGTGCTAAATTTAGTACATACGTAAAAACAAATGTCAATTTTTGTTGAGTAACAATAAAATTTAAGTAAATAAAATTATGACAATTAAAATTTGATGTGGGCTTTACGAGGATAAATGCGAGTCTATAAACCTACACGTTAAAACAGCAGGACAAATAAAACTTCGTATATATACTGTATAGATTCAGAAAAAAAAAAACAGTATTTTGAGCCATTCCAAATTTTAATACGGTCTATCGTATTTCGATATTATAGTACATACCCGGTTTACAAGTACAAAACCGTAAATTAACACTAGTTATTTTACAAGCTTTCATTTAACTTCCAATGTACGGAACTCTACACTGAACATGGTCTGACTCACACTTCGCTGATTTTATTTATTCTCGTTCTCTGTTTTTCTCTGTCTCTATACGAGAAAAGACGCGGAATAATGCTAGTCTAATATATAAATATTTCGTGTCATGATGTTTGTTATCGAACTCCTATGAAACAGCTTGAACGATTTTTATGATTTTTTTCCAATTATTTTTTCTGCAGGTCTGAGAATAGGTCGTTGGTAGGTAGTCTATTTTGTGTACCCCTATTCTTCACAGATGGAGTGGCGGGCAACAGCTAGTAAGCTAGTATATTATAATTTGAACTGACTCCGTTCCCGCATTATATTCCCCCGTGTTGAACCGATATGGTTTCAACTCATTACTTGTTTTGGCTTCTTCACTGCGATTTCATTCTGACCCTAAAATTACTTTATTATTTTGAGGGGTGAAAAATAGAGGGTTACAAGGAAGCTACGTCAACATGATCTTAGACAACGGTTACACGTTCATTCTGGCGTCATTTCAGTCCATTATTCTCAATGACGGGAGAGTGATCGTGTAACCCTCTCAGACTGATGGCATCATCAGACTGAACGTAACCATTGTCATAGTCATCATAACAGTCAAAAGACGTCCACTTCTGGTCAAAAGCCTCCCCTAGTCTAGTTCGTCTTTAATTATAATGTATTGTATTGCTGTTGATGCCCCAAATAAATAAAATAAAATAAAATATGCAGGCCAATTTGAATTTGATAAAAAACTAGCAGATGCCCGTGGCTTTGCCCCCGCTCAAGTAGATTAAAACGTATTTTCGCGTGACAGTGAGATATTTTTCTGTGGTACAAAGACGCCTATGTCACTCTCCAGCCCTTCAACTATGTCCATAGAAAAAATCACGGCAATCCGTCGCTCAGTTTCGACGTGACAGACGGTTATACAAACAAACACACTTTCACATTTATCATTTTAGTATGGATATGGATACCACGTTTTGTTAAGATCAGGTTGGTACTTTTTTAGGGTTCCGTACCTCAAAAGGAAAAAACGGAACCTTTATAGGATCACTTTGTTGTCCGTCCGTCCGTCCGTCCGTCTGTCAAGACCCTTTATCTCAGGAAAGCGTAGAGGTATTAAATTTTAAATACTCAGGTCTACTGTCCCTTGGAGCTGTGAAAAAAATCAAACTTCTAAGCCAACGCAATCAAAAGATACAGCCATTTATGCCGCAAATATTCGACAATCGCAAGGGAATCAAAACCTACAGGGTACTTCCCGTGAACTCAGAATCTTGAAATTAGGTGCGAAGCAAGGTCTTGTAGCACAGACAAAGGAAAAATTGCGAAAAGCATATTTTTTTTTTCTGTCTGTCTATATCAGTAACCAATCTACAATGATCCCGCTCTGCGCACATTTTGCTTAGGAGCAGGGGTCTGCTAAGACTGAATGTTCATAGATACATATAAATTTGTACGGAACCCTCGATGCGCGAGTCCGACTCGCACTTGGCCGGTTTTTAATCGCGATCAATATTGTAACATTAAAACCCATTTTATTAGTCTCCTGCAATCTTCATCGTACAATTGTGCCGGCTTCCGCGGATGTTTTTCACCTTTACTCCCACAAATTACCTCGATAAGAAGTTCTGGCCAACTTTATTGGCGTATTTAATCTCGACGGTAACTTTCTGGAATTATGAATGCAGCTAGGGCGACGGTTGACTCGACTCGAAACTCGAGACGAGTCAATTACCGAGCGAGTTGCCTCGCGAGGCAAATTCTTGAAACGACCATTGAACTAAGATCACTAAAAGCACTTACTATTTTGAACACCAGAATAAATTGATAATGATTTTATATTATTAAATTTACATTTTATTTCGTTATTGTTTTAGTTTTCAGATTGTTTGCTAGTCGGCCGCGAGACCGTGTAGTGAGACGGCCGGATAGCCTAGTTGTCAGAAGCTTGAGGTCCCGGGTTCGATTCCCGGTCGGGGCAGATATTTGTGTGAATAATACGAATGTTTGTGCTCGAGTCTCGGATGTTTAATATATATTTCAGTATGTATTAATCTATATAAGTATGTTTATCCGTTGTCTAGTACCCATAGTACAAGCTTTGCTTAGTTTGGGACTAGGTCAATTGGTGTGAATTTGTCCCGTGATATTTATTTATTTATTTAGTTTGGAATTGTTATTTTGAATACAAAATAGTGGTCAGAAAACCTTGCTGAGCAGATATCGTGTATGAAAAATACGAATGTTTATCCTCGGGTCTTTGGTGGTTAATACATATTTAAGTATGTATTTATCTATTTAAGTTTGTTTACCCATAACACAGGCTTTGCTCACTTTGAGACAAGGTCAATTTTTGTCAAGTGCCCGTGATATTTACTTTTTTTTTGGAAAACGTTTATTTGCTGACATTTTAATTGTATTTTGATTATTATTTTCTACAAACTTTATTAGCGTGTTTAATTTCGATGGTAATTTTGTACAATTATGAATGAAAGTTGGGACGAATAAGAAGAAAGAAGGACGAGAAAGAAAAGAAGAAAAGAAAAAGAGAAAAAAGAGAGAGTAAGAGGTAAGGTAGTGGATGGTAGCATAGCGTACGGTTGTCGTACCTACTCTGAAGATGAGCTCTGGCTGAATTCGAAACGCGTCAGTGTAGTTTAGTGGTGGTGATGGTTTGGTTTGTGTGATTTAATAAATTAAGTAGGGACGAGTTTGACTCGACTCGTAGCTTAAAACGAGTCAATAAGATCCTCACGACTCATCTTAAATGTACACATAATTTTACCAATTAACACTAACAGGACTCCCTGTAAGTGACTGCAGTTGTTGACTCGTCAAACAAACAAGTTGCCCGAGCGAAGCGAGTGTCCCATCACTCGACAAAAGTTCGCGGTGAAAAAGTTTACAAGAGGGGTTGTTTCAAATCACCTTATCCAAGATAATGGGTTATTTAGCGGTGATTTTGTCTCCTTGTTTTCTTGGAGTAAAAGGCAGTGAGAAGTTGTTTAGTTTTGTTCATTCATTTTAGTGAATGTTAGGTCAAAGTTCTCGTTCATATAGATCACTAGCTTTTGCTTGCTTTTGCGGTGAAAGGATCACGTTATTAAGGACGTTGCGGGTTAGTATCATTTCGTCTTAAACGCGACTAGTCCTAGCGGTAACCGGTCTAAAACGCTGCTAGTCTAAAACGCATCTCGTCTAAACTGCAACTGGTAATTAGCTACCCGTCTACGTCGCTACCTGGTCTATGTAGCATCTAACCATAACCATTTATAAGGCCAGCTGTGTTTTAGACCACTTACTGCTTAGACCAATGTCAACGTAAACTGGTAGCTACTTAGACCAGATGCAATTTAAAACACGAGATCCGTTTTAGACTAGCAGCGTTTTAGACAGGTTACCGCTAGGACTAGTTGCGTTTTAGACGAAAGTTAAGTCTCAATTAAAATGGTACCTACATTATTTCGAGTCGATACGCTGCTGATCTTGGAGTGCGAAATATCATAACAATGAAGAAAAACCTAGTCTTATTTTTTGTCCAAAGGCCTCGCAAGCACTTAAAATTAAAATTCCTACGGAATAGCGAACTAGGTATCCTTACCTTTTATTTATCCCGGGGATAAAACCGTGTAAGCTTATCACAACTAAAATCCGTTTCGCACTCAAACACGAAGCATCATCACAGTTTGTTTTTGTTCCGTCACAAATAAACAAAAGCAAATCCGTACAAAGTCTAGTTTAGCAACTGTGCTAAGTGAATCCTGCTTCCGCCAGCTGCGTATACAATAGTGTGCTGCCTTGACACCACGCAGCAGAAACTTTTCGATGTTTCACTCGCGCTCGTACAGTTTAAATTCGACTTTTTGTATAGTCTGAGTTAAGAGATGAAAGCGTGGTAAAAGCTGTCGAATTTAAGGAGCTTGTGTAGGTAGTCACGGTGTTTTAAAATCACCTAAACGTTAGCTTAAATGTAGGCAATTTTTTGATTTTTGTGAGTCAACACTAAAGCATCGTACGTTTCACTTTTTAAATGTATTAAATAAACTTAATTTTGTCCATGTTTCATAGTTTTCATGCAAAACTAATTTCGGCAATTATCAGCTTGGTACTAATGCATATCAACATTTTGCGCGATTAGTGAGTTCAAGAAATTTTATTTAAGTACAATATATGTTGACACTTTAATTTTCAAATATCATAACAATCAGAAAACCTTGATTGTCAGCCAAATGTTTTGACCTATCAAGCATTGGACATAGAAAATTTCCACGGGATAGCGAACTATATCTTACCTTTCATTCGTCTACGGGGTGCGCGTGCATAAGCTTATCACCACTAAAATCCGTTTCGCACTCAAACACGAAGAATCATCATCATCACAGTTTGTTTTCGTTTCGTCACAAAACGTAAACAAAAAATCGTGCATGCAGCTCCTCCGCGCGGAAGAAGTGAAACTTCGTAATGTGGAAATGAAAAAGGCACTTATAAAGGTACACTAATATGAACCTTATTGCAAGAAATTAAAGAACTAAATTTACTTATGCAACTATGTGTTTAACTTACTCACTAGATGGCGCTATTATCAAGTCTCATACAAATTTGCACAGACAGTACAAGTTCTGCATCGCACTGTCGAAGTTTTTAACATCCGTTAGTATATATACAATGCGAGATTACTTGCTTCGGCAGTACATAATAATACAGGGTTATTTTTAATTCACTGACATCCTCTTAACCCTGAATTCCTATCACTAAACAAATGTTTTTTGTTTTACGACTTTTTAAAATGAAGCACTTTTTTCCCATACAAATACACAGAGTATCGTAAAAATAAGAGGAAATCTCAAATTTTCAAAACGTTATTACACCAAAAATATTAAGTTATGACAAAAGCCCGACCGCTTAGCCTAGTTGGTAGTGACCCTGCCTACGAAGCAAGAGGTCCTGGGTTCAAATCCCGGTAAGGGCATTTATTTGTGTGATGAGCACGAATATTTGTTCCTGAGTTATGGATGTTTTCTATGTATTTAAGTATTTATTTATCTATATAAGTATGTTTATCGTCGTCTAGTACCCATAGTACAAGCTTTGCTTAGTTTGGGACTAGATCGATTTGTGTAGGATTGTCCCCTAATATTTATTTTTATTTTTTAATATTTATAAGCCGTAAAACAAAAAAACGTTTGTTTAAGTGGTAGGAGTTTAGGGTTAAAAGGATGCTAGTGAATTACAAATAACCCTGTATACTAATGCTTTCATACCCCCTCCATGTGTACGTGTTGTGGTGAATAATAGTAGATTGTTCAACAAGGGACTAAAACAAGCCATAATGACATGAGATATTTAGCCACCCGAGCGATAGCGAGGGAGGCTATAAGTCGAGTTGTCATTATGGTAGTTTAGTCCCGCGTTAAACACTCTACTTTTCACTTTGAATGCGAGGAAAAATACGACGTACAAAATTACTTTTTTACAACGTATGCTCAATACGAGCAATGGACATCTGTTCAAAATTCAAATAGCGAAAAAAATACCGCTGTCTTTTCTTTTCTTTTATATTTTTTTGTAAAGTGACGCTTTAAATGCTTGCATAATTAGCCAACAGATTCTAACTTAAAGACTATGTTAAAACTAATTGGACTATGCATGTAAGAATGATAATTGTTCATTCATTAGAATCGGCAAATAAATTAACCTAATTGATCTAAGTTCACACACAAAATATATTGTTAACTGAACCCGTGAATAAAGAAACGACTTTTTAAGTTTATTTTCTATATGCCAATTCTTTGTTATATTATATCTAATTATACTTTCTATTTACTATTAAATGCAACTGACATCGCATTATCTATTTTGAAGTCACGCCATATTAACATTCAAACGTAACTGCTCTATCTACCGTACACTCCAGCACTGCTTTGCCGACAGTGTGGATTGCTATTTTATCGACAGAGCAGGGCACTGCTTTGCCGACAGCGTTTTAAAAAAAAAGAAAAACAATTAAAAACACCTAAGCTAAAGGAAATCTTTCTTTACGTGCAAAATAAAATGAATTCATCTTTAATATTTTATAATTAAATAGATTAATATTCGTAATTATTCAATGTGTTTCACGAAATTATTATTTTTTAAATATTTTTTATACAGTTGTCATTTTGAGGTTATTTCCACGCCCTAAAGGCTTCCACAGACCGAAGCGCTGGCCCTATACTACGAAGCGCGAAATTCGAACTTCGTTTCATGCCGTTCCGCTCACGCTAATGGTATTTATTACGAGAGTGAGAGGGACCGCACGATCCGAACTTCGAACTTCGAATTTCGTAGTAGCCCCCCAGGGCGCTACAGTGCGTCCGCAGCGCGCTTCGGCCTGTGGAAAGCTTTAAAATTGTCTATACCCAGTTACTGAAAATGGCGATAATCCTCCATTCACAAACACCGTGATTGGCAGTTTAGGGGTTTCCATAGTCAATTAAAAAAAATTTACTTTAATCCCTTGAGATCAAAAAAGAGCTTTAGTCCCGATATGCAGAGACTAAAGTAACATTTTAAGAGCATGAGAAGTGAAAAGTTTTTTATCTATCTATCTATCTATCTATCCATGGTAGCGTTAAACGCTTAACGCGACCTTGTTGGAAGTCGCATTAGAAGTTTCACTTCAAAAAGCAAATCCGTACAACGTCTATCGCTCATACGTCACACCACACTTAACCTGTACAAAGCCGTAGTGGGCGAACAATTTGCGGGTTGTTTGGTTTGACCGCGCGTGTTCCTCGCCCCTCAACATCGTTACCCCGAAGTTCATTTGGACAGGAATCCGGGTAAAAGTTTTTAACAGCTTCCAAAAATCACAACTGCCAAAATTGCTTCACCAGTCCATTTAGTAATATTCGTTAGTATTTTTAACCCCCGACACAAAAAGAGGGGTGTTATAAGTTTGACAGCTATATGTGTGTGTGTGTGTGTGTCTCTGTCTGTCTGTCTGTCTGTGGCATCATAACTCTTAAACGCGTGAACCGATCCGGATGCGGTTTTTTGACGTACCTAACAACGTCTAATAAATCGATGAACGCCGGCTGCACGCACGAAAAAGGATAACGCAATGTAACGTACATGTACGTGTGTATGTTTTTGTGTTTAATTTTAAATGGGTCCCACTGAAAAACAGCGGTGTGGCTTGCCACAACATTATGCTGAGTGGGGTCCAATTTATACTATTCGATATATATTTTTTTTAATTTGTAAATTTCCTGTCGAATGTATTCTTTTCTGTGTTAGTATCAAATTTGTGTAAATAAACATCTCTCTCTCTCTTGTACGTACATGTCCCGTACATAACAGTGAAGGCCAGGATGTACAAGAGAGCAGCGCGCGCCAGGATGTACAATCTTAGTACTAGCGCTCGGGTAATTTTTAACGGGGTTTGAAGGGGGTGCGGGTGCGGGGGGTTTAAAGGGGGGATGAAAATTTCATTGATTTTGCCGTAGGATGCACCGTTTTCAAGATAATTGACGTAACTCCGGTTCTTGTCCGATCACCGAGGTTAAGCAACGTCAACGTAAAGTTAAAAATTAAACAGGATATATATGATACTGTATGACGATACAAGAAACGTGTTTTTTTTAGCGTAAATTAACTAGGTACTTGAAATTGTTACAGAATATGTATCGCTATAGCCACTATTACAACAAATCACATAAATAAATTGTTCGGAGGCACGAAACGATCCATTTTCGAGTCCGACTCGTGCTTTGTTTGGTTCTGGGGTCCGTTATGTATGATCCACACATTCCTATAAAAAATACAGCAACAAGTAAGAGAAATCTCACATAAACACGAACTGAAACCTATAAATCTGTGAGTTCTCTCCTAATAAGATAAACCTGTGGTAGATAAATTATTTTCTCTGCCCCCAACTTGCGCGCGACGTGAGCGGAACCGCCAATGGGCCAGTTTTTGGGGGTCGCTTTATCAGAAAAAAACTTTCTGTGATCTTTTTTTATGTTATAGAGGCCAGACAAACGAACTAGTGGGTCGCCTGATGGTAAATGATCACCACTGTCCATAGACACCCGCAGCGCTTTACGCGATGCCAGTGCGTTGTCGGCCCGAAACTTAGCGTACAGATAGAAAAATATCTGGATTGAGACAATCTTGTCTATTGAAGTATTTACTCAATATCTCTCATGATGACATCTCGATCTTTTCGAAGATGTGTCAAGTTGTCAACGATAATGAATAGGCAGGAAAGGAGTTTGCTGGTATATTAAGAGCGTTTATACCTGCTGAGCTGGCAACGTTGCATTTTTGTTAGTTTTTCTCGATTAAAAAATGTATCAGAACGATCTTTTCGTTAAAACCCCTTAACCCATGTAAACCTATCTTTGAGAGCACAAACTTTTATCCCTGCCATCATTGTACATTTATGAAGTATCTGTTTTTGTATTTTTAAATAAACATTACTTTTCTCGAAATTGTGACGTTATATGTTACAATAATCGCACGTCTAGGCAGCGAAATCTATTGTACGTACCTAAATCGCGCCTTAGACAAACAAGTCGTAGTCCGTACAAAATGTGCTTGAAAATATTTAACAAGCTTCCTAAGAACATTAAAGATCTTCCTCTTCGACAATTTAAGAAGAAATTACTTGTATGGCTGTGCGAATTGTGTGTCTACTCTGTTAATGAATTTTTTAACATCCCAACTATATGTGTAGATACTTAGTAATAGATATTTTTAGATAAAATAAGAACAATCCTGCATTTGTCGGCTTTATGTTTTCAGCAAATACAGGAACAAATACAGCAGAGTATGGTAGAATAGAAATCACAATTGTAAAATCTTATGTTACCCATATTCCGCAAATAAACATTTCATTTCATTTCATTCCATTTCATTTCATTTCATTTCATTTTATTTCATTTCATTTCATTATTCCATAAAAATTGAGTGAAAATTAAAAAATTGGTCTATAAGAATTGTTCTAATATATAAGTTAATGTGTCTACTGCAATAATTATTCGTGATAGACTTTTATTTTCTTTAAAAACGAACAAATTATTACCTAACGGTTTTTAAAGAAAATAAAAGTCTATCACGAATAATTATTGCAGTACACACATTCAACTTACATATTAGAACAATTCTTATAGACCACATTTTTAATTTTCATTCAATTTTTATGGAATAATCGAGAAAACTAACAAAAATGCAACGTTGCCAGCTCAGGAGGTATAAACGCTCTTAATAACTTGATTGTCACCGTTTGTCCGTCAAATCTTCTGGCGTGGAGCGAAAACGTTTAAAAACTCTTTACGTTTATTGCATGTTGCGATCGGAATGGTTGACAATCCTTTGAACCTTAGTATCTTTCTATAGTGGCCTAAGAATCAAATTGGTTGACTGTACGTCTACGGGACCCTCCCCGCCCGGGCGCACTCACTTTTCCCCGGTTTTTCGAAGTGTTTGCTTAGTTGATTGGCGGGTGTCTTTTCCGAAAGCGTCAGGGCTGTGCATTGTTTTTTATTGTTTACGTAAACATGTTTTTTGTTGGCGAAAAGCTTACCTTGCGTAGTTTTTTCTTGGTCGTCGCTGGTTGAAGTTGCAGGATCTGGAACAAGAAAGTATGTTTTAAACTTTCACGATTTTCACTCATAATTTAATACCACATAATAATATGGAACTTAACCCCTCCTACGCGGGAGCTGAATAAAAGCATAAGCATACGAGGGGTTAATCACGATAACGTAATCGTTACCTCGGGCTATATACGTCTAACTGTAGGGCACAGGCTTCCTCTCAGAATAAGAGAACTTGACACGCACACCATTGACTTTCTTAACAGTGTGCAGTTGTTCTCCACCGCAAAGCTTATCGCAAAAAAACGCACTGCATAATGGATTCCAAAAAACTCTTGAACCCGCGATCCTCTGCTTGAGAGTCGCAGGGCAAATGACTAGGCTGCTACAGCTTTTTTGTGAACATTGATTTCAGTCTCAGGTAACTCTTAGTGCCAGAGGTGGAGTTGTAGTAAAGTTATGGAAATAATAGATGATAGGTTATTTTATTATGCACGATGTTCTAGTATACAACCTAATTCCTCGATAATGGTGATTTCAAAGTCATGTACAACTAAAGAGAGAGAGAGAGCGGAATTTGACTGAAAAATCACAGATTATGTATAAAAAACAACACCCCAAACTATGTTATTTCCTTTCTATTTGAGGTCGGATAACATACAAGTTGCTATAATATCCTGTGATTAATATACCTAATATAATTGTCCAGTACAGTTTTTAATTTATTCTGTAGGCTTTCTACTGTATAACGGCTAAAATTATTTTCAAACAAATTCCAAGGTCACAAACGACAGACCAATCAAAGTAAACTAAGTGAGCTTTTGATTCCAAAACAAAAGCACGCATTTCAAAACCGAACTTGGAACAAAAACTGGAATTCCCAATTAACCAAAAACAACAGCGAAACCAACAACATAGGTCTTCGAAAGGGCAATTCAATTTTCTAAAACAACTACGACCTTTTAAGTACGTTTCCACGTTCAAAAGTAACTTGCCACTTAATTTAGTTTAATGTTATATCCCGACTAAAAGCATGTCCGCCAAAATAACGAAATAACATAACGTTATCTTAAATAGATTAGGGTGAGAGAAGAGTTTTCGCGCATTGTGAAGCTCTCAGCCGTAACATACAGAATTTGTGTTATAACGTTATTATAAATACTATGTTGCCATGCTCGTCGGATTCCTAACAATTTCACAGTCCCAGACAAGTTTCGAATTGCCGGTAAGTCCAGCAAATTAATTATATCATTGTACTTTTCCGCTCAGTGTGTAAACAAGATATTGTACTGATGGATGCAAGTCTGGTTGGTTCTTAGTGCCCCATATGTACGCACTGGCCCTTATATAGGACACTGGACTGTAAAAGTGTTAAAATCCCAGTGCACATACGTCCCACTGCAAGGCATATCCCTCCTCTCAGAATAAGAGGGCTTGGGCCGTAGTTCCTTCACATACACTATTGAATTTCTTTGCACATGTGTACACATTTCCTCAAGATGTTTTCCTTCATGGTAAATTTTTAGTGCTATTTAAACTCAGAGGTGCCTTGACTCAAACCCACGGCTCTCTGCAGGAGAGACTATAGGTCAAACTACTAAACTATCAGACATACAAAAAATACACAAATACTTACAAACAATTATATACAAATACGCAGAAAAACCCCTCAAATTTTTATCTTCGTCCTACTAAGGTAGTCAAAACTACAAAACAAAAGTCATGACTGAAACTAAACTGACTCAGAAAAATTCACCCCCAACGCTAAATACAATTTAAACCGGGTGAAATGAGGATAAAACCGGACGGAACGCGGATGAGCTCGACCGCAAACTTTAGTTAAAAGTTACTCATTAAACATTTCGTATGCAAAAATCCGCAAAACTCCATGATTTTAATAGTTTTCGGGTTGAATTTATGGTGGTATTATTAAGGGTTAAGAACTATTAGGCTTAAGGGAATAAGTGGTCTCTGGGTGGAAATTTGGGACGTAAATAATTTACAACGGGTTCGACGGTTGATTAAACTACCTACTGTTTCGGACGCTTTTTACTTTATTGATCGATCGCTGTACTTAAATAGAACTAGATAATGTTTGACTGTTAGGGAATCTAAGAATTGTACGTATTTGAAATTACAGATGTAGTGTAAAATGATGTTTTTATGAAACTTTTTTGTCTATATTCGGTAGAGGGTACTTATCAAAATATATAAAGTTTAAAAATAATAATGGACGAAATACATAATGGTCATTTGATATAATACAATTTTCTTAGAAATTCTCAACTTTACAGGATTTTCATAAAATAAACCTAACCTAACCTAAATCAATCTGTAGTGTAGATAACACGATTAAAATAGTTCGTTTAATTAATAGTTTCATTGAAAATTTTAGTATATATATAATAAACATTATGTATTTCGTCAATTATTCGTTTTAAATTTATATATTTTGATACGTTCCCTTCGGTAGGTCTGAGAATAGGTCGAAGGCTATTTTTACACGACTACGGCAAAGCCAAAGGAAGTGTAATGATTTTAGCTGTCTATGTTTGTATTTACGGATGTTCTACCGTAGCGTCGAGACCACTCATCCGATTTTATTGTATACCTACCCCTATTCTTCGTAGACGGAGTCGCGGGAAACAGCTAGTAATATTATATTAGTAGATTGGGATGGAATTCTGTGGTCGAATATATTGCCTAGCAATTGCAAACTGTAGAAATTCCAAATGCAATCCTCATCGGTGACCATTGTAATTTTAGATCATGTCCAGTGGAAAACCGATACGAGTAACTAAGTAGTA
Organism: Archips xylosteana; assembly: GCA_947563465.1. Classification (NCBI taxonomy): domain Eukaryota; kingdom Metazoa; phylum Arthropoda; class Insecta; order Lepidoptera; family Tortricidae; genus Archips; species Archips xylosteana. The sequence continues at coordinate 5,995,894 of OX387369.1, forward strand.
AACAACAAATGCGAAATGAAATGAGTAATTCACTTGTTTCACCGCCAATTGTTCTCGTGTGATGTCAGCATCACACAATTATTCCGTGCCCGAACTGATTTCATTTGGTTGCCTCGTTCCCGAACGAAAGAGGTGAAAATTGGAAAATATAAAACGAAGCTTTCGCGTAATAATGGGCTTTAAATTATTATTAACGGTCAGGGAAATTCGGTAACGTTAAAGTGTATCGTTTAAGGGCTTGTAGGTTCATTTACTCTCTTTTTACCCGACTGCCGAAGGAGGGTTATTGCTTATCTTGCCGACAAGCAGTGCTTGCTGTGATGAGATGAGTCCGAGGCCGTATTATCTAACGCGCGGGCGCTTGCCTTAGCTTTCATTGTCTCTCTTTCTGTCACCATTTTATACCGTTTGATAGAAAGAAATAGTGAATGCGAAAGCAAGCGTCAGCGCATTAGACAATAAGAGTACAGGGTGAGAGTTAAATCTAATATATAAAAATCTCGTGTCACGGTGTTTGTTATCGAACTCCTCCGAGACGGCTTGACCGATTTTTATGAAACTTCTTTCTCTGTACTCGGTAGGTCTGAGAATAGGTCGTAGGCTATTTTTCTTCACGGACGGAATCGCAGGCAATAGCTAGTAACCGATAAAATTATTGATGCAAGAAGGACCTACTTCACTTTAACTTTCTGGGCAATGCACCTGCAAACAAAGGTATGTATGTATGTAGAATGTACTTACCATTCAATGTGATAATCATACAGAAAACATATAAAATCAATAATTTCAGACTACTATGTATTTCCCGCGTGGGAACTACGGCCCAAGCCCTCTCATTCTGCGAGGAGGGCTGTGCCCTGCAGTGGGACATATATAGGCTGGGACGAGGACAATGTATTTACGTACCAAATTACATTTAAATTCATCCAAGGAAACGAGGATTTTAGATTATTTTATTAGGGCGTTAGTACACCTACGCGAATGCGAATGCATGCGACAGCGAATCTCTGCGAAACCATTGCGGTAGCGAAACTCTGTGAAACGTTTAGTACACTAAGGTTGTTTTGCAAAGAAATTTCATTCTCTCGTGGGTTGTCGTTTCAGCATGTCGTCCCAGTCATCCCTTTCAGATTCTGAAGAGGAAGAATTGTTGTTGCTAGCGTCAGCGAACTCCTGCGTCTGTGTAACGACCATTTCGTATTCGCCTGCGAAACAGTACCGACAAGTACCTCTACCATGAGTTACACTAGTTTACAGTGACCGTACTCTCTAGCGACGGCGTAAATGATTTGTATGGAGAATTGTGTACAGCGCCTCTAGCGGTCACTTACGGAAGTACAATTCTCCATACAAATCATTTACGCCGTCGCTAGCGAGTACGGTCACTGTAAACTAGTGTAACTCATGGTAGAGGTAAAGGACGCAACTATCTCTTCTCGCTGTAGAGTGAGTGAGACATAGCATATGCGAAACGCTACCTGCAACTGACAGTTTTTTCGCTGTTTCGCTACCGCATGCGAATGCGTAGGTGTACTAACGCCCTTAGTTCGCAAAAAAGTACTCCGAGCGCGGCGTCGTCAGGTACTTTTCAAGTTATTTTGCCATTTTTTCTAGTCTATCATCTATTCGATAGGCGCCAAACGAGCAGGCGATACACCTGACGAAAAACAATGTTTTCTAGTGCCACGTATTTACCTAAACATTATGTTGTCCTCAGGTGAACCACCAATAAGGTCACGCTACGCTCGTCTTGTAGTGTTGGTGCCTCCTGAACCCCCGAAAATATTGCAAGGAGCTGTTCTGCTGGCTGTTGAGGACAGGGAGTTGAATCTGGAGTGCCTGTCGGTTGGTGGCAAGCCTGCTGCTGAGGTAAGGGTTTAAGGATGTTTTGTCTTCTGTATACCTAAATAAATAAATATCACGGGACAATAATTCACACCAATTGACCTAGCCCCAAAGTAAGCTAAGCCAAGCTTGTGTTATGGGTACTAGGCAACGGATAAACATACTTATATAGATATATACATACTTAAATACATATTAAACTCCCATGACCCGAGAACAAACATTCGTATTTTTGATACAAATATCTGCCCCGACACGGGAATCGAACCCGGGACCTCAAGCTTCATAGTCAGGTTCTCTAACCACTAGGCCATCTGGTCGTCTGGTGTATATATAAAAGGCAACCGTTACTGAATGCTCTATCGACGCAGAACTCAAACCGCTGAACCAATTGTGCTGAAATTTGGCACATAGACAGCTATTTTGATTTAGGCATCCCCTAAGAAGGGATTTCACGTAATTCCCACGAGATAGGGAACGAATGGGATTTCTAATTTCCTTAAGTAGCCCTATCTCCGTAACTATAATAATTAGAGACATCAAATTTGGCATGCAAGTAGGTAGGTAATTACTTATTATAACAGTAAGAAACTAATTTCAATAATTTTGAGAATTCCCGCGGGATGAGGAGAAACCGCGATTTATATATTAACTTACTGATTTCGACGATGATGGCGATGGATATGAAACTACCGTGAGACTCACTCACAGTGAAAATAAACGGATCACTCACGTCTTAAAACGAGTTTAACTCGACAAGTTTCGGGCTAATCCGTAGGCCTTCTTCATCTTTCTTTTTCGGATTAGCCCGAAACATGTCGAGTTAAACTCGTTTTAACACGTGAGTGATCCGTTTATTTTCAATCGAAGTTCATCGTAAAGCCCATGGTAAATGTCAAATGTTTTTTCGCACATGTAAATTCCGAATAAAACTACCCAGGCATCACAGTACGAAATAATGATAAGATATTACTGTTCATCGTGTTAATTCTACCTATATCTATGTTCAGATAACGTGGGTGGATCACGACGGAGGCGTCCTGACTCAAGGAGTGACTTACACCGCGGAAACTACTGACGGCAGCAGACAGACAGCCAGGTATACTATATTCAAAATAATCAGTAAGTTCAAAATTCGTACAGATTTATTCTAAAATTTTCGTTTCAAAGACTTCAGACATTTTTTTGTCCCACGGCTGAGTAAAGACTTTTGACTTCCACTACTCGGTTTGGTGCATGACAGTTTATGTTTATGTACATGTCCAAACCGTCCCGTCATCTCCTTGGTCTGCCTCGATGCCGGCCATCAGCTCTACGAGCGTCAGACAGACATTATGAGTAATATAATAGGCTTGAGCCGGTCATGAACTATGAACTAAAAGGAATAACTTCCCATTACGGACCGAAAAGAACTAGTTCCTCGTAAAAGATCTTCGGTCTCGGTCTCGGTCCCCGCTACTTTAGTTCCGCGGTTGGTGAACGTATGAGCAAAACGAAAGTGAACGAAGAAAAGAATAATGAGCGGAGTGGACGGCATGGCGCAGCGCTTGTACTAAACCAAATACGATCTTCGGACCACAGAAACAGATTCAAGCAATTAATTAGACCGTATTGTCTAACACGGGAGCGCTTGCCTTCGCTTTCACCATCTCTTTCTGTCACTATCTTGTATTGTAATGAATTAGTGAATGCGAAAGCAAGCGTCAGCGCGTTAGACAATAAACATACAGCAGGCTAATTGTCTGACTCCCTCGCACTCGCCATCGTGCTCATTTTGAAAGTTCTTGTATGGGCTGACAATTTTATTGGTATCGGAAACAGCCAACTGTCACAGCCATACAAAAACTGTCATTTCAATCCGATGCCGAGTGTCAAAAAAGTTAACAATTACCCTGCAGATCTCTACCTTTGTTTCAGTCGGAGCTAAAGGAACTAAAGGAACTTAATGACCAAACTAGTTCATTTGACCAACAAGGGTTTTCTACGAGAGGCTATTTGGCGCTAGTATCGTCAGGTCCGTTTGACAACTTTGACATTTGTTGTATGGGTGTAACGTCAAACAGACCTTACGATTAAAACGCCATCTAGCGATATTCCACCTGTCAGAATACCCTCATTGACCGAGTTCGGAGCGCTCCCTTGAAAGATCAGCGGGCGCAACTCTGAGTAACAATAACCCACTTTGTTTCAGGTCTGTCCTCCGCTTGCGACCAAGGAGGTATCACCACAACCAGACGTTCACCTGCCAGGCCCAGAACACAGCAGACAGGGCGTACAGGTCCACTTCCATCAAACTACAGGTAAGATGCTCGTAAGAACAAAAGATGGGATAATCCTGCTGGGCGTCACCCCTCGGGAGGGTACGTATCAAAATATATAAAGTTTAAAAGTAATAATGGACGAAATACATAATGGTCATTTGATATAAAGCAATATTCTTGGAAATTCTGAACTCTACAGGATTTTCATAAAATAAACCTAACCTATATAACCTAAACCAATCTGTAGATTACACGATTAAAAAAGTTCGTTTAATCAATAGTTTCATGAAAAATGTTAGTATTAATGTATACCATTATGTATTTCGTCCATTATTCGTTTTGAACTTTATATTTATTGATACGTTCCCCCTCGGGAGCGGCGCCAGCAGCTTATGCTGATACCGACACCTATTGTCACAAACTTCTACGAGTATAATTTTAAGTTTTTAATTGTTCAATTTGTTTTTTTTTTTTATAGCAATAAATTGTTTATCTTTCTTTCTTTCTCTATCTCTCTCTCTCTTTCTTTGTTTCTTTCTTTAGAGTTCCACTGTAATATCCACCAAGATGGTCCAGGGTCAAAACACCTCCTGAGTTTTTCGGAATACCCGTGCAAAGTAACATCTGAAACTTTACTATAACGTACGAAATTACGTGGTGTGTGTGAAGTTCCCAGTCTACACTGTGAGAAGAGTTCTGTGCCCAGCAATTGGACGTATAATTATTGAAACGTTTATTTAAAGATGTCCTTAAAACTCCTCTTTCCTTCAAATTAAAGGTTTAATCAAACCATTAATTTGGAGTAAAATAATTGCTATTATTTAAAGGAGATTATCACAAATGCCACGTTAAATCGACGTGACAATTTGTAAATGGAAACCTGTTATTTATGTCCAATATGCACGGAACCGTGTCCAGCATTTATTAACGCTAATTTCGAGGCAATTATCAATTCATTATAATGGGAAATGTTCCCAATCTCAATGAGGCGGTTAGGCTGGGTGCACATGGAAGGGTTTAAAGTTATTAGCATACTAGCCTTAACTTGCGGGTTCGAGCAAAAGTAACAACTGACCGTGGTTCTTTACTTTTTTAGCTGGCGACTTAAACTATAAATATGTTTGAAACCCGCAACCCTAATGTTTCATAAAATATAAAAAAAAATTTTTTTCAAATCAAAGTTAAAGTATTAGTACGATTAATAGAATTTTGTCACCACAATAGATCCAACACAGTCGAGAAAACTGAATGGCGTAACACACACAGTGGGACCTTTTTGCAAATGGCATGTTGACATTCCCTACATTTGCCAAAGAAACCATAGGGAAGTAGATTGTGAAGAGATTTCACCTTGGTACGCAATTCAATTTCCTCCACTGTACCATTTAAAATGTCTTAAGCCACCAAATTATAAAATTAATAACCGAACGGTGTGACTACCCCCTAATCCACCCCCTACATCGTTACGGGCTCTTTATTTCCATAACTGGCCCTTACTCCCCCCAAAAATGAGATAATTTGATACGAAGATTAGCCCCCCATTTATTTAAGATTTTATGGCGAAACTTCAGGTCTTAGCATTTCCTCCATGCATAATTTTTATATAAAAGGTAAGGAAAAATGAAATTTGCTCCATATTCCTTTCGATAAATGACTTCTTCCGGCTTTGGGAATGGGTCCAAAAATACGGTTTTCTTAGTCAACGGTTAGGTATTATAAAATAAAGAGTTAGGGTGATGAAAGCGTGAACAGAGTTCTTAGTCAAATGACCAAAATTACCCTTTGGGGCCAAAGTAACCAAACCTTACGTTAACCATATTATTATTCATTCGGTCAACACCAAGACAGTTCTTTTACAATAATTACAACCGTAACATTTAATTTATATGTTCTCATAAATTGCCCGTAAAGCCAGCTAATAAACGAAAGAAAACGGGAGCGAAACAAAAAATAAAACTACCCACAATTCTGTACGTCTACGGAATTCGATTCGATTTCCCAGAACCGCCATTATAATCTGCCCCGTCGCCCGCTATAACGTTACCCCTGTTTGGTTCGGTAAACAGCTGAGTAAAAGGGCAGGGGAGGCCAAGTTATACTAGCCGAGGTAGCGGAAAAGTGAAAATAAGAGTATAAAGCTCTAATTTAGCGACGAAGTTACGAGAATTCTGTATATCAGCAGATCATGGCGGAATTATTTTTTTCTTGGATTTTTATGTGAGCTTTGCCAGATTTCATTGTTCAGAAGCGAGTGAGACTCCAAACTATGTACTCGTAGGTTTTATTGAACGAAAATCGCTAGCGATTTTGGTCGATTCAATTTTATTTTGGCATAGAAATTATTAGTTTAGGTGTTACTTTGTGTTGTCGATTTACCAATAGAGTAGTAATACATAGGTACCTAACTATTCCGCAACACATTATTTTCAATTTAAAATTTACGCGCTACTTTTTCTTTCAGAAATAGATGGTTTGGAATTTTTCTTACTCAGAACCATAAAATATGTCGGTAATTTGTGTTTTGACTGTTATAATTGTAGTTCGCGAGCTTTGGGGAAAGTGGCGAAGAGTAGGTACTAACAACACGATTCCTCTCGGGTTGACTAAATTTTCGAAGTTACCAAAAGCTTCTTTTCCATTACTGCACTTTCAAGAAGAAGATAAATAGGTTTTTGTTTTCTTTTTTTGCTCCGGCTTTACTTGCAAATTTTTTTTACCTCACCTACTACCGCCTACTGGGAAGTACCTACTTTAATGTATAAAGTAACGGGCAGAGCATTGAACTTGTTCTAACTACCTTTCAACCAACACAAATACATGTCATGTTTATCTTCAACAATGGCCCCTCTATATTGTCAGGGGCTTAACTTAATTCCTCGAAGTAAGGTTTCGTCTAGACTTGAAGCTTCATTGGCTAGGGGCTTCGAGGCTGTATTGAAACTTACTGTTAAAGTTAAATTCGTTGAGCTAAAAAGATAATTGATGGTATGTAAATGCAGTTATCAATTTTTATCAATTTACTAGCTATTGCCCGCAACTCCGTCTGAGAAGTATAGGGGTATAAAAAATAGCTTACGACCTATTCTCAGACCTTCCAAATATAGACAAAAAAAAAACATAAAATCGGTCAAGCCGTTACGGAGAAGTTCGATAACAAACACTGTGTCATAAGATTAGTGGCTAAGTCTTTTTGGGTTGACTATACATCATCATCATCATCAGCGTGGGTCCGTCCATTGCTGGACATAAGCCTAACCCATGGCACGTCACTGAACTGGATCTTTATCTCTTCTTCTGTCCTCCATTGGATTGGATACATTATGCTATCACAAAAAAATTATAGACTCTTATAAACATTCTACTCAATGAAAAGTAGCAGAATTAGCAAAATACGCCCACTATTCTATATTGAAACATTGTGCTGATTTTAGATCTTAATTAGAAATTCTTGTTTACTGCATTTTCAAGTAATTGAATCATTGCGAATAAAAAACATTGTTATACGATGCAACTAGTGTTGCCACGATATCGATTCGATAATGTCGACAGTATCGATCGTATATTTACAGGGCAATGCTATTAAGAAATCTTAATATATAAAAGAAAAAACTGACTGACTGACATATCAACGCACAGCCCAAACCGCTGGGCCTAGAGATTCCAAATTTGGCACGTAGGTTCCTTATAAGGTCTAGGGGTGCACTAAGAAAGGATTTTTCAAAATTCATTCCCTAAGGGGGTGAAACGGGGGTCCAAAGTTTGTATGGGGAAACAAGATTAGTTCGACTATTTTACTCGAAACTTAACAGAAGTACTCCTAACGATAAATGATTAAACACATGTTTTAGGTTTTTTGGGAATTCAACCCCTAAAAGGGGGAAATGGGGGGACAAAGTCTGAAAATCAACATGGGTATTGTTTCTATGGTTTATCGGGTCACTGGTTACGAAAACAACAACGGTTTTAAAATCCGACGTGGCGGACGTAAAATACCATCTCCCTGGATGGGGTGCGATGGGGTTGAAATGTCTAAATAAACTAAATGACTGTTGATATATCAACGCACAGCCCAAACCACTGGACCTAGAGACTTGAAATTTTGCACATAGATACCTTATACAATGTAGACATCCACTAAGGAAGGATTTTTGGAAATTCTCACGGGAACGGGAAAAAAACGGGATTTATATATTCGATTCCGAGTGACCCTATCTCAGTAACTATAATAACTAGACTCTTCAAATTTGATATACAAGTAGGTATTACATTAGTTTAAACATTAATTTCAGGATTTCTCAAAATTCCCACGGGATAAGGAGAAAACGGGATTTATATATTCAGTTCAACGGGATCCTATGAACTATAATTATTAGACTCTTCAAATTTGGCATAGAAGTAGGTAATTATAATAGTAAAAAATTGTTTTAAGGATTTTCGGAAATTCCCACGGGATAAGGAAAAAACGAGATTTTTCGTTTTACTGGTCGTAGAAGACTGAAATTCGGCATGTAGGTTGCTTGGGGAGTGTAAAGTAGAGAAGGATTGAGAGAGGGCTTTCCAAATTTCCCACGGGAATGGAAAAAAGGGGATGTTTCGTTTTACTGGTCGTAGAAAGCTGAAATTCAGCATGTAGGTTGTTTGGGGAGGGTAGAGGAGCATTGAGAGAGGACTTTCCAAAATTCCCACGGGAACGGGAAAAAACGGGATTTTTCGTTTTACTGGTCGTAGAAAGCTAAAATTCGGCATGTAGGTTGCTTGGGGAGTGTAAGGAAGCATTGAAAGAGAACTTTCCAAAATTCCCACGGGAACGGGAAAAACGGGATTTTTCGTTTTACTGGTCATAGAAAGCTGAAATTTGGCAAGTGGGTTCCTTGGGGAGTGTAGGGGAGCATTAAGAAAGCATTTCCCGAAATTCTAACGGGAACGGGAAAAAACGGGATTTTGCGTTTTACTGGTTGTACAAAGCCAAAATTTCAAAATTCATAAGTTTATACTGTAAGTAGGCCGCAAAGGGCTCCTTAACCGACTTCAAAAAAAGGAGGAGGTTATGCATTCCACTTTATGTATTTTTTTATGTAGGTGTATGTTCACCGATTTCTCGATCAATTGGGGACCGATAATAAAAATTATTTTTTTATTCGAAAGAATACAATATACTTCTGAGATGGTCCCATTGTCACAAATCAGGATCTGATGACGGGATCTCAGGGAAATCGAGGGCAACCCTCAAATTTTGTAGGCACGCATTACGTTTTTCATATATTTTCTCAAGCTATTTAAGTGTTTGCGTCTGGTAGACATCATCTTATGTTGATGAGCTGATGATGGAAGGTAAAACTCCTTAACGGTTAGGAGTTGAGGATATTTTTTCAAATATTATAGGTAAGTATATACCGATAGTCGTATTCTTTCAGGTTATCCAGGTGAGCTGATAATGGAAGGTTAAACTCCTTAACGGTTAGGAGTTACAGGAAGTTTCTTTAAATATCATATGCACGTATAGACCTTTAGTTGTATTCTTTCTGGTTATTCAGATGAGCTGATGATGGAAGGTATAACTCCTTAACGGTTAGGTCACACAACACCTTAACAAGATACTATAATATGTATAATATCAATGCTAAGTAGGTACACAGCGCTTCCAGTTACTCAAGTTTCCGTAGAAGGTAAGAAAACATTGAATTATACCTAATGCAGGACAGGGGAAAGTAATAATAGGTTTTATATTATTGTATATAAAGAAAGTTTAGTCGGGCTTGCTTGCACGCTTACTTGCACGCTTTCTTGCACGCTTTCTTGCACGCTTGCTTGCTTCCGTGCATGCATGCTTGCTTGCTTCCATGCATGCATGCTTGCTTGCATGCTTGCTTGCTTGCCTGTGTGCTTGCTTGCTTGATATCTTGGTTCTTTGGAATACTCATGGTACACGCGAGCGAAGCCGCGGGCAAAAGCTAGTATATTTATAACTACCTACCTGACCCAGTAAACGTTGTTTATCCTTATTAGACGTGAGTTATCCTTATTAAATAAATAAATAAATAAATAAATATCACGGGACAATTCACACCAATTGACCTAGTCCCAAAGTAAGCTTAGCAAAGCTTGTGTTATGGGTACTAGGCAACGGATAAACATACTTATATAGATAGATACATACTTAAATACATATTAAACACCCAAGACCCGAGAACAAACATTCGTATTTTTCATACAAATATCTGCCCCGACACGGGAATCGAACCCGGGACCTCAAGCTTCATAGTCAGGGTCTCTAACCACTAGGCCATCTGGTCGTCTAAATTTTTGCGCTATGAGCCAAATCTATGTATGTATGTAAATAATTTACTGTAGGTACATAAGACACAAAAATAATACAAATAAAAATAAACAGTTTTAGTAGTGGTAGAGCCATGTTGTAGCTAGCCGCTGCGTCACGAATGGGCTGGCTCGGCCGGGGAGTACCGCAAGTGGCGTGAAGCAGCAGTACTCCTGCTGTGTTTCGTACGGTCAGTAAGAGCGCTGGGGGCCCAATACCTCTCCCCCTCCCTCTCCTTTTTAAAGACCGGCAACAGATCAGTGACTCTCTTTGAGTTGTTGATATTTATGGGTAGTGGTGATCATTTTCCATCAGACGACCCGCTTGCTCGTTTTTCTCCCTCTCATAATAAAAAAAAACAGTAAGAATAATTTACAAAGGCGAGCTTATCCCTAAAAAGTATCTTTTCAAGCTTAACAGGTTTTAAAAGAAAATCTTAAAAAGATGGGCAAGTTCATATTATTATTAACTATATAAATAAATACACAAAATAGACAGCAAACACCCAAAGTTGCCCTCGATTAGAACAAAGTAAGTATAAAAGTTTAGTCGATACTATGGTTTCGTTATCGATAATATCGATACAGTATTTATAACTCTATCGATAAACAACCGATAGGTATTCTACTTTCGATCGACAACACTAAATGCACCCGACTGTTAAGTATTATTTACGTTCAATAGGTATTTTAAAATGCACTCCCGTCCCTATCTATTCTGTATCTCAGAGAAACAATTGCAAACAATAAATGAGTATTCTCCTGTTTACTCCGGTGGAAACAAAAAGAGACGTCATGCTGTAAACTCATGGTTCCGTAGCGTTTCAACTTTGAGCTAATTTTAACTTTAATTCTTAAAAAATCTGTATGTATCTCAAAATTCAATGATAACCTGGTACAGTCAACGTCTTACATAAGTGATCATTTATGTACCTTGTCGCTTTTAGTCGTTACATAATTTCGTATGGCTTTTCAAACATGACGTTAAGGGTACAAAAGTTTTAGTAGTGGTAGAGCCATGTTGTAGCTAGCCGCTGCATCACGAATGGGCCGGCTCGTCCGGGGCAGTACCACCCTCTCACAGAACACCGGCGTGAAGCAGCAGTAATCCTGCTTGCGTTTCGTACGGTCAGTGAGAGTGCCGGGGGCCCAATACCTCACCCCTTCCCACTCCCCCTTCCCCTATTCCCTCTCCTTTAGGGCCGACAACGCACTGGCATCGTGTAAAGCGCTGCGGGTGTCTATGGACAGTGGTGTTCATTTAACATCAGGTGACCCACTAGTTCGTTTGACTGGCCTATCTAACATAAAAAAAAAAAAAGTAATCACTTATTTATGACGTTGACCCTACCGGACAAGACCGAACCAGGACCGAGACCATCACCATCATCATTACACCCGAAAGACGTCCACTGCTGAACATAGGCCTCCCCCATGGCTAACAGATCGGTCCTGTGCCATCCGCATCCAACGCGATCCCGCAACCTTAACCAGGTCGGCACTCCATTTGTTGGAGGCCTACCTACACTCTGCGTCTTCCAGTCCGTGGACGCCATTCGAAAACCTTGGGACTTAGCCAATTGGCTAAGTAAAGTTTTTTGAAGAGGTGTTAATTATATTTTTTTTCGACAGTGGTCGACTTCAACACTAAGAAACTGCAGGTGTTTTATTTTTATCTCCTTTTATTTATTGGAAATATTTTTTTAAGTGTTCGAGATGACATTTGTGAGATTTTACGGCTGACAAGCGGTTCGTGCTCAGTACTAAGAAGAAATAGAAAAAAAAACGAAGTCAACTGTCGCTTCTGTCAATGTCAAATGAAATATAACCGTTTGCGTTTCGTTTGCTTTGCGTTGTCCAAGAAGCAGTTCCAAAAAAGTGATCGAAAGTGTTCAATCGTGATCCAATTGACGTGCATAGGTCGTGGAGAAATGCGGTAAAATTGAAAGTCCGGATTTTATGCGGAGGTCGATAAAAATAGTCCAAAAATCACACTGAGCACACCAAAACGCAAAGCAAACGAAACGCAAACGATTTGACATTGACAGAACTGACAGTTGACTTCGTTTTTTTTCTATTTCTTCTTAGTACTGAGCACGAACCGCTTGTCAGCCGTAAAATCTCACAAATGTCATCTCGAACACTTAAAAAAATATTTCCAGTAAACAACAGGAGATAAAAATAAAACAGCTGCAGTTTCTCGATCTCCAGAACGCCGACTGCCGAAAAAAAATATAATCAGCACCTCTTCAAAAAACTTTACTTAGCCAATTGGTCGTCTTTAGACGACCAGATGGCCTAGTGGTTAGAGACCCTGACTATGAAGCTTGAGGTCCCGGGTTCGATTCCCGTGTCGGGGCAGATATTTGTATGAAAAATACGAATGTTTGTTCTCGGGTCTTGGGTGTTTAATATGTATTTAAGTATGTATCTATCTATATAAGTATGTTTATCCGTTGCCTAGTACCCATAACACAAGCTTTGCTAAGCTTACTTTGGGACTAGGTCTATTGGTGTGAATTGTCCCGTGATATTTATTTATTTATTTATTTTTATTTAATTGGTGTCAATTTTATTGTCCCATGATGTATTTGGCCAATTTTATTTTCTGTTGTATCTTTTGACTTTTTTTATATTCGGAAAGTTTTATGTGATTTCTGCTCAGAATCACGAGCACTCTCCGATCCTACTAGGAGAAAAAAAGTGTCCCAAAACTTTCATTTAATTTTTGATTCTTCCATTCCGTTACGGTCATATAAAGTAACGGAACGGGAAAAAAACTTGGGACACTTTTTTTCTCGTAGTAGGATCGAAAGAGCTCGTGATTCTGATCAGAAATCACATAAAACTTTCCGAATTTAAAAAAAGTCAAAGGTACAGTCAAGTGTGAAAATATGGGTGCACACAACTTGCTCATAAATATGTCCCATAGCTCTTATGTCATCGAATTAAGGTATGTAACGATGGGAGGATTAAATCGATACTTATTTTTGCACTTGACCGTACAACAAAAAATAAAATTTTATTTATTTATTTAGATTATTAACGACCGCTTTAGCCTAGTTGGTAGTGACCCTGCCTACGAAGCAAGAGGTTCTGGGTTCGATTCCCGGTAAGGGCATTTATTTGTGTGATGAGCACGAATATTTGTTCCTGAGTTATGGATGTTTTCTATGTCCAAATATTATTTATTTTATTAGCAGTACGGCTGCTCACCGAATCTAAGATTATTTAAAAGCGAAAAAGTTTCTCGGGTGCGCCGGTGGGATTCGAACCCACGTCTCCTGGGTATGCGCCCCAACGGGTGTTCTACGAATTGAACCACGTCGCATCCAACCGACTCCCCCGAAATTCTTAATCGCTTACATACGCCAACAGTGGCGTGTGGTAACATCCATCGCAACTATTAGAAGCTACGACTCCTACGTTCCAAATTACATTGGAAATGCGTAAGAAATGATGTACCACATCTATTTATTCAAATATTATTTATTTTATTAGCAGTACGGCTGCTCACTGAATCTAAGATTATTTAAAAGCGAAAAAGTTTCTCGGGTGCGCCGGTGGGATTCGAACCCACGTCTCCTGGGTATGCGCCCCAACGGGTGTTCTACGAATTGAACCACGTCGCATCCAACCGACTCCCCCGAAATTCTTAATCGCTTACATACGCCAACAGTGGCGTGTGGTAACATCCATCGCAACTATTAGAAGCTACGACTCCTACGTTCCAAATTACATTGGAAATGCGTAAGAAATGATGTACCACATCTATTTATTCAAATATTATTTATTTTATTAGCAGTACGGCTGCTCACTGAATCTAAGATTATTTAAAAGCGAAAAAGTTTCTCGGGTGCGCCGGTGGGATTCGAACCCACGTCTCCTGGGTATGCGCCCCAACGGGTGTTCTACGAATTGAACCACGTCGCATCCAACCGACTCCCCCGAAATTCTTAATCGCTTACATACGCCAACAGTGGCGTGTGGTAACATCCATCGCAACTATTAGAAGCTATGACTCCTACGTTCCAAATTACATTGGAAATGCGTAAGAAATGATGTACCACATCTATTTATTCAAATATTATTTATTTTATTAGCAGTACGGCTGCTCACCGAATCTAAGATTATTTAAAAGCGAAAAAGTTTCTCGGTGCGCCGGTGGGATTCGAACCCACGCATTTTTTTGTTTTCTATGTATTTAAGTATTTATATTTATCTATATAATTATGTATGTTTATCGTCGTCTAGTACCCATAGTACAAGCTTTGCTTAGTTTGGGACTAGGCCGATTTGTGTGAGATAATATAATTCCTAGTAATCCTTTCCCACGGTACCCTAACTGGAGATAGCTAGTCTATCGAACATGCCTTATTGTCTCCAGCGGTCCCCAGATGTTTCTACCGCAGTTCTTTGTTCTAGCTTAAAATTTAGTTGGCCTCTCTCGTTGGATTACTGGATTGTAAAACGGATTGTGGTTAACGGGTTGAAGGGTTAGTTTTAATCCTTTAATTTAACAGAACGGGTGTTCATTGATTACTTTTATAGTTATAGCGTATTAAGGCCCTACCGGGCATTTATTCGACCGTTTCAACCGCCTCATTTTATCTGGTCACATTTTTTAAGAAATGGCAGAGGATTCTGATACAGTCCCTAGTTATATGGTAGACGTACCTACAGAACCTTTAATATATAACTGATAGCCCCATCATAATCTTCACCTATTTCGTAAGAAACGCGCTAAGATCTGCGGCATTGAAGCATATCTGATGCGGCGTCAGTTACGCTGGTGTGGTCATGTGTTCCGCATGCCAAATGAAAGGATCGCAAAGTGCACCTTTTACAGTGAGCTTCAAGAAGGCAAGCGCAAGCACGGCGGACAGCTCTTGCGATACAAAGATGTGCTCAAAAGGCATATGAAAAGCTGCAGTTTTGACCCCTTAACATGGGAGTCATCTGCTGCAAATCGCTCGGAATGGAGACGTCTTTTAAGGCAGAACATCGAAGCCTTTGAAAAGCTACGAAAAGACGAGCCCGACGCAAAAAGAGACGAGCTAAAAGCCAGACCACCAACGGCGTTAACTTACAATTATAGTGGCGGCGTTCTCACCTGTCCGATATGCTCAAGAACATTTAAGGCCAAAATTGGCTACAACAGTCACATGCGAGCACACCAACGCGCGGGCCAATGAGGCGCCAGCTGCTGAGCCTGTCCAGCAGTCGCTGTAGCCGAAATCGGCTCGGACAGTATTATTAAGAAATGTGACGAGATAAATGAGGCGGTTGAAACGCTCGAATAAATGCCCTACCGAGCTTTTGGCGCATTTATTGTAGTGCTGTATCATTACTAGCAAAGCTTTAGTCCTGAAATCCATGTGTGTGATATTTGAGGATTTACTCTAATGACCAGTGTTTATCGAAACACGATTACTTGTAGTTCGCTTGATAGAAAAATATCAAAAGTCGTCTCTAAAGTTAAAATAAATTCATAGTACGACGTAAATACTGCACGGCTAGTCATGACTTTTTGAATGTTAATAAAACAAGATGTTTTCTAGGGCGTAGTGTGCGTTGCTTTATAAAATATGTATTTGTTTTAGTAATACGATGAAAATACCTAATAACACGCGCAGTCTAACCAACTTATCTTGAGCCGTCGTGCTTCCCCCTTGTACGCGTGAGTGTTGCTTTAGTTCTCCTTCGGTCATCGGACGGGGAACTTGTGTCGCTCGCGCTTATGCACGGCTATGATTCTAACCATCAACATCTTCGCTTTCCATCAGGCGTGATTGTGGTCAAACGCAAGCCCGTAATGTATAAAAAAAACCGAAATGAGTCGTGCGTCAAAGAGTATTAAAACACACACTACCAAGCATCGCATTTCTATTCTTATAACTTTAAAAAAAAAACATGTAGCACCACAATTTATTTGCCGTGTTGGTAAATTCAATAAGAAAATTCCATCATCCATCGTTTAGGATTATTTACCAAGACCTCACCGAAAGCACACCGATTACTTGCCCATTTTAAAAATGTCGATCACGTCCTAATTGTTTGGTCCAAATCGAAATACAAGTCATTGGTTCGACATTTCGTACGGATCGCAGAAAAAACGATAGATATAATTTTAAAAGTTCAATGAACAAGTGCTTTTCTCTACACCTTAAAGGTGATAATAGACGGGTCGTTTTTCTTTCATTTGCCAAACGCAAAGTAGAACAAAAATGCTGAATGAATTCACCAGTGAACCGATCCAACGCTGTTGAATATTTTCACAAGGCATCATTCGTTCCCATTTCGAATGAACGAAAAAACGAACACATTTGATGCCATATTGAAAGAAACTACGGATGAATGTTCATTTCTACGTCATTCCAGCTAAGCCGTGTAGTCAGGAAATGAAATAAAATCATTTTTAATAATAAATAAAACCACCTTCAAAAAACACCCACGAACTAAAAAAGAAAAAATGAAATAAAAATGGAACAATGAAAAGAAAGTATGAAAATATCTTTCTACTAATCTGTTTGAAGTCGATGCCTCAGCTCGAGCCAGCAGGAGTGGACCTAGTTAGTAATCCACCTTACCTTCATAGGTACTATCTATTGGGCCCCACTCCTGCTGACTCGTGCTGAGGCACCGACTTCAGACAGATTAGGTAGTAGAAAGATATTTGAGATATAATGTTGAGTTACAAGACTTACTGGTTTCTTTTCAATAGATCTTTTTATCGTACCTATTAAAGAGAGTTTTGACGTTCATAAAATACTTGTTATACCTAGGCAAAATTTAATAAAGAAGCTTAATTTTAATACCTAAAGTACGAGTAAAATTCGACTACTTAACATATTATTATAAATAATAAACGAGATATTTTTGCTGACTCTACCTTTTCAGGATTATAGGCACTTTTCTCCCTTGAAAGGGAAACGTTATGAATATTAAGAGGGATTTTAACGGCCGACTGTCACACGATGTAAACACATTTATCCAAAAATATATTAACCTCAATCAAAATAATAATATGTCGATTATTAACACCTAGACAGGGGCGCTACGGCATTCAAAGTTTGTATCCCTTCCTTTCAATTTTCTCCTTAATACTTTAGCGTTTATTTCTGAAAGCCATTATTACAGCAAGTCTGCATTACTTTCAATACTTACTATTACATCTTAGGCACCGCCGTTAAATATTTAACGACCGCTTTAGCCTAGTTGGTAGTGACCCTGCCTACGAAGCAAGAGGTCCTGGGTCCAAATCCCGGTAAGGGCATTTATTTGTGTGATGAGCACGAATATTTGTTCCTGAGTTATGGATGTTTTCTATGTATTTAAGTATTTATTATTTTAGCTTTGCTTAGTTTGGGACTAGGTCGATTTGTGTAAGATTGTCCCCTAATATTTATTATTTATTTACCTAACTTATAATACGCAAAACGTCTTACCATAAATCAGCTTGATTGACATTAGATTTAATGGATACAAAAAGGTCATTATAGAAATATCACACAGATTATTTTTAGAGTAGGTACTGTTTACACCAATTATTTTATTAAATTAGATAACTCAGAAACTAATATAATCCTTTATGGTGCCTACGCCCAAACAAGCTTGAAATAACCCAAGGAATCTATGTCGTGAATCTATCGAATTGAAATAAGCTAAAATCAAATCATGTATTGTGGAATGTTGATTTTATTATTAAGTATTTACTTGTCGGACACGGTGTATTATTAGTACGATTAAATTTGACAAATAATTGTACAAGGCACTTGATTCAAGGGATTGTAAGCATTAGGTATTACGTAATCCTGGAAAAGCCTTTCCCAACGGAGTCTAAAATATATTCCTATTTATTATTTTCTCAGAGAAATTATCGGAATAGAGGCGTATTACGGTTTCAGGTATCGGTTATAATTTAACGATAATTTTATTGTTAAATTTTGTTCGTGAAATTTTTGATGGTTATAAATAAAATAGGTATGGATGATAAATAAAATACAAATAAAATAGCTTTATCTTATTTAAAACGTTGTTTTGTTTTACTAATATAATAATTTCTTATGCATAATATTTCAAACAAACGAGATAATTAGAAAAAAATATTGTTATCGAATACTAGCTGTTGCCCGCGACTACGTCTGCGAAAAATTCGTTTACGTGCACCAGACATGATACAGATTTCCTCACGATATTTTCCTTCACCGTTAAGCTCATGGTAAATTCCAAATGTACTTTTGCACGTAAATGGGGGTTTTCAGAAAAAAATGTATCCGTTTTGCCTAATTATCCTTAATTTTCCATACAAAATTTATTAGTCAGTTTTGTGACGGTCCATACAACATGCGTCACAAAACTGACAACTAAAAGTGGGAGACTTTTTTTATTGCTTAAATCGATAGTGCTTGTGATTCTGAGTAGAAATAACCAAAAAATTTGTTAGGTTTTTTTAAAAAAAGTACAGGGTACACTTTTTTCTGAAAATGCCCTTATACTCAAATACTCAGAGGTGCTCGGGCTCAAATCCACGATCCTCTGATTGAGAGGCCATAGGTCAAATCACTAGGCTATAGCTAGACCGTTTCAACGAGTCCTCGCCAGCGCGGGCCGAGGGAGCTGCGGGCGGCGAGCGCACATCGTGCGCCTGCCGCCCGCACCTCTCCGGCCCCCTTTGTCGTCATACCCCCCAGCCCCTGTCCCGCGCGGGCGATGACTCATTTAAACGGTTTAGCTATAAATTAATCTAGTACCTGGGCGACCGAGCTCTGCTCGGGCTGAAACTCGGTACCAAGCGTTTTCCGGTTTCCCAGAGATAAGACCAAGCTAGATCAATTTTTCATCCCCGAAAACCCCCACATACCAAATTTCATCGAAATCGTTGGAGCAGTTTCCGAGATCCTGATTATATATGTGCGAGGGAGGGGGGGGCGGGGAGGGGGTTCGGGGGTTCCAAAGGAGGAATGAAAATTTCATTGATTTTGCCGTAGGATGCACCGTTTTCAAGATATTTGACAAAAACACCGGAGGGGGTGGAGGGGTGAGTCACGTTAAACTATCATCCGTAAACCGACTTTACCGACAACCGGTTTTTCCTGTTCTGCTGTGCTCCCAATAGGGAACGTGCACATAGACGGTGCTGCCAACTGGTGCCATAAGGGTGCCATCAATTTGAATGTTTTACCTTGATAAGTTTGTTTTACTGTCCGCATAGTGTCTCTTCTGTCGCATTAGTGCTGCCGCCTATAGTTACTGCACGTTCCCTATATATCAAAATAGCACAGTAGAAATCGGGTGGTCGCGGATCCAGCCGACCTCGGTTCGATTCCACATTTTTTTTTAAGATTTTTAGTTTTTTTTTTTAAGTTTATTTTTCATGAGAAAACGTCAAGTTTCTTCGTTTATGAGAAAAAGTTACTTTTTGTGAGAAAAAGTATTTATTATAATAAATACTTTTTCTCACAAAAAGTAACTATAATAGTAACTATAGTATTTATTATAATAAATACTTTTTCTCACAAAAAGTAACTTTTTCTCATAAACGAAGAAACTTGACGTTTTCTCATGAAAAATAAACTTAAAAAAAAAAACTAAAAATCTTAAAAAAAAATGTGGAATCGAACCGAGGTCGGCTGGTTCCGCGACCACCCGATTTCTACTGTGCTATTTTGATCTGCTTGAAGCCGGCGAAATTTAGCTTTGTATTCTAATGCAAACAAAAATAGCCGGAAAACACGAGTAATAGCGATTTTCTGAAAATGAAACATAGCTAGATCAGTTTTTCACCCCCGAAAACCCCCACATACCGAATTTCATCGAAATCGTTGGAGCCGTTTCCGAGATCCTGATTATATATATACAAGAATTGCTCGTTTAAAGGTATTAGATTAGATTAGATTTTATGCTAAACCATAAAATAAGATAATAGGCACAATGATGGTTGCTTAAAAATAAGTTAAAATGAAAATGATAAACTTATAAACACGAGTGAATATAAAATAAAAGAATTTGTTTCAGGTCCAATATGCTCCGAAAGTGCGTGTTTTCATCAAAACTGGCACATCCAGCGGCAGGATACAAGAAGGGGACACCTTAGTTGTAGGTCAGTCTGTATTTGTTTTTAACCATCGACAAAAAAGGGGGATGTTATAAGTTTGACCGCTATGTGTATGTGTGTGTCTAGCTGTCTGTGGCATCATGGCTCTTAAATGGGTGAACCGATTTGGATGCGGCTTTTTATTTGAAAGAGAGTTTCTTGGCGATGGTTCTTAGATATCATCATCATCATTTCAGCCGAAAGACGTCCACTGCTGAACATAGGCCTCCCCTACGGCTAAACAGATCGGTCCCGTGCCATCCGCCCATTTTCATTTATGCATGTTTCATTATAATTGGTTCAGCTGTATCAAAATTATCAGCTGTTTTGTTAGCTGCGGAAGGGATCTTAGATACTTACATAATGTGTATTTACTTTATTTTCAAACATATAATATTATGTGTGACGAAAATGTGTTGGGGGTTTTAAATTTTTTAATTTATAGTTATTTTCCTTTGTTACAGGTTGTCAAGCAAATGCGAATCCTAACAACTTGACGTACAGATGGATTTTGAACAACGAACAAATTGCTGGGGCTATCAGAAATGAACTGGTAAGCAACTGCTAAACCAACTTAAAAGAGAAGATTCTGTCTTTTCCGCGACAAAAATACAGTACATACATACATCCTACTGAACAGGCCTTTTCTCAGAATGAGAGAGCTTGGGCCGTAGTTCCCACGCGGGCCCAGTGCGAATTGGGAACATCACACACACCATTGAATTTCCAGGTTGCAATTTTGGAAATTTGCATATTAATTACAAGTTAATTACGAAAAATCAGAGGTACAAACTCGGATTCGAACCCGCGACCACAGAATAAGTAATATGTAACCAGTAATCCAACTTCATACTAGAGCGCCTGAATCGACGCACGCACACAACCAAGCGTCTTACACGGCGCGAGCGTGGGAACTGCATTGTTTTGTCTAGCGAAGATTAGTTAGCGGCCGTGTAAGACGCTTGGCAATAGGTAAAACCACTAGGCTACCATAACTTTTTGCTCACAATATAAAAAAAAAAGTAAAAAATCTAATCTTTCATCACCATCTTAAACTCACTAACGGCCCGTTGTTTGATCAACTAATAGTCAAAATTATAATTATTAGTAGGCACTTTACTTAATCTATGTTACGTGTAATCATTTATTCATAAAAAAAAGAACTTTATCAGACATGAAAACAAAAAAAAAGTTAAAATATATGGCAAACATAACAATAGTTAACGCATTTCAAAGGCAATTTGACTATTAGTTTGTTTAACTATTGATCAAACAACGGGCCGTAAGTCTAAAAAATTGCTAACTCGTTCAGTACTTTACCGTAACGTGTGTCTTAATATAACCCACTGCATATGAGGCTTTTAAGCTCCTAACGTAAAGTCTCCTTTAAGAAAATGTTATGCAAGTAAGTAATCCACATTTTATGCTGCTTCCTTGCTCTCAAACGCATCCCATCTACATCTTACGTACGCTAGCTGTTACTCGTAGCTTTGTCTGTGTCATTTCGGAAGTTTACAGGTCTCGCAGAAAATATATAGCCTGTGATAAATTATGCACTGTGTTTTCTTTGATTTCTGTTAACTTCCATAAGTAGATTAGTATATTTTCACTAGCTTTTACGTGGGACTTCATCCGAGCACAAATAAAATTTAAGGTAGTTAAATTCTTGATCAGTACCTAGCGGGAAAAAATCGGGCAAAAAGGACCGAAAGACGCAGGCTTCCAGAAACATGGAGCGACGACCTGGTTAAGGTTGCGGGATCGCGTTGGATGTGGATGGCACGGGACCGATCTGTTTGGCGAGCCTTAGGGGAAGCCTATGTTCAGCAGCGGACGTCTTTTGACTGAAATGATGATGATGATGATCTAGCAGGAAATACCAAAAATCCCTTTTTACTGCACTTCTATGCTCCTAAAGCAACCTCGGCTTCGATCATAAATACTCTGCTTCAGAGGCCAGACTACCAAGGCTTTAAAAAAAATGAAAATTTAAGTGTTTTTTAAAATTTCCTGCTTAAGTATCATAAAAAACTCTTTAATAATGAAGTATTACGTAAACTTTCAACACATTCCTCCTAAATAAGAAACACGTACCCGAGCTAAAGGCACTCCGGGAGCTGCAAATTTTTAAAATTTCCCTTCTTGGCTCACCAAATACCTGCAATATGCATTTTACATCAGGCACGTTTCCACTGCGCTGAAGTGTTCATATAAATATTTTTTGATATTAAAATTTTCGAGCATGCCCGGTTTATAAGACCTATGCAGAGTAAGATTAAAATGGTCCCCTGTTCCACTAATCCCTACCAGGATATTTCCACTGGTAGGGATATATACTTACGGATTTTTTCTACCTATCACCACTATAGGTGGAAATAATTCGACTCTTTTATTTTAGTGGGGATATAAGTGGGATTAGTGGGGGAATCTTCGAGCTATGTCTGTGAGTTTAGCTCTTGCGCGGATTTCATCATTTCTAATGCGATCCCGCAGAGAAACTCCAAGCATAGCCCTCTCCATCGCCCTCTGAGTGACTGACCTTTCTTATGAGGCCCATCGTTAGCGGCCACGTCTCAGTGCCAGTCTCAGTCATCACTGGCAACACACACTGGTCAAAGACTTGTGACTTGAGACACTGCGGTATATTGGATGACAAGATATTGCGGAGCTTCCCGAACGCTGCCCAGCGAATGGAATAATAATATTTTTGACCATTACGGAGCTCTTGGTTTGCGAGTACGACTGGCTGGCTGGCTGGGGTGTACTTAGCTGGTTTTCATTTTTAATTTATCCAATTATAGCATCCATAGTAACACACATCCTGAAAATTAAAGTGTTTTGTTTCAAAAGATACAGTCCTGTGACAGATTGTCTTTAAGCTTTAGTAATAACGTTCTTTTCACTCTTTAGTTTTGGAGCCTTAAATATAGAAAGAAGAAAGAAAGAAAGAAAATACATTTATTTACAACATCACAAGACACATCATCAATATTTTACAAAACATAAGGCAACACTAAAGCTAAAGATAGAATGTGTCATTGCGGTTGCAAATCGGACACTGGCTCAGCATAATGCTGAGGCGTTTAAAACACCCCAGCGCTGATTTTCAGCCAGTACCGTTGGAGACACCCGGATCGCTGTTTAGATAGATAAATAAATAAACTGCACACTAATAGCTACATACATAAGACTACATGCGTAAATAAATAATTTGTAAATTGTAAAAGCAAATAATAATAACAAAATTTCTTGAACATAATTAGTATATCTCACTTGCCAAGTATACAACCCTGCGCGGACTAAAACGAAAAATGAAAAATGAAATAACCGAGACAATAAAAATCAAAGAAGTTTTGTGAAATAGCGCTGGAAAGGAGAGGAAATTATGGTTTTTGCAATGACAACAAATAGCCTTTAAGCTTTCGCCCAAAGGTGTACCTGCTAGTCACACTTAGGATGGGAGGGGGGATGTCATTCCAGCACTTAGACGCCGCAAACCTAAAACTCCCAATATACTAAATCAATCACAATATACTATTTTTTGTTTCAGATTCTACCGAACATATCAAGAAAACTAAATGAAGCCACAATTAAGTGCGAAGTTCATAACTCGGTCGGAAAAAGCGCTGACACTAAATCGTTGGAGGTCTCCTGTGAGTAAAATTTAAATGTAGAATTTCATAATACCGATTGATACGCTCACGTGCAAAAATATAAATACGCACAAGGTGTCAAAAATATCAATACAACTCTATGTCATTAACCATAAGGTTGATGTTTACATATTTTGAGGTGATGACTGTATACCTACATATTTCTGCTTTCGACTGTATAATAGGGATATTGACACCACCAATCAACTGACGTACTTTTTACGAGCTGTCAAAACACAACTCTCCCATAGAGTTTGAATGGCAATATAGCAACTCAATCAACTAACTATTTATTTGTTTTAAAGCAACAAAAAATCTAATTTTGCAGTTAATCGAAAGTTAATCTGGTTTTCAGGGCTAAAATAAAGCGGTTTTTTTTTGCTGGAGTCGTGTCTTCGATTTTTTTTTAATGGCGTCAACGTCCTTACACAAGGCGCCTATCTGGTTAAATAGCCATTAATAATGAGCTGGTTACCATGGCATGGATGTATACCTTTTCAATTATTTATTACAAACTAGCTGTTGCAGAATGCGACTCCGTCTGCCTAAAATTCGATTATAACTATAACGCGGAAACTATGTAATTTTCCGGTACAAAAACAGTTCTGTGTCCTTTCTAGGGTTTCAAACTATTTATTTATCAAATTTCACCTTAATTGTTTCAGAATAGAATTTGTTTATAACTATCCTGCGGGAATTGTGTAATTTTCCGGGATAAAAAGTAGCCTTATTTATTATGTTAGTCATAAACTTATGGCACTGAGATTGGCCGCTAACGATGGGCCTCATAAGAAAGCTCAAAGTCACTCAGAGGGCGATGGAGAGGGCTATGCTCGCAGTTTCTCTGCGGGATCGCATTAGAAATGATGAAATCCGCGCAAGAGCTAAAGTCACCGACATATAGCTCGAAAAATCGCCAGACTCAAGTGGCAGTGGGCAGGGCACATCACTCGTAGAAACTCATGGTCGATGGGGCAAAAAGGTTCTTGAGTGGCATCCACGGATCGGAAGACGCAGTGTAGGTAGGCTTCCAACAAGATGGAGCGACGACCTGGTTAAGGTTGCGGGATCGCGTTGGATGCGGATTGCGCGGGCGTAATCTGTTCGGCGAGCCTTGGGGGAGGCCTATGTTCAGCAGTGGATGTCAATATTAGTAATATAAAGCAACCTTACATGTTTTTTTCAACTTTTTACATGCACCATTAATTTCAAGCAGCTGTCAATAACAATTAATTGATAAAATTAATAGTCAGACCCCATGCAAAGGCCACCGTCACAGTTTCAATAACCCCATGGAAAGATCACTTGTGGTGTTCCCGGTTAATTATACAGGGGGTTCACAATGGTAAGGTTAAACACCTTATTACGGTTACGAAGAATTCCAACATGATCTATAAATAACAAGCCTTTTCCCGCGGGTTTATCTGCATGGATAGTTTAGAAATTGAGTAAAAGTTCAGCTAAAATTACAATGCGCTATGGTTTTCATTTACAATGTGATCCAGTTGTTTTTTTTTAACATAGACATTTACAAAAACGAAAACTCTGACAAAACTAAGTTTAATTTGGTTTTTTTTTAGGAAGAACGTCCGAGCAAATTTTCTTGCCCTAGACTTATTGATGATTAGATATGTGGTTTTTCCAAAGATCCAAAAAACACAAAAGGAAATACCTATCATGCAATGTTGTTGCGATAGCGATAGTTTCGCTATCGATAGTAAAGTTGACCTTGAGAAAATAGTCGATAGCGTCGATAGTGTATCGAAAATATCGACATGCTGCAAAACTATCGATAGTTCAAATTAAGTGATACTTTTGAACTTTCATCGATATTTGAATTGATAGTTTTGCAAAAACATAAGTAGTTAAATGATCGACTATCGATAGCATCGATACTATTGATCTTTAGCAATAGTATTATTTATTTTCATCAATCGATACTATTGATAGTAGGTATCATCAAGGGTCGATAGTTTCGATAGGATTATCGATAGTATGACTGATTTTCAAGGCCATGATAGTATCACGATACTATCGGTAGTCTATCCGTATCGCAACAACACTGATATTATGTTAATATGAGTATTTTGTTTATGAGTGTCTGAAAATGACGTTTACATTGGGTACCTAATTTTCATAGTTTTTGAAGGCTCCTACTTTTCTTATTATATTATAATTATTGGAACATGGAAAAAACATAGGGGCATGGCCGTGGTAGATATAGATTTTACGGTAAATAATATTTGTTTTAATGCCATTCATTATCCAGGGAGAAAAGAAAGGACTACGTTTGTATGGAGAAATGGTTTATGACTTGATGATTATGTTATCCTCTTAAAATAATGTCATCATCATAATCATCATCCCAGCCTATGTACGTGCCACAGACAAAGGCTACCTCTCAAAATATCATCATAACATAATATAAAATCATGTACGTCACGGAAAATTACATTCTGTTTAGGTGTGAATATTATTATAGCACAAAAGTAGGTACATACGGAGAATAAGACCCCTAATCCTATGAGGATAGAGGTGATTTAATCAGCTGGACATGCACCCGTTGG
Source organism: Archips xylosteana (assembly GCA_947563465.1). Taxonomy (NCBI): domain Eukaryota; kingdom Metazoa; phylum Arthropoda; class Insecta; order Lepidoptera; family Tortricidae; genus Archips; species Archips xylosteana. The sequence continues at coordinate 6,022,631 of OX387369.1, forward strand.
CTAAGTTAGGCATAACTGGCTAAATCCACAACGGCCTTGCCCTGGTATGAGCATGGAGCATGAAACGGGCGGAGATGCCAAGAATAAAGCTTTGTAAAGTCGACCTATTCCGCTGGAAAAACAATTTTCTTAATATAAATAGACTTCAAAGAACGGTCAGAATAAGAATCATTTTAGAACCAATAAAGTTAAGGCACAAAATTAGATAATACACATTGTTACTTAAGCAATAGTATGTAAACTATTGACATTTCGGCCTTTGAATTACACTTTAGAAATGCAACTAAATGAGAACCTTTAGAAACAGAAAAGGACTTTTCAAACTCAGTTTTTAAACGACGGAGTTTTGAAGCAACAAAAATAAAAATTATGCAACCGAACTGTAAACTTACTCCTTTTTGATACGGCAAAAAGGATGTGGCTTGGTTATTTTTAATGTCAACACGTAACTAACTTCCTCATTTATAAAAAGTTACAAAAATGTTATAGCAAAACGTATGTTCTTGTCTGTGTTTGACAAAAGCGTAACGTTCAAATTAAACACAATAAGTGCCAAACGAGTGTTAGGTTAACATGTTCAGTTTAATAAGTGGTTGTGAATAAGAAGGAGAGCGTAATAAGTTTCTTTGATTTTTGGAAATAACGAATTTTGGTCAGACATCTACAATCTGTTTATTGATTAAAACAAAGACAAGATTGTAGGATTCATTTCTTTTTATATTTTAAACGTCTTTTTAACGCATGCTAGACTGACAGTTATAGCTCTTATCTAAAAGATAAACTAAATAAGGATAGTTTAAATATAAAAGCCACTTTAGAAAGCAACATAGGAAACGAATCATTACAAATTTAACTATCAACATTGATATCGTAGAACAATTTCAAGTGTTAATCCAAATCGCGCCATCTCCCCTTATTTCCCTGCTGCCCTCGCACAGAAAACTTAATTAAACAATTCCCACAGTCGGGCCGACGTTCAGAGAGAAGCCCAGAGACGCGGAGGCTGAGTCCGGGTCCGCCGCCACCCTCACGTGCCTCGTGGACGGCTACCCAACACCCGAGATATCTTGGGTACTTTACAAAGGAGACGACGAAATTGTAAGTTACTGATTACTATTTTTATCCCCTGACACAAAAAGGTGTTATAAGTTTGACCGCTATGTGTGTGTGTTTGTCTGTGGCATCATAGCTCTTAAACGGGTGATCCGATTGGGATGCGATTTTTTTATTTGAAAGCAGGTTTCTTGGCAATGGTTCTTAGACATGGTTCATTAAAATTGGTTCAGCCAGGAAGGCATCTCAGACGCAAAATTACTTTTTTTTTCAAACATACACATGAACTAATTGCGTTAGGGGTTTTTAAAAATTTCGATTTTTAGTTCTGTCAAATCTAAACCGGTTCAGCGGTTAAAATGCGAAGAGATCACAGACTGAGTTACTTTCGCATTTATAATATTACTAGTATTAGTGAGACGTGGTGCTTCACTAAAGTGCTGATGAATAGGCTCAGAGTCGCTTAGCGAGCTATGGAGAGGGCTATGCTCGGAGTTTATCTACGGGATCCGTAGAAGAACAAGGGTCACTGGCATAGCCTAACGGATTAGCTCGTTGAAATGGCAATGGGCAGGCCACATAGCAGAACAGATGGCCGTTGGGGCCCAAAAGTTCTCGACTGGAGACCACGGACTGTCAAGCGCAGCGTGGGACGTCCACCAACGGGATGGATGGTTCAGGGTGGATGCAAGTCGCTAACAACCGTAATGATTGGGCGTCAATGAGGGAGCCCTATCTCCAGCAGTGGACGTCCTACAGCTGAAATGATGATGATGATGAGTATTAGTATTAGTATGGATTATAATAATTGTTAAATTCGCGACAGCCAAAACCCACAAAAGCCTCAATCCGCGAAAGTTCATCACATTCAATTTACTAAAGCCACCAAACCTCGTTTACTATTGTGATATTTACTCGAAGGCACAAAAGGAGGGTTTCCCGTTTAATCCATATCAACAATTTCTTCGGCAGAATGTGGGTAGATCTTCTAATCTGACGGTCAAAGTGAACTCGGCGACAGCAGGCCAGTATTGGTGCAGAGCGAGAGTAGAAGGCTACCAAGATATAGCGGCGCCTGCTATGGTGTATGTGAAAGGTGAGACAAAAACAATGTTCGTAATACGCTGTGCCTTGATTGTTGAGATTTTGTATGTTACATAAGTACATATGTAAACTCTTTATTTTCCGTAAAAACATCAAATTAACAGGTAACAAGAGAAACAGACGTACAAAGGTGAACTTATCCCTTAAAAGGATATCTTTGTTAACCTTTGAACGTTTGACAGGATATCAAAAACAAGAGTACGCATGCAATGAAAAGTTAATAGTACTGAAATCTAAAAATAACCCAAACAAATAGTACATTAAAAATACACGAACATAATAATCAATACATGTAAGTACACACTAATATTATAATGATTAAAGTAACAGATCAAGATAAATAGACTACATAAAAACAACATAATTAATTACGTACGCATACACACGAAATAGAGAACACACAACATCTCTTATAAGAGGAACTGTATATAGACTGTATAGCACTGCAATTTATAGATGAAAACTGTCGCAAGTGAAACTACGAGTGTCAATAGTTTTAATCTACAACACTAGCCTAATACCCACGCCGCACTATTAGCCTAGTAATGCCATAATTTAGAATACACAGATAAGGGTAGGTATAAAAAAAACATAATATTACGTTACATACATGAAGTTTGGCAGGATTTTACGAACAGTTCAAGCAAAAAATGGGTCCCATTAAACAAATGACAGTATCGGTATAACTATAGTCTTATCAATAGTGTGGCAAGGCAAGTTACAAATTATCGATAGTTTCACATGCGATAGTTATCATCCACAACACTAGCCTACTAGCCACGCCGCACTACTAGCATAGTGGGTTGGACTGATCAATTCGCCATAATTTAGTATTCCACACGGCCCGGGGCATACGTTTAACAACACTAGAAAGTATCGCTAGGCCTGTCGATAGTGTGACAAGTTACAAACTACCGACAGTTTGACATGCGATAGTAATCATCCACAACACTGGCCTACTAGCTACGCCGCACTACTAGCATAGGGGGTTGGACTGATCAATTCGCCATAATTTAGTATTCCATACGGCCCGGGGCTTACGTTAACATGCAAAAAGTTTCGAAGAGCTATACCAACAGATCGAGAAAAAAAAATGATCCCATTAAACAATTGATATATGTAGTTAGTGCCATTCACGAAGACGCACGAATATGTCAAAATTAGACATTAATGAAATTGAATTGAATTAAATAGATCTATAGTATCGATGGGCCTGACAAGTTACAAACTATCGATAGTTTCACATGAGATAGTTATCATCCACAACACTAGCCTACTACTAGCATAGTGGGTTGGACTGATCAATTCGCGATAGTTTAGTATTCCATACGGCCCGGGGCTTACGTTAACATGCAAAAAGTTTCGAAGAGCTATACCAACAGATCAAGAAAAAAAAATGATCCCATTAAACAATTGATATATGTAGTTAGTGCCATTCACGAAGACGCACGAATATGTCAAAATTAGACATTAATGAAATTGAATTGAATTAAATAGATCTATAGTATCGATAGGCCTGACAAGTTACAAACTATCGATAGTTTCACATGGGATAGTTATCATCCACAACACTAGCCTACTACTAGCATAGTGGGTTGGACTGATCAATTCGCGATAATTTAGTATTCCATACGGCCCGGGGCTTACGTTAACATGCAAAAAGTTTCGAAGAGCTATACCAACAGATCAAGAAAAAAAAATGATCCCATTAAACAATTGATATATGTAGTTAGTGCCATTCACGAAGACGCACGAATATGTCAAAATTAGACATTAATGAAATTGAATTGAATTAAATAGATCTATAGTATCGATGGGCCTGACAAGTTACAAACTATCGATAGTTTCACATGGGATAGTTATCATCCACAACACTAGCCTACTACTAGCATAGTGGGTTGGACTGATCAATTCGCCATAATTTAGTATTCCATACGGCCCGGGGCATACGTTAACATGCATGAAGTTTCGAGGAGTTTTACCAACAGTTGGGAAACTCGCTTTCAAGGAAAAACTTGGTCTCATCGAACTAGTTTTAATATTAAAGTGGAGTAAGAATGTTTAGAACTTAATTTGAAGTGAAAGGTTCGTGTTGAGTAGAAACGGGGGAAAACTTTAGTAAGGGTACAAAAAAAAAGCATTACAGGAATACTAATTCTATTATATTTCAAAACTGTAGCAGGTTACTTGGGTAACGATTTAGTTCTTATTGTTTGCCGCTGCTTCTGGTTGTGGTAGGTATAGTTATAGTTGTAGGATCACTTTTGTTCTCACTTAGTTTTATTATATATTATATTGTTTCTTCATATTTCTATGGTTACTAGCTCATGTCGTAAGTGTTGTTTTGTAGTAATTTGTCTTTTGCGACATGCGTATGTTTATGTTTAATGCATGCTGTGTTTGCCTGTAATTGGGTGAATACTCTTCCATTTCTTAACTATTAATATGTTGTAGTGCAAGTTTTATAGTATTTTACCTGTTGGCAAACCATAATAAATAAATAAATAAATTATTCTATAGTAGGTATTGCCTGTTATTGCTTATGCGAAAAATTATCATTTTTTTTCAAATTTGTGTTTTATCTAACTTATGCACGGCCTAAGGTTAAAAAATTAAATCTGTCACCCTGGTTTACATTATAACATTATTTAAGCTTGGGTTAGCATTTAACTCTGAGTTATAAAGTAACACTCTTCCGTGTAACTCTGCCTAAATTTATAAAAGTAGTAAATTCGAATAAGCTACTATTAAATCAGAATCGTATGAAAAATAAAAGCTTGTAAGTGAAAATTTGTTTCTCGTCGAGTTGCCTCGCATCGAAATGGAAAGCAGTGTAAAATTTGCTCATAAAACCTTTGATCAATTATAACTGTAGATGCACAGTCGCGCGCCCGAATATGTCCGAGCCAAATGAGCTCCACTTCGATAAAAGTGGTTGACTTTTTTCTCAGTACGTTGTTGTCAATGCAAGCGTAACGATGCCCACGTGCGTCTTTAAAAAGTGCAAAAATCACTCGAAAAAACGGAACAAATCTAATGGAATATCATACTTTCGGTAAGTATCTGTTGTTTTTTCTATTAAATTCTAAGAATCAGAGAGAAATATTGATTTAAATTAATTTTAAAGCCATTTCTAAATTGCTAATTAAAAGATTAACGTTGTCAGAATTCCACAACATTGACATATGCCTTGTCTTTGTCACACGCACAGGAAAGCTTATCAGTAAAACGAAACAGATAAACAACAGAACATAGAACAAAAGTGTAGTGAAGTTGCCATCACCCTATTTTTTTATTTCTAGAATTTTATGTGTTTTTGTGTGAAGTTTTGATTTCCTGGATGTGTATACGTATGTCATGTACGTGTGTATGTGTTACTGGTAAACGTGTGCGATAGTTTGACAAATTGAAAATAAAAATTAATAAAGTTATTATATTAAAAACAAATTTTATTCATAAATAATGAAATTTGTTTGATTTTTTTTTGTTTTATTATAATACTACCCACCATTACAAAAAAATATACAATGTGACTTCAAATACATAATATTAGGGAGAAAATTATACTACAATATTTTAGACTATCGCGGTCATTACTAATTTCACGAGTTAAAATCGGGTTTTGTTCCGCGTACCTTGATTTTGAAGAAGCCCGATATTTCGGCACAGTTGCATGCGCCATGATCACGAGATGACACTGTGTCAAGTTAACTCATGAAAATTATACTTTCTGGATCTTCTCATGATTACGAACAACTTTAAGTACTCCCCTACACTCCCCAAGGAACCTAAATGGCAAATTTCAGCTTTCTACGACCAGTAAAACAAATAATCGATCCTGTTGAACTGAATCATATAAATCCCGTTTTTCCATATCCCGTGGGAATATCCAAAAATCCTAAAAATATTTTTTCACTATTATAATTACCTACTTTTATGCCCAATTTGAAGAGTAGTAATTATAATATACATAGTTACGGAGATACATAGGAATCCCGTTGAACTGAATATATAAATCCCGTATTTTCCTTATCCCGTGGGAATTTCCAAAAATCCTTCCTTGTTGGATGCCTACATTGTATAAGGTACACATTTGCAAAATTTCAAGTCTCTAGATGCAGCGTTTTGGGCTGTGCGTTATATACAACAGTCAGTTAGTCAGTTTATCATTTTATACTTATATCTCGAAAACGGTAAACATTTGGAGTAAAAAAAATTAGCTTCAAAATTATCTAAATGACGTCCCCATTCATCCTGTAAAGTGTTGGCGTTAACCTTAATTTCACCCTGTTTTTTATTGCATTAATTGACAGAAACTTTTTATAAAGAAAGTCCTCTCCTAAAGTCGGAATGCATTCTTTGTTCTACAACATCATTTCGTCCGCCAAACAAACGTCAAACTCGTCAAAGCAATCTTACAACGTCGCCTTCAATGTAGCAAGTGAAATTAATCACTCTGCCGTTTCTGATAAGGCTTACATTCATATCTGACCAAACGTGTGGAAATTGTGGAGTTTAGCTGTCAAGTGTCAAGCGTTGTGGAGTTTTGCCGCTACCGAAATTCGACTGTAATGAAGTATAGACTAGGTTCAAATTTCGTCACGTATTCACGTATTTGGGATCAGTTTTCTCTACGCACACGTAAATAAATTTTTAACTGTGAAGTAGCGAAATTCAATTGTAATTAAGTAAAGACTAGGTTCAAATTTCGTCACTTATTCTTTTCACACAAAGTAATTACTTTGTGTAGGTGATGATTTTATTTGTTACGCAAACAAATAAATAGTTCGGACATTCTTTCAAGGGGATTTTGTTCGGCAATGTGTATCTTCAGTTATAATTGATCAAAGCATAAAACTCATTTTACCCTCGACTACCAGCCCTCATCTGCGGCTCGGGTGGACATAAAACAGCGTGCTTTATACATTTGTTGTACATTCTACTACTTTATAGCTTTGACATCAATAATAAATATTTAACCAAGTTAGCTATGTTATGAAGTATCTTTTTGTATTTATTTTTTCAACTTCATTTCTTATTACTTTTACGGTCATCCCGTGAAATCATATATTTCATACTAAATACAAACTGAAATATAGATGCACAGAAAAAACCCCAGAAAAAAGACCAATGCTGGGAATCGAACCCAGGTCCTCAGCATTCCGTGCTGCGTGCTAAACCCCTACACCACCACTGGTCTAGAGATTAGCAGACTGAAATGTATGATGTATAGGAAAGATTCGTGCCTAATCTCTAGACCAGTGGTGGTGTAGGGGTTTAGCACGCAGCACGGAATGCTGAGGACCTGGGTTCGATTCCCAGCATTGGTCTTTTTTCTGGGGTTTTTCTGTGCATCTATATTTCAGTTTGTATTTATTATGAAATAAATAAATATTTAGTCCAGTGTTGCCTAACGAAGTGAAGTCACAGTTCGATTAATCATCACAGAAAATTGACACACTAGCGCCATCTAGCCAGTCATCAATCAGTGATGTCAAACAGTCTATAGTTATTCCAATACTACCTACTGCAGTCTAATTCACTATGTTGTTTCAAAGGTCCTCCCAGAATAATGTCAAATCAAACACAATACGGCGTAGAGGGAGACAGCGTGAGGATAGAATGTATATCTTTCTCTGTCCCCAAACCCGATTACGTATTGTGGACGTTCGCCGGCAATGAGATTAACTCGTACTATAACCAGGTAAGCGGCAGTGGCTTATTAAATTTAGGTGCATGTTTGTCAGGTACGCAGTTTTGACGAGTGACAGTCAGTAAATATTATTGTTTTTGTTGATAAGGTTAGTTTTTTTTACTTTGTTACTTAGTTTTAGTAGTGGTAGAGCCATGTTGTAGCTAGCCGCTGCATCACGAATGGGCCGGCTCGTCCGGGGCAGTACCACTCTCTCACAGAACACCGGCGTGAAGCAGCAGTAATCCTGCTTGCGTTTCGTACGGTCAGTGAGAGTGCCGGGGGCCCAATACCTCACCCCTTCCCTCTCCCCCTTCCCCTATTCCCTCTCCTTAAGGGCCGACAACGCACTGGCATCGCGTAAAGCGCTGCAGGTGTCTATGGACAGTGGTGATCATTTAACATCAGGTGACCCACTAGTTCGTTTGTCCGGCCTTTCTAACATAAAAAAAAAAAAAAAAAAAAAAAAAAGTCCGTAAGTTCTATACACAGTCAACTGTCACAAAATATTCAGAAGTTTTTAATGGTGGTTAGCAAATATTTTTTTACATTGGTCGAAGTTCAAAATTCATAATTTCAAATGGGTTTTCGAATAAAATTCAAATAAAAAACCTTTATAAGGACTTTGAGTCAAACTAACCCTAATATTTCGAATTAAATTTGAAGGCATCTTGTATACCTATCTGGCTACTTTGAAAAGCTCGTATCTCAAATTGATTATGCATAGCGATGCGATATCATAATAAAGTTCACTTGGCCAGAATTATCGATTTTGAGATAAGATTTTTTTTCAAAGTACTTAGTGACGATATGGCACTGAAAACACGTCTGTCCCGAAAATTATAACTCTAAGTCTTATACGACAACTAAAAAATACAGATGCGCGATGACAGACGTTGCAAGACTTGCAAGGATTGTGTTTCTACTGTCCTGACCATTAAAGTTGTACACACAATGAACAAAGCTGTACCTAATGTGTTGTGAATGTATGTAAGACAAAGAGTTATCTTTTAGGGACAGGCGGGCTTTTAGTGTATTTTTCAGTACATTAATGGGATCCTTTAGTTCCACTATTGGCCACGTTCATTACTAGTATATGCTCTAAATGTAGAGCATTATAATCATTTAGTTTATTGAATCAGGCGTTACTTTGCGGAGGTCCATATTAATGAACTAAAACAATTACTTTGCTCACCCGCGACCTTACAATAGTTACGTTTATGCAAGAAATGTGTGTTCATGCAGTTCCTCCACCTCCACACTGTACGAACACACACAAATCACATAAACCCAACCATCACCACCACCAAGCTACACTGACGCGTTTCGAACTCAACCAGAGCTCATCTTCAGAGTTACCACAACCGTATGCTATGCTACCACTACTACTAGTTTAACATTTGGTAGCATAGCATACGGTTGTGGTAACTCTGAAGATGAGCTCTGGTTGAGTTCGAAACGCGTCAGGGTAGCTTGGTGGTGGTGATGGTTGGGTTTATGTGATTTGTGTGTGTTCGTACAGTGTGGAGGTGGAGGAACTGCATGAACACACATTTCTTGCATAAACGTAACTATTGTAAGGTCGCGGGTGAGCAAAGTAATTGTTTTAATTCAGCATTATAATCATCATATTGTCGTACACATATCACTTAGGAAAGTTAATGAAAAAATATTTTATTACAATCTTTAGCACGGAATGTCGTACTATTTAATTTCAACACGTGATTTATTTCAGGAATACGCTTTCCTGGAGGAAACTTTAACAGACGGAAAGACAAAGTCAACGCTTATAATACGAGAGAGCGAAGCGAGACATTTCGGCACGTACAATTGTAGTGTGTCCAACTTGTACGGATCAGATAGTATTGAAATAAAGTTGGTACCAGACAGTGAGTATCAAATATAGCAGATGTCGTATACGACACTTTTTACTTTACGATAAATTTTAAGACATTTACGTGGAGGGATTCGATTATTATAAACTTTTACATTTCAATTTTATATTTCATATTTATTATTATTTTGGGGAACAGAGCTTATTTGCTATGATAGGTTTATTATATAGAAAGGGCACCACAAATAAGTGCGTAATAGCCTAGTGAATTCCAGTATTGTACATAATATATCTACTGCCCAGTCTGACCACTATCACGTTTAGGACGCTATGTTGTCTCCAAAATATTTTATAATTCTTTTTTTTTCAGAATCTCTGCCATTAATCCTCATAATAACCGGAGGAGCGTCAGCAATCATAGTCATTTTAATTATAATGCTCATTGTAATGTTGTGCCATCGTAAAAATAGGAAATCGGACGTCGATAAGAAGCCCGATATTACAAACGTGGGCAAAACTAACGTAGATCAATTCAAAGATAGTGATAGGAGTTCCAACATAAGTGATTTGAAACTGGAGTTACGACAAGTTGAGGGAAGCTGTGAATTGGTAAGTTGGGTCGTATAAGCACTTTACTAATTGGTATTCTCCTAAACATGATTCAAATAAACTATTGGCTCTCCCGTGTAGACTGAGCGATTTTTTTGGAATATGATTTTTTTTACAAATAAAAAAATACAAATCTGCTTAAAAAAATCACGAGGATCGGTTAAGAAATGCGAGTAGTGCTACGTCGTTGTAATGGTTCGCAGTATAGTCGTACCAGGGTGGGATGCCTTTGATCAAATTGGGGCAACATTGATAGTACTCATTATAACCTAGCGGTGCTGTTTGCCACCAATTTTCATGTATTTTCGAGTCATATTCAATGTCCTAATCGGTACATTACAATGGTGCGATTATCTAATTTTGTGATCTTTAAATAATTCAGGTCATAATGTGTATTCGCTATGTAGAGAACAAGAAGATCGATGAAGACATTGACAGGGAATAGCAAATGCTAAAGCTTTGCCAATGCGTGAATTGGGCGACAAACTACTTAAAGTCGCCCTGCAGTTCAAAGTCACCCCGGTTTACGGAAGTGTTATATTCAACGTAGTGATTACCTAAAATACAGGACCGGATTAAGACACCTGGTGACCTTTGGGCAACGAAGAAGCGGAGGTCCCTAAGGCGAAAACAGACTCTTCGAAAAAGAAAACGGAACGTTGCAGTTGCTTAGTTTTGTACTTTTTAAACCTCCTTTGTAGAGGTCTCAAGGCTGTAGTATTTCCTTAAATCCGGCCCTGTTTAACACCTTCCATGTCTGAGTGCCCCCAGTGTGGACCATGATTCATTAAACTTTTTTCAGGAGTCTGTGCTTCCACTGCGGGTTGACAACTTCAAAGTGGCATACTTGGACGTGTGACTAATCATTTTGTATTGAAACAAAACATGTTAAAGTGATTTGTTGCCTATTTATCATAGATTCGTAGCGTTTAGGAAATAGGGGCTACTTCGAAATTTAAAGTTCGTATCTCTTTCACTCTCTTATTTCATACTATTAGCGTGAACGAAACGGTACGCAAAAGTTCGAAAATCGAATTTCGTAGTATATGGCCAGGAATGCCAGACGATATTTTATAGGTATTTTTTCTTTGTAGGATCCCTCGAACGGCTCTGACACGGAGTTCCACTCAAGCCTTCAATTGACAACAAACCTGGGCCTCCCATTGGCTGGGCCAGTGTCTCTCCCTGACGCAGGATTCGACAACGATATGATGAAGCAGTACCAACGGTACAGCGGAGACTTCAACCAAGCTATTAGTAATTTGAATTTTAAGGTTAGTTCCAAATATATTCATCATCATCGTCATCGTCATTCCTACTGCCGCATCTAATGGTTTACGCGAGCGAAGCTACGGCCATTATCATCATCATCATCATCATCATCATCATCATCATCAGCTCAGCCTATATACGTCCCATTGCAGGGCACAGGCCTGCTCTCAGAATAAAAAGTTTTGTGCCGTAGTTCCCAAGTAAGGCCAGTGCGAATCGGAAGCTTCACACACAATGTTTTCCTTCACCGTAAATCTCATATATTTCATACTAAATACAAACTGAAACATGTATGCACAGAAAAAAAACCAAGAAAAAAGACCAGCGCTGGGAATCGAACCCAGGTCCTCAGCATTCCGTGCCGCGTGCCATACCTGGGTTCTGGGTTATAGTATGAAATATATGGATTTCACGGAATGACCGTAAAAGTACCTAATAAAAAAATGAAGTTAAAAAATAAAAAATACAAAAGATACTTCATAACACACTTGTAGATCTCGTAGTAAATTCCAAATGTAATTTTGAACAATTCTAAAAAACTCAGATGTGTGAGCCTGAGCTCGAACCCATGACCCTAAGGCTAAAGGTCAAACAACTAGGCTACCACAGCTTTAGCACAGAATAAGTAATAAGTAATATGTAACCAGTATTCCAACTTCATACTAGAGCGCCCAAATCGACGCACGCACACAGCCAAGCGTCTTACACGGCGCGAGCGTGGGAACTGCATTGTTTTGTCTAGCGAAGATTGGTTAGCGGCCGTGTAAGACGCTTGGCTGTGTGCGTGCGTCGATCGGGCGCTCTAGTATAAAGTTGGATTACTGGTTACATATTACTTATTCTGTGGCTTTAGTATTTAATCCATATTTTTATTCTCTTTCTCTACAGGGCCACAGCCAAAGCAACGGCTACGTGCCATACGTGGACTACTCCCGAGACTACGCTCCCCCCCACTCCAGCGATAGCCTGACGGGGTCGTTCAGAGCTGATCCCTACCCTGGGCAGTGTGGGTCACTGCACCGGCAGGCCAGCAGTGGACGGTTGGGGGGCATGGTTGGACCTGACGGTAAGTTAATCTGTTTTTACAGCTTCATGTGTCCAGTTCTGGGCAAAGTATCTTTTTTGCGCCGTTACTAATTGGGAATGTTTAAAAAAATACAAATATAAACATAATTAAATTTACCATCATCATCATTTTAGCCGCAGGACGTAAACTGCTGGACATAGGCCTCCCTCATATGCCCAATCATTACTAAAAGATTGATAAAATATTTTTTGTTGTTAGTTATACCAATGGCAAATCAAGGAGCACTAACCAGTGGAGTAGACGTCAGATACGCCGCTACTTACGGCAATCCGTATTTGAGGGGGAGCGGACCTATTTGTAAGTAAAATTTGAGCTCTTAGTAACGTACAAAAAACCTGGTCACCACTTTGTCGCAAGAGCGCAGTATGTAAAACTATTTATCTATATCCATATCGTACCTTCCCTATAACTATGTTTAAAAGCGATAAGCAAATGGCCGATATTAAGAAACCTGTATCTGTAGCTGCATTAATTATCATTAAGCATTAAAACACTCGAGCGATCTTATTAAGAAACTCACTTTCGTTTCGTTTCATAAAAGCACACTCGTGTCTATCATCATGTACCAGTCACATAAATAACTATTATTGAGCATAAACAAACGAAATTAACAGATAACAAGAAATACAGATGTGTACAGGCAGAAAATGATAATGATGATCACGACAGATATCTGTCAGGTAAAATATCAGGAACTTATCAGACAGTGAATCATGGCCTAAAATTATTTCCTTTTGCAGCGTATGTGCCACAAGTTAACACGGCTAATCCCGCGGCGACGCCTGCACCGCCGCCTTATTATACTGTTAGAAACACCAATCTACCTTTACCTGGTAAGCTATAAACTAATGACCAAGAGTCTGAAAAACGGCCGTCATTTTACTTTTGAGTGCGTAATGACTACAGTTTATGACCCATTTATGAGTAGAAAGTACTAAGCCGTGGTGGCCTAGCGGTTTGACATATGGCCTCTCAAGCAGAAGGTCGTGGGTTCAAATCCCGGCTACCTCTGAGTTTTTCGGAATTTATGTACGAAATTACATTTAAAATTTACCGTGAAGGAAAACATCGTGCGAGGAAATTAAAAAAAAAAAAAATATTAGGGGACAATCTTACACAAATCGACGTAGTCCCAAACTAAGCAAAGCTTGTACTATGGGTACTAGACGACGATAAACATACTTATATAGATAAATAAATACTTAAATACTTAGAAAACATCCATAACTCAGGAACAAATATTCGTGCTCATCACACAAATAAATGCCCTTACCGGGATTTCAAATTCGGGATTAGAACTTGAACGGGATTTCAAATTCGTAGGCAGGGTCACAATCAACTAGGCTAAAGCGGTCGTTAATTCTATGGTGTGTGAAGTTCCCAATCCGCACTAGGCCCGCGTGGGTACTATGACCCAAACCTTCTCATTCTGAGTGAGTCTTGTGCCCTTTAGTGGGACGTATAGGCTGGGATGATATAAGTAATAATAAATAATAAATAAATAAATATTAGGGGACAATCTTACACAAATCGATCTAGTTCCAAACTAAGCAAAGCTTGTACTATGGGTACTAGACGACGATAAACATACTTATATAGATAAATAAATACTTAAATACATAGAAAACATCCATAACTCAGGAACAAATATTCGTGCTCATCACACAAATAAATGCCCTTACCGGGATTTGAACCCAGGACCTCTTGCTTCGTAGGCAGTGTCACTACCAACTAGGCTAAGCGGTCGTTAAAAGTAGAAACAGTTCTTTTATAATCTACGAATGTCATTGTGTCAAATGACGGGTGTTTTTCCGTTTTCAATCTCAAACCAAGTTATTTGTAAAGCTACTTGGAACCTTATGTCATTGCGTGAAGATCACTTTGACGTTGTATGTATGTACCTACACCATGACGTATATATCCGTCGTTGATGTTGAAACGATTCAACACGACAAATTTATTGCTAAAAAATACCTTTTGGTGAAATTGGCAAAGTACCTTAGCACAAAGAGACTATGGATGAGGTTCGAATCCCGGCAAACAGAACTTAAAGCTTTTTCGTTTTTGTAGAAGTATAAACCTTTAATAATTGTAACAGTTCGTAATGGCATAAGGAAAAAAATAGACTTCTCTGGACGTAAACGATGACGTAACCTCCTTCAGCATCATTTTGTCATAAGCGACATGTTTTACCAAATATTTTTTTTAGCGACATCAGTGACGTCACCGTCGTCATCGTCGTCATCAAAACCTGTCTCCAGTCCACTAGCATCTATATCATCTGTAAATAGTTCTGCGCAACCTCAAGTAAGTTTCTGCTTTGAATTTTTTGTGACTGTACTTGCATCGTCGTACTATTTACATATAAAGAAAGTATTAAAAGAAAGAAAAACATTTATTTATAACAACAATAACACGCACACAGGCAAAAATAAGAGTACAAACATAGACAAAGGCATAGGTGCACATATTAAAGCTGTTACAAAAAGGGTCCCGACTCAGTATATCGCTAGTTTAAAATACCAGCACTGGTCTTCCGCCGGGCATATTATTTGTGCCAAATTTCAAGGCGATTTGATCACTAAAAGTGGGTGGAAATTGTTTTGCCACATTTTTAAACATACTTACTTACACACGCCCATACAGGAATTCAGCTAATTCATAAAAAATGTGATCACGAAAGTAAAGTTTTTACTTTCGTGTTAAAACCCTCGAATAATGATCCATTAATCACATTTTAAATTATTACTTTATGTACACTTCGCTTCTATTTAAAAAATAAAATTTAGTTATTCAGATAGTCAACCTGTCGTCTACTTCAGTTCCATATTTGGGTCCGTGTGTATTTTTACAGTTGTTACCATTTTTCCGGTAGATAATAAAATTAACCATTTTTCTAGGTGCCAAGGCCTTCGCCTCAGCCGTCTGGGGCTTTGTATATTCTTCCGCCATCCAGTCATGGGAATTTCCAGTCAAACCAAATAACAACCAAAGGTACAGTTGTGTGACTACATTCCTGCTTTTAAACGACTTCAAATAAAGCGTTGCACGCATTTGTTTTGGATTTCCGATTGGATTGGATTTTTTCTATCCGATTTCAAAAAATCTTTTTTTGTGACTTTTTTAAAGATTTTGAAATCGGTTATTGTTTTAGATTTAGTAAAAAATATTCTAGTATTATGTAGTAAGAATCTTAACAATTATGAAATTATAGGTACGCTATCAATTATTCGGTTTGTTTTTGAATATTCTTTTTCTTTTTAATTTAACTGATAAAATGTTTAAAGTCGGAAATAACTTTACTAGTTCCTGTAAGTAAATGTATGTAATTTATGCTTTTATTTATTTTCAGGTATCTCAAACCACGCAGCGAATGGGACACATGTGTAGCCAATATAATTTGTTTGAGTAGTTAGGAGATAAAATATAAAAATATTAGGGCTAAATTGATTTTCGAAGAAAAAAAACAATAATGAAGCTGTCCTTTGAAACATACTTAGTTAATAATTATGTAGGACGAATTATTTTTGTTTTATTTTTCTTTTAAAAAATAAAATTATTGTATCCTACTAAGGCAGAGTCTTAATAAAGGGTTGTTTTAGTACTTAATGTAAAATAATGAGAAATTTTACGATATTTAATTAAGATCTGTTAATAAGTAAGATTTTAGAGTTTTAAAATCTAAGTCGACTTCTAGGATTAAATACATTGAAAATTATAAATGTTTTTGTACTATTGATAATTTAAAAAGGCTTGAGCATAACGAATCAAAACTTTACAAGCCTAAAATTAAAAGCTTTAAGTGTTAATGTCAAAGAAAACGTATTATGTAAGTTTTAGTAGTTTAATTGATTTCATAGATTATAATTAACTTGATTATACGTATATATATAATTTTAAGTAAGCCATTTAATTTTTGAACGGTGATCAAATTTGTATTTGCTTCACAAATATTTTTCCTATTGTGACATCTCTATTTCTTAAATCTAGTTTCTTACTGAGACTGAATAAAACTTAAATATATGAAATTGTTATAGTGAAAATTATTATTGTTGTTCCTGACCATTTTATAAATTGAGACGGGCCTTTTCGAATTGTAAAGCTAACAATCAATCTTTCTTGGCAAGTCCACTTTTAAACACTCATATCGATATACTGTCCCACTAATATTGTAAAAATTGCTAAAGTGTTTTTTATGCAATAGTGAAAACGGTTAACTCACGTCTATGAACGAGTTTCGGGCATGTTTCGGGCTAATCCGTAGCCTGAAGCACACGCCACGGCAGTGGCTGCCAAACGCCATTGAAGTGCGGTTTTTATTGGCATTAAAACTTTTGATTTCATAATAAGTAGTATAAACATTTTGTGAAATTGATTATTTACATTATTTTTCTTAGATAACTAATTTTTTTCAGTATTGTCGTATAAAACATAATATAAAATATCTGTATACATCATGATTTACAAATTTACGCTGGTAATTTTTGTTTTCATTTAAATAATGTCAATTATTTGACATAAATTCTTCAGTTTTTCAAATATTGTCGAAATAATTATTGCCTAATGAATCATATTGTAAATAAAAGGTCAATTAGTCCAAAGGTTTCAGTATGTCTTGATAATTATGTTATTAATAATAATAGCAAAGTAAAATAAGTTTTGAAGTAAGATCTCATTTTAGGAACACAATAATGTGTTCATCTAAACTTTATGCACGTTCTTACTCTTAACTTATTTGATTGAAGTGTGCTAAGTAAAAAGTTTTTACAAAATATGTTGATTGTGCTATAAAATTATAAAATATAAGTGATTTTATATACACTTCGTTTCTTTTTTTTCCTTTCCAAGTATTAAAATTATTTAACGGATTGTTATTTAACTATGACTACGCTTACACTTTTTTATTCCATTCCATAAAATTCCTCTCCTTGACTTTTATTAAATTCACTCCCTTTAAATTATCTATATCGTAAGGTCAGAATAATTTGACCCTGGTAGGGGAAACTTAAATGTCCATAAAAACAACAAATAGAAGGGTCTATTAAGAAATAAAAAATGGTAGGCTCAGTTAAAATCAACCTTATGGCAATGCGCCACAATTTCGATGCAATAGTAGCAGTGGGCAGGGCACATCGCTCGTAGAACTGATGGCTGATGGGGCAAAAAGGTTCTCGAGTGGCGTCTACGGACCGGAAGACGCAGTTTATGTAAGCCTCCAACAAGATGGAGCAACGACCTGGTTAAGGTTGCGGGATCGCGTTGGATGCGGATGGCACGGGACTGACCTGTTTGGCAAGCCTTGGGGAAGGCCTATGTTCAGCAGTGTGGACGTCTTCCGGCTGAAATGATGATTAATAAAACCAAGAATGAGTTTTTATCCCAATGGGGAGAGCAGTTAACCTTCAAGCCAAATTAATTCGACCTTACTGTATAGTATAAATCTTCCCAGGTGAATTTTTTGCTTCGAGCCATTACATTAAATTTGAACCTTAATACTATGACGATACCGTTTGCTTTGAAAGATAAGGGCTCGAAGCGAAATATTCACCTGTGGAAGATTTATACTATACACTATTTATACTTTTTGTCGCTACTTCAAATTGACTTATATAATTTACCGGTCTCCTACATTTTGTCGTCAAACAGAACTCAAAGCCGATTGAAATTAGCAACATTTACGGTCCAAAATTGAATGTCTTGACAGGGTTGAAAATGGTTTAAGGGCTTACAGCTAAAAAAACTTATGTGAAACCAAAGCCATGCACATAAATTGTATACTTACTATCTAAAAATGAACAAAAAATGCTTCGCAAAAATAAACGTTCACGAGAATTTAAAACATTGCCTACAGCTATTAATCAAATTGAAACATTTTAAGCGAAACACGTGCTATTTTGTATTTTTTGCAACCATTTTTGTAATATTGTATCCGAAAAAAATAAAGTGAAGCATAACCACTACATTTGAGAACTATCTTTATCTGTAAAAGTGACCACGATAGACGGAATCAAATAATAGCAATGGACAGACAACTAAATTAAATGTAAAAAAAAAAAAAAATTTAAACTGTTTATTACTTTCATAAGAATACAAATTAATTATTAATGTTATTAGTACAATCTTTTAAATTTTAAGATTATATACTAACAACTTACTTTCATTAACACTACATTAACTTATTATAATTAGTTAATATTTGTTAATAGGTACTTTTTTACAAATGACTAAAAATGACTTCCACAAATTAGGCTGGCAGCGTTTCCTCATTGAATAGAAATCCTAATTTGGTTATGTCGACCAGGCGCTTTTCAATAATTAAATGCATAACATCTTCACAGATGTAACTTAAAAACACTTCAACGAATATTAATTTTTATTTTTGTAATGTCACTATACTGCTTTTGGTGATCAGGTCAATAAAGAATATTTGTATTGTATTGTATTGTATTGTATGATTCATCGTCAATTACTTAGAAATATTTTAACGACCTTATTTTATCTGCAACCGTAAACTTCTCAGAATTTATTAAAACGGCATCGTATAGGACCCATTAGGTTTGGTTAGGTTAATAATAATAATATCAGGGGACAATCTCACACAAATCGCAAACTAAGCAAAGCTTGTACTTTGGGTACTAGACGACGATAGACATACTTATATAGATAAATAAATACTTAAATACATAGAAAACATCCATAACTCAGGAACAAATATAGGTTAGTTTTATAACAATCTTAAAAAGTTTACGGTTTCAGAAAAAAACTCTTCAGTATTTTGACCCATTCGAAATTTCAGTAGGTACATGCGGTCTTTCATACTTCGCAGCTTCGGTTTTGTAATACATAACTCATTAAAAGCCGGTTAATATCCCGTTAAAAATACAAATAATCCGTGACTTTAATACAAACATTTATACATATTATGAAATAGTGACTGCTCCCATTGAGATTGAAACCCTCGACATCTCTATAGCCCGGTCATCCCCCGGTCCTTATAAACAGCTTAAAGTCCAATTCAACTGGTTTATACGACAAAATAAATCACAACTACAGTGTCGTAAAAACAAGACTAATTATTAACATCACTCGTTCCATAGCTTTTGTGCCCGTACTCAATTTAAAAACGTACAAAGCCTATGAAAAAACAGAGGCATTAAAACCCTCAGCTTTCTATAGCTATTGTGATCCGCTTCAAGAGCCCTCCGTACAACACCGTTCGAGTATCCTCATAAACATGTAGCTGTAACGACGTGTATGTCGGTTTTAAATATGGTATGGTGTAAATTAAAGACAGCGTAAAAGAGTTATGGTAATGGGATTAAATTCGACTTTTTTTATAACAAAATGAATTTACGTTTTACATTTAGACGACCTGGGCCCAATTGCATAACAAAGTACAACTAATATTACTAGCGGAACTCTTGTGTCAGTTATATTAACTAGAACGAGAGTTTAGACTATTTCATGCCCGGGATACACGAGGCTAGTTTTTTTTAGCTTACTAACACTAGCTTGCTATCCTAGCTTGAAAAACTAGCCTCGTGTATCCCGGGCATTAGTGAAGGCGAAGCCGCGGGCATACACATAATAAAAAAAAACCGGCCAAGAGCGTGTCGGACACGCCCAAGATAGGGTTCCGTAGCCATTACGAAAAAATCAAGTAATATTTTTCTAAGGATTTCGTATGTGTACGGAATCTTCCAAGTTAGGTATCGTCAATACTTTGAAAAAGCTCGTATCTCAAAATCGTTAATCTGGCAAAGTGAACTTTATTACGCGCATGTCAAGGTTCAGTTTTGTTTACATGCTGTTTTGAGATACGAGTTTTTCAAAGTAGTGACGGTATGTTTAATACCTTAGGCTACTATTTACTCTTAAACTACAAATAATTCCCAAGCAATCTTAGCCGCTATAATTTTCCTTGTAAATTTAATATATTTACTACCATTTTGAATTTTTTCAAACTTTTCCACCCAACAGTTTAGATTTTAGTGGGGGGGGACCGGGGGGACGGTCGATTTTAATGAAATTTTTCACTTTAGGTAAAGTTGAATATTTCGCAAACAAATCACTGAATACAAAAATCATGTAAGCAACCCCCCAATGGTTTTAAAAGACCTATCCAACGATACCCCATACTATAGGGTTAGTCGAGAAAAAAAAATCACCGCCACTTTACGTCTATGGGAGGTACCCTAAAAAAAATTTGTTTAGGTTTTTTTATTTAACCACTTTGTCGGCGTAACTAATATATATATTCATGCAGTTTTCTAGTACTAACAGTCTCTGAGCTTAGCCGCGGACAGACAGACAGACGGACAGACATGGCGAAACTATAAGGGTTCCTAGTTGACTACGGAACCCTAAAAAGAGTAATTTCGGTTTCGGATGAGGATTTTCGGATTCTAGTGAAATTCTTTGAAAACGGTGAGACTTTTACTAAAGTATTTTTTTTACATTAGATGTTAGAGTGTAAATGATCTGCCCTACTATCTCCCACTTAAATTTGTTGTAAAGTAGCATCTTCATTTTTGTACTTTATCGTAATAACATAATTGCCAATCAAGTATGACATTTTGCACCTAACTGTAGAGCGACAAGATCCAATGTGACCAGCTACATTTGACGCTTACGGGATATCCTGTATAAAAGACTTAATCAAAACTGTTTACGTTCTATCCCAGACTTCGACTATGGTTCATTGTGGTTGGTAACGAGGTGGACTTAGTGCATGGGTTTCATGCTACCTACCGACAGTGAATAGACGCTTTATCCGAGGCTAAACAACAATATTGTCTCTAGGGAGACGATCTCAATATGGAAATTGCTGGGACGTTAAATTACTTTAGAAAAGATTTCTTGCAATAGATGAAGGCGTTTTGCAAGCGGTTTTGAAATCACGCATGTGAAAATGCTAGCTTCTGCCTGTGGTTTTTTTTTCTAGAAAGGTTTAGGTACTTAACTAAAAGTAAACAAACAGAAATAAGGTATTTTAACACGAAGGTAGAAGGTATGACTGTTAGTAGTTTCTTGATTATTATAGTTCAAAGAAGAAAAAGATTCTGTTCGACGTCCCGTAAGCCAACGTAATTTCTTACACAGAGCTGATTTTTCAATCCTCGGATAAAAGTATCCGTCTGTTAAAACTATCGCTTTTCCTTTCTCAAGTTGTAGGAAAAAAAGGACAGAGCTTACATTTATCTGGGCGTTGAAAAATCGGCCCTGAGTCAAATACTTTTTATGAGCAAATAACCGGGTTTTTCATCCTAACGATCGAATTCAATTTTATGTAGGTAATTTAAAAGTAAGTTCAGACTGCAATTCTTTAAGATGTAATTTTAAATTATCTCTAACTTAACCGACTTTTTATTTTTTTAATTAACATTTAATACAATAAAGAGCATTTAGTTTGAGAAATAAAATCACTTTTTAATTCATCAAAAGCGGACAACACTGTAACTAAAATAATTCTAGTGCAGCCAATTGATTGTTAATAAGACAGTCTAAAAAAGCCGTGGTGGCCTAGAAGTTTGACCATTGATCTCTCAAGCAGAGGATCGTGTGTTCAAATCCCGGCTCGCACCTCTGAGTTTTTCGAAATTTATGTGCGAAGAAATTCAATGGTGTGTGAAGTTCCCAATCCGTACTGGGCCCTCTCATTCTGAGAGGAGGCCTAAGCCCTACAGTGGGACGCTTATAGGTTAGGATGACGATGATGATGACAGTCTATCGACAGACAATCGGTATTCCCCCATCTGCAACACTGGTCAAAAGCATTAATTGAACTATTGAATTCGTAGTCCATTAAGTAATTCGAAATTAACCACGCCGGACGTGCCGACGGCGCTGTTCCCAAACACGGAAATGCTGTTTGCCACCTCCGGTGTGGGTCGGATGTGCATCGTTTGCTGTGCACGGGTTATGAAATTGATTGGTTTCGGGTTGGTTAGTCTTGATTTTATCATCAACATCGTCCCAGCCTATTTGGGGGTTTTCAGAAAAAAATGTACCCGTTTTGCTTTAATTATCCTTAATTTTCCATACAAAATTTATTAGTCAGTTTTCTGACGGTCCATACAACATTGTGTGGTTAACTGCGTCACAAAACTGACAATTAAAAGTGCGACACATTTTTTATTGCTTAAATCGATAGTGCTTGTGATTCTGAGTAGAAATAACCCAAAATTTGTTAGGTTTTTACACTTTTTTCTGAAAATGCTCTTTTACGTCCCACTGAAGGGCACAAGGCTCTCAGAATTAGAGGGCTTGGGCCGTAATTCCCACGCGGGCCCAGTTCGGATTGGGAACTTCACACACACTATTGAATTTCTTCGCAGGTATGCAGGTTTCCTCACGATGTTTTCCTTCACCTCATAGTAAATTTCAAATGTAAATTCCGCACTAAATTCTGAAAAATTAGAGGTGCGAGCCGGGATTTTAACCCACGACCCTCTGCTTGAGAGGCCATAAGTCAAATAATAGGCCATAGGCGTTGCTGCGCCGCCACGCGAACGTCACGTTGACGCTGCGTGGGCGTTTACAAGACGACGACGCTCTATAGACGCTATTTATTTATTTATTTACTCATCACAAATTTGTACCTTAACAGCTAAAGCCAAGACAGCACAAACTTACAAATTATCTTAAACTAATTACACATTTTACATATAACATTTAAGCTACAGAACTCTCAGGCATCTGGCCTTCAGCCACTCTCTTGCACTCAGTCATCAGCTGCCCTAGAGCACTGGCAAACAAGTCGATGTCTATGTATGCCCGGGCCCTTAAGCCATCATCATCATCATTTCAGCCGTAGGACGTCCACTGCTGGACATAGGCCTCCCTCATTTACGCCCAATCATTACGTTTGAAAGCGACTTGCATCTACCCTGAACCTGCAGCCTTCACCAAACTGCCCTTAAGTGTTCGTACGAAAAAGGTGATAAAGCGCCCTCGCTACGCTGTCTCTTTGTCTGTCCTGTCACAGCTCTTCTCAAGATTTGCAAGAGACAGACAGCTGAAATGAATAATACCAAACCTAATCGATAGGCAATACTTTTTTTTAAAGAAGTGGGGCGCCGTCTTCGTGAGAGAGGTCTTGACCATCGCTCTGGGTCGTTTCTGGTGCAAAGGTTGTCCATCGCGGTTCAGCGGGGCAATGTGGCTAGTTCATAGGGCGCATTTGCGCCTGGTGCGATCCGGGGCGGTTTATTTGACTGACTTTATATTTTTATTTTATTGTATTTTAATCGATGTTATTATCGAAAAAAAAATATTGTTAAAATCGTGTTAAACACTAACTACATGTCATTCGTGCCAGGAAAATCTCTAGGTAAGTATAGTAATAAAATACATGGTAACCGAGTGGTAGTCCACTTAATACAAATGGCAACAGAGTGTTCTGCGCATAATTTGAAAAACCGGCCAAGTGCGAGTCGGACTCACGCACGAAGGGTTCCGTACCATTATCTATAAAAACGGCAAAAAATCACGTTTGTTGTATGGGAGACCCCCTTAAATATTTGTTTTATTTTTATTTTTTTATTATTTTTTTCAAGTGAATATTATTATTATATAACTAAAATATTCTGTGAATATTTCAAGCGTCTACCTGTTGCCTTTATCAATATCAAGCAAAAACGAGCAAAAAAATCACGTTTGTTGTATGGGAGCCCCCTTAAACATTTATTTTATTCTGTTTTTTAGTATTTTTTGTTATAGCGGCAACCAAAACACATCGTTTGTGAAAATTTTAACCGTCTAGCTATCACGGTTCTTGAGATACAGCCTGGTGACAGACGGACGGACGGATGGACGGACGGAAAGCGAAGTCTCAGTAATAGGGTCCCGTTTTTACCCTTTGCGTACGGAACCCTAAAAATGACCCGTGAATGTTTCTTGTAAAAGTATTTCCAACACAGGCGAATGAGTAAATAAATAAAATTAATACTTTTTCAATGGAATTCCATCGTCTTCTTAAATAAAAATAACTGTTGACAACTCGAATCATAGCTTACTCCCAGAAATCTTGAGAGGCGATGTTTCGCGGAAACATTTCTAAATAATAAAGCATCCGATGCATTCAAATTGCGCGGCGTTCAGAGAAGGCAATCGTAAACAGTGCCTGCATTCTCACGGGGAATGATGTGGTGTTCGGGGGAAGAGGCAAGCGGAATTGGGATAATCTAAAAATAAATTTAAACTTTTAAAAACCCCCAATGCAATTATGTCACTCTTATATTTGAACATTAAGTCAATGCCCGTTTATGCGTCGCAGCTAACAAAAGAGCTTATAACTTTGAAACGGCTGAACCGATTTTGATGAAACATATCTAAGAACCATTGCCAAAAAACCTGCTTTCTAATAAAAAAATCACATCCAAATCGGTCCACCCGTTTAAGAGCTATGATGCCACAGACAGACAGACAGACAGACACACACATATAGCGGACAAACATATAACACCCCTCTTTTTTGTGTCGGGGGTTAAAAAATACCAATGGTATTTATTTAATTTTTTGTATAGAAAAGTCAATTATAAGAAACTAATTTCAATATTTTTTCATTTACTTCCTCGGAAATCGGAATGTTAATTCGTTGAGAGAGTTTTATGTTATGAGACATTCTCTTATGAGACATTCTCTGTTATGTTAGTTGTTGAAAAAATTAAGTTAGTATTTTTCTACCAGGTGCTAGTTTTGTGTTTAATTTTGTACTATGTAACTAACACTAAACCAGCACGTTATCGCAATACTATTTTATCTCTGTCACGCATTAGTTATATCCATACGTCGAACTCCAGCGGGCATTTTGCAGGCACGTCATTTCGTAAGGTTTACAAAAAAAATATTTCATTAATGAGTATACGTACTTAGTATTTATAACATCTTAAATTGTCTACTTACATAATGTGTAATTTGTAAAGCTTACCAACTGGGTGAACGCAAAATTACCCCTCAAGCGCGACGTATGGTTATTATTACAATGAGCGCTAGTTATTCATGTAACAATTGCCAGAAACAACCTAAATTAATTATAGATATTTCTTTATTGACTTCTTGTGACTATTTAAAGGCTCCCTTGGACTAAAGCCCATGGCAGATTCGCCCTTTGGCCCCCCGTTAGACCGCCTCTGGGTCTCAAAACTACTTCTACCATTATGACTTTGCAGCTACGAAATCGCTTTCCGCTCGTGCCTTGGCAGAAGACTGCAAACAAGACATTGTCGGCTTCCAATTACGCCCTTTCCTTTGTTTGACTTCATAAACGTTCCATGCTGACTAGCAACACCCAGTTCAATAGATATACAATAAAACTACCTTTATTCCCTCATATGACGTGCCCGTGACATACCTACAGATACATGAACCAAACAGTCACTAACAACGAAAACGGGACGGATTTCTTACTGCACTATATTATTGTAAAGCGTAGGCAGACTAGCGGTTTGAGCTACAGGCTTTCAAGCGATTACGTGAGTTCAAATCTCTGGGATTTACGGAATTCATGTGCAAAATTTCATTAAAAATTTACCATGAGCCCCGTCACTAGGGAACCCGCACATAACTGCGAAGCAATTCAATGGTGTGTGTGAAGTTCCCAATCCACACTGGGTCCGCGTGGGAACTACAAACCAAGCTTTCACATCACGATCAATGGTACTTATTGATCTTGAGCTTAAATATAGCAAAAGGAAAAACACTTACAACCTTTACAAATTTCTAAATCTCCTACAAAATTTTACGGCAAGAGAACGCTGACGCATGGAGGAGTGAAACTTTATAATGATAGATCTGCCAATAGATATCAGAAATCAAAATTCTATAAATATGTTCAAGAAACTGCTTAAAAATTATGTTTGCGAAACAATTGGTATTTCATAGCACCTTTTGTAATAAAAAATCAGGAGCAGGAGCATACAACTTTTTAGTTTTGCATAAATGTAGTAAGTATGTTACTACCTATCTTAGATTAATATTATGTATAGCTTGTAAGTTCTCATTTAAGTGAACATGTACTTTTGTTCTTATGAGAGTAAATTCTTTAAACCGAAACTGAAGCTAAGGTGAGGTGACTGAATTGTATAGAATCTATACAATTCAGTCGCTATAGATAATAAGTAACATAAGATAACAGTAAGATGCACTATTTTAAATATATATGACTGACCTTGTATTTTTACTTAAAATATCTCCCTCAGCTCAGCATGGTCTCGCCATTTTATATAAAACTGCACCACGGGACACCACACCATAAAAGCAACACAAGAAAAAACTATTTTGAAAAAGAACAGCGCCGTTTTCGATAACATTTTCAAAACGCCTTTAACCAGAAGCATTACGACTTTTTACTTTTATCAATAAAACACTTTTTTTAATACTCAACTCTAAAATTTTTACACTGTTGTACTATATTGTATTAAAAATGTCATGAAACAACACACACAATAGCACCCTTCTAAAACAAAAACGTGGACAGAACTGAGTTAAGATTCAAAGGAATGAACTTAGAAAAAAATATGTCTACCCTCAATTCTTTTACAAGTTTTATTTTAACATCGTACCTATGTCTCTGCATACTTTACAAAGTACAAATCAATTATATAAATGATATCTAACGTATAGGTATCATGTGGGGTATTAATAAAATTTCCAAACGAAATATGAATTCGAACTATAAACTAAAATAAATAGGGTTAACAGAAGAAAACTATAATTTTAGTACTACCTGAACCAAATTTATACTAACTTACTCAATTAAACAAAAGTGTACAAAAAAGTTTAAATAAAAAAAAATATCTAAAAGTTAACCCCGTCTATAAGGTAATACAAAAAATATGCAGTCGAATTGACTTGTTATTAAGTTAGTCAAAAAAAAATCGAATTGAGAACGTCCGGATTTTTTTAAGTCAGTTGGCCGACTAAAATTAAACTGAAAACCTCCTAATTTTTAAGTCAGTGAAAAAAGAACACAAAATCGAATTAAGAACGTCCGACTTTTTAAAGTCCGTTACTTTTTGCGCGTGTCGTCATGCATTTCTACAGGGTGTTATTAAATCGTAGAGGAATAGTTTGAAGGCTCAGCTTGGGGGGGGGGGGAGGCAATCTGGATGTTTGGCGTTAATCAGAGCATTGTGCGGGAACAATGCCCGTCCACTGACGAAATTCCAGTACAGAGTGAAGCAGCGCGGCAACTTGGAAGGTAAAACGCTATGAACCCACATACTAACAAAATTATGTTTATTGAATCAGGCGTTACTTTGCGGAGGCCATATTAATGAACTGAAACAATTACTTTGCTCACCCGTGACACACGGCGGACACGACGCACAAAACACGCGTTCCTGAATCCACACAAGCACGACGACGTCTGTATACGCGTCAATGTGTGTGTAAGATGCACAGGGCTGACGATCGCAAAAAGAGATAGCTGCGGAAAGTGAATGCCGCGCCGTTCGTTGAGCGCGAGCAACGTTGTAATGTAAAATAAAATGAGTAGGTAATCTAATAATTATCGTAGTACTTATAATTAAACTTATCGTTTGTCTAAATTAAGTGTTTAAAAATAAGTGAATGAGTGTATACCTAATTCATTTTGTAAAGACAATTAGAGAATGTAATTGTAGATATTGATAGGAAATAATTAACAAATTAATTTTACTAATACCTACCTACTAATATAAGACGTCTACTTATACATTATAGGTAATAAACTTTTAAACCTACTTTCCCTAGTTACTAATGCTACATGTTGCTAATTAAAGTTGGTTATCTACCTTCTTTCGTCCTTCGGAAATCGAAAAAACTCCTTTCCTTGTCTTTGGTTGATGCCAAACACCCATACAATGCACAATATATTCCCATTTCGCAAAAGTTTAGTGCCGTGCGGCCGACATGCATCGCGTCGCGCACCCGACTGGTGAACAGCGGCGACATGCAATCGGCGCCTTGGGGGAGGGGTAATTCGAATCGGTGCGGGGCGGAGCGTGTCCATTCTGTACGTTAGTACTATAGTGTCTGTTTAACGACAACACAACGTCAAAATCCCGCTGTCATTACATGAGATGTGGTTGTATGCGTGGCCTCAACTCTGGTGGCGTTACCTATATTATATATTATGTGCCCGTGACCAAAGCCTCGGACCCAATTGTTTCAGTTCATTAAAATTAAAATCTACATACATTATTTACTATAGTCCGATAAGCTCGTGCGCGACCCTCCGCGGAACCCTGTCGCAGTCAGCATTTGCCGCACTTGTTAAAAACAATCACGTTAAGGACAGCAGAGACTCCCTGCGACAGGGTTCCGGGTTGCAAGCAAGTAGCAAGTCTGCTTTTTAAGTTTTTAAACCTCATGCTCGGCTATTTTGAAAAAAAATGATAAACTTAGTCGACAAAAAAATCGCACATAGCTAGTTAATTAATTATCGAACCCACAGTACCTACCACTAGGATTGGGATTGTGATTTTTAAAATCACTCATGGCGTAGTGTTAAAACAGCCCAAGAGCAGAAACTAGACAATAAAAGACGATAAAAAAAGATAGACAGAAGAGTTAACAGGCTGACACTAAACTAGTGAGACAAGGACGAATCACTAGTCAGTTTTATGTTATAGATAAAAAAAAACTCCATCCGCCATTTCATCCCTGCGTATACAGGATAAATACGGAAAAAATGTTTGTCTGTCTGTTACCTATTCACGCTCAAACCGCAGAACCGATTTGGATGAAATTAGAATATACATAGATACTTTGATCAATTATAACTGTAGATCCACAGTCGCGCGCCCGAAAATGTCCGAGCCAAATGAGCGCCACTTTGATAAAAGTGGCCTTCTTTTTTCTCAGAACGTTGCGTGAAATTGTCAAGTTTAGCTGTCAAGTGGAGTTTTGCCGCTACCGAAATTCGACTGTAATGAAGTAAAGACTAGGTTCAAATTTCTGTGTAGGTGATGATTTTATTTGTTACGCAACCAAATAAAAAAGTTCGGACATTCTTTGAAGGGGATTTTGTTCGGCAATGTGTATCTTCAGTTATAATTGATCAAAGCATAGATAGAATAGTTTTTCTCCACGAAAATTGCATAGTTCCCGCGGAATGCGGTAAACGAATTGTTTGCAGACGGAGTCGCTGGCAACAGCTAGCAATCACATAAAGAACACAGCGGAGAATTTATCGAAGTTTGGGCCGTTTTAATTTAAACTGCACCGCTGTGTTGATCTCTAAGTCCCCTATTCACCAAAGCGCTTGATATACAGTATTAATTACGAAACTACGCAATATCGTCGAGTGCTGCGACGTCCGATCCATTGCCAGATGATGGCTACTGATTGAACAAAGTATCACACCCGGAACTGGTACTTTTACAGCCAGCCAAAAGCGTCAAGTTGGCCTAGCGGATTATCTGAGATATTAAATGTAGTATGTGAAAAAGGGATCAGTTCTTAAATTCATTACTGTTATGTCAATGCCAGGATGTCATGTAAACAACCGAATATGTATGTTTCCTGTTTTTCCCCATACAATCTTTTAAGCATAGTTAGGGTTGTGCCAAACAGAAAATCAAAATAGTTCAGAAAAGCCAAGGTACTTTACTTGCATTCAAATTTACGAAAGATTAAGAGAGTCGAATGATAAACCAAACATAAACAAAGTCTTAAAGGGTGTTTTCTTATTTCAATCTACACAAAACTGAATTGGTTGACACCTATTTGTACATCGGTTAATTTATATCTAACTAAAATAAAAAGCAATTTTATAATTTACGTAAGTATGACTAATAAAAGCGGGACCGAGACAGATTGAGTGCGTTTGAGATGTGGTGCTGGCGGAGAATGGAGGGGATTAGCTGGACTGAAAGGAGAACTAATGAGGAGGTTTTAGAGTTGGTGGAAGAGGAAAGGCGGCTGTTAAGGACGATTGAAAATAGGAGAGGGAATATGCTGGGGCATCTGATACGACATGACAGTTACATAAAAACTATTTTGGAAGGGCAAATAGAAGGCAGGCGAGGCAGGGGAAGACCGAGACGGTCATTTATAGACCAAGCCAAGGAAAAAGTCAATGTCATGTCGTATCAGGAGCTGAAAACGCTGGCAGAGAACCGAAAAGAGTGGCGTTTACTCCACCGACAAGAGCTAAGCTCTTAAATTAATGATGATGATGACTAATAAAACCACGCAAATACCTATCCGCCCATTAAGATCCGCACGCGTCATCAATCTTTTTTTTTTTCGTTATCGAGTAAACATTGACAACCCTAGTCTTAGGCAAACTTGTGGCATGTATGTTCTAAGAACCTTACGAAACTACGCAATATCGTCGAGTGCTGCGACGTCCGATCCATTGCCAGATGATGGCAACTTATTAGAACAAATTATCACACCCGGAACTGGTATTTTTCTTGAAACATTAATGATCACCACGATACCATCATCCCAGCCTATATACGTCCCACTGCAGGGCACAGGCCTCCTCTCAGAATGAGAGTAATTGGGCCGTAGTTCCCACGCGGATCAGTGCGGATTGGGAACTTCACACACACCATTGAATTTCTTCGCAGGTGTATGCCTCACGATGTTTTCCTTCACCGTACTCATGGTAAATTTCAAATGTACACCACGACACGACAAAAAACCGGCCAAGTGCGAGTCGGACTCACGCACGAAGGGTTCCGTACCATTTTCTATAAAAACGGCAAAAAAACATGTCTGTTGTATGGGTGCCCCCTTAAATATTTATTATATTCTGTTTTTTAGTATTTTTTGTTATAGCGGCAAACAGAAATACATCATTGAGATACAGCCTGGTGACAGAAAGACAGACGGACAGCGGAGTCTTAGCAAAACGACACGATATAATTCTTGAGCACTGATTAATAATTCTTAATTCTTGTGACAGATCGCAATTTCGATTTGGGTCCTATTCGCGATCGATTCTATCTAATTTACTTACACATTTCAAAATAACAAAAAACAAGCCAAGCTCACTCCAGTTCGCTGACAATTAAATCGCCATTGATTCAGGCGAGTCCATTAATCGATTCTAAATCGTAATAAACTACTGAACTTTAATCGTAAATTAAGCTATGTCCGAATCGTAAATTTAGTCGTAAAATCGAGTAGGCTAGGAGCTAGACGGTGTTTGTTTCACAGTTTATACGAAGTATCACCAAATGAATCCAGAATTTACTAGGATTTCAAATTGAGTTTAGCGAGTGTTTTAGGGTTATTGTCGAGGAAATTCCTATATCAGACTAATTTTAAATGTCAATTATGGGGCTAAAACATCAAAGAGTATTAAGTCAATGTGACAATTATAACCGTCATAAAACATATGAGCTTTTGAGAAAAGGGTTTATACTTTCTTTAAAGCCTGGCAACTGATTAGCGAGTCTGTTTGAGGTTTCGTATACCAAATTACAATAGTCATTTTTAGGATTCCGTACCCAAGGGGTAAAAACAGGACCCTTTTACTGAGACTCCGCTGTTCGTCCGTACGTCACCAGGCTATATCTCATGAACCGTGATAGCTAGACAGTTAAAATTTTCACAGATGATGCACTTTGGTTGCCGCTATATTAACAAATACTAAAAAGCAGAATAAAATAAATATTTAAGGGGGTATTTCATACTAAATACAAACTGAAATATGGATGCGCAGAAAAAACCCCAGAAAAAAGACCAATGCTGGGAATCGAACCCAGGTCCTCAACATTCCGTGCCGTGTGCTAATACCCCTACACCACCACTGGTCAGGAGTCTAGACACAAATTTTTCCTACACATATTTTTTCCTATATTTTTCACTTACCACAGCGACAGCCCCACGCAGTGTCTGGTTTCAAACTGACATAGTGACGTCTTAAAACTAACGGTACCAACGCTTGAGCAGTAAGTTCAAAGTGACACTACCGCCATCTCTTGGCGGCTAAGGTAACTACTACGAACGTAGGAGTCTTTGCATTTTGTGCGTTGCATTTTGAAATTAAAAGTGGCGTTAAAACTAAAAAACCGGCCAAGTGCGAGTCGGACTTGCGCACGAAGGGTTCCGTACAATTATCTATAAAAATCACGTTTGTTGTATGGAAACCCCTTAAATATTTTTTTATTTTAATTTAATGATTTATTTTTAAAGTCAATACATAATTAAATATTCTGAGAATATTTCAAGTGTCTGCCTGTTGCCGTTATGAATATCGAGAAAAAACGAGCAAAAAAATCATGTTTGTTGTATGGGAGCCCCCTTAAATATTTATTTAATTCCATATTTTAGTATTTGTTGTTATAGCAGCAACCGAAATACATCATCTGTGAAAATTTCAACTCTCTAGCTATCACGGTTCCCGAGATACGGCCTAGTGACAGACGGACAGACAGACTGACGGACGGA
This sequence comes from Archips xylosteana, assembly GCA_947563465.1. NCBI lineage: Eukaryota > Metazoa > Arthropoda > Insecta > Lepidoptera > Tortricidae > Archips > Archips xylosteana. The sequence goes on from OX387369.1 coordinate 6,055,673, forward strand.
CGGACGTACGGACAGTGGAGCCTCAGTAATAGGGTTTCCCTTTTTACCCTTAGGGTACAGAACCCTAAAAATGGTGGTTTTTGTCTAGTGACACTTTTGTTTTCAACAAGCGATTTATGAAAGGGAAAACACACATTTTTTAAAGATACGAAAATAAACAACTAAGAATTGATTAATGACAAATTATTGTATTTAATTTCAACAGTTTAAATAATAAACGCTTCCTATATAGGAAGCTTCTTAAATTTGAATTGTCCCTTTCAATACGAATCCTTTTCATGCCGCCTCTCCCCTAAGAACATTGTAAGTTAAATAAAAATTTGTCATAATCATTTTGCTTTTAAAAAGCCTCAGCTCTTAGCCTATATCGAAATCCAATGCGATACTAAGCTAGAAATCGTTTTAACTTTTAAAAGCGAAATGTTTAAATATGCAGCAGCCAATAGTATCGAATGTTTGTTTTATCGTTTTCAATGCATCTATAACCGTAAAATAAAAGCGATAACATTCAATTTTGCACTTAAACTAACGGAACTTTAAATGAAACATAGATTACGCACTAATTTTGGCGTCAGATCAATCCATCGCTCAAAGAATTATAGCTAGACCATTATAAGGGCATTTTCAGAAAAAAGTGTACCCTATACTTTTTTTAAAAACCTACCAATTTTTGGGTTATTTCTACTCAGAATCACAAGCACTATCGATTTAAGCAATAGAAAAAGTGTCCCACTTTTAATTGTCAGTTTTGTGACGCAGTTAACCATACAATGTTGTATGGACCGTCACAAAACGGAGCAATAAATTTTGTATGGAAAAATTAAGGATTATTAAGGCCAAATGGGTACATTTTTTTCTGAAAACCCCCATAAATGACTCCTCGCTCGCCCAATTTATAACTATTCAATCTTTTATTGGAACCCCCTGAAATATTTTTTTTATTTTAATTTAATGATTTATGTTTAAATATAAAAAATAATTTAATATTCAATAAAACAAAAGATAAAAACAATGCCCATAACTTAAAACTATAGCAAAAAACAACAAAAATATCTAAATATTATATATCTTTTATTTGTTCCTTTTCCTTACATCTGTATTTTGTTCGCTGTGTCGAATATCTTTACCAATATTATAAATTTGTTATTATTTAGTCCGTCAGTCCGAGAGTGTTACACGATATAGCTAAACCGATTAGATGGGTACTCGCCCGCAGGGGATGAAGGGTAAGACGACAAAGGGGACCGGGAGAGGTGCAGGCGGCAAAAGGAAGGAAAAGGAACAAATAAAAGATAGAATAGTATAAATTGGGCCCCACTCACCATAATGTTGCGTCAAGCCACTACGCTGTTTTTCAGTGGGACCCATTTAAAAAGTAAACACAAAAATATACATAATTATTGCGACGACACGTACAACAGCGGAAAGTGTAGGTAGGTCACCACGAAACAAAGGAACAAACCAAACATTAATAGCACATTTGATCGGTTTAATCGTATATTCTAAAGCATGACATAGCCCTTGGTAAAACAAAACTTAAAACAAATTAAATAACTTTTGACTAAATGTTAGGTGAGAACAGCCAGGTCCTGTGAAGGTTTTTATGAAGTAAGTAGACTAGTAGATTAGATTGAGTTTTTGGGGGTAGTTGCAATAGAGAGATGCAAAAATTGACGAATAATCAAAATCATTATGCGCTCAATGTGTCTAGTATGTCTTGATGGAACTAGATGGCGTGACTTTTAAAGTTTGTTTTAAAATAATGCTTTAAAATGTTTTTGTCTTTAATTATTATGTACGTTAGTATGTATTTATTGTGGGGGCCATGTTGCCCAAAATAAATAACTGTACTTACTGTTTAACGCATTCCGCTGTTTGCCGCTGTCATAATTATTCTCATTTTGAACGCACATGTGCGTCGGTGGCACCTGTGGAAGTCAGGAGGCAGTGAATGCGTTAATCACCCGACTGTCGAAGGAAGGTTATGTCTTTCGAGCGTATGTATTTATGTATGTATGTAGGTAGGTATGTATCATTCTTTGGCACGCCCTGCAGCCTAAACGGCTCAATGGATTATGAATTGTGAGGTGGCGGTGGCATAAGATTCGTCTCAGTTGCGTGAGTGACATAAGATATATATTTTTCCGGAAATCCCATGGGAACGGGAAATATACAGGCGGCTTTTTTCATCTAGCATTAAAATTAAACTTATTTCATAAAATGTTTTTGTTTTAAAATAGTTCCGCCGCGCACCGATAGATGGCGCTTAACCCTTAATGTTACATGCTAACGATTTGTCGTCTTTGAATACGTAAGAATATCATGAATTGACTGCAGAGAGCACGATACAGCTAAGCGATAATTAATAATAATAATTAATTCAATAATAGGAATTATTTAATTAATTATTATTAATAAATTATCGCCTAGCATAATAAAAAATAATAATAAATTGTTAATTGTAACTAAAAGGCTGTATTGTCCTCTATGCCATCGACTGATTCATAATCATAAATCGAAATCTTAGTAGACAAACGACCACATTCATCGTCATCGTTATCTTAAGCCTACGCAGGGTAATTTTTTAATAAGTGCACAAATTTTAATAATCTGATTCAGTGTCGTTAAAATAACAAATTTCAGTATTTTTCGTTATAATAATTAATCACTTATTTTTTTGTTTTTCATAGTAACTTGACCAATTATTGGATGAATTACTATGAACAACCCAAATTTCAAAATTTAAAAAAAAAACTTGAACAAATAATCGTGGTCTATCAACGTTACTAAATCACATATCAAAGTGCACTGATCAAAAAATTACCTTGTATGTTTCCCACTAGTACACGTTCTGAGGAATTATGCTGTAGCTCCCACGCGGACTCAGTGTGGTTGGAGTATTTCACACACACCCTTAGATTATTTATGCACTAGATAGAGTGTCAGTGTAGCAAACATTGCGATACAAAACGTCCACAAATCCATTTGACAGCTTCATATTACGATCGCGTTACGTCATTCCGGTTATCACTGTAGTGTGCGTGCTTAATGATACCAGTTAATTTCACATTCCCCAAAATGTGGGGAAAGTGAAGCTGATTGGGGAATGTGTGGGGAGAGCTTCAATTCGGGGAAAATGAGGGGATTTTAAGTATGAACACAAATACGCGACATTTGACATCAAATTTCTGCTAGTCTTGATTAATTTCCTACAAATCATTATTCGCAACAGCTCTAAACTAAGTCACTCGGCCCACATCATTTTTGCATATTACTATTGGCAACCCTGCAAATGACGCAAATGACATATAAGCCAATAGTTGGCTTATATTTTTTCGGGACGTTTTCATGCCGCCGAAGCTCTATCTAGTGCATAAATAATCTAAGCACACACCATTGAACTACATCACAGGTATCGGTAGGTTTTCTCATAATGTTTTCATTCAGTGTGAAATTTACAACGACATTACCTTCCAAAAGATTTGTGAAAATTACTGAAATAAATTTGAAAACGAAAGAGGAACCCCTTCTGATATTCCAGAAAGCAAAATAAAAGGTTTTGTATTTATATTTGCAACGAAAGAATTATTGTTTCCGAACGTCGATGACAATAAAATTCACCTCACTTCCGCTAGATGACTCTTAACTAACGATTTGTCGTGATTGCAGAGCGTTGCGATAGATGGCGCTAGCTGTAACAAAATTGGATCGTTACACAGTGACCACCTATGTCTAAGGTTCTATCTATTATTTTGTAGGTCTTCGGTGACACACGCACCTGAATTTCCTCCCAAGGTATGCACAGGATTCTTCACGATATTTTCCTTTACCGTAAAGTTCATGGTAATTTTCAAATGTAATTTCGCACGTAAATTCCAGAAAACTCAGAGGTGCAAGCCAAGGTTAGGACCTACGACCCTCTGCTTGTGAGGCTATAGGTCCAACCGCTAGACTAACATCGTTTACATTGGAACATTAAACCTTGCTCCTTCACTACCGCTTTGGTTTGTTCTTACGATCCTGATCAAAAAGTGGTCGAAACATGTAGCGTCATAGGCGCCGGAGGGGATGCAAGGAGGTGCACTTTCACCACTGTGGCATGAAAAAATACAGAATATTACTATGGTAAAGAATAAAACCTGTAACTATAAAGGAGTATGCACCCCTAAATACGGATGCATTGCATTCCTGAAAGTAATCCTGCCAGCGCCTATGTGTACCTAATGTGGAGATAAATTAATAGCATCTCCTGTCGTGAGTGCTTCGTGATTGGGGTGCATAAAGTAGTGCACGCGATTTCATTACATGCAGGGTACTGAGGTGAGACAGCAAATAAATACAAACAGGGTTGATTACACGTGAGCGAAGCTATTTGGATGGGTTAACGCAACAAAGCGCAATTGCCTTTTGGACACTTTGAAAAATATAATCTTCTTGTCTAATTCTTCTGAGTTATAAATAAGTTTTTGTTAGAAATTTCAGGGCAAGCTTTTTAGCTGACTGTACTTTTTGTTGACTATACTTATATTGTCATCTAACCTACATAAGTATACCAAATTTCAAGTAAATCCGACCACTGGAAGTGGGTCAAATTTGACTTCCAAGATTTGACCCGTACATACATACATAGGTAGGTGCAAGTTGAAAAAATAGTACGTTATTGTCGTGGCCTGGAAGTAGGCAATTGCTGGCTGAGTACGAGTATTAAACGGACGAGCTTGCGAATCCGTTTAACTAATACGAAGCCAGCAATTGCTATTCCGGCCGAGACTAATATAAAGCTTTTCTCAAAAATGGTGAAGGAAAGAAAAAAAAATAAACTTTTATTACCTTAAATAGGTACAAATAATTGCAAATCACTTAAAATTAAATGTCATTAAACAATTTCCCGCCTTTTATCATTAAAAAAAAAATCTGCAGGTGTATTTTTCTACCGAAAACACCACAAGTAAGCTGTATCAAACACAATAAAAAAAGTCTGGAGTTCTAACAAAACAACTGATACCGGTCATTTGAGTTGGCTGTATACGAATAGTGACAATTTATTACCATGACCGTTTTAACTTTTTAAAAAGTTTGAGACTCGAATTTGTAGGCGACATTGTTGTCGAGTTTATCGAGCCTGCAATGTTTTTAACTTTTTAATTTTTTTACTGACCATAAACTATGCACTTCACGTTCTGATATGTAAATAATAATGACTACTTTTACGGATATTTTTGAGAAAAAGCTTTTTTCTCAAACATGCTTTGAAATGTATGCGTTAATGTCACGAAATGAAGCCATGAAGTTTGTTGTTTATGGCTCCCTACATTACTTCTTGGCCTAGGCCATAAAAGTAAGTATGAAAAACCATTATTGTCCGCTGCTGTAACTTTTTAAATTTGCTTACTAACATTAAACTGACAAAGGAAAAATTACATACAGCCAACGACATTAAAAAAAAAGATTCTTCTTTTATTTCTATAAAACCGCCTAAACTACTGGTGATGGATGGATGGATGTATGGATGTATGGATGGATGTATGGGTGTACGGATGGATGTATGGATGTATGGATGGATGTATGGATGTATGGATGGATGTATAGATGTATGGATGGTTGTATGGATGGATGGATGGATGTATGGATGTATGGATGGATGGATGTATGGATGGATGTATGGATGGATGGATGGATGGATGTATGGATGTATGGATAGATGGATAAATGGATGGATGGATGGATGGATGGATGGATGGATGTATGGATGGATGTATGGATGGATGTATGGGTGGATGTATACCCCAAATCTCGTCCATCAATCCCTTACTTCACGGCCTCTGCAGTAATGTACTATTATTAACTTGCAATGTATGTAAATACATAATATAATATGTACGGGTCAAATCTTGGAAGTTGAATTTGACCCACTTCCAGTGGTCGGATCAACTTGAAATTTGGTATACTTATGTAGGCTGGATGACAATGCAAGTAAAGTCAACAAAAAGTACAGTCAGCGAAAAAGCTTGCATTGTAAATAAATTTTTTAACAAAAACTTATTGAAGATTAAGGCAACAAACACCAACCTTATTCACTACAGTACATAACCATCCATGAGATATATCAGAGCAGAGCCGCAGACGCATCCACACAATAAATATTAATTGCATCAACACACACATGCAACGCTACGTGCCCCATTCTCCCTCCACACAGTAGTTAATAAAGAGTGTGATACGAAAGATTGTAGAAATAAAATTACAGTGTGTTAAAAGGAACATTTTTTAAATAAAGTTAGTGTAGGATTTACATAAAATATAGCTTATTGTTTTGGCCTCAAATTTACTCAATAATGTTGCATATAAATTAGGAAAAATTCAGAGGTGTGAGCCCGTGTTCGAGGTGAAGGATGTTATCTACTGAGCATTGAGGTGTCAAGCATTGGTACGTTTACCTTATATTAAGTTTTATTTTTTCACAGCTTAATGAAACTTTAAATTTGACAAGTTTCTGAAAATAAACAAACAAAAAGAGAGACAGATAAACGTTCAGACAACAACGTGATGGATTGATTCAAAATTCTAAAAAAATATAAAAAAGTGGACACCATTGAAGCAAACAGGTCACGAGTTTTAGTCAAAATTTTCGTATCATTTTGAAGAGTGAGGTTTTCTCTTACCAAATCATGGCCTTTGGACGATAATAGCAACTGTAGTTTTATCGCGGCTTCGTGAGTTTTACCCAAATTAAAGACAAACTTTTACAGATTGATAACATTTTTTGGTTGGTCTAAGTTAGGAACGGACGAGGGTGATTTGTACGATAGGGATGTTGACACCACCGATCAACTGACGTACCTACCTACTTTTTATGAGCTGTCAAAACACAAGTCTCCTATAGAGTTTGAATGGCAGCTTATGACGTCACTTGTTCACCAACTCAATCAAGTAACTATTTATTTGTTTTAAAGCAACAAAAAATCTAATTTTGCAGTTAATCAAAAATTAATCTGGTTTGCAGGGCTAATAAAGCGTTTTTTACTGGAGTCGTGTCTTCGAATTATTTTTTAATGGCGTTAACATTCCTATTACTTTGGTAGCTCAACCGAATCGATTCCCCGTGCAGGTAAATCACACCGCTAATCGATACAACACGAATAAAAACCTTCCCAGAGAGAGAAAGAAGAGAGAGAGAGAGTGTGTGTTTTCGCCCACAGTGTGAATAGCCTATATTCAACAGTGAACGTCTTTCTGCTGAAATGACGATGGTAAAATAATCACAATTAGTTGATAGCTTCCTCGACGGCGATAGGACAAGTATGGCAACGACTACGCGTACGTTCTGGCGTCAGTTCAGTCCATCTTTCTGGTTTTCTGTCATTCACAAAGGATCGATAAATATTATTTAAAATATTTAACTTTTATCAATCCATCAGTCTGAGAGGGTTACACGATTCATTCTCTCGTCATTTTGAACATGTTCATGAAAAGAACTGTCGCAAGAATTAACGTGTATCCGTTGTCGAAGGAGCAAGCCACACAGAAGAGACGTGGGACGGGGAGCGTCGCAATCGCGGCGCCCCTAGAATCAGCTTTCATACTAAGTATATAGAAGGGTCGCAATCCAAAGCAGACAGAAGAGACGTCTCCGCCTCTTACTGCGGTTCTATACCGTTCATCATCATTTCAGCCAAAAGACGTACACTGTTGAACATGGGCCTCCCCCAAGGCTCGCCAAACAGATTGGTCCCGTGCCATCCGCATCCAACGCGATCCCGCAACCTTAACCAGGTCGTAGCTCCATCTTGTTGAAGGCCTACCTACACCGCGTCTTTCGGTCCGTGGACGCCACTCCAGAATCTTTTTGCCGCATTGGCCATCAGTTCTACGAGCGATGCGCCCTGCCCACTGCCACTTGAGTCTGGCGATTCTTCGAGCTATCTCGGTGACTTTAGTTCTAGCGCGGATTCTATACATTTAGTAAGTAAACTGGTTCAAGGAGTGCCGCGCCTGCCACGCGCCCCCGTCCCACATCTTCGCCTATCGCTTGCCTCTTGTCACAAATAACCACAGGCAGCAGGCTCACACGCGATAGCGCGCTCGGTCACCACAATTACAGCTGACAAGGAAAGTCACTCAGCCGAATTTCCTCGGCATTTCACACCAATTAGTGCTTATTGGCGAGTTATGGCGTTCGTCTGCCTTCACTTTACCGGGAGCATAGTGAAGCAATAGTACCATAAACAGGGGTGACTTTCAATTACTCGTCAATTTCTTCATCGATTTCTTTTTGTCTTCATGTCAACCATTTACAGGTCCATATGAGTATAAACCTGTCGACTTTATAGCGATTTTAAAACTATCAAAGTTGTCCCAATTTGACCAAAGCCAACCCGTTTCAAGTGCAAGATGGACTCCGTACAATGTTTTAAAAACAGTTCGAAACAGTGGCGAAGTGCCATTTCAGACTTTCGATTTTAGAACTATTGAAATTAGGTACCTACACATATAAATTCGTAATGCTAAAATTAGGGCTCATAAACGGTTAGAAAAATGAAAAGATCGCTTTTTGATTTTAGGGCTAGGGAAAATAGTGGTAGTGAAGAACCTATTAGTAGGATTGACTTTTGCAATTCTTATTTGTTCAAAATTTGCGTAAATCAAATCTTAGCAAAATCTGGAAGTAAAATATCAGGGAATCATCTAAAGGCGTTCTAAAAATAATCCGCGCCCTTCATATAAAATCTCGCCTTCGAGATAGCCCAGTTGGACACCTGCTCGTAAAAAATAATTGAATTGCCTGCCAGGCACCGTTCCAGAATAACTAGGTACCGAATGATATCAGTCTAAATATTTATCCTCCCTGACTCTTTCAACAGCCATATTGCTAAAATCTCACAGACCGAGCTGAAAGTACCCAGTTTTGAGATTTCGGAAATTATTTCTACAAATTTAAAGTTCTTATTTCAGTGAAAAATGTTTACTTCACATAGTACATTAGATACAAAATCAAAATAATAAAAGGCCATGAAACTAACAATTAAAATGTTAATTGTTTTTACCCGTCACGGGGAATGGACCGCCACTAGGTACTAGGTCCGTTCTCAAAAATCCTTAAATGTAGTATTTATTAGCTATTTCAAATATTTAAAGTAGCTGCGGTCTATTTCCTGTGACGAGTGAAAACAAAATTAATACCTACGTATCTAATTGTTAGTTTTCATGGCCTTTAGCTATTAATAACCCTTTTGATCTGCATCATAGACATTTTATTTTTGTAGCATTTGACGGGTTCGAGTTTCAACTAAAAATAGATTTTTTAAAAAGACAATGTGATTTTCAGAACTAAAATAAAGTGTTTTCGTCGTATCTTTTATATATTGTTTTCACTTCTCATGCTCTTAAAATGTTACTTTAGTCTCTGCATATCGGGACTAAAGCTCTTTTTTGACCTCTAGGGATTAAAGTAAAAATTTTTTAATTTACTTTGGAAACCCCTAAACTGCCAATCACGGTGTTTGTGGATGGAGGATTATTGCCATTTTCAGTGACTGGGCATAGAAAATTTTAAAGCTTTCCACAGACCACAACGCGCTACACGCTTCGGTCTGTGGAAGCCTTTAGGGCGTGGAAATAACCTCTAAATGACAACTGTATAAAAAATATTTAAAAAAATAATTTCGTGAAACACCATGAATAATTACGAATATTAATCTATTTAATTATATTAAAGATGAATTCATTTTATTATGCATACTTAGTCCAATTAGCTATGAAATAATTTTCAAGTTTGAATCTGTTGGCTAAATATACAAAACATTTAAAGCGTCACACAACAAAAAAAAAACCGCGGAACAAATTTAAATTGCTATTTGAATTCTGAACAGACGTCCATTGCTTGTATTGAGCGTACGTTGTATAAAAGTAATATTGTAGATTAGTATACCTAAAACATCGTTTTTTTCCTCGCATTCGAAGTGAAAAGTAGAGTGTTTAACGCGAGACTAAACTGCCATAATGACACGCGAATTATAGCCACCCTCGCTCTGCTCGGGTTGCTAAATATCTTGTGTCATTATGGCTTGTTTTAGTCCCTTGTTGAACAATCTACTATTTATGGTCTCAACTACATCTTTATAAATGGTACCGTAGAAAATCGCGGATGAATTCTAGAAATTTTCTGCAGACGAAGTAGCGAACAAATACTTATCTTGTATGAAAGGAACAAAAAAATAAGAAACGTAGGATGTAGTGGGAGTTGCTAAGTACGTAAACAGTACAACTTTTAATGCATGGACAATAGGAAAAAGATCTAAAAATAATAACTTACGATTTAATTAAATACTGTTGTGCTGATGATACTTTCGAATCGTGTTCTTATTTTGATTTTATAATATAACTGTTAGTAAAACAAAAGAAATCCCCACTCTCTGCCGAATCTCGTCAAATACTAAAGTCATTTAAGTTATTTTTAATTACTGCTAAGACTCAAGAAAATGTAAGGCAAACTTTCAATTTATAAGTTTTTTTAACCAGCGCCGACGGTGTAAAGCTCATTTCTTCGCGGGAAATTAATGTTTGTCTTGCTAAATTAAAAACGGTGGCGTGTGCGTGCGTGTAAGATGGTATTCCAGAGATTTACAGTATTGCTGCTAAGCCAATATCCGTTGGTAACCCACGCATGACCTTTTGTATTTTTCTTTGATTTTAGCACATGTATCAGTGTACAGATAACAAGAGAAACAGATGGACAAAGATGAATTTGGTTTTGTGGAGAGGATGGATGAAGGAAATTATGAAAGGCGAATGTAGATGGAAATGTTTGAAGGGGGAGACCAAGAGGGACATTCCATGATCAGATAGATTGGTGATGTCTTAAAGATAGGTCAGGACAAGAGTACCCGAAACTGGCGAACATGTATAAACCAGGATCGTAGCAGGTGGAAACAAGTAGCCTCTGTCTACCCATTTGACAGGAAGGAGGTCTGATTATACCTATGTAGTTTTATTAGAGAGTAAGGACCCTCCACATTGAGGCACTAGTGGCGATCACGTTAGAACGACTAGTGGCCGCCACAAGTTGCGGAAGCGTTTCTCCATACATTTTGTATGACATCGGCGCACACCGAGCGTTTGAGTGGCCGCCTCCGAGCCCCAAATATAAAAAAAAATAAAAAAATATTAGGGGACAATCTTACACAAATCGAACTAGTCCCAAACTAAGCAAAGCTTGTACTATGGGTACTAGACGACAAACAACATACTTATATAGATAAATAAATACTTAAATACATAGAAAACATCCATGACTCAGGAACATATATTCGTGCTCATCACACAAATGAATGCCCTTACCGGGATTCGAACCCAGGACCTCTTACTTCGTAGACAGGGTCACTACCAACCAGGCTAAAGCTGCGGGAGTCGATCGCGCTCACTAGTTGAGGCTGCGTTATGTCGTTCGACTCGCGCGCACACACGGCCACTTGAACAATATATTCTAACCACAAGTGGCCTGACTGAACAACTGGTGGTCGCGTTTAGTGGCGGCGACTGGTCGTCATAATGTGCGGGAGCCCTATACATTTCCTAAGTGTGCAATGTTAGAACTAACTGCTTGGCAACAGAATAAGGCCATGGCCTTTGCTAAGAATGATGGAGTCCTGTTTATATTTCAGGATTGGATTCCAAGTGGTTTTCCCTGGAAAATAATCAAGAGCTAATTGTTTCAGGCATTCAAGGCATTGTTATATTTTAGAAGCGCTTTGTACCTGAAATTTAATTAAGCGGTTGTTTGTGTATTTAAGATAGAAGTGAAATTCTTTAATGTTTAACAGGAAAGCTAAATTTACACTAAGCAACTGTTGTCGTGCAACTAGCATTAGATTGCGTGGTTGATGAGCTGACAAGCTATAAGTGACCAATCGAGTGCCGCAATGTACGGCTGGTTGCATGAAAGTAGTTGCCTAATGTAAATTTAGCTGAAGTTTAGACGTGGGCTATGTACTTGTAAATTAGATTAGGGTAATATAATTTGCTTAAATGGTATATGACAAGGAGTCATCATCATCTGCGGCATATGCTCGTTCTTGGGCACTTGCTCTCAGATTTGGAGAGCTTGGTATATAGTTCTCACGTGGACTGGGAACTTAGAAAGAAAGAAAGAAAGAAAAATATTTTATTTCAGGTTTCAAGAGTACCACCACCAAACAGTAGAAAACAACATTAACAACTAATAACACAAGTTTGTTAAGGTAGTGACACCAATTGTCACCGAAAAAGGGTCTCCACTCAGCATGTGTTGCTGCACAGAGAGTGTAGCAACGCTGGTTTTCATACTTCATACTTACCATTGAATTGTTCCGCAAGTTTATGATGGGTCCTTTACTGAAAAATTCATGATAATCATCATCACAGCGTTCATACGTCTGACTGCAGACCACAAGCCTCATCTCAGAATTCGAAAGCTTTGGGTTTTGTAGTTTTTCTCTCACCAGATGACCTGCTTGCTCGTTTGCCTTTTTCTCATCTTCTATGTAATCTTCTAATATATAAAAATCTCGTGTCTCGGTGTTTGTTATTGAACTCCTCTGAAACGGCTTGACCGATTTTTATGAAACTTTTTTTTTCTATATTTGGTAGTTCTGAGAATAGGTCATAGGCTATTTTTTATACCTTTATTTTTCGCAGGCGGAGTTACGGGTAACAGCTAGTAATAAAAATAAATCATAGCTTACGAACGTCAAACAATAAGTAAACCTTAACTATACTAACAGAAAAAAACGAGGAAACTAACCCACTCACAGTCCCGGTCCCTCACAACTTCAGGGGACAATAAAAAATTTAAGCCATAAAATTATTCCTACCTTTCCCTCAGAGAGTTACGCCTTTGCATTTTTAAAAGCCAGATTTAACGTAAGTACATTAAGTTGTCAAAAGAGAAATTTGGGCGTACAATTACCTAAGTTAGGCAGAATAAGAAAACAGAGTTCCCTAAGGTAATTTATTGAGTCTTTCAAAGTTTTACATCAAAAAGGCTTCGAATAAAGTTTTCTGAGGGATAAAATTGTCGAGACAATGTTTTACTAGGCAGAGGGGTCGTGAAAGGTTAGCGGGATCATTTTGGGTCTCTTTCTAATGTTAATGGTTGTACCTGGATGACCAAGCTTTGCTGTGCCTAAAACTAGTGAACACGCGTTTTCCCAGAGTAAAGACCAAGCTAAATCGACGAAGCAGAAGCTGGATCGCAGTCGTGCTGTCTTGCCCTTGTCTGTGGTAGCCTCTGAAACCAGGCAACCTCTGTAAGAGTCTTTCGTTCACTGTGGTTGGAAGCAAGATCCTCCCACACTTCGTGGTCAATGTTGTAGGCGCCCATACCAAGCTTTGCGCAATCTTTGAAGCGGAGAATGGGTCGCCCTACTTCTCGCTTCGTAAATACCACTCATATATTATGTATGTAGGGTCGGTTCCCTAACAAGTATCCACTTTTCCATACTAACCTGCATGGAAAAGTGGATACTTATGTTAGGTAACTGACTACATTATTATTGGTGTATATTATCACCATCATTTCAGCCGAAAGACGTCCACTGCTGAACAAAGGCCTCCCCCAAGGCTCGCCAAACAGGTCGGTCCTGCGCCATCCACATCTAACGCGTTCCGGCAACCTTAACCAGGTTGTAGCTCCATCTTGTTGGAGGCCTACCGATACTGCGTCTTCCGATCCGTGGACGCCACTTAAGAACCTTTTGGCCCCATGGGCCGTCAGATCTTCGAGCGATATGCCCTGCCAACTGCCACTTGAGTCTGGCGATTCTTCGAGCAATGTCGGTGTTTTAACATTTCTATTTATTTAATTTCATTAATTTCTATGTTTATTCATCATTTCTAATGCGATCCCACAGAGACACTCCGAGCGTAGCCCTCTCCATCGCCCTCTGAGTGACTTTGAGCTTTTTTATGAGGCCCACGTCTCAGCGCTCAACACGCACTGGTCAAAGAATATATTATGTCCATGACTTTATAAATAAATCAAAATGAAGTAAATGCATTGTCAATGTTCGTACCACAACGGAATAATTTAATACAAATTTTAATTACCATGTTTAAGGTGTCCAATTCTTTCGACTCCATCTGATCACGATAGCTATATAAGTATAGCTAGTAAGAATTCTGAGTAAAAATCGCGAACATCAAAGGGACAAAAGTACAAAGAGCACAATAACAGATTTTCCGATTAGCGCAACCAAAGAATTTTCTCAATGCCGCTGGTTGAAGCAATTATCACCGCAATTTATTATACAGGTCCTATTAAACTCGAGATTTTGTTTGATTCGGAGGGTTATCTTGCTAAACCAAAATGGATTTAAAGTGGCTTAGTAAAGTTATCGTGGTTATATTGGTAGCAGAATTTTTTTTTTGGTTTATGTTAGCGCATGTATTTAATAGATTTAAGACCTTTTTAACCCCCGACACAAAAGTGGTGTTACAAGTTTGACCGCTATGTGTGTGTGTGTGTGTGTGTGTGTATATGTCTGTTTGTCTGTCGGTCTATCATTCTGTCTGTGTGTCTGTCTGTGGCATCATAACACTTAAACGTGTGAACCAATTTGGATTCGATTTTTTTTTATTTAAAAGCAGGTTTCTTGGCAATGGTTCATAGACAAATGGTTCTTTCATAAAAATTGGTCCAGCTGTTTCAATGTTATCAGCTCTTTTGCATGCTGCGGAAGGGATCTTAGACTTAATTGGGTAGGGAGAGGGTTTTTAAAATTTTAAATTTACAGTTATATACCACAAAATGCAATAAACGATATGACTATGAAAGTTTCCCGAAAGTGGTCCACCGGAGTCGTAGGCGCAGTGTAATGAAAGAAAGAAGCTTTTTATTCACTTTTACAAGACTCACAAATACAAGAAAATACACAAAATCTCATACGAATAAACCAATATCAAATAATAGTAAGAAATATTATGTACATACACAATTCTGCATGTGTGTCCCTGCAAAAGTGAAACGGTTTGATTTTCTGCCAGAACCGTCTGACACACAAAAATACAACACAAATACCTATACTATATAAACCACTTACCTATCTTCTATATCTATCTATTCTATCTTCTTCTATATCTATTCTATCTTCTATCTATTCTATCTATCTATATCTATTCTATATTCTTCTATCTATACATATAATAATTCTGTAACAAGTCGGTGTCTGTACATTGAAGATATTTTAGAAAAACTGTCACCAGGGCTATTTACTAGCGCAATGGAACCCAAAAAAATGATTTTTAGAATTATTGTCTGTTTGTCTGTTTATCTGTTTGTCTGTGCGTTTGTGCGCGCTAATCTCAGAAACGGCTTAACCTAGGCGGATGCGGTTTTCACTTATATGTTGGTATTTTTTGGATTAGGGCCATTCTACTTTTCGTTGACCAGTAATTTTTTGTACTGTGCTCATCAAATATTTTTTTTACAAAAACGGTAAAGTGCTTGGTTTAAATCATTTAAGATTTAAAGAGGCACATAATTAAGCTTACATTTAAAATTATCACTACGTATAAAAAGTAATCATTATTATCTATAAAGCAGGTAACGCAGTGGACATGCATGTCCCCGCCATTTGTATGGAAATTGATGTATTTTCCGCTGAGTTACCAATTTTTTCCACAAAATTTCTTTGAATTTAAAGTTTTATTGCTTTAAAACAATAAATTTAGGTGTTTCAGTTTGTATATAAGTTATTTACACTTGAAAAAAATCACCAGGTATGCCTTATATTTCACAAAAGATTAATGGTTACTTAAAAGTAGAATGGCCCATTAACATTTAGTGTTTGTTTCATTTGAATCGGTTGACAAATAAGAAAGATACGATACTTTCAGTGTTAGATAGCCTATTTATCGAGGAAGGCTATAGGCTATATATCATCACGCTGGGAGTACGGTGGTGAATGTGAACGCGGGTATGCGGGGGGTCGATGGGGGGGGGTTTGAGGGGGGGGGTTTGAATAGATAGTACGTACGTAAGGTCGATGGCTAGGTCCACGGTTGGGGGTGGACCTAGCCATCGACCTTACGTACGTACTATCTATTAGGTTTCTTTCTACCACTCCTGCTGGCTCGTGCTGAGGCACCGACTTCAAACAGATTAGGGTGAGGCCACACGAGCGTAATTTTGTGAGTTGTGAGCGGCAGAATTTCGGTTGCGCCATACATTGTGTCATGTGAGTGTCTCGTGATGGCCCGCATATTGTATGGCGCGAACCGAAATTCTGCTGCTCACGACTCACAAAATTACACTCGTGTGGCCTCACCGTTAGAAGAAAGATATTTCTATGCTTTTTGTTTGTAGTCGGTTCAATTTTTATTTTATTTTTTGCATTTTAATTTTTGGGTGTTTTTTGGATAGGATTTTTGGAGCGTTAAGAAGTCATATATTTCAAACTAAATACAAACTGAAATATAGATGCACAGAAAAAACCCCAGAAAAAAGACTAATGGTCATTGGTCTTTTTTCTGGGGTTTTTTCTGTGCATCTATATTTCAGTTTGTATTTAGTTTGAAATATATGATTTCATGGGATGACCGTAAAAGTAATAAAAAAAATGAAGTTGAAAAATAAATAAAAAAAATACTTCATATCTGACTCGTTAAGAAGTGATCCTTGTTGCGGGAACGTAAACCTAACCTAACCTAACCTACTAAATTCTTTATAGAATCTTGTGATGGCATTTAAAAAAAGTTCTGAAAATAATACTGTTTCATAAATCACTGTATGACTAACGTCGATTATGAAGAATGATGCCTTATGACTTATTAAATTATGCAAAACCAAGGGATCCCAATTCCAAGAGCTATAGTAGGGGCTATGCTCGGGATTCCTCGGCAAGTTTGAATCAGGGGGAGATACGAAGAAGAACCGAAGTAAATAACATAGCTTGAAGAATCACCAAACCTAAATGTCAGTGGGCACATCACTCGAAGGGGGTCTATATCCGGTAGCATAAAGTTTTTACGCATAATTCATCATTTGGCATAATGCCGGGTCACAATTTATGTAGAATGGAAATCAAAAAAGAGTACATTGCCGGCCTAGGCCCGCAATTTTTTATGAAATTCCATTAACGATCTCTCGGCTAGCCGCGCCTGAAACGCGACATTTTTCAGCTTATTATAACGAACATAACGTCAATATTTCATATCATGCTTGAGAATAGTACATTATTACAGAGGCCGGGAAGTAAGGGGTTGCCGGCCGAGTAGGTAAAAGGTTGATACGAGGCCGACAACAAACATTACAATATTATGACTAAATTTTTATGCCACCAGCTACACACCGCACTCGAAGAACTGATTGTCGTTGAAGCTAATGCGTTCTGAGTGGTGACTAGATACTAGAAGAAGCAGCGTTGATAGGCCCTCTACAAGGTGGACTGTGGTACGTGGTGTGGATGACGCAGAACTGGGTCATTGTGCCGTTCTTTCTTTGCAGAGGCCTATTTCCAGCACTGCAGTGGACGTCTTTCTATACATTATAAGAAAAATATATTTTCGCGGAATATTGTTCTGTAATAGGTACATCAAAATTATCAAAACAAAATTTTATATTGAATAATTCACAATTCCTAGACCTTCTCTATTATTCTTGTTTATTATTCATTCCTGAATATATTTTTACGAAACAAAAACAATTAATTAAATTCTCTTCGTTAAGGGTAAATATTGGTTTCTAGCGTTTTAATATAGTAATGAATAATGTATGCAGACAAATATTTATTGTGCCTTGTTTCCAAATTTTAGATTGAATTAGCTTTAAGCGCCTGTTTATTTTTGGTTTGTTAATTTTCTCGGATGAAATGCCTCACCCACCCGTTAATTATCTTAACAATATAAAATTAAATTTTGTTAGCAATTTTTCATGTGGTATTATTTCACTTCTACTTGTAGAAATAGCTATAACCTCACTATGCTTTAACTACGTTTAAAAGTTAATAACAAGTTATACAAAACTTTTTTTTGTTGAATTTTTAAAAACCAAACATTGTGAGATTACTTATAGTCAATTTCACGAGGGTAAAGTGACAAGCAACAGTCTTCTAGGTACTGAATACTTACCTATAGGTATTAAGATGATAATTCGCAGAACATCACTAATATTCGGTGGTATTAAACGGAACAGTGATTCCAAACGACATCTCCAGTGATGTCGTTCTGGTGGTGTCAAGTGGAACGAACCGTACACGTAAAAATTAGCTATTTATTCAATTGAATCAGGCGTTACTTTAAAGACCCATATTAAGGAACTGAAACAATTAATTTGCTCACCCGCGACCTAACGATACTTACGTATACTTACGTATCTTAGACATCTTAGGTGGTAAATGTCCAGCTTCTTTATGTCTGCTTTGTAAACGCACCATGTCTCTGCTCCATATAAAAGGACAGGAATGATAAGTGCCTTATAAACGCTTATCTTTGTTTCTAGCTTGAGATCATGGCGATCTACCATCTCAAAAGGCATCAAATTATTTGAGGAAGAGCGCCTCACGGCGTTAGACGTAAAACGCCAATTACGTAAAGAGAGACCTAAGTTCTCCTACACGTATACATACAACTCAGCTGGGCAACTGTACTGTCACGCGTGTAGGAGAGTATTTAAAAGTAAATTCGGCCTAGCCAGCCATATCAGAGCCCATGATAGGCGTCTTAATTTATAGAATAGTGGGGTCGCCGTCATCGAAACCGATGAGGAGGACTATATATATATATATATATATACTTACGTTCATGCAGTACATAAAAGTAAGTAGTATTAAGTAAGTACCTAGTAGTTGTTAGTAGGTACAATTATCATCAGTTACCCTCTGCCTAGAGAAATATTTCTCTATTGTAGCTACACAAGGCGAAATTTTGAACCTGATACAAAATATGTAAGTAAAATAATGTGTAGTTAGTATCTCTTACATAAACCTAATTATCGTAAGGTCGCGGGTAAGCAAAGTAATTGTTTCAGTTCAGTATACGTAAAGGTCATGTTAGCCTGTAGGTACATAACAATAACGAAATCAATTTCACAACCGAAAGATAAAAGAAGACCCAATTAAATCTCCCTATCTTATTACAAAACGCCCCGTTGAAACTTCGTAGGGGCGGCGCGTAATAAAAATTGAAAAAAGACGAATTTTAATAACACGAAAAATTGTCCGGTATTCAGGGATTCCCTTCCAGTTCATTATTGAAATATTGGTCCGGGTTTGCGTAACAAATGGTTAAACTGCTGAATTATTACCGTCTATTAGTTCCGTTATGTTTAAGGCTCATTTCCTTGAATATTTTTTTTATCTCGTTTGGGATTTAGGAGACTTTTCCAGCCAATACTTTAATGTATAAATAGTAATAGTATTTAGATGGAATCTATAATATCCTTCTAGTATTATTATAAGCTAGCTGTTGCCCGCAACCACAGAATATATAATAGTACTGACGTACAGAATGGAAACGGTCCGCCCCGCACCGATTCGAATTACCCCACCCCTCAAGGCGCAGATAGCCGGAAACCGCCAGAAACCAGAAGAGTGCGCGCGCGATGTATGTAGGCGTACGCGTGTACAGACGTCGTCGTGCTTATGTAGATTCAAGAACGCGTATTTGTACGTCGTGTCCGCCGCGTGCCGCAACTCCGTCTGCGAAGAATTCGATAAATCTATCCTGTGGGAAAAAAAACATCGAATACTATAAATTGAGCCCCACTAAGCATAATGTTGCGGCAAGCTACAACGCTGTTTTTCAGTGCGACCACATGCACACTCTTGTGGGTATTTAGTGATTAAATTAATTGTCATACGTATTTCGTTTTGTAAAAAATACTTTCTGCCTAATTTTCATGCGGTAGGTATATTATTCTTTGCAATGATGAAAGAAATATTAATAAGAGGATTTTTAGTTCTGTGGTAAAAGTCTTTCCGAAAACGCTGGTATAAAAAAACTAAAAGAGCTTTTATATAGAGCTTTTATTTTTTTAAGTAGACCTACTTACATGACAAAAGTTTTGATTTTGGAAGAAAAATTAGAATAACTTCAGTGGGATGCTATAAAAAACCTTTTTGCTTGGAAGGAAAATTGAGTGTTATGTTCACTATGCCAAAGAAACTGTAGGGGTGATTTTTCCATGCCCTCCCACTTTTCTCTAGACGAGGGCCCTTCAGGCATCTCCGTCAAGAACTTTCAAGTACTTCATTGTTCCCACCATAATAGGAAGTCGCCATTTTGTGTTCTGCGGGCAGGCGCAGTGGGCAATGTGAGAACAGTAGCGATGGTCAAGGCTATGGGTGAGTATGATCATTTTAGTATGACTAAAAATCTGATTTACTTTGAATATGCTTCCATGTAAATGCATAGCTGAGCATTTCTCAAAAAAATAGGTACCGTGTACGCGGTACTTCAAAAACCACAAATAAAAGAGTCTAATAAAATACATTAAAATTATACTTTGCTGATTTGGGACCTTTTCGTGATATGCAATTTTTTATTATTTTCATTCCTGTCTTATTTTTGAAATGGTTTGACATCACGAATAATTTTTTTCTTTCTATCTTTCCATAATTTCAATGCAATAAATAAATCTGGACCGAGTTAATTCCAATGGTTAAAGTTACTCTTCAGGGTTAAAGTAACCTGCCGAACTAACGATAGATTTTATTTTTACTTCATTTACAAACAATGAAATTTGTTATAATAGTTAGCTTGATCAAGAAAATAAGTTTTGTAAAAGTTACATTTTAAAGCAAGCTTTTTCGCTAACTGTTCATGCATTGTCATCCAACTTACATAAGTATACCAAATGCAAGTGAATCCGACCACTAGAAGTGGGTCAAATTCGTCTTCCAAGATTTGACCCGTAAGTACATACATTGCAAGTTAGTAAAAAGCTTGTTTAAACACAAAACGAACAGAAAAAATAAACAGTTGGCAAATAAAACATTTGCCAAATGAATCATTTTGCGAAAAGTTTTTCGCCTAAACATTAGTAAACCATTATTTATATAAGCATGAAGAAAACTTATTTTACTGTTTTAATAAAATACTATGATTTTCATGAAACGTGTTTTTTCACCGTAATACGGTTTTTATGAGCTAGTTTGGTGATGGTGTGCGTGATAGTACAAGGTTCACCCATTATGAAGAAAATGTGGGGGTTTAAGCTAAATTCTTTTTAGCATTAACTATGAGAGTACATAATGATTTATTTAGTGAATAGAGTACTTATGTTTGACAAAGTAAGGCTTTATAATCTCCATTACAATTATATCTCCAATTTGTTTGAGTTGTAGGTGCTTTTTACAACTTAACTTTTTTTATTTATTTTTTTATTATGAGAAGGAGGAAAACTAGCAAGCGGGTCATCTGATGGAAAATGATCACCACCGCCCATAAATATCAACAACTCAAAGAAAGTCACCATCTGTTGACGGCTTTTAAAAATTAAGTATAAACCCTTTTCTTGAAAGCCCCGATGTTTTAGTTGTCTGGAAACACTGCTGCTGGAAGCTGGTTCCACACTTTCACCGCACTTGGCAGGGCGGGAGGTGGCGAAGAAAACGTACATTGGTATAGACTGCCATTCATCGAGATGATAATATTAGTAGTTTTCTTGCTAGTAGGATTTCGAAGTCATGGTATCCTAATGGTTGCGTTTTAGGCCACCCTGCATATTTCGGTAATAAAGTAAAAAATACACCAGAAACTAATAAGTAACAATTGAACTGATTGAATTCCGAACACAATGCAAAAATCAAAATACTGGCAGTAGAAAAGCTTGTGTTTAAAATTTTTTTTTATTCCATTTAGTTGTTTTTCTACGAGCAATGTGCCCTGCCCACTGCGACTTGAGTCTGGCGATTCATCGAGCTATGTCGGTGATTTTGGTCCACCGGATTAAGGTCGTTGGAACGCGTTGGATGCGGAGGGCGCAGGACCGATCTGTTTAGCGAGTCTTGTCATGTGGACGTCTTTCGGCTGAAATGATGATGATGAAAGTGTGTTTTAATTCTATTATCGCTCTACCTCCATTTAAACAAGTCATATTTTTGTACAATCACTAACCCAACGATGCTTACCTAATTATAAAAAGTCCAAACACGCTCACTATAATTACTCTTCCGAATGCTTGGAACAGTTCCAAAAGCGTTTTTGCAATTTTAGTTCAGATTTAATTTCGCAAACGTCAAGCCTGTTTCAGTCTCGCTTGTCGGGTACCCGTGATTTATACTTGGTACTGTCACAGGTATCACGGTACCTGTTATTTTGATACGAGTAATAAATTAATAATACTCCAGTGTGAAATTTGTTCGCTCAGAAAAAGTTCTACTAATATTATAATTGCAAAATTGAATGTGTGTGTGCATGCGTGCGTGCGTGCGTGCGTGTTTGTGTGTACTACGGTTAAATAGTACCTAGTTAGAGTCTGACAGTTGAATTGATACTCAGCAATTTTACTTAATCCTAATGAGGATTCCCAAAAATATTTCAAAAGAGTGTTCGCTGTTTGATAAATTTAAGTTATTAAGACCTGCCTATATTAAAATTTTCAACCACGTCGTCGTTCCATCTTGTTAGAGGCCTACCAACACTGCGTTTTTCGGTCCGTGGACGCCACTCGAGAACCTTTTTGCCCCATCGGCCATCAGTTCTACGAGCGCTGTGCCCTGCCCTGCCCTGGTTAAGGTTGCGGGATCGCGTTGGGTGCGGATGCCACGGAACTGATCTGTAGTGCGAGCCTCGGGAGCTCTATGCTCAGCAGTGGACGTCTTTCGGCTGAATGATGATGATGACGGTGAATGCTAGCTACGAAACTATTTCTAATCCTTTATTTCCCTCATTCATCCATCACAAACAATCTTTAAGACCATCACTTCAATGTCGCAGAAATGTAGGATAAAACAAAAGAATCCGAAACGCGGAGAGGCAAACGGAATCAACCAAAAATGTAGCTGAAAACGCGCTAATTCGCCATACCTTTTCGAACGTTATTATCTGAGTTAGGTACCTTTATCAGGTTGCGTCCCTCGGCACAGCGGGCGCCACTTAGCTGGCCACAGTTTACAAAGATCCAGTACGTCTCGATAAATCAGTTCTGTACAAATAGTGTCTTATTATCACTATAATTTTTGACGTGACAACGTCAAATAAATCGATGAACGCCGGCTGCACGCACGAAAAAAGATGATGCAATGTAACGTACATGTCCCGTACAGAGCAGGGAAGGCCAGGATGTACAAGAGAGCAGCGCGCGCCAGGATGTACAATCTTAGTACTAGCGCTCGGGTAATTTTTAATGGTGGGGGGGTTGGGGGGGTGCGGGGTATTAAAAGGGGGATGAAAATTTCATTGATTTTGCCGTAGGATGCACCGTTTCAAGATATTTGACAAACACCGGTTCTCGTTCGATCACCGAGGTTAAGCAGCGTCGGGCGCGGTCAGTACTTGGATGGGTGACTGCCTGGTTTCATTTTTGTTTTTTGAATGTTTTGTTATGACGTTGTCACGTTAAACTATCGTCCGTAAACCGACTTTACAGACAACTGGTTTTTTTATTTACCGCATGGGTCATCAATTCGGCTTTGTGCGTCCCACTACAGGCCATAGACCTCGTCTCAGAATGAAAGAGCTTGGGCTGTAGTACTCACGCGAGCACAATGCAGATTTGGAACTTCAGACACACCGTTGAATTATTTTGCAGGTGTATAAAGGTTTCCTCACGACGTTTACCTTCAGCGTGAAGCTCATAGTACATTTAAAATGTATTTTCGCCCACTAATTCTGAATTAGTTAAGTAGTGATGCGCGCCCAAGTTTGAACCCACTATCCTCTGCTTGAGAGACCACTGGTTAAACCACAAGAAGTTTCTCAATCAGCTTGTACTTTTTCTTATATAGGTATGTTTATTACCCCAGGATTCCATCATAAATAAAATGATCCGAAGAAAACTTTTTTGTTTATGCGAGAAGATTTTCTGTTTGGTCTCTCTTAGAAGAAGTAATACCATTGTAGCAACACAGTTGCATAGCTCTACCTATAAAGGGTGTCATCGTTAAGTTAATATAACAGGCTATATCAGAAAACTTTAAAATGATATCAAAAGTACGTTACCTAAGAAGTAAAATGACATTATGGCTCCCCTCGCCTGTAGTCTCGATCCCGTAGGACGATGTACACTTGTCCTTTTGGGTACAAACAATAATTATCAGTTTTCTTTTTTTGACTCATCTCTCAGTTACACTCCCAATTAATAGACTCACATATCAAATAATCAGTGATCGTAGATTTTGTAGCATTTTTGGTGCAGTGCTAGGGTTGTCAGTAGTGCCCAATATTAATTTGTTTGAACCAAAAATCAAATAAAATCAAAGGCTTTTCATCATCATCATCATCCCAGCCTATATAATGTCCCACTGCAGAACACAGGCCTCCTCTCAGAATGTTAGGGCTTGGGCCGTAGTTCCCACGCGGGCCCAGTGCGGATTGGGAAGTTTGAAATCATTGGGTGGGCAAAGGCATTTAGAACTAAGTAATAACTTAAAAATTAATAATGTAGAGATGGTTGCCATGGTAATGAAATAAAAATTAAAAAAAAAAACGATTCAAGTCTCGTGTTGAAGACCGCCTGTTATCTAGCTCTACTTTTATTAAGTTTTATGTTCTGTATTCTGTATTTTTTTGTGTCTTTTTTGAGGTGTGCAGTAGTTACATTATTCTAGACGTCAATCATATTATATACGTCGACAACCCTAGGTCGCTGTCGTGTGTCATTTGACGTCATCGCACCAAAAATGCTACAAAATCTACGATCACTGCAAATAATAGCAAACCATACTTAAGGAAGTTTTTACAGTAGATTTTTTATATTTATGTTTACGATTTTCGGTAGATTCCTACTGTTACTTTGTTACCGACATACGAAGGCAAACTACAAAGGGTTAAAGTTGCGGGTGCGCCCGGGGAGTACGGAGGAAAAATTACGAGCTCCCAGTAGTTGGCCGTTCGTTTGTCCGCACAGGCAACTTGATAAAGGTTCGCAGGTTGTCACAACCTTCACGATATCGACATTTACATTTCGAAATTGATAAGCAAAACAATGGTTGTAAAGATAGGTATTTTTTCCAGTCGCTAAAAGGGTGTGGTTTTGAAGCGATTCAACCGCCGTATCCCGTGTGTTATTTTGCAATGATTTGGTTTGAGGTTAGGTTTCGTTGCGAACTACACGTGTCTTTCTCTCTCTCCTACCAGTAGTTGATGTTACGAGCTGCCACTAGATGTGCCTGCCGTACAGGCAACTTGATAAAAGTTTGTATGTAGGTTGTCACAACCTTCACGATATCGACATGTTTATATTTATGAATTGATAAATGCAAAGGTCGTAAAATATTTTATCCAATCATTAAAAGGACTGCATTTTATCGTTGTATTAAATTTTGAAGGCCTGTCATCTGTGGGGTAGCGTGCCTTGGAGGGGCCCTGTATCAGAATTAGTTGGGGAGCTTTCCCGGGAAGCACGAGATTTTAGTGACATTGTGGATAACATTTTACTAATTTTTGCTTACACACGTTAGGAGCCTCTGTAGCCTGGGGGCCCCGTATCATTTATACGGCTGATACGGCGGTAGCTACGCCCCTGACTGTCATCGTCATGTTCTATGTTCGCTTTAAATGTTTAGTCTTTTTTTTGATTTCTTTCCTTGGGTTTCGTTAGCATTTTCTTGTTATTGAATATTTTATCTTGTTTTAATCTTTTCAGTAATAGTGCAGAAGGTTTTTTTTTATTACTTTTAAATCCCATAACTACCTAAATAATAAATATCCCATCAATATTTTTCGTTCCAAGACCAACCGACCACCGTTTGAAATATCTTTAACTTAATAACAGTAGTAATATCTTCTCAAGAAAACTCACAATTCCTCAAGAACTGCTCTTATGTCGCCTTAACTCACAATAAAATACCCGTGTAGATAATGCAACACTTAAATTCAGTGAACGTTACATTATATATGGTAACCGCCATTTTTATTTCTCGCACGTTGGCAGCATTGTAGGACTCTTCGGCGATAGATGGCGCTGATGGTATACATAAAAGATGATTGGTTCGCGTCATAAGATCATAACGTTACGTTTGAAATTTTTTGAACTTGATGGAGCGCTGGTAAAATCTATTGGCTTGACAGTACATTGTTGTTACGGGATACTTTGTGTTCAATGTTGGATTTAAAATGAAAAGAAGGGTACCAACATGATTTAGTAGGTACAGTCAACGTCATAAATAAAATAAATGATCACTTTTGTACCTTGTCGCTTTCAGTCGTTTTGATAATTAATTTCGTATGGCTTGTCAAAGACGACTTTAAAGTGACAAAGTTCAAAAGTGATCACTAATTTATGGCGTTGACCCTACTAGGTAAAAGTCGAATAAAGAAGATAGAATTTTTAAAGCTGTATAAAGTATCAAATATAATTAACGTAAAACCCCGATCCAATCCAATACGATCCGATGGCCGATCTGTTTGGCAAGTCTTGTGGGAGGCCTATGTTCAGCTGCTGAACTGCTGCAGTGGACGCCTTTCGGCTGAAATGATGATGATGATGAGGATGATGAAGTACCGTAAAGTTGGGGGTAGCCTTGGTGGTTTGACCTATGGCCTCTCAAATAGAGGGTCGTACTCGTAGGTAGGTTTGAAATTTGCCATGATCTTTACGATGAAGGAGAAAATCGCAAATAAATCTACACACTTTGCAAAGAAATTCAATGGTGTGTGTGAAGTTCTCAGACCTCAATGAGTACTCGTGGAAATGATGGCCCAAGCCCTCTTTTTCTGACAGGAGACACTTGCCCTGTAGTAGAAAGAATATCGGCTGGGATATAGGCTAGTACTGCCTAAAATTGATCCTTCTTGTAGCAATAAATTCCATGAAACAATAATAAAACTTTACCGCAGTACAAAAACATCAGAATTAGGTCACTATTTGTAAGAACCACTCTCTTTTAATCAAAATGACATACAATCCATCACCTTAAAGAACCTCCCTTTTAATTCATTATGCTTCCAATGGTCTTGTAAAAAGATGTAATTTTTCAAAGATACGATAATAGGGTGGGAAAATGTTTTCCAAACGATTTTCTGGACAATGGGAGGCGTTTTATTGAAAACGAACTGGTTTTAAGCGGTATTAAGATGAAAAGACAATGTTCTCGATGTTTTTTTAGGACGTTGTTTTTTGTCGTAATTATTGAAAAATATTCATGTTATTGTTTGATTTGACAACAGTAGGTAGGTACCCGTTTTGTAAATGAATGTTAATTTAAAAGCTTGACAAATAAGTAAACATAACAGACGTTTAGGATGTTTGTAATGAACTGCCCGCCTTGGTTTTGCAAGGGTGTCATCAGTATCATCATCATCATCATCATAATTTCAGTTGTAAAACGTCTACTTCTAGAAATAGGCCTCCCTCATTGATATCCGATCTTGGAAGCATCTTGCAGCCACTGTGAACCTGCGGCCTTTATCAGATCATCTGTCCATCTCGTTGGTGGACGTCCCACGCTGCGCTTGCCAGTCTGTGGTCTCCATTAGTGATCTTTTCGGTCCCAACGGCCATCTGATCTGCGTGCACATTGCCATTTCCATGAGCTATATACGTCCCACTTCAGAACACAAGCCTCCTCTCAGAATGAGAGGGCTAAAAGTAAAAAAAATAGTTTATGTATAGGTATCCGGATCGCTGGGCCAAACTCACTACTGATTGGGTTCCAAACGACGGGCACCGGAGCAGAGGTAGGCCTAAAAGGAGGTGGCGGGACGATTTGGAGCGATTCCAGCCGGACTGGCAACACTTTGCAAAAGCCAGGGATGAGTGGAAGAAGAAAGGGGAGGCCTTTGCCCAGCAGTGGGACACTGTATAGGCTATTTAAAAAAAAATGTATAGGTACGTAATAAAAATGTAGCTCTATATTCTTCGACATTTCACTAAATTACTTTCAATCTCTTGAGCGATAATTAGAAGGCTGCGTAAATCAATCCCGATGGAGTGGCGGGATCTATTCCAGGCAACGTACGGGGCGGTAACTTGTCCAACAAATAAAGGGATATGAATACCATGCGGACAGTCGTTTTCAAACTTACTAATTGAATGAACTCATTTCAACACGTTAGTAAATTTAATAAGTGTATGTACACGGGTCACGGGTGAGCAAAATAATTGTTTCAGTTCATTAAGTTAGTGTGTGAGTTCCCAATCCGCACTGGGCCCACATGGGAATTGTGGCCCAAGCTCTCCCCATTCGTCATCAAGCCGCATTGGCGATTCCTAGTCTCTAATAGCGTATCAATTGTGTTAAAAAATGTAATTGTATTAAATACTTTAGATGTAGGTATGTAATTTAATAACAATGTAAATCTGTTTGAACAAAATATACCTTACTAGCGGCCCGGTACGTGCTTCGCTACGTATAAAGTGAAATATAAAAAAAATTCATTGGAACATCAATTTGACAGCAAAATCCCCATTAACAAAATGATCCGCCATTTATTGAATTAATTTGTTACAAAAAATGTGATAAATGAAGAATCGCTCTACCGATTTTGTGCAAACTTCACATAAACCATCTACTAAATAGTCCGAACAAAGCCTAAACATTTGGTTTGGATAGGTGAGCCTGTTCTTGAGTTATAAAATTACAACGAAAAGTGGCATTGATTTTTATATATATAGATTGAGTTTCTTGCCGGTTTCTTCTCAACAGGGTTTTTCCGAACCAGTGGTAGATTCTTCAACATTCAAAGTAGCATCAATTGATGCCTAAATTGAATAAAGAATTTCGACTTTGACTTTGATTCTGAGAGGAGGCCTGTGCCCTGCAGTGGGACGTACTGGGACACTACACTGGGATGGTGAGGTACGAGAAACACGGAAGCGGACAAATGCTCGCCGGTAACCGCACCCGTGTGTTTCCTCGAGCGACTTCATTAAAGTCCGATGTAGAAAGGATTGCCGGTTCATTAATTATAAGGCTTTACAATGTTTATCGTCGATCGAGACGAATCGTTTTAGCCGTCTGATATGGATATTTTCGCCATATTGTTTAGGGCAAATTCTAGAAATTTTGGGTCGAAATTACACAATGGCGTTCTAGATTACTGATAACTATAATTCAAAAATTTTAAATTCTTTCTTTTTCTCTCTTATTATGCTGTGAATAACCCGAATGTACCAAACATTGTCCGAGCTGGTACAGAACTTTTCATGAGAAAATACGCGGTGATCAATCCAAATGGGTCAGTATGGAGAAATCAGAAACTATGAGAGTTAGAGTAATCCGTTCTTAGGAACCATGGCTTTGATTTTAGATTTAACAAAAATGACATTCAAACATTTTTTTTACGTCTCATACATAACCAGAAATTGAACCTGGTCAAAATTTCTGTTATAGTTTATTGTTGTTATTGTTAACGTTGGGAACCGTAAGTCACAATAAACACTTTTCTTATGGAATTTTGTTTAAATAACTGAAAAGTAATTTAGATAATAACTTAATTTCAGTAGATTATCAAAACGGTGCAATTTTGTCCTGAATGCTAAGATGACCATTTGAAATAAATTGGCACGCCCGCTGAAAGAGTGTGCTCTGATTTCAAATAAACGTAATTTGTATTGTATTGTATTATTATCGAAGTAAGATATGCATAAGTAGCCTCTTCAGATAAATTATTCATGTTGTTGAACTAATTACAATATTTTGCAAATTACTTAAATTTCTGGCTAATGTTTACACAAGATTTCACAGCAAGATTTGGTCCTTATACTCTAGGGATCAACTAATAACAAAACGACATGCGATTACTTAGGTACAGAATTTTGACCAGGTTCGGTTCCCGGTTATGTATGAGAGTTAAAAAAAATGTTTGAATGACATCTTTTATATCTGAAATCAAAGCCCAAATCGAAGCTCGTAGTTTCTGATTTCTCCATACTGACCCATTTGGATTGATCACCCTGTATATCTACGTACAATAGAAAACATAATTACGGCGTCTTCGAAAACTAAGCTTTAGCAGCAATATAAAAAGTTAATGATTCTAAACACATACCTAAAGCAAAGTGGGCGTTTCAGGGAATGTTCCTTTCGCGTCAGCGGCAACATGAGGGGGTCGTCACGTTCTGTTTTGACGTTTAGTTCTCCCTTTTTGGGGTAAGCTTGGTAATGTGTTAACAACATAAGGCCGTGTGCTTATCATATCTTTTTCTGACCAATCGCCATCATCATCTATTACGGCTTATCATCAAAAGCCGTGATAGCCTTGTGGCCGCTCAAACAGAGGGTTGTGTTATCTAGTTATATGATCGCATATCTATACAAAATATATAAAGACCGACAATGTTGTTCATACACACGGAATACTGTTCTGTGTTCATACATACATAATGCGGGCTGCGCAGACCGCAGACCGCAGAACGCATCCAGTGTGGCAAATCCTTTTCTGTGTGAACTCTTTTGAATTTTTTTGACTTCTTGACTTAAAGATGGTCCATGTGACTTCCCCCTAAACTGTAGGCAGGGGTAATAAACCGTCGGCGCATCGCAACGAATGGATTAAACGTGTTGCGCCGTTTACGCACCAACTCTAAATTTTACTTAGCCTATTTAATGTTACTTGGATGTTTATAAAGCTGGAAGGGATAGATAGTCTTCTCCTTTCTTTAATAGACCCTTAAATAACCGTAAGTAGCTAAAAAATTGGGCAAGTGTACATCGACTACGCGCAGCGTTAAGTTTTTAAAGCAAATTATTATATTTTTAGTTTTAATCGACTTTTACTTCCTGATTTTATTAAGCGTACTGAGCTGTCATAATTTTCGTTTTAAACTCGTTATACACTGTTTTTTTTTCTCCGTTGACTTTAAGGGAGGTTTCTTCACTTCTGGACAATCTTTTTAAAATTTCGGTAAGAAGGTTAAAAATGTTACTTTGTATCTGATGAATCTTTTGGTCTTTGATGCGTCACATCAATGCAATATCGGTTATCTTAGAGCAAATTTATCTAATATGTCGCTTCCAACTATAATGATTGGGCATCAATGAAAGAGGCCTATGTCCAGCAGTGGACGTCCTACGGCTGAAATGATGATGATGATAATGATGAATCTAATAGAAAGTCACTGTTTTTTTTTTAGAATTTGGGTATGGCTTAAACTTGGTAGTAATGTTTTCTAACTAAAAAGTGCCTTATACATTGACCATCAGTTGAGTATTTAATTATGGTGTATCATGAAACACACAAAAAGTAAAAAAAAAAAGATTTATCAGGTAGGTATTTTCTGTGAGTGTACTAGGTAAATAATGAGGGTTAATCGAATCAAAAAAAAAATGTGTACATATAAGGACTATTATTATGATTTTTCGGGTTCTTCAAACCAATGACTTATTTATGTAGTAGAGAAGCTTAGGTACATAACTAGTGAATAAATATTAAAAAGAAAGAAAAAAGAGGTAAAAGAAAATTGAAAAAAAAGGAAGTACCTACTCTTTAACACGTCAAGTAAAAGTGCATTGGTGGTTTACACGTAATATATGTGGGTTTATACGTATTTTAAAACCAAATTTCAAGACCAGAATAAAGTCCTTCTAGTCCATTTTAAAGCAAGGACTCTAATAACAGCGGCATGTTTGTTGTTTCATGTTAAAGGAAAAGTTTGCTTCGGGAATCACGACGGCCTGCGAACTTGGGAATGTACGAGTGTTTTTAGGACTTTGCACTACAGCTTAAGTTATAAAGGTACTCCATATAGAATAGCCAATTTCTACCCCATATTTTAACTGCAGATTAATAGTTTTAAACCTTTTTTTAGGGTTTCGTGTCCATAGGATGCCTTGGAACACTATTACTGAGACTCGGGACCCTATTACTGTGACTCGGGACCCTATTACTGAGACTCGGGACCCTATTACTGAGACTCGGGACCCTATTACTGAGACTCGGGACCCTATTACTGAGACTTGGGACACTATTACTGAGACTCGGGACCCTATTACTGAGACTCGGGACCCTATTACTGAGACTCGGGTCCCTATTACTGAGACTCGGGTCCCTATTACTGAGAGTCGGGACCCTATTGTTTAATGTTTAATGTTTATTTGGGCAAAAAACGGCTCAATTTATAATGAGTGAACTTAAATAAAAACTTAAGTAATACATAGGCCAGCAAATATGCCACAGTTAATATTACTGAGACTCCGTTGTTCGTCCGTCCGTCTGTTATACAGGGCTCAATCTCTTGAACCGTAAAACACTTTAAATTTTCATCGATTATTTATTAACTAGCTGTTGCCCGCGACTCCGTCTGCAAGGAATTCGTTTATAACTATGCTGCGGGAACCGTTATTTTCCGGGATAAAAAGTATCCTATAATGTAATGCAGGTTTTTCCGGGATAAAAAGTATCCTATAATGTAACTATCTCTGTGCCAAATTTTATCAGAATCCGTCAAACCGTTTTAGCGTGAAAGAGTAACAAACATCCATACATCCATCCATACAAACTTTCACGTTTATAATATTAGTAAGAAGTAAGATGTGGTCGCTTTAACAACAAATACTAAAAATAAGATAAATTTTAAAATTAATGGGTGTTGTCATACAAGAAACGTGTTTTTTTCGGCGTTTCTAACTCGATATTTAAATTGCATTAACTAGATTATCTACTTTTTTATATCTATCTATCTAACAGCCACTGTTCGTCCACTGCTGGACGTAGGCCTCCCTCATATTGCGCCAACATTCGCGATCCTGGGCTTCCCTCATCCACCCACTCCCAGCTGTCTTCCTAAGGTCATCAGTCCAACGTGTCGCAGGGCGTCCCACACTACGCTTTCCCAAACGTGGTCTCCACTCCAGGACACGTCTGCTCCAACGATTGTCTGTTGTTTGTTTTTTACTAAACTATTTTTAAAATATTGCACGGAGTACGGAACGGAATCCATCATGTTCGAGTCCGACTCGCGCTTGACGGGTTTTTTAGTAAAATAAGCGAAGTGAATATTTGAATTTGTTCAATTAGTTCTGCATTGCTGTTGAATTTAACTAGAGCTCTAGGCTGAATGCTTTCAGATACAGCTCGAGTCTCAAGTTAGCTTGGGCGGTCGTTCTGACTAACGTGATTTGAAGTGTACTTTATGTTTTATTCGGCATTTTTTCTTAATAATGTTTGGATTATAAAATACCATTTTGAAAAGTCTATTAGACGAGAATGTTTTGAAGCTAACCAACGGTCGTGTAATTTATTTTACGAAAGAGAGTTTAAATTGATGAAAGTCAAGTAGAACAGCCAAAATAATAATTGAAATAAAATAAATAGAAAAGTCTGTACTTAATAATTTTGATTATTTTGTGTCGACGGGTTACAAGTTCAAAAGTAGTGAATATATGCCACAACTAAAAAAACTCGGTAACACTCGTACTATCAAAAAAAACATAGAATCTAAATATCTCTAATTGTTAGAGAACAACCTATAATTCCCTTAAATTGGCAGGTGACACCCTATCACCCCTTTAAATTAGTAGGTGGCACTCTAACACCTCCGTCATATTGGTAGGTGACACGTTATCACCCCCTTAAATTGGTAGGTGACACCCTATCACCACCTTAATTTATTTTTACAGTCATATGTGGGTGCATACAACTTTCTAATAAATATGTCTCACAATATTGTCGTCGAATTAAGGTGCGACCAAACCGCCGCTTAAAAAACGGTGACGTTACGGAATCGCAGTGACGCACCGTAAACGTTTGGTCGCACCTTTAAGGTGTCGGTACATAATGACGAGAGGATTAAATCGATAAATATTTTTGCACCCTACCACTTAAGAGCGAAGCTTACTTAGTACAATTTGTGGAAGATGCGTCCGGATCACTACCACCATCTTAGTCGCTTCTGTAAAGCAGCTGTGCTTGATCCTGATTGGCAACGCATTTGCATTACTGTCTTGTAATCACTTGTCTGCTCACTTATTCAAGGGACGTGCTTATTAAAAGCCTTATTGAAATCTATTAACAAAAATCGCATTTCTACGCTGATTAAAATGACGCTTTATTATCAAAATGACGCTTTATTATCAAAATGACGACACTGCCTCTGAAAGTACATTCCAGCCTAACCTTTAATCTTTTATTAAGGCAATCAACACGCTCAGACCTAGGCCAGGCTGCAGTAGCAAAAGTGAGTTCCGCGTGTAGAGCCGGCTTAATTGGATCAGGTAGAAGCTTGCGTTAGGGCTGCCACTTAACAAGATTAATTTTTTTTTGCTGTGTGTATTGTAGACACTGGACACCGAGACCGTGTTGCTGTTTCGTATATTTGAATTTTCGGCTTCTAGAATTCGAATCAAGAAACGAACAGCTCGCAGCAGCCATTCTTGGTTAGGCCGTGCGACGGAAATGTTGTTTGTAATGTTGTGTGTATTTCATCATAATGTAATCTGAATAAATAAGCCGTGTTATAGTTGAAATACAAGTTTTCATTTTGAATAATTAAGCGTATACCCCCATTACAGTATTATGATTTCTGAAGATTGACGGAAATAGAGTTTTACGACTTTGTTCCTTTCTACAGCGTTGTCACACGTAGCAAATAGCAAGGATAAATATTTGTCCATTAATATGGATCTACGTAAAATGTCGCCTGAATCAATTACCAACGGTCGGAAAAACGTCCGAAATTTTATTTTTGAGCGCATAACGACGACTATTTAGGACCCATTTATGAGTTGAAGAAGTTCCTACACAGTCTACGGATGTTAGTGGAGCGTATCGTAACATTGTAAGGAACTCTTTACTGCATGAAACAGGGTTAGGTTAGGTTAGGTTATTGAAAATAGTGATTTGTTGATTATTTGAAACGAAGTCTTGACTGGTTAGTCAGATAACTCACTGAGTCATCAATACCCAGATTGAACTTTTGGCTTAGAATCCTGAAATTTTGGATAGAAGTTTCCTCTTCAAAAACTGATTGTAGCTGGCTGCTGGCTGATAAAAGGTAGGTGAATTAAAAACCTTCTCACCTTTGCCTAGCAAATTAAGTCGATTCATTAATGATAAAAAGAATTAAACGAATATAATATTTTCAATGATGTCCGCAAAAATAGTCATATGGTAACTACACATCAGAAGACAAAGCGCATTGTTGACGGAAAGTGAAAAAAAAAACATTTAAGTTTATTTAACAACTTTTTAATGAGCGTGTGTTTTAACTTTAACAAAGTACGAATATCCCCATCCTATTATTATCAAACAAATTTAAACAATTGAGTGCATTAGCATTATATTGACCAGCATTAACAGGTCGTAACATGTATCGCGATCAAAATTCCACCTTGTTCATTATATATTTTATTGCTTTTTTTTTAAAATAAAATGTTGGATGAAGTGCCAACCCTAGAGCTGAAACTGAGCGTCTCACACGGGGCATTAATTTGCATTATACCACGGTGCATAACCCTATAAAACGTGGTGTTACAATAAAGCTCAATTTCCCTTGAATCGGAACGCTCAAGTGGAGTTAAATTTTATGAAACAATTAGCCGAGCGCACGGCATTTTGGGCCGTAACGCTTAATCGAGTTTCAGGTTAAAGATATTCATGACAGTCATCTTGAGTTATTTTCGACTTTGTGACTTAAAGTGAACGTAAAGTGTAATTTTATTAATATACTTCGAAGTAGGATTTAATATGTCGTCACTTTGGCTTATTAATGATGCGTTTATTTCATTTAATAAGATATTACGTATTGGCTTTTAATTAACAAGCTTCAAGCTTTGTCCTAAGAAATGTTAGAAATAAAATTACAGCGACATTTAAAAATCGAATGGCAAGTCCAGGTAGAAAAAAAACTAGTATACAGTAAAATTACATAAAGTTTACCACTGACAGATGGTTTGCCCTCATTTCATATTCAACTTTAACGACCTACAAATAAAGCCAATTTTAGAATGCTGTTACCCCCGTTTGCAGATTTTGTAATAGCTACCTTATTTGTATGGTGTTAAAGTTGGAAATGAAATGAAGGCAAGCCATCTGTCAGTGGTAAACTAAAAGTAAACGTATTTTAAGTACGCATAATATTTTTTGCACCATTATCCCAGCCTATACATATACGTTCTACTGTTGGGTCTGCCTGGAGCACATTGGAAACTTTACACACATTGAATTCTTAGATGGCGTAGTCCTAGCGAACGTTACCGCATTTTTTTTAAGGGCGAAACCGCGGTATAAACCTAGCACATTACATTTCTCACAATACGAAGCTTTTCGTATATCATAACACATTTATATCATTTGTCATAAACTTAGAAGGGTTTTATTTCTCTTACCTACACTAAAAGGGTTTTAAGATGAAAGCGTCGTGTAAAATTTAAAGCAATTCTATAGTCCGACAAGCTCGTGTGGAACCCTGTCGCAGTCAGCGTTTGCCGCACTTATTAAAAACAATCTTGTTAAGGACAGCAGAGGCTCCCTACGACAGGGTTCCGCCGAGCGCCACGCACGAGCTTGTCGAGGTATAGGGTATAGTGAGGTACGAAAGTAGTGCGTTGTATTCTGTCATACCTTGAAACATGTCGTAGATGTAAGAAGATTTTGGATGAATAGCTCTATCCCGTGACCTCACTCCCTTGGAAGAATTAAAAATCCTAGCTTCATCATCATGATAGCTAGACATGTTCTTTAAAAATTCTAGCTTCATCATCATCGTAGCTAGACATGTTCTTTAAAAATTCTAGCTTCATCATCATAGCTGGACATATCATGTTCTTAGATTATTTATACACTACATAGAGCTTCGCCGGCATGAAAACGTCCCGAAAAATATAAGCCAACAGTTGGCTTATATGTCATTTGCCTCCCTTCAGATTGAATGACGTAACGCGATCGTAATATGAAGCTGTCAAATAGATTTTTGGACGTTTTGTATCGCAATGTTTGCTACTGACACTCTATCTAGTGCATAAATAATCTAAGGTCATGTTCTGTAAAAATTCTAGCTTCATCATCATCATAGCTAGACATGTTCTTTAAAAATTCTAGCTTCATCACCATCATAGCTAGACAAATGTTCTTTCCGTGTACCCTTCACATGTACAGCTACTTTGCGTAGTGTCATATAGTTGAGAACTCTTTGGGGAAGGTCTCTGTCCAGCAGTAGGTAGAAGTCTTTACTTGATGGTGTGAGCGAGAGAGGAGATTTTTCAAAATTACCACAGATCTGGAACAAGCCTTTTTTATAACTTTGGCACACCTACCTATTTAAGATGATAATGCAAATACAGTTAACAAAAAGTACAGTCAACCAATTTGATTGCTAGGCCAGCATAAAACGATGTCATCGTGACATTTAAGCCATTCAATAGATTGTTAGTAACAGTTTGTTACATACAAATAATTTTCACTGTAAGAAGAATCTAAGATGGATCAGGAATCAAATTAGTTGACTGTAAGGTCAGCAGAAAACCTAAAAATGTATTTGTATAATTATTATGTTGGTGTCGCCGGCGAGAGCGCTGAATGAACACTTACTTTGACATTTTACTTTACTCAGCCGCACGCAGGGGCGACGTCACTAGCATGAACTAGTGTGATAATGATTCAGTCTATACCTCTCTCTCTGTCTCAGTCTCTGTTCCGCCGTCTTAAAGGGAGCGTACCCTAAGACCTTAACTTTCTGTCCCAACCCTTTCGTACCTCCTCGAGGCGGACACTTGACAAATGACCTTTAGAAACGGGATAAGGACACGCATTGACCTTTGGGACTTCAAGCACAAAAGGACGCATGTCTGAACCAGCTAAAATATTCAACATTTACTCAACATGCCATATTCGTACTTTCATAGTAAAGTTGTCATGTCAAAAATTAATCTTTGACATGAATCAATTGAATCTTAGAATTCCGTAGTCACGGGGTGAGAATGGGATCTCATACTAAGTCTGTTGTCGTGATTTTTTTCAGGAATAATTGGACGTAGTTCTGGAAACCGAAACCAATCCACACAATGATCGTCATCTATTAAATTCTATTAAATTCCATTTTGATTGGGGATTAATATTTTTGAACTCCTGCCTGTGTATTGTGTAATAGACGCTTGCCTTCGCTTTCACCGTCTCTTTCTGTCATCATCTTATACCGTTTGACAGAAAGAAATAGTGATTGGGAAGGCAAGCGTCAAAAGCGTTAGACGATTAGCCTGCTGGTCATTATATCAATGATGGTGGTGCTTTGCATGCAAGCCGACTCCCGCTTAACCTATTTTTCATCCACATTTTTTTACAAAAGAATATTAAACGCGTTGCTCACATTAAAATTGTATTAACGACAGCGCCATCAATCTTGTAAATCCTTTCGCTCAGTACCTATCAATATCATTATAACTTTTTTAATATCCTTTCATTAATCCTTGAACGTCTATATTGACGGGTTGGAAATCATTTTTTACGAAAATTATGACGTCACACAGTGAAATCGTTTTTATAATGTAATTTTTCATTGCTATGACATTATTGTACTTGAAGTCCTGATGCTTGAAATGGGGAGAGGATTCCAGACAAAAATTACTAAACAGAAAATGAGGATGTTTATGAAGTCATATCTAGCTTATAAACGTCCCATTGTAGGACACAGGCCTCTTCTCGGATTTAGAGAGCTAGATCTCCCTCGCCAGTGTGGATCCTGAACGTGTGAAGCATTGAATTGCTTTGGAGGTGTGTGCGGAAGGTACCTAATTGGGATGTCCCAATTTTTGACAACGTATAATAAATCGAAAACGAGGCTTTGTGAAGCGTTTTCAGAAATCAGATTCCAAAAATATGGTAAACTGAATTAAATAAAGAAATTTTAAGTAATGACCTTCATTTGACCCCTGCAGTGAATCATCACAGAGGCAGATATAAAGAAGATTTACACTCTAAAGCAAATTGACAGTTTGAAATGTTGCTGTCCTGCTTATAATAGCAAAGAGTGACAAAGACAGAATTTTAATCACATGATGCGCACCTGGGTTTAAACAGTTGTCATTTATCGTAAATTCCGAAATGTATACGAGTATTTCCAATGTATTTTTACAAATTTAATTATTAAATTACTACATTGCATGTAAATATAAAAGAATTTAAATATCAGATTTTAATAAAAAATATCTATTTACTATCACACCATTAAACAAACAGGAATAATCGAAGCTAAAAGAAAAGAAATAAATAAAACTATTTGTGTTTGATTGGTTCATTTAGGACCCTAAGCCGTGCTTGTATTATTGACAGTGACAACACAAATGGGCTACTCCGTAATTTGAAAATCGAAGTTTGTATCGCATCGTCTTGCTCGCTCTTGTATTAAATACTATTAGCGTGAGAGGAATGGCACGATACGAAGTTCGAATTTTGCACTTCGTAGTATAAGGCCAGTAGTGCCACAGATTATGTTATGCACGACTTGACTTTTTCTAGGCAATGGAACGTGGCTCTCTCACTGTGACGTCATCCAACGTATTTCTTAAAAAAAATATAAAAAAATTAAATACTCAACCAAATTTAAAATCGATGAAAATGGTATCTTAAAATATACTATTCTTTCCAAAAAAAATATAAAAACTGTACGTTATTTTTTTTGGTGCATTCCAATTGGGAATGTCTAAAAAAATTACCCATGGTTTTTATTTCATTTTTTGTATGGAAAAGTCAATTATAAGAAACTAATTTCAATATTTCATATACTTATTATCACATACACAATATAATTCTCGCAACAACATATTTATGAAATAAATAGTAAGTATATGAGTCGTTGGTTGTGAAATGATTTTTTGTCAAACAAGTTTCCGTGAAACATTAGTGAACATAGTATCAAATAAAGTATGTATATCGTGTGTGTAGTCGTTACTGTATAATATGTAATGCTTCGGTCCATTCACGATACGGCAGTGCAGCGTGGACTAAATTCCTTGAATTATTGACGAAGAATAGACTAATGCAGACAGACTGGACAAATTGAATCGATAAACTATTGTTGTATACATCGTGATATTTCTTTAAAATTGACGCTAAGCAAAGGGGTGTGATAAACTTAACGTGAGTAGGGTGACGGCACCAATAATGGACATGTTAAGTACAGTAGTTACCCAGTAATGGACAGTAAAGAATCAATGCCTTATAGCCCACCATTCATGGACTTTACTAGTTATAACCATCAGTTATCTGAGCATAGTGTTGATAGTTTAAAATGAACTGTGGCCATTTCTTAAAAATTGGGTTAACGGAAAAGAAATGTCCATGATTGACTCTTGTACTTTACTGGTGCTGTCACCCTATCTGTGTCTCTAACTGTAGCATCGTAGCTACCAAACTAATGGCAAGTCTGTCTTGGATATAGCGAACATACTAACAAACACTAATTACTAATTAAACATAAACCTAAATTAAAATAAAATAAATATTTAAGGGGGCTCCCATACAACAAACGTGATTTTTTTGCCGTTTTTATAGATAATGGTACGGAACCCGTCGTGCGCGAGTCCAACTCGCACTTGGCCGGGTTTTTTTATCATCTAAATCAATAGCGCTCTTGATTTTGAGTATAAGAAAAACCCAAAATATTCTAATTTAAACAGACACACGAGAAGAAGTACAATCAATTTTCGCCAGCTATTACATAAACCCCTTAGGGGTTTTCAATAGTGGCTCGTAATTTTTCCACTCATTTGTACCTCTTTGATTATATTAAATAAATTAAAAAAAAAATATCACTAAATACAATTATAAAAATGCTATCAGTCAAACAAACAGCCCCGGATAATACCCATCGTATCGGCGCCCAATATACTATAGTAAAAGTTACAGTCTGTCGAACATAATCTTTAGGCCTATTGAGCCGATACAAGGCATGATGAGTCCTGACGTGTGAATTATAAATAATGACCTATGATTAGACTGATAGAGTTATTTAATATTAAATGGCCTATAGTTAGCTCGCCCACGGCTATAATATAAGGTGTATAATCAATACAAAATCAAAGAATCTTATAACTAAAGACACAAGCGTAATAGGAGTTGTATGGTAACGCGCTTTTTCTACCAAAAATTCTAATATTATTTTATTACACATAAAAACCGGCCAAGTGCTAGTCGGACTCGCGCACCAAGGGTTCCGTACAAATTTTTAGGCGTGTCAAAATAAGCCGTAACTATAATAATACAGTGTTAGCAGTTTTACTTTTTACTTTATTTAATACAGTAAAAAGTAAAAGGGGTCGTCATACAAGAAACGTGTATTTTTCATCGTTTTAACTCCATCTTTATTGTAGATGATGGGCCGAATAAAACCAAAATTACACAAAAAATGGGAAAAAACGTTGATGCGTGTGAGCAGCAAAAGCGTTCGCGAAATCGTCAAGGTACAACTACCGACATTGTGTCATTTTATGCGCAAGTCCTGGTCACACCCGCCAAAGATTTTATTATCTTTATTAATAAAAAAGTACGCTAGATGGCGTTACAGGCAACAAAATCTTGTATCGTTCTACAATATACTTTAAAAACTAACTTAATCTAGTAAAATTATAAAGGTAACAAAACAATATCTATTGAGCATTGCGTCGTCTATATTTATAAAGGTGTGTATATAACGGGACTCTGTTTCTGAGACTTCGCTGTCCAGCCGTCTATCCGTCTGTCTGTCTGTCACCAGACTGTATCTCACGAACTGTGATAGCTAGACAGTTGAAATTTTCACAGATGAAGTATTTCGGTTGCCGCTATAATAAAAAATACTAAAAAACAGAATAAAATAATTATTTAAGAGGGCTCCCTACAGCAAACATGATTTTTTTTCCTCGTTTTTGCTCGATATTGATAAAGGCAACAGGTAGACGCTTCAAATATTCACAGAATATTCAGTTATATATTCACTTTAAAAATAAATAATGGACCTCCGCAAAGTAACGCCAGATTCAATAAATTAAAGTGTTCATACTTATTTTCAGGTCATACCTAACTCTACGCACAGATTTAATTATAATTGGTAGCGGTAGGCGCTTTGGTTGGCACATTTGTCGTGGACCGAATGCAATTTATTGGAGATTAACGCTCGGTGCACTGTCCGATGAAACAGGGTGAT
Source organism: Archips xylosteana (assembly GCA_947563465.1). Taxonomy (NCBI): domain Eukaryota; kingdom Metazoa; phylum Arthropoda; class Insecta; order Lepidoptera; family Tortricidae; genus Archips; species Archips xylosteana. The sequence goes on from OX387369.1 coordinate 6,097,863, forward strand.
TCCGTCTTGATAGTTTTTTTTTATAACGTACATATTTATTTATTTGACTAGCTTTAATCCACGGTTTCGTACGTGTTAGAAATTAATGAAAGAAGATTACAGGAGAATTTTTAACGCACTTAAACAACGTTATCTTGGAAGTCGAGATACTTCAACATTCTTGGACACTCTATACTTGTTCAAAATAAAAAAAAACCGTTTATATAAAGTTAAGTTCCTTGTGCCTTAATCCAGATGATCGTTTATCTGTACGCCAAGTTGTATCTGAATCCGTTCAGCTGTTATCGCGTGATTAAGCATTTAAACATCTTCAGAAACATTCTCAATTATAATATTATTCAACTCAAGCTTTTGTTCGGGTGGGGCTCTGAAACGCATCTCATTTGTTACGAAAGTTTAAAAGTAATATCAATAAACAAATAAAAAACACAAAAACAAACAAACACACAAACCCACGGATATGTATTACAATACCGAAGTACGAAAGACCGAATATATTAAAACATCGAATGGGTCAAAAGACCGACACGATTTTTTTCTGTAACCGTTAACATTTTAAGATTGTTATAAAACTAACCTAACCTAATGGGTTCTGTATGATGCCGTTTTAATATGTTCTGAGAAGTTTACGGTTTCAGGAAAAAATCGTGTCGGTCTTTTGACCCATTTGATGTTTTAATACATTCGGTCTTTCGTAATTCGGTATTGTAATACATACCCCAAACCCACACACATTCATACTCACGCACACAATGCACGCACTTACAATGTTTCCCATTTATAATATTAAGATATTACCACACTCTAAGACTCTCAATATAGAAACAGACCTCGACATTTCAACACTACCTAGTTGTGAAAATGAAATGAATAAATAAATGGGACTGAACAGTTTCGGAGTCGCCCGTCGATCGGGTTTCGCTGAATTATTGAGCTGATCCTGCGCCGCGCCGCCGTAAATAACACGTTGTTAACATACAGGGTACCCCTGGTTACTACCTACCAGTGTTTTTCAATCTTTTTGAATAGCGACCCCTTTCAAAGTTACAGTAGTACCACGTTTATAAGTTACGCCGATGTACCTGCGCAGAAAACTTATTTTGATTTTCAGCCAATCATAGCACACCCACGCGTACGTGCGTCACGTGACTGTCCACTATTGGTTGTTTCGTACGCGCCATATTTGCCCTGTCATCTATGATTTTCTAGTGGTTAGCAACCAGGCTTGTTTATGCTGTCATAACAAAGATTGAGTAAATTCGGTAAAGATTCCATTGATATTTTATTGTGCTATTTTATACAATAAATTCGATGCTTCACGTTAGAAAAACCTCACATGTACGATGGGCTGCAAAAGTGCATGGACATCTCGGGGCGATAATTGCGTGAGCAGCGTTTGATCGTTTGATGTTATTAACATACCAGCGCGCGCGCGCGTTCACGCGATTATCGCCCCGAGATGTCCATGCACTTTTGCAGCCCACCGTACTTATATTAAGAGCGAGATAGCATGAGTCCGTGTTGTTCTTGTATTTGAAGCCATAAGGCAAAATAATGTGTTAATGTCATTGGTATTCACGTTCGGTTTCAGTCGGTGTTAGGTTGCACTATTCTGCGCAAACGATTATAACCGATGTAACTTATATAAGTGGTAATACTGTAAACATTTTTAGCGACCCCATTTCATTTATGTTGCAGGTGCGCCTAGACGAGAGGTCAATAATGGAATTTCATACAACATTGCTGGCCTTGGCCAGCAAAGTGATCGTCTATTGTTTTATGTGTCACAGCACCATGACGTTTTAGGTCGACGTGGTCGACGTGGATGTATGGATGGATAGATGGATGGATGGATGGATGGATGGATGTTGATGGATGGATGTTGATGGATGTTGATGGATGTTGATGGATGTTGATGGATGTTGATGGATGTTGATGGATGTTGATGAATGTTGATGGATGTTGATGGATGTTGATGGATGTTGATGGATGTTGATGGATGTTGTTAGATATTGATGGATGTTGATGGATGTTGATGGATGTTGGTTGATGGATGTTGATGGATGTTGATGGATGTTGATGGATGTTGTTGGATATTGATGGATGTTGATGGATGTTGATGGATGTTGATGGATGTTGATGGATGTTGATGGATGTTGATGGATGTTGGTAGATGGATGTTGATGATGTTGTTGGTGATGGTGATGATGATGGTGGTGATGATGATGATGCATGTTTGAGAAAAACTCTATACAAGCCTCGGCCACGAACTGGGCTTGCCGGCCTCGTATCTCTAGATGGCCTCGTTAACACTCGGCCATCTATAACTACTCGGCCGGCAATCCCCTATTTTGCGGCCGCTGCAGTAATGTACTATTTGTTTCGCAGTAATGTTTGGACTTTTTTTTAAATCTCACGGCCACAATGAAGCAACAATTTAAACACAAACACATAAAGCGGGCATTGTTTAAAAAATATCGCTCAATAGCTTAATATATTTAAAGAAAACCTTATTTCTCCATCAGATTGCAAACCGATTACAATCAGTTCCAATTTCAGCTTCGAAATCGGAATGACCCATAAATCGCCACGAGACGTGGTCCCACAAAGTCGATTGTCGGATTTTCGATTATTGCATCGCTGCAGCGTAACGATGCGATTCTATATCGATTGTAACTATTCCAATTGGATAAATTATTGCTACGAAATATGGATGGGTATTTCACTAACTTCGCTTTGTTCGACAAACGCTTCGTAATTTAGTTTAGAAACTGTGTGGGTAAGATGATAGTTATCAGAGTAGATACTGTGATTAGGTATTAGTAAATGTCATCTAGATAGGGTAAATCACCAATAGCTGGCCACCTCATACTAAAAATGAACTCTATTCACCCCTAATAGAATTCATTTTTAGTATAAAATGTTAATTACTGGCCACCCTTCAACAACTGGCCACGTTAACTAAATTGAATTCTGTTTGTAAAAAAAAAAATCAAAATGTTTATTCTGCAAGTAGGCCAAAAAGAGCTCTTTTACATGTAATTTATTGAATCAGGCGTTACTTTGCGGAGGTCCATATTAATGAACTAAAACAATTACTTTGCTCACCCGCGACCTTACAATAAAATATCTGCGGAACACAATGAAGCCATTATAAAAATTGATCAACTGGAAATCCAAGTGGAGGAAATGCAGAGAGCCCAACGTGCTACGACACTGGAAATTAGAAATATCCCGGAAGCAAAGGAAGAAAATTTGTGCAATTTGGTATCAAAGGTACATAGCACACTGAAAGTACCATTCGATCCCAATAATCTTAGATGCGTCAGACGTATTAAGAGTGGACAAAACAAATTGATCGTTGCTGAATATCAGACCACACAACAAGCCAGGTCGCTAATTAAAGCGTTGAAGGACTATAATATCTTACACGAAGAGGACAAATTTAATACGCAATGCATTGACATCAAAGGAGACAAGCAGATGGTATACATTTCAGAGTCCTTGACGCCTGGTGCCCGTAAACTTCTATATTTTGCTCGTGATCTACGTAAAAATCAGGGATTCAAGTACTGTTGGACAAGACAAGGCAAAGTTTTTGTCAAGAAAACCGACACAACGTCAGCGATTCTGATTAAATCAATCAAACAAATTAATGCACTAAAGGAACATGAGATGAACCAGTGACTATGCTCTGTACTAGCTTGTAAGTTTATCTTAATATTAGGGTCATCAATTACTTATACACACCAAGTTCCTAAAAAACAACTATTCATATTGCATGCTAACAATTCCTTATTTGCTCATATTTTTAATAACATAATTACTGGTACTATACACAAAACACATTATACACTCATAATCACAACACACCGTGCTTACACCGCCTACTGTAGAAATTTCAATTTCTATGATTTTGGAGATGGCTGTCACTGGGATAACCAGAAAACCTGCTCAATTACCAAAGATAAACTAAGATTATGTCTAATTTACAGAGTTTAATAAATGATATTGACACTAGTGTCAATATCGGTAACTCGGTGGCAGTCGACTCTCCTGAAAGTTGTAAATGTGTTTTCACAAATTTAAAGGTTCATACAAAAATTTTAGCTCAAAATATTAGAAGTATCAATCGTAATTTTGATGATTTGCAAGTTTTGTTAAGGCGATTCGAAATGGATTTTGACATTATTGTTTTGTCTTAATGCTGGCTTACGGAAGATACCGCCCTACCTACACTGTCAGGCTACAATACTGCTTCAAGCAACCGCCACATTAATCAAAATGATGGAATTGTCCTTTATTTTAAAGATGATCTTGCGTTAAAAACAACTGAACCTATAGACGACCTTGAAGCAAACTGTCTTGTCTCAACACTTGGACTTGAGTATGCAATTATTTCAATATACAGACCACCCTCTTTTAAGAATGCAGAGAACTTTATCTACGCGTTAGACCACCTTTTGACGAATCTTAAGCAATACAAAAATATAATACTTTTGGGAGACATAAATATAAACATAACAAATAATGCTATTGATCACAAAGCCGCGGATTATCTGGACATGTTGGCATCTCATGGTTTGCTTCCTTCGCACAATCTTCCCACCAGAGGTGGAAACTGTCTGGACCACTGTATGATTAAAACTGTACTCCCCAATATTACAATAGTTTGTGATACCTCAACCACTGACCACTCTTCTGTTATACTGTCTATATCAAACACAATGCATAAATCAAAACAACAACGAACTGTAAAAAAAATTGACTATTTTTCAGTTATTTCTGAACTACATCAGATAGACTGGATCAGTGTGCTCGAAGATTCTGATGTTAATGATGTAACAAACTTATTCTTGTATCTAGTAAATGGCAGTATAAACAAATTCACAAGTTATGTTAAAATTTCCCACAGAAAGTATAATATAAAACCATGGATGACTCCCGGGTTAATAAGATGTCTAAGAAACCGAGATAATCTACATAAAAAAAAAAAAATAGACCCTAATAACTTAGTAGCCTCTATTACATATAAAAGGTACCGAAATACGAGTAACAATATCCTAAAAAATCTTAAAAGAAATTATCAAAGATCGCAAATCAAAGAACACAGCAATAATGTTAAGGAACAGTGGAAACTTATTAAACAAATATGTAACCTTAAACCTAGCTCTGTGCCCCAAAATGATATTCTTACACTTAAGTCAACTCCACAAGAATCTTTAGAATATGCAAACGAATATTTTACTAGTGTGGGAAGGTGCTTGGCTCATGAAATCATAAATAAGACTGGCCTATCTGAAGAATTGCGTATAAAAAATCTAGTATCAATGTCGACCTCTGTCAATTCTATGGTGATGCTATACACGGATGAGCTAGAAGTCAAACGTACCATAAAAAATTTAAAAAATAGCTCGTCTACGGGTTGGGATGGCATATCTTCATCTTTTTTAAAACTCGCCGCGGATGTACTAGCGCTGCCTATAGCCATTATATGTAACCGCTGTTTTAAAACTGGTATTTTTCCGGATGCGCTGAAAAAATCAGTGGTTATTCCTATATATAAGACAGGAGACAGAGACTGTATCTCAAATTATAGACCCATTTCCTTGTTGCCTAGTTTAGCGAAAATACTGGAAAAAATTATTAATAAAAGATTGAAAAACTACCTTGAAACCAATAACTTACTTAGCAAAAATCAACATGGTTTTAGAGAACATAAATCTACGGAGGATGCAGTACTACAACTAACTAACTATATTGTTGACAAACTTGATAGTAATAAAAAAGTTATTGGAATCTTCTTAGATCTTAAAAAAGCGTTCGATACAGTCTCTGTCCCAATACTTGTTAAGAAAATGGAAAATATGGGTATACGGGGCACTCCGTTACAACTTTTGGGTAATTATCTAACAAACAGGAAACAGTTAGTAAGAGTGGGAGACATTTACAGTAAAAAAAAATAAAAATAAAAAAAAAATAAATATCACGGGACAATTCACACCAATTGACCTAGTCCCAAAGTAAGCTTAGCAAAGCTTGTGTTATGGGTACTAGGCAACGGATAAACATACTTATATAGATAGATACATACTTAAATACATATTAAACACCCAAGACCCGAGAACAAACATTCGTATTTTTCATACAAATATCTGCCCCGACACGGGAATCGAACCCGGGACCTCAAGCTTCATAGTCAGGGTCTCTAACCACTAGGCCATCTGGTCGTCTAAAGTAAAGAAGATAATATTGAATACGGCGTGCCGCAGGGTAGTGTCTTAGGCCCAACCCTATTTCTAATCTATATCGATGACCTGTGTCGCCTAAGTATTGTTAATTCCGAGATAATAGCCTTTGCTGATGATACTGCAATTTTGTACCACGGTGACTCTTGGGAAGAGGTAAGCAGGCTAGCACAGGAAGGCTTTAACCTTGTACATGAGTGGCTTTCCTATAATCTTCTTTCACTTAATTATACAAAAACTAAATATATACCATTTAGTATAAAGAACATGAAGCCATCATTGTCAAAAACCATATCTATTAAAATACATTCTTGCCAGGGTGCAGCTGATTGCTCTTGCCAAGTCCTATCCGAAACCGCATCTATTAGGTATCTAGGAGTCCTGTTGGATAAAAACCTCTGTTGGCGTGAGCATATTTTTAGTCTTGCAGGTAAAATTAGAAAATTGATTTATATATACAAATATCTCAGACACGTATGCGATAGGAAACTATTATTGTCTATTTATTATGCTCTTTGCCAATCGGTGATTACTTATTGTATAGCCGCTTGGGGAGGAGCATCAAAAACATCCATACTTAGACTCGAAAGAGCTCAACGGGCAGTACTCAAGGTTATGACATTCAATAAATTCAGATATCCAACTACAGCACTTTACGAGGATACGCTTGTATTAACGGTTAGGCAACTTTTTATCAAACAGCTGGTAATAAAACAACACAAAAGTATTCCAGACTTACCTGTGTCAAAAAGGAGAAAGGATATAGTCTATTCGATTCCGCCACATAAAACGAAATTTTCCAAAAAATTTACCAATGTTCTGGGCCCTATATTGTACAATAAATTAAGTAAAGAAATCGAAATGCGAACATTAAATCTACATTCATGTAAAAAGTTATTGCAAGGTTATTTACAGAAACTAAATTATGAGAACACAGAACTACTTCTTAAAATCTCGGTGTAAAAATATACATGCGCGCGCACACATATACACACATACATACACATACATATATGCACTCCCATATACACACACACACACACACACACACACACACACACACACACACACACACACACACACATGCATGCATGCACACACACACACACACACACACACACACACACACACACATACACACACACACACACACACACACACACACACACACACACACACACACACACACACACACACACACACACACACACACACACACACACACACACACACACACACACACACACACACACACATACACACACACACACACACACACACACACACACACACACACACACAAACACACACACACACACATACATACACATACTTGCATGCATACAAACCCACACGTTAACGTATAATATAAAAAATTGTTTTGTTATTCATTAAAATATGATTAATCTTAAGTCTTAGCATATACTACTTGTTTACTTCTAAAACCGGCCCGGCAAACAGCCGCGGTTCGGTTGTATTAATGGTCATAGAAGTCTTGTCTATCTTGTCGTTAACTATATACCCACTTATTTACATTATTGTTACCTTAAATACTTATGAAGGAATATAGTTTAAAAATACGTTATAAGTTTATAACTAAGTGAGTGCATGCTCTAATTAAAACTAAAGTGGTAAGGACGGTGAATCTTGATCCCCCGTGATACAGTTTACACTAGTACGGGGGTCAGTTGACGCTTAATCTGCCTTTGTTTTTTTTTTTACCATAATAATAAAACATGTAAGTAGAAATAAGCATTTTTTTGGCTAAATAAAATATTTGTATTTGTATTTGTATTTGTATTTTAATAGTTACGTTTATGCAAGAAATGTGTGTTCATGCAGTTCCTCCACCTCCACACTGTACGAACACACACAAATCACACAAACACAACTATCACCACCACCAAGCTACACTGACGCGTTTCGAACTCAACCAGAGCTCATTGTGGTAACTCCGAGGATGAGCTCTGGTTGAGTTCGAAACGCGTCAGTGTAGCTTGGTGGTGGTGATAGTTGTGTTTGTGTGATTTGTGTGTGTTCGTACAGTGTGGAGGTGGAGGAACTGCATGAACACACATTTCTTGCATAAACGTAACTATTGTAAGGTCGCGGGTGAGCAAAGTAATTGTTTTAGTTCTTTTACATGTCACTTTTTTTAAAATTGCCAGCGCTTTCGTAAGGACCATCATGCCAAGAAAAATGCGCCGCAAGAATCTTGGCTTTTTTAACTTGTAGGGGAACAGAGTTTATTTTCAGTATGAGGGTGCCAGTTATTGAAGGGTGGCCAGTTATTGGCGATTTACCTACTATAAAACAAAAATTCCTACAGACTCCAGTTTAGAAAAACTCTGTATTTTAGCCCTGAAAATCAGATAATAGGGACTGCAAAATTAGATTTTAGCTGTTTTGAATCAAATAAATAATTGAGCATTTTTTCATTTTAATGGGCGCAAAGGACTAAAGATTTTCATAGAGAAAATAGCGTCTTTATTTTTTTTAAACTCAGTTTTGCGACTTTTTCTTATATATTAGTTTGTACGGCTCGTTTCAAAATCAGAAAGAAATTAGTTAATTAAATTTCTTCATTTAAAAAAAGATATTATGCGCACTTAAAAATGAAAATGCCTTATTATTCGATTGAGTTGGTAGACCATACCCAAAAATCATTTACCATGCTGATAGCAAGGTGTAACATGGGCAGCAGGTCGGGCCTGTTACCAGGAGATCATAGCCAAAGAGCACCTGTTGCTGATAGCTAGATAGTTGCAGGGCACAGGACTCCTCTCAGAATGAGAAGGCTTGGGCCGTAGTTCCCACGCAGGCCCATTGCGGTTTGGGAACTTCAGACACATCGTTGAATTTCTTCTCAGGACAATGAAATAATAAACGTCTCACGATAACGTTGCGTCTCGGTGTAAATTAGCCCTTAGGTAAGAAACAGTAAAAAGCTCATTTACAAAACAGTTGTACGAATGACATTGGCATACTGACATTGCGTTCTCACGTCAATACTTATAGTTCTTTTATTACACGGAGTATTAAAACGATTGCTGGATGTTCCTTGTCAACTATTATTTTCAAACAAAATAACTTTTTAGACTTATTAGTTTTTAATAGATAAGAATAAGAATAAGAATTTGCTTTATTGCCACAAAACAAAACATAAATAAAACAATATCAAGAACAATGAACAAAATTTGCAAATAAAAAAAAAATACAATAATTTAGAAAACTTTTGAGGCAAAAGGTCCCAGTCTCAGCATGTGCTGGACAGACAGTCCAGCGCTGGTTTTCAGCCTGGGCTTTTGGGCAGGATATATAACAATACTCTTTGGGGCAGGGTCGGTTGCAGACCCGACGAGAGACAGTGTAGCCGTGTTTAAAGTACCAACAGAAAAATATTTACATATATGAAAATTATGGAAGAACCGAAAAGTAAATGAGTAGAAAAAAAAAAACAAAAAACAAACACGGTAAAAAAAAAAACATCAAAAACCAGTAACATGCCATTGAAGAATAATAACAACAAATTAAATACTTCTGCTTGTGTGTGCTGGTGTTAACATGTGTGTGCGTGAGTGTGTGTCTGTGTTAGCGTGTGCGTATGTGAGTGTGTGTCTGATTTTGCGTGTGCGTATGTGAGTATGTGTCTGTGCGCGTACGTGCATGCGTGGCTGCGTGCGTACTCTGCCACAATCCTTAGTTAAGATTAAGAGAAGAACTTGCTCTGCATATCTAATAAATGCGAATGGACTAACTTCTTGAATAGATATCAAAGAGAACATTGTATTTATATAACGATATATTTATTACACCTACGGATCCTTAAACCTTACTAATCAAAATCCGAACCGAGTCAGAATTAAATCAACCAAGAACCATTCAGCGGATAAAGGCCCATTCAGACGTCCCAGCTCTTTGTTGTCTGGATAATGACTTGAGCTAAATAGCTATGCTTCACGTAGGTATACAACGGGTCTGTATGAATGGGCATGTTTTTGCATAGCGACATGCGGTTGGCGATTATGTCAATAGCAGAATTACTTCAAAAATTATGGGGAACTTGCATGAAATGTCAAAGATTATTATTTATCTTATAATAATATGAAAAAAGTCCCTAAGGTTTTTTCCTATTTTGTTACTACGAGTATTCCAAACACTTTGTATGGCGTAACGAAGAGGAAGTACGTATTTTTTTCTCCTACAGGGATGGAAAGAGCTCGTGATTCTGAGTAGGAATAACATAAAGTTGTTGGGAATATTAAAAAAAAATCTATTTTTTTAAGTAGCATTTTCTAACTAGCATTTTTTATTTTTTGAGAAATGCTCAGGCGTTACCCACAAGTTTATCTGCGAAAGTTCCCTTATCATCATCATTATATCACCAAAAAGACGTAGACTGCAGGATAAAGATCTCCTCCAAAGAGTTCCACAACGATCTGTCCTGCGCTGCACGCATCCAAATCATCATCATCATCACAGCTTATGTACGTCCCACTGCAGGGCACAGGCCTCCTCTCAGAATAAGAAGGATTGGCCCGTCGTTCCCACGCGAGCTCAGTGCGGATTGGAAACTTTACACACACCATTGAATTTCTTCGCAGGTGTATGCAGGTTTCCTTACGATGTTTTCCTTCACCGTAAAGCTCAATCATGGTAAGTTACAAATGCAATTTCGCACATAAATTCCGAAAAACTCAGAGGTGCGAGCCGGGATTTGAACCCACGACCCTCTGCTTGAGAGGCCATAGGACAAACCACTAGGCCACCGCGGCTTAATCCAAGTCACCACCATTTATCATTTCAGCCATAGGACGTCCACTGCTGGACATAGGACTCCCTCATTGACGCCCAATCATTACGGTTGGAAGCGACTTGCATCCACCCTTTACCTGCGGCCTTCAACAAATCGTCCGTTCAACTCATTGGTGGACGTCCCACGCTGCGCTTGCCAGTCCGTGGTCTCCATTCCAGAACTTTTGGGCCCCAACGGCCATCTGTTCTGCGTGCTATATGGCCTGCCCGTTGCCATTTCAACGAGCTAATCCGTTTGACTATGTCGCCAAGTGGTTCCTACTATCTTTACTAATTCGATGGTCCATCGTTTATGGGGTAGAGAAAAATCCGCTATTCCGCAGGAACCACGCAATGGTGCTAATGCAGGTTATATAACTTGTGTGCCAAATTTTATTCATTCAGCCGTTTAGGAGTGAAAGAGTAAAAAAAAATGCAAGTACAGCCACGAGCTTTAATTTGGGACCCGCTTAAGGTTGACAGTCCTGTCATATTGTATAGGAATTGAAAGGATATTTTTTCGAAATGGGTCCCAAACTTTGATCAATTATAACTAACTGTAGATCCACAGTCGCGCGCCCAAAATTGTCCGAGCCAAATGAGCGCCACTTTGATAAAAGTGGCCTTCTTTTTTCTCAGTACGTTGCGTGAGATTGTCAAGTTTAGCTGTCAAGTGTGTGATCAAAGGTCCCAAATTAAAGCACTACGCGAGAGAATTAATTCATCTTAAAAAACTTTCGTGTTTGTAACATTAGTAAGATTAGATGTTACTTAAATATATATTCATACTAAATACAATCTGAAACAGATGCACAGAAAAAACCCCAGAAAAAAGACCAATGCTGGGAATCGAACCCAGATCATTGGCATTCCGTGCCGCGTGCCATTCCGCTACACCGCCACTGGTCAAGAGTTTAGACACAATTTTTTTCAATGCATCATACATTCCAGCCTTCTATCATCACTTTTGCAGTGATACAGCGCCATTTATGTTCAGTTCTCATCGAGAAACATCAACACTCCTTCGGAACTAACTATACTCGAATTTTTTTTTACAAATATTATGTATGTAAGTAGGTATGTTGTCCGATAAATTTATTTCAAAGAAAGACTTAATAGTATTTCAAAACATCCCTTTTACGTCTCACTAACACATACCTCTTATTTTAAACCCATTTAACTACCTAAACTAGATTTTATTTCTACCAGATGGCAGATAAAACTGTACATTAGTATCTTTGAATTCAAACTACAATGAGACATAAACAACACAGAGACATTAGAATTACTAACAAGTTTGTTTTCCCATACGTTAAATTACTAAACATACAGGAATTTCCCCCAACAATTTAAAGTTTTAATACTTATTTTAGTTCCGTTCCATGGAAAATTGTTTTTCACTTGGAAGGAGGTAGATTACGGTCGCTCTAGAGTGGGTCAGAACGATTATCTTCGATTTTTCTTTAGTGCGAAGGGGTTGAAATCGGTCAAGAAATACGGCTGATAAGTGCTTTAGATAAGGAATTTGAATGTGTTTTCTTATTTAAATGGGCTTGAGAAATAATGTTTTACGTTTGAGTTAAAGATGTTAAAATAAAACGATAAGCATATTTATGTGAAGATCTTAATAACTATAAATTAAAACAACGCCATTGTATCAATCTGTCTATTAAACAAACCGCATCAAAATCCGTGTATCTAAGCATACATAGGGACAGACAGACAGCGGGAAGCGACTTTGTTTTATACTATGTAGTGAAGATATGGAGTTTGTTTACATTTAGTAAAGTACCTAAATACCATAAAGGTTTACGTCGCTAACTATCGTAAGGTCGCGGGTGAGCAAAGTAATTTGTCTCAGTTCATTTATGTATTAGAGTGCTAGTGAGAATGTGTGTGATTTAGTTTAGATTTAAATTTTACGGAATGTCGCCTGAAAAGTACAAAAAAGACACTAAAGTTGCCTCACAAGCTTTTGTTCTCACTCAATCTACAACACCAACAATAACTGTTGTGTATTGAATATTTTCTACACAAGACTATAGGTGGACTGTAACACAATAGACATTGTGTGTATCAATAGACCAGAACGCGGACAGCATAAAACTCGAGTGAATGAATGAATGAGCGGTTGGTGAAGTGAATGACAAAGTCTAGAACATTCTATTTATGTTTCGGTAAAAATTTAGGTCACATGTGTCTTTTGAAGACGAATGAAAAGAACGGTATAACAGATAAGTGGGTAGGTAGATACAACGTATTTTATGAATGATAGCAAGTGTAGATTTTTAATGAATTTATTTTACTTTTTGTATTTGTTATAGCAGCCACAGTTACACAGAATCGTAGAAAATTTCAAGTGTCTATCTGTTACAGTTCAAGAAATAGAGCCCTTTAACCGACGAACGGACGGACGCACAGACAGAGACAATGGTCTCTGTAATACAGTCATTTTAATCATCATCATTTCAGTCGGTAAGACGTCCACTGCTGAACATAGGCCTCCCCAAGGCTCGCCAAACAGATCGGTCCGTGCCATCCGCATACAACGCGTTCCCGCAACCTTAGCCAGGTCGCTCCATCTTGTTGGAGGCCTACCTACACTGCGTCTTCCGGTACGTGGACGCCGCTCGAGAACCTTTCTGCCCTATCGGCCATTAGTACCATTTGAGTACGAAACCAAAGTTATCGACATAGCCCACCACATTAGCACGCTGAAGTGGCAATGGGCCGGTCATATAACCCAAAGAACCGATAACGATAGACGAGTTCTTGAGTGGAGACCACGGATCGGCAAACGTAGCGTTGGACGTCCTCAGACTCGACGGAGCGATGATCTTCGCAAGGTGGCTGGCAAGAGCTGGATGAGAGTGGCCGAGGATCGTGCTCAGTGGCGTGCCATGGGAGAGGCGCTATGTCCAGCAGTAGACGAACATAGGCTGATGATGATGATGATGATGATGATGATGAGTACGGAACTCTAAAAATGTGGGATACTAACTTCATAACCCAAACCAAGAAGGAACAGCCCAGCAGTAGTTTGCGAACTGTCACTGTGCCCCGTCCGATTAAAATATGAAAGGGTCCTCACGTTCCGTCTGTAATTTACATAATTGCACCACGTACACATATAAATTTTATCTACGTGCCTTGTTTGCTTGAGTTAATAAAACAATAACAATGAGTTAATAATAAAGGGCGGGGTAAGTTAACGGAATTTTGCATGTTGGTGAAACCATCTTGATATTTTACGTCTTCTCATAAGTCCGGTTGTATGCCAGGCCTCCTCAGAATAAAAGGGCTTGGACCAAAGTTCCCACGCGGGCCCAGTGCGGATTGGAACTTCACACACACACCGCAGATTTGTGCAGATTTCAACCTAACTAACATGCGAAATCACAATGTCAAATCTAATTTCGATAAATTCCGAAATATCAGGGGTACAGTAAGATGCTGGCACGCGAGCGCTATGTTTTAATATTTGAATTCAAAATAAGAACAGCGGTCGAATGTCAGCATTGTAAGAAGACGAATGTAGACTTGTGATCCGATGCCCGAAGAATAAACAGCAAGTGATCTTTGTATTTAATATTAGTTATAGTAAAGCTACACCCCAGTGCCCGATTTGGAAATACATTACCCACCTGGACTAGTACCCACGACTCTCTGCTTGAGAGACCAATGGTCAAACCACTAGGCTACCATGATGTTCAGTATTAACCCTTTCAACGCCAACGACACATATAGGTGTCACAGAGTACAGTGTCAAAGTGATCTTGACACAATGACGTAAGATTCAAAGCAGGTTTACGTTTTGTCGAGGTGTGGCGTCGAAAGGGTTAAATAGTCAAACTATACTCTCCTGCCATCTACGTCAAATTTTGTTTGAATGAACTTGAAACTTTATGCCATTTATTGCGTGAGTTCGGTGTCATATTACAATAACATCCTATAAATAGGACACTGGACGGCAGGAGGAGAATACTGCATGTAGCAGAGACTGTACCTCTACCATGAGTTACACTAGTTTACAGTGACCGTACTCGCTAACGACGGCGTAAATGATTTGTATGGAGAATTGTACTTCCGTAAGTGACCGCTAGAGGCGCTGTACACAATTCTCTATACAAATCATTTACGCTGTCGCTAGCGAGTACGGTCATTGTAAACTAGTGTAACTCATGGTAGAGGTACTGATTGGGTGATTCCTTAAACTATACGCAAACATAATTGCCGGAAGATATCCACTGTTGAACAAAAGCTTCCTCCCAAGAACGCTACAATGACTGACGACTTGACAACTGCATCCACCACAACTCTTAGTTCAACTAAGTGCCAATAGGGATGTTGACGCCATTAAAATATAATTCGAAGACAGGACTCCAGTAAAAACACTTTATTTTAGCTCTAAAAAACCAGATTAATTAACCTGCTGTAAACTAGTCCTTCCTTCTTTCTGTTAAAGGGTTGCCTCGAAGAGATTGCTCTTAAGCGATAAGGCCGCCTATTGCTTACCTTGTAACTTTCTCTCTGTGTACCCGTTTTCTGTATTGCTTACAATAGTAAGCAACCAGGAATACCTGGTGTACAATAAAGAGTCATTGTATTACATTGTATTGTATTAATTTTCAACTTTCTGCAAAATTAGAGTTTTAGTTGCTTTAAAACAAATAAATAGTTAGTCGGCGAACAAGTGGCGTCATAAGTTGCTATTGTTATTCAATCTCTAGGGGAGAATTGTGTTTTGACAGCTCATTAACCCTTTTACCGCCACGCTTCGACAAAACGTAAACCTGCTTTGAATCTTATGTCATTGTGTCAAGGTCACTTTGACACTGTACTTTGTGACCTATATATGTGTCGTCGGCGTTGAAAAGGTTAAAAGTACGTCAGTTGATGGTGGTGTCAACATCCCAATCGTTTCTGGGTAAGCCGGTTTGCTAAAAAAACAGTACGATCCATGGATTTTAATCTACTTACTACACTACAAAGTGATCTCAAATCAAGAAAATAAAAGAAGATCTAAAGCGTACGATAAAATTAATGATTATATCATGGACAGGGATTTATGGAAATAATTTCCATCCGCTTTCGCTATACCTAGTATCAAATTATAGCGTATCTACTGTGTTAAAAATTTAGTTGTGTTATAATGCTTTAGATGTACAGTCAGCAACAAAAATATGAATACACTTAAAGTACCAAAAATATGTATACACGCCTTTATGCCCTGGTAATAGAGTCGTGGATGCATATTTTTGGTACTTTGGGTGTATTCATATTTTTGTTGCTGACTGTACCTATATCATTTACTAACAATTTGTTTGTAAAAAAAATACCTTGTTTATATTCTTCGCGGATTTTCTCAACAGGGTTTTCCCGAACCAGTGGTAGATTCTTCGAAATTCATAAATTCATAAGTGCTTGTTACAGCCTTCAATAAATTATTTTTGACTTTGACTTTGAAATGCGTTATTATCAGATTTTTTCTGAAAAATCTCCTATTTCTCCCTCAAATCTCATTTCTATCTTTTATATATTATGTAGTTTGCTGAAACGAGGCATTCTTGGCATAAATCGGAAATTTTGCAGCGTATAAGTGCGACTGTTCCCCTATCTGTATTTTCGCGTATTCCCTAAATCCAACCAATAAAATTAGTCCGTTTTACTCCAGAGGGTTTAGAGAAGTCGCCGATTTATATCGACAAAAAACTTAAATTTGTACTAAAAGTTAAGCAGATAATGTTAGCATGTTTAAATGATAACGATCGAGTATGATAAGTTAAGTATCAAGTAAAAAATAAAGATAAAACTGAAATAAAAATTGTTTGCCGCCAAAATCTCCCACATAGAAAATTATAAATATAGATAAATTACACTTTTATTTGTCACAAATTACATTTAATCATTGATTGAAAATGACAGATCGCTTATCATACATTACATATTTATGTGTACTCATCATAACTCACAGATCACTCATTATAGATCATAGATAACTCATCATAGCTCACAGATCACTCATCATAATTTTCTTTGTCTGGTCGACATCACTGGAGACCTGACACTGGAGGCTGGCAGCTATATCTCTCAACGAATCGCCATCGCCATTCAACGAGGGAATGCTGCCAGCCTTTTGGGTACGATGCCATGGGGCCTTTTTTAGACTAAATCTAGTAGTTTTTAAGTTAGATATTTAGTTGTATTATTCATTGTTATTTTTTCTTAATATTCAAATACAAATACAAATATTTATTGATAGAATGTGATCTCTAACTACTGGAGATGAATAAATATACCAGTGGTCAATATTTATGGTTCTACAAATGCCCGTCTGAATTCACTTCCTGTAGTCCGGTACTTCCCTGAGTCTTCTTGAGCCTGCGCAGATGGAAATTGAGCCGAAGATGGTAAATGCCGAGTGCGGGGTGGCTGCGTCCGGGAGAAACGGCGGAGGGTTAACAGTGGGAATGTGATGGTGTGGGTTACGTCAAAACGTAACACCCTGTGAATGAACGGCCCGTATTAGAATGAATTCGGGATTGCCGTGGTATGTGAACACCTTGTTGGACCTAAGAGAAAACCGGAGGCTAGTTGGTGTAGGTGCTCACAATCAGAACGGAGGGGTTTAAAGTATTTACTCAAGCTAAAATTATTTATTACAATAATCAGTCATGCAAAATCAAGGCAAATAAATAATATAAATCCATTATTCATTTTATAATAACTACAATTCAATTCTATAAGATTTTATTATTGATTAAAACACCCTACATGTTCATTCTAAAAAAATAACTAGATTCAATTTAAATTCAATACATTTTCAAATGGTGAATTAATAATAAATAACTTCATCAAGCCAATCAATTACTTAAATACATTTTCTTTCGAACAAATTTCCTTACTTCTATCGATGTTCCGCTCCCATCCCTAATGCTCGCCGAATGGAAGCCAATCGGCACATGGCTGACGTATTTCAGTACATTCTTCTAGCTTAGTCTATACCTATTTATTTCAACTGAATCCAGCTATATGCTGCAGCGCGGTTAATGTAATTTGAGTGCTTTTCCCTTAACATATACTTGTAACTAGCGTTTGCCCGCGTCTCTGTCTGCGGAGAACACAAGTTTTGAAAATATAGTCTTTAGAATAAGGATAAAGTAGCATTTTAATGGTGAAAGAATTTTTGAAGTCCAGTAGTTTTTTTTTTTTTTTTTGAATGAGTCGCCAGAGGGGCCAAAGACGCGAAGTCTTTGCTGTTTTTTAACTTTAGGGTAGGAAGAGTGACTTGTGCTCGGGAAAAATCCCTTCGGACGAACTGGGAATGGAGGGCCCAGACAGTGTCCGACTTGCACGGACTAAAAAACCCGGTCACAAGTCCCCTTCTCTATTGATTATTAATACAAAAAACGTGTGCTTTATATTTTGAGGAGGGGAGGGGTAGGGAGGGGACTTAATCTACCCACAGTGTCCTGCCTCAGCCATTTGCTGGAAGGCCGGGAGAGGAGCATGCATTCTCCCGCTGGGCACTGGGGGGTGCTTAGGTCGGTCTTTTATGTTTTTACCCGTTGGTTTATTCCTTGACCGACCCTCGCCCGTTTCTGTACATTTACTTAGAGCTATTGGTTGGGTTGGTGGGATTTCCTGTCATATGCATTTATCTATAACTACGGGCTTCCTTTCTTTTGCCCTGCGATGGAAGGGTGGGTCGGAGATCTTTTGGGCCCATTGTGTGGCTTTGGATGCCATCTTTTGGGTGGGGCTACCCTTTATGCCTGATGGTTTTTTGGCATGCTGTGTGTTTTTTTGCGCTTGTCTCCTAGCGCTACCCTCTTTTCGTTACCGCTTCCATCGATAGTTTTCCTGCTATAATAATTCGGAGGGATGAGGAGTGCCCCCCGGACGGCTGGACGCCCCAGTGTCTCACAAGGGTCATGTGGAGCCCAGCGGATCCATACCCCAGCCAATGCTGAAGGGCCAGAGAAGAAACTTTTAGTCTCGATTCTCTGTTTAGACTTCCGCCGTTGCTCCCACGAGTTCCCCACCGAAACTACCGGGTGCGTCCTCCGTCCGGAGCTCACCTGTCGTATGGGCGGGAGATGCATATGTCAGGAATTCTTAGATCTAATTATACACTAACCAATATTATACAGAAACTACTATACAATCCAATCAGTAAAAAAGGTTTGACAATTTTTTATATATACTGCAAACAGTGTCTAGGTCCAGGTGAAGCGAAAAGAGAATGGTTTTATAAGGAGGGAATATTGAATGTGTGTGTGTGTGTGTGTGTGTGTGTGCTACTTATTTCGAAGACATGCCACGCGAACCACTCTTTCCAGGAACTCTTTAGTGTGGTCTCTGTTCTTTGCCGATCCAAGCAAATCACTCCAGGTCGAGCTATCTTGAGTTACCTTGACTCCGGTTTTTTGCTCTAGCTCGAACCTTTGTGTGTCAAAGCGGGGGCATTCACAAACAATGTGCCAGATGTCCTCGTCTTTAGCCGGGTCACATATGCACGAGGGTGCATCTTTGATTTTGAAACGGTGTAGATAGGCTGCGAATCCTCCGTGCCCGGTAAATGCCTGAACCAAGAAATTTGTGAGTTTGAGTTTTTTTACGATGCTGTTTGCATCTCTCACTTGTGGGAAGAACTTCTTGGTTATTGCACCGGTCCCGGAGGCCTCGTAGCGGATCTGCCATTTTTCGACCGTCTCTAATCTTATTGACCTTTTGACGTAAGATATCGGCACCTCGTCGTAATTCGGAGCGGTCTTTTTCCTAATTGCTGCTTGCTTTGCCAGTTCATCTGCCCTCTCGTTTCCTGGCGTTCCAATATGAGCTCGCAACCAATAGAATTTTATGTCCACTCCTGCCTCCCTCGCTTGTACAGTTTGGGTCTTTATTGCTTGGACTAGTGGGTGCGTCGTGTGTGGCGTTTTGAGTGCCTCCAGCGAGGACTTGGAGTCGCTGAGAATGCTGACGCTTTGCACTCTGTGTTTCATTGCAGTCCAGTAGTTTTGGGTTACTTATCTACAGCCACTATCCGTCCACTGCTGGACGTAGGCCTCCTTCATATCGCGCCAACATTCGCGATCCTGGGCTTCCCTCATCCATTCACTGCCCGCTGTCCTCCTAAGGCCATCAGTCGTGCTATGGAGAGGGCTATGCTTGGTATCTCGTTAAGACATAGGGTCCGCAACGAGCATAAAAGACAAAAGAAGAAAGTCGTTGACATAGCCCGAAGGATTAGCTCGCTGATGTGGCAATGCGGTGGTCACGTTTGCCGTACAACTGACAATTGTTGGAGCAGACGTGTCCTGGAGTGGAGGCCACGTTTAGGAAAGCGTAGTGTGGGACGCCCTGCGACACGTTGGGTTACAAATATAAAAATACAAATCTTAACTCTTTATATATTATTAGTGTAGATAGTGTTGATGTAGATATCTGCATGTGTGTGTGGGACGTTTTTAGGCTGAGATGATGATGATGATTTAAATAAACAAAGCTTTATTTAAACAACTAAGAATTAGGACTCCATGATCCCAAGGTAATAATGCATTCAGCCGGCTCCGTCCGCCCCGGTCACTTATTATCTGTCCATCAATTACCCTTAGACGGAGGGTATGGATACATTCTAATCACCGGGGCTTCTATATGTTTAGCTGAATCCGACAGTACCTTGTTTTTCGATTAGATTGTATGGTGATCACTATAACCGGTCATTCCATACAATAAAAGACTTTGGCACAACTATCGCCGACTTGTAATGATTTTATTCTCGTTGTTAGTCGTTCAAGTGTTGTTTTTACGTCCGTATTTGAGAATTTTCTAAATCAAAGTGTATGTTTTGCATTACGTTTTCATGGTTTTTTTTTCGTAAATTTGCAAACACACACAGAAATAAAAGGCTTTATATAAAACAGAGTGGCGCTTAAAGTTTTTTTATACAATATTGGCATGCGTTTGACCATAATATTACGTCTGATGGAAAGCGTAGTTGAGACCTAAGATAGATGGATGACTGCCTTGGAGTTTAAAGTAGTAAAACTGTCTCTAGGGCGCAAGCCACACAGAAGTAAGTAAGTAAGTAAGTAGTAAGTAAGTAAGTAAGTAAGTAAGTAAATCTTTATTTGCTAGAATACGGTTACAAGGTCTTAAGAGTACCCAATAAATAAGTACACAGTATTACGTAAGTCACAGTATTCAGCCGACAGCTCGACATGCAAATTTTCAAATTAGTGTTTTAATCAAGTAAAATTATCATTGAATAAAAATAACAAAAATAATCAAATTTAACAATATCAATCAAAATTAAAATCAAAATTAAAATTAAAATTAAAATCAAAATCAAAATTAAAATCAAAATTAAAATTAAAATCGAAATTAAAATCAAAATCAAACTTAAAATCAAAATCAAAGTCAAAATAAAAATCAAACCTAAATCAATATTAAAATTAAAATAAAGCCAAAATTAAAATCTAAATCAACATTAATCATCAATATCGATAAAATTAAAGGGATGTCAATAAATTCTATTAGATACTTTATGGTTTAAGTATTCCTTAACAGTGTAAAAACAATTACTCAGTAGCCACGTAGTAAGTGCTCCTTGGAATTTTGTACCATGCAACAATTTTAGCTCACTTGGGAGCTTATTATATATTACCACACACATATTGCACACGTTCCTCTTATATATGTCAGAGGAGCATCGTGGTTGAAACAGGAGATTCTTATACTGTGCTCTCTGATTAGTAGTATGTGCACTGGAGCGCTCTCTGAAATATTGACTTTGAGCCTTAACGAATAAGCAGACTTTCTTTATGTACATACACGCTAAAGGCAATATTTTATAATTCTTAAAAATTGGTTTGCAACTGTCCGTCAGCCAAGCATGTGCTAACGCACGTACACACTTTTTTTGTAACTTGAACACCTTATCGACGTTCACAGAGTTCCCCCACATAATTAACCCATAATTGAGAACAGATGAAACATGGCCATGGTACGCAGTTACAGCCGCTTCACGGGAAACAGTCATTCTAAGCTTTTTTAAGGCAAAGACAAATCTGTCCAATCTAGAACACACATATAAGATATGATCTTTCCAGCTTAGATGTTGATCAATCATCAGTCCTAAAAACTTCATACTGCTTACCTCATCCACGGTCTCACCCCTGTAGCCAATGCTTAAACTAGTTAATAATTAATTATTTCCTTAATGATGAGACTGTAAAACACTATAAATGTAAATAGATCAATTTTTAATATTCAATGACAAGCGCTGCACTTGATGACATACATAGATACTCCATAATACATATAATAATAATCAAAATTAATTGGATGTACCTAATGTGATTATTGTAATTTAATTTTTATTATTTATTTTTTTAATTTTTGATTGTTTTAATTTATTTTATTTTTATTAATTCTAATGTATGTTCATAAAATTGTAGATCAAAATATGTAATAATAATAATCTATTAATAATGCATGATTTCAATTTAATATAAATATGACATAATTAAATATTTAGTTTTAAGTATTATTGTGTGCCCTTGCAGGGCGTCATGGACCGACTTATAAAACGTTTTTAAGATCTCATAAAAATGTACATGACTTTACAGTGAAATAAATAAATAAATAAATAAATAAATAGTCGGTTTCGATTTATAAGACCTGAATTGAATGAATTTTGTCTTAGATAGGTTGATTTTGAGATTATTATTACTAGTCCAAGCATTAACACCTATCAAAGCATTATTTATAGTGTCCTCATATGTCAGAAAAGACGTGGGACGGGGGCGCATCGCAGTGGCAGGGCCCCTTGAACCAGTTTTCATACTAAATGTATAGAAGCGTCGCGATCCAAAGCAGACAGAAGAGACGGGGCGGAGACGCGGCCTGCGAACAAACGACGTGGACTGCGACGCGCCCCCGTCCCACGTCTCTTCTGTGTGGCTTGCGCCTTAAATGTCTAAAAAACGTAGATACAGAGACTGTGGTGTTGTGGCTAAAAGGCAATAAACCCGTAACGTCCATTAGTAAAATTAAGATTACTAATAAAAAAAACACGCAAAAAAACATTTCGCTGGATTAATTGGATCAGTAATCAGAAGGGACCGCAAAAAAGTCGTTTTTAAACGCTCATCACAAACGGCCGGGGTGGCCATTAAGTGATACCGTCTAATCCGAATCTAACACATATATCCTGTCAATCTTAGAGCATTAAACCTACAGGAGACGTCAGGGCCTCAGTAAAAAATAAGCCGCGGTCATATTATGCACCCATCACATGTATTAGTGTGTTAGTAATTGCATGTTAGTGTTGGCCAAATAACGTTGTCCGCGTACCTGCTAGGAAAAGACGTGATTGGAGAATCTATTACTGTTATTTAACTGACTTTAAAAAAGGAAGAGGTTTTGTTTCGTCTTTGATTTTGAAAATTTTTAAATTGGATTTAGAAATTTATAAAGCACATTTAACTTTGGATGTCTGTGAATTTGTATGTAAGCACCTTTGGGTCAAATTTCGTAAGTTAAATTTTGATAGGTCAGTTTGGAGTTTGGTTTTTTTAGTGGTCGGATTGGCTTAAAATCTGGTTCTATGGATACATAGGTATCTGATTCAACTGGATTAAATTCTCATGTCATCATGGAGCCTTATACATATTATAATAGTAAATAGTTTCATTTCCATTGGCTTATTGTTTAACATAATAACTGTTACGATGACAAAGTTCTATGGTGGCCTGGCAATCATTGTTTGACTATACGGGGCAAGAAAGATTGCTTTAATAAGAAAAAATTACCGACTGTTTTGCAGTCGAAACCACGAAAATAACTTTGTTTGAAATCAGTGTCTCAGGTTGAGCCTGCATGAGTAGACCTAGTTACCTTGCCTATATCCTATTTATTATTGTACTACTCCCTGATGGTCCCTGCTGAGGCAAGGGCGGTTAAAAATGGAAAAGAAAAACCTATGTTTAGTAAACCGGTCCTTAAAAAGAGATTGAAAAAACACCTTTTAGAAAAGTATGTAAAAAGTGTAAGTAGGTAGTTGTGCATGTTAGTTTATTTAGTTGTTAACTGTTTTGTGTATCTGGTGCATGATTCAATTATAGTGTTGAGTGCTTCATCGCCAACAAACTGGTAACAGTTTGGCGATAACAGAATTTGTTGTAAAAGCATGTACCGTTTGATTAAATAAATAATAAAAAAAAAAAAAGTCCCATCCGCGTACGCTACTTTGCTTGACAGATTTTTCTGTACAGTAATGAGCGCGCATGACGCCTCCGGTTGGTTTAAAGCTCCAAACATGGTCTAATCTAAATCTCGCACATATATCGAGTGTCGATATGGCGCTGGCCACTCGGATTGATCGCTGGACGGTAGTCGACAAAGTTTTCGGTTAAAAATATTGAGGCGATTTATTTTGACAGTTGTACAAGTCATGAGATATCGGCGGATTACCACCGAGTCGCCTAATTGTAAGTGACGTCAGTGATAATAAATATGGCAACGGTTGTCTACACTAGTTTTATGGATATAATTTCGACCCGTACATTTAATTTAAACGATATTATATGCAGCACGTATTCTGTTAATCACGCCAACTGACAAACGACTGGCAGTTATGTCAAACGCCATAAGGTTACATTAGAAAAGTTATTATGGACGGTAATTTGCTTATATTTTCTAATTTTCCGCACAACTTTTTAATTATTTCTTTCATAAGAACCTTTTCCTTCAATAACGAAAACAACAAAAAAAGAATTAGCGAATTCAGTCCAGCCTTTCACGCGTGATGCCGTGACCACGGGAAATAGGAATTAATTTTTATATATAATATAATATAAATATAGAAGATGAAAGCACACTCAGAAATGATGAGATAGGTGATGAATACTGCGAGACAGTTCAATGGTGCTTGAAATTCCTAATTGGTACTGGGTTCGAGTGAGAACCTCAGCCCAAGCCTTCTCAATCTAAGAGCGGCAGAGGAACGCGTAAGCCGAAGATAAAGCTATCACGACTTCTAATCTATCAGCTTCAGTTTTAACGCGATATTCTTGGGCGCATCAATTTTTTCTCGTTGTTTACTCAGTCCCCAGTTGTCCAACATCTTATACCGTTTCATTGAAAAATGCTTAGGTTGTCCATGAGACAAAATTTGTGTATTGGCTATGTGCGAAGCCGGTGGTGGGACTGGTGGGGTACAGAAAACGATCGCAGCGCACAACATGGCAAAAATTGGAAGTAAATGAGGAGGAAATGTTGTCAACGCTACGCGGCGCCACCGTCGTGCACGGTCCTAATATCGCAACGGGTGGCAAGAAAAAGCTGATTCACCCTCTTATGACTTGTACAGCACGCAAGGGCTCAACAGAAAGGGTACAGCAATCTCGCAAGGTTGAACGGTGTATTTTATTTGATTGCACCTCATTGGCCCGATTATGGCGTTATGTTTCACAAATATTGGTAACAGCCCAATTGATGGCAGTTTTATGACGGATGGTGCCGAGGGTCCGTTATTGCGCGCAGCACTATTTTTATTGGTTCAAGCCGTACTATGAGTCAATAAATCAACCTTCACTAGATCGATTATAAACTTTTATTTAACTTGCAATGTTATATCAACATCGTTATTATCTACATCTCCCTGCAGAGCCTCGTCTGAAAATGTATGTAATTTAATAACAATGTAGATCTGATTGAAAAAATATACCTTGTTGAGTTTCTTGCCGGTTTCTTCTCAACAGGGTTTTTTCCGAACTGGTGGTAGATTCTTCGACGTTCATAGGAGCATCAATTGATGCCTAAATTGAATAAAAAATTTTGACTTTGACTTTGAACTATTTGTTTCGCTCGGCAGTCCGGGCCTTACCTTGACAGTGAAGCCACGTGTTTGTTTTGCTTTTCATGTATCGCAGCGTCGCTTAACAAAAACCTAACCATATAATATAGTCTTTTATTGTGGATCTGTAGTAGGTCTCCCGGTTACTTCCCATACAAATCCGATAATCCGGCAGTTCCGATAATCCGGCATCGGCGAAAAAATATGGATGCCGGATTACCAAGCGCGCGCCTACTGTAAATTCGAAAAAACTGAGAGGTTCGGATCGAAACCACGACCGTCTGCTTGAGAGGCCATAGCTCCAACCACTAGGCTACCACAACTTTCAACGAGATACACATTGTACGTTTTGATACCCATGGTTTTTTTGAAAATACACATAAAAAAGGTGTATCTTTCGATCACATGAAACTAAATGGAAACTTGACTTCAGGGGTAGGAAAAGACTTAAATAGCTCTATGAATTTCATCACCTGCACACAGTTGCAAAAAATTCAATGGTGTGTGTGAAGTTCCCAATCCGCACTAGGCCCGCGTGGGAACTACGGCCCAAGCTCTCTCATTTAGGCCTGTGCAGTGGGACGTATTTAAGCTGGGATGATGATGATGATGATTAAATTGGTAATTCTTTATACATAAAAGCTTCATCCAAACCCGTACATTTAGCCGACTATACTCTATCAAGTCGTCTAAATACACGGCACGTTGAATCAATAGGCGGATATCCTCAACAGGAGCCGAGTGATGTTTGTGTGGTTCATGTCCTTGTGGGCGCATGTGAATAGCAGTCAGTAAACATGCAGGTGAATCCTGAAGAGGTTACGAACATCCAGTCTTATAGCATACTAGAGTTTTACTCGTGGCTTTTCTCGAGTTAGTCATTAGACATGGTAGTTGGAGTTTGTTCAACTCTTATTTAATAAGCAGTGTTTTTAACTCTATTATTATTGCGCACCATTGAAGATCTTCTCAGGTGTGTGTAGGTTTCCTCAAGTTGTTTTCCTTCTCCGTAAAGCTCATGGTAAAATTCCAAGAAACCCAGAGAGATGCGAGCCTGGACTCAAACCCACGACCTTCTGCTTGAAAAGCCAAATGGTAGGGGAGCCCAAGAGGGGATTTTTGAAGTTACTCGAGCGCGGCAGATTAATATACGGGGGGATACCTTATAACCTCTAGAGTACCCCCATTGAATATGAGCACTTCATGTGGGGGGGTTTGCCTTGGCACCCCGTCAAAAAAATTAAAAAAAAAATCTTTGAAATATTCGAGCGCGTCAGATTTTGATAATTTGATACTCCAGCGTGCCACTGATAATAAATGTATGATAATCTGCCACTTTGCATGGTAGGGGTGGCCATACGGAAGGGCGCGCGTCAGGTTTTCATAGGGGATGTTAATTCCAAAGACTGACGATTTGGAAGTGAAATGTGCATTGTTCTGCTAATAATTAGCCCACCTTATCTTAATCTGACGCGCTCGAGTATTTTAAAGAATCAATTTTTTTTACTAAATTTTTTGACGGGGTGCCCTAGGCAAACCCCCCCCACATGAAGTGCTCATATTCAATGGGGGTACTCTAGAGGGTATAAGGTATCCCCCCGTATATTAATCTGACGCGTTCGAGTAACTTCAAAAATCCCCTATTGGGCTCCCCTACTAAAAGGGAAACCACTAGGCTACCCCAACATTTTAGAATATACAATATACATTATGTGATTATAAATTTCAGCTTTCCATCTATTATAGTTTTTGAGACGGACGGACAGCATAGCGCCAGTAATAAAATTCCGTTTGCCACTTTACATATTTCAAATACCTCTCAAACTAAACATAACTACGAAAAAACGAAACGAAAATACGTCTTTGACTAACGATGCCGTATCCCCCATGTCAACAAAATGCTCGGTACGAAAGATATACCATAGCTTCCTAATTGGTCATGCGTCGGTGCTTAAAGGTGCTTGAAGGTGCTTGAATCAAGGGTCTGATATAAATAGAGTGGCGGGTATATGATAGGGTTGTTATACGAAATACGAATGTTTATTTAATAGAAATCTGATAACCTACATGGCTCTGAAATTGCAATAAACATCTTTGTGTTACGTATCCTACTAAGGTTATAAAATGGCTGACGCCCGCGATCGGTCTCGAAAAAATATTGTATTGCTACCCCGCAGGAACCATGCGATATTTTGGGATAAATACTATCCTGTGTCTTTTTTGGGTCTCAAAATATCTCCATACCAAATTTCATCTAAATCGGTTCAATGGTTATTGATTCCCCATACGAACTTCCACCCTACTATTCACTTTCACTTTTTTTTTCCTTTAAAGGATCGTTACCGGTATTCTTACTACCGTTTTTAAATTAGGTATAACCGGTTATAATTACATTTATATCGCTAAAACTCTGATTAACGGTATAATCAATACAGGTATTCAAATTATATTAATATCTGTCAATGTCAAGAACAAGTACTGTAGACATTTCAGGCAGCCATGCGCAATGTTATCCCGTCACGTTACACTATTGCATTATTGTTGCGATTGAGTAGTAATGTCTAATTAACATCTTACCTTTCAAGTGCAATTTTAATAGTGGTATTGAATACAGGTATTTAATATAATAGTCTTTTTACATAGCGATAAACACAAAAGTAAAATGACAACAATACTTACCCCTAACTAGAATATAGGTATTATTTTTTTAGCGGTAATAGTTTGAAAATTTATAAACAGGTATTAAATAAAACCGGCGGAGGTTCTTCAAACTTGAGTCACGTGCCCTAGTCCAAATCAAAGCGTAGGGCTCATTTTATATATCTATACTTGTACCCTAGCGATACTGAGACGTTAGGGATGGAATTATCTGAAACTATCGATAGTTTGAATGGAGACCTATTAAATTATATCAAGGTTAATAATCCAAAATTACAGATAGACAGTGTCTGTTAATTTTTAACAAATCAAATCACTGGCTTTTTGTAATTTTTATTTCTATTTTAGGGTTCCGTACCCAAAGGGTAAAAACGGATCCCTATTACTGAAACTTCGCCGTCCGTCTGTCCGTCTGTCACCAGGCTGTATCTCACAAACCGTGATAGGTAGACAGTTGAAATTTTCACAGACAATGTATTTCGGTTGCCGCTACAAATAATAATAATAATTATACTCCTCTCCTTGTCCGAGACGGTTTACCATGTAGTCGTGCTGATTGTACGGCACCAGTCACTATGTCTAAAGGAAAAAAGAAAAAAACTCTCTCGATTGACATCTATTTGACAAGACGTCATTGTGTTTTTAGTGCGCGCCATTGTCACTTTGTTACAATAAACATAGCTAAAATAATGTTATTTCTAAGGTTAAAAACAGTTTTAAAAGATAACTTATGTGTCTGGAATGTTAAAAACGAATCGATAAATGTGTTTTATAAAAGAAAAAGGAATTAAGGTTCGGCTGTGATGATACATCTATCAACTTTAAGGTAACACCTCGCATACGATTACGACAGCCAATATTACAAGAAAACTACATACGTAAGTATTTTAGCACAATAAATAAGCTGTTACTCATATATTTTGACTTCCATATTATAATAACCTAAAGTGCCGGTTACATTCTGTTTTCTCTCGCACTTAAAGTTCATAAAGTTGAACGATCCTGTCAATTAATTTAGTTGATGTTTTTATTTCTTAAATTCCTTCCAATATGGAAAAGGCAAAGAAAGATTCATAAACTTACAGCCAAGTTTCCGGTCTCAATTTAAAGAGGTTAGATTCTTGTTTTTTTTAAAAAAAAAAAAAAAAAAAAAAGTTGTCTACGCTAGACCTAAACCTTCTTTCGAAAATTGAAACGGTTCTTTTCTCTTTTCCGTTTTCCGTTGCGCCTGCAAGTCGTTGCAAAGAAACGCGAGTGATTTTATAATACACTTTTTACGCGAAATATGGGGAAACGCAGAAGAAAAGAGAAGGACGAAGAGGAAATAAGGAGGAAGATCAGAAAACTAGAAAAGAAATTACGGGAAGCACCGCAGGATGACGCCGCCGCATCTGAACCGGAGGAGCAAACAGCGAAGGGTCCACCAGATAATGTGGAGCAGCTGGCGTACACCGAAGGTGAGTTTTGTTCCATATGAACATACTTCAAACGGTTGGGCCTTACACGAACTAACGCCGAGCAGAAACTAGGTACTGAGCCTTCATTGCAACCTTGAGCTTATCACATTGAGGATTTGACGTGTTGCCTCCGTTGACTGTGTGGGTTATTTTACCTTTTTTATCATTTACTTAACCACTATTGTGGCCATGCAATATACTAGGCAAAGCCAGATTCTGGAAGCAAGCGCTATCACTTAGCGGATAGACAATGCTTTAAGTACCCAAATTAAAAAT
Source organism: Archips xylosteana (assembly GCA_947563465.1). Lineage (NCBI taxonomy): Eukaryota > Metazoa > Arthropoda > Insecta > Lepidoptera > Tortricidae > Archips > Archips xylosteana. The sequence continues at coordinate 6,128,159 of OX387369.1, forward strand.
AAAGTTTTACTTACCTTGTTGCTCCTCTTATGACATTACATCATGTATGCACACACATGCACCTGGTCAATAATTATTGTGCGCTGCTACAGAGCAGATAGATACTCTGTAGGTATATGTTACCTTTAAATCACAATTGGACTTTGCGCTATCACACAGCGGGTAGACTTGTCCTTCTCTTTTAAAAAACCTATCAATACATTCCAGATGATGCATTACCGGAAGAATTTTTGGAAGCCCTGGGGAATGAAGGACAGGAGACAACAGAGGTTGGTGAAACCATCAGACCAGAACTACAACTCAGGTGGTCCAGTATTATGGGGAATGGTATAGGAAAAGAAGCCAAAGAGGCTATCACAAGGAAATACCCAACTCCAGAGAATTTTCCACATTGTAAAGCCCCACTAATGAATCCGGAGATCCTAGCAGCAATGTCGGATCTCACTCTATAAAGAGATAGGCGAATCATGGCTAGACAAAACTTAACGGCCACGCTGATAACTTGCCTAGGAAAATCTCTTACGAACATCCTCAAAGGTAACTTGATCACTAAAAATCTAATTGAAGACATCAGCAATGCAGCTAAGTTAGCAGGCCAGATTTTTTATGAGGACTCGTCCTCAAGAAAATTTTTTGCCCTGGCTGGAGCAAACCCTACTGTAAAGGAGGCAGTGCGGGAGTCAAAGACAGAAAAATATCTTTTTGGTGAAGATTGTGCTGAAAAAATAAAGGCAGCCCAGGCAGTTAAGAAAACCGGGAGTCAAATAAAGACATCAGAAGCAAGTAAACCACCAGCTAAAGGGCAGAATCAAGGACCAATCGCGAGGAGGCAGGGAAACTGGAGGGGCCCACCGCATCAACATCATCATCAGCGAGGCCGCGGTGGGCATCGACCACAACCAACAAGGAAATTTCACCAGAACCTGAATCCTCCTCATCAGAGGGATCAGAGGCGGAACCAACACAGATCCAGACCCAACTACCGCAGATATTAACACAGGTACATGTTGGTAGACTCAGTTTTTTCATCAATAATTGGCTCAAAATAACTGATGACCCTTTGATACTAGATTGGATCAAGGGATACAAAATTCCTTTTAAAATAATGCCTCCACCATCTAATACAGAAGAACAACACTGGTCTAGAGTAGAAATGGAATTAGTCAAATTAGAAATTAAAAAATTGACTACTTTAGGTGCTATTTCTCAATGTTCATCCAGCCCAGATCAATTTACATCCCCAATATTCTTAGTGCCTAAATCAAATGGATCATACAGGTTCATCTTGAATTAAAAAAAGTTAAATGAGTACCTAGACACTGAACACTTTAAATTAGAGGATATAAGAACAGCATGTAAATTGATCTCAAAGGACTGCTATATGGCTACAATTGACCTTAAAGAGGCATATTTCTCTGTACCTGTTGCAGAGAACTATAAAAAATTTCTTAGGTTTAAATTTAATGGGGAACTATTCCAGTTTAATGCTCTACCTTATGGCTTATCCACCGCTCCATTTGTGTTCACAAAGTTAGTCAAACCAGTGAGCACTTACTTAAGATGTCAGGATGTCATTGTAACATGTTATTTAGACGATACTCTTATTCTTGGAAACACTAAAACAAAATGCAGGGAAAGCATAGAATTGGCTTGTAAATTGTTCCAAGACCTAGGGTTTGAAATTAATTATGAAAAATGTGTGTTGCAACCCAGTAAGAAATGTAAATACTTAGGTTTTAATCTAGACTCATCCAACCTGTCCCTGTCAGTGCCCTTTCAAAAACAGATTTCAATATTAGAAAAAATTAATTCATTTAAATTAAAAAATCATTGCAGCATAAGAGATTTTTCTCAGCTGTTAGGTTCACTTAGTTCCCTTTGCCAAGCTGTCCCATACGGTTGGGTATACACTAAGCTGTTAGAGAGGGAAAAATACTTAGCTCTATTAAAGTCCAATGGAAACTACAATGCCATAATGTCTCTTTCTTCTATTGTTGACACAGAACTGGATTGGTGGTGTAAAAACATTAACAATCCTAACAAAATAAAACAGCATGATTTTACACTAGAAATTCACACAGATGCTAGCCTAACAGGTTGGGGTGCTATATGCGGGGAACAGAGAGCCTCAGGGTCCTGGTCAAGCTCGGAAAGACAACACCACATTAACTTTCTAGAGCTAAAAGCTGCTTTCTTGGGGCTTCAATGCTTTGCTAAGAACTTGAGTAATAGTGAAGTTCTACTAAGAGTAGACAACACAACAGCTGTGGCATATATTAATAAAATGGGAGGTATACAATTTCCACACTTGAATTATGTTACTAGAGACATATGGCAATGGTGCGAAGATAGGAATCTTTGGCTCTTCACTTCTTATATTAATACTAAAGATAACTTAGGAGCAGATAAGGAGTCCAGGAGGATTAATATAGAATGGGAACTGTGTCAAAATGCATATTCAAAAATCGTAAATAAATTTGGTCACCCTGAAATAGACTTGTTTGCCTCAAGGATTAATAATAAATGTGATAAATTTGTGTCTTGGAAATGTGACCCTGGGGCCTTCGCAGTCGACGCTTTCACCATAAGCTGGAAAGACTTCTTCTTCTATGCCTTCCCGCCGTTTTCCTTAATTTTAAAATGCATACATAAAATACAGACATACAAAGCCACCGGTATACTAGTTTTCCCATACTGGCCATCGCAGGCATGGTTTCCACTTATCAAATTGTTAATTATAAGTGAAACTATATTCTTTGAGCCTAAAGCTACCCTATTGTCTTCTCCTTTCAGGCAAAGCCACCCTCTCAGTCACCAGCTTACCCTGGCTGTAGGAGTATTGTCAGCCAAGCATATGTGAGACGGGGAACTCCCTCCTCCGCACTAAAAGTTATGCTGAACTCACTTTCAAGTAACACCAAGAGACAATATGATTCCTCACTTAGGTCATGGTGGTGTTTCTGTAATAACCACAACATAGATATCTATGAAGCTTCCATACCATTCATTCTTAAGTTTTTAAGTGAATATTTTGATAAGGGTGCCTCTTATGGCACATTAAATTCAACAAGATCAGCTTTCGCATTAATAATCGGACCAAGAATCGGAACTGATGATAGAATTAAGAGATTTATGAAAGGTGTTTTCCGGTCAAAACCACCAACCCCCAAATATAATGTCACTTGGGACCCCGGAGTAGTTCTAAACCACCTGGCCAGTTATCCAATGGTACACATTTCCCTAGAACAACTAACTAAGAAACTGGTTACAATACTGGCACTAGCGACAGGTCATAGAGTCCAGACATTATCATTAATTAATTTAAAAAATTTAAAATTCAATAATAATAATGAAGTACAAATATTCATACCAGATCTAATAAAAACATCCAAGAAAGGCAGGCCACAACCAATACTTAGTCTCAAGAGCTACAACACTAAAGTTGAAATTTGTCCAGTTAACACTATGAAACATTATATCAAAGTAACTGATCCCCTAAGAAAAGAAATTGATAAATTAATTCTAACTTATAAAAAACCACATCACCCTGCATCCACACAGACTATAAGTCGGTGGATCAAACTGACTATGGAGGAAGCTGGAATAAATATTAATATTTTCACAGCACACAGCACAAGACACGCCTCCACGTCAGCGGCTCTCAGATCTGGTATCAGTATAGACCAAATCCAGAAAACTGTGGGTTGGTCTGAAAACTCAATGACCTTCGCTAGGCATTACAACAGACCTGTCACTGGGAGTGTTAACTTTAGTGACACAATTTGTGACACTATACTTGAACATTTGTAAGAGTTTAATTACGATTTGTAATGTTGATTGTGTTGTTGATTTTGATATTACTGGTTTCGATTTTAATTGTTACGATAGTCATATCATTACTATATTATATTTTACCATCAATAATTAATAAATATGGTGAGACGCCACCGAAATAAATTGTTTTTAGTTTGTTATTGGAGATAATAAATATTTTTATTCCTTATCATTGTATTGATTGAATACAAATAAATTCACAACCCTAGCTTTAAACAGCTACATGGTAAACCGTCTCGGACAAGGAGAGGAGTATAATTATATGATTAAACGAACTTACCTGAAGTGAAGTTCTATCATAATTATACGTAGCTCCTTGTCCGAGACGGCATTCCCAAAACCCTCCCACTAATACTTAAGTATTATCCCAAACATAGGGTTGTTCATATATCTTTAAACGAAATGACGTCTTGTCAAATAGATGTCAATCGAGAGAGTTTTTTTCTTTTTTCCTTTAGACATAGTGACTGGTGCCGTACAATCAGCACGACTACATGGTAAACCGTCTCGGACAAGGAGCTACGTATAATTATGATAGAACTTCACTTCAGGTAAGTTCGTTTAATCATATAATAATAATATGTCGCTTCCTACCTGGCAATAGTTTGGCAACTGTGGAGGACTGTCCGCTAGCACATCCTCATGGTGTATTAGGGGATAGACCTCCATAGTTGCGCCCATCTCATTTATATTATATGGTACCAAAGGCCTCTTCATGTTGGCTTCGGCCCCATGAATGCCTTTCAAATGACCGGGTCCCCATGGGCCCGTGATCAAAAATCCATACCAACATGTTAATGATTTATTTCACAAAAACACTTTTTACATAAGGGTAGTAGTCCATCAGACTCCAAACTAGGCTAAGCCTGTATCTTGGTAGTCTGCTAATACTTAAAAACAGAATAAAATAAATATTTAAGGGGGCTCCCAATACAACAAACGTGATTTTTTTGCTCGTTTTTGCTCGATATTGATAACGGCAACAGGTAGACGCTTGATATATTCACAGAATATTAAGTTCAATTCAATTTCAAAATAAATAATTAAATTTAAATAAAACAAATATTTGAGGGGGGCTCCCATATAAACTTTTTGCATGTCCAATTGGCATAATTATAATGTTCCGGAAAATTGCATAGCTTTTGCGGGTTAACGATAAACGAATTCTTCACAGACGGACTCGCAGGCAACAGATAAGAAGAAATAAAAAAAATGTATTTATTGGTATATAGGGCGTAGGTAATTTCTAGAACTATCAAACAGATTCTAACATTCTCTAGTAAAGAGCTCCTAAAACTAATCCTTATTAACATTGGTTAGTTTTTATTCCAGGAATTCAGATAATTTCTAAAACATGCAATATTTTTCATCCGTACCAAATAAATACTAAAAACTCTTCGCAATGAAAAATTGCCTGCTCAAAAAACAAAACACGTTTTATTACACTTCAAAAAGACACGACTTATCCATCGAACAATTCCTCATCGACAAGCATATTTTCTCCGGATTTTCCTTACACAAAAAGCCATAAAAAGTCACGTTCTACTAAGTAAAGTCATAGGGTTGTCTGAGTGCCATCGAAGGCACTCATGACCCCAGTAATTTCGAGGATTTGGCTGGGGGAAAAACAAAATAATGTAGGCTTTCGGATATCTGTTGAGATATCAGGCGTGTTTGTTTTAATTTTGCATATCGACGAAGTTTTTTTGTGTAAAAAACCAACCTAATACGAGTCGGAGTCGCATGCGAAGGCTTCCGTACCATATAATAATTTTCTATTATTAAAATCCTGAAATAACACTGAAAAACCACGTTTTTTTAATGGTGACCCTCAATATTTTATTTTGCTTTTGTAGCGACTATAAAAACAACACTTTATTCTTCATGCTGTCTATTTGTAATAATATTGATGTGTCTTGTGGTGTTGTAAATAAATTTATTTTCTTTCTTTCTTTCAAAGAATAAAAGAAACCGCAGATGCTATGATAACGTCAATTTTTTTGCAGGTGTAGATAACTATGGTTATTCTGTTTACAAAGTATTATATTATGTCATTATTTCATCATCATCATTTCAACCGAAAGACGTCCACTGCTGAACATAAACCTCCCCCAAGGCTCGCCAAACAGATCGGCCCTGCGCCACCCACATCCAATGCGTTCCCGCTACCTTCACCAGGTCGTCGCTCCATCTTGTTGGAGGCCTACCTACACTGCGTCTTCCGGTCCGCGGACGCCACTCGAGAACCTTTCGGCCCCATCGGCCGTCAGTTCTACGGGCAATGTGCCCTTCCCACTGCCACTTAAGTCTAGCGATTCTTCGAGCTATGTCCGTGACTTTAGTTCTTGCACAGATTTCATCATTTCTAATGCGATCCCGCTGAGAAACTCCAAGCATAGCCCTCTCCATCGCCCTCTGAGTGACTTTGAGCTTTCTTATAAGACCCATCGTTATCGTCGTTAGCGGCCATGTAGGTACAGTCAAGTGTAAAAATATGGGTGCACACAACTTGCTCATAAATATGTCCCATAGTTCTTATGTCGCCGAATTAAGGTATAGGTATATAACGATGGGAGGATTAAATCGATACTTATTTTTGCACTTGGCCGCGTACTTATTTATTTCGTAGTTTAAGGTTTTGCCATAAACACGAGGACGTCAACCGGGACATCTAAAGTAGCGTTGGTAGTACAGGTAGATTTTTAATTATACTAATAGATACTATACTAAACGGGACTTATCACGCTAATAATATTTACCTCAACGTTTCGGCCACATTGCAGCAGCCGTGGCCACTAGTTAACTAAATAAAAATAATTGATTTATTAAATGAGCGTTAGGTACTTTGTGGAGGTCCATATTAATGAACTGAAACAATTACTTTGCTCACCCGCGACCTTACGATAGTTACGTTTATGTAAGAAATAGTCTAAAATTTGGTAGCATAGCGAGTTTCTTGCCGGTTTCTTCTCAACAGGGTTTTTCCGAACCCGAACCTGGTAGATTCTTCGACATTCATAGGAGCATCAATTTGATGCCTAAATTGAACTTTGACTTTGACTTTAAAAATGTGATGAAAAACTCGATGAAAAGGGTTCAATCTGCATGCTGCTAGAGGTGGACATTTGTCTGACATTATTTTCCATATTTAATTGCCGGCCCTAAATACTATATTTAACAAGAAATACTTAATAATTTTCATGTGTCATAAAATAAAATTACAAAACTAAAGTGTATGTACCTGTTTTTGGGCCATCCTGTAAATTGACTCTTGATCACCGAATAAAAATCATCGTGTACGGTACGTCGCTTAATTTATCATAACTACATTAATATGATAATACTCCAGCTTAATGTAGAATAATTTCGCATAGTTAATTATTGATGGTTTGCTTATAACGCAACAGTAGTAACCACTGCGTGGCAAAAAAAGGAAACATTTTGCTTATTGTTAGCGGAATTTTTTTAAACACAATTCAGTGATAGATTCAGGCGTTATTTTTAGGAGGTCTATATGAATGATCTAAAGCCAGACCAAGATAAGTCTGCAACGATTTTGATAGCACACGCAGTGCATGTGGTATACGATGTTGACAACGAACAGTATCGAAACTAAAAAAACAAAATTGTTAGATTCAATACTGTACGTTGCGGTAGTCGTTAAACGTCAAACTTCTATAAAATTATGACGTATAAATAACACATGCACTGCGTGTGCTATCAAAATCGTTACAGACTTATCTTGGTCTGACTCTAAATAGAACCTTACCTACCATAAGTGCATGTCACCTACATCTACGTAAAATATATAATGTTACCTGTAGAACCTGCCTTCCTCCACTTCAATCATGACTTTTAATGTTACACAATGTAAATCATTAACTCAATCTTATTGTTAAAACTGTATTCTCTGTACTCTGTATACTTTGTTAAAATTAAAACATAAAATCAATGTATGGACACTTGGAATTCAAATAGACACAGAATGCAAAGCTCATGCCTTCTCTCAAAACAAGAGAGCTTGGACCGTAGTTCCCACGTGGACCTAGTGCATTTTGAATGTCACACACACCATTGATTTTTTCGCAGTTGTATGTAGGTACAGGTTTTCGCACTATATTTTACTTCACCACAAAACTCATGATAACTTTTTAGAAGTATTTCCCTCTGCTTAAGAGGCTATAGTTCAATCCCAATGCAAAAAAAAAACATTCTAAACTCCATCCAAATCCGAAATCCGAGACCAATTTACGACAGGTACAAACTCGTTCAAATTAATACCATTTTGGCAAACAGCAACTATTAGGCGTACCCTTTTCACTGTCCCCGGTTCTGTGATAATAGCATTACGTCATTGTATTTGTTATCAGAGCACGTGCCGATTTTATGCACACTATTCACACACCTACCGCGCGTTAACTGGAAACTATAAGGCTAGAAGAGGCTTCATAGTGTCCTACTAATATTACAAACTTATAATAATACTACCTGTTGCCCTCGACTCCGTCTGCGGAGAATAGGGGTAGGTATAAATAATAGCCTATGACCTACCGAAGACAGAGAAAAATTTCATAAAAATCGATGAAGCCGTTTGTGAGGAGTTCGATAACAAGCACCGTAACTTGAGATTTTTATATTTATTTAATTATTTATTAAGGAGAACTAACAGCTTATAACATAATATAAGTATTAACAATAGTAACACAGAGCCAATTACAGGATCTCACAGATATATCAGATAAACAATATAAATTAAAAAATTTAAAACCCCCGACGCAATTTGGTCACACATAATAAAGAAAATGCCCATTCTGCGTCTAAGATCCCTTCCGCAACTAACAAAAGAGCTGATAACTTTGAAACGGCTAAACCAATTTTGATAAAATACGTCTAAAAACCATCGCCAAAAAACCTGCTTTCAAATAAAAAAACCGCAACCTAATCGGTTAACCCGTTTAAGAACTATGATGCCACAGACACACGCACACACACATACACACACACACATACACACACACACACACACACACAAACAAACATAGCGGTGAAACTTGTAACACCCCTCTTTTTGTGTCGGGGATTAAACAGAAAAGATGGTGGCTGGAGGATCCGTAAGAACCATGGAGTTTTGCGAACTTAATTTCTGTCACGATGTTGGGTTCAGACACCATAATCTTTTGCTCCTGCAGGAGAACTCCCTTGGCTAGAACACCCTTGAGAGTGTGCCAGCAAACGGGGCGGTAAAGAGAGCGTAAGCAGGACGGCCTGGTGGTCGGTGGCATGTTGGTCAGCCTATTGGCGGTATTGGAAAGACGAAGTGGAAAAGGATCTACGCCCTCTGCACGCACAAAACTGGGGAAAAATCGAAGTTAGCATCTTACCGTCTTGCTCACTCTCGTATTAAATACTATTAGCGTGAGCGGAATGACACTATACAAAGTTCGAATTTTTCACTTCGTAGTATAAAGCCTGGGAGGAGATCGCAGAGAACATGGCGCGTTGGCGCCAACTAGTATCGGAGGCCAAGATCCACTTTAGGTCGCTGAGCCAAGGGAATAAGTAAGTAAGTTCTTATTATAATAATATAATATGATTTTGTCCCATTCGGTGTCAAGACCCTTTTGGTCCGTGGGGTCTTAGCGCTATAAGGCTTTTTAAGGAAATAGCAAAAAGGTTAGTCGACATCACAGGAGACCGAAGAGCTGGCAGCTACCTCGGACAAAGAATTAGTTTAGCTATTCAATGGGATGGTACACTGCCTGTATTTTCGGAACCTTGCCTAAAGAAATTCCTTTCATGATTATTTTAGTTATCATTATTATATTTTTTAAGTTTTTTAGTTTTAGGTTAATTGTTCTTGTATACAAAAAAATTATTTGATAAATGTATTTCTTAATACATATTAACTGTCCACTGCTGAAGATAGGCCTCCCCAAGGCTCGCCAGACAGATCGGTTCTACGTCATCCGCGTCCAACGCGTTCCCGCAACCTCAACCAGGTCATTGCTCCATCTTGTTGGAAACCTACCCACACTGCATCTTCCGGTCCGTGGACGCCACTCGAGAACCTTTTGGCCCCATCGGCCATCAGCTCTACGAGCGACGTGCCCTGCCCACTGCCACTTGAGTCTGGGGATTCTTTGCACTATGTCGGTGACTTAGTTCTTGCGCGCATCGCATCATTTCTAATGCGATTCCGCAAAGAAACTTTGAGCATAGCCCTTTCTATCGTCCTCTGGATGACCTTGAGCTTCCTTATGAGGCCCATCGTTAGCGGCCACGTTTCAGTGTCATTCATAAGTCATTTTAAAATTAGCCAGGCTCTACTTCGGTATTTATTATACCTAATACATACCCAAACAACGGATGGGTTTTCAAGCATCTCTAATTCCGCGTTGGAACACATTATCGAAGGCACTGACGAGGTCTCGCCCTTCCTGCGAATTAATATCGCCTCAGTATTCTCCCTGAATTTAATTTGCCACCATTCCGACCATTGTTTATAATCAGTGGGGCTGAGTAAACTGATTACGTGGTAAATTGTGGGTGTTAGTGATTTTGTGTTAATTTTCGATAATCACATTAATTTATTGATAGTTTACGTGCGTATGAGTGGAACGTGTTAATGGATTTAGAAGGTGTTTTAGCTACGGTGTCGTTCAAAAATTCAGAGCATGTTAAGTATCTACTTGAATAAAAAATGACTAACAAGAATAGTTTTGCAATGATTAAAATTTAAAAAAAATCAAGAAGTTCTTTCTTTAAGATGGAGCGACGACCTGGTTAAGGTTGCGGGATCGCGTTAGATGCGGATGACACGGGGCCGATCTGTTCGGCGAGCTTTGGGGGAGGCTTATGTTTAGCAGTGGACGTCTTTTGGCTGAAATGATCATCATTTTCTGATATTCTTGATAATTACTTTTTTCTGTATTGTTTTCTGTATGCTGTAGTGTACAATAAAGAGTAATTGTATTGTATTTCGTTGTATGCCTTAAGGGGTTATTGAATACATGTCATTGTTTAATACTACCAAGGCTTTTGGAAGGACTATCTTTGTGAAGAAAATACACGGTAAAATAATTGGCAGAAATTATCTTTTTTAAATCAAAAATTATAATTAGAATGAATTTCATGGGTATTTGATACCCAAGCAGTCTTTTGGCTAAAAAAATGCGCAAGTAAGACTATGCATGCATGCATGTATGGCTTCGTGCCTTTTGCGGTCGAAACGGCTGGTCCCTGGGGTGCTGAGGCTAAGTCTTTAGTCTGGGAATTGGGCCGTCGGTTGCGGGACAGGGGCGGTGACCCCCGCTCCGGGTCATACCTGGTTCAACAGATTGCGCTGACCATACAGCGGGGCAATGCTGCCGGTATTATGGGCACTTTTGAGCCGGGTATGGCGCGGGGTGGTGGTACTTAGTTTTAGTGTTTTTTTTTTTGACTTTGTTATATTTTTGATTATTTGTTGTTATTGTTAGTTTAGTATTTTTTGCTGTAATTTAATTATTTATTGACCTGAAATTAATGTATAATTGTAACATAATTTTGTATTTAGTTAAATAATAATAAATGAGTAAGACTATTAGTTATATAAATATTCACAGTTTCCAAATTCTGCAATAATTTGTAATAATAATAATAATATTAGGGGACAATCTCACACAAATCGACCTAGTCCCAAACTAAGCAAAGCTTGTACTATGGGTACTAGATGACGATAGACATACTTATATAGATAAATAAATACTTAAATACATAGAAAACATCCATAACTCAGGAACAAATATTCGTGCTCATCACACAAATAAATGTCCTTACCGGGATTTGAACCCAGGACCTCTTGCTTCGTAGGGTCACTACCAACTAGGCTAAAGCGGTCGTTAAATTTCGATTAAAATTTCTGGAAGCAATATTTATTTTAGACTGGTTGACAGATATAAAATCAGTAATAAATTAATCATATAGTGAGATAGAATAGAGTCAGCTAAGAGTTGTAGATTAAAATCGTATGTTTTGATACGCTTTAAAATAGGACAATTACGGTTTTGGAAGAGAAGCTTTACAAATAATTCATAATAAATACAAACTGAAATATGGATGCACAGAAAAAAACCCAGAAAAAAGACCAGCGCTGGGAATCGAACCCAGGTCCCAAGCATTCCGTGCCGCGTGCCATACCCCTACACCACCACTGGTCAGGAGTATATACACAAATTTTTCCCATACATCGCACATCTCAATCTGTTAAATCATCACTTGCAGTTGCAGAAGCTTTACCACAAATTTAAATTGTCCGCGTATGAAATCGCGCGCAAAAGCTAGTAATTGTATTTATAATCGCTCTCAAAATTCTATTTATACCTACAGTTGTGAGCGAAATAGAATTTCCAGAAACTCTCAAAGCCGCCTAAGAGATTTTCAGCCATAGCACGTGAATTGGCTCGGTTGTTTAAATGAAAAAACGAAGCATTTTATGCAAATTTGTCTGCCCGTTTGGGAAATCTGCTTCGCCAGTAATATTTCAGCGCCATTGCAGCAAATGCACCTATACGAACTTTTGTTTGTGGAAAATACGAACGAGTAAAGGAAACATTTGTTTAAATTCATAATGAATTAAAAATAAGCGCATGGGAAATAATAAACCCATACAAGACACCAAAAAATAGGTCCAAAAAATTTCAGTTACTGGTTTGGTTAAGTCTTAAGTAAATAAGTACGTAGTAACCACATTGTGTTCACTGATGTGTTAATCTCTCGCTCGAGTGCAATATTTAATACACGAGACATTTTTTCGATTTTCAATTTATTACTCACTGCCTGGCCAGGAATTTTTAGCCCACCCACTTGAAATATGTTTTGCAATGTATTAATTTTGACATAAAATTATGTTGTGTGTCCAAAATCTTCTAAGCATTTAACTTAGCTGAGTATGCGTACAATCCAACCCTTTAAGGAGGTGGTAAGCGGTGACCGTTTGCCACCATTGTCTACCATACTGTAGACGCATAAGTATGGCAGTCAAACACCTATTTTTTAGGGTTCCGTAACCAAAGGGTAAAAACGGTACCCTATGGGCGATTGTGCACTACAAGACCGGACCGGAAAAAAACGGCCCGGAATAGGGAAAAGTCAACAAGTGTTCGATTTTTTACGGTGCGATATGGAAATAGTACATTGTTGTAGAGGCTGGAAAGTAAGCAATAGATGGACGAGTTTATTTGAGAGCCGACGCGTAGCGGAGGCCCTCGAAAGTACGAGTCCATCTATTGCACTTTTGGCCGAGACTAAACATTGTGCTTTTCACGACTAATGCGAGGAAATCATCATCATCATCATCATCATAAACATCCATCCCGTCCATCCGTCTATCCCGTCCATCCCGTCCATCCGTCCATCCGTCCATCTTTCCATCCGTCCATCCCGTCCATCTCGTGCAATCCGTCCATCCCGTCCATCCCGTCCATCCCGTCCAACTCGTCCCGTTCATCCAGTCCATCCCGTCCATCCCGTCCATCCCGTTTATCCCGTCCATCCCGTCCATTCCGTCCATCCATCCCGTCCATCCCGTCCATCTTGTCCAACCCGTCCATCCCGTCCATTCCGTCCATCCGTCCATCCAGTCCATCCCGTCCATCCGTCCATCCGTCCATCCCGTCCATCCCGTCCATCCGTCCATCCGTCCATACCGTCCATCCCGTCCATTCCGTCCATCCGTCATACGTCCATCCCGTCCATCCCGTCCATCCCGTCCATCCCGTCCATCCAGTCCATCCCGTTCATCCGTCCATTCGTCCCGTCCATCCCGTCCATCTTGTCCGTCCGTCCGTTCATCCGTCCATCCGTCCAACCGTCCATCCAGTCCGTCCGTCCGTCCGTCCGTCCGTTCGTCCGTCCATCCATCCAACCATCCATCACATGCAGCAGACGATTACTTTTGATTGGTCCAATAGTGTCGTTTCAGCACGCCAGGAATGAAATTCAGAAATTATCTTTCAAAAAGTCGTATCGTATTATGAAATACATATACTGATACGACCTGTTTTCGATTAGTGTAACATTGTTGTCGTGTTTGCGTGCCATAAATGAGTCAGCTGTTAAATGTACATATACATATAGGCAGTTTTGTGTACTGGATTTAGGTTATCTATGGCCACATTTTCGAGCAGTGTCGTGAAAACTCTTTATTGTACATATCAGTAAACAACAGAAACAGAAAGAGAAAGAGAAAGAGAAAGAGATGTACAAAGGCGAACTTATCGCTACTAGTTTGTGCACTTTTCCCCATTCCGGGCCTTTTTCTCCGGTCCGGTCTTGTAGTGCACAATCGCCCTATTACGAGGCTCCGCCTGTCCGTCCGTCTATCCGTCCGTCCGTCTGTCACCAGGCTGTATCTCAAGAACCGTGATAGCTAGACAGTTCAAATTTTCACAGTTGATGTACTTCAATTGCCGCTATAACAACAAATACTAAAAATCAGAAAAAAATAAGTATTTGGCTCGTTTTTGCTCGATATTGATAACGGCAACAGGTAGACGCTTGAAATATTCACAGAATATTAAGTTATATAGGTATTCACTTTAAAAATAAATAATGAAATTAAACCTTAAAAAATTCGCCGGTAATTCTGATAGTTATACTGAATCGAGAGAGCAGTGGGTCAGACGCTCCAACATTGAAATCCTTGGCGTTCCGGAGAAGAAGGGTGAGAATTTGTTGGACTTATTTCAGAAGATGGTCAATCTTACAGATTTTCCGGTCGATGTTAAGAACGATATTGATTTCATCACTCGGGTGGCTCCATTGAACAGTGAAATCAAGCGGCCTAAGGCTATCGTGGTTCGCTTTCTGGCCCGTTACAAGAAGGATGACTGTCTGGCTAACTTGAGAAAGCTCCGGGACTTGAAAGCATGTGACTTGGGTTACACTGGTAGTAATTTGTCCGTTTATTTCAATGAACACCTGACAGGTCGCAATAAGGCTCTGTTGAAGGAGACGAAAAGACTGAAAACCCTTAATAATTACAAGTATGTTTGGGTCAAGAATTGCTGCATCTTCGCGAGGCGTGATGATACAAGCGAGGTTGTTCATGTTTCGAAAGTTGAAGATTTAAAAAAGATAAAATAGGAATTACGATTGTGTCATATTTTATTGTTTGCATTTATGGTTTTTCTCTCAATGTCATTGTTATTAATCTGTTTGTAGCTTTGGCTTTGTCAATTATTTTGGGGCAGCAGATTATTATTTGTCGCGTTTATTTACTTATACTCATTTTCTCTGGTTTTGCAAATATTCAGGAAGTCAGTTTTGTCGAGATTATGCATGGTTTTATGTTTCTATTAATAAAAATAATATATAGTGGACTGTCGCAATGGTTGATAAATTAAATATTTACTATCAGAATGTGCGTGGACTCCGAACTAAAACAAATACTTTTTACAGGAATGTTTTAAATTTTGATTACGATATAATATGCTTGAGCGAAACCTGGTTGCTGCCTGGTGTGTTTGATTCTGAGCTTTTTGATAGTAGGTATTCAGTATATAGGTCTGACCGCGATTATGTTTCAAGAGGAGATACTAGGGGGGGCGGGGTACTTATCGCTGTACGTTGCGGAATTATGGTGAAGGATGTTACTTGCTTGCCATCAACTAATGCTGTAGCCGACCTAGTGAGGCTGTCGGTACTTATCCGTAATGACTCCAGTAATTCTTTCATCATTTCAGCCGAAAGACGTCCACTGCTGAACATAGGCCTCCCCCAAGGCTCTCCAAACAGATCGGCCCTGTGCCATCCGCATCCAATGCGTTCCCGCTACCTTCACCAGGTCGTCGCTCCATCTTGTTGGAGGCCTACCTACACTGCGTCTTCCGGTCCGCGGTAATTCTTTATTGCATATTTATTGCTGTTATTTTCCCCCGGGCCCATTCTTACTTGATGCCCAGCTTGAGTTCTATGAAATGGTTTCTGAAATTATTTTAGAATACTCAGATAATCTTCATTGTATAATTGGAGATTTTAACATTCCTCATGCGTCGTGGTCGGCCTCCCAATGTAATCGTGCTACTATTGATGTCAACTGTCTGGGTATACCGGTTGTTGATAACTTAAAGTCCTTTCTTTCTTTTAATAACCTCCAACAATTTAATCTAGTATGGAATAGTTTTCAAAAGATATTGGATCTTGTAATATCTAATATCGAGTGCCATGTTGCACCTGCTTCTCATGCCTTTGTGAGTGCAGATAACTATCATCCTCCGCTTCTTATTCAAATGTCGAATAGCATTAGCTTGCACCCTTTGGTGGCTCCTGCACGGATAGTCCGTCTATTCAAGGCTGCTGACTATGATATGGTCAATCATGCATTGGCCGAGGTCGATTGGGAAAGTAGGCTCGACAGCGGTAATATTGATTATTCAGTAAATATTTTTTACGACATTGTCGACAACGTTATCTCTGCTCATGTTCCCTCTAAGTTGGTACGTAATAATAATAAATATCCTGTTTGGTTCTCCAGATCATTAATTCGTTTAGTTAATGAGAAATTAAAATATCATAAAAAATGGAAAGTCTATGGCCGTGTGTGTGATTATGATAGTTTTTCACTCCTTAGAGATAGACAAAAACGGGTCCAAGAGTCATGTTATCAGAAATATCTGAGGTTGGCAGAGACTAAAATCAAGGAAAATTCCACATATTTTTGGCGGTTTGTGAAATCTAAGAGGAATGTTTCTTCCTTACCTGATTCTTTGTATCTGGGCGACAAGGTCGTATCTGACGGCGGCGGAATCTGCGATTTATTTAATCAATATTTTTTATCTGTTTTCGAACCATCGCAGGGGATTGCCTCAGCCAATTTTACGAGTCGAATCAATTTGTCTTAGTGGAGTGGATATAGATTGTGATAAAGTCTGTAAGTATTTAAAAGGCCTCAACTTGTGTAAGAGTGCAGGCCCTGACGGTGTCCCTCCGATATTTTTACATCATTGTCGAAGTCAGCTATCCAAACCGCTATCAATTCTTTTCAACCAATCTTTGGGATCTGGCAAGATGCCTGTGGTATGGAAGAAATCTTTTGTAACTCCCATATTTAAGTCTGGTGATAGACATAACATCGAAGATTACAGGCCAATATCTAAACTAAGTACGATTCCTAAGCTCTTCGAGAAGATTATTTATGACCATATGTCTGTATGTTTGAGACCTTCCATTATTTCTGAACAGCATGGTTTTGTTAGTAGGAAGTCAACTGAAACTAACTTGTGTGAATTCATAGATCGAGTCTACACAGCTATGGATGAAGGGTTCCAAGTTGATTCTATTTATACGGATTATTCGAAGGCTTTCGACAAAATTTCTCATAACATTTTGCTTTCAAAATTGAATAAATCAGGGATACATGGCGATCTCCTGCGCTGGGTTGATTCTTACTTACGAGACCGCTGCCAGGCTGTTGCAGTTAAGGGTTATTGCTCTAGCTTTGTTCCAGTTACTTCTGGTGTTCCCCAAGGTTCCCATCTGGGACCTCTATTTTTCAATATTTTTGTAAATGACGTAATTTCAATATTTAGCTCTAGTAATTGTCTACTTTATGCTGACGACAAAAAAATATTCAAAGTCATCAGGACTATTGAGGACTGCTTTCTCTTGCAGGCCGATTTGGATAAGCTTTACCATTATTGTGTTGATAATTGTCTGCACCTAAATGTTAAAAAATGTAATATAATCACATTTACAAGAAAAATTCATAATATAAAATATGATTATTATATTAATAATGAAAAATTAACTAGAACGTCGTTAGTAAAGGATCTTGGTGTTTATCTTGACAGCAAATTGCTTTTTTGTAATCACATTGATAGTGTTACTAGTCGATCTTTCCGGCTGCTTGGGTTTATACTGAGAAAAGGGAGGGAATTCCGATGTGTCGATACTATTCTTACACTTTTTAATGCGCTAGTTAGACCAATCTTGGAATACTCATCAAATGTTTGGAATTCTCAATATAAAATATATATAGATTCTATAGAAAAAATACAAAATAAATTAATAAAACACTTGCAGTGGAAGGCTCAGCGGTCGGGCGCTTCGTTCAGTGGTGACAGTATTGTTTCACTTCGGGATCGACGCACATTCAGAAATCAAATTCTATTGTATAATATTCTTTCATATAGAACTGACTCCCCGTACATGCTACATAAAATATGTTTTAGAGTTCCTCGTATTAATTCAAGGCGCACTAACTGTTTGTTTTATATTCCGTTGACTCGTAGTAAATATGCTTCTAATACATTTATATCCAGAGCTTGTAAAACATATAATAACTCATTTTTTGAACTAGATATTTTTAATCTTTCACTTAGTAGGTTTAAAGGTGCTCTGTCAAAACTTTAGATTTATACATACTTAGACATATTATTTATTTAACGCCCGTTTCACTTTTTCTCATTTTTGGCTGTTTGTAGTTTTACGTGTTATTTCATTAGCATAAATTAACTGTGGCATATTTGCTGGCCTATGTATTACTTAAGTTTTTCTTTAAGTTCACTCATTATATTGTGCCGTTTTTTGCCCAAATAAACATTAAACATTAAAATAAAACAAATATTTCAGGGGGGCTATCATACAAAAAACGTGATTTTTTTGCCGTTTTTACGGAACCCTGCGCGTCCTTCTCGCACTTGGCCGGTTTTTTAAATATATTTCTTTATATAAACCAAACCGCAGGTTGCTAAATTATCTAAAATTCTGCAGTTAATGACGTATATTAATAACAAGGAACTGGCAATTGTAACTCGCGGCGGGAAAGGGAAGGAAGCGAGCTCAAGAGGGAAACAGCAACAGTCGTTTGAGATCAGTACGTAAGCGGCGCTTGTAGTGTAAGATTTTAGATTTCTATTTTTGTCGTATATTTGCAAATAATCTCCTGTATCTCCTGTATGTCTGCTGATTAGGGTGGCGGGAACACATTGGATGCGGATGGCGCAGGGCCGATATGTTTGGCGAGCCTTGGCGGAGGCCTATGTTCAGCTGTGGACGTCATTCGGCTGAAATGATGATGATGATGATCTGGAAATAAAATACAAAGTTAACACGTTGAGTGCGGTACAAGTCATTTTTGACTTGCATTAGACTTTTGTTTGGTGCGGCGTTGAAAATAGGCGATCTCTTTCTGGTGCGGCGGTGATTTGACATTGAAATCCCTTGATTCAGAAAGAGACAAGTATACATTTAGGTTTGTTACTTCAAATTATATCCAATAGGTAGGTTCAAAGTATACAGACAAATTCGACTTGTACCGCACCAGACGATAAAAAATTGTAATTGGTGCGGTACCAGCCAAAACTGTCTTGTAAAGTACCGCCTTGTATCGCACCATGGGAACTGGCCAGTGCAGGCTAGTGTTGTGATTAATAACGACTTTTTTGTACGTAGTTTCGTTCTCAATGAATGCACCGAGAAATAGGCCGTAGAAAACATTATTAAAAGTGTTTGAACTCACAGAAAAAAGTGACCAAAGTAGCTTTGCGAAAACTACAATACGATATGATGGAATTATTGCCGCAAAAAAGGAAGTCAACAAGTTTTAAAAAGGTACTAAAAGTAAAATGTGCGTTGACTGTTATAAAAAAAAAATAAGAAAAACAATAATGCTACAAAAAATCGTATTTGAACATTTAGGTTTGTAATTTTTTTTAAATTATTGTGAACATCGATAGCGATATTTTGTTTCATTATATTTCCCTTCTCTATAAAATTATCGACATAACAAACCTTGCCCTACCCCCGTGATGCGGTACAAGTCGAATTCGTCTTGTTATTTAAATGTCTTATAACTTCCAAATTAAAGTCTGTATTCTGTGGCGACAGCAAACTTATCTAATTAAACATGTCAACTTGCTATTGCAATCATAAAATTATATTTTTTTATAAAAAACAAAGTAATATTGGGAAAAACTTAATCTTCTGCTTACAAGTCACTATCGTCTTGTACCGCACTATTAGAAAAAAAGTTACAAGTCAAAAATGGTATGTATAGCACTGAACGTCAGTTGTAGTAAAAAAGTCCCGCATTCAACGTGTTAACTGATTACCCGCCAAGCAGACGTGCAAATGCGTATTTATCCTTAAAAGGACCTCTTTCAGTTAACTTTTAAAAGATTGAAAGAATTTCAGTAGATAACCAACAAACAAGCGATACGTTCCAGTCAACCTTTGAGAGATTGACAATTCATCAATAAAAAAGCGAAAAAAGAAAAATATGTATGCATGGTTAACTTACTCTTTACTGTACGAAAATAAGGAAAGAAAAAAAAACCATAAAATCATAAAAGTCTCGTGTGAATGAGTATAACTCTTTTAGTTTAATTATTTCCGTATGTTACACCAAACTAAACTAAACTATTATGTGAAATAATTATCCATATTTTTATTTTGACAGAGCTAATTTCTACATGCAATCAAGAAAAAAAAAATCATGTTACAAAATTTGGGGGTAGTTGCCATAGAGAGATCTTCTCTCTCTAGGCGGATGTTATGGCAGGAGACCGAAGTCCATGGAATGAAAGTTGGAAGTTGTATATTATTTATGCAGCTGAGTTGAGAAACTTCGATAGTGCGATGCAGTAGGATGTTGTAATTAATTTCTTATGTGATGACTGGATGGCGCTGGTAGTCGCTACATTTTACTGTACTGTGGCCCGGCGGAAGACCAGTGCTGGTTTTAAACTAGCGACACGCTGAGCCGGGACCCTTTTGTAACAGCATCAATATGTATGTACCTATGTCTATGTATATGTTTGTACTCTTACTTTTAGCCTGTGTACGAGTTATTTTTGTTATAAATAAATATTTTCTTTCTTTCAACAAAATAATGTGAAGTACGTTTGTACAAGTTTTTCAACGATTTTTAAATTATGTATGATTGACGAATATTTCAGCAAAAATTACAATTCACATTCTTACTGTTTCTACATTGGCTGTGACCGCTTCCCGTTTGCAACACCCAGTCGTGCCGTTAATGACGCTGCCTCATCAAGTTTTTGTCGTTGTTCAGATATTGAGCAAGAGTTATTGGTTGAGCGCTTGTTGTTTAATTTGGGAGATTCCAGAAAAATGCAGTTGTGAATGAGCTAAATAAATATCGTCATCATCATTTTAGCCGAAACATTCACTGCTGAACATAGCAAAGCGTCAAGGTATAAGTTGGCAGCCGGCTCCACGCAGCAGCAGCAGACGACGTGTCGCTAGCTACGCTAGCTACGGTGGGAATTTCATAGAAATAAGGTATAAGTTCGCGTAGCTAGCGACACGTCATCTGCTGCTGCTGCGTGGAGCCGGCTGCCAACTTATACCTTTATTCCCAATCCGCATTGGGCCCCCGTGGGAGCTATGGCCCAAGCCATCTTATTCTGGGAAGAGGGGTATTGGCCGAGATGATTAGTACCTAGTTTTAATGACTTTCTTATTCTGCAGGTCAGAACATAACCACGCAAGCACTGCTGCTTGGCAGCAGGATTAGCAATAAAGATGGTGGTAGGGACCCGGACGACCATTACACAAGGGACCATTCGCAAACATTAAGCCAATAATCTGAAAACGCCAAAATTACAAAATCTGTCGAAATTATATTTCAAACCACTTAATTTAGCTCTAACTCACGTATTATCTATACATACAAACAAACTAACATTAAAAAGTCGTATGTGATTATAAATTCAATAAAAATATACTTTATCGCTTCAAAAATAAAGTCTAACTTGGTTCGACCTACAAGTGACACACAGGATGTTCCAATTTCGAGCTAGTCAATCATAATCGTTAACCAATTGATTTGAGTTTAACTTGCGCGCACATCGATATGGGCTTAGCTTTATCCAGGATAATTTGTTAAGCCGTTTAGAGTATCAATCTGGTTTACATATGTGTTTTGGTTTAATAATCTTATAATTGGTTAGAGCCATGGCTTTATTATGTAAATCTGGTGTTATGTTATCAATCTTTCTATCAATTTTTTATACTAGCGTTTGCATTCAACTAAGCGTATAGTAAAATTAACAATTATAGTTAACTAGCTGTTCCCGGTGGCTTTTCTCCCGTTCTATCTTTGCTAAAATAATAGGGGTATATAAATAGCCTGCGACCTATTCCCAGATCTACCGAATACATACAGTCAAGGGCAAAAATATGTATGCACTTTAGTACCTTGTCACTTTAACCACTGTGACAGTTCATATATGGCAGTTCAAATATGACGAAAATAGACAAGGTACTAAAGTGTATACATATTTTTGCCCTTGACTGTACAAAAAAGTTTTATAAAAAACCGGTAGGTAGTCTGTAAAGTCGGTTTACGGACGATAGTTTAACATGACAACGTCATAACAAAAAATGAATTGAAAAATATTCTAAATGATAATGATAACTAAATGTATCTACTTAATCAATTTGGTTTTGCATCTAAAAAATATTTATGCAAATTTTTTTTTTGCACCTGTAATATTTAGGTTAGTAATAGGGTTGTACCAGCGAAGACTTCAGTCACTATCGAATGGTAAACAGATATACATAAACCTTATAGCCCTGTAATAAAAACTGCATGGGTATGGTGACTGAGTCTTCGTTTGTATATTTTATCTTTTTATCTTTAGTAAAGTTATGTAGTTTGTAAGCATCACTTTGCACAAGAATCTTATTGTCAGAACGTGACGCCAACAAACTGTTTCACAGTTTGGCGTACTTAAATATATTGTTTTGTATGTGCTAATATCCCCTTGCTGGGAAGAAGGCGTGATTGTATGTATGTATGTATGTAACATTAAAAAAAAAATAAAAAAAAAAAAAAATTCAAAAAACAAAATTGAAACCCCTTTAATACCGCTTTAATTTATGGCACGGAACACTTCGTGCGCGAGTCCGACTCGCACTTGGCCGGTTTCAAATTATTTTATCCTATTATTAGTGACAAGGCTTGTTAGCCGAGTACCTAGTTCTACTCTGAGTTTTCTGGAATTTATGTCCAAAATTACATTCGAGATTTACCAAGAGCCAGACGGTAAAGGACAAACATCGCGAGAAACCCTGGACACACCAGCCAATATCCAATTATTAAATTCAAAACGTTATCAAAACATGTCAAGCGAAGCTAGTACTCATAATAAGTTTGACCATCCTGTATCTTCATTCTGCATTTCTTTATGCTGAGCATCTTTTACAATTTCCCAAAATAATTTACGTTTAAACTTAATGCAGGTTTCCTAGCGATGATGTCTTCATTCAAGCCCTCAATCCTTGTAAAGACCTTTTATTATTTGACGTCCACTTTTGTAGCCTTCATTTAAGTAGAGTGACCATGGCTTAGGAAAATAACACAGGACAAAACATGTTAGAGATTTTTTGTAGCCCTGAATTATAGTAATGCTAGCTTTTGCCCACGACTACGTCTGCAGAGAATTCGTGTGAACTATCCCGCGGGAACCATGCAATAATCCGGGATTAAATATATCCTATGTCCTTCCCGGGCTCTAAAGTTATCTCCAAATCTTTCATCTAAATCGGTTCAGCGGGTTAAGCCTGAAGAGGTAATAGACATACAGACACAGACTCACTTTCGCATTTATCATATTACGAGTAGTATGGAGTATGGATATTGATGATTGATTGATGCAGTGTTAGTCACGCATAAATTTAGAAAAACTTAGAGGCACAAGCTCGGGCTTGAACCTGCCGTGCGATCATCAAATGTAGAAATTAAAGGTTAACCCACTATGGTAACATGACTTTGTTAAAATATTACATGATATATTTATTCATTTGAGGCCTAAAAGTTCTCCAATGGAGACCACGGACTGGCAAGCGCAATGTGGAACGTCCCCGCGAGATGCACGGTAATTTAGTAAATGCCGCAAATTCACGGTAGATGCAAGCTGCTTCCAAACGTAATGATTGTGTATTAATTAGGGAGGCCTATGTCCAGCAGTGGCCGTCTTACGGCTGAAATGACGATGATGATTATTTATTTCACAATTAATGATTAACAAACTTACCAAATTCATTAATTTATGAACGAGTCACAAGTACAACAAGGCAGGGGAGAGTGAGTGACAGGGCTTTATTAATTGTCAAAGTTACTAGTCAAATAGATTGACTTTAATAAATATACCTAATTAATCACTTACAAAAGTAATGTTTAGGGGTGAATTACACTGGGAAAAGAAAACAAACAAAATGGTTTGAAAATTTTCCATTAAACATTTTGTATGTATGTAAACTCTTTATCGTCATTTATTGTGTCGTCGTGTGAAACAATGTTTTTTGAACCTTTTCAAAGGAAGTATCATAATGACAAATACACATATCACATTTTGAAACTTATTGTGATAACGTTCGATGGGTTATGAATCCAATGGTTTGCCTGACTTACAGAAATTAAAACTTAAATCAAAGAAACCATAACATAAAAAATAAAAAATTAAGTCGCCATATTTACATTAAGCTTCAAATGTTTAACGTATACAGAACTATGTTTAGGTAAGATCCAAGTCTTAGGTATGAAAAATGTAACTATAATAAAATAAAACTTGAACACCATTGTAGAAACTTTTTTTAGGGTATCATATCAAATTGGTCGATAAACCGTGGTGGCCTAGCGGTTTGACCTAATGGTCTCTCAAGCAGAGGGTCGTGGGTTCACCTCTGAGTTTATCAGAATTTATGTACGAAATTACGTTTGAAATTTACCATGAGCTTTATGGTGAAGAAAAACATCGTAAAAACCTCGTACACCTGCGAAGAAATTAAATGGTGTGTGTTTTCAAGCTACAATGCGTCCGCGTGGGAACCACAACCCAAGCTTTTAATACTTCGTGCGCAAGTCTGACTACCTTGGCACTTAGCCGGCTTTTTATACAAAACAAGACTCTGTCCCACCAATTTTCGATTCCCACAGTCACCCTACCCACCGGGCTGTGGGCCGTGGGCCGAGTACATTACGTCTTTGTTTATGGCTTCCGACCTTTCTACCAACTTAGCAGAGTAATGAATTTGTAAAGTTGCTCCGAGGACTTGACATATAAATAGCAGGTGGGTAATGCGTTTGGAGACAGGTATATTATTGTACAGTTTGGCTCAACTAATAATTCCTCTCGATGTACAGTCGAAGGCATAAATATCTATACAGCGCGTCAAATACATCTAACCATCACAGTTGTTGGGTCTCCTGCGTTTCCGTGCCCCTCATCGGGTCCCTCGTAATCCTTGTACTCCTTTATGCCCACCAATGAGAAGTTCTGTAGCAGGAAGAAACTCCCCAATAAGCCGAATGTGTCGGATAGCCAATGAATGCATCGACCTTGATATACATTTCGATCCGCCTGGTAATTTAGTGAGAATTCTTAGAGAGCGCAGCCAAACCTAAATCAGCTCAATTATTGCCAAAATGACACTGTTTCCTTTTTTTTTAATAATGTCTATACATTTATTTTTCATTTAATATAGTATTAGTTAACTCCTACGACTATTTCTACTTTATCCCCTGCACAATACTGTTAGTGTAAGTTTTGCATGCTGAGTTTACCTTTAAGTAATAGTTACAATATTCTATATAAGTTAATTCTGTAAAAATATATGCAATGTATTGTTGTAAACTATTGTTGGTGAACCTTAATAATTAAAAAAAAAAAACATCAACAGAGTTGTGTAGATTTTTTGACGTCTTGGTAACGTACATTATGTATGAGCTTGACTGTACCTGCGCCATAGACCGACTTTGGTTGGGTACTGCTGTTTCGCCGAAAATCATTTCTCAACCTGATTCATTTTTCAACTGTTTATTTTTTCTGAAACTGTAAACTATTCAGGATTTTTTCAGAACTATCCTGTAGGTCAGGTTAGATTAAGTTAGGTTTGTTTTATAACAATCCCGTAAAGTTTCATCATCATCATCAGCCTATGCTCGTCCACTGCTGGACATAGGCCTCTCCCATGGCACGCCACTGAGCACGATCCTCGGCCACTCTCATCCAGCACTTGCCAGCCGCCTTGCGAAGATCATCGCTCCACCTCCACCACACCATCCACCCATCCATCCACCTGTATATTGCACAATATTCTTGTAAAGTTTACAGTTACAGAATAAAAACCGGCCAAGCGCGAGTCGGATTTGCGCACGAAGGGTTCCGTACCATTATCTGTAAAAACGAGCAAAAAAATCACGTTTGTTATATGGGAGCCCCCTAAATATTAATTTTATTCTGTTTTTTAGTATTTGTTATTATAGCGGCATCCGAAATACATCATCTGTGAATATTTCAACTGTCTAGCTATCACGGTTCATGAGATACAGCCTGGTGACAGACGGACAGACGTACAGCGGAGCCTCAGTAATAGGGTCCCGTTTTTACTCTGTGGGTACGGAACCCTAAAAAATAAACAGTTAGCAAATTAATGACTTGGGGAAAAATATAGTTGCATTGCATAACATCAGTAAACCACTTTAGTAGAGTTGGAATCATCCAGCGGCAAAGCAGAGTCCTCGCGCGCTAAAATCTTGCGCTGTCTTTGATCAATCGATTACTCGAAAAAATCAATAAGATTTCAAAATTGTATGAATCGTATTAGCGGGACAGAACTAAGATTCATAGCAACCAATTTTCGACCATTTACTTTACAAATAAAGTTCAATAAAGATTATTTACATGTTCAGCTGACTTTCGGAACAGTCTACGATTTTCTGCGTAAACGAAAACTGTCGATCAGAATAGGGATGTTGATGCCATTAAAAAATAATTCATTAATTAATTTAAGACACGACTCCAGGAAAAAAAAAGTTTTATTTTAGCCCTGAAAACCAGATTAACTTTCGATTAACTGCAAAATTAGATTTTTGTTGCTTTTAAACAAATTAATAGTTAGTTTGATTGAGTTGGCGAACAAGTGACGTCATAAGTTGCGTTTGCCATTCAAGCTCTAAGGGAGAATTGTGTTTTGACAGCTCATAAAAAGTACGCCAGTTGATTGGTGGTGTCAACATCCCTATTTAATTGTTATTTGAGTCGGTATCCTATTATCTCGCCTCATTCGTTTTTCGTTTAATTCTTATTTCGTCTTATTCTGTATTCGTCACTCATTCTTTATTCGTCTTGTTCGCTATCCGTCATTATCTTATTTGGTCAAATTCTGTAACTTGTCTCTCTCTTAATAAGTCTTATTCGTTTTTCGACACGGTCTTCCTTGGACTCATTCGTCGTTCTTCCCTTTCGTTTTTTGTCTCATTTACTTACGAACATTTATTTATCAGCACCGAACGAATAAGTAAATGAGACAAAAAAACGAAAGGAAAGAACGACGAATGAGTCCAAAGAATACCGTGACGATAAACGAATAAGACATAACTATTAAGAGATAGACAAGTTGCAGAATTTGACCAAAAAAGATAGTGACGGATAGCGAACAAGACGAAGACAAATACAGAATGAGACGAAATAAGAATTAAACGAAAAACGAATGAGGCGAGATAATACGATACCGTTGAGTTAAACTGTATAAATAGTGATATTACCTCTCACTTCATGTGGCGTGGGAAGGTCCTAAAAAATGGACCGACGAACTGGCAAAGGTCGCAGAAATCACTTGGGAGCATTTAATCGAGCGTTTCAACTGCCTTAATTATCTGGTCACATTTTTTAAGAAAT
Organism: Archips xylosteana; assembly: GCA_947563465.1. Classification (NCBI taxonomy): domain Eukaryota; kingdom Metazoa; phylum Arthropoda; class Insecta; order Lepidoptera; family Tortricidae; genus Archips; species Archips xylosteana. Next base: position 6,155,680 of record OX387369.1, read on the forward strand.
GGCAGAAGATTCCAATACAATTTCCAATGTCTGTTTTATAGTAAACGTATAATAAACGGGGCAATGCCATCTAGTGACGCCATAGTAAACTTACATTGAATCGGATAATGTGATACGCTCGTAGAGTGTATGCGCTACGGCCCGTAGTATAATCGGAAACCGCTACACATGTCGTAGCAAGCTCGCCAGCACTACAATGTAAAGTCAGCGTCATAAATAAGTGATCACTTTTGTACCTTGTCGCTTTCAATCGTTACATAATTTCGTATGGCTCTCCAAACATGGCCTTAAAGTGACAAGGTACAAAAGTGATCACTTATTTATGACGTTGACCCTACTGGCAAATGTATTATGTACAGTCAAGTGTAAAAATATGTGTGCACACAACTTGCTCATAAATATGTCCCATAGCTCTTATGTCGTCGAATTAAGGTATAGGTATGTAACGATGGGAGGATTAAATCGATACTTATTTTTGCACTTGACCGTACAGTCAGCTAATTTTATTCCTAGGTCACTATAGAACCATGTCATAATGAATTAATTTGTTTATCTTCTACGACAGTGATTTATGCGTGAAGTATGTCATGATGTTTGCTTGTGTATTAATAACTTGAATTGTCACTGTCCATCTGTCAAAACTTCTTTTTCTTCTCATGTCATGGGGCTAAAACGTTTATAAACTCTTTAGGTTCATTGCATGGCCCTGTGGGTGCCGCTGTATGGATCCCAAAATATAAAATAATCCTTAATTTTAGACTCCCTCCTTTTAACTCCGTCTTTTCTGGTGAAGCAGTCGCCCTGCTTGAAGCCATCCTTTTTGTCCATTCGCATAAAATCCCAAAATCCCTCATTCTCTCCGACTCCTTAAGTTGCTTACAGGACATTGTAAAGCGTCCATTCCATGCTAAGGAAAATTTCTGCATCACCCTCCAGATAAAAGAACTCCTCCACAAAAGTCACCTCCAAAACCAAGAGATAGTTCTGGCTTGGATTCCCAGTCACAGCGGGATAAAAGGTAACGAAACCGCAGACATGTGTGCTAAGGAGGCCATTGAATTAGGTTGTGACAAATACAAGCACTGTTTCCCCCGTGATGTGAGAGCCCTCGCATTACCGCAAATGCGTGATAGTTGGAACTCTTGCTGGCAAGCTGCTCGAGTTTGTGTTGGCAAACATTATGGGAGTTTACAGCCAGATCTGCCCACTAAGCCATGGTTCTTCATCTCCAAATCGATTCCCAAAAATATCACGTCCACCATTATACGCTTACGATTAGGACACGTATGCTCTCCAGTATTTCTTGCCAAAATACGGGTCCGAGACCATTCCATATGCGAATGTGGCTTGGACGAAGGCACCTTGGAACACATGTTTTTTAATTGTCCCAAAATTATTACTCCCTTATACGACCTCCTCCCTTCCAAATTTCCCCGCCCTGTTAACTTAAACTTCCTTCTTACACTAACTCATACCCGCCTTATAGATGTATTATGTAAGTTCATAAAAATTAACAAATTGTATTTGTAGGTAGATTAACTAACTTTATATTTGTAGGTAGATTAACTAACTTTATATTTGTAGGTAGATTAACAAAATTTATGTTTGTGTTGTCTATTTTAGGTTCTCATCCGATTACTGCACACCAAAGTCACCGAACAACGGCCAACCGATAGTGTCTTTCTCAACCTCGACATTGGCAGAATCATCGATAGTACCGATGGAGCTATATTTTTAAAAATTGAATTGAAGGTTCATTGCATGTTGTGATCGGAAAGTTGTTAATTATTTGACGTTGTAATTATCTAGAAGTTAATACGACAAGGTTCTATAGTGGCTTAGGAATCAAATTGTTTGACTGTACTTACTAACATTAACCAGCAGTTTCATACAAAATTATACAACCTTAGAGTTTAACCTGTAAGAAGGTTCAAGTTCAGGTGTGATAATGTGGTTCAAAATACGGCACTGAGACTTAGCTAGATTAGGGTTTGCTCATAGGCTGGCAGCTAAGTAGGCTTAACTACCCAGTTTTTGCCAGTCGGACTCGCTCACGAAGGGTTCCGTACCATTATCTATAAAAAATTGCGGTTTACGATTTATGACGTATTAAAAAAAACTACTCACTAGATCTCGTTCAAACCAATTTTTGGTGGAAGTTTACATGGTATTGTACATCACATATTTTTTTTTTACACGCTTTATATTAGCTTCACCTGTATGTTTGTATGTATGTTTGTATGTTTGTAACTGACTCCTTAGGGTGCGATTTTGACCCACTTCCCGGTTTCCGATTGAGCTGAAATTTTGCACATATATGTAAATTGGATGACAATGCAATATTATTGTAACATGGAGCTGATCTGATGATGGAGCTGGATGGTGGCCATAGGAACTATGTAATAAAACAACACAATCCCGTACCATTTTGATAACATCTTAAAAAGTACCCCACGCTTTTTTTACAATAAAATATTTTAAACTATTATTATTTATTTTATCAATATTTAGAATTGTTTACAAATTTTGATCTGGATATAAAAATATAATAATTGCTTATTAAGATTTGTACTGCACTATAAGAAAAGTGAATTGAAATTTATTACATTTTTTTTTATTTTTATTTTTTTAAAGCGTGTTTTTTAGTTTTTTTAATTAGTTCTATCATTGTCTTATTTTAGAAGTTACAGGGGGGGCACACATTTTACCACTTTGGAAGCGTCTCTCGCGCAAACTATTCAGTTTAGAAAAAAATGATATTACAAAAACTAACATATTAAATTTATTCCACAGCTGAACACTTATTTCTACAACAAATAAAGCCAATCAATAAGTTTGTTACTAAAAGCCCACCTAACCCGCGTAGTTATAAAATAACCCCTACCCTAATACACTTAAGATATAAATCACCCAGTACAACCACTAACGATTGTTTCCACCATTAGTTAATATTAATAAGCGTTTAATGGAGTTTTGGGCTCTCATTATTTAATGACTGTTGCTGTGATTTTGGTTTTAATAACTATGGTATCAAATTTGGTTGTTACTTTAGTGGTTGGGTGAGGTCGTTGACCGGTAATGTATAGAAGAAGGATCTAAGTTTAGTATTTAAAACGTGTAAAGGTGAGATCCATAATTTTGACGGCCGCATGACCTAGCGGTTAAAGTACTTGACTAAGAAGCTTGAGGTCGGGGCAGATATTTGCATGAATGTTTGTTTTCGAGTCTTGGGTGTTTAATATGTATTTAAGTATGTATATATTAAGTATGTTTATCCGTTGCCTAGTACCCATAGCACAAGCTTTGCTTATTTTGGGAGTAGGTCATTCATCATCATCACTATCGGCTGGAAGACGTTCACTGTAGAACAAAGCCTCCCCCTAGAACACTCGTCACTTGGATTATTGTATTTTTTAAATTTTCCTATCTTATTCTATTTATGTTAATTTAAATTTCCGTAAGCATTTTTCTTGTTTTCCCAATATACTTTTTTGTTACAACCTGCTGACAATAATGAGTATTTTTTAATTTTTCTTAAAGGTAGGTACATTTTGTTACATTTCAAATGATACTTATTACCTAACAGTCATTAATTAAGCACCCTTGATTAAATAGGGTGTAAAGTCGGTTGTAAAAAAGATTGTCCAAAAGGTGCAATATTATTGACGCAGAGTGTGTAATTATGATGTTCAATGGTCATTGTTTTGTATTACGGTTCATGAGAGACAGCGCAGTGACAGACAGACAGACCGGCACCATAGTACGGGTTTCACTCCGCAGTTTAAGTATATTCGGCCGGGCCGCCTCCCGGGCAGGCGTATGGAAGTACATAGGCTGTCGCTCGGCTTTCGGCTAGCCGCGTCGCACGTAATTAAGCATCTTTTTCTCCATGATTTTTGCAACAAACAATAAAGGACTATGAGTTTGCGGCGCTCGCAGTGGAGATGATGGGTCCCTGGTCGGCTGACATGAAGGCCTTCATGGGGGCCTTGTCGTCCCAGCTGATAGAGTCCTCAGGAGACCCCAGAGCTGGCGCTTACCTCTCCCAGCGAATTTCTCTGGCTGTACAGAGAGGTAATGCCGCCAGTGTGTTGGAGTCTATGCCGCAGGAGGGCCTTATTGATGGTGTTTTCTTTTTATAGTTAGGTATATTTGTGTAGTTTTTATTTATTTTGTTTCCTCTTTTTTTTATTCCTAGATTGTTAATTTTTACTATCGTTTAATATACATGTACTTATTCTATCAAAAAAAAAACAAACAATGACTTCTAAACGATCTTATAATCCGTATAATGTACGTGTATGTAATGTTTTTTGTAGTGGTAGAGCCATGTTGTAGCTAGCCGCTGCATCACGAATGGGCCGGCTCGTCCGGGGCAGTACCACCCTCTCACAGAACACCGGCGTGAAGCAGCAGTAATCCTGCTTGCGTTTCGTACGGTCAGTGAGAGTGCCGGGGGCCCAATACCTCACCCCTTCCCTCTCCCCCTCCCTCTCCCCCTCCCTCTCCCCCTCCCTCTCCCCCTCCCTCTCCCCCTTCCCCTATTCCCTCTCCTTTAGGGCCGTCAACGCACTGGCATCGTGTAAAGCGCTGCGGGTGTCTATGGACAGTGGTGTTCATTTAACATCAGGTGACCCACTAGTTCGTTTGTCTGGCCTATATAACATAAAAAAAAAAAAAAAATATCCGTATACTGTTGTATACAGTTGCATTTAAAGGTAGTTTACTGAATTGATACACACTGTTATCTTTCTTAATTTATATACCTAAGTCTTTGATCAATTATAACTGTAGATCCACAGTCGCACGCCCGAAAATGTCCGAGCCAAATGAGCGCCACTTTGATAAAAGTGGCCTTCTTTTTTCTCAGAACGTTGCGAAAAATTGTCAAGTTTAGCTGTCAAGTGGAGTTTTGCCGCTACCGAAATTCGACTGTAATGAAGTAAAGACTAGGTTCAAATTTATGTGTAGGTGATGATTTTATTTGTTACGCAACCAAATAAAAAAGTTCGGACATTCTTTGAAGGGGATTTTGTTCGGCAATGTGTATCTTCAGTTATAATTGATCAAATACCTAAGTACCTAAATATCAGCGAGTGGGAACCCTGTGCTCTTGGTTTCGGATCAGCGAAGCCCAGCGGAATATGAACGCTCGTATCACACGATAAGTTTCAGTTTCGCGTGCAAGCAGTTAACGGTCGTAAGAGTACGCAAATTTTTGTACCTAAAGTAAACTTTTGTAGAGCGATCCTTCTGTACGCTAGTACTATTAATTATTCTGTGACCATAGTGACAATAATAGGGTTCCGTAGCACCCTTCACAGAACCCTAAAAATTATAATTTAATATTTTCCGTGACCAAATGACAGATAAAGGTAAATTCGTTCCTAAAAGCTATCAGAGCTTGCTTGTTTCTGACAACAGTTGATAAGGGTAAAATGTTGCGTTTATATAAACGCAGGTTATTAAAACGCTTTGAGATGAGTTTATTTCGGTATTAACATAGACTTTAAGTAAAGCTTTCAAGTATTTTTAAACCTTTCTGGTATTAAAATTGTGAAAGTAGGTTTGTTGAATTTGTCCCACATTTAAAACTTACTTTTACTCATGATATTATGGTATTATAATCAACATCATCGTGCCAAGCTATAATATGTCCCACTGCAGGGCACAGGTCTCCTTTTAAAATAAGAGGGCGCGGGTACAGAGGGGATTGGGGACTTCACACACACCCTTAAATTTCTTTGCTTCCTTTTTTAACCCCCAACACAAAAAGAGGGGAGTTATAAGTTTGAACGCTATGTGTGTGCGTCCGTCTGTGGCATCTTAGCTCTTAAACGGATGAACCAATTTGGATGCGGTTTTTTTATTTGAAAGCTGGTTTCTTGCTGATGTTTTATTAAAATTGGTTCGGCAGTTTTAAAGTTATCAGTTTTTTTATAAGCTGCGGAGCGGAAGGGACCTTAGAGGCATAATGGGTTTTTATTTTATTTTCAAACATATGTGACCAAATTGCGATGGGGATTTTTAAAATTTAAAATTTATAGTTATGTTTTTCCTTTAACGTAAAGCTCACGGTGAATTTCTAAAAAAAACGGCCAAGTGCGCGTCAGACTAACACACGAAGGGTTCCGTGCAATATCTATAAAAACGGAAAAAATAACGTTTGTTGTATGGGAGCCCCCTTAAATATTAGTTTTTTTTTTTTACTAGCCTATAATTGTGTCCCACTGCTGGGCAAAGCCCTCCCCTCTGCTCTTCCATAGCTCCCTGTCCTGAGCGAAATCTGGCCAATTGTTTAATTCTGCGTCCAGGTCCTCTCGCCATCTGCGCCTGGGCCTTCCTCGCCTGCGGTAACCGTCGTGCGGTACCCACCACGTGGCTGAGTGCGCCCACCTTTGAGGGTGCATCCGGCATACAATACATACACGGCCCAATCCCATTTAAGCTAAATAAAAAATATTAATAAAATATTAGTTTTATTTTAATTTAATTAATTATTTTAAAAGTTATATAACTAAATATTCTGTGAATATTTCAAGAGTCTACCTGTTGCCGTTATCAATATCGAGCAAAATCGAGCAAATAAATCACGTTTTTTGTATAGGAGCCCCCTAAATATTTATTTAATTCTGTTTTTTAGTATTTGTTCTTATAGCGGCAACCGAAATACATCATCTGTGAAAATTTCAACTGTCCAGCTATCACGGTTCATGAGATACAGCCTGGCGACAGAGGGACAGACGGACGGACGGACAGCGAAGTCTCAGTAATAGGGTCCCGTTTTTACTCTTTGAGTACGGAACCCTAAAAATTGTTATTTTTATGTCTATACATAATTTATCTTAATCACGAACTTATTTTAAAACGTCTATCTAAATTAGCACCGTTGCTTAGTAAATGAGCAGTCTTTGTTAGAATCGCTTCAGCCAGAACAAAGGGGACAAAAGCGGCGTAAAGCACCCTCAGAGATAGTACTTACCGTGCAAGTAGCTCGAACAAGAGTTCGTATACGAGCATGATGGAGATACGATACGAGTAAAAAAACTGTATAAGTGGGAGTTGTTTTGAAAAATAGGTGCACAAGTACGAGGTTTTACTTAACTAGCAAAATCCGTACACCCTAAATAAATTAATAAATATCATACTCGTAGGACGATTGACACCAATTGACCTAGTCCCAAACTAAGCAAAGCTTGATACTGTGGATGCTAGACAACGGATAAACATACTTATATAGATATAAATACACATATAAAAATACATTAAACATCCAAGATTCGAGCACAAACATTCGTATTTTCTGTCCGGGTTGTCGCCCCATCACACATATAAAAATACATTAAACATCCAAGATTCGAGCACAAACATTCGTATTTTCTGTCCAGGTTGTCGCCCCATCTTGTTGGAGGCATACCTACACTGCCCCTTGCGGTCCGTGGACGCCACTCGAGAACCTTTTTGCCCCATCGGCCAGCAGTTCTACTTGAGTCTGGCGATTCTTCGAGCTATGTCCGTGAAGACCTAAAGAGTTCTCGCGCGGATTTCATCATTTCTAATGCGATCCCGCTGAGAAACTCCGAGCATAACCCTCTCCATCGCCCTCTGAGTGACCTTGAGCTTACTTATGAGGCCCATTGAAAACGGCTACGTCTCAGTGCCATAAATCATCACTGGCAACACACACTGGTCAAAGACTTTTGCCTTGAGACACTGTGGTATATATTGAAGGTTAGTAGGATATAATATCCATAAGTTTTACTGTTATATCCATAAAATTCTCAAATGTTAAACTGTCCGTGAATACGATACGGTTGGTTCCAAGCAGTTAATAAATTACTGGATGCAGGTCAGGTCGCTGGTTGAACATTTTCATTCGAGTTCAGGTAACTCCCAGTTAGTCAGTAAGATACGGGGTTGTGTCTGTTACAAACTACAAGCGGTCTTAACACATTTAACGATCAGGGCTCAATTGCATAACAAAGTACAACTAATATTACAAGCGGAACTCTCGCTTCATTTATATTAACTAGAAAGGGACTTCCGCTTGTAATATAAGTTGTACTTTGTTATGCAATTGGACCCTGACCTAGTGGTTAGAGAACCTGACTAAGAAGCTTAAGGGCCCGTTATTTGTATAAAAAATACGAATGTTTGTTCTCGGGTATTGGGTGTTTAATATGTATTTAAGTATGTATCTGTCGATTTAAGTATATTTATCCTTTGTCTAGTGCCTATAACACAAGCTTTGCTCTCTTTTTGGACTAGGTCGATTGGTGTGAATTGTCCCGTGTTTTTTTTTTTAGTTCCTACAATATATGCTTGCGTTTGACCACAATCACGCCTGATGGAAAGCGAAGATGAGACCTACAATAAAACACGCTTGCCTAGAATAGATTTTTTTTTATTTATTCTGTGCGAAGAACCCGCTAGGCGTGTTTTGTGTTTGTAGGCAGTTTTTGCTTCAAAGCGGAAAAACGCTGCTACTGGTATCGAGCGTAGCGCGTAGCAATGCATGGCAGTGAAAGGGTTTGTATACTTGTTTTACTTACACCTCTGAGCGTAGATAGTTTATTGAAATTTGTCATGATTGGTAGCGGTTTACAGCTGTAAGGGCCACTTGCACAGTAGGTTAAACAATTGAGTTATTATCCCGATCATTGACGCTACTTAGCCCTAGGTTACCAGTTAACACGGAGTCGGTTTTTCATTCACTATTTCTTTCTGTCAATCGCGACGCGGAATGTATTGACATTTAGTATGAAAACTGATGCAAGGGGCGCCGCTATTGCGACGTCCCACGTCTCTTGGTGGCACTTCACTTGGCGTTGCGTGTTCGCGTTGGATCGGACTCGGGATCGCACCTCAGAGTTTTCAGGAATTTATAAGTAAAGGAAAACGTCGTTGCAGAAACCTGCACACCTGCAAAGAAGTTTAATGGTATGTGAAGTTTCTAATACGCTTACGCACTGAGTCTGCGTGGGAGCTACAGCCCTCTCTCTAATGCTGGCACTTCACTTGGCGTATTTCACGAAATAGTTTCGTGTGCGAGAGAGGAGCACTATTCCGATTCTAGCGTGAAGACGGAGGTGGCAATAGCGCAACGCAAACACGCAACGCCAAGTGAAGAGGAGGTCTGCGTGCACATCTGTCAGTGGAACGTGTATACGACGCAGCTCCTCCTACAGTAAAATTACATAAAGTTTACCACTGACAGATGGTTTGCCTTCATTTCATATTCAACTTTAACGACCTACAAATAAAGCCAATTTTAGAATACTGTTACCCACGTTTGCAAATTTTGTAATAGCTACTTTATTTGTATGGTGTTAAAGTTGGAAATTAAATGAAGGCAAGCCATCTGTCAGTGGTAAGCTAAAAGTAAACGTATTGTACCTTACTCGTTGACCGCTATCTTTTCTAAAATTGGGCCAACAGAAAAAAAAAACTAACACGATCGGAGAACAGTCGGGGTGGAATGAAGCCGAATCGGTTACGATATCTGCAGACGGCCGGGTCCGCTCTAATTTGCCAATCGACGGAAAAATTCACGTGGACCGCTTTATGCAAAAGTACGAGGGAAATAGGTTTGCTGCTGTATAGGCTAAAAACTTTATTCATAAAAGAAAGAAAAAACATATACTTAAAGGTAAAGACTAAAACAACTATGAAATTAAAATAACTAAAACTAAACCTAATTAAAAAAGAGAGGTGGGCCTCTTGGCATGGTGCCCATCACGCAGGCAGCATTCCCGCGCTGAACTGCGATTGCGATTCTTTGCGCGAGAAAGCTGCCGGCGCGAGGGTTGCCTGTTGCCTCTCTTAACCTATTGCTGAGCTCCCTGTGTAGCTCCAGTGCGCCCTTACCCCAAGGACCTAGAGTCTCGACGCCGAAAGGAAAGAAATGATGCACCGAGACAGCTATATTTTGTGACCCTGAGGCGTTCCCGGGCGTCTGCCGCCGCCCCCGCACGTTTGGTAGTTGCTGCTAGGTAGGACGCCGCCAGGGTGTCTGTACAGGTGGCGTCCCACACCAGCGCACGGCCAGTCTTCCAGGGTATCAACGACATTCCATCAGGGCGCTCCAGAGCAGCGGGAACGTTAGCACTAACGAGCGCCCTTCTGAGAATGTCGTTGAGAGCGGCGTGGCGGGACAGGCGGCCGGCGCCCGAGGTGCAGGAGAGGCCATGGTGGCCGAGTCGGTCCACTGGAGCCCCACAAGAAACACAGTTATGGTACAGATCCCAACTCCCAGCCGGAGAATCTACACTAATATACTCGGCGTCAAAAATATCGCCCCTCCGCGAAAATCAAGATTCAAGCTAATCTAGACCTTAGCAAAATTATGTTAGGTACCTGATTAATATTATGTAGTATCAATTAAAAGCACGTTTAATGTGTTTTAAATTAACAATGATTTATTTAAACGATACATAATGGTTTGTGAATCAGAGCGCTTCGGGAAAAAAGTGCACAAATAGGAGGGGCGATATTTTTGACGCCGAACGCTGAACGCTGAGGACCTGGGTTCGATTCCCAGCATTGGTCTTTTTTCTGGGGTTTTTTCTGTGCATCTATATTTCAGTTTGTATTTAGTTTGAAATATATGGTTTCATGGGATGACCGTAAAAGTAATAAAAAAATGAAGTTGAAAAAATAAATAAAAAAGATACTTCATATCTGACTTGTTTAAAGTTGCACAGTAGCGCCATCTCTTGGTCCTGGTGAGCGGGTAGCTCCGAATGAGTGTTATAAAGTCTCTCGATAGAGGGCATAAACATAGATGAGTGCTTTATCACTGCATAACGTGATTATAACAGACTGAAATGTACGATGTATGGGAAAGATTCGTCGCTAACCTCTAGACCAGTGGTGGTGTAGGGGTAAAGCACGCAGCATGGAACGCTGAGGACCTGGGTTCGATTCCCAGCATTGGTCTTTTTTCTGGGGTTTTTTCTGTGCATCTATATTTCAGTTTGTATTTAGGCCGAGTAATATATTATTATATAGAGCAGCAGCGCGGGACGTCCATCAACGAGGTGGACGGACAATTTGGTAAAGGCCGCTGGTTCATGGTGGATGCAAACCGCTTCCAACCGTAGTGATTGGGTATCAATGATGGAGGCCTTTGTCTAGCAGTGGAAGTCCTACGGCTGAAATTAATGCTAAAATACAGAAAAGATTTGTATTTTTCTTATTTGTAACGAATTAACTCCAAAACTTCTGAACTGATTTCAAAAATTATTTCACCGTTTGAATACTACACTGTGGCTTACAATAAGTAACATAGGCTAAATTTAATACTAAAAAAATTAGGGATCCCTGTATGATTAGCGTGCTGTAGTGGGACGTATATAGACTAGAATGATGATGATGAAGGTAAACTGGTCTCGGCATTTATAGAAATAAATCAAATCCCTTATTTGTCAATTTACAATCAAAGTAATACATATTTTTGTCCATTAAATGTGTTCACCATTTTGTTTTCACTTTCTCTTGTTTTCCTTGCAAGCGAATCAAGAAAGACAAAATGATTACCTTGTGATTGTTTAATTGTAAATTTCGATGTTTTAATGGTCTAAAACAGGTTAAACATAGAGTAGGTAGGTATATCAACAGATGTTATAGTATATGTAGTAGGTAATGAACCGTGCCTGATGCGGTAGTATTAGAAATATTGATAAAAAAAATGAAATCAGTAAAGTAGTTCTCAATTTATAGCGTGACCAAGCGAAATAAGGATTCATTTTTATATATGAGAATATAGACTCCCACTACGGTGGCTGGGGCATCTGCACCGCATGGAGCGGACTCGTTTGCCTAAGCAAATTCTGCTAGGACATGTCGCAGACGCAAAAAGGTCCATAGGGCGACCCATGTTACGCTTTAAAGACTGCGTTAAGCGTGACATGGTTGCTTTTAATATCCCTAGGAACCAATGGGAAGAGCTAGCCGAAAATCGTGGCAAGTGGCGACACCTTGTTCACAAAGGCCAAACGAAGCACGACGACGCCTGGTTTGAGTCACTGAGGGAAAAACGCATAAAGCGCCACAACCGGGTCACCAACCCTCGACCATCTGGGGCTGCGTACACTTGTCGCGAGTGCGGCCGAGAGATCCTATCCCGTATCGGTCTTTTTAGCCACTAGCGCAAGTGTCGCCAGGGTGCTAGTTAAATCATCTGTCACAGATGTAAAGGCCTATCCAATAAATAAATTCGTAATAAACTACTGTACTAAACTGAACTAAAACATAATACTCAAACTTTAATAACGACTCAACAATTTCATCGCACAATTAAAACTGGAACAGCCTAAAAACATTACCAGCATCTGGCCAAAACAGAAACTTGATTTTACTGGCTACCTTCGACATGATGCTGTCCTGTACGTGCTTGAAATATCAGGGGTCCGATTCTGTACTAACTTTTGACTGTACCTGCGGAATCGCAATGAGAATGGGACCCCGGCTCGGGGCATCGAAAAATTCACTGATAACTGCGACGTTTAAATTTGAAAAGCGAAGTTGGTGCTTCCTGAGGCCATATTGTCTAACTAAGGTGAAAGCCACGCACAAGAGACGTGAGATGGAGGTGCGTCGCAGTCCACGTCGTTTGTACGCAGGCCGCGTCTCCGCCCCGTCTCTTCTGTCTGCTTTGGATCGCGACGCTTCTATACATTTAGTATGATAAGATAACTAATTCAAGAGGCGCCGCGACTGCGCGCCTCCGTCCCACGACTATTCTGTGTGGTGTGTGCCTAACGCGCGGGCGCTTGCTATCGCTTCCTGTATCTCTTTCTGCCACACCATCATATACCATTTGACAGAAAGAAATTGTGAAAGCTCGCGTGTTATAAGCGAACTGGTTAAAGTTCAAAATATTAGTACTTGAGCGATTAATTGATTATGATTACCTAAGGCTCGCATTTATTTTTCTGCTAAGGGTCGAAAACACACGTTGTTTCTTTTAAGGTTTTGAAAGCGAAGTCTGTTTCCAAGTATAGCGTTTTAGATACATTTTAAATTTACTATGAGCTTTACATTCCAGGAAAACTTAAGTAAACCACACAAACCTGCGAAGAAATTCAATGGTGCTTGTGAAGTTCCCGATCCGCACTGGGCCAACGTGGGAACTACGCCCAAAGTCCTCTCGTTATAAGAAGCTTGGGGCCTGCAATCAGACGTATTTAGGCTATGATGATGATAAACTTTTTAAGCTTGCATAGACCTAAATTAAGTATAATAACTCCGAGTTAACTGCTAACCTAGAATAAGTAAGTAGTGTCCAAAATGTATGCAACTGTCAAACATAACTCAAGGTTATTTAATTATTCAACCCTAGACCGAGCAAGCCCTTATCAGAAGTAAAAATTTCAACTGTATGTTTTTATTACGACCTTTCTGAAGGAAGGTGAAGGTTTCATAACGCAAGCCTCGTACAGACGCGTATGCTAAGTATATTATAATCACTTTAAATATCCAACGTTATACTGAGAAAGTAAAATGTAAATTAATAATTCCCGGCAAACATTTACGGTTCAGGGTTGGCAGAAAAACAAATCCATTTTATTTCCGCTCGCGAGGCTATTTTGTATTGCAAGTCTACGTGGATGAGTTGTTAGAGTGTGTCCGGAATTCAAGAGTTCAGAAGAAGAGTTCATGGGGGTTTGGGTTCCATGCACAATGGCCAAGTCAATTGTTCGCTAACTGAGCCGTTATCAGACAAAGCAATCAGCATTTACCCTTTTATTGATATGTCTCTTGAATAGGGAATTGAGTAATCACCCATGAGGCTGACATGATCACATGGAGTATTCAAAACCGCGACAAAAATAAGAGGAAAAAGTCTACGTGACAATAAACTTGTTTTTATTCCGATGTAGGAACTATCAAAAAAAAGCACTTGGCTGGCTGTACCTACTGCCTTTCGGCATAATCTTGAACTACTGAGGCAGATGGCATCTTTAGGGGTAGGCTACAATAGAGAGATCTCTCTCCAGGCAGATGTTATGCCTGGGGATCGAAGTCCGAAGAAGAGTGAGACGAGACCGGGCAAAGTGGTGTGAAAATGAAGAGGTGACCCAGCAGAGGGTTAATGAAGGTTGATGAATTGATCCATTGCTTTCGCTTTTGCCTTTTCCTTCGCCTTCATCCCCCCCCCCCCCCCCCTATAAAATAGAGTTCTTCCCATCACTATCGTCGACACGTAGTGATTCTATTCTCTTTGCCAGTCGTCACTCAAAAATGTGATCTGTAACTGCTACTAGCACCGTTGGCAGTAAGGCAGCTAGGAGGTGAAATCAGCGGCTGTCAAACGCAAGTGACGAGTCTGTACGTAGTATTATTGTTATTGTCTTATGTAGCTATTAGTGTGCAGTTTATATCTATCTATATAGTGCTGGGATGCTATAAACGCTTCAGCATTATGCTGAGCCAGTGTCCAATTTACAACCGCAATGACACACTCTATCATTAGCCTTAGCCTTCGTGCTGTTATTTTTGTAAAAATATTTATGTATCTTGTGTTGTTGTAAATAAATGTATTTTCTTTCTTTCTTTCTTTAATCTGTGCCTCAGCCCATCAGGGACAGAAGAGGCTAAGAAAAATATATTATTTTTAAATTTGAACTGGCAGCCCTATCAAATATCCAGTGCAGGAGAGGCCTTTGTGCAAACGGCCCTCTAATTACAACGCGGATCAACAAGTAAGATGCCCGGAAAGTTAACCGGCTCCAAAACGTTATTAAAAACAAAAACGAAATAAAAATACTTGAATGGGGGGAGATGAAACGGGAAATTAGGAGTCGTCGACGCACGCTCCGAAGTAAACTCAGTTACTTAAGGTCGCAGTGAAATACTCAGCAGAAAAATATAGCTTCCAGTACGCTTAGTATAAGTTTTACTTCACCAAAATACTTCTCGATCGCGTTTACGTAAAAAAAACAATTACAATGGAAACATGGACAGCGTCTCCGCGCGCGCGTCCATGTTTCCATAGATATTGAAATTTTTACGTAAACGCGATCGAGAAGTATTTTGGTGAAGTAAAACTTATACTAAGCGTACTGAACTACGATTTTTGCAAACAGATGTAGTGTAACTCCGAAACGAGAGTTATCACCATCATCAACTGGAACCGTTAAAATTTATAAATTAAAAAAGGGTATTTTTATGCTAACACAATGTGGATAGAAATTTTTTATCGTTTTATGCTTTGAGAAAATCTTGTATATCGTTAGGTAGGTAGGTAGCGTCAGGTTCTTGTATATACATTGTGTCTTAAATTGAATTAAACATTCCGATGAAAAACCGTTTGGATTCACTTCGTCCGTATTCCCATTTTGTTAACTTCCTAGCTCGTCAATAACCCCATTTCGTCCACATTTCCATGTCGTCCACATTCCCAAGTTAACCACATTTCCATGGGGTAAAAACATTAAAAAACTAAGAACCACCTAATTGAGAACCACCTAAGTTCGGGATCGATAAGGACGATATGGGAATGTGGACGAGTTCAGATTGTGGGCGAGTGGGAAATGTGGACAAGTTGGGAATGCAGACGAGATGGGATTGTAGACGAAGTGGGAATGTGGAAGAATAAGGAATGTTGACAAAATGGGAAAAGCTTTCAGAGTAAACCTAAATGTGAAAAGCTTTCAGAATAAATTGTTAGACACATTATAGTACAGAACAAAGTAACACTGTTACACTCTCAAACAGTGTAATCACTGTTCCGTACTCACCTACCCCATACCTGCAATAAATTGTTCGTGTAATGAAGGATGGCATGACAGACCGGAAATTGGGTGCGTTACCCCCTAAATTAATCCATTAAAGGGGGAGAGGATAAAACGCGCTATGTTAGTGCTAAAGACTGGTATAAGATTTAATATAGCCGAGGTTTGCTTATCCTACTATACTATATCCTACTATTATAAATGCGAAAGCTTTTGAGTGTGTGTTTACTACTCTTTAGCAAACGAGTTAACGGGTTTGGTTGAAATTTGATATAGATATCGTCGCCCTATATGTCAACACGTAACTGAAACGTTTAGTCTAGGTTATTGGTCTATGCTGCCATGCTCAAACTAAAAGGCGGCTAAGTGACAAAGTCAACTTTTGAGTAAACTGCGGAAAACGTAAAAAAAAATCAAATTGATTCTGGTCAATTTCTATAAATCTTTAAACGTGTTGTCGTATACCAAATGATAGATATTTTTTTCAGTTTTATTATGATTATAATCGCTTTTGTTATGAATTAACCTTTGTATTACTAAATGTAATGTTTTCCTTTTTAAAAGTAGTTTTAGTTAAAGGGCAAAAGGTTCTCGAGTGGCGTCCACGGACTGGAAGACGCAGTGTAGGTAGGCCTCCAAAAAGAGGGAGTTTCGACCTGGTTAAGGTTGTGGGAACGCGTTAGATGCGGACGGCACGGGACCGATCTGTTTGGCGAGCCTTGGGGGAGGCCTATGTATAGCAGTGGACGTCTTTCGGCTGAAATGATGATGAATATGATGACTAAACTGACCGCTTTAGCCTAGTTGGTAGTGACCCTCTGCCTACGAAGCATGAGGTCCTGGGTTCGAATCCCGGTAAGGGCATTTATTTGTGTGATGAGCACGAATATATGTTCCTGAGTTATGGATGTTTTCTATGTATTTAAGTATTTATTTATCTATATAAGTATGTTTATCGTCGTCTAGTACACAAAGTACAAGCTTTGCTTAGCTTGGGACTAGGTCGATTTGTGTAAGATTGTCCCCCTAATATTTATTTATTTTTTTATATTTACTTATGTAAACAAGCATGCAGACAAGCAGGTGGGGTAGCTTAATGGAAAACAATTGAAGGGTCCACGGACAATTGAGATTTTAATCTCAAAATGTAGAGCTCGCAAAGCACTATAACTTACCATTATATTAAATAGGGATATCTAATAATAATAATAATAATAATCGTATATTTTCTCCTCACAAAAGTACATAGGTAACAGCAAGTTATAAATAATACAACATTATGGTAGTACATTAGTTAGATACTAGTAACTTTTGCGAGGGACTGGAGTCTGAACTAGGTAAAACCTGTATTACAGATCTCCAGGCCCCCATCCCGGAAACTCACCGATAAGTGCTGACAATTTCAGTAGGTACAATTTTCAATTTAACAACATAGGTACTCGTATTATGAGGTTGATAGGAGGTCAACAAGCTATAAACAAATCAATAGTAGCTTATACTTACTAACATGCAAACTCATGCAAACGAACATGCGTGCGTACATGCGTGTGTGTGTGTGTGTGTGTGTGTGTGTGTGTGTGTGTGTGAAAATAATATATATTTTTTTCACTTTTAAAGAAATTGTTACCATAGTAATTGTTCGTGATGACTAACTTTCAAATCGCTATAACTCAAAAAGTTGTTTAGGTGACTAGACATGTTCTTTCCATGGACCCTTTAATTAGAAGAATACCGGTCCTTTGAGTAAAGACTATTTCCATTCAGGTCAAGAGTAAAAGTCAAGCCAAAACAGCTCAGATTCTACTCTCTTACATTTAAAACTTGGGAACTTATAGCCTTTACATAATTAAGTCTAGATTTTGCTTTGTCTGAAGTTTATAAAGGTGAGAGGTGCAGTTACAGCCCGGTCTCGAGGATCATTATTAAATTAAAACATGGCTGTAGTATCTCAAGTATTCTTGGCAAAACATTCTAGAAAAGTGGATTTTTTAAAGAAATTGTGATCAGGAATTACGAGTAAGCGCTTGTCCGTAACGACGGTTTATGTACCTATGTACGCAAAACTATTTCATCATCATCATCATCATTTCAGCCGAATGACGTCCACTGCTGAACATAGGCCTCCCCCAAGGCTCGCCAAACAGATCGGTCCCGTGCCCTCCGCATCCAACGCGATCCCGCAACCTTAACCAGGTTGTCGCTCTATCTTGTTGGTTGCAGTGTAGGTAGGCCCCCAACAAAATGGAGCGACGACCTGGTTAAGGTTGCGGGATTGCGTTGGATACGGATGGCACGGGACCGATCTGTTTGGCGAGCCTTGGGGGAGGCCTATGTTGAGCAGTGGACCTCTTTCGGCTGAAATGATGATGATGATGATGACACAAATATCGAAACGACTGTGCTAAATTAGAACACAACCTTTATTTTAAGAAAGCCGGCTAAATAATTTAGTTTTAGGCTTAAAACATTGTACTAAACTAACACGTTTAGAAGATACGTTGCTGAATGAAGATAAACAAACTTACTAGCTGAGCCGATTAGCGAGACAAAGCTTACGCTAAAAGGGCTTAAGTGTAGTTGTAATTAGGGGAGTTAAGCCCTTTTAGACTTATGTGGGTAAAATATTTGCCTGCAAACACTTTGAGAGGGATTGCTTTAGTTAATTCGCGAAAGTGTTTGCTCGGGATTTTGTGTTCATCTGTTTAATGAGTAATAAGTGGATAATATTTGTTACATACGTTAGTAAATTTTTACATGATTGTGTTACTTATCTATACTTCATTTAATTTAGAATTGAAAACCACAACATCATTATATTGCGGCTCGTCAACTATTTCTTACCCAGCAAATAGTACAGTACAATAGTCTGGGAGCCGCAAAATAAAATTGTTTTAATGTCTCTTTATTTGCGTGTCGTCAATTGTTACTCTAGTACAAATTGTAAAGAGATTACAGTTCACGAGCCGCAATATAATGTTGTTGTGGTTTATAATTCTAAATTAAATGGAGTATATACTATTCGATGTTTTTCAATGTGTCTTTTCCGGCCAAATGTATTTTTTCCTGTGTATCGAATATGGTAAAAACTCTCTCTCTCTCTCTCTCTTTCCCTCTCTCTCTTGTCTGGTTTTAAGAACATAAAATGGCTTTTTGTACGAAATTCAGTTTTAGTAGGTACTATTTTTAGGGGTTCTGTAGTCCTGCAAACCCTTAATAGTTTCGCCATGTGCATCTGTCTGTTCTCGGCTTAGCTTCATAATCATCATCGTCCCGGCTTGTATAAGTCAGCCGTAGTTCCCACGCGGACCTAATATGGATTGTAAACTTCAGACACTATTGAATTTTTTCGTGTGTGTAGGTTTCCTCACGATGCGTCCTTCACCCCAAGGCTCATGGTAAATGTCAAATGTAATTTTTATTTTTTTTTATGAATTCCGAATAAATCATAGGTGCAAAGCTGGGCTCGCACCCACGACCCTCCAGGCTCTAGCACAGAATATATAATAATACTAACGTACAGAATGGACACACTCCACCCCGCACCGATTCGAGTTACCCCACCCCTCAAGCCGCAGATTGGCGGAACCGCCGGAATCCAGTCGGGTGCGCGCGCGATGTATGTAGGCGTACGCGTGTACAGACGTCGTCGTGCTTATGTAGATTCAAGAACGCGTATTTTGTACGTCGTGCCCACCGTGTAGCTCTAGGCTACCATAGCTAGCGATACACTTAACCAGTTTTTAACTTCGAATCTCATCCATAGTTTACTATAATTCAATTTTATGCCGAAAATACCTTACATCATTTTGAAAACCCCCAGCGCAAATAAATCTGAGATCCCCTCCGCAGCATACAAAAGATCTGATAACTTTAAAACGGCTTGACCAATTTTGATTAAACCTATCTAAGAACCATCTCCAAGAAACTTGCTTTCAAATAAAAAAAACTGCATCCAAATCGGTTCACCCATTTAAGAGTTATGATGCCACAGACAGACACACACACACACACATAGCGGTCAAACTTATAACACCCCTCTTTTTGTGTGCGGAGATAAAAAAGAAGCGATTTGACATTTTGTGGTGGCGTCCATCTTGGTATTGTGCCCTTTCATTTGGTACTCATATTGAGGGAGTTGTGAAAAAAAAATGTAATCCACCATTTTGTGGCGGCGGCCATCTTGGACCGATTTTTATCAAACATAACTAAGAACACTCCCGACTAATTCACCTTTCAAACAAAAATATAATACCCCGTCATTTTTGCGTTAGGGGTTAAAAAAGGCTTTATGAAATCGCAAGATTTTCCCTCGGAAAATCATAATCACGGGTGTAGAGGTTTGTAATTACAACCCGAGAGAAGATAGTTTGTCTCATTTACAGCTCGGTTTCGAGTGGCATGGAGTAGATGTTGTTTATACCTATTTTTAACCCCCGACACAAAAAGAGGGGTGTTATAAGTTTGACCGCTATGTGTGTGTGAGTGTGTGTGTGTGTGTGTGTCTGTCTGTCTGTGGCATCATAGCTCTTAAACGGGTAAACCGATTTGGATGCGGTTTTTTTAATAGAAAGCAGATTTCTTGGTGATGGTTCTTAGATATGTTTCATTAAAATCGGTTCAGCCGTTCCAAAGTTATCAGCTCTTTTTTGTTAGCTGCGGAAGGGATCTTAGACGCATAACGGGCCATTGACTTACCCCCTGTTTCATCATCCATTGATCAAATTTATTTGACGGATAAATGTGATGCCGTCTCGGTTTGTTTTGTTCGAATAGACGGAGACGGCATCACATTTATCCGTCAGTTAAAATTAATCAATGGGTGGTGAAACAGCCCATAACGGACATTTCCTAATACCATCTTAAACGACGATACGATTAAACTGTTCAAGTGTTGCCATACATACTTCCGGTTTGTACCTATTTAGGTTTTGTTGCGAACTACTTTCCGCTGGCGTTCGTGTCATCACAGTGTGTTGTGTTGTTTTTTTTTATTTTTTTCTGTGTTTAGTTTTTAAATGGGTCCCACTGAAAAACAGCGTTGCGGCTTGCCGCAACATTATGCTGAGTGGGGCCCAATTTATACTATTCGATGATTTATATTTGTATCTTTTCCTGTCAACTGTATTTCCTGTGTATCGAATATGTGTAAATAAACATCTCTCTCTCTCTCTTTTTATATTTTTTATGAATTTAGAATTTTCAGGAGACCTAATTTTAGACGAGGCTTGAATTACCAACTTTTAGAAATTTTGCCAAATTAAGGGTTAATGTTCAAACGTACGACTGACATTGCGTTGGGGGTTTTTAAAATTTTTAATTTACAAGCTTTTATTCAAGTAATTGTATTAAGACATTTTCACTTTAAATGGCGGAGAAGTTTCAAATGAGTAAATTTTGGTGTTTTCTTACTCATCATCATCATCATCATCCCAGCTTATAATACGTCCCACTAAAGGGCACAGGCCTCATTTCAGAATAAAAGGGCTTGAGCCGTAGATCCCACGCGGGCGCAGTACAGATTGGGAACTTCACACACACCATTGAATTTCTTCGCAAGTATAATTCAGGTTTCTTCATGATCTTTTTCCTTCACCTTAAATCTCATGATAAATTACAAATGTAATTTCGCACATAAATTCCGAAAAACTCAGAGGTGCGAGCCAGGATTTGAATCCACGACCCTCTGCTTGAGAGGCCGTCGGTCAAACTAGGCCACCACGGCTTTCGGATGATGCGAACAATAATTGTTAAATTCGACTCCACGCATCCTTTAACCCGAAAACACTAAGATACACAAATCCTGACGCATTCGTTTGCATATGCTTAATTAATTGTTACTTAGCGATGCGCTCGAGTCACTGGGGAGTGTAATATGACGCTTTGTGCCCTGATATTAGTCTAAGCAGCGTTTACAGTGATCTTAAGCGTACGTTCGTATTAACAGCTACGTGTATAAAGCTGCGTATCGACTTCGCGCGAGCATTGTTTGACCGCGGCAAACCTGTGTTTTGGCTCGTTCCAACACACCAATATGCTCCTCTACACGATGGGCCATTAAATGGTCGGTGCGATGGCCCAGCGATGGCTGCGACGCATCTACATGATGGCGATGTTCAGTTGTGATCTACCCTATCGAGGCCCTACCGAGCTTTTCACGCTAATCAATTTTAGGTAAGAGATTTTAGGTATGAGGGAAGCACGATGGCTCAAGATAGGTTGGTTAGACTGCGCGTGTATTTAGGTATTTTCATCATATTACTAAAACCAATACACATTTAAAAAATGTTGCAACACTACGCCCTAGGGAACATATTGTTTTATTAACATTCATAAAGTCATGACCTGCCGTGCAGTATTTACGTCGTACTACGAATTTATTTTATTTTTTAGAGACAACTTTGGATGTTTTCCTATGGAGCGAATTACAAGTAATCGTGTTACGATAAACACTTGTCATTAGAATGAATCCTCAAATATCTTACACATGAATTTCAGGACTATAGCTTTGTTAGTAATGATTCAGCACGAGATTAAATTGGTTGCCGCGCGAAGTCGATACGCAGCTTAATAAAATTAGGTTTTACTTCGCATAGCTCGCGCGAACGATTTCATAACATTGAAATAAATCACATTCATATCTTCATCATCATCCCAATACAGGGGACAGGCATCCTCTCAGAATCTCAGGGGATGGGCCGTGTAGTTCTCACGTGGGCCCAGTGCGAATCGGGAACTTCACGCACTCCATTAAATATCTTTGCAGGTGTATGCGTGAGCGAAGCTGCGGATAAATAGTCATCATCATCAACATCATCATCCTAGTCATTATGCCCCTCTGCAAAGCACAGGAATGTGAGGGCTTGGGCCGTAGTTCCCACGCAGGCCCAGTGCAAATTGAGACCTTCACACACAAAATTGAATTTCTTAACAAGTAATACTATGGGAAAATAGTAGTTCATAAAAAAGCGTACATTTCTTTACATTTGCGTATTTTTCTTTTATTTTTCAATATGACACAGTTTCATTTCAAGACATTCTGCCAATAAACGATATTGTTCCACGGCAAGTAAATGAGAAACGTTATTAATAACACATATGAAAGACTATTAGATATAATATATCTAATAATAAGCAAAAACAAGTAAAAGGTTCACAAGATATGAACATGGCCCGGTTTAAATAAAGAAGTACGGTGACAATGAGTTTAAAGCCAAATTGGGACAGTCTTTAGGAAATACACAGTAGTTTGTAGTGGTAGAGCCATGTTGTAGCTAGCGCTGCATCAAGAATGGGCCCGCTCATCCGGGGCAGTACCACCCTCTCACAGAACACCGGCGTGAAGCAGCAGTACTCCCTGCTGCGTTTCGTACGGTCAGTGAGGGCGCCACGGTGACAACGAGTTTAAAGTCAATTTGGGACAGTTTTTAAAAAATATGCACTAGTTGTTGTTGATAGACAAAATATTTATCGCTTTGCAGGAACTATGCTATTAAGTAGCCTCAGGAATAATAATTATAATAATACTAACTGTATCCTATGACTCCGTCTACGAAGAATAAGTTTATCGCTATCAAGGAGAACTATGCTAATTTTTAATCATAATCATAATCATAATCATTTATTCGTTGTCCAGCATAGGTAATATTAATTTGGTCTTAGATTACATTCCGAGTTCCACTATGTGGTGCCCCAGGGCATACAACAATTGTCTTATCTTCATGGTTTATTATTTTTGTACATATAATGTTAGACGACCAGATGGCCTAGTGGTTAGAGACCCTGACTATGAAGCTTGAGGTCCCGGGTTCGATTCCCGTGTCGGGGCAGATATTTGTATAAAAATACGAATGTTTGTTCTCGGGTCTTGGGTGTTTAATATGTATTTAAGTATGTATCTATCTATATAAGTATGTTTATCCGTTCCCTAGTACCCATAACACAAGCTTTGCTAAGCTTACTTTGGGAATAGGTCAATTGGTGTGAATTGTCCCGTGATATTTATTTATTTATTTATTTATTTAATGTTCCCTTTGTCCTTTCCAAGGACTCAAACTATCTCTCCACCAAATTTCATCAGACAAACAGACACACTTTCGCATTTATAATATTAGTATGGATGGGCACAATTTATACTACTTGATGTTTTTTTTGTATGTTTTGCTGATAAATTTATTTATCCCTATGTATTGAATATGTATCAATCTGCAAATTTCTCTCTCTCTCTCTCTGCTTAGCGATAATGATCTTATATCTTATATCTTCATACTTAACTTTTTGTTTTATTGACAAAATCATCATCCATCATCATCCCAGCTTAAATATCCTACTGCAGGGTACAGGCATCCTCACAGAATATGAAGGTTTGGACCGTCGTACCACGGGGGCCCAATGCAGATTGGGAACTTCACATTCACCATTGAATTTCTTCTCAACCGTATGCAGGTTTCCTCACGATGTTTTCCTTCACCGGTAAATTACCGGTCCTCATGGTAAATTACAAATGCAATTTCGCACATAAATTCCGAATAACTCAGAGGTGATAGCCCGGACTCGAACCCACGACCGTCTGCTTGAAATACCATAGGTCAAACCACTAGGCTTTTCACATTTGACATTGACAAAATACATGTCCGATGTTTTTTGATAGTCTAACTAACGGACTACTTATATTTTCTTATATTGTATTATCAACAAAAATCTTGCATACATGAGTCCATAATTTAGAATATACACGTTTAATTTTACGAAAACATTGCCCTTATTGGCAACCTTTCGGAACGTTTGTTTTATCCCACGTCTCAATATTATTCTAAACAGACCCTTTGTCATGGTCGCCCTACCCGAACGTGTGGGTCGCATAAAACAAAAAACACTTTTATGTACTCGTAGCTCGTAAGGGTTATGAATTTATGAAATTTACCTACCAGTACCAATGAAGGGAAAATACACAAACATCTGTATAAATATATAAAAGGCTCTGAAGAATTATTTAATTTGCTGCCTGCTGCATAATTCCACCATCGCACTTCCCGCCGAAAGTCTAAGTTCCATCGTCACCATCTCAATCAGCAGCAGTGGCAGTCTACCACTGTACGTTTTCTTCGGCACTTCCTGCCACGTACGGTGAAACTGTGGAACTTCCGGCAGCAGTGTTTCCAGACAATTATGACATCGGGGCTTTCAAGAAAAGGGTGTATACTTCCTTTAAAGGCCGGCAACAGATTAGTGACTCTCTTTGAGTTGTTGATATTTATGGGCGATTTTCCTTTAGATGACCCGCTTACTCATTTGCCTGTCTCTCATAATAATAATAAAAAAGGCAACCGTTACTCACTGATCTATCAACGAACAGCTCAAACCACTGAATGGATTGTGCTGAAATTTGGCACACAGATAGCTTTTCTTTGACTTGCGTACAACATGACCTGCTCAGATAATGACTTACGTAGAACATGATCTACTAAGAAAATGACTTACCTAGAACATGACCTACTCAGAAAATGACTTACCTAGAACATGACCTACTCAGACAAATACTTACCTAGAACATGACCTACTCAGAAAATGACTTACCTAGAACATGACTTCTTCAGAAAATGACTTACCTAGAACATGACCTAAAGCCACACACATACTAGCACAAAACCATACTATTAACGAGAAAATGCTACCTACTAGCGTGTGCTATGCTTTCGTGCTAGTAACGAGCATGTGTAACATTGGCTTTAGGTCATGTTCTAGGTAAGTCATTTTCTAAGTAGGTTATGTTCTAGGTAAGTCATTTTCTGAGTAGGTCATGTTCTAGGTACCTAAGTCATATTATTAGGCATGTATTTAGTGGCATACTGGCTAATTATCACGCCCTATCTTTAAGCACGCTAGTTAATGCGGGGGTGGAAGGGGGAAAGGTAATAGCAAGTGTGTACGCGTTTGCTTAAAGATCACGCTAGTATCAATCTTGTTTGCGAGGTGCAAATCTTCCTATCCCTTTTTCCTCTTTCTAGTTGAGAGAAGTTTTTGGACGCATTGCATTGCCAGCAAAAGGATAATTTTATTCAGCTCTATGCGGATGGCTGTTTGATTTGCCATGGTTTTTTTTGAACTGACAGAGAGCCCGCTATCAAAAATGGCATGTGTATTGGAGTGCTTGCTTTAAGCATGCTTAAAACTAGCATGCTTATTGCTAGCAAATGTAAACAGTTCATAAGCATGCTCATATTAAGCATACTCATAGCGCGTTTTTTGGCATGCTGTTCTAGAGCATGTGTAACGGTAGCCTTAGTCAGCTAAAGGGCAGAAACCACGTGAAAATGTTAGCATGATAATGTGTTCCCCTCAGGGCAGTAAAGCATGTTTGTTTTAGGCGTTATATCGCATTACAAACTTTTTAATGTAAAATTACGTTGTTTAGGTATCCTCAACGGTATTTGAGGTTCGTGAAAATTACAATGAAATCGTTAACGCGAGTTTTCCCGCTTATCCTGTTACAATACGTTTACTTTTAGTTTACCACTGACAGATGGCTTGCCTTCATTTCATTTCCAACTTTAACACCATACAAATAAAGTAGCTATTACAAAATCTGCAAACGTGGGTAACAGTATTCTAAAATTGGCTTTATTTGTAGGTCGTTAAAGTTAAATATGAAATGAAGGCAAACCATCTGTCAGTGGTAAACTTTATGTAATTTTACTGTTTGTATGTAAAAAATGAACTAAAACAATTACTTTGCTCACCCGCGACCTTACAATAGTTACGTTTATGCAAGAAATGTGTGTTCATGCAGTTCCTCCACCTCCACACTGTACGAACACACACAAATCACATAAACACAACTATCACCACCACCAAGCTACACTGACGCGTTTCGAACTCAACCAGAGCTCATCTTCGGAGTTACTACAACCTTGTATGTCCTAAATTTAAGATATATGATAGCGTGAAAAAATATCGTGGTGGTCTAGTGGTTTGACCTATGGCTTTTCAAGCAGAGGGTTGTGGGTTCGAGCCCAGATTGCACGTCTAAGTTTTTCGGAATTTATGTGCGAAATTACATTTGAAATTTACCATGAGCTTAACGGTGAAGGAAAGCATCAAGAGGAAATCAGCACCTGAGTAGACTTTCAATGGTGTGTGTAAAGTTCCTGTCACCTCTCTTTAACCTGATTACCTGGTTCCTTTTCGTTGTTATTTGGCTCTATTCTCTAAGATTCCAATTGATAATTTAACTGAAAGCGGATTTAAATTTCAAATAGCTGGTTATTCAGTTCGGGGTTAGGAGTACCGTGTTAAGCATTTCTCTCGACCAAAGTAACTTGAACCAGTTAGTGCATTTGAGCTCAAAACGGTATACTAACTATCTAATCATCATCATCATTTCAGCCAAAAGACGTCCACTGCTGAACATAGACCTCCCCCAAAGTGTATATGGTAGAATCAAACACAAATCTCTCTATTCAACACATCGCATATAATCTTATGAACTCATTTAAACATATTAGGGAAGACAAACGTTAGCGTGTTTGACGATGGTACAACGCCATCTAACGAGAACACTTACAACCAAAAAACTCTGAACATACCGCCCACCAAGGACGACATGTCCTTCCTCATAACCGCCCACCATGAAGCGGTCAAGGATTAACTAACTATTAACATTCTGGTAACACAAAACAAACAACTCTTTGTGGATACAAACAAATAATTAAATCAATTGCAGTAACTGTAAAAAACATAACATACAAAAAAATATCTAACAATAAAAATAAGTTCTTAACTAATCAGTTACTGGCAAAACACAGAGTTTTGAGACTGGGCGTTTTAATAACGCATTCTTACATTTTAAGGTTACAACTCTGGTTAACATATCTAGGCCAGGGTGTTTTTGTACCACCTTACCGAAAAGCCACTTAGTTGGAGGAAGGTCGTCCTCCTTCACCAGAACGATGTCCCCCACGTTAGGTTCTGGGACTTGATGAGCCCACTTATA
This sequence comes from Archips xylosteana, assembly GCA_947563465.1. Taxonomy (NCBI): domain Eukaryota; kingdom Metazoa; phylum Arthropoda; class Insecta; order Lepidoptera; family Tortricidae; genus Archips; species Archips xylosteana. The sequence continues at coordinate 6,183,406 of OX387369.1, forward strand.
CCGGTGTAAATAATTTCCTAAATATTCATTTGACCATCTACGCCAAAAGTTTTGCAACATTCGTTGCGTCAATTGCCATCTTTTTAACGTACCCTCATGACAGTGCTCATAATTTACTTCAGGGATTGTAACCAAAGGCTCTCCGATTAAAAAATGCCCAGGAGTTAATGGGGTTGGCTCACCCGGATCATCATGCATTACCGAGAGCGGCCGCGAATTCAAGCAGGCTTCGATTTGGCTTAGTAAAGTCGCCATCTCTTCGTAGGTGAGCGTACAGTCGCCAATGACGCGTTTGATGTGGAATTTTGTGGATTTTATACCAGCCTCCCATAAACCCCCGAAATTTGGACTCTTTGGAGGTATAAAATGCCACGATGTTCCATTAGCTGCCAGGCTTTCCGATATTTCTTGGGGCATAGTCGATTTCTCGGCATCAAATAAGTCCTTTAACTCTTTGGCAGCTCCTACGAAATTTGTTCCATTGTCGCTGTGTAGTTCTAAACAGCGCCCGCGTCTGGAAACAAACCGTTTAAACGCTTCAAGGAATCCACGAGAAGTCAAGTCACTTACGACTTCCAAATGTATGGCTTTAGTGACCATACAAATAAATAAACAAATATATCCCTTGTAAGAGCGATGTCCTCTACCCTTTGTTGTTCTCAGGTTAATTGGCCCTGCATAATCAACTCCACTGCGTATAAATGCTCTGTCTGGGGTGACTCTGGCTGAAGGTAAGGCTCCCATCAGTTGAGTCTGAGTCTCGGCTTTGTGTCTAATGCAGGGAATACATTTCCGAATGTGTTGCTTCACCAGGTCCTTTACTCTCACAATCCAGAACGCTGATCTCAGGTAATTGAGCATAGATTGACGAGCGCCATGTAATGTTTTGTCATGGGCGTCTGCTACAATCAACCTAGTCAGATGTGAATCGTGAGGCAGAATTATTGGATGTTTCGAGTTTTCAGTTTCGACTGAATGTTCCAGTCTACCGCCTACCTTAAGGATTCCATTTTCCAAAAAAGGTGTCAGCGATCGAATCTTTGAAGTTTTTGTTTTTATATATCCGTCTAACTGGATCTCTGCAATTTCATTTTTGAACTCAATGTTTTGACATATCTTCACGCAACATATTATGGCCTCATCTAATTCCCACTTTTGCAGAAATGTGGTGTGATTTTTGTTTTGATAGCGAGGGTGGTTCTTTAAGAAACGTCTACAATAAGCAACAACACGAATGAGTCTGTTAAGTGATGAATATCTACTAAAAATAGGTTTTTCTACCACTCCCAGGTGTACCTTGACAGACTTCTCCAGATTCGTGTCATTATTCTTGAGTTTGGAATAGACGACTTTATCGTCGCGCAAGAATTTTGGTCCAAATTTCCACAGCTCGTAATCTTTAAGTTCTGCTGGATGGATACCGCGTGAAGCGCAGTCTGCTGGATTGTGTTTGGTGGGTACATGTGACCATTGAGATGCATCCATTATTGTTAATATCTCTGACACTCTGTTGGCCACAAACGTTTTCCAGTTGCTTGGGTGTTTGTTCAGCCAAGCAAGAACCACAGTGGAATCCGTCCAAGCTCTGACCTTGTGCTTGTCTATTTCCATCACTCTCGCTACTTCTTTCAGTAGTTTTGCAACGAGAACAGCTCCGCATAACTCCAATCTCGGGATGCATACCTGCTTAACGGGTGCTACTCGGGTTTTAGCTGTGACTAACGTTACACGACCTTTCCCGGACGCATCAATGACTCTGACATATACAACGGCCGCGTAAGCAGCGTTTGATGCATCACTGAAGCCGTGCAACTCTACCAGTGCGTCATCCGAACTGATGTGCAGCCAACGTGGGATCCGGAAATCTGCAAGGTAAGTTAACTGTTCACGGTAAGTCAACCAATCTTGTAATATGTCAGCTGGAGGTTCCTCATCCCATCCGATTCCCGCTATCCATAACCGCTGCATAAATATTTTTGCTGTGATGACACAGGGTGCTAGCCATCCTAATGGATCGAATAGACGTGAAACATCCGAAATAATTTTCCTTTTTGTTGCAGGTGGCGTTAGCGACGGCAGCTTCACGGAATACTGAAACTCATCGTGATCTCGGTTCCAGGTAAGTCCTAAAATTTTAACTATGCTGTCTATCTTTATTTCCACTTCATTACTTTCTTGTTCATTTGCCTCTTTATCTTGTTCTAGTTTACTTATTTCTCTTGACAATTCATTTTTATTACTTGCCCATTTTTGTAGAATAAAACCCCCTTCATTCAGTAAAGCTTTCATTTCTTTATATAAACGTAATCCTTCTTCCACAGTTTGGCAGCCAGTCATCAAGTCGTCCATGTAGAACTCTTTGTGGACTCTGCATGCAGCCAAAGGATACTTTTCTTTGTGGTCACAAGCTACTTGATTTAATGCTCTCACCGCCAAATATGGTGCCGAAGCGGTACCAAATGTGACTGTTAATAGCTTATAATCTTTGATCTCTTTTTCAGGTTCATCTCGCCAGACTATGCGCTGATAGTCAGTGTCCTCGTCAGCCACTCTTACCATGCGGTACATTTTCACTATGTCCGCTACCAAACATACGGGATACTGCCTCCAGGTCATAATAAGGTGACGCAACTCTGATTGCAAGGTAGGTCCTATCATAAGTAAGTCGTTCAGTGATATTCCTTTATCATCCTTGCAGGAGGCGTCAAAGACAACTCGCACCTTGGTCGTACTTTTGTCTTCTCGGATGACCGCGTGATGGGGTAAGTATATGGCTTCGTTCCGTTTAGTATCAGGTTCTGTTACAGGTATCATATGACCTAGTTGCTCGTATTCGTGTATGACCTCTGCGTATCTAGTCTTGAGCTTTTCGTCCTTAGCAAATTTCCTTTCTAATGATCGAAACCTTCTGACCGCAATCTCACGTGAACTTCCTTTACAGGTTGGATCGTTTTCGCGGAAAGGCAACTTCACCACGTATCTACCTTCCTCATCTCTGACGGTCGTGGCTGCGAAAAACTCTTCACACTTTTCTTCCTCTACGCTAAACCTTTTAGGTTGATCTGACGGTTCGGCTTCTATCTCCCAGAAGCGCTTTAACATCTCATCTTCAGTCACATGAGTATGTAAAACTGTTACGTTTTTGATTGCACTAGCAGAACCTATTGGACCAGATATGACCCACCCTAATGAAGTGCACTGTGCTATTGGAGTACCCTGTGGGGCTCTCCGCACTCCATCCTTAAGTATCTTGCAATACACTTCTGCTCCTAATAGCACATCAATTCTATTAGGTGAACTAAATGTTGGATCGGCCAACGTGAGCTGCTGTAGTTCCTTCCATTCAGGAACTTCTACTTTCTTCCCTGGAAGATAAGTAGTGATCTTCTTTAACACGTATGGCTTTAATACCATCTCAAAGGTTGGATCGGTGAGCGATTGAACTTTCAATTCTACCATAAACTTAGACATAACCGATGTCTGATCGCCCCCTAACCCAGAAATAACGCCTTTCACGGGAATTTTCTTTATTCCTAAGGCTTGAACTACTGCTTCGGTAATGAATGAGGCCTGTGAGCCTTGATCTAACAACGCCCTTATCACTTGATAGTCCCCTGTTCTCGACTCAGCCTTTATAAGAGCTGTGGCTAGCAATATCTCCTCTTTTACGATCCCTTTCGTAAAACAGCTGACTATCGGCGTTGGTTCTGCTTCTGAACTACTGGTCGCTATTGGTATAGCTTTCCCCGAATCCTGTTCCCCTGCCTGACCTACATGACATACCTCCTTATGAGTGACAGCGGAAGTTGGGACATCCTTCGGGTGAAGTAAGGAGTGATGGCGTCTCTTACATATCCTACAACTAGTGGCCTTTTGACAAAATTTAACTGAGTGGTTACCGCCCAAACAGTTATAACACATTCGATTGGTTGTTACAAAATCGTGCCTCTTGGCATAATTTTCATTTGCGAAATCCTTACAAAAACATAGCTTGTGAGGCCCTTTACAATATTCACACGCTAAAGTCGGTGCGTTAGTGACATGAAGCACATTGGGTTTACGGTAGCTCATGTTAGGCGACCTCGCGCCAGCAGTTGGGAATTTAATTGTACTTCTCGGCTCTATGAACTCTAAGGCTCTGTATCGCGTAGTTAGGAACTCTTTAAACTGAGAGAAAGTAGGTAAGGCATCTGATGCGGAGTTAGTAGCAATATTAAGTTCCCATTGCCTGCGTGATTCAGGATCCAATTTTAATGTTAGCAAATGAATGACAATGATGTCCCATGTGGAAACATTAATACCCAAATTAGCGAGTGCACTCAGACAATCAGTTGAGGTGTCCATCAAGTCTCTTAGAAATCCCGCAGACTCAATAGTTGCATTCTTTTGGGTCAATAGTCGCTTTAAAATACAATGAGACAAATATTTTTTATTATTGTATCTATGCTCCAACAGATTCCAACAACGAGCGTAGTTCGTATCAGCTACTGGTATATTGCGTAATAATTGATCTGCTTCCCCAGTTAAATAGCTCTTTAAATACTGCATCTTTTGTACACTATCTAACGACTCGTTGTTGTGGATCATCGATACAAATAAATCTCTAAATGTTGTCCACTCCTGATATTTTCCAGAGAAGCTGGGTATAGTAATTTTAGGTAATTTAATTATATCTGACCTTACATTTTGCGTCTTTCCTTGGCTACTCTTTGACGTACCAGAGGAATCGTCTTCAAATTTACGTAAACCGATTTTCAATTCGCATTTGTATTCAAAATATTCGTTTTCTGTTTTATCATACAATTCACTAGTTAAGTATACCTGAGCTTGTAAAACCTTAGGGTCAAATCTTTGCATTATACCCCTATGGCCTTCTCTAAAGTCTGACCATGTTTGCTCTAATGCTTCCAATCTACTTTCGATGTAATCTTTATTTATTCGCTCTTTGGGAGACTTTTTAAAGTTACATCTGGCTTTAAATATGCGTTTACATAAATCATCCTGACAATGTATTAAAGCATCCATATTGCACAAGTCTTTTATTAATAATTCCAAAAACTAAACTTGAAATTGCTGCTTCTGAATAATAAACACTTAGAATAAATTGCAAGAAAACATTCGAAAATTTTACAAGTGTTTGAAATCTGTTGTATTCTAGGGAAAATTGGGCATGGATTCCCCGTACCAACAGGTTTCAGCTTATTATTCTAAGTCCTAGCTAATTAAACTATTCTAAGTTAATGAAGTTAATGTTAATTTATTAAAGTCTATGTAAACAAACAAATTCTTCTAAGGAAAGTTGCACTTGGAAATAGAGTTTAAATTCTCGTAGCAAATTCACGAATTTAATTCTTGTTTATTAGGTTGAAAATAGCTTGAAATTAATATTAAATGTACTCACGGTTTACACTTTACCACTAACGTTGTATGCACTCACTCACTCATTGACCTTCTCCTTCTGTTGTATGATGTGACATTCCACTTCGCTGAATGTTTTCCTCTCGGGCGGCGCAACTTGTGTCTTCCACGCATTAGCCGCCACTCGCCACTAGATGGCGTAACCAACCTCGGTTGGCTATGTACTACCTCCGGCCTTACTTCACAGCGATCCACTGCTACTGGGCACGGGGCGAAGTGTGAATATCACACTTGAACTAATCTACCAAAAACGCCTCTTCATTAGGCTCCGATTCGATGGACCATGTATATGGTAGAATCAAACACAAATCTCTCTATTCAACACATCGCATATAATCTTATGAACTCATTTAAACATATTAGGGAAGACAAACGTTAGCGTGTTTGACGATGGTACAACGCCATCTAACGAGAACACTTACAACCAAAAAACTCTGAACAGATCGGCTCTGCGCCATCCGCATCCAATCCGTTCCCCACCTTAACCAGGTCGTAGCTCCATCTTGTTGGTGGCCTACTACACTGCGTCTGCCGGATCCGTGGACGCCACTCGAGATCCTTTCGGCGCCATCGGCCGTCAGTTCTACGAGCAATGTGCCCTGCTCACTGCCATAAGTCTAGCGATTCTTCGATCTACGTCCGTGATTTTAGTTCTTGCGCGGATTTCAGTTTAGCTTGCAAGCCTGATTTTTGTTAGCAAAAATTAGCGAGTAAATCTTCTTGACGTTCGTAATCTGTGCACAGACCTTCATTTAAATTGTAAATTCATATTATTTGAGTCAAGCCAGGACTTGCTGTACCGACAGTACCTATCACAATTCTATTAAAAATAACTGCATTATTTTTTGTTTACTAAAAAGCAAAAGTAAAAAGAAAAGTTTGTTTTTCTTTATTGTTTTCTTTGTGGTTTATAGTCGGGGTAAAAAAAGGTTCGTCACTTTTCGACCTTAATTCGTCGACATAGAGTCGAAAAGTGACGAACCTTTTCTTACCCCGACTATACAATAAACTAACTAACTAACTAGTTTGGCTCAGTGACCTAAAGTGAGTCTTGGCCTCCGAAACGAGAGCACGCCACTTAGCCCGATCCTGCGCAGTTTCACGCCAATTACCGGATTGAAGCTGTCGCAGATCCGCCTCCACAGCATCAGCCCAGCGATACTTCGGCCGACCAACCGGACGACGTCCAGTTGGGCGTCCCAAATACGTACAATAAAGAGTCATTGTATTGTATTGTAAAACACCAAATACAGATCGTTTCTACTAGCTTTTATTTAACTCACAATGTTCGCAAGAACTGAAGTCACTGACATAGCTCGAAGAATCGCCAAACACACAAGGAAAGGTGCCCAACTGTCAGGCTCCGATTTGATTTATTTTGATAAATATTAGGGAGCAGTCTAAAATAACAGACCCATGTACCTATTATTTTAGCTGCCCACACTCAACCTATTTTTTTTTAATTTATTGAATCAGGCGTTACTTTGCGGAGGTCCATATTAAGTTTGGCGGGTGAGCAAAGTAATTGTTTTAGTTCTATTTTTTTTTTTTTTTTTTTTATGTTAGATAGGCCAGACAAACGAACTAGTGGGTCACCTGATGCTAAATGAACACCACTGTCCATAGACACCCGCAGCGCTTTATTCGATGCCAGTGCGTTGTCGGCCCTAAAGGAGAGGAAATAGGGGAAGGGGGAGAGGGAGGGGGAGAGGGAAGGGGTGAGGTATTGGGCCCCCGGCACTCTCACTGACCGTACGAAACGCAAGCAGGATTACTGCTGCTTAACGCCGGTGTTCTGTGAGAGGGTGGTACTGCCCCGGACGAGCCGGCCCATTCGTGATGCAGCGGCTAGCTACAACATGGCTCTACCACTACAAAAACATTTGGAGAAATTGTCCTTCGAAGTACTGAAAAGTGACTAAACCTTCTAACTTCTAAGTATAGAAAATTTGTTTTCAAGCAAGCGGCCAATTATAGCTGGTTTGATTATATGTTTGAGAACATGAAAAAATAATGAGCACGTGTTTTGCTATATCGGCTCAAACTAATATTTTCATAAAAAAAATGCTTCAATGTTTTATATTCTTCATCGGTGCTTTTTTTTAGGAATGCTTAGGTTCAAAGGCTAATGCGGGAGCTTCGCTACGCTACGTTCCTGCATTTATAGCCTTTGGTGCCTTTGGTGCTAGTTTTGTTTTATGACCACCTGGAAAATCTTAACTATGACAAAAATTATTTCTGCAACGATAGTTTTTGGCGAAACAATTTTATGAAAAATATAGTAACCGAATAATTTTCGGACTAACGAAATTCTGCGTAATCAAAATATGCAAATTTAGATTCTGCGATAACAGTTTATGCGAAAAGCCTACTATGGCTTTATAGATTATGCCACGAAAAATGATTACTTACAAAATTATGCCAAAACAGGGTGAACCTAAATTACCTATCGAAACCCAAGCGCTAGCGAGTCTGTTATGGTAAGATTCAGCGTCGCGAGCGGCAATCTTTATGTTATTTTGACCCACCTTAAAATAGCTAAAAGGAGTGCTTCCACCTAACTACGACGTTTGACACGGAAGGGACTCAAATTCCCTCCGCCTTCAGGGCTATCCATTTTCCCTATTTGTTATTCATAGAAGGTATTTGATGTAATAATACACAGGGGATATATTCTACGTAGTGATTTATATACTCGTATGTAACACTATTTGGGTGCGATGGCGCTTAGAAATTGACGTCAAAATTTATGTGAGAAAAATGCGGATGTTATTTGATATATAGGATGTTAGGTAGCGAGAGTACAGCCCGAATAATTGGAATATTTTGGAGATGCACAACGAAGTCATTTTATAATCATAATCAGCCGAAAGACATCCATTGCTGAACATAAGCCTCCCCCCAGGGTCGTCAAGACAAAACAGAAGTCATTTTACTAACCCCCGACACAAAAACGACCGCTTTAGCGTAGTTGGTAGTGACCCTGCCTACGAAGCAAGAGGTTCTGGGTTCGAATCCCGGTAAGGGCATTTATTTGTGTGATGAGCACGAATATTTGTTCCTGAGTTATGGATGTTTTCTATGTATTTAAGTATTTATATTTATCTATAATGTATGTTTATCGTCGTCTAGTACCCATAGTACAAGCTTTGCTTAGTTTGGGACTAGGTCGATTGGTGTGAGATTGTCCCCTAATATTATTTATTTATAGTAACATGTACAATTTTTTCTTAGGTAAGTTATCTTTATCTTCTTTTTAGCTGTTAATTTCATGTGTTTATGTTTTTTATTTTATTTAATATTCCATTATTATTGTTAGTAATGAATATATAAATAAATTTTTTTATTATTTTATTTATTTAAAAAGAGGAGTGTTATAAGTTTACACGCTATGTGTGTGTGTGTGTGAATGTGTCTGTCTGTGGCATCATTACTCTTAAACGAGTGAACCAATTTGGATGCAATTTTTTTTATTTAAAAGCTGGTTTCTTGGCGATAGTTCTTAGATATGTTTCATCAAAATTGGTCCAGCTGTTTTAAAGTTATCAGCTCTTTAGTATGCTGCGGAAAGGATCTTAGACTTAATTGAGTCGGGGGTTTTTAAAATTTTTAATTTATTTTTTTAAAATAGTAATAAATTTTTTAATTCCAGCAGAACGAAAACATGATTGCAGAACAAAGAAACAATTGAGACAATTAACAAACTTTATCTAGGAGGCATTTATTCAAGCGTTTCAACCGCCCAATTTATCTGGTCACATATTTTAAGAACCATGCTGTACCAACTCCCGTCGTAATTAGAGTCATTTTGCTCGAAGTTGTTGAAGACTATATCTACCTGGGACATACAATCCAATTACCTTATTGAAACTTACCTAGGTTCAACTTCGAGAAACAAGTCAATCGACGAATTAGACTCGGCTGGGCAGCGTTCGGGAAGTGTTCGGGATGCTCCGCAATATCTTGTCATCCACTATACCGCAGTGTCTCAAGTCTCTGATCAGTTTGTGTTGCTAGTGATGACTTATGGCACTGAGATATGGCCGGAGACACTCGGGACGTAGCGTAGTGGTTTCCGCCTACTTATAAATCTAATATATAAAAATCTCGTGTCACGGTGTTTGTTACCGAACTCATCCGAAACGGCTGGACCGATTTTTATGAAACTTTTTCTCTGTATTCGGTAGGTCTGAGAATAGGTCGTAGGCTATAATTTTTATGGCAAAACAACGTTTGCTGGGTCAGCTAGTAAATAAATAAAAACTAAATATCACGGAACAATTCACACCAATTGACCTAGTCTCAAAGTTAGCTAATCAAAGCTTGTGTTATGGGTACTAGGCAACGGATAAACAGATACATACTTAAATACATATTAAACACCCAAGACCCGAGAACAAACATTCGTATTTTTTATACAAATATCTGCCCCGACTCGGAAATCGAACCCGGGACCTCAAGCTTCGTAGTCAGGTTCTCTAACCACTAGGCCATCTGATCGTCAGACTTATGGAGGTGAAATTATTAAACAATGAACCAGTTACACTGCAACGTGTCAAATCTTTGAATATCCAACATCGCTAAAGCAAACAAAGCTACGTCTAATCCATTAACGTTGCACCTTTTGCCGAGCTTTTTTCCATTTTAATAAAGCGGCTTACGGAAAGCTCCTTAAAACATCAATTTTTCACGTTATTATACGCCCGGCTATTTTCTTCCCTTTTAAACGATTGAGCTCGTTCTAGCCAATTACGACAACGTGAATAACAATGTTCACAGCTCATTTAAGTATTGTTCTATTGTTATGACGATTTATTGTACGTACATGAAGGATTGAGGATAATGTCATAATTATAATAATATGCACTTTAAGCATATACTAGCTGTCCGTCCGTCAGACCTACCGAATACAAAAAAAAAGTATCATAAAAATCGGTCAAGCTGTTTCGGAGGAGTTCGATAACAAACAACGTGACACGAGATTTTTATATATTAGACTAGCTGTTACCCGCGACTCCGTCTGCGAAGAATAGGGGTAGGTAAAAAATTGCCTACGACCTATTTTCAGACCTACCGAATACAGAAAAAAAAGTTTCATAAAAATCGGTCAAGCTGTTTCGTAGGAGTTCGATAACAAACACCGTGACACGAGATTTTTATTATATTAGAGACAATAATATTATGCACTTTAAGCAATCATATTATACTAGCTGTTGCTAAGCGACTTCGTCTGCGAAGAGTTCGATTATTACTATCCCACGGAAACTTTGCAATTTTCCAGGTTACAAACTATCTGTGTGCCAAATTTCATTAAAATCGATTCGTTCGAATCGTTTCAGTGTGAATGAGTAACAAAAATACACACATCCAGATAGATAGACAAACTTTTACTTTATAATATAATTAGTAAGATAAGATTAAAAGAGGTAGATATGTCGTTAATCTCGGCTTATAATAATATGCGTATCGGTATGAGAGGGCTTGAGTCTTAATTCGCACGCGGGCCCACTGCATATTGGAAACTTCTGTACACCTTTGGATTTACTCACGATGTTTTCGTTACCGTAAACCTCATCGTAAATTTCAAATGTAAATACGTACATAAATTCCATAAAGACACCCTTTAAGGTAGTGAACCAATTTAAATACCTGGGTCACATATTGACCTCTGACCTAAAAGACGATACAGACATAGAGAGAGAGCGCAGGGCGTTGTCTGTCAGGGCAAACATGGTGGCTCGGCGGTTTGCTCGGTGTTCTAGTGAGGTGAAGCTGTCGCTATTTAGAGCATACTGCACGAACTTCTACACGAGCAGCCTGTGGATAACCTACACGCGCAGGCAGTACAACGCCCTGCGTGTACAATATAACAATGCTTTTAGGGTGCTTCGGGTATGTTTGCGGAGGCTAGAATGGACTGCTTTTATGCCACCATGAGAAAGCGCTGCACATCCCTGGTGCGCAGGGTGCAGGCCAGCTCCAACAGCATCCTAATTGCATTCGCGCAGAGGTTCGACTGTCAGTACTTACATGAATCATTGCAGTATGGTTCATGTACTGACTAAAGTGTAGCGTCACTAACAATTAGAATCTAAGCTTTTATGTATTGTATTACTAACACTATGATCCTATGTTGGTCGAAATAAAGTATTATTATTATTATTATAAAAAAAATGTAAGGGGGCCGTCATAGAAGAAACATTTTTTTTCCAGCGTTTTTATCTCGATATTTTCATTATCATTAGCATTTGATTAACTAGATGTCTTTATAACCTTGTTTTTTTCTAAACTATTTTGAAAATATTTTATAGAGGTACATACGGAACTCTTCATGAACAAGTCCAGATCGTACTTGAGCGGTCTGCTTTTGGTTTTGTTTGCTCACCTTTTTTATTTTACTTTGCGGGTGAGCAAAGTAATTGTTTCAGTTCATTGATATGAACCTCCGCAAAGTAATACCTGATTCAATAAATTGAATGTGGGCGAAATCCCATAAAAGTCCATGAACTGTAGCATAGACGTCTAATTTTCTTTAAAACAAAGCCTCCCACCACATCTGAATCATTCCTTTGTGGTATTGTGTCATTGTCAATGATGTCTTCCTAGATTTAATGGGTGTGAGTTTGAGACAATGTGATGAATGGAACTGTTACAGTTAGATGGAATCATTGGCCAGGCCTAATAAGCAATGACTAACATGCAAAATGCATGAATGCAAAAACATGCTTTAGGAATGTTCTCGTAGGCCAAACCAATATAATGCATACTTTTGAGTAAATTAATTTTATTCACATGAACACGCAAAATTATTTTTAAGGGTTCCGTACCTAAAGGGTGCTAACGGAACCCTATTACTGAGACAACAGTATGTCTGTCTATCTGTCTGTCTGTCTGTCTGTCACAGGCTTTTATTTCTTGAACCGATTATAATATTACTGTGGCTACGACAGCAAAATAATTATACTAAAAATAAAATAAAGTAAAAAATTAAAGGGGGTTAATATACAAGAAACTTGTTATTTTTAGCGTTTTTTGGTTGCTTGGCGTCGCTAGGGGGCCTAGGTGACAGCCGGCAGTTGTTATGCAACGCGAGCAACCTTATGCTGTTTAGGTGTTTACCTAATTATAAGTTTGCGATTTTAGTATTTACATTTCGGCGATTTTTACTGAACTGTTTTTATAACATTGTACGGAGCTACGGAACCCTTCGTGAATGTGTTCGGCTCGCACTTGACCAGTTTTTTATTTTTATTTTACCGATAAAACGCTAGTAGCCCCTATTTCCTTTGAGTAGTATCATCATCATCCTAGCATTATATACGTCTCATTTCAGGGCACATGCCTTCTCTCAGAATGAGAGGGCTTGGGCCGTAGTTTCCACGCAGGTCCAGTGTGGATTGGGAACTTCACACACACACTATTGAACTACTTCTCAGGCGTGTGCAGGTTTCCTCACAATGTTTTCCTTCACCAAAAAGCACTTTAAATTACAAATGTAATTTCGCACATAAAGTGAGTGAGTGAGTAGAATATTTGTTGTAGATCATAAATTCTTTCTATGGTCTGACGCTTCAAAAAGATTTTTTTGAAACTAATTTTCTAGAGTTTTCTGGAAACGAAAATCTACCAATTACAGAAATCTCTCCCAAGCTCCGTTTTCGCTAGCCCAACTCAAATCACCTTACAAAAATCACTTACAGCCAATAAAAATAAACGATCCAACTCATTTCGACTCGCAACTAGTCCGTGGCGCAAAATGTCGGCCATTTTCCGTGTAACACCTCTCGTAACCGCCCCGTACCGGTTCACTACGGTTCAGGGTTACCATACGTCAAGATTTATACCGAAGTGACAGCATTTTAAGGACCTATTTCACCTATCTGAAAAGTCGCTTATATTTTGTGACAGATATCTGTAATTCTGTCTCTGTTTTTCATCAAAGATATCTGTCAGACTTTTTTATGAAATTATATTGAATAGAATAACTAAATGCTCCTCGCATCCAATCAAAGATTGCTTGGCTATCCCTTTTAGAGAAAAGTTCGCTCTTACACAAGTATGTCAACGTTTTTCTGTAGTGTTTGTAGAAATATATAATTATTTTTGTATTAGATAGAATGAATTTACATACAAACATGCGAACAAGGGGTATACTACAGGTGTTGGTAAGTATATAGGTACTAGCACATGGGCACATGCAACACTCTAGTCCAATCCTCTAGGATTCATCATCATCATCATCATCATTTCAGCCGAAAGACGTCCACTGCTGAACATAGGCCTCTCCCAAGGCTTGCCAAACAGATCGGCCTTGCGCCATCCGCATCCAATGCGTTCCCGCTACCTTCACCAGGTCGTCGCTCCATCTTGTTGGAGGCCTACCTACACTGCGTCTTCCGGTCCGCGGACGCCACTCAAGAACCTTTCAGCCCCATCGGCCGTCAGTTCTACGGGCGATGTGCCCTGCCCACTGCCACTTAAGTCTAGCGATTCTTCGAGCTATGTCCGTGACTTTAGTTCTTGCGCGGATTTCATCATTTCTGATGCGATCCCGCATAGAAACTCCAAGCATAGCCCTCTCCATCGCCCTCTGAGTGACCTTGAGCTTATTAGACCCATCGTTAGCGGCAACATCTCAGTGCCATAAGTCATCACTGGCAACACACACTGGTCAAAGACTTTTCACTTAAGACACTGCGGTATATCGGATGACAAGATATTGCGGAGCTTCCCGAACGCTGCCCAGTCGAGTCTAATTCGTCAATTGACCTCTTACTCGAAGTTGAACCTACCCAATTGGATTGTATGTCCCAGATAGATATAGTCGTCAACAACTTCGAGCAAAGTATCTCCGATTACGACGGGAGTTGGTACAACATGGGCGTTCGACATGACTTTCGTCTTGTCCATGTTCAATTTAAGACCAACTCTCTCGGAGACTCTTCCGAGGTCAGCGAGCATCGCACTGAGGTCTTCCAAGGTCTCAGCCATAAGCACCACGTCGTCGGCAAACCGAAGGTGAGTGAAGTATTCGCCATTTACATTGATGCCACGCCCTTCCCAGTTCAGTCTTGAACGCATCCTCTAGTGCAGCGGTGAACAGTTTCGGAGAGATAACATCTCCTTGTCTGACTCCCTGCTGCAATAGAATGGGCTTCGACATCTGGTCCTGAAGTCCACCAGGTCTGCGGTCCTCTAGGATTGCAGATGTTTAGTCAGCCTAGAGGGCTAAGATAGAATTTTTATTGTACAATACAGGCATGTATATGACCACAATCCCTGATGGAAAGCGATGGATAGCGTTTATTTTTATTGCCTGATGGAAAGCGAAGATGAAGCCGACGATGGAACACGGTTGCCTAGTGCTCATTCACCCTAGAGTTGAATTTAGGGGAATAAATAAGCAGAAAGAAAGCAGTTGAGCGCGGTGACACGCGCGCCCCCAAACAGTCCAAACCGTACAACAAATAATTTATTGAATCAGGCGTTACTTTGCGGAGGTCCATATTAATGAACTAAACCAATTACTTTGCTCACCCGCGACCTCGCGAGGACCTCGCGAGGTCGCGGGTGAGCAAAGTAATTGTTTTAGTTCGTACAACAAATACGTACGGTACGCGCGCTGCACAACTGCTTAGACTCTTCCTCCAGAACATATTTTCAGTTTCCTTCGTAATTTAAACGCTGGAACACAATGAGTGTTAGTGAGTTAGATCGTGGAAGTGATCCAGATTATACCTTGTCCAAGATCCAAAAACATTATTTTTCGGTGACTAGTTTATGTCACTAGCTAGATAACTTGAGTAATTCTCCCAACAGCAGACCTTAAGGAATTAAATAAATTTGAATTTAAAGGGGGAAGAGTAGCGGTTGGGCCAAAGCGTTCTGGCCAGTAGTGTTCAATCATTGGCTAACATTTGACAGGATTAACTAACAGAAAAACGGTTAAATAAAACTGAGAGCGTTCATTAACCACAATAATATCTTCGAAATCATACACTGAATTTATAAAGCTAGATAAAGAAATGTACTTATCTATCTACGTATACTAACAAGGAAAAATAAGGCGTTACTTCTAAAAAACAGCGCTGTGCCTTGCCGCAACATTATGCTAACTAGACTAGCCACTTATGCTAAATGGGGCTCAATTATACTATTCAATGTTTTTTATTTGTATCTGTTCCTTCGAAATGTATTTTTTTCCAGTGTATCAAATATCTCTCTCAATGAGTTGGCGCGATGTCAGGATTTTTATACGGAAATGTCAGGTTTTTTTTTTAATTTTTACTCTGACAACCCTGCACCGGTGCGAAGTGGTTTCAACCAGATGTCGCATGACAAATAGCAGTGTGGTCCGTGGGATGATTCGGGGCTCACATAAATCAGAAGAGTTTGTAGGGTTAACGTTGTTCGAGTTAAGAGTTAGGAGTGCAGTTGACTTTTTGTAAAGGTTTTTGATGCGGGAAGTTGGGGTCACTTTGGTGTAGTTTTGGCTGAATTGCCATAGTTTGGGTTAGGATGTCGGTTTATTTAAACTTAAAGCTAAAGCTAAAAGAAGGTTTTGTAAACCTTTAATCTCCAATCCTTTAATCTTCAATGTTTTAACGCGGATCTACGCTATTTAAGGCATTTTGTATTTTTTTTTAATCTGTAATATTGGTATTATTTGAAACAAACAAAACTAGAATGTAGGTTTTTTGAAGCGACTTTAAAAAAGGAGGAGGTTCTATGTTGGACTGAATGTATTTTTTTTACTTTTTTTTTCTTTTTACTTCCCGTATTAAGTTTGAGAGGTTAAGGAAATTAGACGATTTGGTGCGATAAAGTTTCAATTATTAAAAACCAGCTTTAGATATTGCCTGTGTTAGAAAAAGTACCTGGGCGACCGAGCTCTGCTCGGGCAGAAACTCGGTACCAAGCGTTTTCCCAGAGATAAGACCAAGCTAGATCAATTTTTCATCCCCGAAAACCCCCAAATACCAAATTTCATCGAAATCGTTGGAACCGTTTCCGAGATCCTGATTATATACACCGGAGGGGTGGGGGGGGGGGGGTTGAGAGGGGGGGAGTGGATGCGGGGTAGGGAGCGCGGGGGTACTAAAGGGGGGATGAAAATTTCATTGATTTTGCCGTAGGATGCACCGTTTTCAAGATATTTGACAAAAACACCGGAGGGGGTGGAGGGGTGAGTCACGTCAAACTATCGTCCGTAAACCGACTTTACAGACAACCGGCTTTTCCTGTTCTGTGCTCCCAATAGGGAACGTGCACATAGACGGTGCTGCCAACTGGTGCCATAAGGGTGCCATCAATTTGAATGTTTTACCTTGATAAGTTTGTTTTACTGTCCGCATAGTGTCTCTTCTGTCGCATTAGTGCTGCCGCCTATAGTTACTGCACGTTCCCTATAATACTTTTTCTAACAAAAAAGTAACTTTTTCTCGCAAAAAATAACTTTTTCTCACAAAAAAGTAACTTTTTCTCACAAAAGAAGAAACTTGACGTTTTCTCATAAAAAATAAACTTAAAAAAAAAACTAAAAATCTTGAAAAAAAACGTGGTATCGAACCGAGGTCGGCTGGATCCGCGACCACCCGATTTCTAATGCGCCATTATGATCTGCTCGAAGTCAGCGAAATTTAGCTTTATATTCTAATGCAAACAAAAATAGCCGGAAAACACGAGTAAAAGCGATTTTCTGAAAATGAAACATAGCTAGATCAGTTTTTCATCCCCGAAAACCCCCACATACCAAATTTCATCGAAATCGTTGGAGCCGTTTCCGAGATCCTGATTATATATATATATATATATATATATATATACATATATACAAGAATTGCTCGTTTAAAGGTATTAGATAGATAGATTAGATGTGTGTAATATATTCATGATTTAACTATTTGGGAGGAATTCTAGAAGTTGAACACTGTAACGACGATAGTTAAAATTTGTATGAAATTTTTGTGTTGTAATACGACAATTATGCATACAATTAATGGTTAATTGGTATGGGTAATCTTCGGTGTCACAAACTTTTCCAGTCAGTCATTTCGTATGATTAACTACAATTAAACTTGGTCCTGTTTGATCTCCACCCATTTCAATGCAATTACGAACTATGCCAATCAATTATATAAAAGCCTGCGACTGCTGCCGGTGCATCAAAAATTTAATTAGACGGACAAGTTAACCCTTTGACTGCCGTAGTTAGCAGAGTGGCTCGTAATTGCACTTGGTCATTTGGGCCCGCGTTCAGAAGTGTTCATTTTCCGGTGGCTGCCGGCCAATGCAGTTTAGTTTTTAGGGTTAATTAGACTTTATTTTAGTAGACTTATTGATAAGTTTACTAGCATGAAAACTTTCAATTAAGGGAAATAAAAAATGCAAAGTTAATGAGGTAGTTTGATAGACCAGCATTGTGAAGGTTTTAATCAGATTTTGTTTTTAAATTTTTATAAGTTTTATTATATAGACTAGCTGTTACCCACGACTCCATCTAGCAATAATTTGATTATCGTTATCTAGCGGAAACTATGCAATTTCTGGGATATAGTTTAATCCTATGTCTTTTTCAGGGTGTCAAACTATCTCTATACTAAATGTCATCTAAATCGGTTCATATCTATTAGAGACAGACATAGTCACTTTAGCGTCTCTAATACTAGTGTGGATTATAGTAACGATTAAGTACTCACCAATTAAATGTAATATTAATCATTTTTGAACTAGAATTTCTGCAAAAACCTTTTTTGAAACGATTCCAAAAAAGAAGGTAATCAAATTGGGTTGTATGCTTTTTAGGCACCGACTTCAAACAGATCAGTAGATAGTTTTTTTCATGGTTTTTTGGAGTCTGTTTTTTTTAGTAGGTAACTTTATTACATATTGATCAGGGTGAAAAGATATTATAAGGCTTTGTGGCCGCAAAAGTGCATATGGCCAAATGCGCGGTCACATTTGTTTCTCGCGTTTTATTCATCTTATTAATAGATTACAGTACACATTTACAGTAAAATTACATAAAGTTTACCACTGACAGATGGTTTGCCTTCATTTCATATTCAACTTTAACGACCTAAAAAATAATAAAGCCAATTTTAGAATACTGTTACCCACGTTTGCAGATTTTGTAATAGCTACTTTATTTGTATGGTGTTAAAGTTGGAAATGAAATGAAGGCAAGCCATCTGTCAGTGGTAGGGCTTGCACTATCCGGTAACTTTTTACTATCCGGATATTTCGGATATTTCAAATCTCTGTATCCGGATATCCGGTTTTTTCGGATAATTTGAATAATTTTCCAAATATTAAAAAAACGCTAATAATAATTTATAAATTGTTTAATCAACTTAACGATGAGTGTTTTTAGGATCGTTTTCATAAAATTTGTACAAAGTTAACGGCTAAATCAAAACAAAAATCACGATCGCTATTTTTGTGTAACGAAAGTTAGTCATACAAAGTATATGGGTAACTCCGTTACACAAAAATAATTAATTAAATTTTGTTTTAAATTAATCCCTTAATTATGTACAATTTTTTTGAAAATGACTCATTAATCAATTTAACCAAAATTGTCTGATAAGGACTTAAAAATAATTATTTGTCACTTTAATGAGTGAAGTTAATTTAATAAATATGTATACAATCAAATAATCAATCAATCAATATAAGTATGCCTCTCCCACGGCACGCCACTGAGCACGATCCTCGGCCACTCTCATCCAGCTCTTGGCAGCCGCGTTGCGAAGATCATCGCTCCACCGAGTCTGAGGACGTCCTACGCTATGTTTGCCGATCAGTGGTCTCCCACTCAAGAACTCGTCTACCCCAACGGTTATCAGTTCTTCGGGTTATATGGCCGGCCCATTGCCACTTCAGCGTGGTAATGCGGTGGGCTATGTCGACAACTTTGGTTCTCTGTTGGATCACTTCGTAAAGAATTCGATCTTTCAGAGAAATTCCGAGCATAGCCCTTTCCATAGCACGTTGAGCAACTTTAAATTTGTAGACCAGCCCTAAAGTGAGTATCCATTTTTCGGCACCGTATGTCATGACGGGTAGGACGCACTGATTGAAGACTTTCGTCTTTAGACTCTGTGGAATTGGTGATGTGAAGACTTGACGCAGTTTCCCATACGCTGCCCATCCCAGCTGTATTCTTCTGTTGGCCTCTTTCTTGAAGTTGTTTTTACCTAACTGCATAGTTTGCCCGAGGTAAACATACTTCTTAACCATCTCGAGAATATTGCCTTGAACTGATTTTGGTTCCGGATGTACATGTTCATTGAATATAACCTTGGTTTTATCCAGGTTCATCCGAAGTCCTACGCGTTGAGAAGAATCAGCTAGGCCATTCAACATATGTCGCAAATCTTGCAGCGTTTCTGCCACCATTATCATCTGCAAATCGCAAGTGTGAGAGGTACTCGCCATTTATGTTAATGCCGCGCCCCTTCCAGTCCAGCGTCTTGAACATATCCTCCAATGCATTTGTGAACAATTTGGGGGATATAACGTCCCCTTGTCTCAAAACACGATGCAAGGGGATAGGTTCAGACTGCCGGTTCTGGACTTAGATGGCCATAGTAGCGGCGTTGTAAAGACCTCTCAACACTTGGATGTATCGCCAATCGACTTGGCATCGCGGCAAAGATTCCAGAACAGACCAGATTTCGATCGAGTCAAACAAAAGCCTTTTCATAGTCCACAAACACTAAGCATAGGGGCCGATTATACTCTTCGGTCTTCTGTATATTCTGCCGCGCTGTATGGATGTGGTCTATGGTGCCGTATCCCGATCGAAACCCGGCCTGTTCGCGGCTGGAACTCGTCGAGCCGTCGCGCAAGACGGTTCGTGATGAATTTCGAAAACAGCTTATAGACGTGGCTTACGAGTGAAATCGGTCGGTAGTTCTTCAAAAGAGTTTGATCACCTTTTTTGAAAAACAACACGACAACACTCTTACTCCACGCCTCTGGAGTTCTCCCATCAAAAAGAACAGTATTAAAAATGTTCTGGAGCTCCTTCATTATAGGTTTACCACCAGATTTCAGGAGCTCAGCCGTAAACCGTCTTCTCCAGGGGCTTTTCAATGTAAATGTGTATAGTTTTTTAAAATATTAACCAGAATGAGATCCTTATTAGTTTACATACAAATCAAATAATCGACAACAAATGTATGAATCGAAAACAATAAAAATACGTTAGGTACTTAAAAGCTATTAAAAACCTTGTTCTTCACAGTTATGAGATTTCCTTACATGCAATCATTGACTCTAAATTTAACGCATTTACCAAAAATTCATCACCACCACTAAATCAAACAGTACAGTAAGAATGAACTTTAGTATTGTTGTATGTAAACCCACCTAATACAGATAAAAAATGTTTTAATATGCATACTGCACATCACACGTGTGCATTATTAACTGATATTCGAATTGTCCAAATTATCCGGATAATGAAGTGCCTCCTATCCGGATTTGAAAATGTCCGGATAACCGGATAATATGGATATCCGGTTATCCGGATTGCAAGCCCTAGTCAGTGGTAAACAAAAAGTAAACTTATTGTAATCCTGTTGATTCGGAGATTCAGATTCACTATTCTGTAGGCAATCGAGTGATATTCAATCTGACATTTAACTAGCTACGCATCGACCTATGTACTATTTCAAAACAAAGAAAAATCATCCCTTTAACGCTACGATAAGAATCAATTTTGGATGAAGTAAAAGTGGGATATAGCACCGTGTACGGCGTGAGGGATTTGGTGGCAAACTTATGCCCTATCTAGAAACTTTAATTAATTGAGCTTAATAATGTTTTAATGTTTACCTATTTTAACGAGTTTAATTATAATTTAGTATTTTAATAACCTTGTTTATATTAACTGGTTTCTACCTAGGTACTTGGAATTTTACTGATATTATAAAGCTAGTAGTATTTAACGGTTCATCAAAGTAAATGCTTTAAATAAATATTTTTTCATCATCATTTCCATCTATACCTACATACATTCCATTGCAGCGCACCTCTCAGAATGAGAGAGCTTGGCCCGTAGTTCCCACACAGGCCCAGTGCGGATTAGGAACTTCACACACACTATTGAACTTCTTCGCAGGTGTTTGCAGGTTTTGTCATGATAATTTTCCTTCACCGTAAAGCTCATGGTAAAATACAAACGTAAATTCGCACATAAATTCCGAAAAACTCAGAGGTGCGAGCTGGGATTTGAACCCACGACCATCTGCTTGAGAGGCCATAAATGAAACCACTAGGTCACCACGGCTTTTTTTCTACCATCATTATTTATTAATTTCTAAATTCGTATAGAACCTTCAGTGCGCCAGTCCGAATCGTTCTTCACCCGGATTTTCTTAATTCTTCACAACCTCCCGCTACCGGTATCCCCCTAACAATTTCCCTGCCCCCCTTTGATCACCGATCGACGACCTGACAGCCGTAAGCCGCGCGTCACAAACTTTGTGACGCGTTGACACGTCGAGCCGCGTCACATTACGTTACAAATGTCAGCGGCATTTGGGGGGTTAAGGAGCTTTAAAGCAATAATATGACGATATCGCCTTTACGTGTCAAGTGCTACCTATTCAAATAAAACCCCGAATTCTAAAATCTAAGCTCTATCTCACTTAGGGCCACTTGCAAAGTTTAGGGTTAAAAAATTAAATTGTTAACCCTGGGTTATGGATGACATTTCCATACATTTTAACTCTACCCTTGGTTGGCAGTTTAACTTTGCGTTACATATAAGTAACTCTGGTTTGCGCAAGCTCAGCGTAATAATAGGTTCTATGTTAGATTTCATTGGATTTTACGTTTTTACTATCATCATTTCAGTCGTAGAACGTCCACTGCTGGACGTAGGCCTCCCTCATTGAGACCCAATCATTACAGTTGGAAGCAGCTTGCATCCACTTTGAACCTACGGCCTTTACAAAATCGTCCATCCATCTCGTTGGTGCACGTCCCACGCTGCGCTTGCCAGTCCGTGGTCTCCATTCGAGAACTTTTCAGCCCCAACAGCCATCTGTTTTAAAAATGAAAATGTATTTATTTCGATATCTACAAAGACATGCACGAAGGTTTGAGACCTCCTAGTAGGTATAAGAATATACCTGTGACAGGAGATCCCACTCTTCGAAAATAAAACACAATTAACATGACAGTAATATAACAACACTGTTTTGTGTGTTATATGGCCTGCCCATTGTCATTTCAACGAGCTTATCCGTTTGGCTATGTCAATGACCCTTGTTCTTCTACGGATCTCCTCATTCCGATTCGATCCGGTAAAGAAACCTCTCTCTCCCTCTCTCTCCATAGCTCGTTGATCGACTCTGAGCCTGATTTTACGTCTTAAAAATTGATTTTCATATTCTAATTCTTTTTTTTAAACGAATAACATTTCTAAATTAACACTTTTCTCTTGGACTTACCGTTCCAAACGTGCTCTTTACCGACTACACCAAAGTGCGCGGTCAACCCCTCCGAACAACTCGATCCCTTGCATACTCCATTAGTGGCGTGTGGCACCATCTATTCAAACTATTAGTAGTCACGATACTTACGTTGCAAATTGCTAACTTAATATTGATAGCATCGTTAATTTTTATTTTAGTGGTGCAATAGAATTTAAACTATGAAGCCGAATAGTTTTAAGGATCGACCACACCGATTTTGAAAAACACTGATTAGCAACAAAGTAACGTGATTTTTTTATACAATGTAGGTTTCCGTTTGACCATAATCACACCTGATGGAAGGCGAAGATGAGGCCTACGATGGAGCACGCTTGCCTAGTACATGCTTATTCAAAGTCAAAGTCAAAATTCTTTATTCAATTTAGGCATCAATTGATGCTCCTATGAATGTCGAAGAATCTACCACCGGTCAGGAAAACTTGAAAGCGGCCAAATTGTAGTGTTCAGGGAACACAGTCGCAGGCAGGAAATACCACTCCTTAGCTGTGCGGTTGATGAAGGAAGAGCGATACGTAACGCTTAGTGCGGATTTTGGGAATACTGACAAAGTATGGTGGAGACCCCGCCTACTTCTGGTCGACCTGTATACGTATTGCAATGCAATGCCTGTATTGTAATGCGTATTTTAAGCACCGGTTTGACGTCCTACGTATTAGACACTTCTATAGTACGGAGCCCTAAAAATGTACACTCACCACAATGCACGACTAAATGGAAGAACCCCGAACAAGGCGAAAAAACATTTAATTTTAATGATTGCATTAGGAAGTTTGGCATAAATTTTCCTTTCACCCTTAAACAAGATAAATTACCAAATGATAAAAGTGTAGACAGGACAATAAAGAAAACCACCCTAATGATATCCAAAGTGACAAAAGAATTGTCGTTTCACGGTTCATTCTTTAGAATGCATCGGATTTGTATACATTGACGGCTTGAATGGCGTGTAATAATTGCGGTGTTCAACTAACGCAGCGCTGTATATTGTTGAACAACAAAAAACATCACGTAGGAAAAACTAAGACAAAGGCAAAGAACAACGTACCATTAATGGGATCCAGTCACGCAATCTAGACTGTTTTTAGCAATGTATTTCTTTGCTGTCGCTCCACTCGCCCTGGAGGAATTGGAACACCTTAACAAAAAGCACGAAGCTCTAATTTCAATTGTAATTAGTTTCTTTCACGGTTCCGCAGCTGCAAACTTTAATTGTTTTTTTTTGCGCTTCAAATGGACGTGTGTTTATTAAAAATAGACTGTATACGTTAGTTGTTAGAGTTAAGTGTAATTTTGGACGTATTTGAAGAAGGACTCCATTTTCTAAATCGGTGTCTAACTGCCTATCTGGAGGACATAAATAAATAGTTACATTTAATTAAAGGCTACGTGCAGGTGAAACTAGTTGTCTAGAGTTAGCGTGAGGATAATTTGGTTATTGTATTAATGCGAAATCAGATGGATTTCGGCGTCTTATTTGCTATGCGCAAATGTGACATTACTTTGAATAATTTATTGAATCAGGCGTTACTTTGCGGAGGTCCATAATTAATGAACTGAAACAATTGACACCTTGAGTTAGAGTGAAGCAAAGACAATATATCTAGCTAGACGCCGCGACCACCTCAAACTGTATGAAAACCTACCTACTATGAAGTCACATGAGCAATTTAGTGATGGGAAACGTGCTACGCAAATTCGATTCTAAGCGCGCCGACAATTCCGACAAACCGATTCAACTGCGCCGCCAAATCGATTCAAATGCCGATGAAGATCTTGCGCTCTCCACTGCGGCGCGCCGTTTTAAGGCGCTACTACACAAGCCTCATCATCATTAATTTAAGAGCTTAGCTCTTGTCGGTGGAGTAATCGCCACTCTTTTTGGTTCTCTGCCAGCGTTTTCAGCTCCTGATTCGACATGACATTGACTTTTCCTTGGCTTGGTCTATAAATGACCGTCTCGGTCTTCCCCTGCCTCACCTGCCTTCTATTTGCCCTTCCAAAATAGTTTTTATGTAACTGTTATGTCGTATCAGATGCCCCAGCATATTCCCTCTCCTATTTTCAATCGTCCTTAACAGCCGCCTTTCCTCTTCCACCAACTCTAAAACCTCCTCATTAGTTCTCCTTTCAGTCCAGCTAATCCCCTCCATTCTCCGCCAGCACCACATCTCAAACGCACTCAATCTGTCTCGGTCCCGCTGAGTCAATGTCCAAGTCTCGCTCTCATATAATGCTATACTCCAGATGTAGGTCTTAATAAATCTTTTCTGAATGTTCCTTGAGATTTTGCCTTTAAAAATGTTTTTTTTATCATTAAATGCTTTCTTAGCCATGGCTATTCTTGTTTTGACATCTGTGGTGCATTTGGAAATTGTACCATTGAGCAGGTCAATAGTTTTAAATATTTAGGCAGCGTGATTACACAAGCCTACACAAGCGATTTTCATCGGTACCGCAGCGATCATGGGTGAGGCCACACGAGCGTAATTTTGTGAGTTGTGAGCGGCAGAATTTCGGTAGCGCCATACATTGTCACGTGAGTGTCACGTGATGGCTTGCATATTGTATGGCGCGGACCGAAATTTTGCCGCTCACGACTCACAAAATTACGCTCGTGTGGCCTCACCTTATGTCTACCCGTGAGCGTGTTCGCCGCTATCTCGCTTTGCCGTAATATTGCTGAAGAAAATCGCTTATGTGGTAGGGGCCCTTACGCGCGTGTCAGTAACAAGTATAATACTTTTTGGTCGGTAAGCTGCCATCATAAGAAGCAGGAGGTTGTTACGTGGTTCATCACCGCGATAAAAAAACATGACGTCCGTCAGTGTGCTCTTCCTTTCTAAAGTATTACATTTTATTGATATGAAAATTTGCTGCTTATTGCTAGACGTAATTTGCTTATATTTTGATATTCATAAGTAATGTACCCTTATATTACCCTGTTTCAACACAAAGTCCGGATTAGCTTAAATGTAATCTTATTTGACCGATGTATTTAAAATTTGTTTTACTAGTGTTGAATAGTGCTATTTTTCCTTCGTGTTATTGCTAACAAAGTATCAAAAGTTCTGTTAAAAGCATGCTTAGTAAGTAGGTGAAACATCTCTCCGATATTGATTCAATCGAATAATCTAGTAAAAAATCTAGACTTACATCACTATTCTCTATATTATAATGAGGATTTTCTCTTACTATGACGGTAATGGCAACCCCAAACATTTCATTGCTCACTGCGTATTACAAAACCTTCTACCGTGTCAAGTAAAACCCGTAATGGAAGTGTATACAGCAGCGATAGGTTCGCAGCACAGAAATATATCGAGATAGAAGGAAAATGCTCGGCAATTTGTAGCGAGACCGAGCCTGTAACATCTTGCGTAGGTACTTTGACGTCACGAATGTAATTTAGTGATGGGAAACATAAGCCGCGCGAAATCAATTCAAAAGCATCGATTCACAGATCGATTAGGGAACCGATTCTTATGCACAGAGGAAATGATAATTATTTTCGACAGAGGAAATGAGAAAGGTCAGAATTTCAAATCGAAAAATATAAATGTAGGTAGGTACCTACCTAACCAATAAATTGCTTTACATTTGTCAGTACCTACTATAGCCGCTGCAGTTATTCATCATCATCATCATCATTTCAGCCGTAGGACGTCCACTGCTGGACATAGACCTCCCTCATTGACGCCCAATCATTACGGTTGAAAGCGACTTGCATCCACCCTGGACCTGCGGCCTTCACCAAATCGTCCGTCCATCTCGTTGGTGGACGTCCCACGCTGTGCTAGCCAGTCTGTGGTCTCCATTCGAGAACTTTTGGGCTCTAACGACCATTATGTTCTGCATGCTATATGGCCTGCCCATTGCCATTTCAACGAGCTAATCCGTTTGGCTACGTCAGTGACCCCGGTTCTTCTACGGATCTCCTCGCTTCTAATTCGATCCCGTAGAGAAACTCTGAGCACAGTCCTCTCCATAGCTCGTTATTACCTAGCTACCTATAATCTTGTAAGTACTACACACACACACACAAACGCACGCACATTTTTTAAAATAATATTTAGCCTTATGTAAATGTGTACCTTTTCATCATATGACATCATCACTACATCAATAGTCGGATAAGCTGTACTGATTACTCGTCGGTACTTTGATGGGCCAGTAAAGGTGTCTTCGTGGAAATGTATAGAACAATTCTTGCTGTTTTTTATAGGAAACCATTTTTTACGACCAGTTGTTTTCAATCCATTTATTTTTAATATGAGGATCATTCGGAAAACTAAAATAAAATTGCAATATAGAAGTAACCATAACCTGTTTGTTAATAATATTTGCTTTGCACTTCGTACATTATATAGCTACATAATAATATAAAAACGTAATTATCATTTCCTCTGCTTTCAAAATCGATTTTAATCGAGTAAGAACTGCGATAGTGTACTTGTACATCACTATTCTTACTTTTGACAGAAAAAATGATAAATTGACCTTGGACGTGACTCGATAGTTTGAATAGCTTATTTTTACATTGCTGGTTTTGAACGCACGCCATGTCTGGCTCGTCAAATTAAAGCCGCAATGGAAAGCTAGCGTGGACACACTATCGCCCGCTACTGTTCTGATGAAAATAATAAAATAAATCGTTTTTTAATTAATAACAGATATTTTAGGACAAATAGTATTTACCAATGAAAGGAAATACCTCGACTAACAGCTCCAACTTTATCTGTAGTATTTGAACAGTTAATTACTGAACAACGAGTCATTTTATTTTTAAAACCTGACGTCGCACGCAGATCGCGGTCGGGAGCAGACTGAAGTTCGCGGCGAGCATTGGGGCTTATAAACTCCATTTGGCCAGTCGGCGTACGTAAACTCTTTCCTTCTATCTCGATATATTTCTGTGGTTCGCAGCGTAACTGTCATAGTACACGTCTATGGCAGCGTTACAAAATATTAATTAATTAATTTTAAATGAAATTAAATAAATTCCAACATAAAAAAGTAGGTACTTACCTGTGGAAGGAAATATCTCCTTTTTGTCTTCCAGCGGAATTTGTGGTATTTTTACAACTCAGTTGTGGTACTCTGAAGATGAGCTCTGGTTGAGTTCGAAACGCGTCAGTGTAGTTTGGTGGTGGTAATGGTTGGGTTTGTGTGATTTGTGTGTGTTCGTACAGTGTGGAGGTGGAGGAACTGCATGCACACGCATTTCTTACATAAACGTAACTATCGTAAGGTCTCGGGTGAGCATAGTAATAAAATTGTTTCAGTTCAGTACGTTACTTTGATACAAACTTAATCATTTATAACCCTCGACACAAAAAGAGGGGTGTTATAAGTTTGGCCGCTATATCTCCGGCGTAACAACTGCCTACAGAAATATTTCTCTATTGTAGCTTGTGAACGGGTGAACCGATTAGGATGCGGTTTTTTATCTGAAAGCTGGTTTCTTGGCGATGGTTCTTTGATTTTGATATTTCATCAAAATTGGCCCACCCGTTTCAAAGTTATCAGCTCTTTTGTTTGCTGCGGAAGGGATTGTAGACATAATTGCGTTGGGGGTTTTTAAAATTTTCAATTTATAGTTATATTTCGATTTTGTCTTTTTTCTTGTACAGTCAGCAACAAAAATATGAATACACTTAAAGTACCAAAAATATATATACACAGCTTTATGCCCTGGTAATTGAGTCGTGGATACATATTTTTGGTACTTTGGGTGTATTCATATTTTTGTTGCTGACTGTACCTGAGCATTTCTCATAAAAATGTCACTTATTTTTATATTCTAATAATTTTATGTTATTCCTACTCAGAATCACGAGCTCTTTCAATCTTAATATGACAAAACAGTTACCCTTAGTTTTTTTCCTATTTTGTTATATTCCATACATTTTGTATGGCGATGGCGTAACGAAATGGAAGAACAAAAAAATGTATGATATTTTTCTGGACAGTTTTGCTCTCCTACAGGGATAGAAAGAGCTCGTGGTTCTGAGTAGGAATAACATAAAACTGTTGGGAATATAAAACAAGCGTTTTTTTTAAGTAATGGAAGGTACATTTTTATCAGTGAAACGATATCTTTAAAGAAGAAACAAAATCTGGGCTCGGCTTGTAGTATAGTCGGGGTAAGAAAAGGATCGTCACTTTTCGACTCTATATCAACGAGTTAAGGTCGAAAAGTGACAAACCTTTTCTTACCCCGACTATACTATGGCAGTTAAAAAAAAGCAGTAATTGCCAGGTTAAACTGATAGTTATTTATTCATTGAATAGTTTGTTCTTGATATAGTGCATTCGGCAGTAATTCTTAATAAGGATTTGTACTTTATAAAGTACACTAATGGCAGGCCTCATGGATGCCATGTACTTACGCGCGATATTTATCTACCGCGGGGACGATCTGCTAAGATCGAAATTCCAGTAGGTTGTCACAAGCGCGCGCCGACGCACGTTCATTCGTGTTCCACGGAAAAAATATGCCGCATGGACTTTTATAAGTGAATGGTGAAACAGGGGGCAAATTTTAATATGACTATGCTAGAATTAATAGCTAATATAACAATTTGGAAGTTCGTATCGTGCTGTCCCTCTTACTCTTCTATAAAAAGCTATAAGCGTGAGCGGGATGGCACGATGCGAAGTTCGAAAGTTGACCTTCGTATTTAGTATAACGCTAGGGTACTGTGAGCATGGCAATGTGTTCTGCGCATTACAATAATAGTACATTACTGCAAAGGCCGGAACTTAAGGGGTTGCCGGCCGAGTATCTAAGTTGACGGCCGAGTGGTACACGAGGCCGGCATGATACGAGGCTTGCAACCCCTGTTCCGGCCGAGGCTTGTATAGTGCTTTTCTCAAACATGCACCATCACCATCATCATCATCATCATCATCATCGTCGTCGTCGTCATCATGATGGTGATGGTGATGATGATGATGATGATGGTGATGATGATGAATGATGATGAAGATGGTGATGATGATGATGATTATGGTGGTGATAGTGATGATGATGATGATGATGGTGGTGATGATGATGATGATGATGATGATGGTGATTATGACGATAACGATGATGATGTGATGATGGTGATGATGATGATGATGATGACGATAACGATAATGATGATGATGACGATGATGATGATGATGATGGTGATGATAACGATAAAGATGATGATGATGATGGTGATGATAACGATAACGATGATGATGGTGATGATGGTGGTGATGATGATGATGATGATGACGATGATAATGATGATGATGGTGATGATGATGACGATAACGATGATGATGATGATGATGTGATGATGATGATGATGGTGATGATGATGTTGATGGTGAAATATTTCTCTAGGCAGATCACCATTACCATTACCATCTTACCTTACCTTAAATAAGCGTAGTGGCAGAATGTCATAATGAACCAAAACGCAAATATTGCAGTTTTTTTTTAAATGGTTAAATGCTATGATGCCATAGACCTATAAATATAAACCTCATGGTGCTGTGACATGAAACAATAGACGATCGCATTGCCGGCCTAGGCCTGCAACGGTGTATTTTGAAGCCTGTTTTAAGGAACACAACGTAAACATTACATAGCATGTTTGAGAAAATATCCTTTTTTGTTAGGATTCCAGAGCTATAATGGCAAAAACGGAACCCTTATAGTTTCGCCATGACCGTCTGTCTCTTTGTCCGTCCGTGGCTTAGCTTAAAGAATATTAGTGCTAGAATAGATATAATATATAGCAATTATCCCGACAAAATGGTAAAACAACATGGAGAAAAAATTTTTTAATCCAAACTGCCAGCCCTTGTCACTGTCGGCACGCACACATTCTTAAGGAGACGGAGTAGTATAATCTGTGGCTGCAATCGCGGTAAGTACCAAGATTTTGTACGGGATGCAGTATCTGTTACGAAGTAACTATTAAGTAATCTGTGCTAATGGGTTAGCTCGTTGAAATGGCAATGGGCAAGCCATATAGCACACAAAACAGAAAACCGTTAGGGCCGAAAAGTTCTCGAATGGAGATCACGGACTGGCAAGCACAGCGTGGGATGTTTACCGACAAGATGGACGTACGATTTGGTAAAGGCCGCAGATTCAAGATGGATCCAGGACGCTTCCAACCGTAATGATTGGGTATCAATGAGGGAGGCCTGTGCCAAGCACTTTTGTCCTATGGCTGTAATGATGATGATGAATAATAATAATAATAATAAATATCACGGGACAATTCACACCAATTGACCTAGTCCCAAAGTAAGCTAAGCAAAGCGTGTGTTATGGGTACTAGGCAACGGATAAACATCCGTAAACATACTTATATAGATAAATACATACTTAAATACGTATTAAACACCCAAGACCCGAGAACAATCATTCGTATTTTTGATACAAATATCTGTCCCGACACGGGAATCGAACCCGGGAGCTCAAGCTTCATAGTCAGGTTCTCTAACCACTAGGCCATCTGGTCGTCTGATGAATGATGAAATATTCATCCCCCCCCCCTTTTAAAACTTGAACTGATGGTTTGAAAAAAAGCAGTAAAAGTTGGCTTGCGAATTATTAGTAGTTTAAGAGTAAATATAGCACTCTGATCTATAAATAAGACAATAAAATAAAATAAATAAATATCACGGGACAATTCACACCAATTGACCTAGTCCCAAAGTAAGCTAAGCAAAGCTTGTGTTATGGGTACTAGGCAACGGATAAACATACTTATATAGATAGACATATACTTAAATACATATTAAACACCCAAACCCGAGAACAAACATTCGTATTTTTGATACAAATATCTGCCCCGACACGGGAATCGAACCCGGGACCTCAAGCTTCGTAGTCAGGTTCTCTAACCACTAGGTCATCTGGTCGTCTCATGGGACAATGCACACCAATTAACCAAATATATTATCTACCTACTTGGGAAGTTCCGTAGAAAATACAAAACATTACTTGTTGAATACAGATGGTACCTATACATCGTAAAGCCTGCAGAACCCTATCTTGGGCGTGTCCGACTCGCTCCTGGCCGGTTTTTTGAGGTACAGAACCATAAATATGAAAAGTAGTTGATGCTGAAGCATATTCACGTGGTAATAAAGCCATGAATGTGAAAGGTTGACTTGAGTCAAGCCAGTTCAAAGTATCCGGCGTAACTAGGGTGTCTCGAGTTAAGACTTTCCGCTTTAGGACTTACAGGGCTAGCACAACCTCTTGACAAATATATAATACTGGCATCGCGTAAAGTGCTGCGGGTGTCTACGGACAGTGGTGTTCATTAAACATCAGGTGGCCCACTAGTTCGTTTGTCTGGCCTCTCTAACATAAAAAAAAATATATATAAGTAGAAAGTGTTTTACAATTTATCGGGAACTTACATACAAGATTACTATTTACAATAAATAAGTATCCTCCTAAGGCCCAAGGTCCTACCCATAGTACTTATTAACTTTGTTATTCAGCTCCTTTAACAGTTGTGTAGTAATTGGCGTACCACAGTCCTACCAGTAGGACTTAATAGAAACCCGCCATTTTGGTTTCAAAGTTCTGGTTCTGTATAAGTGCAATTACATAAAAAAAGTCTTCTAAGTACTTGGGTCTGAATGAGTG
Source organism: Archips xylosteana (assembly GCA_947563465.1). Taxonomy (NCBI): domain Eukaryota; kingdom Metazoa; phylum Arthropoda; class Insecta; order Lepidoptera; family Tortricidae; genus Archips; species Archips xylosteana. The sequence continues at coordinate 6,215,986 of OX387369.1, forward strand.
TAAAACAATAGTACTACTGGTAGGACTACGAGTTGTAGTGACTAGATACCGAATTTTTCGTTGGGCTTTAGGAGGGTATAAATAATAAACACAATAAAAGAAATACACAGGCTAACAAAACAAAATCTACACAGCCAAAAACCCATTCACTACGGGGCAAGGAACCGAGGACACTGGCCGCGTTACGTTGTTATTAATCGGGAATTTTCCTTCAAATGGTTTGGTTAGTTTGAAAATGTAGCCACTCCTTACAGTGTGTATAGGTTTCTTCACGATTTTTAAGGGTTCCGCACCACGAAAGGAAAAAGCGGAACCCTTATGGATCACTTTGTTGTCCGTCCGTCCGACCGTCAGTCATGACCCTTTTTCTCAGGAACGCGTAGAGGTATCAAGCTGAAATTAATATCAAATACTCAAGTCTACTGTCCTTTGGAGCTGTGAAAAAATCAAACTTCTAAGCCAACGCAATCAATAGATATAGCCATTTATGCCGCTAATTTTCGACACTCGCAAGGGAATCAAAACCTACAGGGTACTTCCCGTGAACTCAGAACAGAATCTTGAAATTTGGTACGAATCAAGGTCTTATAGCACAGCTAAAGGAAAAATTGCGAAAAGCATTATTAGTTTTTTTTGTCTGTCTGTCTATATATTACCCAATCTACAATGCGCAAATTTTGCTTAGGACTCTGCTAAGACTGGATGTTCATAGATACATATAAATTTGTAAGGAACCCTCGGTGCGCGAGTCCAACTCGCACTTGGCCAGTTTTTTTATTTGCTTCACCGTAGAGCTCGTGGTAAATTTCAAATGTAATGCCGCACATACATTTCGTAAAATTCAGAAGTGCGAGCCACTTTTAATTCATTTTCTTGGTTTTCTTCGAGCCTCCGACAACAGAGTTCATAATTCCCTAGATAATAAACTAACATTGTCGCCCTCGTCATGCTATAGCAAGTTAGCACGGCTTTTCTTGCCATTTTAATATGCTAATGGTGCTTTGAAGTAGCGCTGTACGGTGTAGTGACGGCAAGCTACTGATAACATACGGTTTTCTAGACTAGGTATAGCTAAAGAGTGGAATTCCCTACCTACGTCCGTGTTTGATGAGCACTACAATCTAGCCGTTTTCAAGTCTATGGTGAATCAGCATGGGTATACTAGGCAAGCGTGCTTCATCGAAGGCCTCATCTTCGCTTTCCATCAGCCGTGATTGTGGTCAAACGCAAGTCAATATTTTAATTGTAAAATATTGTATTTTGGCGAGTGCTTCAGAACTGCACGATCGTATTCTATCTGCTCCTTTCTTCCAAAGGTCGACCAGAAGTAGGCACCCATACGTTGTCAGTATTCCCAAAATCTGCGCAAAGCGTTTTCGCTCTTCCTTCATCAACCGTACAGCTAAGGAGTGGAATTCCGTGCCTGCGTCTGTGTTCCATGAGCACTACAATCTGGCCGTTTTCAAGTCTAGCGTGAATGAGCATTTACTAGGCAAACGTGCTCCATCGTAGACCTCATCTTTGCTTTCCATCAGGCGTGATTATGGTCAAACGCAAGCCTATATTGCATATAAAAAACCGGTTGTCTGTAAAGTCGGTTTATGGACGATAGACTAACGTGACAACGTTCTAACAAAACATTCAAAAAACAAAAATGAAACCAGGCGGTCACCCATCCAAGTACTGACCGCGCATCCTACGGCAAAATCATCAATTAAATTTTCATCCCCCCTTTAAAGCCCCACGCCCAAATTACCCGAGAGCTAGTACTAAGATTGTACATCCTGGCCTTCACTGCTCTGTACGGGACATGTATAGTCGGGGTAAGAAAAGGTTCGTCACTTTTCGACTCTATGTCAACGAGTTAAGGTCGAAAAGTGACGAACCTTTTTTTACCCCAACTATACGTACATGTACGTTACATTGCGTCATCCTTTTTCGTGTGTTCAGCCGGCGTTCATCGATTTATTAGACGTTGTCACGTCAAAAATATACAAATATCTGCCCCACCCAACCGAGAATCGAACCCGGGACCTCAAACTTCGTAGTCAGGTTCTCTAATCACTAGTTTATCTGGTCGTTGAACTATCACCAAACTATATTTATATACTAACGCGTATCTAATTTTGAAACGCGTTGAGAAACTTATGATTACTACTCCCTACTTACCAATACCACTAAAACACCATCCACTCTACAATATTGCTCACAAAATGTCGTATTGAAATTCAAATTTGTTCGTAGCGACACAAAATATGCAATATACTAGATTGTCAATTCTGTACCTTGCCGTGCCCTGAGAAAAATTGAATTTTATACTTACACGTCTTTGGCGTGCGGAGGTATTGGGCGCGCTGAAAAAATAAAGTTTCTGAGTTAGTAGTTTTGTTAAGAGTTGTTTTGTTCGAAGCGTGCAATACTTTTGTATTTGGTTCATATACTTTTGGTCCGATTGGGAAAGATATAAGCTAGTAAAGTTAGCATACAAAACAGTATACTGACTGACAGACAACGCACAGTTCCAATCACGGAATAGAAATAACTACGTATAAATAAAAAAAAATTAAACCGAATTTATTATTTATTTGAGAGTTTGTGACGTATATAGACATATTTTGATGTAAACTTGGTTTAACAACTATAAATTAAAAATTTTAAAACCCGCAACCTGAACCATTTTTATGAAACATATCTAAGAACCATCGCCAAGAAACCTGCTTTCAAATAAAAAAAAACCGTATACAAATCGGTTCACCCGTTTAAGAGTTATGATGCCACAGTCACACGCACACACACACACATGCGCGCACACACACACACACACACACACACATACACATAGCGGTCAAACTTATAACACCCCTCTTTTTGTGTCGGGGGTTAAAAAAAGATACTTACTGACTATATTTTGTATCTAATTATTGACCCAAGTTAAATATAAAATTAGTACCATTAAATTTAACTACTTATCACAACAACTTTGTAACGAACATTCTTGAAGTTCTAGAGACTTAAATGTTAATTGAATTTAAGACATTCGTTAAAATTCTCTGTTAATAAGATACTTCTTTATCCCAGTTGTTAACTTCAACTGTTTGAATAACTTCTTACTAAAGCATAATCATTTTACCATGGTCTCTGTGATATTCCCAATTATTTCCGATATCTGTCACCTAAAATACTAGTGGCTTTAAATGCTGTAGACCTCCCGAGTTTTTCCAAAAGTATCATCATCATTAACACAATTTCTAACTAATAGAGTAAATTGGTCGTTTTCCTCCAATTTGCTATATTGTTAAAAGGAGAAGAGCAAATTGGAGGGTAAATGACCAATTTGCTCTATTAGTAGATACAATGGTAGATCAACGTTTCGCGCACGCCCGGTCAGTTAGAAACTTATCACAGAGTTGTGACATAGGCTATAGTTTTATAGCACATGTCCATCCACAAAAGGCACAAGCTTCAAACCGAGCATGATTCAAAACAAGCAGAACTCCCTCTGAAATTGTCGGCCACGTATCGCTCTATCGCCTGAACACGGCACAACTTCTGAACTTTTGATGTTTACGCGTTTGCTCAAGCTTTCCAACTAATAGAGCAAATTGGTCGTTTTTCCTCCAATTTTCTGCATATATAGCGTTCGTGTGATCGGCCGACCTCCTTTGTGAATGCAGGCTTGATTTTATGCATGTATGTTTATGTATATTTCTCCAACTTGCTCTATCGTTAAAAGAAGTAGAGAAAATTGAAAAGAAAATGTCCAATTTGCTCTATTATCAGATACAATTGTAGATAAACGTTTCGCGCTCGCCCGGTCAGTTAGAAATTTATCACAGAGTGTGACATACGCTTTAGTTTTATAGCACATGTCCATCCAAAACAGGCTCAAGCTTCAAACCGAGCATGATTCAAAACAAGCAGAACTCCCTCTGAATTAGTCGGCCACGTACCGCTCTGTCGCCTAAACACGGCTCGACTTCTGAACTTTTGATGTTTACGCGTTTGCCAACTTTTCTAATTTATTCCTCGCAGGGTCGTACTTCGCCAATGTTTCATTTGTCTAATTTGCCTTTTAAAATTATTTATGCCTACAAATGTAAAGGAAGACTTGTGATTATAACTTTCTTTAATCAATGAGTTTGTTCAAATGGATAAGTAGGGAAATTATGTTTTGGGAATTAATACAATCAGGCCTTGTACGTAAGCGTGTGTAATTCGAGATAAAGAGTTCTACCGGCTTCTGGATGTTTGGGAATTTCTTAGGCTAAATTCACGTTGAAATTATTTCCGTCTTAGTACTTTAAGTATCTAAGTTGATACAGACTGGAAATTGAAAACACCACATACATTTGATATTTACCATGAGCTTTACGGTGAAGGAAAACATTGTGAGGAAACCTGCATACACCTGGGAAGAAATTCAATGGTGTGTTTAAAGTTCCCAATCCGCGCTTGGCTCGCGTGGGAACTACGGTCCAAGCCTTCTGAGAGCAAAGCTGGGATGATGATGATGATGAGACTGCAAGTTAGAATTATTAAAATCGGATGAGTTTAGATGACCAGATGGCCTAGTGGTTAGAGAACCTGACTACGAAGCTTGAGGTCCCGGGTTCGATTCCCGCGTCGGGGCAGATATTTGTATGAAAAATACGAATGTTTGTTCTCGGGTCTTGGGTGTTTAATATGTATTTAAGTATGTATCTATCTATATAAGTACGTTTATCCGTTGCCTAGTACCCATAACACCTTTGATCAATTATAACTGTAGATCCACAGTCGCGCGCCCTAAAATGTCCGAGCCAAATGAGCGCCAATGGCCTTCTTTTTTCTCAGTACGTTGCGTGAAATTGTCAAGTTTAGCTGTCAAGTGTCAACCGAAATTCGACTGTAATGAAGTAAAGACTAGGTTCAAATTTCTGTGTAGGTGATGATTTTAATTGTTATTCAAACAAATAAAAAAGTTCGGACATTTTTTGAAGGCGATTTTGTTCGGCAATGTGTATCTTCAGTTATAATTGATCAAAGCATAACACAAGCTTTCCTTAGCTTACTTTAAATAAATATCACGGGACAATTCACACCAATTGACCTAGTCCCAAAGCAAGCTTAGCAAAGCTTGTGTTATGGGTACTAGGCAACGGATAAACATACTTATATAGATAGATACATACTTAAATACATATTAAACACCCAAGACCCGAGAACAAACATTCGTATTTTTCATACAAATATCTGTCCCGACACGGGAATCGAACCCGGGACCTCAAGCTTCATAGTCAGGGTCTCTAACCACTAGGCCATCTGGTCGTCTAAAAAGTACTTAGGGACTAGGTCAATTGGTGTGAATTGTCCCGTGATATTTATATTTATTTATTTATTTATGAGTAGTCTCGACGCTACGGTGGAACACACAAATACAAACATACATAGGCTACTAAAATCATTATACTTCCTTTTGGCTTTGCCATAGTCGTGTAGGAAGTACTTTGTTATGCAACAGGCTCCAGATAGCCTATTGGTTAGAGAATCTGACTAAAAACCTTGATTGAACCGGATTGAACCGCATTCGATCCCCGGTCGGGTCAGATCTCATCATCATCATCATCCAAGCCTATATAAGTCCCACTGCAGGGCACAGGCCTCCTTTCAGAATGAGAGGGCTGGTCAGATTTAAGTAAGAAAAGTGGTAATGTTTGCTCTCGAGTCTTGGGTGTTTAATATCTATTTAAGTATTCTACATCCGTAGTCTAGGATCCATAGTACTTAGCATAATTTGGAACTTAAATACTTCTACCGGGGGACACTTACAATCATAATATTCATTGGTCCACATACCGTAGCACTTGTGGGAACGGGATCAATTAAGCCATATTTTTTATATGGAAATATCTATGCTCTGGATACGTACTACATATAAATGTGTGCTATTTCCTTAAGAGGCTACAAAGCTTAGCATCAGTGGAAACGATCACATAGATCAGTAGCGTAGCTATCATTCTAGCAGCATAGCTGCATGGCACTCTGTTAGAAAGGGACCCTTGCACTATTCCTCATGACCTAATCCCAAGCGTCTTACCTGCTGTCCGTTTTTCCACACACATAAATAACCTCAACCAATAACCTCCCCACCGCGCCACAAATCAAACCCACCTTGCTCCATAATTTTTCATCACCTTAATTACTTCGGAAACAGTCGTAACTGGGCATTACTGGCCCTAACAATTCCATTTATGGGCCCTTATTGGGCCAACAGCCCTTATGGTCCCATTAAACGATACACGCTTTCATTTTTACGTTGTACTAATGTGTTAATGGGGTGCTAATTAGGTTTTTCCCGACTGCGGCGAAACTGAAAGGTCATCATCATTATCATCATGATTTCAGCCGAAAGACGTCCACTGCTGAACAAAGGCCTCCCCCAAGGCTCGCCAAATAGATCGGTTCCGTGCCATCCGCTTCCAACGCGATCCCGCAACCCTAACCAGGTCGTCGCTCCACCTTGTTGGAGGCCTACCCACACTGCGTCTTCCGGTCCGTGGACGCCACTCGAGAACGTTTTGGCCCCATCGGCCATCAGTTCTACGAGCGATGTGCCCTGCCCACTGCCACTTAAGTCTGACGATTCTTCGAGTTATGTCGATTTAGTAGTGGTAGAGCCATGTTGTAGCTAGCCGCTGCATCACGAATGGGCCGGCTCGTCCGGGGCAGTACCACCCTCTCACAGAAAACCGGCGTGAAGCAGCAGTAATCCTGCTTGCGTTTCGTACGGTCAGTGAGAGTGCCGGGGGCCTAATACCTCACCCCTTCCCTCCCCCCTCCATCTCCCCCTTCCCCTATTCTTTCTCCTTAAGGGCCGACAACGCACTGGCATCGCGTAAAGCGCTGCAGGTGTCTATGGACAGTGGTGATCATTTAACATTAGGTGACCCACTAGTTCGTTTGTCTGGCCTTTCAAACATAAAAAAAAACCGAAAAGTAGGTAAAGTTTTTTAGTACTTTATTCATTTAAATAAAAAAAAATCAGTTCATCGTTTTTTCTATAAAATCTTAAACTTTGCTAGGCTAACATTTTAAGAACAGCATAACAGCACGTTTTGTGTCAAAATATTCGGTACAAGCTATTAAAGGTAATTTATCACCGTATCATGTTAAAGTACTGTAATTTAGTCGTAGTTTGCTGTCAATCCTTTTGACAACAGAAGATCGTACCGATTACTGCTTAAACTGTCACATATCACGCAATACTCATAACTTTTTTACAACCAATCACAATGACTCTTGAGCATGAAGAAGTTAACCAATAGTGTGGTAAAGTCTAATACAATTCTACAACACATTAATGATTTTATCAGTATCAAATAACAAAAAAAAAGTCAAAAGATCTTTATTAAATTTACACTATTTATTCCTTTTCTTTGTTCTTGAGTGGAGACCACGGATCGGCAAACGTAGCATGGGACGTCCTCAGACTCGGTGGAGCGATGATCTTCGCAAGGCGGCTGGCAAGAGCTGGATGAGAGTGGCCGGAGATCGTGCTCAGTGGCGTGCCATGGGAGAGGCCTATGTCCAGCAGTGGACGAACATAGGCTGATGATGATGATGATTCCTTTACTTACATCGATTTCAATGAAAGCCACCCTAAGTACAATAAGATATACTTACACATAGCACGCCCGTTACCATAATACCTTATTTCCTAGCGTGGGCCCTAATATGGATTGCCAGACCCAACTAATTCTTAAAAACAACGGGTTGCACTCCGGGAGTGCCAGCAGAAAACTTGAACATTAACTTTGTGCCGTCTTACGAACCCCCCCTCACCACCATATCGAGCAATGATTAAAACTAAACATGATGCTATTGATATTGATTGATGGTAATAATCTGCTTGTCCAACTCTTGCATCCTATTTGACCTTGAGCCGGCTATCGGTTTGGCAAATTTTTTATACAATGTACACAGTTCTACTCTATTTAATTTATGCTCCAAAGTGCGTGAATGTAACTGTTGAATAGATAGCTTTTACTTGTACTCGTACCTAATGTTATAATCGTCAATCTTCTAGATCAAAAATTGAACGATCCGATCAATAGAAATAGGTGTGACTTATAGATTTGAAGATAAATTACATACAAACATTGCAAGTTAAATAAAAGCTTGTAAAAGGTCTAATTGTTTGACCTGAAATCACTCACCTTACCAACTGTCTAAATAAATCATCCAAATACAAACAAAAGTCATTTATAAACCTTCATTGTCACAAAACTAAAGTTTTTAATAGCCCACAATTACTTTAAATTGCCATTAGGATACTTGCCTAATCCTAAATTCCATTTACCCATTTATGAATACACATTAATCCTTCAAATTAAGAACAGGCCATAGACAAAGAACAATAGACAGCGCAGGCTAAATAGAGGTGAGTTTCAATAATTCAAATTTGGTAACGTTAGTAAAGTTGCGCAAGAGTTGTGGCGCCGCGTCTGTGCTAACCTGTGAGGATAGATGACTGTGGATAAGGCTAATAAGATAAATATACATAAACTGGATCTTTATGGTTAATCCATCTAATAAAATAAAAATAAAAAATAAAAAACTCCAATTGACCTAGTCCCAAAGTAAGCAAAGCTTGTATTATGGGTACTAACAGATAAACATATTAAAATCCCAAGACTCGAGAACAAACATTTGTTTTTTTTTTATACAATATAATATCTGCCCCAACGTGGGATTAAATGAAGTGTTTCTATTTGTTCATGACAAACACATCCCTCGCAAGGCATCCTCGCACAGCTCCGGTGGATACGCAGCCTAAAATTATAAATCAAAAAGTTGGTAAAAGTGTGTGCTTACGTGTGTTTGTTAACCATTCATTAATTATTTCATTCAAACACCATGTAATTTACCGATTTGTTATTACCCAATTAACGATTTATTATTATTATTATTGCATTATTTTCAAATTTTTGTAAATTTCAATTCACCGAATCAAATTTACGCGAGCAAATTCGCGAATAAAACCCAATTAGATGTAAAATCAGACCAACTACTTTTTAACCCAAAAAACACTTAGTGAATTACTAAATCTAGGCGGACAGATGTAGAAGCCATTCATTTACTAGCCTTTTACCTAAAGGTCAAGAGTTCACGTCATGTCCTCAATAGCCTAACGTCTTGTTTAGAAGCCTTGCCGTCTGCGTGGGCGATTGGATTTGGGTCGTATTTCTGATGTTTACTACAACTAGTTTACGTAAGCGTGCTCTTGAGTTATTTTATTTAGATTCTGATGCTTTGCATTTAAAATAAATAAATATTAGGGGACAATCTTACACAAATCGACCTAGTCCCAAACTAAGCAAAGCTTGTACTATGGGTACTAGACGACGATAAACATACTTATATAGATAAATACATACATAAATACATAGAAAACATCCATAACTCAGGAACAAATATTCGTGCTCATCACACAAATAGATGCCCTTACCGGGATTTGAACCCAGGACCTCTTGCTTCGTAGGCAGGGTCACTACCAACTAGGCTAAAGCGGTCGTTAAATTAAGCGGTTGTTAATTTTTAGGTAAAAGTCTAAATTATAATTGAAAAGAGTATTAAAAAATGTTTATAAAACGCCTTTTTGCTGCTAGTTTATACTTGATTTAATTCTAAATTAAATGGAGTATAGTTGCACACGGGTAATAAACAAAATTTGTCTCTCCTGTGATCATAAAAATTAATGACTTTGAGTCAGGAAACTTGAGATTTATTTGAATGGGCTAAAAGTTGGCCTGGCGTCCCTCATGTTGATGCAGACTTGACTTAACAATATTAATTATAGACCCTCAACTTTCCATAGGGAAAATGTGAACAAAAATATGTGTATGACCATCACACTACAATACTGTCTTATTTTATTTTTGGCCACTAAGATGGCTCCATAAGGCCTCAATCACACGGCAGCTTTTTTAACGCCCGTAAAAAAGCGTTCAAATAGAACAGAATACTAAAATTGCCATTAACGCCTACCGCTAGCGTTCAAAATACAACACTGCTCGATAATCTCTTGTCAGAAGCAAGCTCGAAGCAGCTTGTGTTGTATGGAACCCACATGAAGCATCTTATATCTTGCTTCTGGAGAGAGTGCAAAAGGCATTCTTGCGTTATTTGTATAAGAGGATGTATGGGTATTATCCTTTTTTATACCCAACCAAATTTTTGCTGGGCGTCTTAGGCTTCAATTCATTGGAGATGAGGCGAGATTTCAGACTGTTAACTGTAGCTAGCGGTATTTTGCGTGGTGATTCTGACTGTCCCGAATTGGTGGCTCAGTTGCTGCGTCTGTATGTTCCCTCGCCTACTAAATTTCTCTTTCGGCCACGCTGTCGCCATTTGTTGGCGGCGCCGGCAGCACGAACGGTGTCCCGCAGAAAATCTCCGCTAGTTCGAGCTTTGCACCAGATGAACTCACTCCTCGAATCGACCCCAGGCTGTGATTTGTTTGCGAGCAGATGGTTACAACTGTGTGAGGAATGTATGAGATATTGCGAGAAGATGGATATTCGACCTTCTTCTGTTTTATTTTAAACTCTATTGTTCTTATGTGTATCTATTCTTTGTAAAAATTGTATTTGAATTTCACAGTGCTTTGGTTGATCTGTTATGCTGTGAAATGTAATGAATTAAATAAATAAATAAATAAATAAATAATAAACGTCGCGTTTTAAAAGCGCTGTCGTATGAACATATACTTGAAAATGCATTTATTCTATTTGAACGCTTTTTTAACGGGCGTTAAAAAAGCTCCCGTGCGAATGAGGCCTTATTGTTTTTGTCACGGATAATTGTATAGTTCAGTTGGGATATTAAAAAAGAATTCTTCATGGACTGATTTTTGGCGAACCATGGTAGCCTAGTGCTTTGACCTATGGCGTCTCAAGCAGAGGATCATAGGTTCGAGCTCTATCTTAAAATCATTATTTTTAGTCTATGACAGTTCAACGTAAGACGTAGGGTAAATAAATAAATAAATATCACGGGACAATTCACACCAATTGACCTAGTCCCAAAGTAAGCTTAGCAAAGCTTGTGTTATGGGTACTAGACAACGGATAAACATACTTATATATATAGATATATACTTAAATAAATATTAAACACCCAAGATCCAAGAACAAACATTCGTATTTTTCATACAAATACCTGCCCCGACACGGGAATCGAACCCGGGACCTCAAGCTTAATTTCAGGTTCTCTAACCACTAAGCCATCTGGTCGTCAACATGAGACTTGATAAATTTAAAATTAATAATTTTATCAAGTTGTTATTAGTTGTTTGTGTGGAGAGGATGGACGAAGGAGGAATTACGAAAGAGATATATAATGCGAGTTTAGATGGAAATATTGGAAGAAGGAGACCAAGAAGGACATTTCATGATCAGATTGGGGATGTCTTGAAGGTCTAATGAGTGTTGCTGAAGCGAAAGATATATCGTATCGTAGCAGGTGGAAAGAAATAGTCTCTGCCTAACCCTCTACTGGGAAGGAAGCGTGATTGTATGTATGTATGTTATTAGAAAATACATTAAAAGATTTTTTGCAGTGTTACGTTTGAGTGCTTTATAACTAAAAGTGAAGTAGTGATGATTTGCCAAACTGTAAGTAAATAAGTAGGTAACTAATATTATTAGGTATTATTAACTGCAACAATCCTACAAATTAAGGATTAAAGTTAATGCTGTATAAAGTGTATTTTTTTCTGAAATAAACAGTTTAAATTTAATTTTTTTTTTTTTAGAGAGTAAGAAAAATATTTCGATTCACGACTTAGGAGTCACTCTGTATTTAATTTACTGACTTATCTCACAGTTCATTACCAGAATAAAAATATATCATTTTTGGTAGAGGTAGAGCCATGTTGTAGCTAGCCGCTGCATCACGAATGGGCCGGCTCGTCCGGGGCAGTGCCACCCTCTCACAGAACACCGGCGTGAAGCAGCAGTACTCCTGCTGCGTTTCGTACGGTCAGTGAGAGTGCCAGGGGCCCAATATACCACTCCCCCTCCTCTATTCCCTTTCCTCTTTCCTCTCCCTTTTAGGGCCGACAACGCACTGGCATCGCGTAAAGCGCTGCGGGTGTCTATGGACAGTGGTGATCATTTAACATCAGGTGACCCACTAGTTCGTTTGTCTGGCCTCTCTAACATAAAAAAAATCCGCAAAAACCAATTTAACAGCATCGAAGAACTTGTTATCGCTTAACTAAATAACTTCACATCAATTGAGTTCGCCATAGGGTTTTCTCAAAATCTTGGCATTGCATTTTTACTGCTGGACCAAGAGTCAAATCGTTTATAAGGTCGCTTTTTCCGTGTGCGTTTGACAAAGGCGGCATATAAGCTTTATCTTTAACCTTGCCGGAATTGAACAAAAACTTTCTTTATCGATGCCAGGCCAATACCTACGGTTTTGTCGAAGAGTTAAAGTGTAACGAAAGGTCGGGTCGAAGCACATTTTGTCGAAATTACGCTACTAAAGTTCGGCGTAATTACGCGTGCAGCGCAGTTTCAATTACTATCAAGGATGATATAGACTGGATTAGCAATCGCCATAGTACAGACCGGCCGCGGAAAAATAGTTCAATTATTAAATCTAGATGGCGCTGACATATAGCCCGAGGGTTTGAAAGCAAAACAATAAGACTACAGATATACTCAAAGGTTGACTGGTAGAGATCCCTTAAAGAGATAAGTTCGCCTTTGTACATGCATTTCAACGGTTGTCAATAATGTATTTCTTTTTTCCTTATTTTTATACAATAAAGAGTTAACATACATACATACATACATACATACATATTTCATATTACTGCAAATGTATTATTAATTATGCAATGTATTATTATGGCGATTGCTAATCCAGTCTATATCATCCTTGTTACTTTTTTTTATGTTAGATAGGCCAGACAAACGAACTAGTGGGTCACCTGATGTTAAATGAACACCACTGTCCATAGACATCCGCAGCGCTTTACACGATGCCAGTGCGTTGTCGGCCCTAAAGGAGAGGGAATAGGGGAAAGGGAGAGGGAAGGAAGGAGGGAGGGAAGGGGTGAGGTATTGGGCCCCCGGCACTCTCACTGACCGTACGAAACGCAAGCAGGATTACTGCTGCTTCACGGCGGTGTTCTGTGAGAGGGTGGTACTGCCCCGGACGAGCCGGCCCATTCGTGATGAGCGGCTAGCTACATCATGGCTCTACCACTACAAAACTACAACCACCACTATTAGCAAATTTGCCAAAATTACGTCACTTTGTGTCTACTCACACATAGTCAAAAAATTTCGCATTTATGATAATTAGTACCTGGGCGACCGAGCTCTGCTCGGGCAGAAACTCGGTACCAAGCGTTTTCCCAGAGATAAGACCAAGCTAGATCAATTTTTCATCCCCGAAAACCCCCAAATACCAAATTTCATCGAAATCGTTGGAGCCGTTTCCGAGATCAAAACACCGGAGGGGTGGGGGGGGGGGGTGAGAGGGGGGAGGGGATGCGGGGGAGGGAGCGCGGGGGTATTAAAGGGGGGATAAAAATTTCATTGATTTTGCCGTAGGATGCACCGTTTTCAAGATATTTGACAAAAACACCGGAGGGGGGGGAGTTAAGTCACGTTAAACTATCGTCCGTAAACCGACTTTACAGACAACCGGCTTTTTCCTGTTCTGTGCTCCCAATAGGGAACGTGCACATAGACGGTGCTGCCAACTGGTGCCATAAGGGTGCCATCAATTTGAATGTTTTACCTTGATAAGTTTGTTTTACTGTCCGCATAGTCTCTTCTGTCGCATTAGTGCTGCCGCCTATAGTTATTGCACGTTCCCTATAATACTTTTTCTCACAAAAAAGTAACTTTTTCTCACAAAAGAAGAAACTTGACGTTTTCTCATGAAAAATAAACTTAAAAAAAAAACTAAAAATGTTGAAAAAAAACGTGGAATCGAACCGAGGTCGGCTGAATCCGCGACCACCCGATTTCTAATGTGCCATTATGATCTGCTCGAAGTTGGCGAAATTTAGCTTTATATTCTAATGCAAACAAAAATAGCCGGAAAACACGAGTAAAAGCGATTTTCTGAAAATGAAACATAGCTAGATCAGTTTTTCATCCCCGAAAACCCCCACATACCAAATTTCATCGAAATCGTTGGAGCCGTTTCCGAGATCCTGATTATATATATATATATACAAGAATTGCTCGTTTAAAGGTATTAGATAGATAGTTAGTAAAATTTAATTGCTAGCGCCCTGAGGCTATACAAAGAAATAGGAAAGAAGTTAATTATTTTTTTATTATGTACGAAATTTTCCAAGTAGGTATATTTTATTAGTTAAGCTGCTATTTACTCTTATACTACTAATAATTTTCAACCAAATTTAATCTAAATAGTTTTCCTTGTTAATTTGATGTATAATAATTTACTCGCATCACGATTTTTTTTTTAATTTTCACACCAACAGTTTAGGTTTTAGACGAGGGAAGGTTTTAGAGGGGGGACGCTCGACTTTAACGAAAATTTGCACTTTAAAGTTGAATATGATTCGCAAACGAATCACTGTATCGAAAAATCGTCTTTACAACCCCGATGATTTTACAAGACTTATCCAATGATATCCCACACAATAAGGTTAGACGAGAAAAAAATCACCCCCACTTTACGTCTATGGAAAGCACCCTTAATTTTTTTTTTACGTTTTATTTTACCACTTTGTCGGGATAATTGCAGCATATACATGCCAAATTACAGCTTTCTAATACTGATATCCGCGGACGGATGGACGGACAGACAGATAGACGAATGGACAGACAGATAATGGCGAAACTAAAGGGCTCCGTTTTTGCAATTTTGTCACCGTAACCCTAAAAATGATTTGTTCCTCCCTGGACCTTTTAGTAAACCCCATCCAGCTTTCTACATCGTGGTCTCGAAAGGCCCGTGCCGCAAACCATCCTTTTAAAAATCAAAATCAATAAAAAACAAATTTCAAAACGTTTATTCTGCAAGTAGGCCGCAAAGGGCTCTTTTACATGTCAATTTTTTTAAACTACCAGCGCTTTCGTAAGGACCATCATTGCCAAGAAGAATGCGCTGCAAGAAACTTGGCAGAAAGTCATCTTTTCAAATTAAAATATAATAAATTACAAATTAAAAAAATCATACAAATATAGAATTAAGTAAATAAAAAAAAAATTATATAAAAAAACAATACAGGGATGTATTGGGTCCCTTAGTTAAAAAAAAACTAAAACAATACCTACATCTTAACTATATCTACGTTAAGTGGAATTGTAGAATGCTTCCACCGACAAAAAAAAAATAAACCCCATCCAGCTTTCTACATCGTGGTCTCGAAAGGCCCGTGCCGCAAACCGTCCTTTTAGTAAACCCCATCCAGCTTTCTACATCGTGGTCTCGAAAGGCCCGTGCCGCAAACCGTCCTTTTAGTAAACCCCATCCAGCTTTCTACATCGTGGTCTCGAAAGGCCCGTGCCGCAAACCGACAACTTTCCTCTTGAACTCCAATTAATTATGGCGGATAATGAGCAGGTTCACTCTCGATACCAACTTGGGACGTGATCGGCGATTCCTCATTCTTGCCACTTTTCATACCGGCTGGCATGAAAAGGCGAGGGCGATTGAGCAAGTGAAGTTTGGATTTGTGTTAGTCTTTTCGCTTTTTCCTTTAGGCAATAGGTTAGATACCACCATAAAAAATAAGAAATATAATAAAATTTAAATTGTTATGAAATATATTAAAATCCAATACGTGAACTAAGAAAAAAAAATTAGCCCTGAAAAACAGATCAATAAGATAAATAAAGTGTTTATTAAGTAACTATCGTAATATCTCATATACACTAACAATGTATAAAAATTTAAACTATCTATATTAAAATAAAATAAACTAAAACTTACATTAAATCTAAAAATGGCCCCTGCGGCATGGTACCGAAGACGCTGGCAGGATTTCCTCGCTGGATCGTGAGACTGATGCGTTGAGCGAGGCAGCTGCCAGCTCTTCGGTCTCCTGTGGTATCTCTGAGTCTCTTTGACAAGTCTTTGAAGAGACTCAGAGCACCAGGGCCTCACGGACCAAGGGTTTCGTCGCCAAAAGGTACAAAATTATATTCGGCGCCGAGACCACTGTATTTTCCTAACTTGGCAATTTCGGCCGTTTCTGCTGCTGCCGCAATAAGATTAGATTATACATAAACCATGTAACTGTGTATATATATTTGTCTATGTATTACAGATGTTTCGTACTAATTTTTTGGAAAAGTGGAAACATTATACCCACTCTATATATTCAGCAAAAAAAGTCTATTTAAAAATGAAATTCTAAACAAAAGATCATCATTTTTAACTGACAAACATAATGGAGAAGATCTCAATTAAGTTTGGCTGTGTGTTTTGAGCTGTTCTGGTGTTCCAAATGTACGCCTATAGAACCCTGACACTCTTATAACATTAATCGTTAATGTGAATGAGGTTTTTCCGAAACGACCCATGAGGGGCGTCATAATGCATCAAAATAATTTTAATCTGTTTGGGGAAAGGAAAATTTAAAGTTGAAATATTTTACACGGGGGACTAACCGCGATTCGTAATGGGATTAAACTTAATACACGCTGGTTGAGTGATGGCGGGCCAGTATGAAATGTACCCATAATTTTATTTGAAAATAAATTTTATTTTGAAGAATTATGTCTTTTAACAATTTTATCCGCGCAAAAGATGTTTATCGCTATCCTACAGAAACTATGTAATTTTTCAAGATAGAATTGTATACCTACGTTAATACAGGTTTTAAACTAGGTGTGCCAAATTTCAATAAAAAAATCAGCTGTTTATGCGTGAAAGAGTAACAAACATCTATCTATACTATAGTATATAGATAGACATTTATCCTCACAAATGAACTGAAACAATTACTTTCCTCACCCGCGATCTTATGATAGTTACGTTTATGCAATAAAATCTATGTTCATGCAGCTCCTCCACCTTTATACTGTACGAATCCTACAAATCACACAAACCCAACTATTACCACCACCAAACTACGCTGACGCGTTTCGAACTAAAAAAAAACCAGCCAAGTGCGAATCGGACGCGCACGAAGGGTTCTGTACCATTCATTACCTATCTATAAAAAATCATGTTTTTGGGAAATATTTGTTGTGTTTTAATTTAACTATTTATTTTTAAAGTGAATAGCTTGATATTCTGTGAATATTTCAAGCGTCTACCTGTTGCCGTTATCAATATCAAGCAAAAACTAGCAAAAAATCACGTTTGTTGTATGGGAGCCCCCTTAAATATTTATTTTATTCTGGGTTTTAGTATATGTTGTTATAGCGGCAATCGAAATACATCATCTGTGAAATTTTCAACTGTCTAGCTATCACGGTTCTTGAGATACAGCCTGGTGAGAGACGGACGGACGGACGGATGAACGGACAGACGTACGGACAGACTGACGGATAGTGGAGCCTCATCAGTAATAGGGTCCTGTTTTTACCCTTTGGGTACGGAACCCTAAAAAAAATATCACGGGACAATTCACACCAATTATTATTGACCTAGTCCCGAACTAAGCAAAGCTTGTACCATAACTTGTAACTCAACCAGAGCTCATCCTAATCGGTTCAAAAACTAAATCGGTTCACCTGTTTGCCACGCCACAAACCGACACACAGACACACACACACGCTCATAGCGGTCAAACTTATAACACCCCTCTTTTTGTATCGGGGGATAATCAAGTAGAATTCCCTACGTTTTATGTCTATCAAGCACGCCTCGATAGCTTGACATTGTCATGATAAAGGTAACATTGTTTTATCAAACTACAAGGTGTAGGCATAGCTCTCGAGGCATCTAAACGATGCATCGATAACGAACAATGCAAGGTCGGAAATAGTGCAAGTATTTAGAGCTCACCGCTGGTGCAGAAGTGAATGGAAGCGGTAAGTAATGGAGGAGGCATAAATTTTTACGGGGCAAAGTGCCCGCATTGCTTAAGCTACAACTTACAATATTTGTTTCTATTGGGATTTGAATCTTGTAACTTTTAGTTACGTAGTCTAGGTTACTAATAAATTACAGGGAAAGTTTTTATTTTGTTGTTTGTTTTGAATTTTTTAATTTGCAATATTTTTTGCTATTTTTCTAGTAAGCAAAAGGCGGCGTTATCGTTTCAGAGAGATCTCTTACAGGCGACATTGTACTAAAAAGAAGTAACGGAGGATTTCACAAGGTTGTGCAAGTTGTTCAATGACTTTAAATTATTAAAAGTTCTATATTCATTGGTAAACTCTGAATGAGGATTTTTCATATAAATTCGTTTAGCCGTTATTTCATGATTGACTAATAAACATCCCTTTGAACTATGGCTTCTGAAGCAGAGGGTCATGGGTTCGAGCCTGGGCCCGCACCTATGAGTTTTTCGGAATTTCTATGAGTTTTTCAGAATTTTAAATTTAGTAACATGAGACGCATGCATGCATTTAGACGACCAGATGGCCTAGTGGTTAGAGAACCTGACTACGAAGCTTGAGGTCCCGGGTTCGATTCCCGCGTCGGGGCAGATATTTGTATGAAAAATACGAATGTTTGTTCTCGGGTCTTGGGTGTTTAATATGTATTTAAGTATGTATCTATCTATATAAGTATGTTTATCCGTTGCCTAGTACCCATAACACAAGCTTTCCTTAGCTTACTTTGGGACTAGGTCAATTGGTGTGAATTGTCCCGTGATATTTATTTATTTATTTATTTTATGAGCTTTGCGGTGAAGGAAAACATCTTAAGGAAACCTACACACACCCGTGTGTGCAGTTCCCAATCCGCATTAGGCCTGTGTGGGAGCTGCAGCCCGGCCCTCTCATTCTGAGAGGAGGCCTGTGCCCTGCAGTGGGACGTATATAAGCTGGGATGATGATGATGATGACCCTTCACAACCAAAGTAAACCAAGTAAGACAAGGTACAAAAGTGATCACTTATTTATGACGTTGTCTGTACTGTAACAGAAACTGGAGAAAAAATACCTAAATCTGTATAATAGGGATGAGGACTAGGTTATAAATTTGTCATTCTATTTAGTCCGTCATCGTCAGTTAGATAATGGAAAAATATAGGACACGTATTTTTTGGTTTATCAAATTATTAAAAATCGGTTTTGACATAGATCATCAAACTTACGGAGTGGCTTGTGACGACACTCTTAGGTAAAAATTGTACCATATAGTGACGTCACTCGAAACTCCTAAGCACTGTATACTCGTCATTTTTTTGTTTGTCAAACAAAAGAAAAAAAACGTGTTCTAACATTTTTTAATAATTTTACTGACGAACTAATCAGTTTTTTTTAGTCGTCTAGCCTATTTATAATTACCACATCCAAATGACCAACTCGATGTTGTCGCTCTGCTTGCCGTCGTGAGAGCAACTGAAAAGCGCAAGCGCTGGTAAAAAGCAAACAATGCAGACAATAGCGAAGTGAAGTGCGATGAGTTAACAGAAGAAGGGTTCCGTTAAACGCTCCATTATCCTACTTATATTACTGGTGCATAGTTGATGTGTGCGTGAAAAATAAAAATGACATAAAACGAATATTTTTGTTAACGTGATTTTTTAATCAATTTTATTGGAATCACAGAACTAATGTTGAGGACCGCAATGGCGCCCATAGACCGGAAGACGCAATGTAGGTAGGCCTCCGACAAAACGAAGCAACAATCTGATTAAGGTTGCGGGAACGCGTTGAATGCGTATGGCCCAGGACCGGCCTGTTTAAGCCGAGCCCGCATTGCATGGTTTCGACAGAGGAGCCCCATCCCGGGGCGGCCAGTAGTGGGCGTCGCGGTGTCTCTTCATGCTCCCGTGGCGTTCACAATGGCAACGAGGTAATCCGTGTGGTTTTTAGTGGGTAGACCCTCGTGGGAGAGCCCCACATACCCTCTGTTTCCCCAAACAGAGAAGAATGCATAAGGCGCATTTTACGCAGCATAAAAATAAACGACCGGTCTGTTTGGCGAACCTTGGTGGAGGCCTATGTGCAACAGTGGACGTCTTTCGGCTGAGACGAAGACGATGACGAGGAACAAATCTGTTTTTTTGTACTCCAGCTAGCAATAGAGCTTAATCTCGTAGTAAATGGTCACCTACAGCACCATTGGGACTGGTGCGTTACCGGCCTTGAAAGAAACGGTAACCGCCTCTTTTAAAAGCACCTACGTCATCATAATCACCATCCCAACCCATTATGTGTCCTACCGCAGGACACAAAATCTCCCAGAATGAGAGGACTGCGGCCGTAGTTCCCCCAAGGGCCCAGTGCGGATTGTTAACTTTACACACCATTGAATTTACATGCATACTTAACGTCATCTATACTTCATTTAATTTAGAATTGAAAACCACTACATCATTATATTGCGGCTTGTCAACTATTTGTTACCTAGCAAATAGTACAGTACAATAGTCTGGGAGCCGCAATATAAAATTGTTTTAATGTCATTTTATTTGCGTGTCGTCAATTGTTACTCTGGTACAAATTGTAAAGAGATTACAGTTCACGAGCTGCGACATAATGTTGTTGTGGTTTATAATTCTAAATTAAATGGAGTATAGTCGTTAATAAGAGAAACTGCGACATTCTACAAGCAATAAGAGGATTTATAGCTTTTAGAGCGATTGAGCAACCTTTTATAACAAAGGAGGAAGGAACAAATTTCATAATAACAATTAAAATACTTAATAAAGCGTTTATTTACTCCACCACAGTTCCAGTTAATACAATCGGTAAATTTAGGTCCACATAATATTACAGTTGCATAAGATTCAAGAATGTTGCCTAAACTAGGGGAAACCTGTATGTCAAGTTGTCAAGTCATCATGCCTCCAAACTCAGATGTCTTCTGATGGTTCAATGACTGAACCCTAAGGAACCCTGTTAATACAGTTAGTGTCCCGGAATGCCGTTGCGTGTGCGCAGCGCATTACACTAAAACAACACGTAACCGTGTGATTGTAGATGGCGTGGCTAACAGGCGAGCACAACTGACGCTTGACAACACCAACTGGACTAAAACAATTACTTTGCTCACCCGCGACCTTACAATAGTTACGTTTATGCAAGAAATGTGTGTTCATGCAGTTCCTCCACCTCCACACTGTACGAACACACACAAATCACATAAACACAACTATCACCACCACCAAGCTACACTGACGCGTTTCGAACTCAACCAGAGCTCATCCTCGGAGTTACCACAACCGTATGCTATGCTACCAAATGTTAAACTCCATTTTTAACACACACACATTTTTAAAGTGAAAATTTTCATTAAAATCGACCGTCTCCCCCCTCTAAAATCTAAACTGTTAGGTGGAAAAATTTGAAAAAATTCAAAATGGTAGTAAATATATTAAATTTACAAGGAAAATTATAGCGGCTAAGATTGCTTGGGAATTATTTGTAGTTTAAGAGTAAATAGTAGCCTAAGGTATTAAACATACCGACACTACTTTGAAAAACTCGTATCTCAAATTAGCATGTAAACAAAACTGAACCTTGATACGCGCGTAATAAAGTTCACTTTGCCAGATTAACGATTTTGAGATACGAGCTTTTTTTAAGTATTGACGATACCTAACTTGGAAGATTCCGACACGCTCTTTATATGACTTTAGACTTTATTATGACCGTAACGGAATGGAGGAATCGAAAATTGTATGATTTTGGGACACTTTTTTTTCTCCTAGTAGAATCGGAAGAGCTCGTGATTCTGAGCAGAAATCACATAAAACTTTCCGAATTTAAAAAAAAGTCAAAAGTTACAAGGAAAAATAAAAATGTTTTATTCATAAAACTTTCTCTTATTTTTTTATTTATTTATACTATCAGTTGTAGTTACTAAAAGGTTGTCTCGAAAATAAACACATCTGCCACAAGACTGCAATATCAAATCTATTACAAACGTGTACTTTTCGACATCCAACTATGTTATCAAAATGTTATCAAAACTTCATCAATCAGATTCCGTTTGTTTGTAACGTCTAAGGTTTTTGATTAATTGGTAACGCCCACCAAATTGTAGACAATGCTTTTGTATGAAATATTTAACTTGGAATGCCGGTACATTGATAATAATGGTTGTTAAATCATAATTCATAGAAAAACATTTATATTACTTAATATTAGTGACATGGTACGTACGCATATATTTCTGTTTCCGTAACACATTTAAAACTTTTTTTTTTTTTTTAGTTTAACATTTGGTAGCATAGCATACGGTTGTGGTAACTCCGAGAATGAGCTCTGGTTGAGTTCGAAACGCGTCAGTGTAGCTTGGTGGTGGTGATAGTTGTGTTTATGTGATTAGTGTGTGTTCGTACAGTGTGGAGGTGGAGGAACTGCATGAACACGCATTTCTTGCATAAACGTGACTATTGTAAGGTCGCGGGTGAGCAAAGTAATTGTTTTAGTTCATTAATATGGACCTCCGCAAAGTAACGCCTGATTCAATAAATGAGATTTTTTTTATTTGAACGGTTTTATTTTTAAAATGCAATGATGAAGAGGGTGATGATCTTGATTATGGTTACCTAGAAGAAATCGCTGTAAAGCGTTAATGCCGCCTATTGTTTCATATACGAATTTAAAATATCTTTATTCAAGAATGGCTATAAACCACCACTTAACGCAGCAACATTTTTTAATCATCAAATACGTTATTTGAAGCTAGGCATTGACGATGTAGGTCAGAATTATTTCCAAACATCCCTGTCCATGAAAGCTTTAAAAAATAGAGCGTACTCCTACCTAAAAGGCCGCAACGCACTTGTGGCTCTTCTGGTGTCGCAGGTGTCCATGGGCGACGGTAATTGTTTACCATCAGGCGATCCGTTTGCTCGTTTTCCCCCTATACCATAAAAAAAAGAAAAAAACATTCATTTTTATAACCCTAAGTAGGTACTTAACCCTGAGTTAGTAATTCGGAGTGAAAAAATAGCTAGTTCAGGTAAGCCCGGCTTAGCGAGTTTTTAACATTATCGTTTGTAACACTTATAAATGTAAAAAGAAATTTATGAATATATTATTATGTATGTATGCATCTATGTACAACTCTTGGTAACCTTCACTTACCTCTTTCTTTTCCTTACCCTTTCTAATTGTTTTTAGGGTTCCGTATCCGAAGGCTAAAAACGGGACCCTATTACTGAGACTTCGTTATCCGTCCGTCCGTCCGTCTAGGCTGTATCTCATGAACCGTGATAGCTACACAGTTGAAAATTTCACATATGGTGTATTTTGGTTGCCGCTATATAACAACAAATACTAAAAAACAGAATAAAATAAATATGTAAGGGGGCTCCCATAAAAAAACGTGATTAGCTCGTTTTTGATCGATATTGATAGCGGCACCAGGTAGACTCATGAAATATTCACAGAGTATTAAGTTATATTATAATATATATTCACTTTTAAAAGTAAATAATTAAATTAAAATAAAACAAATATTAAGGAGGGCTGCCATACAACAAACATGATTTTTTTACCGTTTTTATAGATAATGGTACGGAAACCTTCGTGCGCGAGTCCGACTCGCACTTGGCCGGTATTTTTTCTTATGTAATAAACACGCACAATATTTCTCGCACCGTATGAAGCTTTTGTTCTTGGTAGCTGTCAAAAGTTTGAAGTCTCATGATATCAAAAAACTAATCCGTATTTGACAGGAATTAAGTCGAATAAAAAACTGTTGTGGGTTCTCAGCATGCTAATTTTGCAAACTACTCTTCAACTGTTTTTTGTCAAAACTACCAATTAAATCTCTACTCTATTATCCTATAACAATGCCTTATTTGGTTATACCTCATTCCATGAACGTTAGACAAGAGACCGCCTGCCCGGGAGGCGCGCCGGCCGAACATAGGGCAAACCTTGGGTAATTGGTGATACGAGGTAATTCGGTGATAGTCCCCTTCTTAGGAGAGCTAGGGCTCTATCTACCAGGAAAATGTAAGAATACCTATAAATTTCAAACCATGATTTTAAACCTTGATTTTTTGGTTTCAAATTCATAGATATTCTTACATTTTCCTGGCAGATAGAGCTAGAAGAAGGGGACTATCACCGAATTGCCTCGTATCACCAATTACCCAAGGTTTGCCCTACCTAAACTGCGGAGTGAAACCCCCTGCTAAAGACTTGAAATTAGGCCGACATATTCCGTGAGGACAATAGAGGTACATTGAAAAGGGAAAGTCCTACGAGATAGAAATAAAGCCATTTGCTTTTCTTCTGCGGATAAAAGCTCGTTAGATATGAAAAAGTAAATATCATATTGGGATATCTTTGTGGGATTGTGCCTTATCTTTACGAAGCTGAAGTCAACTGTCAAGAACTAGTCCGACTTATGACCTCATTCCGAAAGTGAGAATCTATTTGCATACATGAAACTTTTGAACATACATACATATAATCACGCCTCCTTCCCAGCAAAGGGGCAAGGAGAGACTATTACCGGCTATTAGACCGGCGAGCATGTATGGAAAGATTAATGAGTGCTCAGAAAGCGAAAGATGTATGTCAGGATCCTCGTTACAAATGATCAGAGCATAACACAGATGTCGCTAGTACCGCTGCAAAAGTGATTAAGCAAGCTGAGTTGTGCTTTGCATAGGAAAAATTTGTGTCTAAACTCCTGACCAGTGGTGGTGTAGGGGTTTAGCACACAGCACGGAATACTGAGGACCTGGGCTCGATTCCCAGCGCTGGTCTTTTTTCTGGGTTTTTCTGTGCATCCATGTTTCAGATTGTATTTAAGTAGTATGAAATATATGGACTTCACGGTATGACCGTAAAAGTAAAAAATTTGGAGTTGAAAAATAAAAAATACAAAGAGACTCTAAAAAACCAATCTTCGTTAAAACAATTAGTCTCTGCCTATTTTTGAACACCTACTTGTTTGTTATTATTAATAAAATACTATGTCTTCAGAATGAAACTAAGTACATCTGTAAAGGCTCTTAGACTAGACTCCACCAACAAAACTGTTCAGGATGGTATTGGTAGTGCCAAATTTGTCTAATGTTATCCGTTATAAATTATACGGCTCTTCGCTTTGGCAGTGGCCCAGGGCGTGACAGGTGTGGTTTTTTGTCAAGCTTTTCTTATTTTGTAATGAATAGTTACTCTGACGTTTGTTTGATGTGGTATTTAAATTATACCGGCACCAACTTACCTATGCAGTTGGAAATACAGCTACCAACAAAAGCGACCAAGAATTTTATACGTAGAAAGCTCAGTTCTATATATTTATAATGACTTGAATAAGTTTGTATATCTTTAATGATATAATTTTATATGTTTGTAGGCAAATGTTGAAACAATGCTGGTTAATGTGCATGCTGTTTTTCTGGTGTTTTGATGCTTATAAAGACATTAAGAGACGAGTGGCATGCGTGCGTTTTTTGCTACGTCTAAATTAGAGTCAGCTTTCGTACTGTTGCAACAGAGATTGGCTTCTTGTTTTTAGGTAGCGGATAGCAGAGTAACTCAACTCAACTGTTGAGTAAAATTTGTATATTTACGAATAACCGAGAAGATAACCACATTATTCGTTATATTTATCTACTAAATGTGTTGCTAAGCGCAAAACTTGAGAACCACTGGCCCAAATCGGATAGTTCTTTTTTAATGAACTGAAAAAATTACTTTGCTCACCCGCGCCCTTATGATAGTTAATAGGTACGTTTATGCAAGAGAATGTGTGTTCATGCAGTTCCTCCACCTCCACACTTGTAAACACACCATAAATCACAGAAACCCAACTATCACCACCACCAAACTACACTGACACGTTTCGGACTCAACCAGAGCTCATCTTCGGAGTATCGCAACCATTCACCATGCTACCAAATGTTCAACCAAACATCATCATCATGTCTCATCAACATTCGTATAAACCTATAGCGTTTATAATATTTGTTAGATTTTCTATGACCGTTGTATGAGAGACCTGTAAAAACAAAGAAGCAAAACGAATGTGTGAAATTGGACATCGATATCCAAAAATGGCTAAACAAGACTAATTTTTGTTCCGCTCGTTGTATTCTTATTTATTTATTCACCATAAATTGTATGTTTATATACATGAAGATCTTAGTTTAACATGCAATCAGTAGTGACTCAATACAATTTGCCTTATCTTTGCAATTTGCTTGAACACGCTGCAATGGTATTAATAATATTTTTATTTCGGATGTCAATGATGTATAATAATGGTTGGTAGTAAACTTAACCCTTAAATCGGTACCGGCAATATATTTGCCGTCAAACAAAAAGCAAAGCTGATTCAAATTAGCGACATAATCCATAATCGAATGTCTAGACAGGGTTGTCAAATGGTTTAAGGGTAGACCGTTGGTAAAAACAGACTCCAAAACACGCAATCACGCCGAAATCTGGGCTGTTAATTTTATTTTGCGAAACAAAGTGCATAAAATTAGAACTGCATGATTAGCGCGCAGACGGAGCGTGCAGAGGGCTCGTAAACATTCGAAGCTGAAAGTTGAAGTTGGCTGACTATTCCGTTTGCTAACTAAAGTGTCCGTCTGTTACACTGTAAATGTATTTTAGGCTTACAGTGGCATTGTTGCAGTGCAGTCGTCGTTCTTAGTGGTTGACTGACTACCTCAAGCATAAGGCTTGAGCACCGGCTCACATATGAGTTAAATAAAACCGGCCAAGAGCGAGTCGGACTCCCGCACGAAGGGTTTTGTACTATTGTCTATAAAAACGGCAAAAATATCACGTTTGCTCTATGGGAGCCCCGTCAAATATTTATTATATTTTAATTTAACTATTTATTTTAGAATTGAATATAATAAGTAAATATTCCGTGAATATTTCAAGCGTCTTCCTGTTGCCGTTATCAATCTATCTAATACCTTTAAACGAGCAATTCTTGTATATATGTATATATATATATATGTATATATATAATCAGGATCTCGGAAACGGCTCCAACGATTTCGATGAAATTTGGTATGTGGGGGTTTTCGAGGATGAAAAACTGATCTAGCTATGTTTCATTTTCAGAAAATCGCTTTTACTCGTGTTTTCCGGCTATTTTTGTTTGCATTAGAATATAAAGCTAAATTTCGCCCACTTCGAGCAGATCATAATGGCACATTAGAAATCGGGTGGTCGCGGATCCAGCCGACCTCGGTTCGAATCCACGTTTTCAACATTTTTAGTTTTTTTTTTAAGTTTATTTTTCATGAGAAAACGTCAAGTTTCTTCTTTTGTGAGAAAAAGTTACTTTTTTGTGAGAAAAAGTTACTTTTTTGTGAGAAAAAGTTACTTTTTTGTTAGAAAAAGTATAATAGGGAACGTGCAGTAACTATAGGCGGCAGCACTAATGCGACAGAAGAGACACTATGCGGACAGTAAAACAAACTTATCAAGGTAAAACATTCAAATTGATGGCACCCTTATGGCACCAGTTGGCAGCACCGTCTATGTGCACGTTCCCTATTGGGAGCACAGAACAGGAAAAGCCGGTTGTCTGTAAAGTCGGTTTACGGACGATAGTTTAACGTGACTCACCCAACCTCCGGTGTTTTTGTCAAATATCTTGAAAACGGTGCATCCTACGGCAAAATCAATGAAATTTTCATCCCCCCTTTAATGCCCCCGCGCTCCCTCCCCCGCATCCCCTCCCCCCCCCTCTCACCCCCCTCCCCCTCCGGTGTATATAATCAGGATCTCGGAAACGGTTCCAACGATTTCGATGAAATTTGGTATTTGGGGGTTTTCGGGGATGAAAAATTGATCTAGCTTGGTCTTATCTCTGGGAAAACGCTTGGTACCGAGTTTCTGCCCGAGCAGAGCTCGGTCGCCCAGGTACTATCGAGCAAAAACAAGCAAAAAAAATCACGTTTGTTGTATGGGAGCCCCCTTAATTATTTATTTTATTCTGTTTTTTAGTATTTGTTGTTATAGCGGCAACCAAAATACATCATCTGTGAAAATTTCAACTGTTTAGCTATCACGGTTCATGAGATACAGCCTGGTGACAGACGGACAGACGGACGGACAGTGAAGTCTCAGTAATACGGTCCCGTTTTCAACCTTTGGGTATGGAACCATAAAAACCCTCCTTCGACAGTCGGGTGATAACGAAAGGCAAGACAAATATTATTAAAAAAATGTATTTTGTTTATAAAAACTTAAGACAGATAAAATAAACTTCATACCCAGATACCGATGCTAAATCAACGAAATGAGAGAGCTTGAGCGTAGTTCCCATGCGAGACCAGTACGTTTATGGAACTTCACACACACCATTAATTTTCTTCGTATGTGTGTGCGCAAACCTGCATATCTCGACGTTTTCCTTCACTGTAAATCTTGAAAGAGTAGGTTTAACCGCGCGTTCAAAACTCAAAAACTTAAAATAAACGCTCCAATACCCTAACGGTGTCACAGTCGTCCATCGGTGGGTAGGTAAATATTTGAAACTGACAAAACTTTCCCGTTTACACTCGCGAAAGACATTATTAAGGCAGAAAACTATTTACAGAACTTGGCTACTATAACCTTCTGGATATTGCGTTGAAACGTTTCTGGTGTTTGAGTTAACATATCAATAATGTATAGTCTTTCAAGAATATACTGAGCCAAGAATCTATATGTTGTAGGGAAATGGCCAAAACAGATATTTGAACAAATCTTTGGGGAATTTCATAAATAGGGTACAATAATTTTTTTTCGGATTTTAATTTTTTTTTGCATGAATCTACTCAGAATTAGTAGCACTATCGATTTTACATACCTAGTCTAGAGAAAAAAAGTATCCCGAGTTCAGTTTTGTTACTTCTCATACATTGGTGTTGAAGGTAACAAACCGACACTTATTTTTGTATGAAAAACTAGGGGCATTTTTTTACTTCATTTTAATCGTTAGTTCTATTGATTCTGAAATCTGCAAAAAATTCTAAAATCGGAGCAAAAATATAGTTGTACCGTATTTCTGAAATTCCCCCTTTAAGGGATATGATATGACCAAATCACGCAGGATGTTATCATTATCACTAGCTGTTGCCCGCGACTCCGTCCGCGAAGAATAGGGGTAGGTATAAAAATAGCCTACGACCTATTCTCAGACCGAATACAGGGAAAAAAGTTTCATAAAAATCGGTCGAACCGTTTCGGAGGAGTTCGATAACAAACACCGTAACACGAGATTTTTATACAGGGTGTTACAAAATAACCCCTAAAGCCTGAAACCCCATGAACAGTAAATAAAACTGTAATTTTGCGCGCTGTTCTTTTTTTTCTAGCTATAATGGTTATGGAAAAAACCGATATCGAAACTTTTTGAAAATATATATTAGATTTGCATAGATAAAATTAGTCATTTGCTAGTTTTAGACTCACACACAAAAACACACAAGCCTTCGCACGCACACTCGCAGGTATACGCACACACAGAAACAAACGCGCATGCCTATGTCTTGGAACAGTTATTTTCAAATAACCTTGACTTTTTGTACGAAGCAAAATAAACTATCAGTAAAGCCGTAAAAATAAACACAAAAGTCTAAAAAGTAAATTTTCCGAGTTTGATAATACTTATATGTGTATTGGGTCATCAACATTAGTTTTCCGCTTGATGGCCTAGTAAAGCCGTGGTGGCCTAGTGGTTTGGCATCTCAAGCAGAGGGTCATGGGTTCAAATCCCACCAACTCTGAGTTTTTCGGAATTTATGTTCGAAATTACATTTATAATTTACCATGAGATTTACGGTGAAGGAAAACATCGCGAACCTGCATACTGCGAAGAAATTCAATGGTGTGTGTGAAGTTCCCAATCCGCACTGGGCCCGCGTGGGAACTACGGCCCAAGCACTCTCATTCTGAGAGGCATCTGCAGTAGGACGTTTATAGGTTGGGATGATGATGATGATGATGAACATTAGTTAAGAAAATTTTTCTTTCGTTTGATCCCGAATTTCATCTTATCTTTTTAATTAGTTAGCAATAAAACATCGCCTTTGTATTGCCGCCATTTTATTTATATTGGATGAGCTACTGGGGGCGTGGTTGCTATCGACAGTTTAATGATGCGAGATAAGGTGGGGCATACTAGGAGCAGAAATAAAATTAACAATGGTGAACTACAAGGGTTTGTCGTGGTGGTCGTGGGTTCGAACCTGAACGTGCACCTCTAGGTTTTTCGGAATTTATGTGCGGAATTAC
This sequence comes from Archips xylosteana, assembly GCA_947563465.1. Classification (NCBI taxonomy): domain Eukaryota; kingdom Metazoa; phylum Arthropoda; class Insecta; order Lepidoptera; family Tortricidae; genus Archips; species Archips xylosteana. The sequence continues at coordinate 6,246,318 of OX387369.1, forward strand.
ATTTAAAATTTACTGAGTGTGAAATAATCGGTAACAAAAAGTTACCTAATTTCAAGATACTGACCTACTATTAGGATCCAGGATTAATAGCATTTTTTAAGATTGTTTATTTATATAAAAAAATATCTGTCTATTGAAAATTAAAGAGTTACAAGTTTTGCTTAAGATACTTTTGTTATAGTATTTAATGAGTTATTATGCGAAACGTTTGTATAACGATTTAAATTATGCTTTCATGTTTGTATACCTACTGATTGAAGGCACTCGTACGATGAGCTTAGCGGTGAAAGAAACCTGTAACCTCTGAAAAACTCAATGGTGTATGTTAAGTTCCTAATCTGTAATGGGTCCACGTGGGAACCATAAGGATACCACGACTACGACTACAATACTAGTGCCTTAGAGAAATAATCTTGATTTGACCCTGGTAGGCGGAAGAAATCATGGCTGCAGAATATTAGGGAGTAGACCGAAAGCTGATCCTTCCAGAGAAACTTGTACTATGGGTACTAGACAATTGATTAACATACTTATATGGATAAATACATACTTAAATACATATTAAGCATCCAGGACTCGAGCACAAGCATTCGCATGTTTCACACAAATATCTGCCCGACCGAGAATCGAACCCGGGGCCTCAAGCTTCAGGTTCTCTTACCACCAGGCACTAGAAGAACTAAAAATCCTTCCTTTAAATTAAAGGAAATAACACGAACATGACACGGTGTATAATCCCCACTGTGTCCCAGGCTCTCTAACAGATTCATACATCATGAACAGCGATGCTGCCCTGATTATGTCGATATCGTTTTGTCGAACTCTCGACATACTAACTCGGTGTGGGAATCGTGACGGTGCGATTGTATCTTTGTTTGTACTGTTTTTTATCGGGCATCAGTGGGTTTTAGAGGACACGGCACGATTTTAAAGCTATAGGAGCACAAGACATTGGGTCCAAATCGAGCTCCGTAGTATCATTCTAATCCTTGCAGAATAAAGTACAATTCGGACCGTTTTTTCTTTTAAGTAGTAAAAATTCGTTTATAAATTAACATAAATGCCTTATTTCTATGACGAATATATTGGTTTTTAAATATTTTTTTACAGCTTTGCACGAATAAAAAACAAAGATAGATTTAATTTTAAGTCGTGTCGCACTCGCGTCGTGATACGGTAAAATCCTTTCTCATAGACACTATTTATTCAAAAGTTTTGAACCATTGTTGATGGTTGATTCACGATACGTAGCCTGTTAACAAAGAAGACAAAAGAATGGCAGAAATAATACTCTTATCATCATCATCATTTCAGCCTAGGTGCCTACTGCAGCAGGGCAGAGGACTCCTCTTAGAATGAAAGGGCTTGAGCAGTGATTCCCCCGCTGTCCCAGTGCGGATTGGGAATATTTTGTTGATGTACAATCTGTACGTACATGGTGTGTTAATAATAATAATAATCATTTATTTGCATAAAAACATGGCATAGACATTGGAAGACTATCTATTATTTTTGTATTTTTTTTTCTTTTTTTTTGCGACGGTGGAAGCATTCTACATTTCCACTGAACGTAGATATACCTGTTTAAGATGTTTAGTATTAGTTTTTTTTTTTTAACTAAGGGACCCCATACATCCCTGTATTTGTTTTTTTTTTATATGTAATTTATTTTTAAATTTATATTGTAGTATAAGTTTGATTATTTTGCTTGCAATTATTTATTTTATTTTTGTTTGAAGAGATGACTTTCTGCCAAGTTTCTTGCAGCGCATTCTCCTTGGCATTGATGGTCCTTACAAAAGCGCTGGCAGTTTTAAAAAAGTGACTTGTAAAAGAGCCCTTTGCGGCCTACTTGCAGAATAAACGTTTTGATTTTGATTTTTTTATTTTGATGGTATCAGATTTGTTTAAAATAATCCGGAATATATTTAATTATACGACTAAAGTCCAGTGGTTAGAGAACCTGACTATGAAGCTTTAGGTCACGGCATCAATGCCCGGTCGGGGCAGGTATTTGTGTGAAAAATGCGAATATCTGTGCTTACGTCTTTGGATGTATATTACATGTATTTAAATAGGTATAGTGGATGAGGACGGGGGTCCTTCTCGAAAACAGGTGATAGTATTGCTTAAACTGAACAACTTTCTCCAAGGAACATTAGGTCGAAAAAAGATCTTTTTTTTCACCTTTCCATAGTATAAGTCGGTCAGCTAACCAATATATTTTGTATGGGAGTATGATATTTTTTTTTCATTTTTCGACCTATGTTCCTTGGAGAAAGTTGTTCAGTTTACGCAACACTATCACCTGTTTAAGTAAAGGATCATCGTTTGGTTCCACCCAGTATAAGTATGTTTATCCGTTGTCTAGTAGCCATAGTACCTACTAGCTTTGCTTAGTTTGGGACTAGGTCAATTGGTGTTAGTAGTCCCATGATTATTTATTATTAGACATTATCCTTAGATTTACGTAACACACGGGATACGGAGGTTGAAACGTATCTCAGACTCACCCATTTAGAAAAAATAAACAAGTACTTACTTAAGTATTTAAATGTGAAAGTTACGTAACACCGTACACTTTTGAAGTTTCTTGAGTTTCGAGTATCCCCCAACCGCAGCCGAAAGGCCGTGTGGCCAAAAAAAAGACAATTTGTCAAACTGGTCCAACAAGTTGTCTGCTACCCGACCGCAAGCCACGAAGCTTCGAAACTGTGGAGGAGGCGTATCGCTTGTTTCCACATATTTATTAACACCCGACACAAAAAGAGGGGTGTTATAAGTTTGACCGCTATGGCCCATACTATACGGGCGGTTTCCCGCCGCGGGAACCCGCTCGACAGAGCTGCGCAGTGTAGTTTGCACCATACAACTTCCATATAAAATTGTGTCTAGTGGCGGTTCATAAGCGGTTTCCCGCGGCGGGAGAACCGCTGGTGTAGTATGGACCTATGTGTGTGTGTGTTTGTCTGTGTGTAAGTCTGTGGCATCATAACTCTTAAACAGGTGAACCGATGGATACGGTTATTTTTATTTGAAAGCTGGTTTCTTGGCGATGGTTCTTAAACATGTTTCATCAAAATTAGTCCAGACGTTTCAAAGTTATCAGCTCTTTTGTAATTGCGTTGGGGGTTTTTAAAATTTTTAATTTATAGTTATAGGTAAAGTAGTTTAGTAATATAATAGTCAGCTCAGAGTCACTCAACGAGCTATGGAGAGGGCTATGCTCGGAGTTTCTCTACGGGATCGAATCAGGAACGAGGAGATCCGTAGAAGAACCGGGGTCACCGACATAGCCAAACGGATTAGCTCGTTGGCATATAACACGCACAACAAATGGCCGTTTTGGGGCCCAAAAGTTCTTAAATGGTCACCACAGACTGGCAAACGCAGCATGGGACGTCCACCAACGAGATAGACAGACGAATTGGTGAAGGCCGCAGGTTCAATTTGACCTGACCGCGACCGCAGAACGCATCCAGTGTGGCAAATCCTTTAAAGGATTTCCGTCGGGGCTGCCATCACTATTTCAAATTTCAACATAATATAAATAAATATAGTAATAAATTGTCTCAAATTAGTCGCGTTACTATAAAACTTGCAAAACTTTAGTTCATTTAATGGCAGCCCCGACGGATATTTAATTAGGTTTTTTATTTATTTATTCACCATAAATTGTATGTTTATTTATACACGAAGATCTTAGTTTAACATGCAATCAGTAGGTAGTGTCTCAATACAATTTTACCCATTGGGTGTAGTAATTAATTTAAAACTTTTTTTATATAAGAGGGGGCAAACGAGCAGACGGGTCACCTGATGGAGAGCGATCACCGTCGCCCATGGACACCCGCAACACGAGGGGAATCACAGGTGTGTTGCCGACCCTTTTAGGAATTGGTTTTGGTTTTTGGTTTTTAAATTATTTTATCCTTTTGCAATTACGTTTTAACCGTTGAAGCTAGTAACAAAAATAAATCACTAGAAAACATATATATATTGCCACATCCTACCCTTCGCACATGATGTTGTGATGGTATCACTGTACATAGTCCGTTAACGCGTATTAGCCCCTTGATCGATCTAGAGGTACACGTCAAGGTGATGGGGACACGTGTGTTAAGGGGTACACGAGAAGTGATTGACAAAGCCATACATCGGATAGAAAAGAGGTAATCTAGGGAATAGTTGGTAAATGGGTGTGTAATGATCGTCATAATCGTTTTTTTCCAAATTTATCATTTATCCGAAATGATCATTTTGCTTAATCGCCTTTTACTCTGAATCCATTAATTATTTAGAAATGTTTTAATCTATAGAGTCCTACAGGATAACCATTTCAAAATTCCTGAATAATTAATGGATTCAGAGTAAAAAGCGATTTTGTAAAATGATCATTTCGGAGAAATGATCAATTATGCAAAAGTTTGTATGACGATTGAACGGCTGCCTTGGGCAATTGACACCAAATTGACCTAGTCTCAAACTAAGCAATGTTTCTATTGTAAAAGTACCTGTCGGGCAGCATAAGGGTGTCTTTCTACCAGAGATGTGCTGGGCGGGTAAGTAATACGAGATATAAGAACATATGATAATAAAAAAAACAAATTGCCTCTCATAATAAAAAAAATACCAAAGAAAAAAAACTGCTTTATCTGAAAATGGCATTATGCAGATTTTCAAATATCTATCGAAATAGAATGTTTAAGACTACAATATCGAAGCGCACTAGCTGCGCCTTAACTCTTAATTTTTTCCAAAATAGTATTTTTAATCCGCTTAAGAAAGCATAAGAAGAAACAATTAACGGCGATACGACTACAGATAACAGCCCAAACTCGAGCACACGAATATGGTCACTTCCTGTCAATTACCTTTTGACGAGATGACGATTTTTAGGGTTCCGTTAATGGGTACACTCTCCTAGATATCCGGTGTCACTATATGACTGCGATGAGGTCTACGCACTTGCGAATATGTTACAGTCTACGTTAGATTTGCATTGTGATCCGTTATGGACACCCTAGGGGTACTCAGTGGACTATGTATAACAGTTGCTACAACACGTTCGCTGCGATGCAAGGCATTATTTGCCTGGTTGATGGCTTTTTGTCTGTGCGCGCTCTAAAATCGTGCCTTCTCGCTCGGTGCGGGCGCTGTAACTCGAGAAGTACTACGCGTACGAGAGAGACAGTTATATATCTAACACCCATCTCTAAAGCTTATGACGTTTAACGATTAAAAAATGTACCAGGTTTTTAAAACATAGTTCGCACTGAATTAAAATTGAATAAGCTCAGTGCGAATACCAGGCCTTGATTTGTAGGCCTGGTAGCCGCACTGAGCGGGGGAGGGGCGCGTGCGCCGCGGCTAGTGTTGTTGAGTGCGAGTGTAAAGAAAATTAAATTTATCATCACCGGGAATTTTAATTCATCGGGATGCTATCGGTGTCATTAATCGTATTGTTTGCCATGTTTTAATGAAAAACACTTTAAGTAATTATTCTTATCATTCTTTTTAATAAATTTGTCCCATCCCTATTATTATATTTTTGTAGTGCATTACCAGGTTCAAATAACACGGCATACTTTTTATTGGTGCTTTAACAGGTTTGGTAAACCTGGTATCTCTTTTTTTTAAAAAAGGTTTCAAGTTTCTGTCCAATTCCCGGGCGAAGGTAGTTTCAAATAGGTCCACTAATGAACTTTATACACGCGAAATTTCATTCATTCATTCCTAACATTGTTGATCCTGGGTTCATATTTCTATGATCGGCTTTCATCAGGCCATTAAAACCTAGTTCGCGTACGATGAAAACTTACTAACAGATCGAAAATACCTGGTATCGCATGGTATGCTAGGTACAAAAAATCAGTCTCGCAGTTAACGTGTTAAAATTGCGCAATGCGATCCTTAGCCCAGTGGCAAAAAATTCGTCATCTTAGGCCATTGCCGTATCATTGGCGAGTGAATCATTGCGGTCCATTGTGTACATCTATTAAACTATACAGGCCAAAAAAATCTCCTAAAGCGGCTTGTTTGGTTGTTTTTTACTCTATAACATTTCTCAGAGTATGCACTGGATTCAGATGACCTACCATTATCACATATACGATCTGGCGTAGGGAGCAACTACAACCTTATGTTGTCATAATATTCCGACTATGTGCATAAAATGCATCGTTTTATGTTTTGTAAGGTAAACTGGAAGAAATTAAATGGTGTATGTGAAGTTCAAAATCCACACTGATCGGATCTACGGCGCAAGCCCTCTCATTCTGAGAGTAAGCCTTTGCCGTGCAATGGGACCTAAAAAAGCTGAGACGATTACAAAATGTTAATACCAAATGTTACAGTTTATTATAATGTTATATCTATCGTTTCCTATGTTTTATTGCGGTACCACTTACTGATTCTTCACTTTCCTCTATCACTGAGCCACTGTTGACCCCGGCCAACAGAACCCTCCAACACTTCTCACGCTACAATTTTCCCTTAACCCTAAATCAAGGTCGTTACGATACGGCAAGGTATTAATATACCTACTATATTACTATGTTCCAACCATACCACGGTTTACTGTGAATTTGTTAATATTTAACTTAATAGAGCTGTTACGGTTACTTTTTAATTGCTGTCTTAATTAAGATCAATAACGTTTTTTTCGATTAACACCGCCGCTGTTACTTCTTTAATCGTTTTTAACACTTCAGATATTTTTTTACATTTTTTTTCGAACTGACTTTGGCTGTTAGCTTCTGGTGTATTTAAAACCTTACCAAAGAGAGCTTTATATTCATTAACATCTCCAGTCTATATATATCTCATTCTTTGCACAGGTCTCCTTTAGTCGAGGCTGTTGTTCTCACGTAGGCCCAGTGTGTATTGGGAACTTCACACGCATTTAAGCACGTACATATTTGTACATGCTTCTTTTTTTCCCTATTTTTATTTGTTGTTATAACGCCACATCCTACTAAATAAGTATATAATATTACGTCACGAAAGTTTGTAAGTATCTATGGATGGATGGATGGATGGGTGGATGTTTGTTACTCTTTCACGCTAAAACGGTTTGACGGATTCTGATGAAATTTGGCACACAGATAGTTTATAATTCCGATTAATATATAGGATACTTTTTATCCCGGTAAATTGCATAGTTCCCGCGGGATAGCGATAAACGAATTCTTCGCAGACGGAGTCGCGGGCAGCAGCTCGTAATACATAATCGGAGAAAGTTTCAAGTGCCTAGCTATTACGGTTTAAGAGATCGGAGCCCTGTGACAGACAGACGGACATACAGATAAACATCAGCGTCTCAGTAATAGGGTCCCGTTGGCAAACTTTGGGTACGGAACCATAACAACGGCAATGAATTTAGAACTGAAACATGCCTAATAAAAATACTGAGCGGCTATTTTCTCCAAATGATGAGACAATGTCAATGAAGTTAGCTTAGCTATGAAGTATCTTTTTGTATTTATTTTTTCAACTTCATTTTTTATTACTTTTACGGTCATCCCGTGAAATCATATATTTCATACTAAATACAAACTGAAATATACAAAAAAAACCCCAGAAAAAAGACCAATGCTGGGAATCGAACCCAGGTCCTCAGCATTCCATGCCGTGTGCCATACCCCTACACCACCACTGGTCTAGAGATTAGATACGAATCTTTCATACATTTCAGTCTGCTAAATCATCACCTTATGCAGTGACAAGCGCTCATCTATGTTACACCCTCTATCGAGAGATTTTAACAATGGAATGCTGAGGACCTGGGTTCGATTCCCAGCATTGGTCTATTGATCTATATTTCAGTTTGTATTTAGTATGAAAAATACAATGTTAATGCTTGTCATCGTCCAATTAACACATTGTAGGTACATTTAAATATTGGTACATGGGCCAATCAACTTTTAAACCGACTATAATCTGTCCGCGACATTTTTCAAACAATTGCAGATTTTTGTAAGTAAACATGTTTTTTCTGTAATTTAATAGATGAATAGCATGAATACATGCCGTCCTACGTAAGTTTAACCTATTAAACCGTGAAATATCTTGGAAGTTTTTCGGAATTTATGTGCTAAATTACATTTTTAATTTACCATGAGCTTTACATTGAAGGAACCATCGCGAGTAAACCTGCATACACCTGCGAAGAAATTCAATGATGTGTGTGAAGTTTGCAATCCGCACTGGGCTCGCGTGGGAACTACGGCCCAAGCCCTCTCATTCTGAGAGGAGGCCTGTGCCCTGCAGTGGGACGAATATAGGCTGGGATGATGATGATGACCTATTCTTTCCATAACGACGAAAAATATCGCAAGAACGATTAACGTTTTTTTAACGAGCACAATGATTAAATTTTCTAGCTGAGAGAATAATTAAAGCGATGTACATTTTCGTAGGCCCGAAGCTATTGAATTAATCACTATATGCTATCACAATAGAAGGGAGCATCAGAATGTGAATACGTCTATAGCAGGGGTTCCCAAAGTGTGCGCCGCGGCGCCCTGGGGCGCCGTAGAGGGTTAAGAGGGGCGCCGTAAAACATTATGTAACGCTCACTTGCTGATTGATACTTACGTTCCGAAACCGACGATATTCCTCGCCTTGTAGGCAACTCATTGATTTTTTCTTTCTTTCAATTATTTGGGGCGCCGAGACAAAATACGAAATCTTAAAATGCGCCGCAAACTGAAAAAGTTTGGGAACCCCTGGTCTATAGTATTAGCGAACTGAAACAATTACTTTGCTCACCCGCGACCTTACGATAGTTACGTTTATGTAAGAAATGCGTGTTCATGCAGTTCCTCCACCTCAACACTGTACGAACACACACAAATCACACAAACCCAACTATCACCACCACCAAACTACACTGACGCGTTTCGAACTCAACCAGAGCTCATCTTCAGAGTTGGCACCACAACCGTACGCTATGCTACCATATGTTAGACACCATTTATCTACTTACCTCTTGATTTTTTGGAGTCTATTTGTATTTTTTATTTTTCTGGGTTCGATTCCCAGCGCTGGTCTTTTTTCATGATTTTTCGGTGTATCCATGTATGAAATACAAAGTAATTGTTTCAGTTCATTAATATGGACCTCCGCAAAGTAACGCCTGATTAAATCTATTTACCTACTTAGATACTTATTGGTTTTTATGAAAAAAAAATAGATCGCAATATTCAAAAACCTGAAATGGCTTCGAATGTAAGAGATAAAGAATATAAATACGAAAGTTTAACGCGTACGTGCGCACGTGCGTGTGTGTGTGTGTGGGTGCAAGCCTGAGTGTGTGCGTGAGTACGAGCGAGCATGTGTGCGTCTGTGCGTGTCTGTGTGTTTGTTACTCTCTCACGATATCCACTCCGCGCCCTAACTTTGCTGTGGTAGCGTATAATCATACTGTATCAGCAATTCTACTCGATTTCCATTTTGGCTAGTTAGACTGCAAAGTAGAATTATTATTCCGGAGCTATCCCTTTTAAATGCCATTATAACTGTATAATCCAACTTCAAGACAAAGGAATTTGAATCTGTACAATATTGATAAGCTGTACTGTACTAGCTGGACGTGGGATTACGATTACAGCAGTAAATACCGACCGTATTGTCTAACGTAATCAAAATCACAAAATATAGTATTAAAAAGAAATCGCGTATTAGACAATCATCATCCCAGCTTATATACGTCTCACTGCAGTGCTGGGCTTGAACCATACTTCCCAAGCGAGCCCAGTGCAGAGTGGGAACTTCACAAACTCCACTGTTTTTTTCTCAAGTGTGCACAGGTTCCCTCACGATGTTTTCTTTCATTGTAATTTCGCATTTATAAATTTTATTCCGAAAACTCAGAGGTGCCAGCCCGGACTCGAATCTTCGACCCTCTGCTTGAGAGACCATAGGTGAAACCACAAAAAGTTAAGAGATAATACACATAACATAATACTTTTAGTACTTTCGGAATAATGTTAACGACCGCTTTAGCCTAGTTGGTAGTGACCCTGCCTACGAAGCAAGAGGTCCTGGGTTCAAATCCCGGTAAGGGCATTTATTTGTGTGATGAGCACGAATATTTGTTCCTGAGTTATGGATGTTTTCTTTGTATTTAAGTATTTATTTATCTATATAAGTATGTTTATCGTCGTCTAGTACCCATAGTACAAGCTTTGCTTAGTTTGGGACTAGGTCGATTTGTGTAAGATTGTCCCCTAATATTTATATTATTTTTTTTATTTTAATGTCTATTACCGCTTAATCAAAAATCATAAATCAATTTTTTTATTCTGTAAGTAGGCCGCAAAGGGTACCCGGAATTTTGTAGTCAGGTTCTCTAACCACTAGGCCATTTTGGTCGTCTAAATGAAGGAATGTTAACAGTGTCAGTGTAACCGGCCACGCATTATTAAATTATGCTTCATACAAACAAAATGATTTACAACTTTCTTAGGCGTAGTCAATGATTACTTATTACTTACATAATTATAGGCCGTACGCCTTTTATTTTCGCCGGTAAAAAAAAAACAATTATTTATATTGCTTACCATTATTGGAGCATACGGCACGTTAGGAATTAAGTAATGATAAATACCAAACTCGGCCGCGGTAACATTAGGGGGCGGACTTAGTGCGTGTCTTAGACAGTAAGCGGATTTACATGCCGTGTTAGTATTGGCACAGAATATATAATAGTACTGACGTACAGAATGGAAACGGTCCGCCCCGCACCGATTCGAATTACCCCACCCCTCAAGGCGCAGATAGCCGGAAACCGCCAGAAACCAGAAGAGTTCGCGCGCGATGTATATAGGCGTACGCGTGTACAGACGTCGTCGTGCTTATGTAGATTCAAGAACGCGTATTTGTACGTCGTGTCCGCCGCGTGGTATTGGTCGAATCTTGGAGGCAAATTTAACCCACTTCTTGAAGTTCGATTTACTCGAATGTTAGTATACATACTCGTAAAAGGGCATTCCAATTAAATAAGTATAGTATCTACAACTTAAAAATATTTAAAACCCCCGACGCAATTTGGTCACATGTTGGACACATTTTGCGTCTCAGATCCCTTCCGCAGCTAACAAAAAAGTTGATAATTTTGAAACGGCTGAACCAATTTTTATAAATCATGTCTAAGAACCATCGCCAGGAAACCTGCTTTCAAATAAACAAAAAACCACATCCGTATCGGTTCACCCGTTTAAGAGCTATATGTCACAGACAGATAAACAGACACACACGCATACATATAGTTGTAAAAAATCCGTTAGCTACCGTTAATTAACCAAATTTATGGTTAGCTACCGATAAAATGCAGTTATTAACGGTTAATTATCCGACTGCGACAACGAAAAAGGGTAAATAATGTTTTTTTATTGTGCAGTCAACTCCTAGGTGAAGTGAAAAATCGGTATCCGAAGGATAAAGATTTTATTTTAGATTTTATAAATCATATTTAAAGAACATAAGTGTACTGACTGATTATTTTTTGGTTGTCCATACCACGCTGTGCGAGAATTTAACCGTAATAAAATACGGTTAAATAACCGTTAATAACGAAAAATGCGTTTTTAACCGCTTGGTTAAAAACGCATTTACGCAAGTTTTTATACCTAATGTTGACTTTTGTTCGAGAGTGATCCTTCTGTACGTTAGTACTATTACTTATTCTGTGGTCATATCTAAAACACAGTGTAATAATATATACCGTTTTTGATTAAATGAAACATAATGATCGGTCGTTTCACGAAATAAGTGCAGACTTATCATTGCATTGCATTGCTTCCAAACAACGCCCGTCCCATTCACACCTAACCATACAACATCCGCAGTATCAGTATATTACAAAAGCTAATAGTTTGGTTCTAGAATTACTTGTAGCTAGCTACCCATAAAAATACGTTTTTTTTTTTGTTTTCGGCATCGAGCGATTTTCACCGCCTCCGCTCGCCGCTGCCGCCGACCACAGTGCACACATCCCAGCGCGATCACTTACAACCAAACACAATATATTAACGCTCGCTAATGTACGCTTAACTGGACCAAGTACATACGCTTAATTATCTGTGGGAGCGTTTTTATTGCTACGTAATGGACTAGCTGTTCTCACGGGGATTATCGTTTAAGTTTGATAACGTGGAAAATATTGAGTAATATTATGGTATACTAGCTATTACCAGTGGCTTTGCGCGCTTGCAACGTTAGATCTAGAAGTTGAAATTAATTCCGGAATTTTATGAAATTCCCGTGGGAATTTCCTAAATTACATCATAGTTGTCATTTGCGTTGTACAACAAGTAACACCAGTGCCAAGTGATTTATTGCTGAATTGAAATAAAAAATATATTGTAACTATTTGTGAACAATTATCCTAAACTTAAAGTACAGTCGCGCGCGAAATGAAAAGGTTCGTCTCTTTTCGGCTCTATGTCAATGAGTTAAAATCGAAAAGTGACGAACTTTTTCATTCTGCGACTATATGTACGGTGGGCTGCAAAAGTACATGGACATCTCGGGGCGATAATCGCGTGAACGCGCGCGCGTTCATAACATCAAACGATCAAACACTGCTCACGCGATTATCGCCCCGAGATGTCCATGCGCTTTTGCAGCCCATCGTACCTACATGAAACAAACTAATACAAAAATATCTTTTGTAAGTAAGCCCTCTTAAAGCTCTTCACAGACCGCAACGCGGGGCGTGCGCGCGACGGCGATCGAGCGTGCCCAGTGCGCTGCATAACAAAAAATCATATATACGCTGTGCCGCGCTGCTGGTGTGTGTCACCGTATATAAGATTCAGGCCGGGGCCGCACTGGTAAGGCGAACGGCGACGCGACGCGACGGCGACTAAATCAAGCATAGTCCGAGTTATGTGAGCGGGCACAGCGGCCGCAGCGGCGACGGCGACTAAATCAAATATGTTTGATTTAGTCGCCGTCGCGTCGCGTCGCCGGTCGCCTTACCAGTGCGGCCCCAGCCTCAGTGTTATAGACCACGCTGGGCACGCTCCGTCGCCGTCGCGCGCACAACCCTCGCTGCGGTTGGTGGTGGCCTTAAGCATAGTTCCAAATTTACTGATAGCGCATTGTCCGAGGCAGCTCCCAGTTCTTTCCTCCCCTGTGACGTCGACTAGCCTTAGACGTGACAACGTCTAATAAATCGATGAACGCCGGCTGCACGCACGAAAAAGGATGATGCAATATAACGTACATGTCCCGTACAAGAGAGAGCAGTGAACGCCAGGATGTACATACAATGCGGGGTGCGGGTAATAAAGGGGCGATGAAAATTTTATTGATTTTGCCGTAGGATGCACCGTTTTCAAGATATTTGACAAAACACCAGTTCTCGTTCGATCACCAAGGTTAAGCAACGTCGGGCGCGATCAGTACTTGGATGGGTGACCGCCTGGTTTCATTTTTGTTTTTTGAATGTTTTGTTATGTCGTTGTCACGTTTAACTATCGTCCGTAAACCGACTTTACAAACAACCGGTTCTTTTTATAATTTCTTCACTTCGATCTTCAAACTGGATGATCTAATTAATGACATTTCCCTAACAAAATGTCAAGGAAATAGGCGAATACGGTGCGTACTGAGAAAGGTGACCTTACGTACGCATAGGATCCATAAGAGTTATTTTCATGTTTAATAACAAAGTTATGACAATGTGTCTAAATCCATATATTACCTTTTTACTGAGCGCCAGCGTAGGAGACAAAATAAACAACAATATTTAAATTTGAAAACTAGACAGCTCCTGTCATGACCTTTTATAATTTATTCCCGCCTCGTCTAAATATAGAGTTACGGCTAAAACTTGTGCACGTACTCAACAGGCTCTTTCATTAGGAGATGGCTGCCAAATTACGTGTCGTACATTAAAATTCATGTACGTAAAATAAATATTATTTTAGGGTTCCGTACCCAAAGAGTAAAAACGGGACCCTATTACTGAGACTTCGCTGTCCATCCGTCGGTCCGTCCGTCCGTCCGTCCGTCCGTCTGTCACCAGGCTGTATCTCACGAACCGTGATAGCTAGACAGTTGAAATTTTCACAGATGATGTATTTCGGTTGCCGCTATAACAACAAATACTAAAAAACAGAATAAAATAAATATTTAAGGGGGCTCCCATACAACAAACGTGATTTTTTTGCTTGTTTTGCTCGATATCGACAACGGCAACAGGTAGACGCTTGAAATAGTCACAGATATTCACTTTAAAATGAATAGTTAAATTAAAATAAAACAAATATTTAAATGTGTTTTTTTTTGGCGTTTTTATACGGAATCTTACGTGCGCGATTCCGAAATGTGCCGGATTCCGAAGAGTGCCGGTTTTTTTAATAAATCACTGTACTAATTTTGTCCGCCAGTCGTAGAAATACTATATGAAATATGAAGCGAACTGATAAGCTTTTGACGTGGAAACTGGAACCCTAAAAACTTAGTTTTTATGCCTTATTATTATTAACTTCCCTCATTGTCACGTTTTCCACCCCCAAACCCCATGGCAACCTCGACTTAACCCCTAATGAGAAAATGTAGCAAAAGAAAATATCATTCTCATTCGAGTAAAATTCACATGGCGGTTCCCTTGTGGGCGACGTGATTGTTGTACTAAATAATAATTATTTACTGAGGATAGGTGTGACTTTGGAATGGAATGAGTGCGGGGCGGCTTTTTGTTGTCAGGTGTATTGTGGGGATGTAGAAAGATTAAGCACGATACAATCTTGAAAGTTTGTCTGACAGACCTTATATTTTGAAATATAGTAGCAATCACTAAAAAATCAAAAATTTTAAAAATTCCAACGCGATTTAGTCGCACATGTTCGAAAATAAAGTAAATGCCCATTCTGCGTCTAAGATTTCTTCCGCAGCTAACAAAAGAGCTGATAACTTTGCATCGGCTGAGCCATATGGTGAAACACGTAAAAGAACCATAGCCCAGAAACCTGCTTTCTAATAAAAAACCGCATCTAAATCGGTTTACCCGTTTAAGAGCTATGATGCCCCAGACAGACACACACCCACACATAGCGGTCAAACTTATAACACCCCTCTTTTTGTATCGGGGGTTAAAAATGAAAAGACAGATCTTAAACAGCCCACGCCTTAAAGTAATCCCAGGGTTGTCAAAAATACAAATACAATACAAAAATTGTGTCGGGGGTTAAAAACCACTACGCTATCACGATTGTTTTTTTATAGACTTTCTATTTCTTCTTTCTTTCACAAATGCACCCATTCGAAGCCGTGGCGAGTTGCTAGTAGCTATAATATACAAACCCAACCCAACAACTTCTACCCCAAATTAGTGCATATGGGTAACCGAATAGTTTTAAAAAAAATTATAATAAGAACACGATCTTGAAGCCTTTCATTTGGTGCCGCCTTTTGACTGATATCCGAGCCGACTGACTCGGCGGGACACTAACGTGGAGGCGGCTTTGGCTTTACAGTAAGATTATTTCCTTGGTTTCACATAATTTAATAAGTCTTAAATTATGACTCATAATGCATCATTCTTCATGATCAACGTTAGTCATACAGTGATTTATTTATAAAACAGTATGTTTTTCAGGACTTTTTTAAATGCCATTTTATAAAATGAAGTAGGGGAGATAGGATAGGTTTGTTTTATAAAAATTCCGAAAAAACCGGCAAAGTGCGAGTCGGACTCGCGCACAAAGGGTTCCGTACCATTATCAAATTATAAAACGGCAAAAAAAATCACGTTTTTTGTATGGGAGCCCCCCTTAAATGTTTGCTTTATTTTCATTATTTATTTTTAAAGTGAATATCTCAAGCGTCTACCTGTTGCCGTTATCAATATCGAGCAAAAACGAACAAAAAAATTACGTTTGTTGTATGAGATATAGCCTGGTGACAGACTGACGGACGGACAGACGGACGGACAGCGGAGCCTCAGTAATAGGGTTCCGTTTTTACCTTTTGGGTACGGAACCCTAGAAAAAACTGTTTCAGAAATAAATCACTTTATGACTAACGTTGATTATGAAGAATTATACGAAACCATAGAGACCCATTTCCACTTTGGCACTCGGCAACTCTCGACATACATCGAGAGAGATCGGAAGTGCAATACTTAGGCTGAAGTTTTGTTATTAATTAGATTAATGGGCACTCTTCCGCAGGGACAGAACTTAGGCGAATTATAATTGTATTCTTATTATTTCAAAGATATTATGTTTTCCGAACAAAAAAAAACTCACAAGTAGCCGTAACGTTTAATTTAAATCTTAAATCAAATACAAAAAAACACTTTTTAGAAAACCGTTATCATTTAAATTTTATAACTACGACCCTAACAAACTAGCACGACTGTCGCATCCGAACGCCCGAGAAAAAGTGACTGACGATCTACTGATGTCTCGCCATCCACGTCGCTCTTTCCCCTCCAAGTACTAATCTGGTTATGTGACGTCACTGCCTCGACGGGCCTAGCTCTAGGTCGCACTGGAAAAATCTTCTAAGAGTATATATAGATAGGTTATTTTTAGGTTAGGTTAGTTTTTTATTATTTATTTCAATTGTACCTAACTATATGTTGTAAATTAAAACATTATTCCTTTTAAAAAAACAGATTAAATAGGTTTAGATATTTTATGTGTTTGAATTCTAGGATTTTATATAAGTACCCTAAGGAAAACACGAACCTTTACAGTTAAAACTGAGACGTCTGAGTGTAAAAGAGGAAATAATCTTCCTGTACAATGAATCGATTTAAATGAATACAGTTAGGTAAGGATTCCGGATTCGGATCGGACGTAGTACGAAACTGCTCTAAAGAACCAACTGGCGGCAAGGAGAGCGTTTTATCAGTTCAAATAAATAAATAAATAAATAAATAAATAAATAAATAAATAAATAAATAATCGCCGCGTCGCCGGTTACGGAAGTCGTGGCCGGGCCGTCATCGCTCTTTATACGCCACTCTGCTTGTTTACGTATTTAATTACCTCGCAGTCAATAAGACTTTACAATACAATACAATGACTCTATTGTCCACTACAAAGAAAACAATACAGAAAAAAAGTAGGTACATGAAAAAAAAAATATTATAAACAATCCTTCTCTATACCATGTTATCTCAAAGCCAAACGGAAGCCCGCACAGAATTCGGCCACTGTACCCAACAATCAACGCACACATACACGCAAATACACACACTACGTAAACGATAAAACGTGTATCTTTCATTGGAAAAAGATAACTCTAGACATTTAGACAAAATGGTAGGCAGAAATAAGATAGTGTATTTCTTATCGCTCTTCCGCGAAGTCTATACAGTTTTCCGGAAAAAAACTGTCTATGTCCTTTTCAGAGTCTCAAACTATCTTCTTACCAAATTTAATCAAAATCGGTTCAGTGGTTTAAGCGTGAAGAGGTAAATGACAGACAGTTACTTTTGCATTTATAATATTAGTATAGATGGATACTGTATAGATTCAGGCGTTACTTTGCGAAGGTTCATGTTAAAATAAATGGAATACCTATCGTGCTCCTCCGCTAAGTAGAGGCCAAGTCATGCGAAACAGCCACGTTTGTTTGAAAAAAAATTTTGCTCAACAAAATCTAAGATGATTTCAAAAAGAAAAAGTTTTAAATAGTTGAACCCACATTTTTTGACCGACCGTGCCCAAGTTGAGTTGAGTTGAGGGTTGTTGAGTTTAGTTTAATAGTAATGAGTGAAAATCACGAAAGTTTCAAAAATTTAAAGTAATTTGTTATGTGACTCAGCTATTATCGCATAACTAACGTATGAATGTTTTTCTTATTTTTCCAGAAGTAGTAGGACCTATAACTCGACCCGCCCTGTAGCTGAGCAGGATATCGTTGAGTTCGGGACACCTGTCGAAAGTAGGTTAAAAGTGCTTTCAAGTACCTGAGTACTTGAAACGGTTTTAACTTTTATTTGAGTACAGTCAGCAAACCACTGCTTATACCGAAAGAACTCCAATTAAAGTTCCTAAGGCGAAGTCAAATTCGGAAGACGTTTGCGAAGGGTCTCGCTTATTTGAAAAGTTTAGTTGTTTTTCAATGATTAAGGTTTTTTGGAAAAGGGTTAGCGTAAATGTTTTTGAAGTTTGTTTTAAATTTGAGCTAATTTTAACGAATATACTAATTTCCGTAATTAGTTTTGTAGGTAACTACTTAAAGAATGCCCTACGTGTATGTCGAATGGGACATATTACTAAGCTTGCACTGGCTCTCTGTCTGTCTGTCACAGGACAAACTGATAGGTAGAAACTTGAAAATTTCAATGTATTTCTGAGGCTGCTAACAATTTAACCCGTCGAGCGACCTAGGCACACACCGTGTGCCTAAACTAGCTGTCAAAATTTGCAAATTTTTGTTTCTAGTTTCGATCACCTTTTAACATAGGGTACTTAGAAAATATTACCCAAAAATGTCGCTGATCGCGCGACGGGTTAATACCTTATCAAAATTAAGTAAAACTGTTAATAAAATGGAAGGAGTCGATAAAGTCATTTAAGGTGGAAGCGCACGCTCTAGGCGCGAAATTCAAAATTTTTACAGGTTTTAATTTATTTTGGGCAAACGGTGTAACTGTTTAACTTCATATGGTACTTGCGCTTGTAAAACAGTTTTCTTTAAATTATTGTGTAAAGTTTTTTAAGAATAAAACTATTAGCTTGAAATAAAAGTTGTGAAAACGTTGAAAGTCCGAATTTCTATGTTTGACAACTTTTATATCAAGCTATCAGCTCAAAATAAATTAAAACCTGTAAAAATTTTGAATTTCGCGCCTAGAGCGTGCCGTTCCACCTTAAATAAATTGACAGATCATACTGAAAGGATTAAACACTATATTATCATAAGACAGTTTACTATAGTAAATCGTTAAGTTTAGTTTTTAAATTACAATAATTTGTAATTGAGTCAGTGTTGTTCTAAAGGAGCGAGTTACCCGCAACTGCTACTGAATTTTCAAAATGACAATTTAGAAAATTTTGCTTGACGAAGCAATAACTTATTTACCACATTCAAACATACTACATTTCTTTCAATATCCACCATTACCTACAAGCCATACTCAGCACAGGTAAACAAGTAGAATTTAATACCCCGCACAGTTATAAAATCGATAGTGTGGAGGGAACGAATCTGAACACATCGACATACTCGTTATCGACAAGAACTGTAATGTAAGCGCCACACCTGCGGTCTTTGAGCGTGTGGGGACACGCTTATCGATATCGATAGAAGACAAATTGATTAAAGGTTGTAATGGGGGTGTCGTAAATCTATGGGGTCGAAAAGATAAAAGGTTTTAGCAATGCCTTTGAAAACGCGTTGAATAAATGATGAAAAATTTGTAGTTTAGATCTATATTAATTATTATAAATTATAAAGCTGGAGAGTTTGTGTGTTTGTTTGGTTGAACGCAATTATCTGAAGAAGAGTTGAAAAAATATTTTTGTGTTGAATGAATAGTACATTTATCGAGGAAGGCTTTAGGCTATATAAATTAATATCACGCTACGACACAGTAACCATAAACGCGGGTGAAACTATGGGTACAGTTAGTGTATATATTATAAGGTAATCCAAATCAATTATTACGCGAGAATTAACAAAATTATTTATTTATTTACTGTGCCGAAATATCGGGCTTCTCTGAAATCAAGGTTCGCGGAACAAAACCCGATTTCAGCTCATAATAATTATTTATTTGTATCTACTATCTAAGCCAAGACGAGCCAAGCGGAGCGCAAGGGCACTACTTACCTTTTCTCGAAACGTTTCGTCGTTTTTTTGAACTCTTTTGTCTTTCAATTTCAAGCAGAGAGTTATGGGTTAGAACCCGGGCTTATAACTCTGAGTTTTTCGGAATTAGTTCAACAAAATAGACATTACACAGACAGAGACACATTACACCATTAGTTCTTGAGAGCAACGTACTTTCGCCCGATTTTATTTAATTTTTATTTCAAAAAATATTGTAATTTACACTGATCTACGTCGAAAAATAAGGAGAATAGCTGGATTTCAATTAAAATTTCTTGAAGTATTGAACAGCAAGGATTAATATAATTGTATTACAGTTTAGCAATGGGGTGTGACAAAATAACGTTCAATTATTTACCTATTATGTTGATTTTTTTAGTGAGAATAGTAGTAGGATAAGGGGAGTAGCAGTGGTGGGAACCTCATAACAACTGAACTCATTTATCATTTACCCTACCATCCTTTTCTTTGAGCATCTCACGGCATTTTTGACCCATGGACAAATGCCAAATATCAATGACAGATGCCAAAACATTATATCTATCTTCCTATCATAGATATAAAGATGTCTGATATTGATACGGTCACTATTTTGTCAAAATGTAAATTAATTAGAAAACAATTTATAACAAAGTTGTTTAATAAACTAACTAAAATAACTGATATGGTCTTCAGTACAAGAGATCGTGTAACTTTTATCATCATAATCATTATCATAATTTTAGGCGAAAACGTCCACTGCAAAACATAGGCCTCAACCCCGTTCGCCTTACAATACTGTCCTGCGCCATCTGCATGCAACGCGTTACTGCAACCTTAACCAGGTCGTCACTCCATCTTGTTGGAGGAGGGATTGGAGAGAATGTAGGTAACACTGTGTTTTCTGATCCGTGGACCCCATTCGCGAAACTTTATGGCCCCATCGGCCATCGGTTGTACAAAGTCTGAAGATTCTTCGAGCTATGTCTGTGATCTTAATTCTTGAGGGGATTTCATCATATCTAATGTGATCCCGTAGAGAAACTCTGAGTTTCGACTTTTTGCTGTGGGAGAACTGCGTTGTGCGACTTGACATTTTTTGCACTGCATGTTTTCAAAGGGATATTTTTATCGATAAAACTTTGTCTCATCCTTATTCAGTACAAGCATAGGTGTGCCTAATCGAGGCGGTGCGTGCCTTGCAAGCCTTTTACTGAAGATGTCATCGTACTAAACGAAACCTGCTGGCTCATTCTATCTTTAGATTAAATCTTTTGCAGGAATTTTTCAATCGTTTCAATTTATCGCGCATGAATATGTATTTTCGAAATGGAGTATTAAAAGCTTTCATGTAAAGATATTTTAAAATTTGACTTGCGAAAAAATGTGCGAGATTAAATTTCGTCTAAGAGCCTGTATTTTAAATAAAGTAAAATAATAATAAATAACTTCGTTAGTTTACTTTTATGTTTGAGATAATGTTTGGAACTCCCAAATCATTATACTAATTTATTATAAAGTTAAAGTTAGTATTTGTCATTCTTTGATGCTAAAACCGCTGAACGAATTTGGATGAAATCTGGACTGTTGCTAGTGATTTCGATTTTACTATTTACCACTTGCTTAGTCTTATCTTATCTTTTATGATTGAGATAAAATTTGGAACTCCCAAATCATTATAATAATTTATTACAAAGTTTTTGACTGTGTATTTGTCACTATACCAAAACTACTACTTTTCAGTATGGCCATTTAAAGTTGACAATATACTTCTGTAATGCATAACTCATCAAAATTTGTATACATCATATTTTTTACTATTTCGTAGAAAGACTATTTAAGCTTCTATTTTGAAATATTTTTCAAAATAATAAAAATGTTAAAGTCTAATAAAAAAGTTTTTAAAAAAAAGTTCTGTATAGTGTCACTTTTGTTTTAATATTATTACTTATATTTGGGACACTATACAAAAAATGACGGTTTATAAATCAGTTATAACCTATATTTTCTTAAATTGTTATTTAAAGAATGACACTAAACGGAACATGTCACTTTTAAATTTAACATTTTAGCAAATTTTAATAGAAGAACTTGATTTGAACCGTCACTAAGCAAAAAGTGACACTTTTTAATTTACCACAGCCTTTGATCAATTATAACTGAAGATACACATTGCCGAACAAAATCCCCTTCAAAGAATGTCCGAACTTTTTTATTTGTTTGCATAACAATTAAAATCATCACCTACACAGAAATTTGAACCTAGTCTTTACTTTATTACTGTCGAATTTCGGTTGACACTTGACAGCTAAACTTGACAATTTCACGCAACGTACTGAGAAAAAGAAGGCCACTTTTATCAAAGTGGCGCTCATTTGGCTCGGACATTTTCGGGCGCGCGACTGTGGATCTACAGTTATAATTGATCAAAGACCAAACTGACATAGTGACGTTTATAAACTTAAGGTACCAACGCTTGAGCAGTAAGTTTAAAGTGACACTACCGCCATCTCTTGGCGCCTAAGGTACCTACCGATGTAGGAGTCTTTGCATTTCGTGCGTTGCATTTTGAAATTAAAATTGGCATTAAAACTAAAAAATGGTGTTTTTTGTTTAGTGACACTTTTGTTTTCAACAAGCGAACTCATTTTACCTACTACTTTTATGTTGTTCATAGAAGAAAATTTGTATAGCATTGTACGCATATTTTTGTTCTATTCCGTAAATTGCATTATTTCAACGCTCACAGACAATGATGCTTTTAATTAAGATAATGTTGCAGCGAGTGCTCAAACTAAGCGATTCATTAGTGCAATGCATATATGTTACGTTCGTTCTAGTGAAGTAAATATAGGCTTAACCTAGGGACATTATTGGAACCAACACTATAATTTATAACTTTGTAAATGTGTCTAGTGGTTGGACCTATAGCCTCTCAATCAGAGCATCGTGGGTTCAAATCCCGGCATACACTTCTTGAGTTTTTTGGAATTTATGAGCGAAATTACGTTTGAAATTTACCATGAGCTTAACGGTGAAGGAAAACATCGTTGCAAGCACCTACGAAGAAATTCAATGGTGTGTGTGAAGTTCCCAATCCGCACTGGGCCCGCGTGGGAACTACGGCCGAACCCCTCTCATTCTAGGGCCTTTGCCCTGCAGTGGGACGTATATAGGCTGGGATGATGATGACCGTAAAGTAAAGTTACTTTGGCCCTGAATAGGAACTTTGGCCATTGAAATTAACGCAGTTCAGTTTTATTCATCATCATCATTAATTTAAGAGCTTAGCTCTTGTCGGTGGAGTAAACGCCACTCTTTTCGGTTCTCTGCCGGCGTTTTCAGCTCCTGATACGACATGACATTGACTTTTTCCTTGGCTTGGTCTATAAATGACCGTCTCGGTCTTCCCCTGCCTCGCCTGCCTTCTATTTGCCCTTCCAAAATAGTTTTTATGTAACTGTCATGTCGTATCAGATGCCCCAGCATATTCCCTCTCCTATTTTCAATCGTCCTTAACAGCCGCCTTTCCTCTTCCACCAACTCTAAAACCTCCTCATTAGTTCTCCTTTCAGTCCAGCTAATCCCCTCCATTCTCCGCCAGCACCACATCTCAAACGCACTCAATCTGTCTCGGTCCCGCTGAGTCAATGTCCAAGTCTCGCTCGCATTGAAAATATTATAGAGCATTAAGACAATAACATAATGTCCTAAATTAACTTTTAGGGTTCCGTACCCTAAAGGGAAGATCCGGGCCCCGACGGGAGATCAGGGGCTAAATTCAGGAAAGGCCCATCACGGTTTGCGAGTGGTAATTCAATCGTTTGCAAGAGGATAGGGATTTTATTTTAAGTTAATTATTTATTTTTAAAGTGAATCATCATCATCATCATCATTTCAGCCGAAAGACGTCCACTGCTGAACATAGGCCTCCCCCAAAGCTCTCCAAACAGATCGGCCCTGTGCCATCCGCATCCAATGCGTTCCCGCTACCTTCACCAGGTCGTCGCTCCATCTTGTTGGAGGCCTACCTACACTGCGTCTTCCGGTCCACGGACGCCACTCGAGAACCTTTCGGCCCCATCGGCCGTCAGTTCTACGGGCGATGTGCCCTGCCCACTGCCACTTAAGTCTAGCGATTCTTCGAGCTATGTCCGTGACTTTAGTTCTTGCGCGGATTTCATCATTTCTAATGCGATCCCGCAGAGAAACTCCAAGCATAGCCCTCTCCATCGCCCTCTGAGTGACCTTGAGCTTCCTTATAAGACCCATCGTTAGCGGCCACGTCTCAGTGCCATAAGTCATCACTGGCAACACACAATAAAAATTAAAGTGAATATTATATTTAAATATTCTATGAATATTTCAAGCGTCCACCTGTTGCCATTATCAATATCGAGCAAAAACGAGCAAAAAAATCACGTTTGTTGTATGGAACCCCCCTTAAATATTTATTTTATTCAGTTTTTTTGTATTTTTTGTTATAGTGGCAACCGAAATACATCATCTGTGAAAATTTCAACTGTCTAGCTATACGGTTCCTGAGATACAGCCTGGTGACAGACGGACAGACGGACGGACCCTAAAAAAACCGGGGTTTAGTTTTCGAATCGTATTCGTCTAACTAGCTTGGAACCCCATTATATCCAGCCCACTATCAAATATAACCAGCCTAACATAGGAAATTGCATTGCGCCACGGACGGAATCTAAATGTGGATATTCTATTACTAGGCGGCTGATTCTAGAGAATTAAATAGCAAGTTCAATATTCGAGAATGTAGACCGGTCAGATGCGCTGTCTCACCTTCTCAAAACAGTTAATCAAGCAAGTGTATCAGCAGAGGCGGCTGAAAAACTAAAGGCAAAAAAAATATTCTGATATATATTACTAGCTGTTGCCTGCGACTCCGTCTGCGAAGAAAAGGGGTATAAAAAATAGCCTACGACCTATTCTCAGACCTACTATAAAATAGACAAAACGTTTCATAACAATCGGTCAAACCGTTTCGGAGGAGTACGATAACAAACACAGTGACACGAGATTTTTAAATGCCACTTTGTGATACTTTTTTGTAAAATTATAATTCGCGGATTCGCGGATAATTAATAAATGTCATTCTCTCGCTTCGTAATCCTACCTCGTCTCCTGTCGTATTGTTCCTGGAATGGCGTCAGCGAGAAAGTAAGTTTATTTTTTTGTTAAGGCTTTCGTCATGAAGTCCTTTGTCTTGTAGCCAAAAAAACGCTGCTGAAGGAGCGTGGCGAGAGATGGAACGAGGCACGAGACGAGTCGCGAATGGATCAGAGTACGTAAGTAGAAAAATAAATATTTTAACTGAGCTTTTGCCCTCGACTCCGTCTGCGATGAATTCATTTATCGCTATCCCGGAAGATCAATGCAATTTTCCGAGATAAAAACTATCCTTTTTTAAAAAAAAATATGTCGCAGTGACAGCGCTAGTGGCGCCACACGCGGTGGAAAATAGAACTAGTTTGACATTAAAATTGTAAATAGATTGTTCAAGTCATGGAAGTAAACGTTTATTTTCTTTTGAAACGTCAAGGCTTAGGCTTGGGTGTAGTCGATATTTGGCTGACAGCTCTTATTTTAATTGAGGGTAGACTTGACAACGTTGACAGGTTAGGAACGGGACGGAATCATTCACTTTTCGTTACGCGTTGGTCTAGAGCGGTAGTGCAAGCAATCCATTAACATTCGATTACCTGGTAGTCTTTTGTGATTGGAATCGTTTAATACACGCTTAATCAACATTAGAAAGTTATTAAAAAATCCGTTGCCATGAGCGAACTCCCCTCCCCCGTCATATATTTCTTTATTTCATCATCATTTCAGCCGAAAGACGTCAACTGCTAAACATAGGCCTCCCCCAAGGCTCGCCAAAAAGATCGGTCCCGTGGCATTCGCAGCCAACGCGATCCCGCAACCCTAACCAGGTCGTCGCTTCATCTTGTTGGAGGCCTACCTACACTGCGTCTTCCGGTCCGTGGAACAGTTCTACGAGCGATGGGCCCTGCCCACTGCCACTTGAGTCTGGCGATTCTTCGAGCTATGTCGGTGACCTTAGTTCTTGCGCGGATTTCATCATATCTAATGCGATCCGCAGATTATTTATTTATTTATTTAGAAAAATCTTTTTCTTGTTAGACTTACAGCATTAAGCATATAGCTATCCTATGTTCTTTCCCGGGGCTCAAACTATTTTTATATCAATTTTAATTTAAATCGGTTTAACGGATTAAGTTTGAAGAGATAACAGACAGACCGAAAAACACATTTTCGCATTTACAATATTAGTATGGATTCATTGAAGTCTTCAACCTCTACAAATTGGATATTTACAAGTCGCCAGTTTCCCGAAAGTTCGTTAAAATTATTAAATCGTGCATACCTACTCTCAGTTTCCCAGAATAACCACCAGCAGTCTATTAACGAACTCCCATTTTCGAACAACCACTATTTGCTCGAATTCGAGAATTTAGTAGAATTTGGTTCAATTAAAATCGAATGCACTGAAAGCATTTTTCCACTTCGTAAAAACCTGAAGTTACAGTATTGTTGAAACTGAAATTAGTGCTGAAATATTTGCAAGCTTTATTTAATTTTCAATAGTCAACCAACATTGAAAAAAAAATAGTTATCATTTCGAACGTCTATTTTATTAAATTGAAGGATATGAAATAAAATGCATTTTATTCATTTTAGATATCATGTTTCATAGTAAAAGTTACTGATTTCATTTTTCAATACGACCAGGTGTTCAAATCCTGAACTGAGTATAAGCTTTTATCTATGCCTACTAGCAGTTGCCCGCGACTCCGTCCGTGAAGAATAGCCTACGACCTATTCTCAGACCTACTACCAAATATAGAGGAAAAATTCAGTAAAAATCGGTGGAGCCGTTTTGGAGGAGTTCGATAGCAAACACCGTGACACGAGATTTTTATATATTACAAGATGTATGCAGTTTTTCTTATCACTAAAATAGATGAACATGGTTTATACGAACAATTTTTTGAACGTCTTATAGTTTCAGACTTGCCCATACTGTCCAATCTAAATGTGACACGAGGCTGGTCACGGCAATGGTGTATATACGTCCCACTGCAGGGCATATACCTTATCTCTGAATAAGATAGCTTAGGCCTTAGTTCCCACGCGGGCCCAGTGCGAATCGGGAACTTCACACACACACGCAGATGGTTTCCTCGAATGGTAAATTTAAAATGTAACTTCGCATATAAATTCCAAAAAACCCAGAGGTGTGAGTCAGGGCTTGAACCCACGTCCCTCTGGTTAAGAGGCATAGGCAAGAGGCAGAGGCATACACTTGACCTGTAGTTCTATGTATAAACTACTGCAATCAAACCTTTTGTGGCTTCCTCTATTCAAACTATAAACTCACGAAACCACGCTCAAACCAAACAAAAACTCATGCAATTTAATGTCATACTTCCCTCAATTAGGGCGACCACACGTCAATTTGCGCATAACCTTCACAAATGGGAACTAAAAAGGTGGCCACGCAGCAAGATTCCGGACAGATGGCGGGCGATTGCGAGCGAGGCAATTTAGTAAATTATCCCCTTCCGTGTTGCGTGCGTCTTGCGCCGTTGTCACCCTATTTCGTGTCGTTACCATTCGTCGGTTGTTTCTTTGAGGAATTTATGCTTGCGTATATCAGATTTAGTTTTTTAAAGGGGTCTTTTAAATTTAGGGGAATAACAAAAGGCGGCGTTGAGCTGGATTGCTGACTCGAAGAACAAGTGGCAATAACTATGATCGTACCGTTCATACCATTCGGAAGTGCTAAACGTACAGTCAACGACATAAATAAGTGATCACTTTTGTACCTTATCGCTTTCAGTCATTACATAATTTCGTATGGCTTTTCAAATATGACGTTAAAGTGACAAGGTACAATATTAATCACTTATTTATGACGTTGACCCTACTATATAAAAGGTACTGTAGGTTTTAAATCTCACGATTTTTCAAACAAACACTTTGAAACTTTTAACTTCACTTAGTTTTTAACACAATTCCAAAAGACCTTTTTTTAACATTGATTTCAGCTTGATGCAGAGATAACGTATAAAGATGTGCGCTTGTCACTGCATAAGGTGATAATTTAGCAGACTGAAATGTATGATGTATAGGAAAGATTCATGTCTAATCTCTAGACCAGTGGTGGTGTAGGGGTTTAGCACGCAGCACGGAATGCTGAGGACCTGGGTTCGATTCCCAGCATTGGTCTTTTTTCTGGGGTTTTTTCTGTGCATCTATATTTCAGTTTGTATTTAGTATGAAATAGATGTTTCTAAGACAATTTTGCGAACTGATTTACTTATAAATGGCGGACTTTTGAGGTAGTAAACTTTAAAAAAATACAACTGAGACTTGTTAATGAGGCTGTACATTTTGTTGACTTTTTTTTTAATATTATGAGAGGGAGGGAAATCGAGCAAGCGGGTCAACTAATGCAAAATGATCACCACCTCCAATAAAATATCAGCAACTCAAAGAGAGTCACTAATCTGTTGCCGGCCTTTAAAAAGGAGAGGGAATAGGGTTTTGAATATAATGGATTTTATTATAACTGTCAGAGCTCTTCTTATAATAACCGGACAATAACTAGCACATTACTGTATCGTCTATTGATACTTGACACAATTTACATTGAAACATCCGAACGGTGCGAGTTAAATTACAGGTCGTACATGTATTATACGTATACTAAAAACTTTAATTTCAAAACTAAATGAAAAAACCCGCCTGTATAATTTCCGTTCCCGCGGGAATTCCGGTAAAGTATAAACTTACCCTATGTCACTCTTGGAACTGAGACAAATCTAATGACACCTAATGACATCTAAAAGAAAGGAAGGATGAAAGAAATACATTTATTTACAACAACACAAGACACATCATCAATATTTTACAATACAAAACAAAAAGACAACACGACAGCTACCTCACACTTCAAAATCCATTGAGCCGTTTAGGCTGCAGGGCGTGCCAAAAAAGCTGCATACACAACTACATAGGTACGCAACATAGGAAAGCTTGAAAAACATAATCCTCCTTCGACAGTCGGGTGAAAATACTAAATGGTGATAGATGCTCGTTGAATAACATCGAATAAAAATTTTAATTACAAAGCTGCTTGTTACCATCGCCATCGCATCACAAAACACAGTAAGACAATACATATAATATCATTAATAATATACATCAGAAGTAATTAAATGCTATGTTTTGAAATGATTGATTTTGTACGCTTCGTCTTCATATATCAAAAATCGTTAAAAATCAATGAATCGAGATCGATTCCGTTTAATGATCCAAATGCGTGTATCATCATCAATCAAATCAATAATAGGATGATTCATATGGCACAAAATAATAGCGATAGTTTTACAATACGACACGTGTTGAAAGTAAAAATTATTTCGTTGAGTTTCTATCTCAATGGCAGTTGGAATAGAGCTGATTATTACGTAACAATGTATTAAAGATTGATTTCAATTACTTTAATTGGAATTTCGAAAGGTTTTCAAAATATATTATTTATCAAGCTGTTGCCCGCGACTTCGTTTGGGAAGAATTCATTTATCACTATCCCGCGGGCACTACGTAATATTCCAAGATAAAATAAATCCTATGCATTTTCTTGAGTCTCAAAGGGTCTGAACTATCTCCATACCAAATTTCATCTAAATTTGTTCAATGGTTTAGGCCTGAATACATACAGACAGACTTACTTTGAAACTTGACTTACTGTGAAGTTCCCAGTCCGCACTGGCGCGTGGGAACTACGGCCCAAGCCCTCTCATTCTGAGAGGAGGCCTGCGCCCTGCAGTGGGACGTATAAAGGCTGGGATGATGATCAACACTCACAGGAGCAAGTATATTTCATATATTATATTTTATTATTTTATATTATATTTTTTAAGGTTTTTAGTTTTAGGTTAATTGTTCTAGTATATATAATTTTTTTTTTTTATTTCTGTATAATTAGTTAATTACTTTAATTAATTGAATCAGGCGTTACTTTGCGGAGGTCCATATTAATGAACTAAAACAATTACTTTGCTCACCCGCGACCTTACAATAGTTACGTTTATGCAAGAAATGTGTGTTCATGCAGTTCCTCCACCTCCACACAGTACGAACACACAAAAATCACATAAACACAACTATCACCACCACCAAGCTACACTGACGCGTTTCGAACTCAACCAGAGCTCATCCTCGGAGTTACCACAACCGTATGCTATGCTACCAAATGTTAAACTCCAACACACACAACAACAGTTTAACATTTGGTAGCATAGCATACGGTTGTGGTAACTCCGAGGATGGGCTCTGGTTGAGTTCGAAACGCGTCAGTGTAGCTTGGTGGTGGTGATAGTTGTGTTTATGTGATTTGTGTGTGTTCGTACAGTGTGGAGGTGGAGGAACTGCATGAACACACATTTCTTGCATAAACGTAACTATTGTAAGGTCGCGGGTGAGCAAAGTAATTGTTTTAGTTCATTAATTACTTTAATGTTATGTTATTAATAAATACTATTTCATATATTTACCTCGACGTTTCGGCCACATTGCATTGGCATTGGACTTGACTCCTTGCAGTCAACTTATGACACAATCAAACACTTACCACATATATCGTTCGTGCCAGGAAAGTATTAAATTTTATAACAATATATTACTTTCGCATTTATAACTATTAGCAAGGGCAAGGGTACTTACTATTTATATATATGCAAATATTACACACACATATAATAATATGCATGTACCTATGTATATATTATGTATGCGAGGTGGCGGGAACGCATTGGATGCGGATGGCGTAGGGCCGATCTGTTCGGCGAGCCTTGGGGGAGGCCTATGTTCAGCAGTGGACGTCTTTCGGCTGTAATGATGATGATGATTATATGTATGTGTGTAGTCTTCATGTAGTAGTGTGTGTGTAGAGAGAGAGAGCCCAGGTGTTTTGGCGTGAAAGAGTGACAAGCTTACGTACACGCACGCCCGCACACACGTATTCACAAACATTCGATATTATAATATTAGTAGTATTGCATGACTGTACGTTGGTACTAACGACCTTGCCAATACGAATGGGTTAATAAAAATGAACTTCAACTTCTATTTAAATGGAAACCTAATACGTAATTGGTCGTCGGGTTGGTACAGTCGGAATCGTGAATTCTGACTTATTATTTTTGTTAGAAAGTTAAGAAAGAACACCAGATTATGTAGAGGCTTATTATTGATTGATTAAACGAACTAACCTTAAGTTAAGTTCAATCATAATTTTACGAAGCTCGTTGTCAGAGACATTTACAGTGTAGTTTACGTTGCTTGCAACAAACATCATCAATTATATAGAGGCTTATTATTGTCTTACACACTCCGTTAAATCGTATATAGCATTTTTAACCCCCGACACCAAAATAGGGGTTTTATAAGTTTGGCCGCTATGTGTGTGTATACGTCTGTTGTGGCATCATAGATATTAAACGCCAAAACCGATTTGGATGCAGTGTTTCTTGGCGATGGTTCTACGACATGTTTCATCAAATTTAGTTCAGTTGTTTCAAAGTTTCTAGCTTTTTTGTTAGCTGCGGAAGGGATCTTAGACGGATAATGGGCTAGTACTTTATTTTCAAACATTTATATATTAATTATGTGATCAAATTGCGTTGGGGGTTTTTAATTTTTTTTAATTTATAGGTATTATCTGTTAAACGGGAGATGAGTGATGTTGGAAAAAGATGGTGCAAACTACGATAAGCGCCCGGTCATTAAATTTATTTATTTTACATTTAAATTCCACAAAAAAAATAAGTTTAGTAAGTTTGCTCGTTCATTGGTCCACCTGTCTGTTTGCCCGTCCATTCGTTCGTTGTTTACGTAAAATTAGCTCGATAGTGGAAATGTTAAATCGCTAAACCGCCATATAGATGTCATATATGGCGCTAAAGCGATTTTACCTTTAGAAAACAAGGTCTGTCTAGCTGTTTATTGCGAATTCAACTGTAAAAAATTCGTTTATCTTTATCTCATGCATGCAATTTTTGAATACTAACTAATCTATTTATTCCTCGATATTCAAATTATCTTCTTGGGATTTTTTTTCCGATTTTGATTTCACATCAAAAGAAGGCAACAGACAGACAAAGATGTATTCGCGTTTGAAATTTTAGTATGATATGAATTTCAATTAATGTTTTTTTTTTATAAAAGACTAGCTTTTGCCCGCGACTTCGTCCGCGTAGAATTTCAATTTGTGGTAAAGCTTATTCATCTCTTTCATTGTATAAAACAAAAATCCGGCAACGGCAACATCCATCATTATTATCATTTCATCATTTCATCATCATCAGTATCAGTATCAGTTAGTGAATATTATAAATCCCGTTTATTCTCTATTCCGTGGGAATTTCAACAAATTTGTCCTTATTCTATGCAAATTTTCGCTTATTTTTATCCCGCGGGAATTTTGCATTTTCCCCGAGAAAAAGTAGCCTATGTCCTTAAAGGTGTAGCTTTCTACCGGTAAAAGGAGTTTTAAAATCAGCCCCGTAGTTGAATTCACTTATTTTTTTCCCGTGGGAATTTTGCTTTTTCACGGAGAAAAGTAGTCTATGTAAATAATAGTTGGTGTAGCTTCCTACTGGTGAAAGAAATTTTCAAATCAGCCCTCAAGTGATATTCACTTCTTTCTATCCCACGGGAATTTTGCATTTTACCGAATAAATAGTAGGTAGCCTAGCCTATACCAATAAAGGATAGTGTAGCTTTCTTAACCTATACCAATAAAGGATAGTGTAGCTTTTTTAAACTCAGCCGCATCAATTCTGTTAAAGAATGTTTATGCAAAATTTGAAGTAGATTGGACCAAGGAATCACGTTGTCCCATACAAACTTTGCCCCCCTTTTTTACCCCCTTAGGAGTAGAACTACGATAAATCCTTTCTTATCGGATGCCTACGTCATACAAAGAGCACACCCTCCAAGTTACAGGTCTCTACGATCAGCGGTTTAGGCTGTGCGTTGATCCGTCAGTCAGTCAGGACAAAGGATTTTATATGTATAGATTTGGTGTATAGGAGTGTTTGAGGAGGAAGAAATACATTGAATTTTTTCTGCTGACTGTACAAAATTCTGTGAAAACGAAAGTAATTGGATTGTACCTATACCGCAAGTTCAGTAATGACTATCGTAATATATAATGCAAATAATATATATAATAGCAATCTATTCCAATGCTATAACTTCACGACACATTTTGACTTGAATTACAGGAGAATATTTTAATAGTACTGCGTACAAATTGCGTCTTTCCGCCCCCCGCTAAAATCGGCTTCCCCGCAGGCGACGATTGACTGTATTTTGAAGCTTGTAAAGCTCGTATTACACACATAGGCGAGCGTAGCGTGTGGTTGTAATAGAGTGTATTTGAGAACGAGTGTCCGGTCTCTAGCTATTCATTGTTCAAAAACCGGACAAGTACGAGTTGGACTCGCGCACAAAGGGTCCAACCCGTACCATTATCTAAAAAAACCGGCCAAGTGCGAGTCGGACTCGCGCACGAAGGGTTCCGTACAATTATCTATAAAAATCACGTTTGTTGTATGGTAGCCCCCCTTAAATATATTTTTTTATTTTAATTTAATGATTTTTTTTTAAAGTTAATATATAATTAAATATTTTGTGAATATTTCAAGTGTCTACCTATTGCCGTTATCAATATCGAGCAAAAACGAGCAAAAAAATCATGTTTGTTGTATGGGAGCCCCCTTAAATATTTATTTTATTCCATTTTTTAGTATTTGTTGTTATAGCGGCTACCGAAATACATCATCTGTGAAAATTTTAATTCTCTAGCTATCACGGATCCCGAGATACAGCCTGGTGACAGACGGACATACGGACATACGGACGGACAGCGGAGCCTCAGTAATAGGGTTTCCGTTTTTACCCATAAAAACGGCAAAAAAATCACGTTTGTTGTATGGGAGTTGAATATTTATTTTATTTTGATTTAATATCACGGGATAATTCAAACCAATTGACCTAAACCCAAACTAAGCAAAGTCTGTACTATGGGTACGGATAAACATACTTATAATATACATATTAAACACCCAAGACTCAAGCACAAACATTCGTACTTTTCACACAAATATCTGCGCCGACCGGGAATCGAACCCGGGGCCTCAAACTTCGTAGTCAGGTTCTCTAACCAATAGGCATTTCGTCAAATGTTAAAACCGCTCAAATAGTTTTCCCAAACAAGTAAACAGCGTGCACTGCACATCGTCTGAAGTTATTTCAGGTTAACACACGGCTTTGTGCTGTTTTAAATCAATATTGTTCTACCGTTTGGTAGTAACTGTTCAACCTTGAATGTCTGTTTATAAACGCTGAACATAGGCCGTGCTACAATCAATAGGGAACTTGCATATATACTTAACTTTATAAGTTTGCCTTTGGAATCTAAAAGCTAACACATAAATTATGTTCATCTCTGTTTGGTCAATAAAGTATTATTATAATTATTACATACTTCGACATTAGGAGACAATAATACTACCCAGTACCACTACCATGAGTTTACAATGACCGTACTCGATAGCGACTGCGTAAATTATTTGTATGGGTCTCATGGTAGTGCTACTGGCATTTGATTTTTGACGTGACATCGTCTAATAAATCGATGAACGCCGGCTGCATACACGAAAAAACATGACTCATTGTAACGTACATTTAACGTTACGTAACGTTACATTCTACAGAGCAGCTAAGCAGGCCAGTTGCAAGAGAGCGGTGAAGGCCAGTTGCAAAAGAGCGGCGAATGTTTTGTTATGACGATGTCACGTTAAACTATTGTCCGTAAACCAACTTTACAGACTACCGGTTTTAAGACTTAAACTTTTATTTGTAAATACACAGAGTCAGGTTTACACAAAATACACTGAAATAAAAAAAGTCAGTCAAATATATTGTCAGTCGTATATTACATTTTGCTGTGGATATGATATCACGTACCCGAGGCCGTATTGTCGAACGCTTCTGTCGCTTGCCTTCGCTTTCACCGTCTCTTTCTGTCACCATTTTATACCGTTTGACAGAAAGAAATAAGGTCCGTAGCAGAATTGCTAAAATCAAACATCCTAAATACGCAATTCCTAAAGATAAAACTTCGAAAATCGCAATGTCTAATGTGCGAAATTCCTAAAGATGCATGTCCTAATGCACTTTTAATCGAATGATCTCATTTTCGAAAATCAATATTCCTTAGTACAAAATGCCTAATGACAATACTTTGAAACTCAATATTTCTGGTACTCAAAATAGCTACGTACAAAAAGCCTAATGACAAACGACCGGTGTCTCACTGGCAGCGAGCAAGCGAAGCGAGCGAGCAAGACATTTCGGGGCAGAAACGACTCTGATTGGTTAGGTTCAGCACTGAAAATGATTATTATGGTGTTCTAATTGCAAAATAAGTCGTTCGAAATTTTGCACTTTATAAATTTTAAACTTAGGTCAACTGGAAGTAGGAAAAATATCGCTAGAACTTTCATACATGTAGAGTTACAAACTAACTTTGTAAACAAGTGTAGATTGTTTGTTTAGTCTATGGACGGAGAGAGATTTGTAAGATGGAGGACAGTGAATAAAAGAAACGTGCGTTCAACTATAAAATTGTATTTGATTGTTCAATTGTGTAGCCTGACTGATAAAGTATACGATACATGGCGCAGTCGCAATGTCGACCTACAATCTACCGGAAAAACTGGTAGTGGCAAATAATTTGGCTGAAAACTGGAAGAATTTCAAACAGGCATTGGAGATTTATTTGCTGGCGTCTGGGTTGAAGAAAGCGGAGGATGAAAGAAAAGTGGCTATTTTGTTAAATATAGTTGGAGAAGAAGGTTTGAAAATATATAATAATTTCAAGTTTGAGGCGGATGGAGACTCCGTAAAATATGCTGATGTAATAAAACAGTTTGATGAATACTGTGAACCTAAAAAGAATATCTTGCATGCGAGGTTCTTGTTCTACAATAGAAAGCAAGAGTCGGATGAACCCTTTGACAGTTTCCTAACGGACATAAAAAAGTTAGCTAAGGACTGCACTTTTCAGTCTGATGAGGAGGCCATCCGAGATAGATTGGTGTTGGGCGCCTCGGACTCAGAAACACAGAAGAAAATCATTGTGGAGGGCAATACTGATCTCATTGAAGTGATAACAAAATTTAGGTTAGCAGAAATTGGAAGACGTCATGCAGCAGATGTACAAGGAAAATTATTTGAGGTGGACAAAGTCTCTAAGAGTACTAGTAAGCCCAATAGGATGATAATTACATGCAAGTGGTGTGGACAGCAGCATGAGAGAAAATTGGAACTGTGTCCAGCCAGAGGAAAAATCTGTACGAAATGTAACCGATTTAATCACTTTTCAACAGTATGTCGAAGCAAGTTTGTAAAAGCAATCGTCAATGAGCAGTCAAGTGATCAAAGTGATAGTGAATTCTATTGTGGAGGTGTAGAAAAGGAGGTATGTAGTACACAATGGACTCAATTATTATTGTTAGAAGATACTAAGAGTTGTAATTTCAAACTGGACACAGGCTCAGATGTTAATTTAATACCTATGAGTATTTACCAAATATTAAGTAAAAGGAAAAAACTGAACTTGGAGCATTGTAAATTTAAATTACATGCTTATAACAAAACAGGGATAAAAGTGTTTGGCACTGTTTTGTTACAAGTTAAACTAAAGATGTCTTCATATTTTATTGAATTCATTGTAACAGACTCACAATTTCAGCCAACTTTGGGAAAAGAGGCTTGTTTAATTTTGGGTTTGGTTGAAAGAAAGTTCATAAATAAGATTAGCTTATCAAAAGGCCATATTGTTACAGATGACTCAAGAAAACAAAAAGTAATCACAGATTTCCAAGATGTGTTCACGGGGACAGGCAGGTTTCCGAATGAGTACCAAATATTGTTGAAGGAAGGATCTGAACCAGAGTCAAAACCACCACATCGTGTTCCTATTAAATTAAAAGAAAAATTAAAAATTGAGCTTGACCGACTTTGTAAAAAAGGTGTTATTTCTAAAGTTGACACTGCCACTGAGTGGGTCAACAGAATTGTTATTGTTGAAAAAGATGAGGATGCTATTCGTGTGTGCTTGGATCCCCGAGACCTAAATAAATGTATTTTAAAAAAATATTACGAGATACCAACCATCAATGACCTTAAAGCAAAAATTTGCAATGCAAAATACTTTTCAGTTCTGGATTTAAAAGAATCATTTTGGCAAATCGGACTTACAGAAAATAGTAAAAAGATATGTACATTCTCTTCTGTATTTGGGACATATAACTTCAATGTATTACCATTTGGCTTGGATGTTTCTGCGGAAGTATTTCAAGAAAATTGTGAAAATTGCTTTAAGGGCATTGATAATATTTTCATATATATTGATGATTTTTTAATTTATGGAAATACAAAAGAGGAGCATGATCTGGCTTTAACAAAAGTATTGAGCAGAGCAAGGGAATTGAATATAAAATTTAATTTGAAAAAATTTCAGTACCTTCCTGAAACAGTTAGATATTTGGGTCATGAGATAGTTCATGGCTGTTTGATGCCAGACAGAAATAAAATCAAAGCAATTATGGAGTATGATTCACCTGTTGATAAGCAAAGTCTACAGCGTTTTCTAGGTTTAGTTAATTATCTGAGAGATTTTATACCTAACTTATCTGAAATTACAAGCCCATTAAGGGAACTTCTAAGGAAAAATGTCATATTCCAATGGGGTATATTTCAAGAAAATTGCTTAATAAAGATAAAAAAAATATTGACTAGTCCACCAGTATTAAAAAATTTTGATCCCCGGCAACCAATAACCATACAGACTGACAGTTCAAAGAATGCAATTGGTTGTGTGTTAATGCAAAACAAGCAGCCTATTGCATTTGCTTCCAAAAGTTTAAGTAAAACAGAGTGTGAGTATGGTCAGATTGATAAAGAGTTCTTAGCAATATTGTTTGCATGTAAAAAGTTTCACTATTATATATATGGTAGACATACTGTAGTACAAACGGATCATCTACCACTAGTTGCATTAATGAAAAAAGAAATTTACTCTATTGGATCTCAAAGATTACGTAAAATAAGAATAAAATTAAACATTTATGACATTGATGTACAATATGTGAAAGGTTCACTGATGTTAATAGCTGATGCGTTAAGCAGAGCATCATCAAAAGCAGACTGTGACACTTTAGAGAGCTCACTGGACAAAGTTGTTCACACTGTTAATGTCAGTGATAGCTTTTTATCAGAAATTTCACAAGCTACACTTCATGATGTGTTGTTAAATAAGCTTATAGAATTTTATAATGAGGGGTGGCCATCAAACATTGAAAAAGTACCAGATTATATAAAATCATATTGGAAAATTAAGAATGATATTACTGTGGAGAATAATTTAGTATATTTGAATCATCGAATTATTATTCCAGCATCTTTACGAAAAACTGTTTTATCGAAAGTGCATGTATCTCATTTTGGGATCACAAAAACATTAGGTAGAGCAAAGTCCCTGTTTTATTGGCCAAATATGAGGAATGACATAGTATCACTAATAAGTAAATGTCGTCTGTGTGAAAAATATAGTGTGAATAAAAGTAAAGAACATTTGTTATTAGATGAAATGTCAAAACTTCCCTATGAAAAGGTGGGTTGCGATTTCCTCAATTATGGAAATGAAAACTTTTTAATAATCGCAGACTATTATTCCAAGTGGTTTGATATACTTAAAGTAAGTTCAATGACAGCTACAAATGTGATTAAAATATTAAAGTCTATATTTGCTACTCATGGTATTCCTAAAATTTTCAGAGCTGATAATATGCCTTTCAATTCCTTTGAATTTAAAAAGTTTGCCCAAGAATATGCATTCAATATTGTCACATCAAGCCCTTTGTACCCAAAATCTAACGGTTTTATTGAAAGATATGTTGGAATTGCTAAGAATATGTTAAAGAAATGTAAAAGTGAAAACATTGATATTGATCTTGTATTACTTGAGTATAGGAATAGTCCAGTGTTGGATTCACCTTATAGCCCCTCTCAACTGTTACTAAGTCGCTTAACAAGATCAGTCCTGCCAATACATAGTGAATTACTTGCACCTAAGGTTGTCAAAGATTTTGATTGTTACCAAACAAAGAGAAATATGATTAACAAGACCAATTATGATAGGTCTGCTAAAAAATATAGTTATAAGTTTGAATTAGGACAGAAGGTTGTTTACTATAAGGACAAAATATGGTGGCCTGCAAAGATAGTTGGTATTCATAGTTCACCCAGATCATTCTTAATAAGAAATGAAAAAGGTAATGTTCTTCGCAGAAATTCATCACAATTGAAGCCTTCATTTACTTCCAGTAATTCGTCACAAATGAGGTCTTCATTTACCTCAATTGAAGAAGTAGAGGATGAAAAAGATAGAAGTTTGATGCAAATGAAGCCTTCAATTAGTTCCTACAATGAAGATATACTAGAAAATAATAATACAAGTACACTGGTTTGTGGTAGACCTAAGAGGACTATCAGACCTCCCTTATACCTCAATGATTATGTTACAGGGGAAGATGTAGAGTTACAAACTAACTTTGTAAACAAGTGTAGATTGTTTGTTTAGTCTATGGACGGAGAGAGATTTGTAAGATGGAGGACAGTGAATAAAAGAAACGTGCGTTCAACTATAAAATTGTATTTGATTGTTCAATTGTGTAGCCTGACTGATAAAGTATACGATACAATACACTAGCAGTATTTTACATTAGAAATTTTAAGAGTAGGCAAACTGGACGTAGTATATAAATATTTAGGAATTTCGTACATTATAAATTTTAATTTTCGAAGTTTAGTCATTAGGAATTTCGTCCTTAGGAAATAAACCGCCCGGATCCTACCAGGCGCAAAGGTGCAACACATTAGGCGCATTGCCCCGCTGAACCGCGATGGACAACTTTTGCACCAGAAACGACCCAGAGCAATGGTCAAGACCTATCTCATGAAGACGGCGACATCGGCGGCGGCGGATGGAGTATTTCATTTGAATTGAAATTCTAGGATTTCGCTAAAAATAAATAAACGATGGGACGATGGAAACTAATTGACCTAGTCCCAAACTAAGCAAAGCTTATAGGCACTAGCTAGGCAACTATAAACAAACAAAGATAAATACATGCTTAAATACGTAATAAATAAACATCCAAGACTCGAGCACAAAACGTACATATTTATAGTACAAATATCTGCCCCGACTGGTTATCGAACCCGGTACCTCAAGCTTTGTAGTCAGGTTCTCTAACCATTAAGCTGCGGTCGTCCAAAAACTGCATTACGACCTATTCTCAGATCTAAGTACCGAGTATAGAGAAAAAAGTTTGATAAAAATAGGTCAAGCTGTTTCGGAGAAGTTCGATAACAAACACCGTGACACGAGATTTTAAATATATTAGATAAG
Organism: Archips xylosteana; assembly: GCA_947563465.1. Taxonomy (NCBI): domain Eukaryota; kingdom Metazoa; phylum Arthropoda; class Insecta; order Lepidoptera; family Tortricidae; genus Archips; species Archips xylosteana. Next base: position 6,286,705 of record OX387369.1, read on the forward strand.
TTTTTTTTGTTTCTAAATTAGTACAGTAAGGGGCTGTTTCACCACCCATTGATTAATTTTAACTGATGGATAAATGTGATGCCGTCTCCATCTATTCGAAAAAAACAAACAGAGATGGCATCACATTTATCCGTCAAATAGATCAATGGATGGTGAAACAGGGGGTAAAATTACATAAAGTTTACCACTGACAGATGGTTTGCCTTCATTTCATATTCAACTTTAATGACCTACAAATAAAGCCAATTTTAGAATACTGTTACCCACGTTTGCAGATTTTGTAATAGCTACTTTATTTGTATGGAGTTAAAGTTGGAAATGAAATGAAGGCAAGCCATCTGTCAGTGGTAAACTAAAAGTAAACGTATTATACGTATGCAAGTTCCATGTTGGCTACACAGGTGTCTTTGAACGGCCGTGACCGCGAGCCTGTTTACTTGCCAGGGGGTAGCTTAGAAACATTAGCACACTGCCGAGCTTACGGTACTTACGTAAATTGGGAGAGTTAATAACTTATTACACCCTGTATGTTAACGTTAGTTGCTGGGTATAAATGAAGTGTTTTTGTTTTTTTTGAGAACGCACGTCAGTTATATTGTAACTAGCTAACTAGGTGGGTCTGATATACTGAGAATAGGTCGTAGGCTATTTTTTAAACCTACCCCTGTTCTTCGTGGACGGAGTCGCGGGCAACAGCTAGTCTAACATATAAAAATCTCGTGTCACGGTGTTCGTTATTGAACTCCTCCGGAACGGCTGACCGATTTTTATGAAATTTTTTGCTCCACATTCGGTAGGTATGAGGATATAGGTCGTAGGCTTTTTTATATACCCCTATTATGTATGTATGTTTATCGTCGTCTAGTACCCATAGTACAAGCTTTGCTTAGTTTGGGACTAGGTCGATTTGTGTAAGATTGTCCCCTAATATTTATTTATTCTATTCCTCGCGGACGGAGTCGCGGCCAACAGCTAATTTTATATATTTTACCCACAGATCGAATAAAATGACTTACATAAACTTACTTTAAAAGTACAGCGATACCGCGACAAAGTTACACAGCGGCTCCAATTCAAATACTTTGGCGTACAGTGATGGGAACCAAATTGATGCTACCATTGGTTCTTGGGACAGGTAACCATGCAATTGCAGGCGTGTGAACATAACTGCATAGTTGCATTGCAATTGAACTACTAGTGTAAAATACGGTAACAGAAACATGTAGCCTCATCTGTTATTTCGTGATGACAAAAGTTTAGGGTTATTCGAGCGCTTGTGCCAAGACACTTTCGTGAATACATTTTTGTAGTAGTGGCAGAAGATTCCGATGATTGAGAAGTGCACGACTTTTAATACATAAACGAAAACGCCATCAAAATAAAAAAAAAATGTCTACTTACTTAACGACACCGTGGTAGCCTGATGGTTTGACCTACGGCCTCTTACGGAAAGGTCGTGGGTTTGAGCCCGGGCTCACACCTCTAAGTTTTGGGAAATTTATGAAGATCGGTGAAGCAAAACAACTTGAGGATACCTGCACGCAACTGCAAAGAAATTCAATGGTGTGTATGATCTAATCCGCACTGCGCCCGCGTGTGAATTGCACTCCAAGCCCTCACATTTTGAGAGGAGGCCTGTGGCTTACAGTGGGACGTTTATAGGTCAAAATGATGAGAGTATCTGTGTATCTACTTATTATCTAACACAAACTTTGTCATCTCAAATAACAGATGAAGTCATATAATTTTATTACTGTACCTCGTACTATGAGCGAGCAATCTTTTTCAATAAGTTGTTCGGAGCAAGGACATGGAATAGAATGTGAGGGCTAAGCTCGGTCCTGAGTCTATAGGTATAAATAACGCTATATAGTATACTAGCTGTTGCCCGCGACTCCGTCTGCAAATAATTCGTTTATCGCTATCCCACGGGATTCGCGGGAACTATGCGATTTTCCGGGATAACAACTATACTATGTCTTTGCCAGGGTTTCAGTCAATCCACAAACCAATGTTCATGTAAATCGATTCAGCGGTTTAAGCGTGAAGAAGTAACAAACATACACACTCACACACTCACAAACTTTCGCCTTTATAATATTTTAGTGTGATGATATTTACTACCTTTTACTCGTGGCTTCGCTTACAGTTGGTTAACCAAGAGGTCTGACAGTTGAATTTAGATTCCGGGATTTTACGAAATACCTTAAAAATTCCCAAATAATAATGATACTTAATTATTATCGTTTTTTGTATTGGTAGAGCCATCTTGTAGCTAGCCGCTGCATCACGAACACCGGCGTGAAACAGCAGTACTCCTGCTGCGTTTCGTACGGTCAGTGAGAGCGTCGTGTGCCTAATACCTCTCCCCTCCCCTTCCCTTATTTCCTCTCCTTTTTTAAAGGCCGGCAACAGATCAGTGACTCTCTTAGAGTTGTTGATATTTAATTTTATGGCCGGTGGTGAACATTTCCCATCAGATGACCCGCTAGCTCGTTTGCCTCCCACTCATAATAAAAAAAAAATCATTCTGAGAGGAGGCCTCTGTCCAGGCCCCAGCAGTGGGACGTATATAAGTGAGATGATGATGATGAATTCCCAAAAATCAAGAGCTAGTCGGATTTTTCCAAATTAAAGTAAGAGAAGCCGCGAGCCAAAGCTAGTGAAGTAAGAGTATAAGGGCCCTCGCACACGGCGACTTTTTGTAGCGATGCAGTAGCGATGCTGTCGCGCGTTCGCATCGATACAGTCGCGATGCGGTCGCTAGCTGTGTACCCTCGCCCACACATAACACGATTCAGTCGCGATGCAAACGCGATACCGTCGCGCTTCTGTCACGATGCAAACGCGCGGTTCTCTACTAACGCGCCACCCTCCCTCCGTTCCCTCCCCGATGTCGTCCGACACGGTCGCGCGTTTGCATCGATACAGTCGCGATGCTGTAGCGCGTTAGTAGCGCGTTGGCATCGCTTCTATAGCGCGTTACAAATGCGATAACGCGCGTTAGTAGCGATGCTGTCGTTTATCGCTACAAAAAGTCACCGTGGGCGAGGGCCCTAAAAGCTACTTGACATTATTTTCTAAAATCATTTCCACATTGCATCAACGAACGAGGTAGTTGCCCCATCTCAAATTACCAACCTGTATAACTGACTAAGGCATTCCCAGACTGAAATTCTATCCGACACAATTGCTTAGTAATTACAAATCAAACTTAATGACATGATGACTGACGCGCCAAATTATTTCAATTGAAACAATATGCTTACCAAGTTTCAAGGAACAGAGTGATTCATTTCATGGTCTTTCAATTCGAACAAAATTTTACTGTCATTCTGAAAACGTTGACATCATCAACCCAGCCTAATTATACAGGGTGGAAAAAATCTATGGGCCCTGGAGGGGAACTACCTTAAATCCTTTAGTTAGCTCATTTTACTGAAAGGAAACATTCCTTTATTTTTAAAAAGAAACAAAACTGCATTTAAAGATTTTTTAAATTTTGCTTGTCCCATCCGGGAATCGAACCAACTAAAAATAAAAAATAAACCCTTGCTATTTTATTATACGAATCGGTAGGATTGTTGTTCAGGATAAAATTTGTCTAATAAACATATTTATTTGGTGATTGAAATAAAAAAGTGAAAACTAAAATTAATTTTTATTTTATCATCAATAAGAAGAACGTAAACATGAATCATTTTTATAACGTAGACGGACATTAAGAAGAGAAAAGGATCTTAATAATTCAACTGATAAGTTGCTCGAAGTGACCCCCATCGTTCCGGATACACAAATTTAGTCTACGTTGAAATTCATTTCGTGTAGTCCTCTGGAAAGTGTTGTGGTGTATGCTCCTAGTACCATTTTCTACCGCAACCCTTAATTCTTGTACAGTATTATAACACGTTTTGTAAACTTCATTTTTTTTGACCCCATAAAAAGTAGTCCAGAGGCGTCAGGTCTGGACTTCTCGCTGGCCATCTAATCGTCCCGTTTGTACCTATCCAGACATTGAAATTTTCACTAAGGTAAGCCCTGGAAATTCTGCTATTGTGGGCAGGTGCACAGTCTTGTTGAAAAATGATATTATTTCGTTCCTCCTCCGGTAGAAGGTTTAATTGATTATGTAAAAGGTCTAATATTTCCATGTATTTTGCCGTATTTAGATGTCCTTCATAAATGTGCACCAAAACAACCATATTGCTTCTGATTCCGCACCAAACATTAAAGGAAAATCTGACCTGATTGTTTGTTTCGCGAACACGGAATGGATTCTGACGGGACCAATAATGATTGTTATGTCTGTTATACATTCCATTATTGTTGAAATTTTTTTCATCAGACCATACAGGACCATACAATGTAGTCTAAAAAATTTGGGATGCGGTCTATTTCTGTTTGAATATTCTGACAGAACTCTAATCTCCTTTGACTATCTCCCGGATGTAGTTTCTGCACCAATCGCCCATCACGAAAACATCTGTATTTGTACTTTTTCAAAACACTAAGTACACGAGTATGGCTGGTGCCTATCTCTTGAGCAACTTCCCTACTAGAAGCTTTCGGGTAACACTCAAAGTATGTCAAAACACATAAATCAAAATCGGAAAAGTCTAGATTTTGCTGCTGCGGACGTTCTAAACGTTTTTTGAAACTTCCAATATTCACTAAATTTTTTACCATTCGCGACAAAACTTTTCTAGATGGTATTTGTCTGTCTGGATACCTCTCACTGTACCACTGTAGAGCTAAATTGCAATTCTTGTTGTTTGAAAAGTAAGCTTCTAATAAATAGAAATGTTCTTGATACGCCATTATTACAGAATTACGGAATGAAAGCAAAACTAAACAAAATTTGAAATTCGAACGAATACTTCTTTCTTATAGTTTTTAAAAATGTTATCGTTCGAATTTCAAATTTGTTGCCCCGCGTTGCAAAAAAAACGTTCCATTATTAAAATTTTTGTCAGAATGAACGTCTAGTGTAAGAAGGAATCGTGCTGTGCATAAATTTATTATTACCATTTACCGATTTTGTTATCCAATACTTCAACAAGGTACTTAGAGATAAATAACATTAGCAAGCTTGTACTTCATACAATGTCTTTAGATGTTAAAGAGATAAGAAAATTATAACGTGTCATTTACTAATTACAAGTGAACAGTACTAGGTATTGTTAATAAAGAACTTGTAATAAATATTCAATTTTATGGGTATCTCACACAACAGATGAGTGTGGGACCAAATGTTTATTAGACAAATTTTATCCTGAACATCAATCCTACCGATTCGTATAATAAAATAGAGAGGGTTTATTTTTTTATTTTTAGTTGGTTCGATTCCCGGATGGAACAAGTAAAATTTAAAAAATCTTTAATTGCAGTTTTGTTTTTTTTTAAAATAAAGGAATGTTTCTTTTCAGTGAAATGAGCTAACTAAAGGATTTAAGGTAGTTCCCCTCCAGGGCCCATAGATTTTTTCCACCCTGTATACGTCCCACTGCAGGGCACAGGCCTCCTCTCACAATGAGAGGGCTTGGGCCGTAGTTCCCACGCGGGCCCAGTGCAGATTGGGAAATTCACACACACCATTGAATTTCTTCGCAGATGTGTGGAGGTTTCCTCGGGATATTTATTACCTTCGCCGTAAAGCTCATGGTAAATTACAAATGTGATTTTGCACATAAATTGCGGAAAAATCAGAGGTGCGAGCCGGGACTTGAACCCACGACCCTAGGATTGACCATCGTAATGAGAGACCATAGGTCAAACCACTAGGCCACCACGGCTTTTTTTTCCAAATCCAGTCGATCATCCCCATAATCATACGCTTTATTTCAGATTCATAGAGAACTACGGCAACTAGTACAAAGATCACATGCTTTTGTCAAAATATAATTAATAACAATATGAATAATCTCAGTACAAACATATTATTATTGGAACGGCTTCATTAGACAATCCATGTCGACCGAATTCAAATACCCAGCTCGAATGACGGAGTAATTCAAGTTTAGAACAATTTCAAGGGCTTCCTTCTCCATGCGTATGAGATCGTGAAATCATGTTATGATAGATTTTTTGTTTTAAGAAGACTTAGAAACACCGTACCTACAAGTGCGAATGAGAATCACAAGGTTCTGTCCCCCCCCCCGAAACCCCTCTTCCATTTTTATTTTATACTAAATGATGCCCGCGGCTTAGCACCCATTGTATTTTTTCTAAAATTTATTTCCTAAAAACCTTAACAAACGCAACAAAAAAAGAATTATCCAATTTGGTACAGTTGCTCGGAAGTTATGCGCGTAAATACATTTTTGGGTGATTCATTTTTACGTAAGTATACAACGTGTCTCTATCCTCCTCTGGACAAAGACGAATAAGACATGTATGTTAGGATATTTCTAAGCTATGTACAATGACTGATTTATGGAAAATGGTAATAAAAGAGTATTTAAACTTGATCAACCTCTGAACCGCAAAACTCATTGCGAACAACGGATACCTCAGTATGCTCCTACTTATTGTTGATTTGTTAACGGGTGTTAATTACATTTTGATTTTTTTTTATTTCTCTATTCAAATAATTTTACAAAAGTAGAATATTCCTGAGAAGGAAAGGAACTCAACTCGGAAATTGTCCAGAGAGTAGAGACACATTGTATTCATTAAATTTACTATAGAAATACCTACACAATATCTGTGAAACTTTAATTGAGTAGGTGGAAATATTACTGTTGCTAACATCGTGGAATAAACTTCAAAACACAACTCAGATTTCTCAAGTTACAGTTTCACGTGTTTGCTTTTGAAAAATGTTTCGTATTTTTTTTCTCAAAGGTACCTAGGTTTTTACATAAGCTAGGGGGCAAACGGCAGGCGGATAACTAGATGCGTCGCCAGCGCCCCGTGAAGAAAGAGTAGGCTCGCTTGACAGAATACTGTTTTCAATCATATCGACCAGATTTAAGTAGGTACTCAAGGTCTAAGTATTCATTTGATATACTCTCAAAATGTACCCACTGAATTTAATTAGTATACATGCTAACATATATACCGTACCTATGCAATAACACCGCAACACTTTAGCAACACGAAACTCCTAATTACATCTTCCGAACACGTCCACACCAAAACGTAGATCGTAATTTTTACAAATAACGATGCCAATTTGACATTTATTGTCGCATTAAACAACGATACCCATATCAAAAACATGGCGGCCATTTTGTGCACGACGTGAATCCAAAATGGCGGGTCGGCGACGACAGCGCCGCTCGTTTCATTCGTTTTAATTTGTGTTAATACGTGTTCCGCGAGTTGCCGTGTTTAGCCAAGTTTTGGGGATTTAATTTCTTATGTCTTTGACGATTGTTGCTGGTTCAGATGTTATTTTAATTAAGATGATAATAACCCGGAATTCGGGTGTTAATTCAGGACTTTGGAGAGTCTGTCAGCATTTTAGTTGGTAAAATATTATTCTCCGTGTTAATTTAAAAGCTGTTGCTTTTTAATCTTGAAGTTTCCATCACTTGTATTTTGGGTGGAGTTAGAAGTCTTGTAACTTCTTCTTCTACTACTACTACTAAACTACTTCTAATGGAAGAGTTTGACCTCCTATCACACTTGTCAGCAGTTAACTAAATAGGTAGTTTATTAATAAGTATAGTTTCATTTTTCACACAAGTTTTTTGCAAACTTTTTTTTTACTGTAGGTAAGTACATGCATTATTATGGTTTACTGCCGTTTCGTCAAAATTCATTTGCCAAATGATTCGTTTATTTTTACTTTGTCGGCGTGACTGATATATATAATCATGCCAAATTACAGCTTTCTAGTGCTAACAGTCTCTGAGCTTAGCCGCGGACGGACAGACAGACAGACAGACATGGCGAAACTATAAGGGTTCCTAGTTGACTACGGAACTCTAAAAAGGTGCAAAATAGTGCACATTCCAAAAAAACTGGTCTGTCTATTGCTAAACGCAATCAAGAACAGTGATAACTAGCTTCCCACAATTTAAACGCGTCAAGTTTACCATCGGATCTTTATTTACAAGTCAGGCCACTTTTAACTGCGGAGGCGAGCCTTTGACACGTCTGCTTTGGCATTGCAAATGTGTCGGTAGATGTGAACTAACCGGTGTGCAATGGCGGACAAATAAAGTGACATAACTATAAAATAAAAATTTAAAAACCCCCCGAAGCGGGTCGCACATATTTTGAAAATAAAGTAAATGCCCATTCTGCGTCTAAGATCCCTTCCGCAGCTAATAAAAGTGCTGATAAATTTGAAACGACTGAACTAATTTTGACGAAGCATGTCTAAGAACCATTGCAAAAAAACCGGCTTTCATATAAAAAAAATGCATCCGAATCGGTTCACCCTTTTATGAGCTATGATGTCATAGACAGACAGATGGACAGACACACACACACACAATTATAACACCCCTCTTTTTGTGTCGGGGGTTAAAATGGAGTAACGTATCAAAATACATGAAGTTTGAAAAGAAATGTTAGAAATGTTGGACAAACTATTAGTGGCATTGATATAATTCATTATTCTTTGTAAACTTTGTAAACGTTTCAGAATAAGAATGAATTTGACAGTAAAATTGTACTGTTTTTTGAAGTTGTGGTAAAAATTGTTACACTGTATTTTTATCCTGCACGAATGTTTTTGTTTGAAGAACGACACTAAAAGAATGAGGCTAGTTTGGTAACTTTTTATAAATTCCAATATTTGCAGTCTAATATCACGAGAACAACTTATCTGATTTTGATGAAATCTTACTAAATACCAACGTCAAACCGATCGTATTATTTCTCTATAAAAAGACGTCGCTAAGTGAGAATTAAACTTCGCGCACTGAGGTTTCCGTAAGCATCTTGAAAATCTAATTAAATTTGTACGTTTTTCCTGTCGCAAATACAAACATATAGCTTGCCCATTCATCATGACGTGAATAATGATTATGATGATGATAATGATAACATAAATGTTATAAGGTACAATAATTGACACACAATTAAAATTGCAACCGTAAATTATTCCTCCGGTTCCTTGACAACCGCTATTCATTCCAAGCAAATCGTTACAATAATGAACAAAAGCTAACATGACAAAGAAAAACTCAGTACATCACACAATAATGACTTCGATCAATACAGTGTCAAAAGATTTAAAAAGCAAGATAACGAGACTTTGTGCGAGCCAGCAAATTCATTCCATATAATTGCGAACAAATTAAACGCGATGCGATAATAACATGTCGGTTTCGCAAGTCACTCGGTAACATTGGTGGTTATAAACACGAATGCTGTATGGAATTGCTTGGAAAATTTCGGGGCTACTTATTATTATTAAAATTTTAATAGGCTACTTTTTAAGGTTTCGTACAGTCAAGGGCAAAAATATGTATACACTTTAGTACCTTGTCTTTTTTCGTCATATTTGAACTGTCATATAATGAACTGTCACAATGGTTAAAGTGACAAGGTACTAAAGTGTATACATTTTTTTGCCCTTGACTGTACCAAACGTAACCGGAACCGGAACTGGAGCTAAACGGAACCCTATTAGAGTCGTTTTCAAAAAATTTACACAAAATTAACGGATTTAATTAAAAAAAACTTATTTGATTCCATTGTGTAACGAAAGTTACCCATATAGTTTGTATGACCAAATTTCGTCACACAAAGGAAGCGATGTTTTTATTAAGCCCTTAACTACCTATGTATATTTTTTTCGTAAACGACTATTAATGTCGCTACGCTGTCTCTTTGTCTGTCAGCCACATGGCTCTATCTCAAAAACCATTTGTATTTCTATTACTAGTACAACAATTAATAATAAAAAAAAAAGATCAGAAATTAAGAAGTGTTTCAAATAACCTAAATAAAATGACCCCACGCTGTGTACTTTTCGCTTAAAAGCCAGGCTCTACCAACACTGGATTTTTATAGGTGTGGCCGTATACTATACACTTTTAAGTGTCCGCAGCCGTACGTACAGTATGGAACGATATTATCAGTAGTACACGACTGCTTCAAAGAGATTTTGCATAAAGATATATTAGCGTGGCCCAGTTCTGATGTACCGTGGCAAAGCTGTGCGTGGCAAAATAGACGTTACGAGGACGTTAGGTAGCAAACTAGACAGTGGGTCACCTGTTGGTAAGTAAGTGCCACTATCCATGTTAGTTACCTTAGGTTTGATGCTCAGGATAAGCGAATATAAAACAGACTGGGATCAATTCAGTTTTCTCTTTATTTCTCTAAAGTTCCTCATTTCTTTTTTGGGGTTTCACTGTCCGTCTGTCACCAGGCTGTATCTCATGAACCGTGATAGCTAGACAGTTGAAAATTTTACAGATGATGAATTTTAGTTGCCGCTCTAACAGCAAATACTAAAAATAAAATAAAATTCGTATATAAACCTATGTACGAATCATCATAATTAATTTAAGAGCTTAGCTCTTGTCGGTGGAGTAATCGCCACTCTTTTCGATTCTCTGCCAGCGTTTTCAGCTCCTGATACGACATGACATTGACTTTTTCCTTGGCTTGGTCTATAAATGACCGCCTCGGTCTTCCCCTGCCTCGCCTGCCTTCTATTTGCCCTTCCAAAATAGTTTTTATGTAACTGTCATGTCGTATCAGATGCCCCAGCATATGTACGAATATGACACGTTTTTCTAAATTTAATAAATATAGGAATGCTTCATTATCCCAGATATTTATAATGTCACAGTATTTTTAACGCTAAAAATTTATAGTTAACGAGTTCAGCCGTCATTTGGATCTTGTAATAACGCATGATACGCCTATAAAAAATAAAAATTAAAGTACGTATAGGTTTCCATACAAGAAACTTGTTTTGCTCGTTCTTAATAGTAATGATTTTGCAGCGGTACAAAACCCTTATTCGTAAGTCCGAATCGCCCTTGGCCGATTTTTATTTATAAACCACACTGACCGGTTGCAGATCGAGTTTGAGATGGCACACCTTGCGCGTGGCGGGGGCGAGAGATGGAAGATGAAAAAATTTTAAATAAAAAATAAAACCTCCTTCAAAAAACATTCAAAAACCATGAAATAATAATTGAACTGAACCGACTACAATAAGCATGAAAATATCTTTCTTCTAATCTGTTTTAAGTCGGTGCCTCAGCTCGAGCCAGCAGGAGTGGACCTAGTAATCTAACTTACCTACATACCTTACAATCTATAGGGCTTCTACACTCCTGCAAGCTCGTGCTGAGGCACCGACTTAAAACAGATTAGAAGAAAGATATTTTCATGCTTATTGTAGTCGATTCAGTTCAATTATTATTTCATGGTTTTTGAATGTTTTTTGAAGGAGGTTTTATTTTTTATTTAAAATTTTTTATTTTTTGCTTTTTAGTTGTTTCTGTATAAAATAGATGCGTAGGATAAAATCATCAGTTTGACTTCGATATAAGGTTATGTTGAAAATTCTATTTTTAATGCTCGACGGGGTTATGTCGTTTTATTACAGAGTTCCATGATACTTTCTGAATGCAAATGCTCGACTTGTCACCGAAAATACTCTAATCGCTATAAGTTTCTCTTGAATTTTTGAGGAGTTTCTTCAATTTCTCATGGATCCCATCATCAGAACTGGATTTTGGTAACAACGGGACCAACCTTGAAGCATGTGCTTTCAAACAACGAAAAAATTTTCCAAATCGGTTCATAAATGACGGAGTTCTGAGGTAACACACGACAAAAAAAAAAAAAAAAAAAAAAAAAAAAAAAAAAAAAAAAAAAAGAACATACAACCGAATTGAGAACCTCCTCCTTTTTTTGAAGTCGGTTAAAAATGCATGGGGAGAGAAAAGGACATGTATTACGCGTGGCGAGTTGCATTAGATGCAGTTTCCAACGTGTTTATACTTTGTATTATCAACGCGAAAGCCTGTTTCTGTTCGTTACTTAGTACGATTGAGCGGCTAAACCGAAGAACGAATTTTCCTAGTTTTTTAGGGTTCCGTACCCAAAGGGTAAAAACGGGACCCTATTACTGAGACTTCGCTGTCCGTCCGTCTGTCCGTCTGCCACCATGCTGCATCTCAAGAACCGTGATAGCTAGACAGTTGAAATTTTCACAGATGATGTATTTTGGTTGCCGATATAGCAACAACTACTAAAAAACAGAATAAAAAGATATTTAAGGGGGCTCCTATACAACAAACGTGATATTTTTGCTCGTTTTTGCTCGATATTGATAACGGCAACAGTACCTCTACCATGAGTTTACACTAGTTTACAGTGACCGTACTCGCTAGCGACGGCGTAAATTATTTGTATGAAGAATTGTACTTCCGTATGTGACCGCTAGAGGTGCTGTACAATTCTCCATACAAATCATTTACGCCGTCGCTAGCGAGTACGGTCACTGTAAACCAGTGTAAACTCATGGTAGGGGAACAGGTAGAACTACGGCTCAAGCCCTCTCATTTCGAGAGGAGGCCTGTGCCCTGCGTAGGGACATAATGATAATGATAATGATAACGATAATGATAATGATAATGATAATGATAATGATAATGATAATGATAATGATAATGATAATGATAATGATAATGATAATGATAATGATAATGATAATGATAATGATAATGATAATGATAATGATAATGATAATGATAATGATAATGATAATGATAATGATAATGATAATGATAATGATAATGATAATGATAATGATAATGATAATGATAATGATAATGATAATGATAATGATAATGATAATGATAATGATAATGATAATGATAATGATAATGATAATGATAATGATAATGATAATGATAATGATAATGATAATGATAATGATAATGATAATGATAATGATAATGATAATGATAATGATAATGATAATGATAATGATAATGATAATGATAATGATAATGATAATGATAATGATAATGATAATATATTTATTTACATAGAACATGGTACAAAATAACAGTTCTGAAAATATAAATAAAAGGCTCTCACATTCTGCCGCGATTGCGACGTGTAAAATTAACACATTTATTAATTCTTGATAAATAATTCATACTTAATGGCAATCAATAATTTAAAAAAAAAATACAAATGTCAAAAAGTGTTAAATCATAAAGCAATAATAAAATTTAAGCAAAAATAATATCAAAAAAATGTCAGAAAGTCAATAATAAATAAACAGAAAAACAATGTCAACATTACATTACAATATACCTACTACAATTTATTAAATACCTACTTTAACTATGATGTAATGTCAAAAATTCTCTAACTGAATAAAAACAATGCTTCAATAAATACGTGTCCAGTTCCCATTTAAATTCGTGCACATTACTCTGCTTAAGGCTTTCGGGTAACTTATTGTAGATTTTAATGCAAGAAAAGTATGCATTCCTCTTGTAAACAGACAAGTTAGCTTTAGGTACGTAAAGGTTTTTCGACCCTCTAGTACGCGAGTTAATAACATCAGCACTTGTGCGAAAGTTGTTAGTGTGCTGCTTTACAAATAAGCAAGCCTCTTTAATGTACACACATGGAAGAGGTAGGTAGGACGTATATAGGTTGGGATGATGATGATGATATATGCCACCATAGAAGTCCATAACCGTGGATTTATTCGGAATAGCTCCGTAGAATAAAACTTGACACCTTTCCTTTGCATGGTAGGTAAATCATTCTCCACTGAATGGAAGCATCATCACTATTAATCATAGTCAATTTCATTTAGTGATTATTAGAGCAGGAAGCATTAATCTATTCGCTTTGATTAAAGCCCTGTACGAACCAATGCGACTGTGTGTTAATTTAAACTTTTCTCTGTTTTCCTCTAGCGTTCGTGTTGTCACAATGTGTATGTTTTTGGGTTTAGCTTTTAAATGGGTCCTACTGAAAAGCAGTAGCAGTGGGCAGGGCACATCGCTCGTAGAATTGACGGCCGATGGGGCCGAAAGGTTCTCGAGTGGCGTCCGCGGACCGGAAGACGCAGTGTAGGCAGGCCTCCAACAAGATGGAGCGACGACCTGGTTAAGGTTGCGGGAACGTTGGATGCGGATGGCGCAGGGCCACCCTGGGACGTGTATAGGCTATAGGCTGGGATGATGATGATGTTAATCCAAATGGCTATAATTACCATCCAGAGCCAAAATATTCCGACTTCGCGGTACAAATAATTAAAGTTTTTAGTTTGTATGTTTTCCTCGACCTTCTCCTCTAGTTGCGGTAGTTCGGTTGATTTGTCCGGGACCGAACTGCTGCAACACTTTTTGTCTCAGTAGTTCGGTAAAGACGTCAAACCGAACTGCTGGGAAACCTTTAGTTGCAGTGGTTCGGTTGATTGTCCGGGACCAAACTACTGCCACACTTTTAGTCTCATTAGCTCGGTTGTGACGTCAAACCGAACTACTGAAAATTGAAACGACTCAAAAGCGCGATTAAAAATATAGCTAAATACACAATCCATGAAAAATAAGAGCTAGTTAATTTTATTTGCAATGTTGCTACTTATTTCATTTCCTTGCAATCGAAGTGAAAAGAAGAGTGTACCTAAAACTCTAGCATTAAATCCAACGTCAATGTCAACCAAACGTCTCGGGTAAAATGGCTCGTTTTATGCTCTTGTTGTACAATCTAATCCTTAAACGTCCTTTTGAGTCGTTTCAATTCTCAGTAGTTCGGTTTGACGTCATAACCGAGCTAATAAGACTAAAATTGTGGCAGTAGTTCGATCCCGGACAGTCAACAGAACTACTGCAACTAAAGTCTTCCCAACAGTTCGGTTTGACGTGTTAACCGAACTACTGAGACAAAAAGTGTTGCAGCAGTTCGGTCCCGGACAAATCAACCGAACTACTGCAACTAGAGGGACCTTCTCAATAATTTTGAAATAATTCATAATCTTCATATTGGCTTTTATTCGTCTCACTACTGGCCACAGGCCTCCTCTCAGAATGAGAGAGTTTTCTCATAGTAGGCTAGTGGTTTGACATAATGAACTCTGAAGCAGGGGGTCGTGGGTTCCAATCCGGGCTCACACTTCTGAGTCTTTCGAAATTTTATGCGCAAAATTACATTTGAAATTTACCATAAGCTTTTTGGCGAAGGAAAACATCGTGAGGCAACCTGCACACACTCGCGAAGAAATTTAATGGAGTGTGTAGAGTAGGTAATTGAGTTTCCAATCCGGTTGGAATTATTAACTTAACTTTACTTAACTGAAGAAAACCAGTATAAATAACTACAAATGCGCAAGAAAATGATATAACGAACCGTATCTGGTAAAGAAAAAGAAAGAAGAAACCTAACTATCCTCAATTGTTTTAGTTCGGGAAAAATCATAAGAAAGTCACTTGTACTTATTACATGCCCGATAACAGACAACTTAGCGTAGATAAAAAAAATAGCCTACAAATCGGAGGAAAAACAGCCAGTTACACGATAAATATACGGTATTTTTTTATACTGTGGTAAAAGCGCGGTGTATTTTTTTCTAGTCTGTACGCGGTCCGTGAATAGTACGCCGGCAGTACGTCGTTTTTGAGGCTCTGCAGTGGTGAGAGAGTGGGATAGGCTTATGGAGCGCCGGCTTGGAGGTGTGAGACGCTGATATTATTGCACCGGTAGTGAGGAGTGAAAGAGATCAATAATGAGAGGCACGACGAGTTGAAAAGGGATTTCAGATTAAGGTCGTTGTCGAGGCACAGAGTAGCGAGGCCGGAAAATTTGTAGAGTGGTGCATTGTTATTTGTGCTAAGACGTATTTCAATGCGCCTCACAGAGGGAAATAGGAATACTTTTATTTTTACTTGTTGATAATTTTGTTGCAATATAACTTGTAATATAACTTGTACCTAATTTTGAGAGTTTAAAATCGAGGGTCCTTTCAATTGAAAATTGATTTTACCAATTTACATATTATTACAATACAATAATTGCTTAGTTTAAATCTTAAGATATTACTAAAATAGGCTTAGTTTGATTATTATTATTATTTTTTTGTTGACAAGTGGCTCGTATTTTTTTATTTCATAACTAATAACTAGGTAAATCAATGAACTGAAACAATTACTTACCTTGCTCACCCGTGATCTTACGTTAGTTATTTTTATGCAAGAAATGTGTAAAATGTGTATGTTAGTGTAGTTTGGTGGTGGTGATAGTTGGGTTTGTGTGATTTGTGTGTGTTCGTACAGTGTGGAGATGGAGGAACTGCATGAACATAACTAACTTAGGGTCGCGGGTGAGCAAAGTAATTGTTTCAGTTCATTAATATGGACCTCCGCAAAGTAACGCCTGATTCAAAAAATTAATAACAGTAACTATATTCTATAACAATCCTAGTTTAAATTTTTTACCAGACTAACATCGCTGAAACACAAAAAATAAAGTTCGCAATAAAAGAACAGTCTGTACCTCACGTATTAATATATTATATTAGTTAATTATTTCGATAAGAAAACCTGTTGATTGAAATACAACATCTATGCAACTGATCGCCATGACAGTCTTAGAGGTAATCGTCAACAGTAAAAGTAAGGAAATAACATTAAATTCTTGTAGGGGTTTGAACGGTGATACTACCATTTTGTAATAACCAAGTGGTTACTGCCAAGATGTAAAACAGATCTCAACTGGATCAGTTTACACACTTTTTTAGCTGAAACACTCGTCGCACCACAATATCGTCCCCATAACATTGTCCCTTCTATTCTCCTCCTAATCTATGACACCTAGCCTGGCCAGGGCAACCGCTGCCTACATTCGCGCTCAGTCACCACCCCGGCGCCACGGATCGAGCCGCGTCGCCCCTCCCCCCTTCGCTATTTACGCGCCATTCTCAATTTTGAATTTCGAAAAAAACAATCGAAGCGCCGTTTAAAATATAAATCGTGTATTCATTTTAAAAATCCTAGTGGCCAGTGTTTTCTTGAAAATGGGATTCAG
This sequence comes from Archips xylosteana, assembly GCA_947563465.1. Lineage (NCBI taxonomy): Eukaryota > Metazoa > Arthropoda > Insecta > Lepidoptera > Tortricidae > Archips > Archips xylosteana. The sequence continues at coordinate 6,303,682 of OX387369.1, forward strand.
TGTTCGGATGATTGAATTTTGAGGTTTCAAAAATGTGATTGATTAATGATTGAACCAAAAGGATTAACCTAATGAACGATTCCGTGACGCGAAAGGTTAGTGATATTTTTTTAAGCTCAAAAAGCTCGTTATTTAAGCTTTTTATGGCGCGTTAATTTGTGGGAGCTCAAGTATTAATAATACGGATTTGTGATGATGTATGGATCGTGTTTTAGAAGGGATTTTTTTTTCGGTTTGTAAAAGGGCTTAGTCACTGGCTGTTATGGAATCCGCGTTTGTTTTTTTAGCTTCCTTTTTTAAATGATACTGCTATGGCCAGTGTGTTATTTCTGTGCGTATCGACAATTTATTGAGATGAAGTATTTTATTTTATGTTAAAATGCATTGGTTGGCAGGTGGTTGTAAGTAAAAGATAAATTTTGCTACAAGTACGGACGATAGGTCATCGTATTTTACCTTTATTGAGGATGATGAACATTTTTGGAATTGTGTTTTCCGATTCCAAAAAAATCATGAAGATTTTGTGAATAACACACACAAATGACGTTATTGGACGTCTCTACAAATTTCTTGTGAAATAAAGTTAGTAAAAATAGAGTTTATGAGATAAAGAGATAATTTTTTTGCACTTTCTTAAGCTAAGCAAAGCTTGTGTCATGGGTACTAACTAGGCAACGGATAAACATACTTATATAGATAGATACATACTTAAATACATGTCATATTAAACACCCAAGACCCGAGAACAAACATTCGTAGAAATATCTGCCCCGACACGGGAATCGAACCCGGGACCTCAAGCTTCGTAGTCAGGCAATAAACTTGCTTATTTTTATATTCGCTTATTAATTGGTTAATTTCAAAAGCACTGGCAGTAATTGAATTGAATTGAAGTACCTACCAACCAAAGTTTTGTCGCAAAAATGTCTAATTTTTTAATGTCCCATATATAATGATAAATGTAATTTATTTATCATCTTGGCTTATATACTTACTATACTTTCTAACGTAGAATACCGGCCTCCTCTTAGAATGAGAGGGCTTGGGTCATATTTCCCAACTACCCAACTTTGGGATTGAGCACTTCACACACACCATTGAATTTCTTTGCAGGTAAAAGTAATGGTAAATGTCAAATTTAATTCCGCACATAAATTTCACAAAACACAGAGGTGCGAGCCCAAGTTTGAACCCACGACCCTCTGCTTGACAGGTCAATAGGTCAAACCACTAGGCTCAGGCCCTACAGATGGACGTTTATAATATGAGATGATGATAATTACTTTGCTGGCTTTTCTCATAAGAAAATAACAAATTGTTATTTTTTTCTCCCTATTTAATATAAGGATGCCCCTTCTTTTACTGATTTGTATTTTTAACCCCCGACACAAAAAGAGGGGTGTTATAAGTTTGACCGCTATGTGTGTGTGTCTGTCTGTCTGTCTGTGGCATCATAGCTCTTAAACGGGTCAACCGATTTGGATGCGGTTTTTTTAATAGAAAGCAGGTTTTTTGGCGATGGTTCTTAGATATGTTTCATCAAAATCGGTTCAGCCGTTTCAAAGTTATCAGCTCTTTTGTTAACTGCGGAAGGGATCTTAGACGCATAACGGGCATTGACTTAATGTTCAAACAAACGAATGACATAATTGCGTCGGGGGTTTTTAAAATTTTAACGATTAACGATGTTCTACACTAAATAATAAAATATATTTTTTTCTGCTTTAACATTAAAACGTAAGGGTCCCCAAAAAAACAAACGAAAAAATGAAAAAAAAAGTATGAAAACTAATCAGTGCTGTAAACAAAATCTAAAACCAATAATAATGTATATGTATGTGACATTTTTATAAACTATGCGTTATATTGTTGGTCGCAGGACTCTTTTTAGAATAAAAGGACTTGGGCTACATTTATCGCACAAAAATATTTAATGAACATAAAAATATATTAAGCTTTTTTATGTACTTATATCTATGTATCACTGTACTTTATTTCATTCAAGCCAGCTACATGATTTCAAAAAATGCTACGAAAAAAGCAAAGATCTTGAAGACAAGATATTAAAAAATATCTAATCTTTTAGAAGCTAGAAAGGGCCAAAAACTTACGGTCGGCCTCAGAATTCACTGAACGCTAGTACTTTGTCACTTTCACTAACTTCATACCTGGTTTACACTCTCGCCTCGTCACCTCGCCTCGCGCCTCGCCTCGTCGTCTCGCTCCGGACGCGAGCGTCAAAATCAAGGCAAATCACGAGACGAGGCGCGAGGCGCGCCTGTTCACACTCTCGTCTCGAGGTTCGTCCCGCAGTTCGTCTCGCCACTCGTACGCGAGTGTAAACCAGTAGGCTTTTTGTCTAACGTTTTTGACGCTTGCCTTCGCAATCGCTATCTCTTTCTGTCAAACGGTATAAAACGTTGACAGAAAGAGATAGTGAAAGCGAAGGCAAGCGCCAAAAGCGTTAGACAATACGGCCTCAGGTATCAGACTTCAAAGTATAACCTGGTTATTGCGACTAAGTACTAAAGTATTCAGCGACTTCTGAGGGCTGCCGTACCCACGGAACTCACAAACACTATGTATACGAACCTGATTGCGTGAACAGAGAAAACAAAAGAAGATCGAAAGAGTAAAACATTTTCGCGGAAAATTCGTGCAAACATATTCGTTAACATACAGCCAGCGAATGCGCCAGTCACGTAAGAAATTATCTCGGGTATGTGACTGACATATGACTAATAGGCGCGTAGAGGTTATATAACCTTTGTACGGGGAGCTTATGCGACTTGCTTTAAGACGGGCCATTGTCAAAATTATTGGAGTAAATTAAAATATGTCTGGCTTCGAAAAGATATGTTCCTCATTGTACTTTTGAGATTCGAGCACTATTTTAACATGGGAATTATTATCATGCTTTTTGATAATATTAAAGGTCTATTTCGCCGCTTTCCTACAAGTTGCTTGTATTATAATGACAGATATTTGTAATGTTGTCTTTGTTTATTTGAACGTAATTAACTGAGATGGCATCACAGATGTCTTGTCTCATAAAATATGAAATACTTATTTTAAGCTACGTAACTATCGTCGGCAAAGTTTAACTAAGAAACAACACTTCATGTTAAACTATATCTTTCATTACTAATAAAATTAATCATAAAATTATACAGTCATTTAAATTTTTATTTGAAAATTATAAAAATTTAACAAGCGCAACTTTGCCATTAATTGAATCAATACCTATTTGACAAATATTTTGGTAGCTTAAAAGTCATTTACTGTAAAGTAATCTATATTTTACATAATTAAGTTCCTTTAAATATTAGATTGACATTGAAGATAACCTAATATAGAAACTAAACTTAAAAAGAAAGGAAAAAATACAAATAAAAAATATCTTTAAGAATACCACCCGACGGCATAGTTCCCAGAAGGCAGGCAGCGTTTTTACGTTGAATAGCTAGACTCAATCGTTGACGAAAATAGCTGCCTGCCTTATGGTCGCTACTTCGCTAGTAATTTTAGTAGTTTTTAGTCATAACACAGGCTTAATAGAGCGAGAAATAGTTAATTAAAGTAAAAGTGTTGAAACTGTTCTCGCTGTGCGTGAAATACGCAGTTTCGTGACTAATAAATAACTACTAGCTGCTTTAAGGTTGCATTAGTATTTTATAACTACATTATAGTTTATTTTAAAAACTTATCATTCGGGTTACGTATAGTCGTTTACAGGCTTTTATGTAATTTTCAATGACCTTTGAATTTCATTCATTTCTAGGAATCGGATTGACTTGAAATTTGGTCCGGATATATAGTTATTATAAGCCGTGGTGGCCTAGTGGTTTAACCTACTGCCTCTTAAGCAGAGGGTCGTGGGTTCGAATTCGGGCTCACGTGGGCTCACACCTCTGAGTTTTGTCGGAATTTATGTGCGACAAAATATTTGAATTTTACCATGAGCACCTGAGAAGAAATTCAATGGTGCGTGTGAAATTCCCAATCCGCACTGGGCCCGCGTGGGAACTACGGCCTAAGCCCTTTCATTCTGTCAGGCCTGTACCCTGCAGTGGGACGTATATAGGCTGGGATAATGATGATGATATAGTTATTATAATACAAGTACAGTCAGCAAAATTAATTGCCCGAAAATAATTTAGTATTAATAACGCAATATTTAAAAAACTTGTTCACTGTAGTTGCACTTGAAAATAAAAAAGCAAGAATTTACTAAATAACTGGGTACCTACTTATTTTAGTTTGAGTGAATGAAATGAAAAAGGGTCTTAAACCACATAAGTTTATCGCACACTTAGCTGCATGCATTTTTATATCACGAATAAGAGATATAAAATATTTAACTACGATTAAGTCAATAATGTTGGTATTCACCATGATAAAATAACCAATAAATAGTCAAGTTTGATGTATATTTTTACGTTATGTTCCACTTTCACATTTTACCCTAATACATTTTCATCGAGATTTCCATTTAAGAAATGGAGAATAGTATACTTAAGTCAAATTCAAGTACTTAAACAGCTAACGAGAATAAAATACGAAGATTCTCAAACCTTCAAAGTTTCAAGGTCCCATCTTGATACTGAGATTACGTTAATGAAATTCAGTTTTCACAATTATTTGAGGCCCCATGGCCGTTTCTTAGGGAACTAAACTTAAATTAGAATAAGTTTTTTAACTACATGGGGAAAATTTTAATTTTCTATTCGCTTTAGTTTTAAACAATAAACGTTGCTTATTTCTTATTTGGTGAACAAGGATTTAGGTAAAACAAAATAGTCTGTTGCTCAATCAAATATATGTTACTTTTATGGAATTACAACAGCTGGATTTTAATTAAGTTAATCATTGTCTAATTACGGTGGAGTCAATTTAAAATTTGAAAAAAATGAAGCGACGAACTGAGAACCTTGTCTTTTTTAAAGCCGGTCAAACAGCTATTTGTTCGCACACTTCACATTTAAACATTTTATTCAATACATTTTTTAATAGCTGTTGCCCATTACTTTATCTGTGAAAAATATTTTTGTCGCTATCCTGCAGGAAATATGCCTTTCTCCGGTATAAAAACCATCTTAACTACATCTTTTCCAGGGTCTTAAACTATCTCTTTGCCAAATTATAACATGATCGGTTGCGCTGTATTAAGCGTGAAAGTATAATAAACAAATTCGCATTCTTGATTCGGAGTATACGTTTTATGTGTGAGAGGGGGTAAATCAGCACGAGGCTGGAAATGAATCCCTTGATGGAACAGTGTGGGAAGCAAGACACGTCCTTGCGGGACACCTTAACGCTTTCGCTGTGAGCTATCAAACTTGAGACTTCTTCAAGTGCCTTAAACTAAGTTTAAATTACTGTTAAATTATGACAGCGCCACTGTTCAAAAGTCAAGAAAACTCTTATATTCACTGTCGAGACGGAAAGCGTTAAGCCAAAAGATTAACCATCAACTAGTGCTTTGGTACTTTTGATGATTTGAAGAGAAAATACGCTTGTGGCTACTGCTAAAATGAAAGAAAAAAATTATATTTTTCGCTTCTTGTGTGGGAGGTAAGAAACAAGTTAACTTTACTTCGAAACCATTGTTTATTCTGGTAACAAAACACGGTAGAAATACATAAGTATTATCCAGACCGCGCCCACGTTTGTAAGAAGTTTGTTATACTTTGAAGAATCATATGACTTTGTCTCTGTTATTTGTTTTAAGGACAAAAATATCACGACATGAAACCTTTAGCAATATCTGATTTTAAACAGGTAATTTGCGGTTGTCTGTGTTATCACATCAACAGGATATATTTACCATTTGCCTAGTAATGTTCTGGACTTGCGACCGACGTTGTTGGACCATTACTACGGTAGGTTTTCTGCAAGAGAAACTAACAATTTGGTAAGAATCACGTCAGTATACTGAAGATAACACCAAATTGGCCGTGGCAGAGGTCCTTGGGGGAGGCTTGGCCTGGTATTGGGGTGAATATTCAGCGTTTTTACGACGTTTTCTTTCCGTCATTATCCCAGCAAATATTTTTTTAAAGAGACTATGTTTAGAGTTAACATTTTTAAAAACTTAAAACAGTACCAACGCTAAACTTTGTTTGACTAAAGATCTTGCCACCTATTCTTTCTTTGTGATAATAATGGCATGATAATGATGTACAACAAGTATAACCAAACAGTCAAAACGTTTGAATGTTCACTCATTATCTAACGCGCGAACACTTGCGGTCGCATTTACCATCTCCTTCTACCCTTATCCTGTATCGTTTGACAGAAATGGTGAAAGCTAGTACATTAGACAATAAGGACTCTAATCCAATAGGTATTCGAGCGTCTTAATCGCTCTGGTGAAATATCCTTACATCCCACGTTATTCCCATAATTAATGAGCAAGTCGTAACAGCTTTGATAAAAATGTATTTAGCACCGGAACATTCTTTCGTTTTCATGAAATTTTTTTAACAATATCTGCTGATATAAAAGGGTCGTAGAAATACTGAATTTTGACTTGTCCATATTCACTATACTCCATTTAATTTAGAATTATAAACCACAACATTATATTGCGGCTCGTGAACTGTAATCTCTTTACAATTTGTACTAGAGTAACAATTGACGACACGCAAATTAAGTGACATTAAAACAATTTTATTTTGCAGCTCCTAGACTATTGTACTGTACTATTTGCTAGGTAAGAAATAGTTGACGAGCCGCAATATAATGATGTTGTGGTTTTCAATTCTAAATTAAATGAAGTATAGGTGACTTTAGTTCTTGCGCGGTTTTCATCATTCTGACCGACCATCATTTAATTTACGCAGTAGGTAGAGCAAAAAACTAGCACTCGAACATAAATAAAAACTACTAAAAGAGTTAAAAACTGAACCCCAACTCCAAAATCTGAAAACGGGTCTAATTTTAAAGCTCCGTAACATCACGCTCGAAAAATAAACAAAGGTGGCCAGCACCTGTTGGTTAGTTATACGGGGTGCTCACAAAAACTCGTTTGGAGTTTGATATCAGGTAGAGCGGTACTACCGGAACTCGATTTTGATTCACGTACGAAATATCTAAAGTCACCGACATAGCTCGAAGAATTGCCAGACTCAAGTGGCAGTGGGCAGGGCACATCGCTCGTAGAACTGATGGCTGATGGGGCAAAAAGGTTCTCGAGTGGCGTCCACGGACCGGAAGACGCAGTGTAGGTAGGCCCCCAACAAAATGGGGCGACGATCTGGTTAAAGTTGCGGGATCGCGTTGGATGCGGATGACACGAGACTGATCTGTTTGACGAGCCTTAGGGAGGCCTATGTTCAGCAGTGGACGTCTTTTGGCTGAAATGATGATGACGATGACGAAATATTTATCAAAAACGACGCTGTGGGTGTTCTTTTACTGAATAAAAGTTTTTATATTTTTGTCATATTTCGTGTATGATTGAACTGCGCTTAAGTTTCGATGGAATCAGAATAGAGAGAAGATGTGATCTGTCTCTATCGTTTCCGACGTGATCAAAAAGAGATGTAGATGATTGAAACCGAGACACGAGTAGTGAATTTGTTCCATCAGCTTTAATCAATCTCGTCTTGTAAATTTCATTTTCTTAAATCGTGTATTTAAAAAAAATATATTCATATTCAAAATTGTATAATAATATAAATTACAAATAAATTAATTTTCGAAATGCATGTAGCTATTTTAAACATGAAACTACCGTGACTCATTCGATGTGAAAAAATACGGATTACTCAAGAGTTAAAACGAGTTTAACTCGACATGTTTCGGGCTAATCCGTAGCCCTTCTTCTCAGAGTAACACGCCACGGCGGCTGCCAAACGCGCACTACGCGCCACTGCTCTGCTCGCACGGCTCCTCGACGAAACTGATAACGAAACATGTCAAGTTAAACTCGTTTTACGACGTGAGTAATATTATAATTTATTAATTACTGTCCTTGAACTTGGTTTGGCTCAAATAAACCTATCTATAATCTGACAGTCGGATTCAAATTTCCGTAATTTTGACTATAAGTTGGCCAGGCGTCTCACACGCCGATGTAGACTTAAGAATAAGAATAAGAATAAATTTATTTATAAAAATCATTATTGAGAAATACAATGATACTAACACACAAACAAATACTTACTAACAAATATTGGCTATAGACTTACTTTTGCCATGTCCACAGGGAGACGCGAAGATAAAACGTGTATGATCCATGTACGTGATATAATAATAGGAGGGAGCCTCCCGCTCAGTAGGTTATTTATGTCCTATATTTAGTGTTGCTCAAGGTGAGATTGCCTTTTAGGTACTTTATAAGTGAGATTGAAGTGAGAATTGATGGTAACTCAGTTCTCAATTAAGCTGAAGTTCGTGGAGAACTCTTATAAGTAGTTTACTAAAATTGAGATCGGCTGCCTACCTAAATTTATTAGATCTTAGTTGTCATTGTTAGTAGTGTTCTGTACTTTTATCTATTTTTTACATGATCACGAACAAATAAGTAAGAACATAGATAATATGACATCAGAAAAGTCTATACTCTATTCCCCATAACAGCACTTGTGTCGTGATGTCGTTATAACGGTACGCCTATACTTCATTTAATTTAGCATTGAAAAGAACAACAACATTATATTGCGTCTGGCCAACTATTTCTTACCTAGCAAATAGTACAGAACAATAGTCTGGGAGCCGCAAAATAAAATTGTTTTAATGCCACATTATTTGCGTGTTGTCAATTGTTACTCTAGTACAAATTGTAAAGAGATTACAGTTCACGAGCCGCAATATAACGTTGTTGTGCTTTTCAATGCTAAATGAAATGAAGGATAACTGCCACAGATTATTAAATGTAGGTTACACTCAGCATTTAAGCCCAGTTTAGACCTAGAAGGAAAACCGTGCAAGTTGCACTACACTTGCGCGATTTTTCTTGCAGGTGTAAACTCGGCTTAAAAGAACCAACTGAATGCATGCGGTTTTTATTAAAAATATAACTTTCCGAGGCATTGTTTTACTGCCAACATGAGAAAAAATATTTTTTAATATCAAACGTCAATTAAAAACAAAGTTTAATGATGCTTAACACTGTTTGTTTTGTTTTTTTCTTTGTTGTGTAATTATTTTAATTAGTAAGTAATTATTTTCTTTCGATTCTCTGGGCTGTGGCAGAATATCAGTGTTTTGCTCCTATGAGCAATGTTTTGACTACTCAGCCACGGCCCTTTTGCACTAGGTACTGCAGCGCATACAGACAATGTAAAATATTTTTACTTTTAAGTTTATACTGATTTCTTTATTTTTGTTAATTTTGATTGTGTGTGCTTACAGTACCAAATAAACGTCTTTATCTATCTATCTATCTGGAATAGGGGGTCAATGTTATTAATTAATAACTAACAGAGATTTTGTTCTCTGGGCGAGTTTCCACGTCAAAGGGCAATCGCATCTACAGGGTTATTTTTAATTCACTGACATCCTCTTAAACCTGAATTCCTATCACTCAAACAAATGATTTTTGTTTTACGACTTTTTAAAATGAAGCACTTTTTTTCCCATACAAATACAGAGAGAGTATCGTAAAAATAAGAGGAAATCTCAAATTTTCAAAACGTTATTACACCAAAAATATTAAGTTATGACAAAAGCCGTAAAACAAAAAACATTTGTTTAAGTGGTAGGAGTTTAGGGTTAAAAGGATGCTAGTGAATTACAAATAACCCTGTATTTTAAATCATCATATAGCCTGGAATGATAATGATGATGAAATTGCTGTTTAAAGCGTGCCTTTGTGAGTTATGGGGGAATTCCTAATGCATTAGAGTATGTCCAACTGTTTCCAACAATGTAACTGAACACCTTGCAATTCTATTAACACCATAGTAATCCAGTGCGTGCCTTGATAAAGCTCTGCAACTTTATCGATACCGCCGTCTCCTTACGGAGCCATTTCCAATACAACTTACGGTTCACGGGTATTCTACTATACAAGGTGAGAAAATACGTTAAGTGTCGTATTACTTAGAACAATGGCGTTTGTAATTTCCCTGTTATTGTTTAGAGTTAATACAGATGTTAACGTAGCGTTAATCTAAGTTTTTATATTTATATACCTATGAGACTGTACATTTTAATCATCATCATCATTCCAGCCTATATGTTCCAGAATGAAAGGAGCCCGTAGTTCCTACGCAAGTCCATTGCGGATCGGGAACTTCACACACGCCACAGAATTTCACACAGTTTGTACTAGAATAACAATATTGACGACACGCAAATTAAGTGACATTAAAACAATTTTATTTTGCGGCTCCCAGACTCTTGTACTGTACTATTTGCTAGGTAAGAAATAGTTGACGAGCCGCAATATAATATAATACTTTACACACAGCCTTAATGATGCTTCGCGATGAGTGGGGCTTGGGATGAATTTGGACAAGACAAAGGTCATGTTCAACGATCACGTCATCCCTGAGCCCCTGTTCGTCGGAGATTCGGCCCTCGAAGTTGTTCAGGAGTATGTCTACCTAGGACAAGTCATTAAGCTTGGTAGAAACAACTTCGAGAAAGAAGCCGATAGAAGGATTCGATTGGGCTGGGCAGCATTTGGGAAGCTTCGTCATATCTTGACGTCATCCCTGCCACAATGCCTGAAGACTAAGGTTTTTAACCAGTGCGTCCTACCCGTTATGACTTACGCTGCAGAAACGTGGACACTCACAGGAAGACTAGTCCATAAGTTCAAAGTCGCTCAGCGTGCCATGGAGAGGGCTATGCTCGGAATCTCGTTGAGAGATAGGGTCCGCAACGAGCATATAAGACAAAAGACGAAAGTCGTTGACATAGCCCGAAGGATTAGCACGCTGAAGTGGCAATGGGCTGGTCACGTTTGCCGTACAACTGACGATCGTTGGAGCAGACGTGTCCTGGAGTGGAGACCACGTCTAGGAAAGCGTAGTGTGGGACGCCCTGCAACACGTTGGACTGATGACCTTAGGAGGACAGCTGGCAGTGGGTGGATGAGGGAAGCCCAGGATCGCGAATTTTGGCGCAATATGAGGGAGGCCTACGTCCAGCAGTGGACGGACAATGGCTGTAGATAGATAGATAGATAGAATACTTTGTAGTACATTCGGCAATTATTCTTACGATGATTTTGTACTTTCTATAGTACGCGCGAGGTTAATACTAGGGCTCTAGTGAAAAAGGGGTTAATTCTACAGAAGTTGAACAGCTCATTTCGACTTAACCCCCTTTACACACAAATTAGAAAATAGCTGTATAATATCTTCAGACTTGACCCCTTTTTTACTAAAGCCCCATTGATTGTACCTACATAACCCTCCATTCTAGTGGCACTCGGATAAATACTTAAGCGTTAATAAATCCCATTCGTACCCATTACAAGGCCCTAACACTCCCATAGAAATTCTCTTTTAACACATAAAACTGAGGCGTTGCGGAGTGACCTTTTTTTTAAATTCGAATGTTGCGAAACAGCAGTTAGAGAGGCGAGTGAAACCATCTCGTCCGCCCACGCCACTCGTGGAGGCAGATATGAGAGCCCCTGTACTTTTGTTAAAAAAAGCTGTTATTTTTGCGTTTTGCTCAGAAAAAGTTAAAAAAATTCTAAGGCTCAGTTTAAGTGTCAGTTTTAAAAAGCAATGGTAACTGATCCACTGGTTCGTAAAAGTAAAAAAAAACAGAGCCTGACATTTTTTGATTAAATTTAAGTAATCGCTTTCTTGATCAAGTTCTCTCAAAAGACACTGTTTAAGCAACAAAATTTTTATTTGATGTAAGACTTTAGTCTGAGTTAGAATCTATTTAAATCATATAAATCTGTCTCATAAATTACCAGTAGGTTATTAGAAAGTAGCTAAACTCTTCCTTTAAAGTCGACAAAGATTTTTTAACACTTCGAATTAATATTTTTTATTGTTATGATTTCAGTATAAATAACAAAAATCTTTTTAATCGGGTGCCATACTTACCTACTTATACCTATTTTGTAGTTCAATAAAATAAATGTTCTTGATTCCTTAGTGTAGTCAGTTTACTTGATTTTTCTTTAAGTTGCTCTCAAAAACCACACTATCGAAAAAAAGATAACTTCTGGCATTTAAAAGAATAAAATATTTAATGGTTATTTCTTTAGAACCTTCAAAAAATGTCTTTAAATTCCTTCCTTTTTCTAAACGTCTGTCAGTCAATGTCTTGGAGCGGCGGGTTTACCGTGAATATTTCCGCCTCTGAATAACCTGGGTAGAATTTAAATACTATTTACTTGGATTATTTGATGTTTATGCCATTATTGTTTCTTCCTTTTCGCGATTTTTCATTCGTTATTCGTTATTCTTCACAGTCATTGTTTTCACACTATCGTCTTTCTTTCAATTCGCGATTCTGCACAATATGGATTCCACTCAAATACGATTGATCACATTCGTTATTCTTCACAATTAGGTGTAATTTTTATAAAAAAAAATAATTTTAATTGTTGATTATTGACATTAGTTAGGCCCTGGTTGTAAAAACCGCGCGTGTATCGACAAGTATTCCGGCCATTTCTCCCCGCCACCCGTGCCAGTGCCAGGGGTCGTGGCGCCGTGATATGAATTTATTCAGAGCCGGCAGATTTCTCGATATACGTGGGGCTGACGGATGCACAGACAAGCGTGCGGGAATGTTAACAAGGTGTATGAAAAAACTCGAGTCGAAGTGTTTAGCTGTCACGCTACGGCGGAAGCTGTAGCTATGCGTGCTGATTAGGGTCCTGATTTACAGCTACAAGCTTTTATCTCACTCGCAACGTTTACATGTAAAGTAAGTTATGGTTTGAAAATTTACAAACCATTGGTGTGTATTAGGCTATCTGCGGTCTATATCCAAACCAATTCCTCCATCGACCATCGTCCACCTTTTAGCGTTCAAACTCACGTTATTCGTCGATGCCCCGCCACAGAAATACGATACTCTTAAACGGTACAAATGTACCCAACCTTGCCTCACAAATACGGGTTTCACTTCGCCGGCATCCCCTATGCTGCCACTGTGCGTCACATTACATTAATTTTTCAGTACATCCCCCATTTGATCTCCCCTCCCTTGGGCACTATACCTCCACGCGTGACAGTTCCATGGAGAGAAACGGATTTCTTTCATCTTGAAAAGCTCTTTGATTTATATGGACAGTCAACATTTTGTAGATAATTCTTTCGATTTGCTATGATTTAAAGTCAAGTATTTTGCTTTTAGTTAGGTTCACCTGTCTCCGTATCTGTGATGTAATATGTAAATTGAAAACAGTCCGACAAGTTTTGGTCTTTTTGGAAGACTTAAGGGCGTGCTTAGAAGCTTTGTGTAAATATTTCAGAGGAGGCCGCCTCGTAAATTGTCAGAATCTGCGCCCGTGAGTAATTTTTAGAGCACTATTTTTCTGTTCTCGGGTTAAACCTTGCCGGACCTCCTGTACTATTGGGCAGTACCATTTATGGTACAAATCACACTGATTTATCCCACTAGTACCAAGAAAAAAATACAATTATTACACCCGGCGTCACTAGCACAAAATTTTATTCTGAACACTATAACAATACCAAAATGTCAAACAAAACTATATACCCCACTAGTATTATAAATGTCCATGTCCATGTCCATGTGTATGGTCAGGGGTGTCAATCTCAACTTCTGGGCCGAAAGTTGCGGTTTGATACACGGGTACGCGGCCCCGGCTTCCCGAGCTACTATTGTCTTTACTTATCTTCCGAGTCAATAGTATCCCATTACCATTATATCTTCTCTCACTGTCACAACGATTCCTTTCCAATCCTACTCCTATTCTTTTCCAATCCTACTCCTACTCCTAGGTCTGCGGACGCCTCCCGCTCAAAAACAAAGTCTGTATCGGCTTTGACGGCAATCCAGAGTTGATAAACAAATGGTTTTTGGCTGATTTGGCGGAACAGCAAGGCAATGCAGAAGGCCAAGGGCGACAGCTGAGGTCAAAAGCGCTGTCGGTCAGATGCTGCATCCAAGCTCTTCTCCGGTTGTAGCGGTTCTCCGTTCCATCGGATACAGAAGGGTGAGGACGAGAGAGTGCGTCTGTGTTTGCGCGTATGCTTATGCACTTAAATATATCCTGCGCAGATGACTGCGGCATGAATAAAGGCTCCCGAGATTATTAAGTCCTGTGGCGATGGGCAGAGGTAGAGAGGTCGGGTTGTGATGTGCACCCGGCTTTGTCTGATGCCTGCACACCGGCGGCTCCGGTATTGATGGTCGTTTCCGCGTTGCACCTGGGACAACAACGTGGATTGGGCAGCAGCCAGAGTGACGGAGCAGCCCTATTTAGGGAGGCACTGCTTCCCCCGCACGGGGAGGGGACTAGAAAAGGTGTCCTAAACAAAGCTTGTCCCACACTTACTGGGGGGTAGTAACCGCGGCTGCCCAAGCATCCCATTTTCGTGGTCGAAGATACAAGAAAAATATAAAAACAACTATTATGACTTTTGGTGCGTGGAATGTCCGCACCCTTCTCGATCGTGACGTTAACCTTTGTCCAGAAAGAAAAACTGCTGTTGTGGCTAGAGAGCTTTCGCGCTACAATGTGGATATAGCCGCTCTCAGCGAAACCCACTTGCCGGATGAAGGCGAGCACATAGAACACGGCGGTGGATATAAATTTTTCTGGAAAGGTACCCCGGCTACAGAACCAAGACGCTCTGGTGTTGGATTCGCAATAAAGACCCAGATTGCTAGCAAACTGGAAGACTGTCCTGAATACATCTCAGACCGCGTTATATCATTGCGTCTACATCTCGACAATGACAACTATCTGAACGTTATTAGCGTATATGCTCCAACGATGGACAAGGATGATGAAACAAAAGGAAAGTTTTATGAAGACCTTACACGCTTACTTGCCAGGATACGCCCGAGAGAGCAGATTCTTCTGCTAGGCGACTTTAACGCTCGAGTAGGCTGTGATTATGAAGCGTGGCCAGGGGTCTTAGGGAGACATGGGATTGGCAATATGAATAGTAATGGCCAATTACTGCTAAGTCTGTGTGCTCAATTCGGCCTGTCTATCACTAACACATGCTTCCGACTGCCAGCTAAATATAAAGCCACCTGGATGCATCCGAGGTCGAAACATTGGCATCTTATTGATTATGCGATCGTTCGGCAAAGACACATCTCCCAAATCCATGTCACACGCGCTATGCGCGGTGCCAACTGCTGGTCAGACCACCGACTTATAGTCACAAAAGTTAGGATACGTCTGCATCCACCGCGCCGGTCTTGCAGGCAAAAACCTCCCAACATTAATGTTGAGAGGCTCGCAAATAAGGAAGTGCGGACGGAGTACCAACACATTCTCTCCGATAAGTTGCCGCCTAACATCAACGACGGTGATCTTAATACCAACTGGAGTGCCCTCGCTTCTCAGCTTGTTGAAGTTGGAACGCAAGCATTAGGCCTGAAAAAGCGAATCCATCAAGACTGGTTTGACGAGAATGATGAGATACTAACTAAAGCGCTCAGTCAACACCGTGACCTTCTACATCACCCACAGCACGGTCGAACAGATATATCGGACATAATAAGACAAAGCAGCAATAATCTCAGAAAGATGACGCGGGAGATAAAAGACAAGTGGTGGCTACAAAAAGCGGAACACCTGCAGTGGCTCTCTGATACGAATCAACTTGGTGCGTTCTTCGGCGAGTTGAGAACACTCACTGGAACAACTCAGCGGATAAGTGCACCTCTGAGGTCACGTGACGGCGCGACGCTGTTGACGTCCAGGTTGGACGTATTGAATCGTTGGGCTGAGTACTTTGCGGAGCTACTCAATGTTGATCGCTCAGCTGATATTCAGCGGATAATGGAGATCACACCTCTCCCGCAAAGGCCTGAGCTTGATGAGCCACCGACGTTGCAGGAAGTGATAGCAGCCATCAGGAGTCAACAAAACGGGAAAGCGGTTGGCGTCGATGGTATCCCTGGTGAACTTTTGAAGTACGGAGGGGAGGGGCTATATGAAGCGGTATGGAAACTATTCACTCAGATGTGGTGCGATGAGCAAGTGCCATCTGACTTTAAGATCTCACGTATCTGTTCACTGTACAAGAATATAGGTGACAGGTCTAACTGTAATTCCTATCGTGGCGTATCGCTCCTCTCCACATCCGGAAAAGTCTTTGCCAGGATTTTGCTCAACCGTTTAACCTCAGTTTCGGAAGAAATACTTCCGGAATCCCAATTTGGCTTCCGCCCCGAGAGAGGAACCTGTGAGGCTGTTTTCTGCGTTCGACAGCTACAGGAGAAAAGCCGTGAACAAGGTCGGCCATTGTTTCTTTGTTTTGTCGACCTGGAAAAGGCTTTTGACTGTGTTCCTCGTGAGGCCCTATGGATTGTTCTGGAGAAAGTGGGCTGCCCGGCGAAATTTGTACGTTTGGTTCGGCTACTACATGACGGCATGACATGCTGTGTGTCTGTGAATGGGGAGCAGTCGAAATTTTTCCCCGTCAGTTGTGGTGTTAAGCAAGGCTGTGTTCTTGCTCCCACACTGTTTGCCATCTATTTTGCAGCTGTAGTCAATGAGACCTTACAAAACGTACCTGCAGGCATCCACATTCGCTTCCGAACTGATGGAATGCTCTTCAATCTAGCTAGGTTGAAGGCCCGCACCAAAGTTTCCTACAAAGTTATCACCGAGATTGTGTACGCGGATGACTTATGCTTTTTAGCTGATTCCCCAACTTCTCTACAGCAGCTGATGACTGGTCTTGACGGGGCCTGCGCCAAGTTCGGTCTTAAGATAAGTGTCAGTAAAACGGAAGTCATGACTACAGGCGCTTCAACAGACGAACCTCTGGAAATCTACCTCGGTCAAGATGTCCTGAAGCGTGTGGAGAAGTTCAAGTACCTGGGAAGCACAGTAACATCGCAGTGTGACCTTGATGCTGAAATAAACCACAGAATTGGTGCTGCATCTGTCTCTTTTGGCAAACTTAGAACTAAGGTCTTCCGCTCACATAATTTAAAACTGGCTACAAAAATTGCCGTATACAGAGCCATTGTCCTACCAAGTCTGCTGTATGGCTCAGAGACTTGGTGCCTTTATCGGAAACACATAAAGACATTAGATCAATTCCATCTCCGATGTCTGCGGGATATCATGGGCATCCACTGGACGGACCGCATCAGAAACACTGAAGTTCTTCGACGCGCTAAGATCTGCGGCATTGAAGCATATCTGATGCGGCGTCAGTTACGCTGGTGTGGTCATGTGTTCCGCATGCCAAATGAAAGGATCGCAAAGTGCATCTTTTACAGTGAGCTTCAAGAAGGCAAGCGCAAGCACGGCGGACAGCTCTTGCGATACAAAGATGTGCTCAAAAGGCATATGAAAAGCTGCAGTTTTGACCCCTTAACATGGGAGTCATCTGCTGCAAATCGCCCGGAATGGAGACGTCTTTTAAGGCAGAACATCGAAGCCTTTGAAAAGCTACGAAAAGACGAGCTCGATGCAAAAAGAGACGAGCTAAAAGCCAGACCACCAACGGCTTTAACTTACAATTATAGTGGCGGCGTTCTCACCTGTCCGATATGCTCAAGAACATTTAAGGCCAAAATTGGCTACAACAGTCACATGCGAGCACACCAACGCGCGGACCAATGAGGCGCCAGCTGCTGAGCCTGTCCAGCAGTCGCTGTAGCCGAAATCGGCTCGGACAGTATTATTATTATTTCCGGTCACGGGCCCATGGGGACCCGGTCATTTGAAAGGCATTCATGGGGCCGAAGCCAACATGAAGAGGCCTTTGGTACCATATAATATAAATGAGATGGGCGCAACTATGGAGGTCTATCCCCTAATACACCATGAGGATGTGCTAGCGGACAGTCCTCCACAGTTACCAAACTATTGCCAGGTAGGAAGCGACATGGAATTGGCTATGGGGTTGGGATGTTGTGGACAGGATTACCGGGCTATGGAGTGAGATAACGGACACCTACCATTTCAATATCTCATTATTATTATTATTATTATTATTATTATAAATGTTCTGCTGGTCAAACAAAATCGAAGTCGCAAGTGGCAGCAAGTTTGAGATAAAAAAGTTATTGTCGTAATTTTTCCATGAAAAGCGGGTCGTTTTTATATCGTCCACAACATGTTGCATTTTCAAATAAATAAATATTCTTAAGAATCATTCCTGGCCAGGAAACAATAAAATATAACAACGAAGGAGGAAAGAGTTTCTATCTTTATTACATGAAATTATTTGTGCAATGGTACTAATGGGACACATCGGTACCATTTGTACAATGAATATTAGTGGGATAAATCGGTATCATTTGTACCACCAACGGTACTGCCCAATGGTACAAGTGGTCCGGCGGGGGTTAAACTAATGTTTCTAAATGAATGCAGCTTTTAATTTTTATGAATACTCTAGTAAAAAAACTAAATCATAAACTAACTATCATCTTGTCACATTCTTTGGTGGTCCAGCCTCATAAACTTTTATTAATACTTATTAAATCTATACACCGGAAAGAATAAAACGATAAATAGTAATAACTGCAAGAAATCACTTGTACGGCATCCGCAAAATGCTGTAACTACACTTACCGCAAATGGTCATAGAATGTAGTCTACCTTTCTTGCAAAAAAACGTACTTTCTAAGATAGACTTTACCGTATTAGAAATAACATGTAAGAAAGAGATATTAATGTATGTTATCAGAAACTGTGGAAGCTAATAGAAAGTGGAGCATGCTTAATGAAATTGTTTAGATTGGTGTACTTAAATTCGTAACGGTGATTTGGTATGGTGCTGCAATTATGTTTTGTCCGTTTGAAATTATAACTAAATATAAGTTACGATACTTTATGTTGTTACATAAAGCATCTGGAGTTACGTATTTAAATTGCTACTGAATTTTAATTCATGAATATATTTTTATTATGTCATAGACTTTTCTAATGTTACAAAATAACTTTAAAAAGGACTTACCTTAAAAATATCTTAAATCAAAATACGAGTCTCTGGTAGTAATAATATATTTTAAAGAAGCTTTTATTTTAGAGTCTAAATTGGCCAAAAATCAATTATGCGGAGGTAAATAAAGAAAGATTTCTTTCAAGAATGGTATGACATGTCTTTTTTCCACGTGTGATGAAGCTTCATGGTGTCATTTCTGTATTAAAGATAAAAAAATTGACTTTACATACAAATCAATAATAAGTCGTGATAGTCTAGCTAGTCGAGTTGGGTTCTGAGTTTGCCGGAATTTATGTTCGTAATTACATTTGAAATTTACCATTATGTCGAAAGAAAACATCGTGAGTAATGCATACACCTGTGAATAAATTAAATGGTTGTTGCGAAGTTCCCGATTCGCACTAGGCCCGCATGGAAACTACAGTCCATTCTGAGGGGAAGCCTGTTCTCCGCAGTGATACAATTTTATTCGATTGCTCGTAACTTATAAGTATCGTACCCCTAAAAGGTTAAAGAAATATTTTTGCCTATAAAATTAATTAATGTAAATACGCCTTATTTTTGTATTGCGTAAAAAGGATAAGTGTCTGGCTTAAAGGGATCTCGAGCCCTAAAAGCTAAAAATATATCGAGTTATTGCCGAATGATGTAAACAAAAAATAATGTTTAGCTTTTTAGGGCTACATACTTACAGTTGCCATTTAAATACCAGAGCAGTCACGAAGCATAATAACTATAAATTTAAAATTTTTAAACCCCCAACTCAATTAAGTCACACATGTTTTAAAATAAAGTCAATGCCCACTATTCATCTAAGATTCCTTCCGCAGCTAACAAAAGAGCTGACAACCTTGAAAACGGGTGAACCAATCTCGATAAAACATGTCTAAGAAAACCAAGATACCTGCTTACAAATAAAAAAACCGCACCAAAATAAGAGCACTAGTTTAAGAGCTATGCCACACAGAGACACACATATACATTTACCTATATAATGTATATCTAAATAAATAAATAATTGTCACGGGACAATTCCCACCAAATGACCTAGTCCCAAAGTAAGCTTGTGTACTAGGCACGATTAAACATACCTACTTATATACATCCATAAATACATATATTAAACACCCAAAACCAAACACGCTCGAATAACGCTCCAATTACAAGAATGTGTAGACTTTTTAATAACATTGATCTCGAGTTAGACATATTCAACATGACGCTTGCAAAATTCAAATCTGTTGTAAATGAACATTTTACTCTGGCATTATGAATCTTTCCTGGATTCCTAGTGTATGATCATTGGCCTTCCTTTTTAGCTGTTCATAATGTGCTTATTGCGATGAATTAAGTACCACTTTTTCATGTATTTTTATTTTATTATTCTTTTTTTTTGTTTTTGTTTCTTTTTATGAGGGTTGTGTTAAATGCTGTGTACAATTATTATTGTGATGTAATGCGCTGTAATGTCTTAGATTAAGTCACTAATTGTAAATTATTTAGCTTGCATTATGTTATTGTACCCAAGTTAATAAAATAAAATAAAATAAAACTTGAAATCAAACATGTTTTGAATACAAATTGTTCTAATATATAAGTTATACTAATATATAGACTTTTATTTTCTTTAAAAACGAACAAATTATTACCTAACGGTTTTTAAAAAAAATAAAAGTCTTATCACGAATTATTATTGCAGTAGACACATTAACTTATATATTAGAACAATTTGTATTCAAAACAATTATAATTTTCATTCAATTTTTATGGAATAATCGAGAAAAACTAACAAAAATGCAACGTTGCCAGCTCAGCAGGTATAAACCCTCTTAAATAATTACCTATGATGTTATTTACCTTGGTGGCTAGCTGTTTGACCTATAATAGCCTCTCTCGTGGGTTCAAATCCCGGCTCGCACCTTGGAGTTTCTCGGAATTTATGTGCAAATTACATTTCAAATTTACCATGAGCTTTATACGCTGAAGCAAAACATTGTGAGGAAACCTGCATGCATACACTTGCGAATAAATTCAATGGTGTGTGTGAAGTTCCCAATCCGCTCTGGGCCCGCGTGGGAACTACGGCCCAAGCGCTCTCGCATTCTGCGAGAAGGCCTGTGTCATGTAGTGGTACGTATATAAACTGGGATGATGGAGGTTTCTCTTTAAAAAATATAACAGTACCTACAGCACATCTGCTTACTAAAAATAAGTATTTATAATCAAACACACCCACGATTTTTTAATTCCCAATCTGGATATAAAAAGCATTTTATGAGGCATAAAAAAATAACAGTCATTAGAGCAAAAAGACATTTTTATTTATTACAATCCCCTCCCACGCGAATTGGTGTGGCCAAAACTTTGGGTCGCTCCCAACCGTACCGTAAAAGACATGTTTTATATTGCATTAGTGTATTGCATATAGCATACGTATTTAAGGTCGTCTAAATTATTGGACGCGTTCCGTTGGAACTTTGCGTTTTCCCTGCGTAAAAATAAACAGTGCAGTTTTCTATTAATGAAAGATATTTTAGAAACGGTTTGGTAATTCCAAAGATACCTACCACATACCGTACTTAAGCAAATTAAGTTTACTTAAATGTTTAAAACTTTTGCGAATTCCACTTATATTTTTTAATGTATTCGGGGCTGTAAGTTTACGTCTTTATTAGCTTTTGTATTATTAATTTTATCTTCAAAAAGTTACGTGCTCTTGTCATATTTTTTGCCATGTTTTCGTTTATAGATACAGTAAATGAAAAGAACATCAATGAAAGAATACTCTGCGGGAGTAGCGAGCAATGAAAATTGAACTCGTCGTCAAACTACTTTTTAAAGTTACTACAGCGATTCAAAGTCACACCACGTTTTACGGCACTAATATAATAAAGAGATACTTTATTTGTTTGTCTCTTTGTTGGTAGAGCGCCATCTCTGGAAGTACAACACAGATTTTTAACTTTTTAATCTGAAAAATATACGCGAGGACTTGAGAACCTCCTCTTTTTGTTTTCGTCGGTTCAAAAGTGTAAAATTTCTGTAGGACGTACTCGTAAACAAAGTTATGTCATAGCACGAATTTGAGGCAAAGCGATGTAGTGAGCTCGATGCAAAGCGCGATGAGTTGAAAGCCAGGCCACCTGCGGCCATATTATACAATTATGTCGGAGGGGTGCTGACGTGCAGCGAGTGCAGACGCACATTCACTGCTAAGATAGGGTACGTCAGTCACAAAAGAGCACACCAACGACGCTCTCATTTGCAGGAAGTAGTCGCCGTAGCCGAACACGGCTGGAAGAAGATTACTCTTTAGTTTAGTCGCATAATTATGGAGTTTGTTTACATTTAGTGTAAAGTACCTTAAACTTTATAGTATAACAAAATTCGTTCTCCATTCTTCCCGATTTTGAGCAGTATCCGTAAACTTTAGTTTTATAAGTATCGTTTGTTAAGAAACAACTGTCTTGTTTTTGGAGGAGCGGGACTTCCTGCTACAGGTATTACAATACTTACTAGGAAGTCCCAACCTTGACACTATTTATGCACAATTGTTAACGAAAATAAATATTTTCATTTTCATTTTTTTTTTTTTCATTTTATCCGTCCTGTCGATTAAGTTTAGCTTGTCACGCCATTGCTTTCTGGGCCTACTTCGTCGCCTCCATCCTTCTAGTGGTATCCAGTTTGGATCCATGAGGCTGACGCGACTTTTCCAGTCTCACATCAGCTTGACTGTCTTGGCACCAACATCAATCATACGGTTTGAAGCGCAGCGTAATGTAGGCCTTGATGGCCTAGTGACTTGACCTTTGGCCTCTCAAGCAGAGGGTCGTGGGTTCAAATCCGGGCTCGCAATTCTGAGTTTTTTTTTACATTTTAAATTTACGATGAGCTTTGCAGTGAAGGAAAACTTCGTGAGGAACCTGCACACATCTGCGTAAAAATTCTATGGAGTGTGTGAAGTTCCTAATCTCCTATGGGCTGTAGAAACTACGGCCCAAGCCCTCTTATTGTGAGAGGAGGACTGTGCCCTGCAGTGGGACGTATATAGGCTGGAATTGACTGGCTTCACCCGGAAGCTATCTCTTGTTTTTTTTTCACGTTATAAGGTAAACCTACGAATGCTCGACACCTCAACGCCCAGTAGATGACGCCCATCTGTCACCTCTCTTATTATGACATAAAATTGAAGGTGCCATGTATTGGGTCAGTGTTGAGTACAGGGACGTTTACTTTAACAGTTTAAATAATAATAATAATAATAAACATTTAATTCAGGCTGCATAGGCCCATAGATAAATACCTTACAGAGTAACATACATAATCAAATTTAAAACTTAAAACTACATAAAACTAAACATCACACATCCAACACTCAGGACACCCGCAGAGCCGGTGTCGCGTCAGTAGCACCGGAGACCCGAGGTCGCCCACGGAAACGCCGGAACACTACTCCTTTAGGCCAAAACTGCTCCATCGTCAAGGCTCCCCAGTCCTTCGTCGGAACCAACACCACGAACGAGTTAAACGTTCGTTCATGGCTCGATTCGAAAAGCTGGACCCTCACGGTGTACTGCTTGGCGCTCCGGATGTACTCCACCACATCTTTCGCCGTCACTGTGTAGTGCAGGCGAGACAGGTAGAGTGCCGTCGTCGGAGTCTCGACGCGCAGCCGGTGGCTGGGCCCGGAGACTGCGGTGCCGCACTGATACGGAGTACCGCGACGTACTCTTCTTCTTTCTCTGGACTTCAATGAAGCCCTCTTCATCCTCAGCAGGAACCCTAGGAGCATTCACAACAGCTGATGTCTTCCGAAATGAAGCCCTACAAGCTGTACAAACTACACATGTAGGTACATTTTAGTGAAAGTCACTCGTAGGCTTATATCAACGACACCACACCTAATCTATTACTATCACTATACTAGTCTCATGGCTTTGTTTTTAGTAATAGTTGGAACTTTTAAACTATTATTCATCGTTTTGTGTTCGAGTTCCTCTACGTGGGTAGTTAAAACTATTGGACTAATAGCTGTTCTGACTTTCTAACCGCAATATAATAATAAAAATTGAATTACAATGATTTGTACCGTAAAACTTTCATTTTGTCTTTATATCGCAATAAAAGTATAAAGAATAAAGCGTGGTTTAACAACATGGTTACTCTACTTACGATATTATTGTTAAAATATACTGTCATTTTGTGAAATATAACTGTGGCCTAAAATTTCGCCTGCATCTCGTTTCAAATTCACACTATTTCAAATAAAAGTAAGGTAAAAGTCCCTGTGCTCGACACGTCTTTCAGCTGAAATGATAATTCAGTCATTACCTTATAAAATAGGTACATATTTAGCTTTGTAATGTCTCTAAACATTAACAAATCCAAATCAAATGTGTTGCTCTTCAAGATTCCAAAAGCGAAAATTTTCTTAATTTTTTAACTGTCCGTTTAAGTGGAACCCGCTTCAGCAAACAAATTTATGGCATCATAAATGAGTAGGAGTTTGAATCAGTCCGCAAGAGTTGATTTTCCGTGAAATCGGAAATATTGAAACTCTTAACTGCCCAATTTCTGTGAAAAGGAATAACTTTCTTGGAATATTTTTGCGCGATTGCTTCTAAATAGATTCTGTTTTTTTCTTGTTATTCATGAATCGGTTAGTAGGACAATTCATTTGTTTATGTAAACACAGTCTGGTTGGTTTCGTTATGTAATTAGTAATTACCATTAACCATTAGTTTGGTAAATATTGTTACGACGTTTAAACCTAAGTAAATTAAATTGCCTAAAAATAAGTTTTTATGTTTGAAAACACAGTAATGAATATTATTAAGTAATAAAAACGTGGTACACTTGCAAAGCCGAAGATCGAAGAGTGAAGGCCTAGGCGATGTTTTGACCATCGTTCGTTTTTAATTGGAATTCTAGATGAAATATTTTAAATTCACTAATTCGTATTCAGTGTTCACAGTACCCAAATAAACATTTAACCAAAACCTGTTGAGTACCTAAGTAAGTTTGAGTATTTGAAGTAACTTTTTTAAAAATGTTGTTATTGTTAAAAATAAAAACGGAGCGGAAGGCGTGAGTGAACACCATTCTAAAATCAAAGCAGACGCACGATACGACCATAAAAATGTTTTCAGCCTTTTACTGTCTTATGCCCTATAAAAGTCTCCTCTGATTTGTAACTGTCATATTTTTAATCCAGCGCCAGTTTGACCTTATTGCATAATAACGTGACTTACGACACAATAGTCCGTGGGCGACGAGGAAGCGTTAAAAACTTTTGCAATATAACCACTTACAGCGTTTTAGCCGCTCGCCCAAAAACCTACACAACGTCGTATCTGCAACAATAAACCTTGACACGCAATATTGATCTTTATTGTTCGGCATAACCTGGGCACTTACGATAAGAATCCCCTGGTATCGGTCGTAAATAATTTTTATCATTTTTTCTTGTACTTCTCCTAAAATGGCCAGTGGAATCGTAACTCATGTATACGGCCAATAAATGTCAAAGTTTTTCCTTAAAACTATCTGCAGCGTATCTTTTTTTATTACGGTTTTCGGTCTCGAAAAGCTTTGGATATAAATCTGAAGCTCGATAAGAGATTCGATTTAATTCAATTATCAAGTTTCAACTCTCGCTTTAGGTCTTGTAATATTCATTTATTCTGTGGCTCACGTCAGTCTTGGAGATTTCTTTAAAAATGATAACTTAGGTCTGGTTTTATTTAAACTCATCGTTGACTTTGATGCTAAAATTTCAATATAAAGTAATTCAGTTCGCAAAATTTTGATTAATTTTGAGTTTAATATAAGTACTTTTATTTCTTTTACGGCAAGAAATTTGAGCTGGGGCGTGTAGCCAATTTTATAAAAGTCGCTACACTCGCCTTTAAACGCAATCCTATCATATCCTGGTGGTAAAGCCCCAGGTGCTAGTCCAATTTGCAGGTTCAGGTCATGAAGAATCGCACGAACTGCATATTAGAAGGGTACCTTCCATCGAGTTGATGTTGATGAAAATTATTTTAACGTCGAGTAATAAGTAATCGAATTGCCAACTAGAACAAGAGAAATCATCGAAACCACTACCCGTTGAAGATTCATCATCATCATCATCATTTCAACCGAAAGACTTCCACTGCTGAACATAGGCCTCCCCCAAGGTTCACCAAACCAGACCGATCCTGCGCCTTCCACCTTCAGAGGCCGTATTGTCTAACGCGTGGACGCTTGCCTTTGCTTTCACCATCTCTTTCTGTCATCATCTTATACCGTTTGACAGAAAGAAATAGTTAGTCAACAAGCCTGCAGGTCACGCTTCGTTGGAGGCTTACTTACATTACACTGCGTCGTCCGGTCCATGGACGCTATTCCAGAACCTTTAAGCCCCAACGGCCATCAGTTCTATAAGCGATGTGCCTTGCCCACTGCCGCATGAGGCTAGCGATTCTTCAAGCTAGACCAGTGAAATGAAATGAAATGAAATGAAAAAAAAAGACGGAGCGCGGTGAGCGGTGACTATTCCTGATGATCGTTACGGTATCCTGCCTTTTCGCCGAAAATTATTTCCCAAATGATTCATTTGCCAACTGTAAACTATTCAGGATGTACTCAAGACTATCCTGTCGGTTAGATTTGTTTTATAACAATCCTGGAAAGTTTTAAATAATATACTGTTGGTAAATGAATCATTTGGGAAAAAATATAGTTGGAAAAAGGCAGAGAACCGATTGTTACATTTGAGAAACACACAGGGGGTCTAATTGAAAAACAATAATCAAATGCTACTTTGCGTTGGTCTATATCCATGAATTACAACCACTTTATCTTGCTCCTCCGTAATCACAAAACAGTTTTATCGTTGCGTAGATATATTGCCAGCAAATGGAGTAGTGAGATCATCATTTTTTATATGCTTTCTCCTGAAATTCTACCGGTCTTTTTTATTATATTACCCTGAATTTGTACCAAAATAAACATTCTACAATAGACACAGATTCAATGGCGCGTCGTTTTTGAAAGTAATCTTTTTAATAGCATTGTCACAATTCTCACAGAGGCTGTCTGTTTGTTCAGGATTCTGCGGCTAATCTGTGAAAAGCCCGTTTAAAATGGTTCCCTCATTTAAGTCAATTTTTATTACGATTTAGATGGGAGATCGCGGATTTCCTCCTTGTTTTACGTAAGTTTATTTTGGTATCTGTTCATTTATTTTTTAATTTTGCAGCCTTTAATTTTGCACCCTGCTAGGTAAACGCTTCGTGTTTTAGAAAAGTTCGCGATTGTCATTCATAGATATTATTAAACGAACGGCTTATACGAAAATTTATTACTAAAAACTAGCTTTTGCCCGCGATTCCGTCCGCGTGGAATTAGTAATTTGGGCAGCTTATTTTTTTTATCCAATTTGCTTTTTCATCAATTATGGCTCTCCTTAGTTCCTCGATATAAAAAAAATAATACCCGCACCCCCCCTCCCCCCCGCACACCCGCGTTCACATTCACCACCGTACCTACTCCCAAGTCACTACTTCTAAAAACTGTTCTATAAATTCTTAAAATAGACGTATCTTTCTTATTTGTGAACCGATTTAAATGAAACAAACACTAAATGTTAATCCAAGAAAATACCAACATATCAGTGAAAACCGCATCCTTCTAGGTTAAGCCTTTTCTGAGATTAGCGCGCACAAACGCACAGACAAACAGATAAACAGACAATAATTCTAAAAAACATTGTTTTGGGTTCTATTGTGCTAGTAAATAGCCCTAGTGACAGTTTTTCTCAAATATCTTCAATGTACAGACACCGACTTGTTACAGATTTATTATATGTATAGATAGATTAGCTTGACGTTACAGCCACATTGCAGTGTCCATGGTCACAAGTTGGGGTCTTTAAGAAAAGAGCCTACTCTTTTCGAAAAGGGCCGGCAACGCATTTGTAACTCAACTTGTATCATGGATGTCCATGCGCGGCGGTGATAGATAGATAGAGTCTACGCGTTTAAGTCCCGTGTGTAAGTAATACTATCTATAAAACTTAATTCAAAAACAGACGAAATCGCGTTTTATTAAATAATACGTTTAACCCTCTGTTACTTATTTCACAGATAATAAAAATAAATAATAAATAAATAAATATCACGGGACAATTTTATTCACACCAATTTTATTGACCTAGTCCCAAACTAAGCAAAGCTTGTATATACTATGGCTACTAGACAACGGATAAACATACTTATATAGATAGATACATACTTAAATACACATTAAACACCGAAGACTATAATTAATAACAAAATATAATATTTTAACATACTACCCTTTCATACCTGAACTACTAAAAATACCTTCTAAATACCAGACATCCCTGAAAATAATTAACCACCTTTCACTTGCAGAATTCGAAAAGCCAATCCCACGTAATTTACTTCCGACGAGGTTTTCTCTTTGATAATTTGAAGCAAAAATGTTGTAACTCGACCCTATTTAGGTGTAAAGTTAAATTTGTTCGCCCGCCTCTGGGCAAAAACTTATTCCGAGTGGACGTTTGCATAGTCATTTGTGAGAATAGTGTTTTTAGGGCCCCAGAATAAGGTTGCTTGCTGCTGTTAGAATAAGTTTTGCATATAAACGTGGAAAAAGTCGCAAATGGCGGTAGGCTGGGCGGGATAACCAGGCTAGAACGGCATTATTAAGTAAGTTTCATTATTTTTGTAACTGTTAATGAAGTCCTTGCAGCCCTGTTTTCACATTGTTTGGTACAAATTAAACTTTAAATTAAGCAAACTCTGTCTGTTGTAGATTAACGTTAAATTTTTTGAAAATTCAAAATAAAAATGTCGTAAGTGAGGTGAGACATTTTCTATGGGATATTGATGGTGATTACCTTTTATGACTAATTATTATCATTTCTAGTAGAACTAATTGATTTTTAATTAAAATTGCTCTAACATCCAACATATAGGCACATACAAAACAATGCAGTAACTCTACAAAACGCATGTTTGCTTTTGTATTACACATATTCCTACGCTTCATTTAACAACGAAGCGTATCGTAAACTATTTCCGACAGTAATTTGCGTAGGCCACTAATAAACACGGCCATTTTTAAAACAGTAGTCAGTCCATCAAGTTGGGTTTAACGCACCCAAGCAAAACAGGTACCCAATGAACTGACGACTTAAAAATAAATGAAACACTGCAAGTAATCATTTAGTATGCAAAAAACACGTAGCCGAAACCCAACCCTGCTACTGCGCGTAACGTACTAAAACGAGTTACATCGTTATGTTGGTTACGACATTTTAGCTTTGTACCATTTTGAGACAGCCACGCGAGCGTCAAGTTTTATAACCCTTCTATAGACGACTTTATAGCTTTGTATATATGTTATGGTCTTGTTTGTATCTTTGTTGGCGTTTGCGACATTTCCAATGGTGTATATTCAGAGCCACGCGTAATGTACTTGGTCTGCAACTGGTTTGCGATGTCCACTTTTTCTCAGGAGATATTTTAGTTCGCGGTATGCATTTTTATGGACAATAAAGTACTATTTTAAAGGGTTTTTCTTTGACGGACTGCATGCTGA
Organism: Archips xylosteana; assembly: GCA_947563465.1. Taxonomy (NCBI): domain Eukaryota; kingdom Metazoa; phylum Arthropoda; class Insecta; order Lepidoptera; family Tortricidae; genus Archips; species Archips xylosteana. The sequence continues at coordinate 6,333,348 of OX387369.1, forward strand.
GCGTTGAATTCAATGGTTTATTCTGTTGCATGAAAATTTATGGGATTTAAGTCTATCCGTGGGATTTCATTCGCTGAGTAGGTACCTAATGTAAAGGCAAACGATATTTTTCCATATTATTTTGACTTTAACGCTATTCTTTGTAGAAACTTTCACAAACGTAATGACTATTTTGAATTAAGGAATATTTTTGTAAATTACTGTAAAACTGTGCAGATATTTGTAAAAAAAATTGTATCTCTTGCACTTTTACAACATAATTATTGTGTAAGTGTTTAAGCTGATGCTCCTTTTTAATTAATACCTTGCAATAAAGGCACCTAAGTGTCTTTTTTAAATAAAAATCTTCACTACTATGAAGAGTGTCGTAACTTAAGTTAAGCTTTTATTCCCCAAACACATGTCATACATTTTGATGTACATATTTCAAAACTCCAATATTTTTAAACGCTTTAAATCAAATGAAAAATATCAGAATACCAAATTCCCACAGAATCTCAGCCTCTGTAATATAATATAACTATATTTATACAGTAAAAATAAAGGAACAGCGACAGGTGATCGGGCGGAAATCTGACCGGTTGCTTTGAATACTTGGGATACAAAATGGCCGATTTCTACAGTTTCTACTGTGCGCCTGGGCAAGTATTATGGTTATCTTTATCTTTAAATAATAAAGAGGTAAACTTGGTTTGTTTTTATGTAGAAGTGCATCTCAAATTATTGAACTGCTTTTAAAAGTTATTGAACTTGATGGAACGGTACACTAGCCTTGGTTATGAAAGGATACATTTTATCCTGGTAATACATACGGCTATCTACTCGAATCATATTTCTAGATGAATAAGATTATACTTTCTATCTACCTCCTACTATTACTATAATAATATATTCCTACGTATACAGTATGTTTTTCAAATTGAAATGACAAAAAAAAAACACCATTTCTTACTTTTAGAGATGTCACAAAATTTGTTATTATGTTAGAAAATGCTAAAACTTTAACATTTCAAATATTTTATATTACTTACTGAACACAAAAAATAAATAACTTAAGACTTTTTTTCAAAGCCAGCGAAGTGAAAGATCTTATAGCAATTTCTATTGGTTGCCAAAATACTACTCGTATACTAGGAACGCCTATCGCGAGATTGCTATAGTAAAATATAGCTGTTTCATCTTTCTCGTCTCGTTTTAATAGCACCGGTCCTCTGGAGAGCCACATCTTGATGGGACGACTAGGGTTGCCTCTTGCGGGAAATTTAACTGATGATGTGTTAAAAATAACACAAGTTTAGAGAAGATAACTATCACAGAAATACGGATCTGTTAACGTATTAACAAATTTAACCCAATACTTTGTCTTACTTTGTAGTTTAATTTGAAGAAACTTATTTTAGCAATACACCCCAGGAGGAAATTAAAACAATATAATATAATTATTAACAGTAGGTATCTATTTAATTAAAATAGGAAGGTTAAATTGTATTTGATACACTGAATCTGGTTGGTAATTTTTTAAATTAAAATGGTTCATAAATAACACGACTTTTATAATAAGAAAACTTTGTGTTATAACGGTTTTATTTCGTTCGACCTGTTAATTTATTTATTTCGGCCAAATTTTGTAAATGACCTATAATCAATGCCCTAAATTGATGAAGAGAGTGGTGTGATGACTGATACCTAGGATTTACCGAATGATTTTTTACCTTTCAGTAAATAAGCGATATCATTATTCAGTAAGGTTTGAATTAACTTTTTTTAAGTATTTAATTTTGCTGTGACAACCCTATTCCTCGCGCTGTAGATTATAGATCTATTTTTTCTCTCCACCGCAAAGCTATTAAGTCAAAACGTCTTATCTTAAGGCTGGGAACCTTTTTCTGAATTACGTTCTACTTTTTTTTAACACCCTGTGTCATTTGTAATATTCTGCAAGGAAGACGGATTGTTAGAAAAAAATATGTAGATATTTTCATTATTAAAAGTGTTATACTTTTTCAATCAACTCGTGAGATATGAGATAATAATTTTTTTGGTTTTATCTGTAGGGGATAAAAGTAAGTGTTAAAACTTTTGTTAATTTGACAAGCTTTTATTTAACTTGAGATGATTAGTATGCGCGTTTAAAATCTAGGAAGTCAAATTTAACCCTTTTGCAGTGGTCGGTTGGCTTGATATTTGGTACATAATATATACAGTCAGCAAAAAAACCTTTATTAAATTTATATTTTGATTTTTAATTTTTATTCGTGGTAAATAATAAAATCAAACGTCTAACCACCTTACAATTAAGTACGTCTATCATCGGAGCACACTTACATTCAATCATTCGTTCACTCAGATTGATTTGTTTTGAACCATGCCCGGCGGGGTACCAGCCACCAGAATGCTTATATCTATATGCTAATCGTAGTCAATAACATAGAACTACTACTACTAGAAACGGAAGGCTCTGGTGTGCTAGGTATACCGACGTCACACGAAATATTTTTTATAGATTCCGAATTTTAAGTAATTCAATTAAAAAAAAATACAAACGCGTCTGTTTTGCGTATTGAGTTTGGCAGTGTAAACTTCACGATTTAAAAAAAAAATCTGAATAGACGAAAAATCCATACTAATATTATAAATGTGAAAGTGTTTGTTTGTTTGTCCTTCATTCACGTCAAAACTGAGCAATTGTCGTGATTTTTTGTATGGACGTAGTTGAAGGGCTGGAGAGTGACATAGGCTACTTTTTACCACGGAAAAATATCTCATTCCCACAGGAAAATACGTTTTAAATATGACGGTACACTTAAGACGCTGTCAACACTAACGTCGGCGCACACTGTCTATTTGTATCGGAGTAAACGAGATGCCGCTATTACTGGGCAGCCGGGTATATTGAAATTTATCGGGCAAATATTTAATTAAAAAAAAAACTGTGGATTATTTGTGAAATATGACTCGTTAGCGGTTTAGGTATGAATATGTTGACTTCATGTTTTTAATTGCAGACGCATACGCCAAAAAAATAAAGACATAGAACCGTTTAATGATGATTTTAAGACCTATCTTTGCAATTATTTTCTATCGAGCCGATTTCGTCCAATTATGTATCGAGTCCGTCCACGGTCTTTGAAATATGATGAATATTAACATATAATTTTTTTGATGTGCTAGAACAAGCAGTTTTTCTTAAAAAACTGTTTAAATGACATCAATTTCAACAAAATTAGGTGTTGTCAGCCTCTTCACCAATTTCTCGAACTCGGGCCTTGACTTTCGTAGTCCGGCTCTTACCACTTGGCTATCCGGTCGTCTAAAGTGTCACTTGAGCTAAAAATGCCCGCAAATACGGTTAAAAAGCCAAATATTTATATTTCCAGCTCAACTCGTGAAGGAACTAACTTTAAAAAATCGGGTTATTTCCAGATGGTGCTTCAAAAGGTATTCCATTCCATTAGTGAGCTTAATAATCTACTAAAATCTATGAAAAAACGAATAAATGTGTGTTTGATGACAGCAGGAGAAGCAAAAAACCGGTTGTCTGTAAAGTCGGTTTACGGACGATAGTTTTAACGTGACAACGTCATAGGAAAACATTGATCGTGCCGATCGTTCATCGGCTCGAGCGTAACGGGACGCGTAACGGGACAATGCGTTATGGACGTTACACTGAGTCATCCTTTTTCGTGCGTGCAGCCGACGTTCATCGATTTATTAGACGTTGTCACGTCAAAAAAATTACATCGATTGAGTAAGGAAAAAAAATACAACGAGATTTCTATTTCTCTTGTTAGTTCTATGGTAAACACAGTAACACAACTTATTACCCGCGTCGAAGCAATCAACGTTGTTTTTCTATACTGTGACATGCGATATGACAGTAATTTATATATCAAATATTAGACAACTAACTTTTACCCGTGGTTTTACTTGTATGAACCATTTAATCTGGTCGTCGTATTAATTCCGGTATTTTAATAAAATACCGGAATTAATACACTCCCATTTAATAAACTCCCATTGGAATATCGGAAACCTACACCCATACCTAAAAATTTTAACGGAACCCTCGGTGCGCGAGATTGACTCGCACTTTTTTATTATCATCATTCCGGCCTATATACGACCCACTGCAGGGTACAGGCCTCCTCTCAGAGTGAGATGGCTTGGTCCGTAGTTCCCACGCGGGCCCAGTGAGAATTCGATGTTTTTAGGGTTCCGTACCCAAAGGGTAAAAACGGAAACCCTATTACTGAGGCTCCGCTGTCCGTCCGTCCGTCTGTCACCAGGCTGTATCTCGGGAACCGTGATAGCTAGAGAGTTGAAATTTTCACAGATGATGTATTTCGGTGGCCGCTATAACAACAAATACTAAAAAATGGAATAACATAAATATTTAAGGGGGCTCCCATACAACAAACGTGATTTTTTGCTCGTTATTGCTCGATATCTAAACGTAATAGTATTTTTACGTAGTATTTTTTCGTTATATTGCTTATTGTGTGATGAGCACGAATATTTTGTTCCTGAGTTATGGATGTTTTCTATGTATTTAAGTATTTATTTATCTATATAAGTATGTTTATCGTCGTCTAGTACTCTTAGTACAAGTTTTGCTTAGTATGGGACTAGGTCGATTTGTGTGAGATTGTCCCCTAATATTTATTTATTTTATTTTTATTTATAACGGCCACAGGTAGACGCTTGAAATATTCACAGAATATTTAATTATGTATTGACTTTAAAAATAAATCATTAAATTAAAATAAAAAAAATATTTAAGGGGGGCTCCAAAAAAAAAATCAAAAATCAAAACGTTTATTCTGCAAGTAGGCCGCCAAGGGCTCTTTTACATGTCACTTTTTTTAGAACTACCAGCGCTTTCGTAAGGACCATCATTGCCAAGAGGAATGCGTGATTTTTATAGATAATTGTACGGAACCCTTCGTGCGCGAGTCCGACTCGCACTTGGCTGGTTTTTTTTTATTATTTATATCTTTTTCTCCCAAATGTATTTTCTTTCTTGTGTTTTGAATGTGTTAATAAATATTTTATTGTCTCTTTGTTTATCAGAACCTCTTGGCCTATTTCTTACATTTAATTTATGTTTTCGGTGGGATTATTATTTTATTATATTGGATTGAGATGCGTAAGTATTGTTCAAGTAAACAAAGGCTGGATTTAGTTTCTTAGTGAACTAGGAATGTCCATTGACCCCAGCCAATTAGTACGCCTATTAGGTGTTGAGTTACCTTGGTCTAATTATTTCTTGTAAGAAAAAACCTGACTAGTTTAATCGCTTCGATTGACAAACGATTATATTTAATGATTGTTTTTATGACCGAAGTTTACGTTTAAGTTTAGTTTTAGATAATGACACATTATGGTGTGTCAGCGGAAATTGTGCCACATAATGCAGCGTAATTATGCTTGCGATCTTTGATCAATTATAACTGAAGATACACATTGCCGAACAAAATCCCCTTCAGAAAGTGTCCGAACTTTTTTATTTGTTTGCATAACAATTAAAATCATCACCTACACAGAAATTTGAACCTAGTATTTACTTCATTACAGTCGGTTGACACTTGACAGCTAAACTTTACAATTTCACGCAACGTACTGAGAAAAAAGAAGGCCACTTTTATCAAAGTGGCGCTCATTTGGCTCGGACATTTTCGGGCGCGCGACTGTGGATCTACAGTTATAATTGATCAAAGCTTGCGATGCTATTTATATTTTATTAAAAAAAGACGTCAACACCCAACCCAAACTCTTGGCCCTGGAAGTCTGAAATTTTGTATACGTAGAGGTTGACTTTATAATGTAGACAACAAATTAGGACGGATTTGCTGGAATTCCCACGGGATAGGAAACAAATGGGATTTATATGTTCGATTCAGAGGGTACCTATCTTCACAATAAGCCATTTTAGGATTTCTAAAAATTCAGACAGGATAAAGGAAAAAATTGACCAAGCTGATAATGGTGATGTTGGATTGTTGGATGTTATTTTACCGATTTGCATTATTCAATAAAAACGATGAAGAAACTTCATCACAAATTCAAATTCTGCGCTAAAAGCTAGTCAAAATTACAAATAACACCTTTGCCAAGATTACGCCACGTTTCGCTGTTTGCAGCCGCAGAATTTCGGTCAGCAACCGACCGAATTTCGGTTGTATACCAAAACGTGCCGTGAATTGGCAAATGTGTTTCTAGTGATTGAAACAGCATTGCAGGCGTAATAACGCCGAAATTCGTTCGCGTAATTTCGGCGAAATGTGCCACTCCGAGACTCTTAGTCAAGATTTTTTGTAACTTTTGCCGCATAAAAATAAGAAATATAATAATTTACGTATTGTGTGTTTGTGATCGCGTCGGGTAGTAATTTTTTTCGGTTTATTTTGTTTATTCAATTTTCTCACAGCGTAACACCGTGTTTCCTCTTTACGCTAAACAAACAGACTAATACGCCGTGTCTAAAAATTCGTCGGTCATTGCCGATCGGGCTCAAGAATATCCAAATTGCCCCTTCGTAATCAAATTTCCTGATGCTTGAATAAAATCACTCAATTCTAGGAACGCTAGAAGTACATGCTATCGATATTTTCATTTATCGATATCGACAAAACCAACAAAAATATTTTGAAACTATCATCATCTTAGGTCGCCTCTCAGATTGGGAAGGCTTGGCTGTAGTTCCCATATCGTCGATGAAACGGCAATACCGCATAACTTATAATATTGCTAATGCCACGTAACTGACTTGTGGCAATTTTTACAGAAGAGCATTAAAATTGAACATCTTTGGGTTTATTGATGGCAGACTTATCCAAACTAAAATTGGACACATTTCGTTAGTAACGTGGCAATAGCCATTGTTGGTAACGCGGTATTGCAACCGATATTATGGGTTATCAACCATATTGGAAAATTGCATTAAATATTTTTTTGTTGAAAATTACATTTTTAATAAGTTTTTTTTTGTAGCTGTACTTTTTTTGCCTCTGCTAGTAATTAGTCCTATTTTTAGGAATGTAAAATGTAATTCTTTCAGCCCAAGTAAATGTTAAAATTTATCAAATAGCGTCCCAATGTCACAAAATAAGGACTCGCACTAATTTGCAATTACAATATTGTCTAAAATATATTAAATATAATGTTTTTGTAATAATTGAAGTCCTGGGCTACCAGTACAAGTGCCTATAAATAGGACACTGGGTCGTTATTACAAACGTTCTAAAAATAGTTTGAACCTCAGGAGGTTAATGATAATTGTTATCTAACATCCAGTAGACAGAATTTCTAATGTTTTAAAAAACCCTTTGAACTTCAAGGAATTTTAATAATCCAATAAACATTCTTTAGAATATCATTGTTTATATAGGATTTCAAAAATTCTTCCACCACCACCGCTTTTGTCACGTTATGTCATAAAACCAGCAAATTCAACAACGTTTTTGCGTGATACAAATTACTGGCATGAATATGAAATGCTACTAATTCCTAGAAGTGTTATTAGTAAATTCATTTAACAATATCTATGCGTCATGATCAAACTTTTTTTTTTTAATTTATTATGCAATGTGCCGTGCAGTGGGATGATAATAAAACGGGATCTTTTCACTCAATGATATCGATGGAAAAGCTAGTCTTCTATTAGGGCTTTGCAACAAAATTAGAAGATGTAAAAGGTCGCAGTTTAAAAACATTGGGTAGTCCTGGCTTGACTTACACTCACAAGAAATATACATTATACTCGATACTACAACAGCTAAATTGCAAAACGATTTCTAAACAACTTTAATATCCGATTAAACTTAGAGACATTTTGCTACAACAAAATAATAAAACTCTACCGCTTTCCATCGACATCGATATTCTTTCGATGCTCTAAAATATCGATAGTATCGATAGGGTATCGGTGTTCTATCAAAATAAAGTAAACATCGCATCGCACGGACGGACGTGGAGTGGAACTAATGGAAATAAATCAGCTGTGCTGGCTCGATTACCCGAAAGAGATTCGGAGTGTTCGGGAACGGGAGGTAGCGGGGGCGGGGGTGGAAACGGGAGCGGAAGCGGGAGCGTTTCAAAGCTCCAAATATAACGGCAAATATCAATATCATCATTATTATTATTTTTTCCTAGCCTGTATACGAAGTATGTATTGTAAATGAAAGGGGTTGGGCCTTAGTTCCCATGCGGGCCCAGTGCGGATTGGGAACTTCACACACACCATTGGATTTCTTCGCAGTTGTGTGCAGATTTCTTCACGATGTTTTCCTTCACCGTAAAGCTCGTGGTAAATTTCCAATTAATTTCGCATATAAATTCCGAAAACTCTGAGGTGCGAGCCGGGATTTGAGCCCACGACCCTCTGCTTGAGAGGCCATAGGTCAAACCACTAGACCACTATGGCTTTTTTTACGGAATCATGCATCAAAAAAATTGTGTGCGTACAGTAATTGGATGCTTACTTAGGACATTAAAAAAATGTGTGATAAATTTTGTGCTCATATTGTTATAGAAAATAAATTAATGTCTAAAAATATGTACATGCTCAATTAAAGCAGTGTTCTAAGTAAACAAAATTAAACATTAATAATTTTTTACATTACTGATATTTGCTAAAAAAAAACATACTAACTAATAAGTTTGAAAAGTTAAATTAACCTCAAAAAACCCGAGACAAATTTTGACTATCATATCGATACCGGAAATCTCAAATGGCGTAAAGGACAAAAATGCGAAAATGCGAAAATGAGTCTTAAATGCCATCGTATACAGCTTTTTTTTCCCTATCGCATTTTTGTCCTTTACGCCATTTGAGATTTCCGGTATCGATATCTTGAAAGTTATTGTTAAATAAAAAAAGTGAGATTTGCAATACCACGTGCTAAAAGTACTAAAGTAAAATGAATGTCTGGGTATCAGGATAGGTACTACAGTAAGAAAAAAACGTCAAATCTATGAAAATAACGGTTAAAATTTGTAGTTTGATAGTTATTAATCCTTAAATCGTTACCGGCAATATAAGTATTTTCCCTCGAGCAGAAATCAAACCCGATTCAAATTAGCAACATTTACGGTCTAAAATCGAATGTCTGACAGGGTTGTCAAATGATTTAAGGCATACTGAATGTTAAATTGGTAACTTGATAAATTCTTTTGATAAATAAAATCGCCAGAATGCCTTTACTATGTATAAAAATAGAACCAACTACGAGTAAATATCTCATCTAACACTTAAGTTGCGATATTTTTAGACCAGAAAAAATGAACATTTTTAAGCCTATAACTTGCTCCACCATCCAAACAAGCATACATCAGCTGTCGCTGAATGAGATGCACATCGTATAGAGCGAGACAACTTTGTAGCAGACTATTTGGATGTTTACGCTTTTTTAAGTATATTAATAAAGTTTATGTTGATACTTTCATACAAGCTTGTTTTATTAGTTCACCGTGAAATAGGATTATAGCTAGTTACTTGATAGGCACAAATTTGTGTGGCTTTGTGTCTTTTGTTTGTTATATGCTCTGCCGCATGGACCGTCAGCAATAAAAGTAGCTGGTCACTGTCTTACTTTTTTTTTATACAATATAGGCTTGCGTTTGGCCACAATCACGCCTGATGGAAAGCGAAGATGAGGCCTACGATGACTTTGTCGTAATAACACAATTGTCAATCAAGTAATCAAGTATGACGTTAATTTTGCACCTAACTATAATAGAGCTACAAGGTACAAATTGACCAGCTACTTTTGATGCTGACTGGGCGGCCTTTTTTTGTACTAATTTTATGTTTTTGTTTTTATAATTTTTAAGGTTCCGTAGCCAAAGGGTGCTATTGGGACCCTTTTACTGAGATTTTGTTGTTTTAATTTAAAAGTAAAAGTAAAAAAATCTTTATTACCAAAATTTAACTCAATACAAATAAAAAATAAAACAAATAAAATAGGATAAGTAAAAAACTAAAAACATTACAAAAATTAAAATTACTATGCCAAACTTACTGCTAGGTTAGGCAATGGGACCCAATCTCAGCGTATGCTAGGCACGACGCTCAGCGCTGGTTGTTTTTTTTTTGTTTGTCCGTCCGTCTCTCACAGGCCTCTATCTCTTGAACCGCACTTAAAATCTTCACCAATTATACATATATATAATTGTGGCCGCTGCGCTATGATAGTAAACACTAAAAATAAAGTTAAAAAATTAAAATATGGTCGTCATACAAGAAATTAAGACAGTTTTTAAAACTCGATCTTTATAAGTAATTTTTTTTACTAGGTATTTTTTACTAGGTATTTTTTACTAGGTATTTTTTACTAGGTATTTTTTACTAGGTATTTTTAAAATACTGTACGGAGGTACGGAATCCTTCATGTACGAGTCCGACTCGCACTTGACCGATTATTTACATAAACGGTGAAGGAAAAAATCGTGAGGAAACAGACCTAGTGTGGATTGGGAACTTCACACACACCACTGAATTGGTTTGCAGACTACCCACACAGCTGTTTCTTCGCGACGTTTACCTTCACATAAAAGCTCATATGGTAAATATCAAGTGTAATTTTGTACTTATTCTGAATAACTCAAAGATCTAAGTCATACTTAAACCAAGAATTCTCTGCTTGAGAGATCATAGGACAAATCACTAGACTCCTACTTTTTAATAATAATGTATACTTTATCGTAGGTTAAAAAAATGACAGTAGGCGTCGGTGTGGCCTAATTTAAAATAAAAAACTTGAGAAACCAGTATACAAATATATTTTCTGACATAAAATATTTTTATAGACCATTAAATATATGTTTTCTTAATTAAATTCTTTAACTGCACTCGTCTAAATAATTTAAGATCAATCTATATCCTTTTCTCATAGAAACCTGGCCACTCATAAAATGTAAAAAAAGATTCAATTTCAAATTTCGAACACTTTATTAAAAACCCGTTCTCCTTACTATCACTATACTCAATAAGTGTCATTCGAATTTAAACAACAACTCCATGCACTTAAAGTTAAGAATGATTTGAAGGTAACGACAGGTGTTACAGGCAGACGATGGACCACGAAACTTATGAAGTAATTATCTGCTTTATTGCTTGAGATTTACGGTTTAGTTTGTTATGAATGGGAGGCTCCGATTAAACGGATGCCTTCTACATCCGTTCCCAGAAGGATTGAGGTTAAAAAAAAAACTTCGGACACAGACACGCCAGTTACCTGTTTAAATTTTGAATATAGAATCATACTTATATTACAAATATAAAAGTTTTTATGTGTGCGTGTGTGTGCGTATGTGTTTGTCACTATTTCACGCAAAACGGATTTGGATAGAATTTTCTATGCAAATAACTACATGTTTTTAATAACACTTTAAGTGTCATACGATATGAGAGATCAAAAATGCAAACAAATGTCAATGTCAAAGTGACGTCCCAAGGGTAATCAACTTTTCTTTTATTTTAATTAATGAATTTAAATTACTCATATTCCATTTAGTGTTAGTTGTTTTATTATTTCACAACGAACCAACGATGTACATAGGTAAGTATTTCATCGATTTATCACTTTTACTCAACAATTCATTCATAATAAAATTAAAAGTATTATACCAGGTGTATCGATTATAATTATTACGAACCAGTTTAGAATTTCCGAACATTAACAGTGGAATACATAAAAACTACACATGTTTTAAATTAAAAAAAAGATGGCCTTTTTATTTTATTCATTCAAAATGTTTACAAATTTTTACATGGACGGTGTTGTTTTACTTATCATCATCATTCCCAGCCTACATATACGTACGTACTTACTCTTTTACAAGTAACTCTGTAATCTCTGGTTAGTGAAACCATGATTTTGTAGTAATTAGATAAACTGTTTATCATAGTGCGTATGTGAAAACCAAAAAAAAAATAAGTATTTCTATGAAAAATTCCGGTGACCCAGGGGACATACCACTATTTTCATACAAATTTCGGGGACATCATTGTCCCCTGGGTCACCCACGAAATAGAAGCTAAACAAAATAAAATAAATATGGAATTATACCATTATTGACTACAAAAATCTAGGGTTTTGAAAAATATACTTTAAATAAGGAAAAATAAACAGTTTTTTATTTATTTCGGTTTTCATAGAAAGTAGTAGAAAATCGCTGACAAAAAAAAGTTGATTGACCCACGTCCTACTGCAGGGCACAGGCTCCCTCTCAGAATGAGAGGGCTTGGGCCGTAGTTCTCACGCGGGCCCAGTGCGGATTGGGTTTTACTTATAAATGAGACTTATTAATTTTTATAAAAGTCACGGACATAGCTCGAAGAATCGCTAGACTCAAGTGGCAGTGGGCAGGGCACATCGCTCGTAGAACTGATGGCCGATGGGGCAAAAAGGTTCTCGAGTGGCGTCCGCGGACCGGAAGACGCAGTGTGGGTAGGCCTCCAACAAGATGAAGCGACGACCTGGTTTAGTCAGTTTGGCGAGCCTTGGGGGAGGCCTATGTTCAGCAATGGACGTCTTTCAGCTGAAATGATGATGATGATGAATTTTTATTAAGCGTAATCATGGAGTTTTAAGTGTTCAGTCCGCTGCTGCGCGGGTTGCATTTTATTTCAGTGGCAACACATTTGTGTGTCATTTTGATCTCTAATTTCATATTTAACTTTAGGCTACTTTTATCCCGATGTTTCCACAAGACCTAGAGACAATAATGAGACTTTTCACAAGTGAATGAAGACAACAATGTCATTTTTGTGGATTCCCTCGGGAATTTAGTAAATTCTAATGAATGAATGAAATTTCAATTCATTTGTGAGCAAAGCCAAAGCCATGAGTAAATGGGAACTGGGCTTCCTTTTACTCTAGGCAAGTAGTTGGAATAGGATTTACGGATTTGTCATAAAGTAGTCATGTAACGAAGGCAAACCACAGCCTAAGGCTGCATATCCACCGGAGCTGAGCAAGGATGCGTTGCGAGGGATGTGTTTGTCATGAACCAATAGAAACACTTCATTTATAAATTTAGTGTTTCTATTGGTTTATGACAAACACATCCCTCACAACGCATCCTCGCTCAGCTCTGGTGGATACGCAGCCTTAGGCTAGTAGCGTAATAAAAAATGATTCCACTAAAAAATAATTTTATAACTTTTACTTCCTCTTCCCAGCAGCCACCAAATTGTGGGTTCATGCGCGCACGCAACTCTCATTACTACTTTCCTTAACAAGATGATTGTTTAGCTTTAACTAAGAAAATTGGGGTTAAGAATAACCCATATTGTACCATAGCCGGTTTCCACGAAAAGGGTTATTAAATACCAGTTCACTGTAACAAGATCCTTATTCCAATTTTTAACTGGTGCAAAATTCAACTTTATTTCACAAACAAAAAGGTTCGCAGTTGATTGTTTGTATTATTGAAAAGGGGATCTTGCTACGGTAAATTAGTCTGTAATGATACGTTTGTGTATAGATTTTGATAATTCATTTAATTATAGCTTATTTGATCACCGTGAGACAGTGGCGCCACCTACAACGTAGAGTTTTAATAACATTGATTATAAATTGTTTGTTGTATAGTTTGTATTGGATATAAAAGAAAAATTCTGACTGACTCATCTACGCCCAACCAAAACCTTTAAACCTAGTAAGCTATAATTTTGCATAGAGGTTCACTGGTAGACAATAAATAAGAATAGATTTTGCTAAATTTCCTTGGGATCGTCTAGCAACAAAGATGCAAGCTACGTATTTCAACTTTTCAAGGAGAGAACCATGGGTCCGATCCTGCCTTTGCACCTTTTAGTTTTTCGAAATTAATGTCATCATCATCATTTCAGCCATAGGACGTCCTCTGCTAAACATAGGCCTTCTCATTGATGCCCAATCATTACGGTTGGAAGTGATTTGCATCCACCCTGACCCAGCGGCTTTCACCAAATCGTCCATCCATCTCGTTGGTGGACGTCCCACGCTGCGCTTGCCAGTCCGTGGTCTCCATTCGAAAACTTTTGGCCCCCAACGGCCATCTGTTCTGCGTGCTATATGGCCTGCCCATTGCCATTTAAACGAGCTAATCCGTTTGGCTATGTCGGTGAAATTAATGTGCAAATCATCATATAAAATGTAACCATAAGCTTTTTAGTGAAGAATAATATCAAGAGGAAACTTGCACAGATATACGAAGCAGTTTAATAATGAATGATGACGAGAGTGCAGTTGCCAATGCACACTGGCTGAGCCCAAGCCCTCTGATTTTACTTGTAGTGTATGTACGGGTTAAATCTTGGAAGTCGAATTTGACCCACTTCCAGTGGTCGGATTCGCTTGAAATTTGGTATACTTATGTAAATTGGATGACAATGCCAGTACTTACAGTCAACAAAAAGTACAGTAAGCGAAAAATCTTGCATTAAAAATAATTTTTTAACAAAAACTTATTTTAGATAAGGATTATACGATGTGACAGTCAAAACGTTTGAAAACTAGCTTTTGCTCGCGACTTCGTATTGTTCGTTAACCTCCAAGAATTTTCAAACATTCCTTCTCGCAGCACCTTTTTTTAAAAGATATCTGCCAAGTCATCATCCCAGCATATACGTTCTACTGCAGGGCACAGGCCTCCTCTCAGAATGAGAATAGTTGGGCAGTAGTTCCCACGCGGGCTTAGTACAGATTGGGAACAGCCAAGTATCAAGTCTATATAACGGCTACAGTTACAGATTACGGTTACTTTGAATCAAATATAATTTCTTAAAAAAAATGTGAAATGGAATTGGTATGTATAGTCACTCTCCAGTTACAACGTGACTAAGGGAAATAGGGATTTATTTTTATAACTGTATATATATAGATGTCTGACTTTATATTCGGACTCCATATTTGGAAAAGATAATCTTACCGTGCTCGAGAACTATTATCCAATCCTATTTATACCAAACCATCGGTCGATAGAACGAAACAAAACTATTTCGGTACCAATTTATTTACTTAAAGCTTTTAAGTTGTATTCGTATACGAAATTCATATAAATTGCTGCGGTTGCCGCTATAAATGAACTAAATAATGAACGGGAACCTTTTAGTGATTAATTTTACTTAGTCTAGCTACAGTATCGATAGCCAATCGGGTTCGCAGTTGCTTTGTTTTAATCAGAAATTCCATCCCATAATTTGAAAGTGAAAGAAGTATGTGTATGTAAAACTCTTTACTGTACATAAAACATATGAAATTAACAGACAAAAGTAACAGATACACAAAGGCGAACTTATCCCTTAAAAGAAGCTCCTACAGTTAAATTTTGAACAAATTACAGGACATCAGAAATAAGAGCAGATATACGATATCTGTAAGAAGAATAGAAATATAAAATTAATTTATTAATCTAAAATACATAAAGATTGAATACACACGAATATTAATTAATAATAAGTTAAATATCTTTTCATGTTCTTTCAAATAAAAAAAGAGAGAGGGATTTTTTTAAAGTACTTAATAGACATTTAAAAATAACAACCGAGTCATCTTCTTTTCAATTGCTTTAAAAAATTAACGATGGCAAATCACTGAAAAAAAACAATTAAAAATTTGTGGTTAAGAAATGTTTTTTGAGAAAAAAAATCTAAGAAACCAAACGCGCACATAAGTAACTGTAATGTACACTGAAAACTAGAAAAGCCACCTAACGGATCGAAGAAACATCTTTTTTCACGGTAAAGTCCTCCCGCATAAGTCCATAGAAGCATATTTCCTACCGGATATAAGACTACAGACAGACAGCGATAAATTTAGCTTTAAACTTTAATCGTTCCACTGTGAGTCATTTACAGAACTTACGAGGGGGTATGTTAAAAATATCCAGGATACATTTGACTCCCAGTCGGGCTTTGGCAGTTAGACAGTCGCCGTGGCCCGATCGTGTGGTGAGGAGAGATTAAAAAGTTACGCTATTTTTGAATTAGGAGCGTCTGGACACAAAAGCTGGTTTACGTGAGTTTTTTTTTTCGTTTTTGAAGAAAGTTATGTGGCCAGTAGCATATCCAATATTTTGAAGGTCTTACTTAGGACATTAGTCGTTATTGTATTGTTTATAAGTTGCTATTGATATTTCTTAATTTAAAAAACTTCTTTAACATTTCGACTATTAACAAAGATTCTTCAAGCGTTGTTTCGCGCTAAATAGTTTCTGAAGCTTTTTAAACAAGCTTTGTACGTTTTATCTCATAGTTTCACTAATATTTTAAAGTCATTCAATAAAATATTGGCAGCTTCTTCTTCGGCTATTTTGTAGTTTTGAGTATCTATTAGACCGTGGTGTTTTATAGTTGAACCTGGTAATGGTTCGACCTTAGCAGACAACTTTGGAAGAGCCACACTTACTGTATTGTAATTTTTTTCGTATATGAATCGACCAGACGTACGTAAGGAATCTCTCCTTCGTCTTTACAAGTTTGTGAATTAACTTTGACGTAAATTTGCGTCAGCGATAGAGGCTTTAATATTTAGTGGCGCCTAATAGCCGTGGTGATGGTCGTAGGTTCAAATTCAGGCTCGCACCTCATGAGTTTTTCGGAATTTAAATTACATTTGAAATTTACCATGACCTTTACGGTGAAGGAAAACATCGTCAGGAAACCTGCACACAGCTGCAAAGAAATTCAATTGAGTGTGTGAAGTTTCCAATCCGCACTGGCCCCGCATGGGAACTACAGACCAAGCTCTCTCATTCTGTGAGGAGGCTTGTGCCCTGCAGTGGGACGTATATAGGTTGGGATGGTAATAGAGGCTAGGGTGGTTTACGGACTCGAGCATTATAATATTGCTAAGTAGGTACAGGGGCTTCTAGGGGCGCACTCCAGCTTTCCCTCGTAATATAAAAAGCTATAGCATCTCCACGTGGTCATCCCCAGCCGTCAATCTTTTAAAACTCATTTACTTAATTAACTTATCTTTATAAGAGCATTCCAACGGCACCAATTTGCCTATCGGTCATTAAATTAAATGTTATTCGGTAGATAATGCTAAAACGTTTGCTATCGCCACTTTGGTCGGGACCGCGTTACGACGCGGCTTAATTAGTAAAGATTATATTTATAATGTTTATTTAACATTCATAGTCAGACAAAAAACGTCGAGTACTAGATGTACAGAGTCTCCCAAAACAAAACTAAACGATAACATAACATGGTACCGGTCGAGAGGCTAAGTTAATAAGAAATATTATTTTTATTATTTTGAAGAAGTAGGTAATAATAATTATTATTATTATATTATGCGAATGGAAATGTGTTTTATCCCGGAAAAATGAACAGTTCCCGCAAGATAGAGATAAACGAATTCTTTGTCGCGGGCAACAGTTAGTAAAAAAAATAGCTAAGTATGTTGTTTTGACGATTTTCTCGTTATTCTGGGACAAGATTTGCAGCAGTAGTTTAAAATACTTAACTAACTGATTCTAGAAACATATGGAAAATTTCACCACAAAATTAAAAGTATAAGAGTTTTTCCTGTTATTTATACCGATGTCTTACTGAGTATTATGATATAATAATACATTATTAACTAGACTTTAGCTTCTATTACTACGCATTTCACAAATAACTTCATTATACGTGATAATAATTACCACGAAATAATCCTTTAAATTAAACCGATCTGCGTCTAACGAGGCGTAAGTACTTAATTTATTTCTCGATAGCAATATTTAGTGGAAAATCTACATCTTACTTCATACATGTTGCCGTTGTTGCCGTTGTTGTTGTTGTTGGCTAAACCAAGCGATATAGCTAAAATAATTTCCAAACTCAAGTGGCAGGGCATAATTGCTCGAAGAACAAAAATAGCCGTTGGAGCCAATGTGATTTAATCTATAGCTTTTTAACCAGAGGGTCATGAATTCGAGCCCGGGCATCGCACTTTTTCAAATTTTCGGAAATTATGTGCGAAATTACATTCGAAGTTTATCATAAGCTTTACGGTGACGGAAAGCATCGTAAGGAAACTTGGTCACACCTAAGATGAAATTCTATGGTATACGTGAAGTTCCCAATTCGCAATGGGGCTGCGTGGGAACGATGAACTAAGCTCTCTATTTCTGAGAGGCAGACCATGCCCTGCAGTGGGACGTAGGTATGTCGGCTGGAATTATATGAGGATGGTGCACACTGACTTACTTTTGCTTGATTTTTAGGGTTCCGTACCCAAAGGGTAAAAACGGAAATCGTATTACTGAGGCTCCGCTGTCCGTCCGTCCGTCCGTCTGTCACCAGGCTGTATCTCGGGAACCGTGATAGCTAGAGAGTTGAAATTTTCACAGATGATGTATTTTGGTTGCCGCTATAACAACAAATACTAAAAAATGGAATTAAATAAATATTTAAGGGGCTCCCATACAACAAACATGATTTGTTTATTACAGCGCCATCTACAATGTATTTGCCGAACTTGCTAATTAACTAAAAATCGATGCCGGTTGACAACCAATCACCTCAGTAGTTCTAATTTTGCACACATTTTGTGGTGGCGCTAGTATATAGTTATGTATATAAATTAAGGTTTGAGAGTATGTCTGTCTATTCCCGAGCAATCTGCTTCGAATTATAAGCTCCCAAAAACCACCCTATCTCTCATTTCTGGGCACCCTTTTTTACATGATTTTTATAGATAATTGTACGGAACCCTTCGTGCGCGAGTCCGACTCGCACTTGGCCGGTTTTGCTATAATTGTATCACCTTAGGGTATAAAATAGCCTACGACCTATTCTCAGACCTACCAAAAATAGACATGAAAAATATTAAAAATTGATCAAGCCGTTTCGCAGGAGTTCGATAACAAACACGGTTTATTAGATTTTTATTAGATTGTAAAGTGGTACAGAACCCTTCGTGTGTAAGTCCGCCTCGCATTTTCGGCTGATTTATAACACTTCAGCTCCAATAGAAAAGACCTCGACCCTTGCTTTTATAAAAAAGATTCACTGTTCATAACCACACAATTATTTAATAACCAACTCGTAAAACTTATTTATTGCCGTGCGTATAAAAAGCGTACCGAAAACCGGCGCGTACGAAAACTACTATTACTTTATAACCAGTAGTTCTCGTTCGGTTCCCATGGTTGGTCTGTAATTAGTTTTATAGTCTAGTATTACAGTATGTAGTGTAGGTTGAAATATTCTATATCTAATCATTATGCAGTACCGTCGCAGCAAAAGCACAAGAAAAAGTAAAAGTTTTGAACGTTTCAAATACTTTAATTTAACACTTTGGAAGTACCATCGCCCCAGACGTCAGATACCCATTTTCATAACAAATTTGCTTGCAGCCGTTGATGTTTATTGCTATGGATTGTTATGGACAGATGTCTAGCCACTGCACGCAAACTGAGCCTTTAAGGTGGTTATCTGGCGTTTGGGGCGATAGTACATGTTACCTTTCTAACTAAACCATCATCATCATGATTTCAGCCGGCACGGGACCGATCTGTTTGGCAAGCCTATGTTCAGCTGTCTTTTGGCTGAATGATGATGATGATGAAGTAAAAATATTACAATGTTCTAACTTCGAATAAGGCTGCGGTAAACTAGTACAAACTCCACATTTCTGATTTAATCAAAAAGGCAAAGTTGAAGATTGCGCTGAGTTGATGTTTAAATGTATTAAGAAATGCTTCTCCCTGAAGTTGGACCGAGGCAATTTACATAAAGATTTCAGTACTGATACCAAATGTTGAGTTTAAATGTTTTTTAAAGCATTTCGTTTAAACTGACTAAATAATTTATTGAATCAGGCGTTATTACAACACAACAATTTTAAAGTTTGGTAGCATAGTGAACGGTTGCGATTCTCCGAGGATGAGCTCTGGTTAAGTTCGAAACGCGTCATTGTAGTTTGGTGGTGGTGATAGTTTTGCTTGTGAGATTTGTGTGTGCGTATAGTGTGGAGGTGGAGGAACTGCATGACCATAAGGTCGCGTGTGAGCAAAGTAATTGTTTCAGTTCATTAAACTGAGTAATTTCATCCCCCTAATTATTAGATTCAAACATGTATTATATTCATTATTTGCTCTTACCTATTTAAATAAGATAAAACGCATAAGACGGACAAATTAACAAACAGATAGGTAAAAAAAGTATAGGAAATCTAAAACTAAAAATGATACATTGATATAATACAACTGAAAGAACAATGACATACTAGCTGTTGCCCACGACTCCGTCTGCGAAGAATGGATGTTACTTGCTTTGTTATCCTGTCGGCTTGACTATGTAAACTAAATTTTATGAGAATCTGGCAGAACAAGTTAAATCATCACCCTAGCATATAGTATATGTCCTACTTGTCTTAAAATGAAAGGGCTTGGGCCGTAGTTCCCACGCGGGCCCAATACGTATTGGGAACTTCACACACGCCTTTGAATTTCTACGCAGGTGTGGTAAGGTTTCCTCAGGACGTTTTTCCTTCACCGTAAAGCTCATAGTAAGTAAATTGAAAAAAAAAATCGTTTGAAAAAATTCAAAGGTGTACGAGCCGGGACTCGAAATCACGACCCTCTGCCTGAGAGGCCTCTGCTTTTGAAAGCAGTTTATAAGCATGTTAAATAAGAGCTTGTAAAATAAATGTGTAAGCCGTGGTGGCCTAGTGGTTTGACCTATGGCCTGTCAAGCAGAGGGTCGTGGGTTCAAATCCCGGCTCGCACCTCTGAGTTTTTCGGAATTTATGTGCGAACTTACATTTGTAATTTACCATGACCTTTACGGTGAAGGAAAACATCATGAGGAAACCTGCATACACCTGCGAAGAAATTCAATGGTGTGTAAAGTTTCCAATCCGCACTGGGCCCGCGTGGGAACTACGGCCAAAGCCCTCTCAATCTGAGAGGAGGCCTGTGCCCTGCAGTGGGACGTAGGGGAGACTGAGGACACTTGTGACAGAGGAGAGTAGTGACAACGTCGAGTTTTTGGAACTTATTAACTGCTAGCGAGCTCGCAATAGCGCGCGTTTTTTAGTTCAAGTCTCGAGCTATAAAACACGCGTGCGTGCGTGTGTGTTGCCAGTGATGACTTATGGCACTGAGAAGTGGCCGCTAACGATGGGCCTCATAAGAAAGCTCAAATTCACTCAGAGGGCGATGGAGAGGGCTATGCTTGGAGTTTCTCTGCGGGATCGCATTAGAAATGGTGAAATCCGCGCAAGAACTAAAGTCACGGACATAGCTCGAAGAATCGCTAGACTTAAGTGGCAGTGGGCAGGGCACATTGCTCGTAGATTGCGAGCTTGCTGGCAGTAAATAAGTTCCCAAAAATCGACGATGTCACAACTCTCCTCTGTCACAAACTGTCCTCGGTCTCCCCCTAAGGCTGGGATGAATGATAATGAAAAAAACCGGCCAAGAGCGTGTCGGACACGCCCAAGATAGAGTTCCGTAGCAGGTACGAAAAAAATCTTTGCATACTTTATTAATGTGGTTGTTCTGGTCTCAATTCCCACCGCGCGCAGAATTTCAACGTTCGGCGGTACAGCGCTATCTATCAGCGAATTGGGTAACTAATCTAATCTAATGTAATTCTTTATTATTATTATTATTATTATGAACCAATTTCAATTTATTTTTTTTTATTTGAAAGAAGATACTGTTAGCGTGATCTTATAGGTACTCAAAGAAAAAAAATGCTTGCAAAGGCGGTTAAATTACAATCTTAGTTTAGAAATATTTATTTACAAAAACTTAAAAACTGCTCAACTGATTAAGTTGAAAATAACTTTCCTAAAAAGTGTTTATTAAGTTTAACTTACGTGATTTTTTTCATATTTTTTAAACTTGCTGTTCAAAAGTTAGAGGGGGGACACATTATTTTGAACTTTCGGAGTAAATATCTCCGAAAATATTCACTTTATCAAAAAATGGTCGTAGCAAACTCCTATTAATTTTCAAATACCTATCCAATGATACCTCACACTATAGGGTTAGTCGAGAAAAAAAAATCATCCCCACTTTACGTTTATGGGAGGTACCCTAAAAAAAATTTTTTTAGTTTTTTTTTATTTAACCACTTTGTCGGCGTGACTGATATATATATTCATGCCAAATTACAGCTTTCTAGTACTAACAGTCTCTGAGCTTAGCCGCGGACAGACAGACAGACGGACAGACATGGCGAAACTATAAGGGTTCCTAGTTGACTACGGAACCCTAAAAAAGACTGTGACAAAAACAATTCTATTTTCGTGCCTGTATTTATATTAACCCTTTTTGTTCCAGGTTCCAGCATTCGTCACCCAAAAAACACCTAATAAATCACCGCCGTAGATCATCACTAAAGAACCCAGACTAAGATGGCGCCCACGGCTCGCGCGCTCCCGGAAATAGAATCGGATGGGGGAAGTTAAACTTTCGTTTTAAAATGTGATTTTTTTTAAATAGACCGGATATCCCCTATGTTTATGGACGTGCACAGTGGAGTGTCGATGTTTAGTGAAATGTCTAACTTTAAATATAAAGTCACTAGTAGGGGAGTGAACCCGTTGTTCCTGTTGCTACGGACTCGTGTGTTGTGCTTTGGTTTTTTTCTAGTGTTAAATTTTGACGTGTGTGGCGGTTATCACGAACAGAAGTTCGCTATGGAGCCCCAGGATCAGGTAAATTTAAAAAAATGTGTTTTTGATAGTGTCTCGCCGAAACAAGAGTTTGTAACCGAATTTCGGGTTGTGGTTTCGGCTGAGACCGAAATTTTATTGTAAAGCTATTCTTGTATATAGAATGATTTAAGAGATGTGAGAAGGACTGACTCTTCTGGATTAATTATAGGCTACTATTTTATGCCAATATCAGTGAGATTTTTTTTTTAACGACCGCTTTAGCCTAGTTGGTAGTGACCCTGCCTACGAAGCAAGAGGTCCTGGGTTCAAATCCCGGTAAGGGCATTTATTTGTGTGATGAGCACGAATATTTGTTACTGAGTTATGGATGTTTTCTGTGTATTTAAGTATTTGTTTATCTATATAAGTATGTCTATCGTCGCCTAGTACCCATAGTACAAGCTGTGCTTAGTTTGGGACTAGGTCGATTTGTGTGAGATTGTCCCCTCATATTATTATTATTATATTATTATAATTATTATGTAACAATAAGTACCTACGGTCACTAAACGATCAAAATAATTAGGTACATAAATTTACATTGTAAAAGTGTGACAATTTACTTCCTTCATAATATATCGCTGGAGGGCACAGGCTTTTTCTCAGAATGAGAGGACTTAGGCCGTAGTTCCCACGAGGGCTCAGCGCGACTTGGGAATTTCTACACACCATAGAATTTCTTCTTAGATATAATGCAAGTTTCCTCACGATATTTTCCTTTACTATGAAGGTCATGGTAAACTTCTAATGTTATTTCGCACGCAATTTCTGAAAAACTAAGAGATGCGAGCCAGGACTCGAACCCACGACTTGCTTGAGAGGCCATAGGTTAATCACTAGGCATCCATGGCTTTGGATGTCTGTTTAACTCATCATAATTATTGATTTAAAAACCAGTCAAGCGAGACTCAAACTCGAACATGAAGATTTCGGCTCCGTCCGTACGTTTGTTTTAAAAAAAAGTAAGCACTAAAATCGCAAACTTACAGGTAGCTTAACATCCGAACAGCATACGGTCACTCGCGTTGCCTGGCAACTGCCAGCTGTCACCTAGCAACCATCGCTGGAGTTAAAAACGCAGAAAATAACACTTTTCTATTATGACGACCTCCTTTAATTTTTAACTTTATTTTATTTTTAGTATTTTTTGTTATAGCGGCTACAGAAATACATAATCGGCGAAAATTTCTAGCTATTAGAGTTTAATAGATAGAGCCTTGCGACAGACGGACAGACAGAAAGACATACAGAGAAGTCTCAGTAATACGATCCCGTTGGTAACATTAGAACCCTAAAAAGTATAAGTCACAATCCCACGTGGATCAGACCCTCTATTAATTCCCCTCCTTTAATCAAAAGCAATTTAGAAACAAACGAAGGCACAAAGAAAGCTCTAATTTGCATATCAAAGATAATACTTCCAGTGGCAGAATAATTAATGGCACAGAACTATGTAGTTTTCTACATTAGCTTGTAAATTACTAAAAAATAAACGAATGAAGTGAAAATTGGCATTCGAATTTTTGTTCTAAAGTCTTTTAAAATTTTTGTCCGAATCAACTAGAAGGAAGAACCACTGGGTGTAGTTCATAAGTTTAGTAAGTATAAAATGAAAATAGTACCTCAATACTATGTTTGCGGTACGGTTTTCCCTCCATTGCAGAATATCCTATCATGTGGGAAAAAAACCTGAAGAATCATCATCATCATCCCAGCCTATATACGTCCCACTGCAGGGCACAGACCTCCTCTCAGAATGAGAGGACTTGGGCCGTAGTTTCCACGTGGGTTCAGTACAAATCTGCGATTCAACACATCCCATTGAATTTCTTCGAAGGTGTGTGCGTTTAATTTCTTACTATGTCTTCCTTCAACATACCTCTACAGTCTTTTGCGTTAGTCATACAAAATCTATGGTGGAATCCGTTTAGACAACTCATAAAAAATACGTCAATCGATTGGTAGTGTCAAATATCCTCTTTTATCTGGCTTTGCATTTGTAAAGGTGTTAATTCAAAATAAATGAGCATTTCTTATTCAAATGACGTCACATCTCTATATTTACCAAGTAACACATCGACACAATGTTTGAGGTTTTATATTAATCAATCGTGTAATCACCACAAAGAAAATATGGCAAAAGGTCAATCAATACATCGCGATATGTAAATAAAACTTGTCAGTTCACCAGAAGCCATTAATTTTATAAGCTGTTGACGTTGTTAATTAGCAAGTTTTTTTTTTAGGGATTCAGTAGTGAAAATGTTAAGAGAACCCTTATAGTTTTTCCCCGTGCGCCTAATTTATCTATGGCTATGGCTTATCTCATAGCCTTGAAGCACTAAATAGTACATTACTTACTGCAGAGGCCGTGTAAGGGATTGCTGTACGAGTTTGGGGTAGACGAGTCCTGCAATCCCTGTTCCAGCCGAGGATTGTATAGTGCTTTTCTCAAACAATGTGAGGAAATATTAAAATTAAAATAACTGATAAAATTAAAATTAAAGTAACTGTCATGGACAAGACGAAGGTCATGTCGAACGCCCATGTTGTACCAACTCCCGTCGTAATCGGAGATACTTTGCTCGAAGTTGTTGACGACTATATCTATCTGGGACATACAATCCAATTGGGTAGGTGCAACTTCGAGAAAGAGGTCAATCGACGAATTAGACTCGGCTGGGCAGCGTTCGGGAAGCTCTTGAATATCTTGTCATCCGATATACCGCAGTGTCTCAAGTCAAAAGTCTTTGACCAGTGTGTGTTGCCAGTGATGACTTATAGCACTGAGACGTGGCCGCTAACGATGGGTCTTATAAGGAAGCTCAAGGTCACTCAGAGGGCGATGGAGAGGGCTATGCTTGGAGTTTCTCTGCGGGATCGCATTAGAAATGATGAAATCCGCGCGAGAACTAAAGTCACGGACATAGCTCGAAGAATCGCTAGACTTAAGTGGCAGTGAGCAGGGCACATCGCCCGTAGAACTGACGGCCGATGGGTCCGAAAGGTTCTCGAGTGGCGTCCGCGGACCGGAAGACGCAATGTAGGTAGGCCTCCAACAAGATGGAGCGACGACCTGGTGAAGGTAGCGGGAACGCATTGGATGCGGATGGCGCAGGGCCGATCTGTTTGGCGAGCCTTGGGGTAGGCCTATGTTCAGCAGTGGACGTCTTTTGGCTGAAATGATGATGATGATGATGAAATGATGAACTGCTAGGTGATGAAATTAACTATAGTTAATTTACCGCCTTTTTTAACCCCCGACACAAAAAGAGGGGTGTTATAAGTTTGACTGCTATGTGTGTGTGTGTCTGTCTGTCTGTCTGTGTGTCTCTCTGTGGCATCATAGCTCTTAAACGGGTGAACCGATTTGGATGCGGTTTTTTTTAATAGAAAGCAGATTTCTTGGCGATGGTTCTTAGATATGTTTCATCAAAATCGGTTCAGCCGTTTCAAAGTTATCAGCTCTTTTGTTAGCTGCGGAAGGGATCTTAGACGCAAAACGGGCATTGACTTAACGTTCAAACATACGAGTGACATAATTGCGTTGGGGGTTTTTAAATTCAATTTTATTTGTTGGGGGTTTTTTAGACGGCCGGATAGCCTAGTTGTAAGAAAACCTAACTACGAAGCTTGAGGTCCCGGGTTCGATTCCCGGTCGGGGCAGATATTTGTGTGAAAAATGCGAATGTTTGTGCTCGAGTCTTGGATGTTTAATATGTATTTAAGTATGTATTTATCTATATAAGTATGTTTATCCGTTGTCTAGTACCCATAGTACAAGCTTTGCTTAGTTTGGGACTAGGTCAATTGGTGTGAATTGTCCCTTGATATTTATTTATTTAATTCAATTTATAGTTATTATTTTTTAAACATGCCATTTGAACGAGCTATTCGGGCACCATGTTTAACCGCATATAAATATATTGAATACTAGCTTTTGCCCGCGACTCCGTCCGCGTGGAATTAGTAATTTGGGCAGCTTATTTTTTATCTAATTTGCTTTTTCATCAATTATGGCTCTCCTTAGTTCCTCGATATAAAAAAAATTACGCACCCCCCCTCACCGACCCGACCCCCCACCGAACCCCCCCCCCCCCCGCACACCCGCGTTCACATTCACCACCGTACCTACTCCCAAGTCACTACTTCTAAAAACTGTTCTATAAATTCTTAAAATAGACGTATCTTTCTTATTTGTGAACCGATCCAAATGAAACAAACACTAAATGTTAATCCAAGAAAATACCAACATATGAGTGAAAACCGCATCCTTCTAGGTTAAGCCGTTTCTGAGATTAGCGCGCACAAACGCACAGACAAACAGATAAACAGACAAACAGACAATAATTCTAAAAAACATTGTTTTGGGTTCTATTGCGCTAGTAAATAGCCCTAGTGACAGTTTTTCTCAAATATCTTCAATGTACAGACACCGACTTGTTACAGATTTATTATAATATGTATAGATTTGCCCTATTTTAGTACGGAACCCTATACTGTGCGTAGCCTATGGATGGATTTAATTAAGGCCGGTTTTTTATGAACCCTATTGTCAATTTGATCAGTAAACATTGTGCATGACAAATGGTAGCTGATAGTCAGAATAAATGGTTGAGCATTGACATACAATTGTTTTTATTAACGTTATGTCAGTATGTTGGGCCAGGGGCTAAGTCCAGGAACGGCCCAGCATGGTTTGCGAGCGGTAATTCATTCGTTTGCGAGAGGATAGTGATGATCTGCTGTTCAGGATCGCCAAAAATCACTGATTTTTTTTTTTTTAAATAAATATTAGGGGACAATCTAACACAAATCGACCTAGTCCCAAACTAAGCAAAGCTTGTACTATGGGTACTAGACGACGATAAACATACTTATATAGATAAATAGATAAATAAATACTTAAATACATAGAAAACATCCATAACTCAGGAACAAATATTCGTGCTCATCACACAAATAAATGCCCTTACCGGGATTTGAACCCAGGACCTATTGCTTCGGAGGCAGGGTCACTACCAACTAGGCTAAAGCGGTCGTTATTTGCGAGAGGTTTGGGCTGAGATTGGGATGAGCCTTATTTATTTATTTATTTATTTACAAAGCGAATTAACAGGAAAATAAGGCTCATCCCAAGCTCAGCCCATCCCTATCCTCTCGCAAACGATCGAATTACCGCTCGCAAACCGTGTTGGGCCATTCCTGGATATAGCCCCAGTTATGTACCTACCTATTAACTTGATCAGAATAAATATCACAGTAAAATTTTTGCTAAGAATTTCTTTTTTATTTATTTATTTCTTTATAATAAATAATAAATCATTTATTTTCAGATCAATAGTGAGGATCCATAGAGTGTTAGTAAACAATGATCTTATAAATTATGTTAGTAAATAGAATTTATTTGTCGTAACAAACAAAATTGATTGTGTTAGACACCCAGTGCTTTAGTATAACACAATCTGGCTTATCCGCAATAACTCTTATGATCCTGTTATTACTGTCTCTCACGCGATTGCGCATCGACGCGAATTTTTTACGCAATATTGCATGGAACCCATCCACATGTGCATGTACGAGCATACCCGATGCGCTGCAGTAGCGAGGCAGTCCCAACAGAATCCTAAAAGCATTATTGTACATTACGCGCAGAGCGTCGTATGCTTATCGCGTATACCGAACCCACAGGCCGCCCGAGTAAAATGTTTGGCAGAAAGCCTTAAACAGTTATTTTAACTTCCTTTGTGCATCGAGCAAACCTACGAGCCAGCATATTGCTTCTCACAGCCAACGCCCTCCGCTCTCTTTCAATGTCAAGATCATCAGAAAGGCTATCAGTGACATTGTGACCCAAGTATTCGAACTGCTTAACTACGCTAAGAGGTGATTTATTCAAAACAACAGGAGGTATGTTCGTTGGTTGGAACTTTCCCTTAGTTTTAAAAACCATAACCTCACTCTTCTTGCAGTTGTACCTCAAACCATGACTCTGAGCATAGTTTTCGCAAGTTTTTACTAGCTCTCTCAGAGAACCGATCGATACCAACCGATGGAGAACCAACAGCTTGTTGCGTTTTAAACATTACAGTAAATACAGAAAGCCAATTACAGGTTCTCGCCGACAATTACAGAGTAACAATAAGGTAGTATGCCCACACAGAGTCCCTTCGGACACACAAAAAATAAAAAAGAGAAAAAAAAAACTACTTAGCTTAGTGACTAAATAAATCAGCACTATTTTAGCGGCGGAGAAAAAATATTCAAGTCCCTAACTTAACACACTTAATCAACAGTAAGGTACAACGCTCAATGCACGCTCTTAAAGTATCGATTCACCAGATTACGTCTCCAGGTGTCAGTGTTAACATTAAACACGTCAATATCAAGCTCCTTCGTTAGTTTATTCAACTTTACTGTCTACGACAAAACTAAGACAACATTAAAAAATAAAAGGGAACGTTATACAAGAAACTTATTTTTTCCCAGCGTTTTATCTCGATCTCTATGATGACATTAACTAGATATCTATATATTTTATTTTTTACTGAACTATTTCTAAAACATTGTAAGGTGGATCCCCTTCATGTACGAATCCAACTCACTCTTGACTGGTTTTGCACTTTTTGTACTTTTTCCTTTGTTGTAAGTAAGTACTTACTTATCGAAAGTTGATAAATGAGAAATTTATATCAAAACTCAAAATGTCTCATGAAAATTCCGCCCACTGTTTCAACACTTCTTTTTTCCTCAGACTGCAGTGGTAGGTTCGAGAGTCACGCTGCCCTGCCGGGTAGAAAAGAAGTCAGGCCAGCTGCAATGGACTAAGGACGACTTTGGTCTAGGTCTCCACAGAGACCTGAGCGGTTACGACCGCTACAAGATGATTGGAAGCGACGAGGAAGGTACGTGTTGATGCTGTTTTGTATTTTATATTCAGTGTGGTAATATGCCTCAGAATTCTTATTAGGTATTTAATAAAAGTAACAGAGTACGTTTTTTTGCGTTTATATAAAAAACACAATTGCATATTATTTTGAGCCCGCTTGTCAGAGTTTTTTGAGTAGAAGACAACATTCCCGGAACTTAGTGATACCAGGGGGAATAAAAGAAACAAGGACACAAAACGTTGTCTCCACTAAGAAAAATAATGCTTATATATGAATACAAGACACATATAACATGAGTTCAAGCATGTACCTATTGAACAGTGGGTCTGGAACAGAGGTCTTAGAATTAGTTTCAAATTAGTTAGTTTTTTTCCACATTCGGGTGTAAAAACTATATACATGTTGTAATGAAGATGTGATGATGGTGATTATGGTGATGATAATATGATGATAGTAGGAGTGATAGAGTCCCAATAGATAGTATGTGTAGGTAATGTTAGATAACTAGATCCAATCCTGCTGGCTCGTGCTGAGGCACCGAATTCAAACAAAGCAGAAGAAAATTATTTCAGTGGTTTTCTGGAGTCGGTTATTTTTTTTTAAGTAAGTCATCTAATGCAAGACGCCAGCAGTTTCAGAGTTGCGACGTTACATGTGATTTAAGGGATAAATGCTAAATCTAATAACCCTTTTTACGTTAATTCTACCTTTTGTTAACAAGAAAAGAATATGAAGACGTCACCGAACGAAACAAAAAGGCCTTTATCATCAAATAAACCCAGCTAATAATATAAGCCTTACACGTAGGGGTCATTAGCGTGGTTAATACCGCCCGAGTTGTGCATTGCCGCGCGCGCTCGATGATTTATACATCCGTAAGCTTGTTGGCCAGTAATGTAACGCAATGCGACGATAATCTCGTATGTATAAGGTTTTAGTGTAACTAATTAAGATGTTTGTCCCCAGGGGATTATTCTCTGGACATTAGGGACGTGACGCTGGACGATGACGCAAGGTACCAGTGCCAAGTCAGCTCTGGGGTGAGAGGTAAGTTCTAGATTTTTTTTCCTAATTATAGTGTCTTAGTATACAACTCCAAAAGCCGTATTTTCTCAAGCGCGGAAGCTTGCCATTACTTTTACGAATACCATCTCTTTCTGTCACTGCCTTAAGGCTACCACAGACCGCAAGATTGAATTTGAAATGGAGTATAGCTTGTCTAGTTTAACCCGTCACGCGTCCCAGGGACTACGTTAGTCCCTAACTTTTTATTGCGGGAAATGTCTAAGAGACTACTACTGAAGTCTCTAGGACATATCCCGCACAAAAATTAATTTTGCTGATTTTAGTAGGGTGGACGCGAGACGGGTTAAAATGACGCGCCCCACCACCGCACTCACGCACAGGATTCGAAACTCAATTCAAGCTACAATAGAGTCTATTGTAGCTCAAATTGAGCTCCAAATCCCGTGCGCAAACGCGGTGGTGGGGCGCGTCATTACAAACTAGACAAGCTCTACGCTCAAGTCGTAAATTAACTGAATAAAATGTCGATTTCTTACTAATTTTACGCGGACATAGTCGCGGGAAGAACCTATACACTAATTATGGAATTAACAGTTAACAAAGGAAACAGATGCACAAAGACGAAAAATTATCTCTTAAAGGGATCTCTTCCAGTTAAGCTTTGAACGATTGACATGACATCAGAACATACAAAGGTCAATGTAGGCATGCAATGAAGAAAACATATCGGACACTAAAAAAAAATCATAACAAAGTCAGTTACTAAGTGAGTCTGTCGCTACCAAGGGTCGGCGATAGACTGATTTATCGCCACACCCCCCAAGAGGGAAGTTAATTACAGCTTTAGGGTGGCGAAGATAAAATGAGATAAGATTTTTTTCTAATAACATACTTGGAGGCTCGACGAACTTGTGATTATAAGTTGTGGCCGCAAAATACTGAGTTTGGCTTTAGATGTTGATAATAATGAGGAAATTATCAGTTTTTTGCTTTTGTTCTACTATCCTTGCTGAGGGATGTTGCATCCTTTATGCAGATGCATAAAGGATGCATGCTTCATTCATTCATCATGTCAGTCGAAAGACGTCCACTGCTGAGTATAGGCCTCCCCCAAGGCTCGCCAAACAGATCGGTTTCGCGCCATCCACATCCAACGCGATCCCGCAACCTTAACCAGGCCGTCGTTCCATCTTGTTTGAGGCCTACCTACACTGCGTCTTGCGGTCCGTGGACGCCACTCGAGAACCTTTTTGCTCCATTGGCCATCAGTTCTGCGAGCGATGTGCCCTACCCACTGCCACTTGAGTCGGGTGATTCTTCGAGCTATGTCGGTGACTTTAGTTCTTGCGCGGATTTCAACATTTCTAATGCGATCCCGCAGAAAAACTCCGAGCATAGCCCTCTACATCGCCCTTTGAGTGATTTTGAGCTTTCTTATGAGGCCTATCGTTAGCGGCCACGTCTTAGTGCGATAAGGATCAAATCAAATCAAATCAAATAGTTTATTTGTAAGAATACAGTTAGGATGATGGTCAATACATTTTGTCGTACAGTGTATTCAGCCCTTTGGAGGACATACAAATATTATCTTATACTATAATTCAAAATTTTAACGACCACTTTAGCCTAGTTGGTAGTGACCCTGCCTACGAAGCAAGAGGTCCTGGGTTCGAATCCCGGTAAGGGCATTTATTTGTGTGATGAGCACGAATATTTGTTCCTGAGTTATGGATGTTTTCTATGTATTTAAGTATTTATTTATCTATATAAGTATGTTTATCGTCGTCTAGTACCCATAGTACATACAAGCTTTGCTTAGTTTGGGACTAGGTCGATTTGTGTAAGATTGTCCCGTGATATTTTTTTTTTTTTTAAATAACAATAAAATAAAATAAATCAACAAAATGTCAACTGATTCTAAACATTTAAGTCAAATTAAAATTATTACATTTCCTGTGCCTAAAAAAATTTAACATTTATAATGCATTATTAATATTTACTCTAAGACAATAATCAATTTTAGTAAATGTGAGGCTTATAATCTAAATATTCTTTTATGGAGTAAAATGCATTTTGTGTTAGAAAATGTAACAGACGTAAAGGACGGAAGGATTATGACTATCTCCATGCTAAATTGCATATAAATCAGTTTCGTTTTCGTTTTTTATTGCGGGATTGAGTTAAAACATGCAAACATAACCACAACCTTTCTTATTTGTAATATTAATAGGACTGGACTTGACAAAAAGTTTCTTGTTGCTCTTGTGAATTAGTAAAAGTTAGGCTAGTACGTAATAATATTAAAAAGATCCCTTTTATCACTTCTACGATATCTATAGACATAAAAAGAAGAGCGCGGTCTGATGACTTCAAAACAGATAGGTAAAATTGAAAACTTTCATATTTATAAAATATTAAGTAGGATTTGCAATGAATAGAACTAAAGTGTGAATTTAAATTGAAAGCCAGGACGAATTATTTTACGCTTAAATTTTCATGAATACCGCAGTTTGGTAGAAAATACGAAATTCAATAGGCTATGGACTTGTCAGAAATGTCAATGCGCTGCAAATAATAAGCGAATGTTCCAAATGTCTTTGAGCAAGAATCCTTCTGTAACCGAGTCTTAATGTTTTGCCGTCTTTTTCACGCTTAAGGAGTAAAAAAGTTTAAAAAAATAAACATGAATGGTTTTGTGATTCTCATTTTGATTTTTTTTTCAAGCTTTTCTTTGAATTGCAACGTTTGAATGGTTGTAAGTCGTGTTATAAAAATGTTTAAACCATTTTTCTACCACTTTGAGCTGATATTTGCCATATTTTACAAAATTCAATTATACTCCAAAAAGCCTTCAAATTATTTATTTTGATATACCAAAAGAAAATTACAAGGAACGTGCAGTAATTTTAATATTTATTTATTATAATGGCTTCCGAAAAATACGCCTGCAATTCGTTTTTTTTAGTAGCAAATTAAATGATTATTATCGAAGGTTGTTTAATGTAATTTGAACCATAAATTGCTTTAACTGGTTGAGATTATAAAATGTACATTGTTTATAGTAAAATTCTTGGAACTTCTTTTGATCTTGTAAGTTTATGAATGTTTCTTATGTTTTTTTTTTACATAAATTGGATGGCAGTCTCATAGGTGTTAGTTATTGACTTTTGTAGTACTCTATGGGCATAGATGAATTACCCATAGGCTAATATTATAATAATAATAATAATGGTAATGTCATAAAACTTTTGTAAGACAAAATGGCCTAATCACTGCGGCGATCGTTGCATATGATTGGGCAGCTCAAGATAATATAATCGATATCGAGTAAACAAAATTCACATGCTTTTTAGAAAAATTAATTTAGATGTATGTAGTTAAGTAATATTGTACATCTATTCGGAAAAAATATGACTTGTTGAGCTTCTTGCCAGATTCTTGCAGGATGTTTATTATTTCCGAACAGGTGGTAGTTTCTTATACTTTCATAAATGCTATTCATAGCCTTAATTGAAAAAAAAAAATCATCATCATCATGTTGGCCTCTTGTTGATCCAATCTTGGATGTAGGCCTCTTCCCTCTTCCTCCACTCTTGGCGATCCTGTGCCCGTCACATCCAGTCCTGGCCTCCGTGTCGCCGAATGTCGTCCACCCAGCGCTGCCACCTAGTGTCCGCTCTGGGTCTCCACTCAAGGACTCGCCTCGTCCAGCGACTCTCGTCCATCCTCGCAATGTGTCCTGCCCATGCCCACTTTGTCTTTGCTATGACAGCCATGACGTCTTTCACTTGGGTCTTATTTCGGAAAAAAAAATACATTGACTTTAACTTCTTCTAAAATAATTTTGTTCCAAGTAAAAACACAGCAAAAATCAAGCTTCAGTACAATAAAAGTGGTAAAATTATCCATTTTCGCAAGGATCGAGTTAAATCAAGTGTAAAGCAACTACCATAAAAAACTGTTTAAAAACTAATTGTGAAATACACTTACAGAAGTTTTTTATGTTTTTCACCAGTCAAGTGCTGTGGCTGCGAAATAGTGCAATAAGTCTTTTATCATGTTGTCAGAAATATAAATTCTGCAAAGTTTTATTTACGTTTGCTACAGACGGAGAGATAATTAAAATAGAACTTATTGTACCTGAGGGTGCGATAGACGACCTTCACTTAAATAGTCAG
The DNA here is from genome assembly GCA_947563465.1 of Archips xylosteana. NCBI lineage: Eukaryota > Metazoa > Arthropoda > Insecta > Lepidoptera > Tortricidae > Archips > Archips xylosteana. The sequence goes on from OX387369.1 coordinate 6,368,094, forward strand.
ACGTTTAACATGAATAGTGGAGACCGTCAGCGAGTAACTAAATAATTTTAAAAAAACCGGCCAGCTGCGAGTAAGAGCTCGTACATGGAGGTTTCCGTACCTCCGTACACTGTTTTAATAATCGTTCAGTAAAGAATCGCCGAAATCTAAGCACTGAAATTGCAAACATATAGGTAGGTTTTCGAAAAACATCCAAACGGCATAGGGTAGCTGGACTATCTCATTCTGGATAATGTATTTAATGGTGGCCATACACCAATCCTTCCTATTGTCCAATCGGCAGAACGCCATCGATTGGTTCAGTTAGAACTGACGTGTGTGGAAGTGGATTGGCACGAGTCGTGAGTCACTAAATTTTGACAAAACTACGAGTTACTGTACTCTTCATACTTTATCTTATTTTTAGGTACAGTCAAGTGTAAAAATATGGGTGCACACAACTTGCTCATAAATATGTCCCATAGCTCTTATGTCGTCGAATTAAGGTATAGGTATATAACGATGGAAGGATTAAATCGATACTTATTTTTGCACTTGACCGACTTATTTGCTGTTATAGTGGCCACAGTTATACGTAACCGGTGAAAATTTTTAGTAACAGACGGACCACGGACCGAAAGATGCAGTGTAGCTAAAATATGGTCTGACGACCTAGAATGCGTTGGATGGGCATGTCACAAGACCAGTCTGTTTGACGAACTTTGGGGAGCCTTTTATTCAGCGTGGACGTCTTTCTGCTGAAATTATCTTGATGATGGCGTGATAAGTAGAGTTACAACACAAACTAACCGAGTTAAGCTACGAGAAACGGCGAAACCTTTATAACTGGAAAAAGAAATATTCCCCTACGTAAGGCGCAATTGTTTCTCTTGAGTCTCGTCTTGCGAAATTATGTTTGCCTTTAATAAATTGAAAATCTTGCTGCGCACTTTGCGAATACTCTGGCCAAATGTTTTCCCCTTTTTCCCCTTGGATTTTTCCATCGTCCGCACTCAATGGGGGTTTTCTTTTCGTGTTTTAAATTATTTAGAATATTTTCCATTAGCGTTTTCTTTCCTTTGAGTACAGTCTGACTCGCTTGGTTAAGCGATCGGTTTGGAAATAAGCTTGTTATATTTTTTAGGGATTCTTACTTTAATAAAAGGAGTCCTTGTAAGATCACTTTTTGTCAATCTGCTTATCAATATCGATATGTCAATTGTTGTTTCTGGTCATTGAATTCGAATTTCTGATTACTGGGTTTCGATAATAATACATAAGGTATTTTTTATTCCGATACTCCTACAGGATTGTGACGTACGCATGTTAAATCCCGAAATCCCAACCGTTATGAAACTTTGCAAGGATGTTTCTAATCTGTTGCATCTAGCCTAATCTGTTACTCTGAAACTCAAAATTTCAAAAAGAGTGAGAGGGACAGCACGAATTTAGACATTCTAATTAGCCCCCTCTAGTTCATGAAAGCAAAGTCGACTCGTGACTTAATGTAAAAATTTCAAGTTAAATCGAACATTGGATTGGGACCAATATACACTTGCAAAATTTGACGCAAATATACGAAGTTAAAATAAAGTCGGGAAAGTAAAGCCTGCTCCATAAAACTGTGAACGCAACTTCGGTCGAGCCAATCCGCTTTAAACTGATACAACTGTTGTATCAGAACGAAACAATTTAATTGTACAAACACAATCCGAAGAGACGGAATTAATCATCGCAATCGTATCTCCAATCGATTCCAGTATTCGGTACAAGGCAAACATCGTTAATCTGAATAACTCCATTCAATTTTAGCACAATTGTTCCGACCGCATTCGCTTCTGACCTATTCAACTAAATTAATTAACAGGCTATCGTGACATTTATGCGAATTCATAATAAGCCGTCTTAGAAATTTTACGGAGATTCGATCCTTTTGGCCTCAAGTGAAACGTATTCCATTCAAATGCAAACGAAAAGGTCCATGAAATTAATTTACATCCCCTTTGTGAGGCCGTGAACGCTGTACCTTTTGATAAATTTCCCGTCTAGTAATGTCTCTGTTAGAATTTTCTTATCGCACGGCTCTTATGGGCCATTCGGCTTTTGTTTCGTGATTTAGGGTTAACTTTGTATTTCTTAAGTAATCGGGTCTACATTTTCTTTGATCGTTATCCCGAAGCCGTTAAGTAAATTTGATCTTGTTTTAAGTAAAACGGTTGAATGTTCGGAGAGAAATTGACTTAACGAAAGATACTGCTTGATAAGGATTACGTTGTAACAATGGGGGGCTTCCGAGTAAACTCTTTAAAGTATTGAGTTGGGAAGATGATTTTGTAGGATCAAATCTGAAAATCAACGATGAGTTATGTACTGATGTAGGAATATGGTATGAAATAGATAAACAAAGTTAAAAAACAAAAGGTATATCCTGCCAAGACTACCTAAAGCATAGAGACAAAATGGGAGGAATAGAAAAAAAATATGACATGAAGTAAAAGCGTGATACGTCTATCTTGCTAAAAACAATTGACTTTACCCGCTCAATCTGTAACGAATCATTACTCGAGGGAATAAAAAAAGAGTTATTGCGGTGACTGAACTTGAACAAAGATTATATTTATCTGAGAAGTACTGTAATTTAGTCAAATGAGTGTAGCGTATCTGCCATCAGCAGCAAAGATAGGTACCCAAAGTAACGATATAAGATCTGAAAATTTCGCTCATAAGCTGGAAACTCGTAAAAATCTATAGGTATTTTGGGATTTCTTAAAAATATATCAAAAGTCTCATTCAATCTCGTGTCCGCATCTTAAAATAGTTATTGCAAGGTCAAAAGTCACGAAAATCGGTTTTTCGCAAATATATGGTTTACAATTTTGTACTAGATGCAACGATTTTCGTTAACGATCTTGAATATCTACAAAGTCGCCGACTGCAGATTTAATAAGACTTTTGAGAAAACTTTTGAAATGGTAAAATAAAGCCATATCTATACGAGTTTCTAGCTAATTTTCTCTCATTATAAGTTTGGTAACTCTTACATTGCTTACGTGTTGTGTTATAATTATTAATTATTACACTAATACAAGCGACTAACATGTTTTAAACTTTCAGTAACGAATTACGTTTTTAGTACATCAACTGTTAGTATCTGTAGCCTTAAAGCAATATGACTGTCTGTCTTTTCGTTTTATTTTGCTATTTGACTTGTGTTTATTATACACTTGTATTGTATTGTGCATAATTGCCCGATTTATGTGTTTAAGTTCTCATGTAAACCCAAATGGGCCAAATGCTCCCAAAGTGGGCTAATCACACTGCCGGTAATGACCCTTCCATCGTCCCGCAGGTTATTTCACCGGTAGAATTCCTTTTCCTCCTCCGGTAAATTAACAATGTTTTCTGTTCGGGGAAAAGTAACGCGCTAATTACTAGGATTGTTCTGTTTTTAGCAGATATATAATAAAAGTAATTTGGCCCCATGGCTTTACTTCTGTTGCAGAACCAGCTATTTCTTACCTACGCCGTAAAAGTAAGGTAGCTGGATGTAGATAGACTGGATAGTCCGTCAAACTGTTACTCAGGAGTTTCTTTAGTCCTTCCGAATCACAACCACCGTTTTACTCGCAACTAATAAGGTTGCGATGCAGCATTGATAGTCGAGTAAGAAGACCAGTGGCATTACTGTCATAAGAATACATTTCAGTTTAGCCCTCTGAGTTCGGAACGCATCTTCAATCATTCGGTATCACGGAGCTATGAGCAACGATGCTTACAAACCTTTAGGTCATTCACTTACTTGTCTTCTCCCTTCTGAAGTCGACCAAGCAATCCTCACCCCAAGGTTCAATATCAGTTCTACAGCTTAAAATATCAAAGGCTATTAACAAATCTATAACACACTAACAAATCTATCTTTATTAAATTTAGACTTTACGTTAAAAAATATAACATCACGATACTGGTTCGGCAAAACCTCTTTTAAGGAGAACCCGCTGAGAAACTAAACGAGGTATACAGGGTGAAATTTTTAACGTGATGCAAAATTGGTGTTTCAAGCTTAGTTAATGCTGGATAACATAATGCGTTTACTCAATTGTTGAAATTGGTCCGATAAAATTTTGGATGTTCGTACTTTGTTCCAGTTAAATTATAAACTAAATGTACAGACTCCTCAAATTTAACAATACTAATTCTAACAACTGGGTAAATGCATTATGTTCTCCAGCATTAACTAAGCTAGAAACACTAATTTTGTATCACGTTCAAAATTTCACCCTGTATATTTTTACAACAAATCAAGGAACAAAATCTATAATATTTTTAATTACATCCGAAGTATTTGGCACAGTGAATATCTTTTTCGGAGGCAGGAATCGCCAATGCGAATCAGAATTAATTACTTACAGGTATCAGGTGCAGTTCTTTACATAAAATTATCGTTACACGTCAAAGGATTTTTTTTAAGCACGTTATCTGGTAGCAACCTACAAACCTGTTGAAATTAAAAAAAACAGTATAAAGACAAAGCAAAAGCAACAACATTTCCGTTGAAGAGAAATTTACATGAGGCTAATAGAACAGGAACTTTGTTTTTATCAACCGTAAAACACAATGGATAGACTGGCTCGCGGCAAAATTGTACAACTTTGTACTATTTAACTTGGAAACTTCGAAACAGAAAGTTTGCCGGGAAACTATCTGCAGACAACCGGAGTCTTCATTGTCTTTATTCTTGGATTATTAAATTCGGTTCTCAAGTTGGACCCAAAAGTGTCGTGGATGAGTTATTAAATTATGCTATGGTTATTGTTTGAGTAATTTCACAAACAAAGGATATCTACATCTGGACGAGTGTTTTGATTAAATATTGGAAGTTGAATTTGCAAATTGAGGTCGGGGTCTTTACATTTATGTTAACGTCAAAACACGCTTATCTGTAATGCATTTATAATTTTTAAACACATTGTTTTCGATAAATTACATTACATTGTCTAGCTCAATGGTGAAATTCTCCGTCCGCACTAGGCTTGCATAGGAACTATTGTATCCCAAGCCCTCTCATTCTGAGAGGAGGCCTGTGCCACGTAGTAGGACGTATACAAGCCAAGATGATGATGATGATGATAATAAGTAATACCTTTTACATACCAAAACCTGTACAACTAAGGACGACAATATGATTTAGAAATCGTACTATTCACACAATGCTTCACGATGGAATAGAGATCCCAGCAAAATTCGCTGAAAACGTCAGCCGCCACGCATGAGGCCATCTAAACAAAAGCCTGTCCATAAATTAGGTCAGAGTCACAGTACACAATGACATAAATTACAACGTTGTTCGCAGGTGAGCCAGCCATCAGGTCACGATACGCCCGACTCACTGTGCTCGTGCCACCCGAGCCCCCGAAGATCCTACAAGGCAATTTCTACTCCACCACAGAAGACAGAAACATCGTTTTGGAATGCGTCTCGATCGGAGGAAAACCCCCAGCCGAGGTGAGGATTGAAAAATTCTGGATTGGCTTACGTTGATGACATTTTTGTTGGTTCCGAATGAAATTCCGAGTAATTCTTCAACAGGATTTGGTGGGTCGATAAAGGATTCTTTAGCTGTGTTGATTTGAAGGCTGCGTGATATCCTGCGATTCGTTTCGCTGTTGAATGTATTTTGGTTAAGACTGATAAAAAAAACTCGTGCTTTATTAATGCACGGAAATCGAGAGACGTTGGCAAAGCCAACCCTACTGGTTTCAGTTAATTACAAACAACGACCAGATGGCCTAGTGGTTAGAGAACCTGACTACGAAGCTTGAGGTCCCGGGTTCGATTCCCGTGTCGGGGCAGATATTTGTATGAAAATACGAATGTTTGTTCTCAGGTCTTGGGTGTTTAATATGTATTTAAGTATGTATCTATCTATATAAGTATGTTTATCCGTTGCCTAGTACCCATAACACAAGCTTGCCTAGCTTACTTTGGGACTAGGTCAATTGGTGTGAATTGTCCCGTGATATTTAACTATTTTATACTAGTTTTATTGAGATTAATGTTATTTTTTAATGTTGAAAACAAAAGTATCAATTTATTTCCTAAGTGCGTGGTTACTTTTTAATTAAAATAAGTGCTTGACATTGACAGTGTCACAATGTGATATTCTATTTTCTTTATAATTAAACATCACAATCAAAGCGCACAAACATAGCACGGAGAGTCGTTAGACTTAAGTGGCAGTGGGCTGCCTACATTGCTAGTAGAACTGACAGGCGATGGGGTGGTAAGGTTCTAAAGCGGCGACCACAAACTGAAAGACATAGCGTGCGAAGGTCTCCAACAAGATGAAACGAGGACCACGATGCGACGATAAAGGTCGCAGGAACCACGTAGATGCGGGCAGCGCAGAAATGACCGTTGTGAATCTCTTTACTGATATGATGATGATGATGATGATGATGTATTCAAACCTGTAAATAATAAAACAGAAACACAATCCCAATTTATAAACGTCGTTTCTATTAACTTAGCAATCAATAGAGCAGCTAACTAAACAAAATTAGCTAATGATAAGTTTACCGACCCTAAGGACGAGTCTGTAGGTATTCCATTAAATGATTGTACCTACTAATTACATTACAAGACGAGGAGAATCGATAGCATTTGCTTGGATCCCGACTGACTGCTTAAGTTGGCTGTAATCAAAATACTAATTTGAATTAATTACTAATCTAAGGATAAGATTTTATTAAAGTTCTTCAGTATCTGAGAAAAATCTGTGCATGAAGTATCGATTTACAAGTTCTCAAGTTTTAATAGTTTGCGTGAGCACGGGTAAATCAGTTTTAAGACATCAAAAACTGCTTTTCTGTCAAAGAGCATATTTGCGAAGGCGGCCAGGATATTTAATAAAATACCGGCAACTATTATAAATCTAGAAAGCATCAAGGAGTTTAAAAATGTATTGTATAATTTTTAGTACTTATTTATGTCTTGTTATTCAGTTCAGGAGTATTTAAGTAGGCTCTATGGCCAAATATGTAGCTCTATAAATCGATAGTAAATCACCTATTAACTTGTACCATGTTTGAACAAATAAATTACTGATTACTGAAAAAAAAACACTAGTCACTTAAATACTAGAAGTTGAGGTACGCCCGACATGTTTCGAAACAGTCCGTAGTTATTTAAGGTCAATTCAAGCGGGAAGCTATGACACTATTTCAAAGACATAAATGCAATGCCAACTGCGTGCCTCCATACACTTATGGTGTAATCAATAAATATTTAAATGAGAAATGTACATGCTTATTCTATTTCAAATCCTACCTTGCTATTTTTTTCCATCAATAGATCTCGCCTAAAAGGCTCTCTTTCCTGACAATTTTATTCCCAAATAATCATCCCCATACCACCATTATAAATCTTTTCGCTCTCACCGGACCCCTAGCATCGCTCCGTTTCAAATTTTAAACCTTAATTGTACAGGCTCTCTTGGGCCACATACCTATTCACTCCAACGGATTAGGCAAATAGAATTCACGCTGACACCAGTATAAAGTAAATTGTTTATGTAAACAGTCGGAATTTCTTTGAAGTATTCCAAAAGATGCTTATCTCCAGAAATCCCATAAGCAAATACGTCAAGGGTATTTTGCTTGTGAGCGAAGAAATCTTTCCAATGATTACATTTCCGTGCTCAGAATGGTCAAAATAAGAAATGTTTTTGTGCAATTCTTCTTAAGCGTTTATGAAGTTTTTGGGAGTTTTATTGTATAATGTAGATCTATTATGAATCTCACATTTGATTATACCTCAAAGTTATCTTTACCGTCTTCAAATGTTTAAAGGACTCTTTAACAGACACAGTCATATTTACTTAGGTTTCTGTTTTTTCCAAATTCTACATCATCATCATTTCAGCCGTACGACCGTTACGGTTGGAAGCGGCTTGCATCCACCTTGAACCTGCGGCCTTTACCAAATCACCCTTTCATCTCTTTGGTGGACGTCCCACGTTGCGCTTGCTAGTCCGTGCTCTCCATTCGAGATTTTTCGGCCCTAACGGGCATCTCTTCTGCTTGCTATAATAACAATTATGGCCTCGCCATAGCCATTTCCAAATTCTACCTATTCCCCCTACCAGTGCTAAAATATATTTTGCAAATTCCTTCCCGTAGGGTGGACGTACCGTGTATTATTGATGCATAAAATTTTACGATAATGTACCGTTTTCTGATAAACCTAAAAGTATTTAGCTCGTAAAATTTCCCCCATGGTATTCCCCCTTGCCGAATAAATTACACTACATATCAATGAACTACAATATTTTTGCCTTGCTTCTACGCTATCGTAGTTTATTGATATGAACCTCAGGAAAATAGCGCCTGGATCAATCTATGAGGGTTTCTGTGACAGGCTAGTTAAATTGGCGCTGGTGTCATAGGTCCGTTTGACAATTTTAGCATTTGTGTCACGTTTGTGGTCGCTTGGTTGGTTTATAACTAAATGAGCCATCGCAAGCAAGACTGTAACGTCAAACGGACCTAACTATATCAACGCATCTCTAGCAATATTCTACTTGTCAGAAAACTCTCGGGCCCTCATTACACTTCACATATTCACCAATCAATGGTCATAGACATAAAAAATAAGGGTAGGGAGAGGGTATTACAACTTCGGGACAATTCACACAAAGGGCTGCATTTAGTAGGACATACAGTACAGCCTAGAGGCATCCACAAAGGAGTGACCCTCACAGCAGAGGTTTACAAAAAACTATTTCGACGGATCAACCAGCTTTCCTTTTTATTTTCAAACAGTTTTTTGCTTCAAAGACCTCCACTCCTTTTATTGCTATAAATCCGGCCCTGATTCAAATTATCGGTGTTATAGTGATAGTTTGATTAGTTTGAATTGAATTCCATGGTTACAATAGTCCCTGTCTACTCTATCCGAGTATGACAGGAGGTAATAAGAGTGTAAGACCAGAGAGGGAAACCTCGTCTTAAAAAAATAAGGCAAACAATGACCACACTCGTTGTGGTAAATGTTTAATTGCGTTGTGAATGAAGAACAACCCAATGTATATTGATTATTCAAGTCTCCCTGCACCCCATACCTACCGGATACGACGTAATAAAAGCAACTAGATAATTAACTTATTAAGCTGCACACCGTAAGCCTCTAGTCTCTTGACAAAGTGATCATAGTCGTCAATTGAGGATAACTTTTAAGACGACTTTCTTGGAAAAATAGTGTGTTGGTTTACCTTTGCTTTTTCCACACTCAGTGCTTGAATCCAAAGTTTGTAGATGGCAATAGATGCTACGCATAGTTACTTATATTTTCTCAGATATTTTTACATCTATCCAAACCCTATCGTGATGATATTATCATACGTGAATGTAGCACACTATAATGTTCATATGTTTGCAGATAACATGGGTGGATAGTAACGCTGGCGTGTTGACGCAGGGCGTGACGTACACTGTCGAGCCGTTGTCGGACGGCCAGAGGTTCACAGCCAGGTGGGTACACTTTTAATTCAAAGTAGTGTAATTCAAAGGACGTTTGTCAAATTTGATATTGTAAAACAATGTGTTAAAGGACATAAGATTCACATTGGGTAAAAGTTCAGTTGGTTTGATAGTAACCATGCTACTCCTAATTATCACAGCTGTGTCGTTAGAAAGTTATATTGAAACTTTAACATTTACAAGAAAAGTAAAAAAGAAGGAAAGAAATACATTTTGTTGACTCAAATTCAATATAGGCATCAACGACTTAAAAAATACACATTTATGGGCTTTAAAAACGACAGGAATTAGTAGAAGAAAACATACAAAGATGCTTTGATTTCGACTTATGGCCTTACTCATTAGAATGCTACTGAAATTATGAACGAAATATGGTTTCTACATCATCATAAATTTCACATTAAGCCGTTGATGGAAAATTAATTATTTTCTGATAAAGATGCTTTGCTATTTTTGAGAGCGCACTCTCGGAAAAAAACAGAGAAAAATGTTTAATGTATTTTCCCCTAAAATAATAAAATGAGGGCGCGGTTATTGGGCAGAAAAGAATTTTGCAGAGAGACCCTTGGACTCGGCTCTGTCGCTTGCTTTAAAATTTATTGCCGTCACGCTTGCACGTCTTAGTGTAGACGCTTCATATTCAATTGAAATATCCCGAGTAAGTGATTATGCAGGAGTAAGTAGCTGAGGCAATAGCTCTTTGAAAGGAAATTTCAAAGTATGGCATGAGTATACATTATACTGGTGAAGAAACTGAAAGGAGATCAATTGTTTTACAAGTCTTAAATAAAAATATAGATTAAAGTTAATCAAAAATTTGAATAAAAAAGATAAATTAACCGTTACATGGGTAGGGAAACTTTTCATCGAAATGTTACAATACGTGTTGTATTTTGTGTGAAAAATTTTAAGAAAAATAAGCAATACGGTTTCTTACAGATCAATAATAAAGATGTCACCGAAGCAAGAACACCACAATCAAACGTTTACGTGCCAAGCGCAGAACACAGCCGACCGGGCATACCGAGCGGCTAGCATTCAAATTGAGGTAAGTAATTTACTAATACAACTAATGAATATAAGGCTTCGTTTTAAATCGAATTTGTGGTTCTGATTCGACGAGTTTCAGTGTTTTGATTTATTTCGGTTTCAGAATAAAATCTTCTATAATTAGAACTGAAACTAAAACTGGATTTGTGGGCTTTCGAGCGACGTTTGAGAATAATCTGCATCGTTAAGTAGCTCTGCAATATCCACAATCCTCTCATTTGTTAATTTCTCGACGCTAAGTGGTTATTTTATTAACTAAACACATTACTCAATTTTTTAGGGTTCCGTACCCAAAGGGTAAAAACGGGACCCTATTACTGAGACTTCGTTTTCCGTCCGTCCGTTTGTCTGTCCGTCTATCACCAGGCTGTATCTCATGAACCGTGATAGCTAGACAGTTGAAATTTTCACAGATGATGTATTTCGGTTGCCGCTATAACAAAAAATACTAAAAAATAGAATAAAATAAATATTTAAGGGGGCTCCCATACAACAAACGTGATTTTTTTTGCTCGTTTCTATAAATTATGGTACGGAACCCTTCATGCGCGAGCCCGATTCGCACTTGGCCGGTTTTTTAGATTATACTACACTACACCAGTTGCTATATGATCATAAATAAACACATACAAATAGATATACACTTGAATTCTAACATTCGCTTTTGATTCCTGTTAAAACTGAAATAGAAATCAAATTTCAGTTTCTGTTGTAGATGCTAGTTTCGTCTGATACCTAAATAAGCCTAAACACGAAAAAGTTGAGCAACTAGTTTTAAATATAACGGCAGCAAAATTTAAAGAATCACGCTGCATTTCTAAAACAACGGCCTAATCCAAAATACTACGGTATAACGGTATGCGACTTAATAATTTAATTATTGCAAATAAGGTGTATAATTACACAGCGTATCGTTTCGAATTAGTCCGTTGTTCGAAAAGCAGCGTTCTCTTTTAAATAATCTATCACAAATATAAGATACTCGTATTTGAAAATGAAATTTTGTAATAATTTAGTATTTCAAAGGCCAGTGGCGGATGATGCTAATGACAAATAAATATTCAGATTTGATATCAAAGTCTAAGTGAAATATTTGGACCCAAATATGGATACTGAGTCCATTAGGGCTAAATTATTTCATGAATATGCTAAAGGCACTTGTGTTACAAGAGGTGGGCCGTTATATTATGAATCTTAGAGCTTAGATTTAAACATTGTTTCTGTAAATTTAATTGTAGACGTAAAGGTAAATCTACGGTACCTACTAGGAATGTATCTAGAGCAGTATCCTGTGAAGTCAAACTAAGTTGAAATAGTGGTTATAACTATTACTTATTACATTTATGAAATACATAGTTTTAAACTTCACTTTTTGATGTGTTTATTTAGGGAAATGTTCTAAGTCCGTTCCCACCCAATTCCAGTGCAAGAGCTAATACAATTTTGAAGTTTGGAAATTACATTTTAATGAAAAAGCACGAACAGTTTTTATTTTCTGAGTATAATGAAAACAAATTAAATAGTCGAAAATTAATGAAATTGCCATCTAATTTTATACAAAGGTATACGTTTGAGAAAATTTGACCAAACAATTTTAAAAGTTATTTAGAAAAATTTAATTGCCTTTGACGAATGTTAATGCATTGATCGATATTTAAAGGACTGCGTTGAAGGCGTAACTATGTCTTGAGAAATGAAAAATGACATAAGATAAAAAAACCTGGACGTGGTTGTTCAAACAAACTTGCCATCTAGTACCTGCTGAAATATTCCAAATTCATTATACACCTTGCGTAGTAGTTGAATCAACTCCCACAAACTTTACTTTTGGAGCAAAATAACTGCACACATATAGTGCAAAACATAGCCCACAGTAAACAGAGCGATGTTTTGTTGTCTGCTTACTTATTCCACCCGCGTTTCCTTGCCCTTTCTTGCTGGGGCTTTTTTCTACTACTAAGGTCTAGGAGGTATGAAAGTGTAGAGTATTATTTTTTGTTGCCAAAAACTGTTTTTCATGATGTGATGATGTATTGGTTGTACTCCGCAGCATTATGATGAATATTTTCTATGTTCTATTTGAATCTTTTTTATTTTATTTATAAGCAATACGTTTGGTAATGTCGGTGACTCTTGTTCTCCTACGAATCTCCTCATTCTTGTCCTTGATGCGGTCCCGAGCATATCCCTCTCGATAGCTCATTGAGTAACTCTAAAGTCAAAGTCAAAGTCAAAGTCAAATCATTTTATTGTAGACTGTGGGTACATATATACAGCAGTTGTTAAACTTATTAGAGACGTGCCACCGCAATCAGCCAGTTTTGGCATACAATATTTAATAATAGATTAAGCTCGCCAAGATACATTTATATTGCGAGTTATGTCAGTACCTTAAGTACATTAATAGTAGACTGATAACCAAGGGTGGAAAGTGACCCATTGAACCCGAGATATTTCTGGCGCTCGAACGAAGTGAGAGTGCCAATAGTTCGAGGGAAATGGGTAATTTCAAGGAGTTAGACACTCTACTTTTCATTTCGACTGTGAGGAAAGTAAAATACTACAAAAAATGAGAATAATAAGAAATTGAATTTACTTATAGCCAACCTTCAACCTTTTCACCCTGGCCACTTGCCACGGCCGAAAAATCGAGTTGGTTACGACCAAGGAGCTTATATATACAAAACTGGAGGTTGAACGCCAAACGAAGAAGTTTTGACCTTTATTACTTATTTATATTTTTCTTTCACATTTTCACGAATGACTTCCATCTCATTCTTAACCTAACTAAAGAAAGAGATGGAATATTTTCGTGACGTAATAAAGATCAAATTTCTTGTTTCAAACTGATGTTCGGCGTAGGTACAACCTCCAGTGTTGTATATAAGCTCCTTGGTCACGACGTGCATCTAGACGGCCATGCCGAAACCTGAAAAAAAGGTCATTGACGTAACTGAATTATCTTCGACTCCGTGGCTAATCGTAAAAATTAAAAAAAAATTACTTTCCACCCTAGAGATGAAAACTCAATTTTCCACCCGGCTATCTACCCATGAAAATTTAACTTTCCGAACAGGAGAGATGAAAATATATTGATTATTATCTATTAAATATAATTATTCAAAAATATGAGTTATTATTACAAATACGATATTAGTGATTCATTTAAATTACATCCATATCATTTACACATAAGGTTAATTAAATTACAATATCCTATACTTACTAAATTCATAATTTTAATTATACTCGCGACATTTGTTACATTATTATCATTTTCCCTATAAGTACATCATGTTAATAGTTTCTTGTATCTACAAAGTGGTCATCAATTTTATAATAAGCTTTCTCCAAACACCATTTATATAGTTTGGTTTTGAATTCTGGGAACTCAACTCTTTTAAGATCTTCAGGCAGGTAATTAAAGATTTTTTCTGAGCTTTGACTTGTTAACGGTGGCAGTGGGTAATTAGTAATTAAGTAGTTACCCTATGCTACGGACTGATGGAACACGGCTAATACCGTGTGTTTAGTGTAAGATGTCCTTCCAAATAGTAATTTTGGAACATTCTTACAATAGCGCCATCTTGCGTTCTGGGTGAACAGTAGGTCTATAGAAGTAAGTTGTTTTGTACAGACTTACATTTTTACATAGATGGCGCTTATCTTAATTTCAATACTAGATGAAAAAGAAACCCGCCTGTATAATTCCCGTTCCCATAGGAATTCCGGGAAATGACGCCTCACACTTCAAAATCCATTGAGCCGTTTAGGCTGCAGGGCCTGCCAAAGAATGATACATACATACATAAATACATACGCTCAAAAAACATAACCCTCCTAACAGTCGGGTGAAAAGATTCGTAAATATAAGTATTAACTGTTTCCAGAACACATTGAAAAATTTCGCTGTGAAGCTAAAAGACTTCAGGGGTGGGGTAGTGGTCTTGCACAGCGTCCCAGGTTGATAAAGACCCGGTTTGATCCTCGCTGCAGCATTTATTTGCCTGGTTTTTAAAGTGTTTTAGTTCCAGTAATATTAAAAAAATGATTCTCACGGTTTTCTATTTTTTTATAGCAGTATTTTAAGCAATCCATTCTTGCTTTTATTAGTCACAAAATTAACGATTACCATTTCGTTTAATTCCGGAAATCCTTTAAACGGGTGTCCTGATTTTATTCCGTGAGATTTTTTGCAAGTAACGGTATATTTTAGAACTAAGTCTTCGTTAGTGCAATAAATCACGAGAATAAAATAAACTTACCTACCTATAAAAATAATTATTTCCAAATATCCATATATCAATGACATAATTTTACTATACGCCTTACTTAGACGTTAATGTTTTCTTAACAATGGATCCCAAATTTGTGCCTGTTTCATCGATAATCAGAATTCTATCCTACTAATATCATAAATAAGAAAGTTTGTGAAGATGTTTGGATGTTTGTTAATCAATTACACAATAACGGCTAAACGGAATGAAACTTGGCATTCAAATAGCTAAAAATCTAGATTGAGATAGGGTAACTTAATATGCCTATAATGTGTCAGATCGGTGCGATCTTACAGTGTCTCCTCCAAATTGTTTCATACTTCTTCGTTGGGGCAATAGTAAGGCGCCCCTATACCGAGCACTTATAAAATATTGAGATGAAACCCCTACACAGGTCAACACAACATCAATGAACCCTAACCCCACCGAATAGATTTCAAAACCGATTGCACTTATAGCCTCACGAAGAAACTCTACAGGTCAAAATTGCCAAGCACTCTATGATGTTGACACTAAGGTTGAAAATACGACGAGCTCTTTTTATACCAGTATGAACTCTAAATATATAGGATGTTGAATTTGCTGCATATGATGAGAATTTCTTTCCCTTTTTTTTATATCAGATAGAAAAGTGGGTTTATGAGGAAGATGTTCGTGTTTATTTGTTTGTTTGTTTTTCATATGCAGTTTGCGATATGAGAAGTGAAATTTGCTTAGGACTCTACTGGTTTTTTTACAAAGGATGTTGTGTTAATAAAATAGAGTGGTGATCGATATATTTGCTACAATGTTTTTATGACAATGTTTTCTTTTCATGTTACTTTCTTTTCTGAGTGATTGGTTTTATCATTTGGCTTTTTCTTTTAGTTTGATATCAATCTAGAATTTTTAATATCAGCAGCCAAACCTTTTTTTAGTCTATGAGTTTAAATTTTATCTAAAAGAGGTAACATTAGAGCAAAACAATTAATAACTAATCAAAATTTACAATAAAATAATATTATGATTTGGGTGTAATTTAAGCCATACAGTTTATCTTATTATTTGCATTAAAATGGCACATAAATCAAATATCTACAATTTTTCTTGCAAAATTTAAACGTCTGTAGTAGGGTCAACCAACATCATAAATAAGTAATCACTTTTGTACCTTGTCACTTTAACGTTATGTTTGAAAAGTCATACGAAGTCATATAACGACTGAAAGCGACAAGGTACTTAAATGATCACTTATTTATGATGTTGACTGTACCTAGGAACCAGTATCTTAAAAAAAGCGCGTAGCCTGGAAATGTATCATTATTATCATCCCAGCTTACATAAGTCCCACTGTAGGGCACAGGCCCTTCTCAGAATTAGAGGGCTTGGCTCGTAGATCCCACGCGGGCCCAGCGCGGATTGGGAACTTTATGCACACCATAGAATTTCTTCCCATATTCGTGTAGGTTTGCCTCCACGATGTTTGCCTTCACTGAAAGCTTAATATGATAAATTTTCAAATGTAATTTCGCTCATAAATTCCAAATAACTCGAACCCACGCCCCTCTGAGAGGTCTTGGGTCCAACCACTAGGCTATTAAGGTTTTTTCCAATTCATAATAATAAAAATCAGACCGGAAATGACCTCGTGATGCTAATAACACAATCTGACAAAGTTAATCTATTATTTTTATGTCAAATTACCTATAAAACAGACTCAATATCGAACCCAAACTCACCTAAGCAATCTTGCACAACAATTGTCAATTTTCTATTCGAACATAAAAACGTCGATACGCTTTTAATCGAAAAAGACAATTTATAGCAGGTACATCGCATAAAATAATATTATGACAAACAGAACGTTGGACAGTTGACATAAAATAAGCATTAAGGGCTCGATCAATGGCGGCCGCGCGGTTATAAAAATTATTGTCGACCAAAAGAGACTGTTAAAAGAGCATTACTATTCCCCACACGGACTTAGACCGTGCGGAGGTGGCTTGGGAAATGTCTCTATTAAATATTATTTTTAGAAATGCCCTGTACATTGTCATCATCATCATCATTTCAGCCGTAGGACGTTCACTGCTGGACATATGCCTCCCCCATTGATTCCCAATCATTACGATTGAAAGCGATTTTCATCCACCCTGAACCTGCGGCCTTCACCAAATCGTCCGTCCATCTCGTTGGTGGACGTCCCTCGCTGCGCTTGCCAGTCCGTGGTCTCCATTCCAGAACTTTCGGGCCCCAACGGCCATCTGTTCTGCGTGCTATATGACCTGCCCATTGCCATTTCAACGAGCTAATCCGTTTGGCTATGTCGGTGACCCCGGTTATTCTACGGATCTCCTCGTTTCTGATTCGATCCCGTAGAGAAACTCCAAGCATAGCCCTCTCCATAGCTCGTTGAGCGACTCTGAGCCTATTCATCAGACCCATAGTGGAAATAGTAGTTCACATGAAAAAAATATAGTGAAATAATACGCATTATTTACGTATCAAAACGAGTTTAACTCGACTTTTTAAGGCTAATCCGTAGCCCTTCCTCTCGGAGGAACACGCTAATGCTCATGGCAAATTTCAAATGTAATTTCGCACATAAACTACGGAATACTATGAGGTGCACACGCTCGAACCCACAACCTTCTGGTTAAGGAGTCATAGCTCAAAGCACTAGGCTACTATGGCTTGATTGAGACTAGATCAATTGGTGTAAGTTATCCCACGAAAAGTTTTTCACGTAGAATAAATACCCTTTAAGCCTGCAATAGATGTTGGTCGAGCTCAAGCCAGCGCGAGCGTAGGTAAATTAATACGAGCTACTGCCTACACGTTCGGCCAACCGCGTAATGGCGCGCTGACAAACATGTGGACACTATTGGGCGAGTGCGCGCGAGCGCCTTTGATTTGTGCAAAAAACCGACAGCGCTCCGAAGTGCAGCAAGTGGTCGCAAGCGACAGCAAGTTGTGACAAGCTACGCTAAATGAGTTCTATACACGTTGGCGCTTGACTTTACTCGGCTAACTATTTAGGCGAGCGACACCGAGCGATGGCAAGACAATGCAAATAAATATACTGTCTATACGTTGGTATTGGCCTTCACTCGGCGACGCTTGGCCAACATGTACCTATTGCAGGCTTTACCTTTTATCAGTGGCGTGGCACCATAACAAATCGATAGTCGCACTCAATGACGTCATAATGACAAGTACTCTCATTTTTCTGACGCTCCGGTTTGCTCAGCAAAGAGTGATGCATCACAATATCAAAATTAGTGAAATTGCTGATAGTGATCAGTAGCCAGAATAATCCTTGGCGTAATTTGTCGCGGTTTAATGGTTCAGATACGATTAAACTGATCCCGTGTTGCCATACATACTTCCGGTTTGTACCTATTTTGGTTTTGTTGCGAACTACTCTTTCCGCTGGCGTTCGTGATCATTTCGTCGTCATCGTTTTTTTTATGTTAGAGAGGTCAGACAAACGAACTAGTGGGTCACCTGATGTTAAACGATCACCACTGTCCATAGACACCCGCAGCGCTTTACGCGATGCCAGTGCGTTGTCAGCCCTAAGGAAAAAGGAGAGGGAATAGGGGAGGGGGAGAGGTTTTGGGCCCCCGCGCGGTTTTTTTTTGTTTAGTTTTTAAATGGGTCCCACTGAAAAACAGCGTTGCGGCTTGCCGCAACATTATGCTGAGTGGGGCCAAATTTATACTATTCGATTTATATCTCTTCCTGTGAACTGTATTCGAATATGTGTAAATAAACATCTCTCTCTGTCTCTCTCTCTCTCTCTCTTTCTCTCTTTCTCTCTCTCTCTCTCAGCGAAAATATTCACCCAACGCCACTTCTAAATCCAAAGCATAGTGAATAATGTTATTATAGTAACATAATTTTCCCCAGCCAAGATTGTGTTTCACCACTTTAACTTTAACCCTAACAACTTGTTAAACTAAATTACCAGTGAAAACAGGGCTTGCTGCATAAACTAGCTCAAAACAGACTTTGATGCACCAAAATGTTATAACGTCTTTAGGAGAGCTTTTGTAAATGCACAGACAAACTTATTAAGCTCCTTTTCTAACACTATTGCAAGGAGGAAGCAAATTATACGCCATTCATTATTATTATTATTATTAATTTTGTTAGTCTCTATTGAGACTTCGGTATTTTTTTAAATAAAAGTAATTCTTCGTTGCGTACAATTTGCTATTTCCAATATTTAACCTCCTGAGGCCCAAACTATTTTTAGGACTTTGTCATAACGACCCGGTATCCTATTTTTATAGGCACTTGTACTGGTAGCCCAGGACTTCAATTATTACAAAATCAATAAAATATATTTTAGACAATATTGTGATTGCAAATTAGTGCGTGTCCTTATTGTGGGGCATTGGGACGCTATTTGATAAATTTTAACATTTACTTGGGCTGAAAGAATTATATTTTACAGTCCTAAAAATAGGACGTTGGGCCTCAGGAGGTTAAGCTAGCTGTGAAAGCAAAATTAACACGTAACTGTAAGTTTTCATGGGCTTTTGTTATTTTGATTGTGTTGTTGTTTAGAGATAAATGAACCTTATCTACCAGAAAAATATTATTGAATCAGGCGATACTTTGCGGAGGTCCATATCACTGAACTGAAACAATTACTTTGCTCACCCGCGATCTTATGATAGTTAAGTTTATGCAAGAATTGTGTGTCCATGCTCTTCCTCCACCACCACACTGTACGAACACACACAAATCACACAAACCCAACTATCACCAAAACCAAACTACACTGACGCGTTTCGAACTCAACCAGAGCTCATCTTCCGAGTATCGCTACCGTGCACCATGCTACCAAATGTTAGACTAACAAACCAAAAGAAATGTTTTAATTTGTCACTATAACTTCTCAAGTACCCACTTTATACTTTGCAAACAAACTGCCCAGAAAAATTAATGAACTTAAACTGTCACATGAAACTACCTACCTTGAATTTTTGTTTATTTACTGTTAAGGCATGTTTACTAATCCTAATAAAATTATTATTGCTCAAATAAGACCCAAAAACAAAAACTCAAACGTAACTATCATAAGGTAGAGGGTGAGAAAAGTTATTGTTTCAGTTCTATCAGTAACACTTTCGATCAGCATCTATCTATACTAATATCATAAAGCTGAAGAGTTTGTTTGTTTGAACGCGCTAATCTCAAGAACTACTGCTCCGATTTGAAAAATTATTTCAGTGTTAAATAGCCCATTTATCAAGGAAGGATATAGGCTATTATATCATCACGCTAACACCAATAAGAGCGGAGCGGAAGAATGTTTCAAGTACGGGGGTTTTTGAAGTAAAACTTCTATATGCACGCTTGACATGGGAGTACTTTTATATCGAGGAATTAACGAGAGCCATAATTGAAGAAAAAGCAAATTGGATTAAAAAGGAAGCTGCCCAAATTACTAATTCCACGCGGACGGAGTCGCGGGCAAAAGCTAGTTTTTAATAATTAAGGTACCTAGTTGCCCTCCATGTGGAGTTCGTTTTTCCCACCCCGTATATTTTGTGTATGTATAAGAACTATAAGAACATAGTGATATTATATTATTTATTTATTTATTTAAGCAACAATTTATAACATATTATAGGTATTGTCAAAAGTAACACAAAGCCAATTACAGGATCTCACAGATAGTAGTTGATTATTATGTTTAAGCTTGAACTTAAATTAAATTTTCATCGCCAATCTTTGCCTCACTGATGGGATGCTACAGTTGAATATGTCAATATCCATCTCCTTCACCAGTTTGTTTAGTTTACCACAAGCGCGCCTGAGAATTTTTAGGTATAGGCTACTACGCCGTATGTTTAATTCTAAGTACGCTTCGGAGTACTATCTAGTAATCTTATATATTTTCTGGTCGTTACGGGGAGGCCCAGTATCTTTATCATGTATTTTTCGGTGCCCGTAAAATAACAACCCTTTTTACTTCCAACCCAATTACTTTTTACGATCAGATGGCCAACGATATTGCTATGGTCGCCATTCGTATACTGTACTGTTGTGTGACCGTTTTTATTT
Organism: Archips xylosteana; assembly: GCA_947563465.1. NCBI lineage: Eukaryota > Metazoa > Arthropoda > Insecta > Lepidoptera > Tortricidae > Archips > Archips xylosteana. Next base: position 6,388,996 of record OX387369.1, read on the forward strand.
TATATCGTTTTATATAAAACGTCTTAATAGAGCGCATAAATGTTCATTGGTTTTGCTGAATTATGGGTTTTATTGATGGGATTTCATGTTTGGGATTGTAGTGGTTAATATTATTGTTGTTTCGTTTATGTTTCGTAAATAGGTACACCTTAGCTAAAGCATATATCAGTGTTTACTAGTGCACTCAGAGAATCCTTAATCTAATAATAATTAAGTTTTTTTTATTAGGTAATAAAAACATGACTTTAACCATCAAAACAATTTCTACGTGAAGTTTTGTTTTACTTTAATTAATAACTAATTATCTTTTTTGGCTAAGGGCATGTCTTAGGGATTCGATATCGATAAATAAGATGTCGATATCAATATAAATCATATAGGCATTTTAAAACTGTGTTAATGTGGAAATTATGGTTTTTTTTTATTCAAAATCACGAGTTTCATTTTCATGAAGGAAAGAAGTGACCTTATTTTTTTGTCAGTTTTGTGACGTTTGTTTCAAAAAGTTTATACGGGTAAAATCAAAAGTGACTCAAAAAAAAAAATTGTATGAACTATTTTTAACTAGGGAATTTTTTTTTTAAATTATCATAATCAATAGCACCCTTGATTCTGAGTGAGAAATACCCAAAATTTCCTCATTTAAAAAGTTAGGGGTCCAGTTTTTATTGAAAACGCCCATGTAATAGAATACGTAGTAGCTTTCTGCGTTTGTCTACGTATTTATCCTAAACCACACAACGGATTCTGTTTCGTCATCATCATCATCGCAGGCTACAATCCTACTGCAGGGCGCAGGCCTCCTCTCAAAATGAGAGGGCTTGGGGCGTAGTACTCAAGCGGGCCCAGTGTGGATTGGGAACTTCACACACACCATTGAATTTCTTCGCAGGTGTATGCAGGTTTCCTCACGATATTTTCCTTCGCCGTATAGCGTATGGTAAATTACAAATGTAATTTCGCGCATAAATTCCGAAAAACTCAGGGGTGCGAGCCGGGGTTTGAAACCATGACCCTCGGCTTTTTTTTGCCGGATGCACGGATTTTGTTTGCCGACCGATTATTTACTATTCTAAATAAACTATAAACTATTCAAAATAAAAATAAACTTTTTGTTAATTTTAAAAATGTTGAAAAAATAAATAACTTACATCTGTTAATATTAAATAACATTTTGGTCTTGACAGTAACATCGATATTATTTTTCGCCGCAAAAATATTTGGCTACATCACTTTAGCATTCGATACCTGAGTTAGCATACTACGTATATTTAATTCAATTCAATTCAATATTCTTTATTTTACATAAAAACATAACTAGTAGTTACCTAAAATCAAAATAAAAGTACCAAAAGCCATTTTAAACCCAACTTTTAATTTACTGAGCACTGAAAAAAGACGAAGAGCACGATGTATAGCCCATTTGAACAAAAGCTTAAATGCCAATATATCATTTTGCAGCCAACTATTAGAATCCAGCTCAAACACACCCATACATTGAGTAGTAATTTTCACATGCTCCTATCTCACTATCTCACGTCGTCGCACTTGCAACCCTACTGAAAACTAATAGAGTAAAATTTAAAATGAATGTGAAAATTCAAAACGACTTTGTGAAAGCTTCACCGTTTTGTTCAACGGTTTAGTCCATTTGGCTATTCCGTTTTAATTTATGGGCCGTTTTTTTAGCCTCTAGTTCCGTTTGTACTTGTTTGCGTGTAAAATATTAGCTAAAAATTAAAATTGGTTTCGCTGCGATGAAAAGAAGCCTATTTTTTCCAATTCCAGTAAAAAGAGTAGTGCTTCTTATTCTTAAGCAGCAAAGCAGGTTTTCATTCTGTTTCGTTTTGAGGTATAGACCCTATTATAAAATAAATATTAGAACTGTCTCATCATCATCGTCATCATCCCCGGTTATTCCGTCCAACTGCAAGACCTCTGGGTTGTAGTTCCCACGAGGACACAGTGCTGATTGGTAACTTCATATACACCATTGAATTTGATTTTGTCTTCAGCGTTAAACTCGTGGTAATATAAAAATAGATATGAATTCTGAAAAATTCAGAGATGCAAGCCCGGATTTGAACCCGCGTTCCGCTGCATAGGAGGTCAAACACTAGACTTATTTTCTGTGTGACACGTTTGTTAGAAGTTTTTAATTTACAAAATTCTGTGAACATTTTTCTAACCATCAACTATTTTTGTTGACAGGTAAAATACGCGCCTAAAGTGAAAATCAGAATAAAATCTGGAATGAAGAGGATACCAGAAGGAACTGATGTTATAGTTGGTAAGAATGGTGTAGATAAAATGTAACATAATTATGTCAACTAATTAGAAACTGGCCAGGCATTATAATTGATGCATGATTGATTGCAAAGCAAAAAGCGAACTGAAAAGATGGTGAAGAGGTTAGCCGGAGAACGTCTAATGAGGAATCAGATCTTATAACAGATGAAGTTGATAAATATGTAATGAAATTTCCTTTTTTTATAAATTGCTTGGTTTGTTTTTAGTGTGCCAGGCGGAAGCTAATCCAACAAATTTGTCATTCAAGTGGTACATAGACGAGCATTTAGTTGTTGGGAATTACACGACTGAGCTGGTAAGCATGTTTAAAAGTCTAATAAAATATCTGTTGAATTGATATAAACTGACAAGTGAAGGAGAATAATTAAGCAAAGTAAAATAAAATCTGATACAGCCAGAATTGTGTACTCTTTACATTTTAAGTTGTAGTATTGGCAATTAAATAGTACTTTTTAGATTTTTTACAATGACATGAAATTTACATGATAACAAATATGCCTAAAATTTAATATGATTCTAGAAACGTCTTCATTATTCTTATCCTTTTTTGTTTACATACAATATCTTAAATTAAGCGTCACTTTGCAAAGTTAAAAGCAATTCACCTACATGTGACACAATACATGAGTGCTTGTAGTTTTTAGCTTCAAACGCGTAAACGTATTCAATACGATTTTATTCTCGGTAAAATTACAATTTACGTGGAAGCGATAAATAACAAGAACATCGTGTCGATAAAACTCCATATTGAGGCTAAGTTCTATTATAAATAGTTAGACCAAAAATAGAATATGCAAAAGGGCAAACTTGTATAGTGACCCGTTTTAAAAGGAGACGGGAAGCAAAAATAGAAAAGGTACGCTTTACCGGTTAAGTCACGTGGAAAAGATAAATGATAGATGTATGAATAAATAGATGGTCGGAAAATAGGCAGGTCGCGCGTAAGGACCTCTTCAATTTGGTGGAATGGCCGAGGAGAAAATATTATGTAGAACGACGTGGGGCAAAATGTGATGCAATGTTGGTCTATGATGATGACATGGCGTACCCAGTAATAATAAATGAGGCATCAGATAATTTATTGGTTTGGGCTGGTGTTTTGCGGTTAGCTGAGAGCTCGATTATACAGAATTGGGTTTATTTAGAGTATTCGGATTAAGCATTTATATTGTATGATGTATTATATTCAGAAGGTGAATTAGCACTGTTTTTTTTTATGCAAAATTTTGGATATGACTTCTGTTTCCAAATCCGTACTAGGTACTTTGTGATAATGACGAAATTTGGTTTGGAGATAGTTTAAGGCCCAAAAAAGGACATAGGGATAGTTTTTATAACGGAAAAGTGTAACATAGTTCATGTGAAACGAATTCCTGGCAAACGGAATCGTGACAGCCAGTCAAAAATAATTTCAAAATATTTGTTCTGTAACTAGGTTGATTCAATACACTCTGATAAGTTTCTGATATTTTATATGACAGATATCTGTTATCGGTTCAGTGTTTAGTCATATAAAACAAAAATTGCCAGCATCACTGATATCTGTTGTATAAAACAACAGAAACTTCTCTCATCAAGCAAAAATGATACTATTAACCTTTTTACATTTATTTGGTTTACAATATCTAGAAAAGTTTCAAAAGCCATGACAATATGGTAATATAATATTTTATTTTGTTATAGAAAATCGAAAATGTTACAAGAAAATATAACGACATCGTTATCAAATGCGAAGTTTTCAATGATGTTGGCAAAAGCGAAGATTCCAGAACATTGGAAGTTACATGTAAGTTCATAATGTACTTTTTTACGTTATACTTAAAATATAAGTATTTAGTTACAGCAATACATGCTCTAAGTAAGTTAAAGATTCATCATCATCATCCCAGCCTATAGACGCACCACTGCAGGACACAGGCCTCCTCTCTGAATGAAAGGGCAAAGTTAAAGATTAACTAAGGATTATTTCGTTAATTACCGCGAAGTTGGGGTACTTAGACCCAGCAGAGGGTAACTTTGGTCCATACAAAAATCAAATACTTAAAAAAGGTCCAATAAAAAAAATGTGAGTGGCCAGTTAAAGCTTCACGTATGGCAATGGCCATAATTTAATTGCAATAATAAAACTGTACGCTTATTGTAGTGACGCGGACGCTTGCTATCGTATTCATTATTTATTTCAGTCAAACGGTATAAGATGGTGCTAGAAAGAAAAAGAGGAAGCAATAGCAAGCGCCCATGCGTTAGACAATTATGGCTTCTGGATCGAGTTGGGGATTTATTCGAGCGTTTCAACCGCCTCATTTATCTGGTCACATTTTTAAGAAATGGCAAAAGATTCTGATACAATTTTCAGTTACCCTTCAGGCCCTAAGTAATCTGATCTTACGGTACCTTATGTCGTTAATATGGCAACTATTAAGTAATATTGTTTTAACCGTGACTTTAACTCTGAAATTTAGTGTAACAAGATTTAGCCCCGTAATTTTTAAGTTTGAAGATTCTGCTTTATAAACTCCATCGTAGTAAATGTGAGCAATTTCATATCACCAGATGCACCCACATTCAAAACTCAACCTAGAGACGTGGAAGCTGAGGTCGGCAAAGCAGTCACCCTGACTTGCGACGTCGACAGCTACCCGGCACCAGAAATACGGTGGCTTCATCAGGAAGAAGACCAAAATATTGTAAGTATTTTTAAATGTCCGTAAAAGTCGTCATAGTTAACTAAAAAGAAGGGAAAGTGATTGTTGAAGTACAATCTAAAATAAAAAGACATTGTGTAAAGAACACGCATGCAAAATTTCATAGGTCTAGACTTAGCGGTTAAGATTTTGAGATTTCCCATCGACCCTATTAATATCGGGATAAAAGAAGCGTATGTACTATCCAGAAGTTCAGCTATTTTCCTATTAAGTCTCATCCAAATCTGTCCAGCTCTTTTAGAGTGAAGAACACACAAGTGCACATCCAGAAACTATCACATTTTAATATTGACAGGATTAAATAAGATTTGTCAATTTTTTCTAACAGTTTGGTCAAAAGGCATACACATGAGTGCCCAAATCTGGAAATAAAATTACTTTTTCGTAGAATATATTTTGTCAAACTTTTTCTTTATATGATATACCTACCTAATTACAATAAATCCTCATTAAATACTGCATAACAAGCAAAACTTAAAAATACAGATAAATACACATACACCGTGGTCATGAGAAATATCAAATGGAATTATTATGACTGTGGATTTTAGTCATAATTTTGGAAAAACTGAGATGCGAGCCTGAACTCGAACATACGACCCTCTGCTTGAAAAGCCATAGGTCAAACCAATCTGCTACCACGACTTAGATAAAATAATCTTTACTGAACTGAAACAGAATGATCTACAATATTTATTTCTTCGTTCAAACCTTATCAAGATTTCCTATTTTCTGTTGTATGTAGGGCTGACAACTTGGGGCTTTTAGAAGCAAAATATTTCTAAATAATTGAAAAGTACTAATAAAATGATCTTCAAAAGGCATTAAACGAATATTATTTTTCATATTGTTATAGATTTCGCAAAGATTTTTGACATCTGAATATAGAAACTCAAATTTTGACATCGTTTAATAAATTCGAGTCATGTAACTTTTGAGTAGAATACCTATCTAAAAATGTATCGTAATGTAATGTAATGTAATGTAATGTAATGTATTGTTTAAAGTTGCACAGTAGCACCATCTCTTGTCCAGGTGAGCGGTTAAGTCCGAAGGAGTGTTAAAATCTCTCGATAGAGGGTGTAACATAGATGAGCGCTTGTCACTGCATAAGGTGATGATTTAGCAGACTGAAATGTATGATGTATAGGAAAGATTCGTGTCTAATCTCTAGACCAGTGGTGGTGTAGGGGTATGGCTCACGGCACGGAATGCTGAGGACCTGGGTTCGATTCCCAGCATTGGTCTTTTTTCTGGGGTTTTTTCTGTGCATCTATATTTCAGTTTGTATTTAGTATGAAATAAATAAAATGTATCGTTGACACGAAAAGTCAATTACTATAGGAAATTGAGGGGCAACTTTAACAGTTTACTGAGTTTTAGAAGTAGAGTGAAAAATTGTTAGGTCTGTACAGACATAATTACTGCCAGAGTCTTATTTAATTTGTTGCTGGTGATAACATAATAATAAAAATAATGTTTATTTGTACGTTTATGAGATTATCTTTCTGGCAGCCCTACATGTATGACATAATGTACCCCCATGTATGGATGTGTGCGTAATGTGTCCTTTCCTTTGTCGAAACTGGTTTGTCGCATGCCTTTTTGATATGTTTATTATTGTCGTAGACGTTTCTTAGAAGACCTCATGTTTGCGTTGTCATAAGTTTCTCACTTTCTTCTCGATGATGACATATGACAATTTGAGAGCCCCTTGTTTCGCGTAAAACAGCTTGCCCAACGTTTTGTTGGTCAAATGATCGTTTCACTGAATATTTCTCGAGATGAAACTACAAATATTTTAGAGATGCAGCAGCAGCGCTCTTAGAAAAAAACGAAATTAATAAAATTTTATATTCGTTGAGATCTCAGTAATTTCGTTACTGTTGAAGAAAATTACCATTGCGCCAATTATCATTTACGAGTATTTTCAAATAAACACACTTAGAATTCTCTATTAAAGTCGTGTTATTCCGAAGTATTATCGTTATGAGTTAAGTTAGTAGGCGTTTTGTATTTTGCCCTTGTAATATCTTCCACATTATATTTAATTTCATTACCATTGTGTCCATTTACATGTTGTTCGCCTTTAAGGCGTGTAAACGGCGGGGCATTATAATATTTAATTTTACTACTTTCAGTTATGACTTGGTCTAAATTATAAATGCTAATAAAATTCAATAATAAGATGAATATACATTAGATATTATTTTTAGTTCCGAAGAAAATGAACAAACTCTACGGATATGCCAACAGTTTCTGCTAAAGTTTTAATTAAAATACTATTCTTTTAGACATTTTTAACGTATTAATATTATCTACTTTTAAAGTAAAGTAAAAATGTAACTATCAGTCTTATCTAAAATCATCATCTTCGGTCTTTATACGTCGATCTGCTGGGCATATAGGGCTCCTCACTAAATGAGAAGTCTTAGGATCAAGTTCTCTCGCGGTCCCAGCGCTTGGATTGGTATTTTTTACAAGCCATTCAATTGTTTCGTAGATGCATGTAGATTTCTTCACGATGTTTTCCTTCAACGTAAAGCTCGTAGTTTAATATATTTTCGCTCATGAATTCCAAAAAACTCAGAGGTGCGAGGCCAAGTTTGAACCCACAATCGTTTGCTTAAGAGACCGTAGATCAAAATGCTAGCCTACCCACGGTTATTTTTTCTGAAACATCTAGGATTCTTTTTCAAAATCACTGCACACTGATTTATTGATAGTGATTTAGTAGTTTTTTTTTCATTTTAATAAAAATCGGGGTAACTCACTGTTTCGAACTAACCTTTGATTCTTTTTCAAGCCAACGCAACCTTGCACTCCCCGTGTATCTTAATGAGTGATCCGAGTTTCTTATTTCAGTAATTATTTCTTTATCCACGCTAGTTTAAATTCAAAGATCAATAGAAATAATTCGCGCAAATAATTACTAAATTTTAAAAGGAAATATAAATTCGCTTAAGGCTTTAAGTATGTTAATATTTTGATGCGGTTAGAGTAATTGGGTTTCGATGGGTTTACCGCAATTAAATTAATTAATGGAGTGATGCATTCTGAATGTTGGGTGTTTATTTCAAAATCAGTCGGCGGTGAATTCGGGACACTGATTTAAAATTTTATCATTGGGAGTTAATACTTATAGCCGGAGAGCTGATGACGAATTTAGGGAAGGTATTTTAAGCACGTTGAAATGATAAAAAATCTTAATTTTATCAATGTGCAAATCTAGAATCTCGAGTCTGGCAGAGCGCTTGCGGTTATTTCAATACACAGCGCAGCATATGGCATTTGCAAAAAATTAAACTAAATAAATATGTTTAAGGCAACTTGGAATTTTTACAATATCTCGTTTTAGGATTGTACATAACCCAGAAATAAAAGTCCCAGACTATTTTGTTGGTTTTAAAGTATGACCTGATTCTTTCAAAAATATTTTATCATACGCCAAAAATATTTTACCTTCCCTAAATTCGTCATCAGCTCTTGGGCTATTATGACGAATTTAGGGAATAATATTTGGTCACGCAGTGGGTGATGAAGAGGGCTCCACTGTCACAAATACTCGCATAAATATTTAACCTCTAGGTCCATACTCAGGAACACTAAACTCTAAGCTATCCGGTCAAATTAGCCACCATACTCATTACTCTCTTTGTTGCAGCGTGTCGGTAGGACGGCGAATCTCACACTCACCCTTGACACGCACACAGCTGGCCGATATATATGTATAGCTACTGTACCAGGATATCCCGAGATTGAGACCACTGGATCCATTTTCATTAAAGGTAATGTTTTTTTTTTCAAATTCGTATCAATTTTCGGTCAGTACGATGTTTTAGAAATAAGTGATGTCTCTGATTTTCTTTATTATAATCTTCAGCGGTCACTGAGATGTCAGTTTTTTCTATGAAAAATAAATTATAGAATATTATTATTACTTTTAAGACATAGTATAGTAGTTCAAGAAAAATGAAATAAATCTTAAATATCCTTCTTTGCACCTCAAGACACAAAGAAGTTTACACTAATTATACAGCCTCAGATGAGTTACCGAAACACAAAAAAAAACAAAAATCGTTTGTGCTGATGTAAAATATTTTATTGTGAAAATTCTATTTTTTATACAAGTTTTTCTTGTGAATTCGTTCATTATGTTGGCTATACTTGCATCTTAATACAAACTACATGTCAAATTGCAAGTCAATTCTACATTGAAAGTAGAAATTTGACTAACGCAATTTTACCTTAACAAACATAGCGAGTTAAATAAATGTTTGGTAAAAGATTGTTTTATGTAAAATGAGGAAAACCATTTGCAAAATATTAAGCGGAACACATCACGAAACACAAATAAAAAAAAATATAAAAGTTCACCGACAGATTTACATGATTCTGAATACCTCTATTAATGTACCTACTTCACTTCTTTTAGGTCCTCCAAAGATCCTCTCAAACTACACCCAATTCGGCTCCCAAGGCGACAGCGTGAAGATAGAATGTGCAGCTTTCTCTGTCCCACGTATCGACAGCATCATTTGGACGTTCGACGGGAAAGAGATAGACTCTATACACGATCAGGTATCGCCAACATATAAATTATTTTGCGTTGACCCTCGCTCTGGGTCGTTTCTGGTGCAAAGGTTGTCCATCGCGGTTCAACGTGGCAGTGCAGTTAGTTGGCACCTTTGCGCCGGGTACGATCTCAGGCGGTTTGTTTGACTGACAGCATTTTTTGAATTGTATTTTGTGACTGTACTTCCTACAGTTCCAATTCACATTAGGACTAGATCAAGATTAATTTGAAAACATAAAAATATTATATTTTCGTATAATTACTGTAGTTTTTGTCAAGAAGATAATTTTTAATATACCTTTTTTTACTGACGGTTCTGTTCTACTACACATTAACTTGATACATAATATCTGCCAAGTTTCAGGGAAATCCGTCCACGAGAAGTAGTTTTTTTTGCCTAAGTAGGAAACGATTTTTTCTAGTATTTAGATATTTTTATTTTAGAAAAGGAGTTATGGTGCCTTGCTACCTCGTCTCGTTCTAACCATACATATTTCTCAACAGGATTATGCTTTCCTAGAAGATTTACAGCCAGGCGGAGTCGTGAACTCAACCCTGATTGTAAGAGAAAGCCAGTCCAAACATTTCGGCACATACCGCTGTAATGTGTCAAATGAGTACGGGAGCGATGCGATGGACATCATTTTGAGACCTAACAGTAAGTTTAAATATAAAAAACTTGTCTATTACATATTTTTAAGTAAGGAGCTTAAGGTTTACTTCGACATATTATTAGTCGATATCTGTTACACACGGGATACGGCGATTAAACGCTTCAGACTTGCGCCCATCATCATCATCATCATTTCAGCCGAAAGACGTCCACTGCTGAACATAGGCCTCCCCCAAGGCTCGCCAAACAGATCGGTCCCATACCATCAGTATCCAACGCGTTCCCGCAACCTTAACCAGATTTTCGCTCCATCTTGTTGGAGGCCTACCTACACTGCATCTTCCGGTCCTTGGACGCCACTCGAGAACCTTTTTGCCCCATCGGCCATCAGTTCTACGAGCGATTTGCCCTCAAATTTAAGAGAAAGACTTGTCTTTGCACTTCTTTTAAGACAATTCTCCTCAGCGCGAGTTCATTCTCCAACCATATTCTCGGTTATAACGTAGCATTTTGGTTTCAGAAACATTCCCCCTCCTCCTTATTCTCTTTGGGGTGACATCAGGGACCATAATGGTGGCCGCATTGGTAATGTTAGTGATACTATGTCAGAGGAAGCAGAGGAAAAACAAGCAGACGCAAGTGACAGGTGAGTAAACGAAATATCGCTTATAGTTAGGTAAAGTAATGACAAATTAAACGTTTGCGTTGCTACTCTGCAATCACACTTTATTGACAATTATTATGGTTTAAAATAAGTTTTTGTTAAAAATATTTTCAAAACAAGATTTTTTGCTGTACTTCTTGCCCCGAGTTACCAAAGTATTCATCAAGACTAGTCAAACGAGATCAAACTTGATGGAGTCATGTCATTTCATCACGGAGCTTCTATGGCCACCTGCCAGGTCCTTCGCCAGATAAGCTCTATGCCATAATAATATTGCATTGTCATCTCATTTACACATGCATGCAAAATTTCAGCCAAAAGGGTTGAAGATATTTACTTCAAAATTGAGTTGAAAGATTCTTTTCAAGTTTGGTATGAAGTATCTTTTGTATTTTTATTTTTCAACTCCATTTTTTTTTTAAAGATTCCATCCTAATAACACACATTGCAAGCTAAATTAAAGATTTAAAAACATACGCTTTAATTGTCAACCTTCTTGACTGCTTCTTCATCAGACCCTGGATACTATTTTTGGCAATAATACACCGTGACTAATCTAACAAGGTCAAACATACGCTGCTCTGTCTTAGAATTCTAGTGTCCAGCTTTCGGCATAATAATATTTTCTATTGTTTTTTCATAGAAAAACCTGACGTCACAGTGACAGCCGAAGAATTGTATAAAGAAAACGATAGAAATTCAAATATAAGTGATCTGAAGCTAGAATTGCGGCAAGCCAACGGGAGCTGTGAGGTTGTAAGTATTCTAACCAATCCTACTAATATTATAATGAGAAAGATTGTAAAGATATTTGGATGTTTGTATAAGTATGTCGAAGGGTGGGTTGGTTCAGGTCGATCGCCGTCGTCATTCTCACCGTTTTCCATATTCATTTTCGACACGATACCAGTAGTCCAACAAATCAAAGCACTCGAAGTTCAACACACAACACTTTCTTCTTTTTAAGCGAGACATGGCTTGGGCATTCCGCAAACTGCCAGTATCTTTTACGTTGATCTGCGACGTGTAGATCTTTGGTTGTTAGGCAGTCAATCACGCAAAAGGTTCTAAATACAAATGGTCCGTCCACTGTCCGTTTGTCTCTCTGTCACAAGGCTATATCTCAAGAACCGTAATAGAAAGACAGTTGAAATTTATTTATGCGTATTTTTACTGCCGCTCAAAAAACAAATAATAAAAATAGTATAAATAAAAAATGAAGGGGTCTCAATTTACCAATATAAAATGATCCCGCACTCCGTACATTTTGCTTAGAAGCAGAGCCTTGCCAACATTAGATTTATAATAATTAAATTACTATAAATTTTAATAGAACCATCAGTGCGCGAGTCTGACTCGCACTTGGTCGTTTTTTAAAACCATCAGTGGCGGAATTCTTAAAAAATTCATTAGTTTTTTTAATTTTATCAACCAGAGTTTACCATGAGAGATAGTTAATTCCAACAGTTAATCCCGTAATCTATAGCACAATAGCGTTACAACCATTAGCTCTAATAGGGCAATAACGTAAACTGCATTATAACCATAGGCACTTTTTAACTTGGCTTTATTAAGACACTGTTAACCTTTAACGGCAACTAATTTGTTCATTGTTTACTTAAACAAAGGTTAATTTACTTAGTCGTAATGATTATCTTAAATTGTTTTATTTGTTGTACGTTCTACAAAATATGGTAATTTTAACTGCTGACAAAATATTGAAATACTTTTCCGTTATTTTGCTAGTTATATTTTTAGATAGATACATTGATATAGGTTCATAGTTTGTAACCAACCATCATTAAAAAAATAAATTTTCATAAAACATAAACTTAATTTAGTAGCTATAACATTGCTGGTAAACATTGCCGTACCGGTTTCTCAACATTTTTTCAGATGAATATTAGAAATGTCAAAAATACCTAATACCGGTATCGAATTTCTAGTAGGTACCGTTTTACTTTTACTAAATTGCTGGTATTTTACCTTTGTTATTACTCGTTTGTACCATTATTACAAGTTTCTTGCGGCGCATTCTTCTTAGCAATTAATGAATTTGATAGTCCTTACGAAAGCGCTGGTAATTTTAAAAAAGTGACTTGTAAAAAAGAGCCCTTTGCGGCCTAATTGCAGAATGAACATTTTGATTTGATTTTGATTTGATTTCGATTTGATTTTGAGCTTTAAATTTTCTATTCTTCCTCAGGATTACCCTAACACTGGGTCAGATAGTACTCTATGTTCAAACGCGAAACTCGGGAGCGGTATACCATTGGCCGGTACGGTACCGTTGAACTCCATAAGCCAGAACAACACATATCAACCATACCGGTACAGCAATGACTATACCGATCCTGCCTATGCTGATTGTTATAAGGTGGGTGACACATAATCTACTATACGTAATTTTATCCTTACTAACTTTGTCTGTTAGTAAGTTATTTGTAAGAAAGAGATCTTAAGGGCCTACCGAGCTTTTCGCGCTAATAGATTTTGGGTGGGCGATTTCGAGCGTGGGGGAGGCACGATGGCTCAAGATAGGTTGGTTGAACTGCGTGTGTTTTTGGGTATTTTCATCTTATTACTAAAACAAATAAATATTTTAAAAATGTAGCAACACAACGCCCTAGAAAACATTTTGTTTTAAACATTCAAAAAGTCATGACCTGCCGTGCAGTATTAGCGTCGTACTACGAATTTATTTTATTTTTTAGAGACGACTTTGGATTTTTTTCTATCGAGCGAACTATGATTAATCGTGTTTCGATAAACACTTGTCATTAGAGTGAATCCTCATATATCTTATACATGAATTTCAAGACTATAGCTTTACTTGTAATGATACAGCACGAGATTAAATGAATGCAATAAATGCGCCAAAAACACAGTAGGCCCTTAAGAACTAATAAAAAAAACCACACTTTCCGAATTGGTATAAGCTAATCTTTAACTCAGAAAACGCGCAAAGATCCCGGGCGTAACAGACAAAACTGCGGGCAACCTCTAGTATCCCATATTATTTAAGTACCTATCTGGAGAAACTATATCAGTACATATCTAATATTTCATCATTATCATCATCCCAGCCTATATTATTATACAGCAGGGCACAGGTTTCCTATCGGAATTAGAGGGGTTGGACCGTACATCCCACGCGGGCCCAGTGTGGATTGGGAACTTCACACACACTATCGAATTTCTTCACAGGTGTATGCAGATGCAGGTGTCTGTTTTCCTTCACTGTAAAGCCCTTGGTAAAATTCAAATGTGATTTCGGACATAAATTCCGAAAAACTCAGAGATGCGAGATGGTATTTGAACCCACAGTGAGCTGTCTCAAGCAGAGGCAATAGGTCAAACCACTAGGCCACCACGGCTTACCATCATCTTATATTTGCACTGATGTAATTAAATAGTGATTTCTGGTTAATTATATTTCTTTGAACTGTTTTCTGTGCCTTTAAATAGAACTTTGTTATTCATATTATACGCTTTCATGGTTAAGTTTACCTCAACTTAGCATTATTTGGCTTTATTTGGCATTTTAATGTTTGGCTTTATACAGACAAAAAGATCTAGACGCGTGGCAGCGTGTCAAGCCAAGTTCTATAATTTATTGAATCAGGCGGAATTTGCGGCGGTCTATATCAATGAACTGAAACAATTACTTTGCTCACCTAAAGTAAAGCAAAGCTCGCGGGTGAGCAAAGTAATTGTTTCAGTTACAAGTTCTATACATTTTACTACAATAGATCTGCATTAGTTTCTTAGAAGACTCGTTATTACATTTGTTTTGATTGTTGCATTAAAGTATGTTTGTAACAAAACCAAAATGAAGTAATTATATTGGTAAGTATATGTCAATTATAGGGTCAGACATCGAGGTTTCTTTTTTCACTGTCGTAACAACATTAAATTTTACTAAGGAAAGAAAATACACAGTAAATTAATTTTAAAACAACACTGTTGACGGTATTGGTTACTTATAAACGAGAACAATGAAATCAATATCAGTCAAATCATTACAGTTTAGCCGACATTTTTGTAATAAAGAGACATTTTTCCGCCTCTTATCTTGTTAAAATTCCTCCTGTCAAATAACGAAATTCATTGTGAATGCTTTTCAATAGAAAATTTGGATAAATTGCAAGCTGAAGAGTTTAATTATTTGGATTGCCATTTTCCTTTGTTGTCGTAAGAATTTTGCTTTACAAATCGAAATCTAATTAATTCAGTAGGTATTATGTATTAAAAGTTTATTTTGTTGATTATCTTCTACATCAAAATTTCATAGTGAAAATAAACGGATCACTCACGTCTCAAAACGAGTTTAACTCGACATGTTTCGGGCTAATCCGTAGCCCTTCCTCTCGGAGTTCTGTTTGGGGTTTTTAGTGGACTGTAGACGAGAAATGATAACTAACAAATATAATATATATACGGCAATTTGGGATAAAGGCTGAGACTTGTGGTTGGAAGCACTCACCTCGACGTCTGCAGATGGTGGTGCAGATCCTAGCCGTAGTGGCTGGCGCAGGTTTCCTCGATCTTTGGCTCGTCCGAACTTACCTCTGACAAGGTTACCGTTAACCAGCACAACTACTAGGATACAGCTAGGACAGTGCTTCCTCCAGTGGATCAGCCTTCCTCACACTTTTACACGCAGTTGACGTAAAAAATGGACGTTTGGCAGCCGCCGTGACGTGCGACTCCGAGAGGAAGGGCTACGGATTAGCCCGAAACATGTCGAGTTAAACTCGTTTTGAGACGTGAGTGATCCGTTTATTTTCACTATGAGTGAGTCTCACGGTAGTTTCATGTTTAAAATCAAAATTTCATTTTTCAAATTTCTCGTACATTTAAATTTTTGCAGTCATAACCAAGTAGGTATCTAAAAGTAATAACAGTATTATTTAAAGGTATTTTATTGAAAAAAGTCTCAATAACTTTAAAAATGTTATATTTAACCCTAGGTTTAAGGGTTACCTTGAACCATTTGACAACCCTGTCAAGACATTCGATTTTGGATCGTAAATGTTGCTAATTTGAATCAAGTTTGATTTCTGTTTGACGGCAAATATATTGCCGGTATCGATTTAAGGGTTAATCGAAGGAAGTTGCGTTCAAGTTGGAAAGAGTCCAACAGGTTTTCTTTCAGAATTTGTTACGCAGCAAATTTTTTTTTAACGCCAACGATATAAAAAGTGTTTAAAATTTAGCAATAAATACAATTACGCAACGAAAAAGTTACTGCTACAATTTTAACCCAATTCTTTCTTCCAAAGGTAAACGGGTATCAAACCTACGTGCATTACGGACACGACTATACCCCAGGGTCCCTTCGGGTACAGTCGCCCACGCTAAGCGCTGACAAATTGACGCCTAACAGGTAAATTATTTGTTTGACTGATTTGAGTAATGGTGACACATTTGTTTTAGTTGTTTGTACTGTCGCTCGTTTTTTGTTTCGACGGTTATGTGTGTTATGGATTGTAGTTTTATTAAGTGTTTTAGAGTCTATTAAGGAAATTTATTATCTTTTTTTAGACTTTTAGACATTCTTTTGATAAGCCGTTAAGTAAAGCGTCTCATAAATATATTTACTGACAAGCGGTTCGAAAACACCTAAAAAGAATACCTGCTACACCTTTTTTATTTTGATTAATCAACTCTTTAAATATTTCTTTGTATGTTGTTTACTAAAACTTGTTACACCTTCTTTATTTCTCTTAACGTCAAACTGAAGTTTTGTCAAAAAGTTTGGAGGTTAATGCTCCTCTTACATAGGTCTCAGGTTTCGGTTTGTACACAGGTCAGTAAACGGCAGTCTTCCCCGAAGCGTGGATACGGCGTCAACCGTACAGTTTAATCCTGGCAACGGATCACAGAACAACTCGTTACAACGCAAGCGGCAGAACAGCAGTAACGCTTTGAACAACGTTGGATTACCAACTACAGAAGGTAAGCTTACTTTAACACCTTACCTGTCCAGGTGTCCGCAATGTGGGGTCATCAAGCTTCTTTTAAGGAGTCCGTGCATCCATGGGTTCATAACTTTAAAATGGAAGCACACTTGGACATGTCTTTGTCAAATCATTTTGTCCTTTTGTACCGTTTGGTAACGTAAATTTTGTAACCATCCAGTACGCCAGCTGGGACTGTAGCCAATTACGAAATTTTGGTTACTAAACTGTGCTAAGCCCATTTTTTTCGGAGACAGTCATTTGAAACGAAATATTTACAACCTGCACATATCTTCGTGAATCAATCGAAAAAAAGTCTTAGAGCATTTTTAGGGCTCTCGTTTAGAGTTTAGACTACCAGTACACAGTCTTCTTTTACATTTTTCCGATTGACAACTGTTCGCTTTTACGAGTACTGACAGCTATTTTCAAATACTATCCGTAGTGGTCTAAGAGCCATTGAAGATCGACCTCCACCGATCTGATAACTTGATAGACCTATTTTTTAACAAATATAATTTATAAACAAAAAAATATGCCTATGGTAACTTGCCTATCGAAAAGTGTTCATAGCTATTTTTTTTTTGTTTTATTTTGGAGTGCCTTTAGCCATCTTCCAGCTACATCATCAGACCCTGGTTACCATCTGGGATCAAAGTACTCGTCAAGACGAATCATACGAGTCCAAACTCGATGGGGTTGTGTCGTTTTATTGTGGAGTGCCTTTGGCCATACTGAATTAATGAAATTACGAATTACCCCATCGAGTTTGGACTCGATTGATTCGTATTGACGAGTATTTTGATCCCAGATGGTAACCAGGGTCTGATGATGGAGCTGGAAGATGGCTAAAGGCACTCCACAATAAAACAAAAAAAAAGCTATGAACACTTTTCGATAGACAAGTTATCATAGGCATATTTGTTTATAAATTATATTTGATAAAAAATATGTCTCGTCGAGTTATCAGATCGGTGAAGGTCGATCTTCCACGTCTCCTCTACTATAGATAAAATAATGTCTTCAAGTACGTCACGAAAATTCTTAACTAGCATTAGCATATTAGTGCAGTTATACATTTACACTGACGCCGTCGAAATGTGGACCAACTTTTACGATAACTTTGCTATAAAAGTATATTGACCCTTAATCCTTATTAATTATATTTTTAACGAACCGCTAATCTGTCGCATATTAAAACGCTAATTAGCTCATAATTATCGAAATAAAATTCCTGAAGCCGGTTTTAAAAGTGTTTATCACACCTCATCTCGATTTTAAAAGAACTTATTAATTTGGAACGTAAATATTTAAATTCACGTGTGTAAAATTTTTAAGAGAGAATGTTTTTTTAAGACATGAATTTATGTCTTCCAAACATATTTTGGAGACAATACCAGTTTTTATAAATCATGTTAAGGGTCGCCTAAGATTTTATAAGTATTTTTTTAGATCAAATTATTTCGGTTGAGTTAAGATTTAAATTGAATTTAAGACATCACTATTCTGTAAGCTTTAGGCAACTAAGCTTTGAAGATTTATTTAACTACAATAATTAGAAACTAAATAAATTTAAACATAGTTAAGTCTATTTCTAACAAGACTTTATAACTAAATTGTGTTAAAAATAACCTTTAACTTCGCAACTATCGTAGATATTTTAGCAAAATACAATAAAAACCTCGTTTGAAGTCTTGAATAAAATTTAATTTAATGTCGCCAAACTTATTACATAGCTTGAAGTACTTATATTTATCAAACAAAACTGTGGTCTCCATTTAGTTTCATTAATGTCATTCCCTTGATCTTATTATCCGGAATAATAAAGAATGGACTTTTCTTTTTAATATTTTCATGTAATTGCCTTGCTTTCAAATTTGTGTAATTATCTAGCAATTAACTATAATAACTTTTACTCGGGTCAGGGTACTTATAAATTGTATCAATTTATGCTCGAAAATTCTAGAATATATTTTTTCATACTTTTTTGCTATTTATTGAAAACTAGCTGTGCCCGCAGTTTCACCCGCGTTTATGGTGAAGTATTGTGTCATAGCGTGATTTTACATAGATTTTAGCCTTCCTAGATAAATGAACTGTTCAACACAAAAATAATTTTTCAATTCGAATCAGTAGTTCCTGAGATTAGTGCGTTCAACCAAATAAAGAATTCAAGAAACAAACTCTACAGTTTTGTAATAACAATAAAGACTAGACGTATTGTAATCGTATTATAGATATTTGTCAGAAATATCCATATTCCGCTAATATTATTTATAAATCTAAAATATTGTAAACCGCACGCAACAGCCCGTGTGATTAATAAATCGCGGCGATATCGCGGTGTGCACGCCGCGGGCTGTAGCGTCCTCGCCGCGATCTCGCTCCGCTATAAAATCGCCGAAGAAAATCGCTTGTGTGGTAGGACCGAAACCCAAAATCACAGGTCTAGAGATACTTCATGAACTCTGGGACTCTACAATACCCTTGTTACAGTTAATCGAGTACCCAACGGGGGTATCTTACAAGGTGTTGACGTCCGCTATGCTGCGACGTACGGCAACCCCCACCTCAGGAGTGGGGGAGGGCTGGGATTCACTGTGAACACGGCGAAACCCGCATCGACGCCTGCGCCGCCTCCCTATTCTTCTGTTAGGAGTTCTGTGGTTTTACCTTCAGGTATGATGAATTTTATCATCGTTATTATTACTTTTAAAAATATCATCATCATCATATCAGCCAAATGACGTCCACTGCGCTGGACAAAGGCTCCTTCAAATAGTTCTACAACGATCAATCCTTCGCTGGCTGCATAGAAGTGGATCCTGCGACGTTTAGTAATTAAGAACCTGTCTTTATCTATGACAGTATTTGTTTTAAAATCAAGAGAAACAAGTTTTTGTGTATACGTTGTGAAAATTTTAATGAAGTGACAGGAATGGACAAACAGCTGATTGTTCTATAAATAAATCATATTTTCAAATTGACATTGAAAGCATATAAAAACTAAACTACAACATTACAGTATTGATATTTTTCTTGTAGTTACTATTAAGTTCAGTTTTAGTAACGTCAAAATGCTTAAAACTATCAAATTTACACTAGTTTTAACGATTGAATTTAGGTTTATTAATTCTTTAACTAAAGGGTGGTGTGAATGCTAAAGCTGGTATAATACCGTACGAAATAATCGGCTACCTTCTTTATTATTTATTAAACGAGACTCAAAAGCAGTTTTTTCTTACTTCCCGCATACTAGATTTATCTTATTATTAGTAATTACCACAGGTACATCATCGCATTCAATTACATCACCAACGAGCCTGGCATCACCGCAGTGTGCGACAAGCCCAATAACGACTTCAACAATATCAACGGACAGCACGCAACCGGTGGTTTGTATATTTTCTTCCGAAATAAAAACAACCTCTTTAAAATCATCCAACCCTAAATTTAAGTTATCATTTCATGTATCTAATTCTACATCTACTTCAATTGTATCGTCATCTTCATCTCCAACGGCTTTCAATTTTGCTTTTACTATTTCAAGTTTGGTATGAAGTATCTTTTAAATACTATTGTCAGTTTGTAAATAATAATAATAATTCAACAGTTTACCTATATCAATGTTACTTTATCCACTTTTTTACATTGCGTCAAAATAATGTTTTGGCTTCTGATAGTTTCGATTATTTCTTTACTTTAGTTTGTAAAATAGTTTGTTTTACTCGATTCTTTACAAAATTAAACTTGTGTACCTGCACAAGTTTGAGTGTGTCTTTTATGCCATTAATTGTTAATTTTTATTATCAATATATTAACTTGATTTATTGTCCTTAGATTGGTGTGGCCACGTCCTCTGCTACTCCACAGTCGCCAAGTTCTCATTATATATTGGCTCCGTCGAATAGAACTATAAGTAATGCTACTGCTACTAAGAAAGGTGAGTCTTTATCTTATTCATCCAAATAATTGTAAACAACTTGAATTTTATCCAAAACTTACTTTGATTTAGTTTGTTAACTTTTGCTGTCGAATCTATCACGGTTACGCTGTATAATATATTTGATGAATGGTGATTATTAAAAGTTTATTTGTCTTATCCATCTCATCTAAGTTTTCTTACTCAAACTTATTGTTAAATTTACCTGTAGTTATTTTTAATTGAAAACAAACTGTCTGGCGCGCTGAACTTGATCGATCCCGTATCTCTTATCGGATATTGGGAGTATTTCTAATTTCAAACACTTCGCCCCCGAAACACCCACTCAAAAATATTGATTGCTTCTATACGCCAATAGTGACGTAGTATTTAAGATTTAGGTGGATTAACGTTCTGCTAGTAAAAAACAAAAAGCATTACGTATCATGTTGAGGTTTAAAAAAGCTGTAGTGTCCGTACGCGTACACGTAGTAGCGTAGTAGTGAATTGACCTATGGCCTCTTAAGCAGAGGGCCGTGAATTCGAGCCCGGGCTCGCACCTCTGAGTTTTTCAAAAAAACTACGGCACACGGAAACTACGGCACAAGGCCTATATACCTATATATAACTATATAGACTGGGATGATGATTATGTTAAGATGTTTGTTAAGTTTTATAAATGAACTAGCTTTTGCCCGCGGCTTCGCTCGCGTGTACCATGAGTATTCCAAAGAACCAAGATATCAAGCAAGCAAGCATACAGGCAAGCAAGCAAGCAGGTTCACAATTGACCAAGAAATCGGTGAACATACCTACATAAAAAAATACATAAGGTGGAATGCATAACCTCCTCCTTTTTTAGAAGTCGGTTAAAGAGCCCTTTGCGGCCTATTTACAGTATAAACTTACAATACTTATACTTACTACTTATTTTAGCTTTTTACAACCAGTAAAACGCAAAATCCCGTTTTTTCCCGTTCCCGTAAGAATTTCGGGAAATGTTTTCTTAATGCTCCCCTACACTCCCCAAGGAACTCACCTGCCAAATTTCAGCTTTCTATGACCAGTAAAACGAAAGATCCCGTTTTTCCCGTTCCCGTGGGAATTTTGGAAAGTCCTCTCTCAGTGCTATTCTACACTCCCCAAACAACCTACATGCTGAATTTCAGCTTTCTACGGCCAGTAAAACATAAAGTCCCGTTTTTTCCCGTTCCAGTGGGAATTTTGGAAATCCCTCTCTTAATCCTCCTCAACACTCCCCAAGGAACCCACTTGCCAAATTTCAGCTTTCTATGACCAGTAAAACGAAAAATCCCGTTTTTCCCTTTCCCGTGGGAACTTTGAAAAGTCCTCTCTCAATGCTCCTCTACACTCCCCAAAAAACCTACATGCCGAGTTTCAGCTTTCTACGACCAGTAAAACAAAAAGTCCCGTTTTTTCCCGTTCCCGTGGGAATTTTGGAAAGCCCTCTCTCAATCCTCCTCTACACTCCCTAAGCAACCTACATGCCGAATTTTAGCTTTCTACAACCAGTAAAACGAAAAATCCCGTTTTTTCCCGTACCCGTGGGAATTTTGGAAAACCCTATCTTAATTCTCCTCTACACTCTCCATGCAACCTACATGCCAAATTTCAGCTTTCTATGACCAGTAAAACGAAAAGTCCCGTTTTTTCCCGTTCCCGTGGGAATTTTGGAAAGTCCTCTCTCAATGCTCCTCTACACTCCCGCAACCTACATGCCGAATTTTAACTTTCTACGACCAGTTAAACGAAAAATCCCGTTTTTCCCGTTCCCGTGGGAATTTTGGAAAGTCCTCTCTTAATGCTCCTCTAAACTCCCCGAGCAACCTACATGCCGAATTTCAACTTTCTACGACCAGTAAGACGAAAAATCCCGTTTTTTCCCGTTCCCGTGGGAATTTTGAAAAGTCCTCTCTCAATGCTCCTCTACACTCCCCAAGCAACCTACATGCCGAATTTCAACTTTCTACGACCAGTAGAACGAAAAATCCCGTTTTTTCCCGTTCCCGTGGGAATTTTGGAAAGTCTTCTCTCAAGGCTCCTCTACACTCCCCAAGCAACCTACATGCCGAATTTCAGCTTTCTACGACCAGAAAACGAAAAATCTCGTTTTTTCCTTATCCCGTGGGAATTTCCGAAAATCCTTGAAACAGTTTTTCACTATTATAATTACCTACTTCTATGCCAAATTTGAAGAGTCTAGTAATTATGGTTCATAGGATTCCGTTGAACTGAATATATAAATCCGGTTTTTTTCTTATCCCGTGGGAATTTTGAAAAATCCTGAAATTTATGTTTTAATTATGTAATACCTACTTGTGTATCAAATTTGAAGAGTCTAGTTATTATAGTTACTGAGATAAGGTCACTTGGAATCGAATCTATAAATCCCGTTTTTTCCCGTTCCCGTGGGAATTTTGGATAGTCCTCTCTTAATGCTCCTCTACACTCCCCAAGCAACCTTCATGCCGAATTTCTACGACCAGTAAAACGAAATATCCCGTTTTTTCTTTATCCCGTGGGAATTTCCAAAAATCCTTAAAACTGTTTTTTACTATTACAATTACCTACTTCTATGCCAAATTTGAAGAGTCTAGTAATTATAGTTCATAGGATTCCGTTGAACTGAATATATAAATCCCGTTTATTCCTTATCCCGTGAGAATTTTGAAAAATCCTGAAATCGATGTTTTCATTATTGTAATACCTACTTGTGTATCAAATTTGAAGAGTCTAGTTATTATAGTTACTGAGATACGGTCACTCGGAATCGAATCTATAAATCCCGTTTTTTCCCGTTCCCGTGGGAATTCCCGAAAATCCTTCCTTAGTGGATGCCTACATTGTATAAGGAATCTATGTGCAAAATTTCAAGTCTCTAGGTCCAGTGGTTTGGGCTGTGCGTTGATATATCAACAGTCAGTCAGTCAGTCAGTCAGTCAGTTTAGAATTTTATATATATAGATAATAATAAGTATTACATTAGTCTCTTTTGCAGGTAACGGTCTCCAATCACCACTCGCCACACACGTATAACTATGAAAGAACGAAAACTCTATAAGTGATAGTTTTGTGTTAAACGTCAAGAACTATCTAGTATAAGTTTGTGTTAAACTGTGTTACGACAAACAGTTTTGAACTGTTTTTAAACTTACGTCAATTCTCTAAGTGACATTCGAAAGTGACTTTTAACGAGTGAAGTTAATTTGGAGTTTAAAAAAAGTGTTTTGTAAAAAGTCAATTCCAAATATCCGACTGAAATTCTTGTTGCTACTTGTAATTATATTTCAGTATAAATTTAAAGAAAATATGTAACATGATGTATAGTTTGAAATGTATGTTTACAGAGTATAAAATAATTTTGATTATTGTTTCTTTACTTTTAAATATATCTTTAAATTGAATGTCAGTAATTAAAGTCGTGGTCCTAATCGCCTTTTTACATTATTAGGTACACATTTTTATGATCCATTCATATTATTTAATGTATATACCTACATTTAATTATGTAGTTCCGAGTATAGAAGTTTTTACAATTTTTCATCCATTTGTTTTGGTCTATCATTTAGTCCTATTAATAGGATTTAACGGACAAAATGATCTATTTAGTTCCACTAGTAGAGCTAAACGGAATGACTGCAATCCACGCCTTATGTCGACGGAGCCCCGCTTCGAGGGGCTTCTGTTTCTGGGATACCTAACGAACCCAATCTACCTATTAATGTGTAAAAATTATCTAACCAGCCCTATTTCGTGCCAGAAGTATTGGGACTAAGCGGATTATTTCGTCCGTTTAGTCCTATTAAAATTCGAAGATAGAAGAAGAAGCAGAAGTAGGACTAAATGTATTATTTTGTCCGTTTAGTAATATTAGTATGTAGGTCTGAATGGTAGACCAAAACAGACTATACTGAAAATATTAAAAACTTCGAGCATCGATTGAGCTCTTCAATTATATTTGAAACGACAACTGGTTTTCCAACCATCTTTTTTTATATTTATAAGTGAGTGTGGCCTATGTATCATAACTGCTTAACATTAAAACATTAAGTATTTACCAGTTTTCAAATTTCCACCTAGATATACAACGTAAGCTTTAATTTGTCTACAAAAATGTGCCATTTCCATATCTCATACACATATCTTTATAATTAATTAGGTCAAATGAAATTTAGCACAGTTCTTCCATTTTGTTTATAGTGCAATGTCAATTAATGTTTTTCTTCAAATTTTAGTAAATTATTTGTAATATTGTTTTTATATTAAACATATTTCGTCGACATAACGATATATATTTACTGCTTACGGATATGCTCAATCTTTAAGAATGAATGAATTTTGTTTCAATTTTTGATCAAAGACTGATTAGACTAACCTTTATGACGCCTATTTTCATTTAACATCGAAAGTGTATACTTAACATTTTAAAAAAGTTGAACCGCTGTTACTTCAATATTAACAAAAAGAAAATTGTCGTATCTCTTAGCAGACTGTCGTATCGGACAAGTTTAAAAACTCGATCGATCGTAAATATGAATTTAAACTCAAAATCTTGAAAATCGAATTGAAATCATTTACATTGTAGTCTGATTGACTTTAATTTGATACAGTAAAGTCAGGTTACTTTGGCTATTGGGATTAACTTGGCCCAGATTTTATTATTACACTGAAATTGTGATAGATTACCATATGTTTTGCTGATAATTTTATGTTTTTATTAGACCCTTTTGTAGTTTTTATTACGGCCAAAGTTACCCTTCATTGGGTGAAAGTACCCAAACTTTACAGTATGAATTTATAGACTTATAGCAATTTAGAAGCAATAAAAAACCTACAGTAAGCTAAAAACCATCGCATCAAAAAAATAATTAAAAACTCTCAATCTTTGAGTTCGATAAACTCTCAAATTTGTACTTCCACTTTTTATATCAACATTAACTCATCGTAGCCTACTTCACTTATTACTAACTTCAAATGACAAAGCATTCGCTGTCGGTAATGACAAACACTTATCAAAGTCAGGTTTAATTCAACATAATGATACTGGCCTCGACAGAATCGATTACTTAACAACATTCAGCGACTATAAGTTGTTCAGAACGTACTAATTTATTAATGATTCATTCCTTTATTCCTAGTTTAACAGTTTTATTAATCTGTCACCTTGGCATCTACTTTTGCTAGACATTGATAACATATTATTTAGTTTTAAAGGTTTGATCTACAAAACAACTGCTAATTAAAACCTATAGTATCTTTATTAATTATTAACCTCTACATTAGAGGAACGATTGATATTAGAGTCGTTATCAAAAAAATTGTACACAACTAAGGGATTTAAAAAAAACAAAACTTAATTGATTCCTTTGTGTGACGAAAGTTACCCATACATTTTTTATGACTAATTTTCGTTACACAAAGGAAGCGTTGGTGATTTTGATTTGATTAAGCCATTAACTATGTACATTTTTTTTGAAAACGACTCATTATCGATGGAGTTATACTTTCAAAAATTAATTAAATTGATTTGAATTATTGTATTTTTTAATAAGGGGGTAAAAGCCTATTTTTTATGTCGTAACGTCTTTCGATTCGGTCATCTAGTTTATATACAAGTTTTAATGCTAGACGAGATTAATAAAATAAAATAATTAACAGCAAAAACAATTATTATCAAATTTTGCAACTCATCACCAGCAAAATATTTTATTTCAAATAGGTAGCTGACTTTTGTCACAAAATAATCTTTTTATATAAATTTATATAACAGATCTCAGAAGAATAACCTACTTATTTATGAGTCAAAGAAAATTTCTAAAATAATTAGTAACATTTTATTTACTTTACTAGATAAAACGATGTAAGTGACAGCGGTTCACTTTGAACTACTATTTATTATCTCATTACTGCAGTCTAATATAAAAAGTTTATTGATCCACATCATTATTAATTCAAAAAATGGCCTAGAGAATTATTTATTAGCGAAAGCAGCTGTATTTCATATCATCCGTCTTTAAATAATAAATATATACGACTCAATATTTTATGTTATACGTCCTAAATACTACAATAACAAGTAAATTTGTAGCAAAACGACTGATATGTTGTTTTATGATAAACATAGTGTTTGCGAAATATAATACCAAAATATTGAGTTAACTACCCATTAGCTAGAATGTAGGTAACTACGTTTTTATGAGAAAAACTGCTTACATATCATCAAAGTTACGTAATTTCGTATGTAAGCAGATTTATGAATTTAAAATACTCTTCTATTGTAATAAATATGTTATAATTAGGTCTGTCCTTCACATTTGCAAACTCACTATTTTATCAACGTTCAAAAATCTTAATCGACGAAAATGTCGTAAGTAACAAAAATGTCGAAAGAGACTAAATACCGTAAGCGACATTATTAGTCCATTACACCCTAAGACTTGCATCCTGGAAAATGACATTTCGTATATCTATGTGTAAGGATGACTTAATGCTAGAAGTATAATTATTTTTTCTGTGATACATAGAATAATGTGTTTTTTGTAAATAATCGCTATAACTACGAGTTGTTAAGAAGATGTACTAATTGGGAATTTAAGGCTTTCAACTTTGTGAACTTTAGTATAGTGAAGTACTGTGTTCGAGTGAGAAGGTAGATAGACAAAAGTTGTCCGTGAAGTAACGCAACTGAAAAACTTGTAAATTAGTGAAATTGTACAAATTACTTTTCTAAATAAAACGAAACTTTGGCCTACCTATGTAAATTGGGTTTTCTTCTAAACACCCTACCTAAAACATATTATTATTAATGTTATGTATGGCAGCTCAGCAATGATTTAAAGCCCATAAAACTTAAAAAAGGAATAAAAATGTTATACATTTTTATTAGCTGTTGCCCGCGACTCCGTCTGCGAAGCAAAATAGCCCATGACCTATTCTCAAACCTACCTAATAACGAGAAAAAAGTTTCATAAGAATCGGTCGAGGCGTTTCGGAGGAGTCCGATGACAAACACCGTGACACGAGATTTTTTAACCCCCGACACAAAAAGAGGGGTGTTATAAGTTTGATCGCTATGTGTGTGTCTGTCTGTCTGTCTGTGGCATCATAGCTCTTAAACGGGTGAAACGGTTTGGATGCGGTTTTTACGCGAGATAGATAACGGTAGTTGTCCATTAATTTTGTTTCTACTTAGTTTAAACTTAGCACATAATTATGTGCTAAGTTTAAAGTCTCTGTGTACTATCAAAGGTTTAGGTAAATTACTAAAATGTAAACAAACTCCATATTATGCGACTAAACTATAGAATACGTCGAAAATGTGATGCATGAAAGTTAATTACAAATATTGCATTTGGGTGGTTAACCCGACGCCATAAAACTTTTGGTCGTGTTGTCAGCTGATGTTCGGCAAACATCCCCAGAATGCCGTTCCTGCTGCCGCGCATACGAAAGCAAATCGAAAAAACACTGCTACTGGCTACGAGCGTAGCATTGCGTGACAGCGAAAGTGTTATGTATTTAAGTATGTATTTAGCTATATATGTAAGTATGTTTATCCGTTGTCTAGTATCCATGGTATAGGCACAAGCTTTGCTTAGTCTGGGACTAGGCCAATTGGTGTCAATTGTCCCTTCTTCTGGAAAAAAAACCATGCACTTAGTTAAGCAATAAATAAGTCACATAATACATACACTATAATACATCACTTTTCATGAATAGCCGCACCACGGCTATAGGCCAACAGCCTAGCGGTTTGACCTATGGCCTCTCAAGCAGAGGGTCGTGGGTTCAAATCCCGGCTCGCACTTCTGAGCTTTACGGTGAAGGGAAACATCGTGAGGAAACCTGCATACACCTGCGAAGAAATTCAATGGTGTGTGTGAAGTTCCCAATCCGCACTGGGACC
This sequence comes from Archips xylosteana, assembly GCA_947563465.1. Classification (NCBI taxonomy): domain Eukaryota; kingdom Metazoa; phylum Arthropoda; class Insecta; order Lepidoptera; family Tortricidae; genus Archips; species Archips xylosteana. The sequence continues at coordinate 6,417,676 of OX387369.1, forward strand.
GCGTGGGAACTGCGGCCCAAGCCCTCTCTTGCTGAGAGGAAGCCTGTGCCATGCAGTGGGACGTGTATAGGCTGGGATTATGATGATGAGTTATATACTTTGAACACCTGCATGCCAGGTAAGTTATGTGGAGGATCAATTTACAGGTACAAGCTCAGAAATACTCAAAAGTGCGAGGTTGTGCTTGAACCCACGACCCAATATTTGAGAGTCCATAACTGGGCATCCTTTTTTGATGTAAACAACACAAGTCTTTTTAATAAAGTCACCGAAGTCTTAGGTTAAAATTAAACGATTCCAAGTCGGATGCGTGGAGAAAAACCGGCAAACATAACAATAGTTACGGCAATAACCGATAACTGAAGCGCGTGCGCCCCTCGGCTCCCTAGCGAGCGGGGGGCCACGAAAACAGCAGGCAAAACAACATTAGATTTTATGCCCACACTTACCCTTTACCCGCATGATATGAGAGAGTTGTGACTGTCTAACACGCACGAAAAAATCGTGTGTCTGTCTTTTTGTTTCTTCCTCTGTCGCAGTCAATTTACTCCGAAACTGGTTGAGTTGAAATTCACATATCTAAGTCAGTGACTTAATGACAGACGTACTTATAACGAAAATAAATGAATTGTAGACATGTGGATCCAACCGAGGTAAACTAGAAAATAAAATAAAAAATATTACAAACTAAGTATTATAATTCCACCATCGCACTTCCCGCCGTAAGTCTAAGTTCCATCTTCATCTCGATGAATGGCAGTCTACCACTGTACGTTTTCATCGGCACTTCCAGCCACGTACGGTGAAACTGTGGAACCAGCTTCCGGCAGCAGTGTTTCCAGATAACTACTGACATCGGGGCTTTCAAGAAAAGGGTTTATACTTACTTTAAAGGCCGGCAACAGATTGGCGATTGTATTTGAGTTGTAGATTTTTAAGGGTGGTGGTGATCATTTTCCATCAGATGACCCGCTTGCTCGTTTTCCTCCCTCTCACAATAGAAAAAAATATCGTATCACTTATCACCGAAGGGCTCGTTGTTAACATGAATAATTTTTAAAACTCCTGGTTGATTCAAGTGTTTTGACCGCTCGGTTATACATCATTACCATCGGACATTACCATAGGTTGCAAGATTTTTGATCAAACTAGATTTAGCATCTAGTTTTTAGTATTCCTAAAAAGTTAAGCCTGAGCATCACCTATTGACGACCAGGGACCGGAAGACGCAGTGTAAGCAGGCCTTCAACAAGATGGAGCAACAACCTTGTTAAAGTTGCAGAAAAGCGTTCGATGCGGATGACGCATGACCAGCCTGTTTGGCGAATCTTGGCGGAGACCTATGTTCAGTAGTGGACGTCATGCGTCTGAAATTATAAAAAAAAACAATAGTTTATTTAGAAAAAAAAACACTTGTTAAAAATATGCGGTACATCTATCAGACTCCAAACTAGGCTGAGCCTGTATCTTGGTAGACTGAGCCTGCGAGTGCGGTTAAGAAATTTTTGAAATGGTGATGATCATCTATTAAAAAAAAATTTTGCTAAAACGGTAATGACGAAAATAAAACGCCGTTACGACGCTGAACGTTCATCCCGCTAGTTTCCTAGCCCCATGCCTCCAGCACCGATAAACATTTATGTGCATGTCGGTATAGCAGATGAATCACAATTGCCTTATATCCGCGGCGGCGTAAAATTTCTTTATGCGTAAAACGCGTAACTCAGAGCTAAGGTGAGGCAATATCCGTTTATGATTGCGTCGATTTTATCTGGAGGATGCTGGAGGTAATTATAATGAGTTTTCGTTTGGCTCCGGCACGGTTTAACGTTTAAAGGTAAATTAAAGCTACGTTTGTGCGGTACACGGCAATATTTAAACAGAGAGCCACCCCAACTCAATTCTATTTTATGAATTGAAACGAAAAGAAAGAGAATAAAAAAAAAAAAACGAACGCAATGCAACCTGTATACAATTTTAGAAAAAAATTAAGAATTAAATTAAGTTAAAAATTAAGTTGTGGTGATTTGCTATGCTAAAATTTAAAAACTTACTTACGGCAAATTATCATGAATTAAATTAGTCGGATTGAATTAGTGTTTACGTGTAGGTATGTTTGCACGACGCACTTTTTTACTCTTTCACGCTCAAATTAATTACTACTTCATTACTTTTTTTATGTATCTACATCCATCCAGCCATTTGGCTGGATCTACAGAATAACACAGACTATTTCTTATTTATATATTTCCACGGTAACGTGTACGCATAAAAAAAACTAAAAATCTCAACCGCTTACTCTAGAAACATTAAATATTGCACGTAAATTATGTAGTTTTCGGGAATTCCCATAGCATATCAGTTAATTCCATTTAATCTCCCAGTTTTATTACTTAACACGAACAAAGTCGCAGCTAAATGCCAATAAATATGTTGTCGCTGGTAACCTAGTCCATTTACTTAATCCTGACGTCTGACTATTCACAAAAATAACCAAATGAACCGTATATTAAGCTTTAAAATTTTCGCATAATTGAAGGAAACATTCACTCTCTTTTTATGAAATGATAAGGGGAAAAAATATAGTGAAAACGACATCATTTTGTCAAACGAGCTGCCCATAAAATGGGTAATTTGGCAATCGGGTAGCGTCGTATGGAGCCTATGGTTTCACCTTTTTAAGCCCTACATTGTGAGGAAAACGGTACATTTGACAAAAGGAAAGGGGGGAGTGTCGCGAAATCTGTTTTAAGTGTTTAAGTTACTGGAAATGAACTTAGAATGGCAAATCCAGTGCGAGAGTAACTTGAACAGGGTGTAATCAAAATTGTGATCCAAAAGTAGTGTTCCTTACTCAGTTAATGCTGGGCAACATAATGCACTAACTCATTAAGTTTTAATTAGTCTTATAAAATTTGAGGTGTTCGTACATTGAGTTGGTGATTTCATGGCAACAAAGTATGTACCTGTATCCCAAATTTTATCCGACTCATTTTAGCAATTGAGTTAGTGCATTATGTTGTCCAGCATTGACTGAGTAAGGAACACGACTTTTGGATCACCATTTTGATTACACCCTGTATTGTACTAGCTGTTGCAGGTGTCTCCGTCTGCAAAGAATTTGTTTATCGCAAGCAAGAACTATGCAGTTTTCAAGGATAAAATTCTTCCCTTTTCAAGGTCCCAAACTATCTCCATACCAATTAATCTAAGTTTAAGCTTGAAGATAGAGTTACTATCCCATTTATAGAGGTAATATAAAGTATAGTCATCATCATCATCATCACCCAGCCACGTCCCACTGCAGGGCACAGGCCTCCTCTCAGAATGAGAGGGGTTGGGCCGCAGTTCCTACGCGGGCCCAGTACAGACCTATTCCAAATTCAATGCGTATCGGAACTATTTCCAAACATCCAAGTATGTTTATTTATTGCCTGGAATGGTATTTGCACTTACACGCCCGCACACATTTTTATTAACAATATTAGTGAGATTTCCTTCAATGCCTTACTACCGAGAACAAAGTACAATTTACCTCTCGCTTGTATCTTCTATGTGGACCCTTTCCGGGATCTTTGCCACAGTAAAAGGTCTATTTAGGACAGCCATTCAAATCCGTTGCCGAACCCCGCTCTATCGCCTTTAGAGTTAAATAGGTTTTTGCGATACGAGCACCAATGTGGTAAACAACTCAGGTTTTAGTCCCTTATGCTAGGTTTACACGGAGCTTAGTAGCTAATGCTTAGTACTTGTTACTTACACTTGTCAGAAGTGTGTTAACATATTGTACAAGAGCTTAGTAGTTATTATACAATACACGCATCTGACAAGTGTAAGTGACAAGTACTAAGCAAGTTGATGACGAAGAGGACGTCTTTCGGCTGAAATGATGATGAATGACGTCTATGAATGCTTTGATTCCATTCCAATATCCATTCTGTTTCTTTTCGTTACCTCACTCTCTCTCAAACTAGTAGTACATTCAATGAATCTTTCACTAAGTCCTCGCCTGTCAGTCTGATTCGGTTGGCGCTTGGCAAACGGAGCTGTTCGGAGCTCTTCGGAGGTATTCGAAGCACTACGGAGCGATTCAGTTGGATTGCTCGCTCTCGTGTATTGTACTAAGAGCGAAAAGATGGGAATAGTTCATTTTTGTTTTTTTTTATGGTATAGGGGGCAAACGAGCAGACGGATCGCCTGATGGTAAACGATTACCGTCACCCATGGACACCTGCGACACCAGAAGAGTCACAACTGCGTTGCCGGCCTTTTAGGTAGGAGTACGCTCTTTTTTTGAATGCTTGAAGGTCATATCGGTCCGGGAATACCGCAGCAGGTACTTCATTCCAGAGCTTTGCTGTGCGAGGCAGGAAATTTCTGGAAAAACGCACAGTAGAAGACTGCCAACCATCCAGATGGTGAGGATGGAAGTGTTGTCGCGTAGGGCGGTGGCGGAAGGATGCGGCAGGGATCAACCCGAATAACTCCTCGGAGCACTCTCCGTTGTACATGCAATAGAATATGCAAAGTGAAGCTACATCTCTACGCAGCGCCAAGGGGTCAAGTCGATCAGAAATTCGTTGGCAGCCGACTATTCGAGTCGCTCTCCGCTGTATGCGATCCAGAGGGAGAAGCTGGTACTGGGGAGCACTCGCCCACAGATGAGAGCAGTATTCCATATGTGGGCGAACCTGCGCCTTATAAAGCTGAAGGCGGTGGGCTGGAGTGAAATACCGTCTCGATTTGTTGAGCACGACTAGCTTCTTCGAGGCTAATTTAGCCTTACCCTCCTCATTCTAGTAAAGTACAGTATCAGAAACTAGTCCTTTTTAGTAATAATTATTAAGTGTACTACAAAAGTCGCGATGTCACTATGACTGTCCTGTGGCTGTGGCTGTGTGGCTGTGCTTGCTCATTTGCCTTCTCTCACAAAAAAAAGTTACACAGTGGGTCATGATTCATGATGCAGATAGATCGATAGTATTCTCTTTTTTTTCAAATTGTTTTCCATCAACCCAGTCCTTCGTCGTATAAACATCACAGAAAGGTCAATAACGCATATAAATTCATGTCCCTTACACCCCAACGTTTCGCCAAACAATCTCAGCGGCATTATGCTAAAGTAGGGGAAGAGGGGTACTTTGGGAAAATACAAAAACATTGGACAACGCAGCGAAAGGTCGAAAAATACTGTTTTATTTGGTTGAAAGGACTGGGTGACGCGCTCTTTTTAAAATGTTATTATTAATAACTTATTAATTTTACCCTTAGTCTAACCAACTTAATCACAAACTCTTGTTAAGCCTCCTTTAGTTTAAAATTCATCATTATGATTATAAAATGCTACGAAAAATGTTAAATGTTATAGAGATCCCCAAGCAAAGAACGTTATTTACGATGTATTTTGCTCGATGTTAGTAATAATCTAATGACAACACGATGACATTCAATAATCAAAACTTTCATACAACTACCTATTAGCAATAGGATTAATAAAACCAGTCAAGTGATAGGTTCCTTGCCTCCGTATAATGTTTAAAAAATAATTCAGAGAAAAAATTATAAAGAGAGTGAAAAAAGACGTCTCGTGAATGTGAATGACCCCCTTTAATTTTTAACTTTACTTATGTATTTTTTTGGTACTTTTTGTTACAGCGGCCACAGTAATAAAAAAAATCGGTGAAAATTTGAAGCGTTTAGTTAATCTAATATATAAAAACTTCGTGTCACGGTGTTTGTTATCGAACTCCTCCGAAACTCCTCCAAATTTTTTCTCCATATTTGGTAGGTATGAGAATAGGTCGTAGGCTATTTTTTATATTTACCAAACTGTATCAAAATTTATGCATCAAGAAGTTTCAACAGTTTGCCCATTTCCGACGTACAATTTATTACTTAAATCCTACTAATATTATAATGTGAAAGTTTGTGAAGAATGTTTGGATGTTTTTACTCAATCACGCAATAAAGGCTGAACGGATTTATATGAAATTTGGTATGGAGATAGTTTGAGACCTTCGAAATAACATGGGATAGTTTTTAATCCGGATAATTGCACAATTCCCACGGGATAGCGATAAACGAATTCTTCATAGACGGAGTCACGGGCCATACCTAATAGTAGCTAGTACTATTAAATATTAATTTACATGAATTGAAACAATGACACTTCTGTTATTGTGTTCTGGAGAATCGCACTTTGCCGGCTACAAAAAAAAAATAAAAATATTACTTATAATATTTTATTGACAGCACAAAGTTATTGAGTGATAAAAATACACTTATTTACTCACTTTTACACTTTTATAGCAGAGTTGAAAAAAAAATCATCAAAATTACACGATTTACGATCCACAATAAAAACATCTGCATCAACTTCGTAATATTACCAGAGCGCAAGCGTAAAATGTCTAGACATGCCTTCTACTTGATATCTTAATACATAATATCATCATCTTCATCATCATCATCTCAGTGATCGGAACTCTGGGTGCAAAACTTTAACAAAACTTGCCAAGCGGGCATGAAACAGTGCTTACAGACATGAAAATATTAATAAACTACTGAAAATCTGAGATTTCGATATAGAGTTAAATTGAGCACTAATCTGCCAATAATATTCTTATTTTTTTTGGTTGTAAATTCTCCTAAAGTCAGCTTTACAAGTTTTGTTAAAGTTTTGCACCCAGAGTTCTGATCACTGATCATGGATGGATGTATGGATGTCTGGATGTTTGTTACTCTTTCATGCTAAATCAGTTTGACGGATTCTGATGACATTTGGCTCACAGATAGTTTATAACCTGGATTAAAGTAATTTATAGGATACTTTTTATCAGCTTTTTAGCGGGACAGCGATAAACGGATTCTTATATTGTAAATATTTTTGGATATTTAGAGGTTTGGATGTTTGTTACTATGGATTTAGATGAAGCTTGTCATTTAAGTTAAAATACCTATTTGTCATAGGTACCTACACTAATGAATCAAAATTATCATTTTTTTTGCTTTTCGTCTTATTAAAAAAATGTCCATGTACAGGATCTCGTTATTTATCTAGGTGATATTTGTTGTTGTTTCGCTATCAAAACTCAAAAATGAACTCTAAATTCTGGAATAAAATACACATAAAATACTTAGAAGAAATAGATCTCTCCCAATAAAGATGTTGCAAAACTAGCCAAGCCAACACAAAAAAGCGCATTGTATAGCAAAAATTGTTACGCGATGTCAATACAAATATATAATCATATACCGTTAATAATTAGACAAATCACGAAATTAGCAAACTTTAGAAAAGAATTAATAAAATGGTTAAAAGACAAATGTTTTTACAGTGTAAATGAATTTTTGGAATATAATAATAAAATGTGACTTATGAAAATGATTAATCAAATGAATTTATATTGTTGTAATTGTATACTTATTATTAATTCTTCGACATGGTTCTATAATTATATTTTCACATTTAGTTTTAAGACGATAAATTTTTGCATGCTTGTAATAGCTAAGTGTGTGTACAATAACAAATTTTACTAACATCGATTTAATCCCACGCTTAATGCAAATAAATTCAATTTCATTTCATTTCATTTCATTTCAAAGATAGGCAAGCAGTCAAATTATCAGGGATAAATAAATAAATAAAAAAATACAATAAATAATTCTTATATTATTATCAAACAACCCCAGTTGATGCAGTGGCTTTAATATAAATGCAATGTAACCTCCGACCCATCAGTCAGCCAAAATTGTGGTTGTGTTTTGTTTTTTATCTGCCCCGTAAACATTTTTACGTCAAATATGGAGGGTCGTAAAGAGACTACGTGACGTCTTTGACAATAGCAGAGTTCCATATGGAACTAGTCAGAATTATTGTAGATGTAAATAAAAAAGCGGAATGTAGTTTGTTACACGGGAGGCAAAAATATGTTGTCGTAAAAAAAAAGGTAAAAAGATCGGAGTATTAATCAATTCTAATAATCATCATCATCATCCTAGCCTATATACGTCCCACTGGAGGGCACAGGCCTCCTCTCAGTATGAGCGGGCTTCGGCCGTAGTTCCTACGCGGGCCCAGCGCGAATTAGGAACTTCGTACACACAATTATTATTGAGTTTCTACGTAGGTGTATCTATACAGGTTTCCTCACGATGTTTTCCTTCACCGTAAAGCTCATGGTAAATTTCAAATGTTATGTATGTTTCTAATAACTAATATTATTAATTTTAGTACAAATTAGCAGGGCCCCCTTCGTTATTACTCTCATCAGCGGAGTGGATTGGGATGTATTTATGTATACAGGGTGATTCAGGAGTAATGATCAGGAGTAAAAGGGGTGATGGGGAGATTCACACTGACCAACTAACTAGTTAACAACCAACTAACTAACTAGTCTATGGAACCAGGCCCGAAACTTAAAGAAACATGTAATCAAGAGTTAATTTGATCGGTAATTGATTGCCAATTATCCGAAATGTATGGAGCAGCAGATTTTTTTTGCGATTTCGTAACTCCTTTATATTAAATGAAAACAGAAGCATTTTCTAATAACCCAAAAAAACTTTGAACAGCATCAAAAAACGCGCCGTTTCAAACGGTTTCATCAATATCAATAAAAACAAGAATCGTAAAATTTAAATATACTTCTGGAGTAATAAAAAGCTTCACAGAATTTTTGGAATTGGTCCGCTGTAAAAATGTATTTACTGTTTTTTTATTAGTTTACAGGAACGTTTTTGCGAATATTAGGTACGATGAAAATGTTTTTGCAGAGAAAAATATATATGACAAATTATTATAGTCAACTAGTTGTTGCCTGTGACTCCGTCTGCATATAATTTATAATATAGCCTACGACCTATTCTCATACCTACCAAATACAGAAAAAAAAGTTTCATAAAAATCGGTAACAATAAATAAAACTTAACTATAAACTAAATATCTAACATAAAAACTACAAGACTAACCCCCTGTTTCACCAACCATTGATCAAATTAATTTGACGGATAAATGTGTTGCCGTCTCTGTTTGTTTTGTTCGAATAGACGGAGACGGCATCACATTTATCCATCAGTTAAAATTAATCAATGGGTGGAGAAACAGCCCCTGAGTCTAAAAAAGGCCCCGTGGCATCGTACCCAAAAGGCTGGCAGCATTGCCTCGTTGAATGGCGATGGCGATTCGTTGAGAAAGATAGTTGCCAGCCCTTTGGTCGCCAGTGGTGTCGACCAGACGCTTTTGCAGATCTTTAATTAAGTTGTGTGCCCGGGACCCCAAGGACCCAGGGTCTCAAAACCGACAGCAACAAAATTGTAAGCTGACATTTAATTGAACTATTTGTATTGTGTTAAGCAGAGTTCAAAATGTCGTACGAAGTACATAACAGAACACAAACAGGTCGAAGTACAGAGACCTATTTATACTAAAACTAGCTATAATTAGTAGGTTATTACTTTGATTATTTTATACATTAGATAGGGCTCAAGCGAAACGAAAGCGTCCCGAAAAATATAAGCCAATTGTTGGCTTATATGTAAGTAATTCAGAATTCGTAATATTTCGTAAGAAAAGATTTTATTTTTAGGTTTGTATTAGGTACTTCACATTTTTTATCGGTAATAGAGCAAAATTTCCCACAATTCAGACCAAATTGTATTAAAAATGTTTGTATTGGGCACAAAGCCGAAATGTATCGATTTTACGCATCAATCTGATCTATGATTTTTTTCTGGCGTCTATTGTGCTTAGAAATGTTTAATTTCTTTTAATTATCTCTAGTTATTTTCTCCAGTTAAAATGTGATAATTTTTTACCACATTTTGGGGAATATGACAATAACTGGTATCATTATGCACACACACTGTGACAGTCGGAATGACCTAACGCGAGCGTAAAATGAAGCTGTCAAAGGGTCGCCACGCACACAAGCAAGACTAGTCGGGACGTTTTGTATCGCAGTGTTTGTTACTGACACTCTATCTAGTGTATAAATAACCTAAGGTTCATTATTTTAAATAAACGACACGTTGTATAGATATTGATAGTCCTGATTTCATCGTCCTTGCTTTTATCATTCCTTCATCATCTGATTTCTATCTAGAACGCCTTATCCTTAAAGCAAATGCCGCGCAGTAAAATTTACTTTCTCAACGGCAGAGACCGTCCTAAAGCGTTTATGCAAAAAGTTAAGTGATTTCCTCCACTATAAACCAAGTAATGGATGAGGCTTGAAAAAAAATGCAAATGAACCGATCTCCAAATAAGATTCTTTAATTACAACTATGAAGGAGTTTGTAAAAAGTCAAAGGATAAAGAAACGTCTTTGTTTTAAAGAACTTTAAATAAGAGTCAGGGAAAAGTAATTTGAATTCGTTAGATACTTCCAAGGCATCTGCTAAATGCAGCTTTATTAACGTCCTAACCGCTGGAGAGGCGGGTTGCGTCTGACGTTGAATTCGAAATTTAAATTAGTTACTTTTATAAAAAAACTATTCTTCGCTTGTTTTCTTGGTGCCTAGTCGCACAGCATTTTTGTTTTGTCTACGTCCAGTATTTTTCTTTCCGTTCATTTTAAGAACTGTTGTAACTGAACTTATTCGTTCTAAGTACCTTTTTTTTTTTTTTTTTTTTTTATGTTAGATAGGCCAGACAAACGAACTAGTGGGTCACCTGATGTTAAATGAACACCACTGTCCATAGACACCCGCAGCGCTTTACACGATGCCAGTGCGTTGTCGGCCCTAAAGGAGAGGGAATAGGGGAAGGGGGAGAGGGAGGGGGAGAGGGAAGGGGTGAGGTATTGGGCCCCCGGCACTCTCACTGACCGTACGAAACGCAAGCAAGATTACTGCTGCTTCACGCCGGTGTTCTGTGAGAGGGTGGTACTGCCCCGGATGAGCCGGCCCATTCGTGATGCAGCGGCTAGCTACAACATGGCTCTACCACTACAAAAACCTACGCGTAAAACTTAATTTAATAACCGCACGCATCTATTATATCAGAAGCAGACATAATAATAATATTTCATATTATGTTAGGTATCAATGCGGATAAAATAATCTAACATAGCGAAGGCAAAATGAAGCATTGGTTATTTTATGTTAACTTGAAGACAAATATTGTAGATTAAGTAAGTAGACAAATCAAGATTAAAAAATAAAATCGTCATTCAACGAGGGAATGCTGCCAGCCTTTATAGATAAATAAAGGCTGTCACCAATAAAACAAATTTTGAATTTTGAATTTTGAATTTGAAACAATAAACTAAAGATTTTGAATGTACTGCTTTCTATAGTGAATGTAAGAAATAAATATGCAACAAGTTATTATTTTATTTACAAAACGTTGTTAACCCTTGCTATCTGTGACACGTGAAGCAATCCAATGCATTTTAACCTTTATTACACAACCATAACGTTCCGTTAGCCTTGCGCTGGAGTCGTCAACCTCGGAGTGGCCATTAATCATTATGCGTAGGCTAATAAAGAGGCGGCTTTCGTACAGATCAAAGGAGAGCCTATTCTGTACTTGTACTATTTTTTATTCTGAGTTTAAAGTTTGATGCCTACACGTCTAAACTCTTTTTAACTGAAAAAGCCAAGTTTGCGCTTAGTACGTATTAACGCAAAGCGCAAAGATAAATCAAATATTTCCCTTCTAAAGACAAACGTGAACATCTCCGGCTTTAACGAGTTAAACTTGGAAAGAAATTTCTAAATTCACAAGTCAATTGACTTTGGAAAAATCAGGGAATTTGTTAAGCTTAAGGCCTGCGAAAACTCTGATTGTAAAGTTAAGGTACAAAGAAAAGAATTAGTTAAACAAAAAGTATCAGAACTTCCACGAACGTGTCGGTGTATGTTAATTTAAATGAAGTCTGGAAACAAAATGAAGATGGGATTTTGAATGAAGAGCGAAAAAAGATTTTTACAATTTTTGGCTGTGATATTTTTCAGACCTAATCATTTATGTAGGTAGGTATAATATATGGTTCATTAAAAAAAGGAGAAAAGGTTGACTAACCAATAAAAATTGGTAATAGTTTACAGATTACATAATTTATATATGTTGTAGGTAATATTGTAGCATAGGAAATCCTTTCCTGTGCTACAATATTATGCTATTCCTTTATGTTAAATTTTAATTAAGCTAATGCGTATATAATTGATTCGGTATACTATCGCATTGGGTGTCCTGTAATGATAGTGTTCTGTTTACTTTAATAAATAAATAAATAAATAAACAAATAAATAAAATTATTTCATCATCATTCTAACCTATATATCGTCCCCGTAGAGCGAAAAGTCACCCAGACCCAAAATGTCGAAATCGACTTTTTAATGCCAGCGATATTGTATTTTTTTTTCTGCAAATTTGAGTCTTATCGCCATGTCAATAGGAGCCATATATCAAATTTTATAAAATTAGAAAAATCATTACTTTGCTATTTTTGCGCTTGAATTGAAGTGAGAATTAACTAAATTACTTAATTAATTTAGACTGAAAAAAAATTGGCTAAAGTGGTTCACTAAAACAACTTAGTTACATAACAATTGCAAAATTTGCTACAAAATATGAAAGCGAAAATTAACTAAGTATTTTTAGTGAGTTTTCGATCATCAAATTATTTTCTTACTAGAATGAAAGTGAGCAACAAATCACTAAACTCAAGGTGAAAAATCACTAACTGACATCTGGGTTCATAATATAAGCGATAAAAGTAATTATCGCTTATAACTTGGAAAATTAAGTGTTTCGTTTCGATTTGGCAGTTGGAGCTTTACCGTAGCATTATGTCCTTACAATATAAGACTGTAATTTATAAATATCTATCGACAAAAAAAAGTTAGATTTTTTTTTAATTTTTAAAACTTTGATCCTCCGTATCTCAAACAGCAAAATACGACTTAGTGACTTTTTGCTCTACGGGGACGATATTATGTCCCACTGCAGGGCACAGGCCTCGTGTCACAACGAGAGGGCTTGGGCCGCAACTCTCGCGCGAGCGGTTGAATTTGTATATAATTGATTCGGTATACTATCGCATTGGGTGTCCTGTAATGATAGTGTTCTGTTTACGTTAATAAATAAATAAATAAAAAATAAAAAATCATTTATTGCCACAACATAACTAACAACAAATGGAAATAAATCAGCTACGTTCCGGCAATGGGTCTCAATCTCAGCAAGTGCTAGGACACATGGCAGCATGCCCCAGCGCTGATTTTCAGATTGACCCCTTTAGCGGAGGCTAGTTAAAAAAAAAAAATTAAATTAAAAATAAAAAAATTAAATTAAAATTATAGAAGGAAACTAATTGTTACAATTGACAACCCTTCATCTTTCTAACACCTGAAAATTACTGCAGGAATCGAAAGAGTTTCGCCTCCTGAACACGGAAAAAATCTATTATAATTTATTTCTCCCCTTTAAAAAAAAAAAAATACAACAAATTTAAAACCATATATATACTTACAAATACTTCCACAGAATAGATATGTTTCCCTTACCCTTTCCACTAGAAAAAAAAGAGCTGTCATAATTTTAAATTTGATAACAACCTTAACGTCAAATTTACGTCATCACTTTAATAAATAAATAAATAAATAAACAAATAAATAAAATTATTTTATCATTATTCTAACCTATATATTATGTTCCACTGCAGGGCACAGGCCTCGTGTCACAATGAGAGGGCTTGGGCCGCAACTCTCGCGCGAGCGGTTGAATTTATATATAACTAGCTGTTGCCCGCAACTCCGTCCGCGGAGAATAGTATTGGTTTGTAGTACATGCTATGTATCAGAGATGGCGCTGTATGTGAAAAAAGATTTTCCCGCTTTTCTGTTGAAATTTTTTCTGAATTTTCTTTGCTATAAACCTCACGGAGCCCGAGACCTTTCCAACGAATGCAAAACCGTGGAAATCGGTTCGTGCGTTCTGGAGTTATAGCGTCAGGAAGGAAAACCCGACTTATTTTTATATAGTAGAAAATTGATTCGGTATACTATCGCATTGGGTGTCCTGTAATGATAGTGTTCTGTTTACTTTAATAAATAAATAAACAAATAAATAAAATTATTTCATCATCATTCTAACCTATATATTATGTCCCACTGCAGGGCACAGGCCTCGTGTCACAATGAGATGTTGAATTTCTACGCAAGTGTGTGCGGTTTCCTCACGATCCTTCGCAGCTTCGCCATAAAGCTTGTGGTTTGCAAATAAAATTGCGCACATAAAAAATCTGAAAAACTTTGACAGACCAAAACGGATTGGCTTTCATTTTTGGCACCCCATTACGGCAGCTACAAATATTTCCACCTCATTTACACTTATAGCCCCGTCCTTTTCAACCTGGAAGCATTGTTATGTGGAGCAAAATGTATTTTCAATCAAAATCCGTTAAACTCAACTAAATTGAACGGAAAAACCTTTTTTTAGATTCGAAGCGTTCGCCATTTTGTAGACCTTTTTGTGGAGGTCAAAGGAATAAGCGTCTTAGAAAGATAATATCATTAAGTCTGGGTTTACCTAGATCTAGGGTTTTACTGTTGAATTTGGCTGTAAAAAAGAATGTTTATACTTAGTGCTACGGTTGTGCTAAGGGCAATCTGTTGATTGGCCCAGCAGTTCAATGCAGGTTATTCGTACCTACCTCTTAAAAATGTTTTCACTTCTCATGCCCGTAAATTTGTTCTTTATATCGAGAGAATGCTGCATAAAATTGCTTTTTATGCTCTATAGTGTGTAAAGTGAAATCTTCGTCTAATACCAAGGCAATCAGCCGCAAATCAACAACCAGAAGAAAAAAATTTTTAGAAATTAAATTAAATTTATGAGTTTATTGTTTTTGAATTGAAAACTTCTTTAAGACGGGGGTTGGAGGGGGGGGGGGGTTCGTAAAACAGCACAACGTTAATGTTCAAGTTTTCACTTCTTCCGGCACTCCCAGAGTGCAACCCGTTGTTTTTTTTACAAAACTGGTTTTTTATATTAATTAGGTGTTATTATGGACCGCACTCTGTCATGGTCTCCACATGTGTGTGAGATTTGCAGGAAGATGTTTGCTGCGGCGGGATCCTTAAGACGCCTTCAGAATTTCCTTCCATTTGCTACTAAGGTTGCGCTTGCTCAGACTCTACTGCACCCCATTTTTGACTATGCTGATATTTGTTATCCTGATATTATAGAAGAGCACCTGAATAAACTTGAGCGAATTCAAAATCTATGCATTCGGTTCATATTTGGTCTACGTAAGTACGATCATGTTTCTTATTTTCGATCACAGCTCAAGTGGCTCCCAATCCGCCTTCGCCGAAATTCACACATTCTACACCTTCTCTACGGCATTCTTTTTAATCCTGCAACTCCCTGCTACCTCAAAGAGCAATTTAGCTATGTGACCTCTGTTCGATGTTCTCAGAACTTTCTCCTTACTGTCCCTTTTTCCAATTCCAAATTCTACGTGTACTCTTTTACTGTCCAGGCTATTCGGCTGTGGAACTCCCTGCCAATAGACCTCAGGCGCGCAAAGTCTTTGCCTATTTTCAAATCCTTGCTTAAGGAACACTATTTTCTGTCTTGTGTGTGAAAATTATAGCCCGTTTATATATTTACAAGTTTATTGTTGTGTATAATTTATCTATGTGTGTTTTATGATGTATAGTATATTGTATATTAGGTAGTTCTTGTATAATGTTTATATTACTATTTATTTTTATTTTCTATTCTTATTTTGTTGTTTTTCCTGCGTTAAATGGTTGCCTGGAAGAGATCGCTTCGAAGTGATAAGGCCGCCTATTGCTTACCTTGTATATTTTTTCCATGTACTTGTTTTTCTGTATTGTTTTCTTTGTGGTGTACAATAAAGAGTCATTGTATTGTATTGTATTGTATTGTATTGTATTGTATGAAATTAATAAAACGACAAATTTAGTACTTTATTATAGAAATTGCAATGAATGAAAAATATGAACTTGCCAATTTAATTTCAAACTGTTATTTATTAACTCCTGTTAGTTTCATGAGAGTCAAAAGCTAAAAAAACTGAATCCCTTCACCGAAACATTTAATAAGATTACCCGTGTCAGAAATTAGAGAAGTGTTTAGACAATTTGAACTTTAATTACAAATTCGCACTCTCATTTTCAAGTTTACAATAAAAGCTTATTTAAGAACTTCTTTAATTTCATGATCGTGTGATATAACATTAATTGTATACTTAATTGTTTAAGTTCTAACGACTGGAAGATTTCAACTTTTAATGAAATATTTTGTTAATTAACTTTCTTTAGGGAAAAATAAATTGTGAAGTAAGTGCTAATAATATTCTGTTTCGGAATAAATAAAACTTGTTTTTCATTAGGTTAATTTTAATCTAAAATAATCTAACGATTAATTCGTCCATCTCGTACGTGGACGTCCCACGCTGCGCTTGCCAGTCCATTCGAGAACTTTTCGGCCTCAACGGCCATAATGTTCTGCGTGCTATATGGCCTGTCCATTGTCATTTCAACAAGCTAAACGATTTACAAAATAAGTAATTAAGTAAATAAATATTACATTAATATTATCATGGTTCTCCATAAATAAACGCCTGAATCTATGCATTCTGAATTTCAGAAGGTTCGCCAAACAAACCAGTCCTGCGCCATCCGCATCCTATACGTTTCCGCCACCTTAACCAGGTCGTCACTCCATCTTGTTGGAGACGTCTTCCGCTCGGCTCTGGTGGAGAAGTTAATTGATTGAATTGAATAATAGAACTTAACTACGCAAAACTACCAAATTTAAACGGTTCTTAATATTAATCCACCAAAATTCCAAGGCACTCGATTAACTCATAACGACTTATCGAATTCACACGTAAAATGTAAACCAATCGTAACGAGCCAAGTTTAAAAGTGATCTGGGTTAGAATCACTTACCTCCAGGACTTGGTAGTTCTATAATAGGCAATGTTGGGAATCGGCCCCCGATTTCGATTCGATTTACAGTTGGGAATGGCGACCTTGTTATTAGTTCGCAAGTTCTTATGGGAGCTTAAGTTGTTTTAAAGTTTTTTTATATGGGTTATTTAAAGTTGGAGTATACGTATAGAAAGAGAGTTTGAAGTATAGTAGTAGAGTATCAGTGAAGATTGTAAGGGCAACTTTGCAATATATTTTTGCCTTAAATCGGGTCAATGTGTAACTTTTTCGCTACACTGTCCGTCTGTCTATCAGCTTTCGGCCCATTTAAATAAATCCTTAGTTTTCATCCAAGCATATATACCTCCCACTGCAGGATACAGGCCTCCCCTCAGAATGAGAGGGCTTGGGCCATAGTTCCCACGCGAGCCAAGTATGGATTGTAAACATCACACACACCATTGAATTTCTTCTCAGGTCTGTGCAGGTTTCTTCGCTATCATTTCCTTCACCATAAAGTAAAGCTCATTGTATATATTAAATGTAATTTCGCACATAAATTCCAAAAAACTCATAGGTACAAGCCGGGATTTGAACCCACGACCTTCTGCTTGAGAGGCCATAGATCAAACCACTAGGCCACCACGGCACGGGTTGGATATTGAGTTGTCGGATTTCTGTTTTATTCAATAAAATAAATTAAACTACATCACAAATTTGAATTTTGCGCGGATGAAGTCTCAGGCAAAAGCTAATTAACAATATCCCTTGTTTTAGGTAATAATAATAATAATAAAGCAAACTTTACTGGGACCGAGACAGAAACCGACCGCACTATCCTCAGCTATTGTTGATTTTTGGATAAGTATGATGTCAGGTCTATTGACCTGACATCACACTTATCCAAAAATCTACCATAACCACATACCTTATACCTAGATATCACTGTTCCCAACACACAAAACGTGGAACACAAACACACCGAAAAAGTACAAAAATACATACCTCTAACAGACGAAATGACATTTTGCATCAAAAAGTCGTCAAAATCATCCCAATCATTATCTCCTCAACAGGCATTATTCCAAAAACCCTTAACACAGCACTTAAAATTTTAGACCTCCACGACAACACCTATAATACTCCTACGGAAATCAATAGTTTTAGATACTTGTTCTATAGTACGTATTTTTTAAACCCTACTTCTCTACAGTACACAGCGACCAAGAAGATATATTTACACAAATACAATAATACGACACGACACCCACACAAACACTACACAAATAACATAGGTAACTTAGACGACCAGATGGCCTAGTGGTTAGAGACCCTGACTATGAAGCTTGAGGTCCCGGGTTCGATTCCCGTGTCGGGGCAGATATTTGTATGAAAAATATGAATGTTTGTTCTCGGGTCTTGGGTGTTTAATATGTATTTAAGTATGTATCTATCTATATAAGTATGTTTATCCGTTGCCTAGTACCCATAACACAAGCTTTGCCTAGCTTACTTTGGGACTAGGTCAATTGGTGTGATTTGTCCCGTGATTTTTATTTTTATTTTTTACTTACACAATGGTTGGTTACGTGATACTTGGCTCGTGTCCGTATCTTGAACCAAAAACAACCCACTTTATGTCGAGAATAAAACCCCTTGAATAATCTTATTAAAATAATAAAATAGAAATAAAATAAAAAATAAAAATAAAATTCTCGTGTCGCGGTGTTTGTTACCAAACTCCTCCGAAATGGCTCGACGGATTCTCATGAAACTTTGTGTGCATATCGGGTAGGTCTGAGAATCGGCCAACATCTATTTTTTATACCCCTAAATGTTAAGGGTGGTTCACCCCTTAATTTTTGACGTGACAACTTCTAATAAATCGATGAACGCCGCTGCATACACGAAAAAGGATGACGCAATGTAAGTACATGTGCCGCGAGGGCCAGTGGCAAGAGAGCGGCGAGGGCCAGTGGCAAGAGAGCGGCGAACGCCAGGATGTACAATGCGGGGTGCGGGGGGGGGGGGGGGGGTACTCTAAGGCGGAACAAAGTTCGCTGGGTCAGCTAGTAGTAATAATAATAATGATCATAGATTTTGCGGCATTATTAACTTCTTTTGTATCTACAATTGGGAATGTCTAAAAAAATACCAGTGGTTTTTATATATTTTTTGTATAGAAAAGTCAATTATAAGAAAGTCATTTCAATATTTTGTCATTAAGTTCAGTACTTTTTTCAAAATTAATTAAGTATTTAAACTATTTTGGTTGATGACGTCAGACTGTAATTGAGGGCTCCCACACTGCCAAATTTCTAAATCTATCTAAATGCGTACGATAAGGCAACCCCTTTAATTATTTTTTGCGTAGTGGTATACTGTAACTAGTGTCACTTTACTGGCGCTGTCAAAGTGCTAGATGTCTGGCAGCGGGTCCAAATCAAACTCCGTAGTATATCCACGCGTAAGTTGTGAAGAATTCTAACCACACAGAATAAAGTACGACTTGGACCGGTCACGCAATTTACACCAATGTCAATAAATGAAGGTCATCGCTTATTTGTTATAGTAATAAATTCATTTACATAATATTTAAATTAAATAACTACAGAAAACGAGTTAAAAAGCATTTATCTCGAAATGGTTTTCTATTTACTATACATTGCAAAAAAATAGACATCCCAATTGCAGTTTCTTACGCAAATTCATCGCTGTTTCATAACGGACACACCAAGTGAATTTTAATTAGTTTCTTCAATATTTAATTACTTACTTAACTTCAGGTGAGCAATATGTTTGCCCGATGGAGCGGAAAAGGAAGCAACTTTAAATAAGTTGAGAAATGCGGAACCAATGGATGAAATCAGAGCATTACTTGGCGCAACATGAACTAAGGTCGTAAGATTCGCAAAATAATATGAACTAGTTAAGAGTTACTAATTGCTCCTGAGTAACCTGGGCCCACGTGGGATCTACGGCCCAAGCCCTCTCATTCTGAGAGGAGGCTTGTGCCATGTAGTGGGACGTATATAGGCTGATGGGAAGATGGGACTCGGTATCCACTTGTGCAATACTGCTACGTATGTGCGGGAGGTTGCACATCTAGTACGAAATTGTATCAATTTTAAATAGTACATTTTTTATTTATTTATTTATACCAAACGAATTTACGAAACGTACGTTTATTTTACGAATTTTATACCAATTTTTTTTGTACATAAGTATTATGAGGTTCCTGAAAATGGTATTGTTAGAATTTGCATAAAATACGTTACTAATAGAGTATTTTCATTATTATTATTATTAATATTGTTGTTGGTACGAGTTTCCCAGTCCTTGTGGACTCAGTCGTTTGAAATGCATTTCATCTATAGATACGAACATCATCAATTCATTATTAATATTCAATTCAATTCAATCATTTATTGCAACCATGGTGTCTGTACAGGTCTTAAAATATAATTGTGTCACATGGACCCTGGTAGGGTATAGCAAGAAACATTTAATACCTTATTATATACACATGCAGTTCAATAATTCCATAATTTAAAGCATAATAAACATTATATTAGAGAAGCACAACAAAATAAGAGGCATAATCAAATAAATAATCATAGCAAATTTAATCCAAACCATACAAAGTTAACAAAAATGAATGTCAATTTTAAACAATAAGCACCCAATAAATAAATACATCATGTCCAATACCTGAAATTCAATCATTCTAAAATAAAATAAAATAAAATAAATGAGTATTATTCAAATTAAATTCCAGAAATGTCAACATTTATTATAATCAAACAAGTCTTTCAGGCTGTAAAAACTATTTGCTAACAAGAACTTTTTTAACTTACTATAAAACACTGAGTCTTTTCCTACCTCCTTTATATTATTAGGTACCCCACTGTATATCTTCACCGCCAATAATAATAACTGGTAATATTAACTGACAAGGTTAATAGGCTGTCAAATAGAGCTCAACTTGTTAACTTGAGTATTTTTTTTCTTTCTAGCTCTGTTAATGCAAGGCAATTTAGTTACTTAATTGTTTTAATTTTGCCTTATTCCATGTATGGTGTCTATACTTTGAGCTTGTGATTTAACTAACGAAATTTGAACTTCTAACAATTTGTTTAGCATTAGTTACCGTTACAACGCAATTTTTTCATAACGTAAGTAATGAATTCACACTGTATATTATTATTTTCCTTGGCACCTTCTTGCATTTTATATCCCTTCAGTAACTGACACTAAGCAATTCTGCCCTAACAAATACAGTCATTTATTCCCAAAAAAATACGCAGCTATCACAAAAAGATATCTAGTATGATACACTCGTTCGTCCCACACGCACTCTATACGCTTCTAAAGATTTAATCAACCAGTTAGACATCTAATAAGCGAACAAAGCTTACCAAATAATAGAACAAAATAATATACCGCCCAGGACATCCCGAATGTCATAACCGCCATGTCGCTTAAGACATTCGTGAGTGAACGCCAGTAGATTTGCACGAAGTACCAGAAACAAATGTCGTAAGTCGCAATGTCAGTTACGATATTTTTGTAGTAGTACATAATGGCATGTGTTACGATATGACATATCGCGTGAAGACTTTTGATGTGTTAATATCGCGTCTATCCTGTTTCCCTTCGGTAAATAAAGAGGAAAAGGTTTTTGATAATCTTTGTTGTTATCGCTTTACATAGCGAGACTTTTGTAATAACGTCGAGTGTTTTGTTGAAGCGATATTCGAATATTATAGCTTACTATATTACACTACCTTGGTATTCTGAGAGGAGGCCTGTGCCCTGCAGTGGGACGTATACAGGCTGAGATTATGATGATGATGATGATAATACACTAGAAATGTCAAGCATTCCGAAATTGGTGACTCTCTTTGAGTTGTTGTTATTTATGAGCGGCGGTGGTGATCATTTTCCATCATATGACCCTCTTGCTCGTTTGCCTCCCACTCGCAATAAGAAAATAAATGCTGATTTAATTTTGATTATTTTTAATTGACATGACCTTTTATGATTTTATGGATGATCATTTATTGGTTTAGTTGATTTATGTTTAAAATAGTTTTATAAAAATAATGCAACAAACACAATATGGGTCTAGAACATGAAATAAATGTCTTATTATTAAGTTTTAAGCGTGCACAATGTTGTTAAAACTCATCCATCATATTTATCATTATTTCAGCCATAAGACGTCCACTGCTGAACATAGGTCTCCCCCAATGTTCGCCAAACAGACCAGATGCATTCCCGCAATCTTAATCAGGTCGGCACTCCATTTTGTTGAAGGCCTACTGCGTCTGAATACCTAGTCTGAAAATCTGTTGACCCCAAAAGCTAATCTTTATTATATTATTATTATGATCAGAGCTTAGCTCTAGTCATAATAATAATTAATTAAGTATTTAATTTGTTTTAAGAGTTTATTAATTTTGTAAAAACATCTGCGCATTTAATAAAAAACCGCAATCAAATTAACAGCAGTAATACAAATCCACACTAATATTATAAAGAGGAAAGATTTTTATTTTTGTATGTATCGTTTCAAAACTTAAAAACTACTGGACCGATTTCAAAAATTCTTTTGCCGTTAGAAAGCTACATTATCATTGTCTATGTGTGACATAGGCTACTTTTTACCGCGGGGAAATATCTTTTCTTACGGGATAATTAATTTATCGCGGGCGAAGCTGCGGACGGAAGTCTAGTAAATAATATAAGAAAAGTGAAAGTGGCAAATCATATCTTATGTCTTTTCAACGCAATTTGCAAAGTAGGAGTCGTAACCGCGACTTTGTCTGCGTAAAATTTTTGCTAACAACAAGCCCACTGGAAGATTTGTATAATTATCTATAACAAAAAAAAGCACAAACATTCAACCCTCATTATCCTACATCATTGGGTGAGCAAATAAAATTTTACAACCGGATATTTTTACGTATCCATATAATAATGTGGTATTTTTAATTCATCGCTGGGCACGATACACGGGCCTTTTTCGAGTGAGCCATACATATTTTACGAGAAGGTCACATGGCATGGAGCGAGAAGGGGTTGGATGTGGTATGATCACAGAACTGGTATATAGGTCAGCCATACTTAACCTTTTCTTATCATCGTCCTCGTCGCGCTTAACTGCATTCTTCCTGCTTATTCCCCTAAATTTAAGTCTAGAGTGAATGAGCATATATAATCAAACCGCAATCTGAACGGGACTGTCAGAACTGTCATTTCATACATATTTTGACGTAAGTATATAGAATTACTGTCAACTCCAATCCCTTTCTAAAATCACCCTGTACATAGGGATGACGACTGGGTTAAAAATATTTCATTCTATTTAGTCCGTCAGTTAGATAATGGGAAAATATGGGATACGTATTTTTTGGTTTATCAAATTATTAAAAACCGACAAAGATATAGATCATCAAACTTCCGGAGTGGGGGCTTGTGACATCACCTTTAGGTAAAAATTGTACCATATAGTGACGTCACTCGAAACTTCTAAGCACTGTATCCTCGTCATTTTTTGTTTGTCAAACAAAAGAAAAAATACGTGTACAATATTTTTTAATAATCTAACAGACGAACTAAATAGTTTTTTTTAGTCGTCTAGCCTATACTAGGAAAACGTGCTCCATCGTAGGTCTCATCTTCGCTTTCCATCAGACGTGATTGTGGTCAAACGCAAGCCTATATTGTCTAAAAAAAATTCATCATTTCAGACGCAGCCGCATTATTATGATAATGATGATAATAAATAACCCTCTTTCGGTAGTCGGATAGTGAGTAATTCATGGATTGATTTATGATTAATCGGTAGTTATGAGCTTTACGGTGAAGGAACACATCGAGAGGAAATCTGCACACACCTGAGGAGAAATTCGATGGTGAATATGAAGTTCACAATCCACACTGGACCCGCGTGGGAACTACGGAACAAGGCTTCTTATTCTGAGAGGAGGACTATATGTCCTGTAAGTGGAACCTTAGGTATATAGAGCAGGATAATGATGATGATGATTATAAATACCGTTAACCTAACGGTACTTTCGAATCATATTTTTATTTTGGTATGGCTTCTGTGCAGAAGAGACGTAGGACGGCGGCGCGTCGCAGTCGCGGCGCCCCTTAAATCAATTTTCATACTAAATGTATAGAAGCGTCGCGATCCAAAGCAGACAGAAGAGACGGGGCGGAGACGCGGCCTGCGAACAAACGACGCGGACTGCGACGCGCCCCCGTCCCACGTCTCTTCAGTGGGGCGTGTGCCTAAGAATTACCGATTGCTTAGCTAATGCCGTCTCCATTTATTGCTAACTCCGAGTAACCAAGGCAATGTTTGCAGGTACGTTGCCAACAAACGTACTCTTTCTACTATTAGATATGTATGTAGTTAATGAAAACGTCAGTGAATTTGGAAGTAGCTAGTCGTATGATTAAAACAGCCCGGTT
Organism: Archips xylosteana; assembly: GCA_947563465.1. Taxonomy (NCBI): domain Eukaryota; kingdom Metazoa; phylum Arthropoda; class Insecta; order Lepidoptera; family Tortricidae; genus Archips; species Archips xylosteana. Next base: position 6,442,075 of record OX387369.1, read on the forward strand.
TCCTAAAACCGAGGTGGGGTGCCGTTGAATTTTTAAATTTAATTTCTGTGCACATTGGGGTTGGTGTTGCTTATTTCCTATTTCACTTCTCGGTACTTTTGTAGACATAAAAATTAAAAATACATAGTTCATTAAAAAGTATAGTTTTGCTCGGAGTTTCTCTGCGGGATCGCATTAGAAATGATGAAATACGCGCAAGAAATAAAGTCACCGACATAGCTCGACGAATCGCCCGCGACTCCGTCCGCGAGGAATAAAAAATAGCCTACGACCTATTCTCAGACCTACCGAATATAGAGAAGAAAGTTTCATAAAGATCGGTCAAGCCGTTTCGGAGTAGTTCGATAACAAACACCGTGACACCAGATTTTTATATAAGGTAACGGCGCCTGTTAACGGGGGTATCAAAATCGGCGTCCATCACCGCGGTACTTTGAAATATGCATTTTATAATTAAACCGATTGATTTACTAAAAAACTAATTTTCTGCGAATGAAGCTCATTTAATTGACTGACAAACTTATTAGCGCTAGTATGTGTGAATGAAATAAAGAGCTCGCAATTCATCGATTTCCGCGACGGCACCACAGGAAGAGTTCTTGCCATACAAACGTGTGACGCCACATGTAAGTAAACTCGAATCTTATTTAGTATTTTACGTAATAGTTACGGCAAGTGAACTAATTTTATGGTTTTTAAACGATTGTTTACAGTTTTCTGCACGACTTTTGAATACTCTTTTTATGTTTTTTATCCTGGAAATAAGTTAAAAATTGAAAATAAAATACAGCGGTGATAGGCGTCATTTTTTTATGTGGATTCTAATATCGTGGTATACCACGGTAATAGGTAAAATGATGATTTTGGTTCTTGATGCTTTATTTTTGGTATATGTGATCTGTTATATACTTTCTTACAGTTATTCCAATCTTGATCTATTCACACTATTAAAGAACTATTTCCGTGGTATTGAAAGTATTCAACAAACCCTTAATTTTTGGCAAAAACTTTAGTATTGAATTGGTAGTTTCTATAGAAACCGTTATTTTGTCAAGTTGTTTAAATATTGAGGTAAAATCATATTTATACTTATCAGTTATATAATTTTGGTTTTATACCATGGTGATAACTAATATTTTTGGTTTGTGATGAAAATACATCTGTATCTTATTCTTTTTATGGGTCGGAATTAGATTTTATAACACTCCAAATTAAGCCTATTACCGATGGTACGACCACATAACCCTCGGTAATAGGATGTATGGGAGTCTATTACCGACCCATTCAATGTTTATTTGGGTCGGTGATAACTATCACCTATTTCTTAAGGAAATATCTATTACCGAATGACATTTTAGTCTTATATTAAAATAGATCACATTTAGGGTACCGTAAGTGCAGATTTTTTTGATAAAGTTGAGACTTTTACTCATCAGTCAGAAATACTCATAAGAAATTTAATTATTTGCAATATTGTGACAAATTACAAAAGAAAATATATAATCATGTAAGACATATTTTGACGTTTTATTTCTAGTTTTCCTTAAAAAAATATGTACAAAAACATTATACAGAACCAAAAGTCATTATTTTTTATTTCCCTTGGTGTTAGGTTCCAAATTATGAGTCGGGTTCCTATTACCGATGGTAGAAAGTTGTTGCTTTTTATACACTCGGTAATGGAAGCTCAATTCGCGGTAATAGAATCATAACCTGTCCATTGCCACGGTAATAGAAGACTTGGGTATTTTGGTTTTAATAATTATTTTATCAAATAATTAATAGTAAAATGAGTCCAGAAAGTTACGACGGCGAAAGTTCAATCAACAATCTTAAATAAAAAAAATATTCTCGGTCGTTTAGAATCCTTGATACCCTTATTTTTTTGGACTAATTTCAAAACTCCCTTAAGTACCACGGTAATAGGCGCCGTTACCTTATTAGAAGATTAAAATGGCAAAAACTAATCAACGTGCCATCTAGCTCTAAATAGATCAAACCATACGAGAAAAGTATACAAAGTTACTGCCGTGTGCATACAGAGTTCCATTCGAGTGCAATGCCAACATGCTTGGTCCGAGCGCAGATTACATTTGCTGCGCTATGCTGATGGTCCTTCACTAAATTCGGTGCATCATAACTGCATAGGCGTCCTGCAGCGATCACACATACGAATCTAACATCGAGACAATGCAAGTGAGGGTAGTTTAGTAAAAAACTTAACGGAATAGGCGACCGGATAACTTAGTTAAGATAATGCTGAGATTGCAGAGGGGAATGGCTTGGAAGTTATAACAAAGTAAAACCAGACATAGTTTCACCGAAGATGTTGTATTCATCCAATTTTTTTCTAATCTGCTCCATTTAAAGTGGACCTCGTCCAGATTGGGCTAGCGATCAAGCTGATGTCACTCGACCATCTTACTGGGAACCTGCTTCTTCAATTTCAAACAACATACTCATACCAACAATTGTAATTGTGTGTTATTGGTTAAGTATTGTGTGCCCTTACGGGGCGTCATGGACTGACTTATTTATCAATAATAATATCTTGATTATAATGTACATGACATTGACAATGTGTAAATAAATAAATTTAGATAAAAGACGTCCACTGTTGAACATAGGCCTCCCCTAAGATTCGCAAAATAGTTACACAATGGTACCCGAGAATTGGCAAAAGAAAGAGAGGAAGACCACAAAGGAGGTGGGATGACGATATCAGACAGGTCGCGGGAGTAGCATGGAATAGAGTGGCTTTAGAGAGACCAGAATGGAGAAGATTGGAGGAGGCCTTTGCCACCTGGCAAACGGACATGCAAAAGCTAAACAAAAAAGAAATCTATGAATAGAAGGAAAACTAAGAAGAGAAGAATATATATCCAATTCATTTCTGTAATGTTGATACTTTGTCCGATTAAAGGCTTAATAATAAAAAAAGATTCGCCCAACAGACCGGTCCTGCGCTATCCACATCCAACACGCTCCCGCAACCTTAACCAGTAGCCTTATTGTCTAATGTTTCTGACGCTTGCCTTTGCAATCACTATTTCTTTCTGTCAAACGGTGTAAAATTATGACAGAAAGAGATGGTGAAAGCGAAGGCAAGCGTCAGAAGCGTTAGACAATACGGCCTCAGGTCGTCGTTCCATTTTGTCGAAGGACTACCTACCTCTACTCGAACGTCATTCAAGAACCTTTTAGCCCCATCGGCCATCAGTTCTACGAGCGATGTGCCCTGCTGACCGAGACTTGAGTTCTGATTCTGCAAGCTATATCGGTGACTTTAATTTTTGCGTAACGTACCATAAACCGGTCCAATTTGAGTCAAACACACACACAAATAGGCGTAGACCAAATTCCTTTACCTTTTTGGCAACAAAAAAAGAAAGAAAGCGTTCACGTTGACATTCCTTAAGGCCACAACAAACCGGAAGCGCCGGGCGCCGACGGAGCGTGCCCAGCGCGGTCAATAACACTGAATCAAATACGGTGTGCCGCGCTGCCGGTGTGTGTCACTGTATATTTGATTCAGTGTTATAGAGCGCGCCGGGCACGCTCTGACGGCGCCCCGCGCTCCCGGTTTGTGTTGGTCTTCAGATCTCCCAAAGAAATCATCGTGAAACCGATTGCGTAAAAGTTTTTACACGGCCGAACAGATTATCAAAACTTTCCTTTGCCAAAATATTTGTAGGAATTGAGTAAAATAGTTTCCAAACTCAATTCAAGCTAATCCTACAGGGTGTTACGGCAAAAAAAGCATGAAGACCGTTCGGAAACTCCCACGAAGTGGGAGCGACGGCTCATGCCGAAGATAATTGATTTTCGTAAACCTAGTGAAGGCGTGGCGCGTACAGTGCGTACGCCGCAAATGCCTTACTAATATTTATACATGTGAAAGTTTGTGTGCTGGATAAATATACAGCGTTGTTATGTTTTGAGTATATTATGTAGGTTACTTTTTAGGGTTCCGTAGTCAAAGCCTCCGGCCTCTCAAGCAGAGGGTTGTGGGTTCAAATCCTGGCTCGCACCTCTGAGTTTTTCGGAATTTATGTGCGAAATTACATTTGAAATCTACCTTGAGCTTTATGGTGAAGGAAAACATCGTAAGCTCGACCTCTTGAGCCGTAATAGCTTTTCACCGATTGTATTAAGTGTAGCCAATTTTGATTCACCCTCAAGAAATTGATTGGTTAGTGAAAACACAAAAACTCCCTCAATTAAAAAATATTTTTTTTGCTTCATTTAAAGTTAAAATACAATACAATACAATAAAATGACTCTTTATTGTACCTACACTACAAATAATACATGAAAAAATAAATAAAGTAAGCAAAGGGCGGCCTTATCGTTTGAAGCGGTCTCTTTCAGGCAACCTTTAAAAAAAAGAAAGAAAGAAAGCAAGGAATGCATTTCAGCAGGTGGTGCAATATAAATTTTAATAAATATAGGGATAGTGCTATATGCGAGATAGTGCTGTTTAATTTATTTTTGCTTCAATATAGGGAAATTTATCTGACAATTCATAATTCAAGCTCAATGACATTAATTTAATTATAATTTTTAATGTAATTATTATTATTATTATTATTTTTTCGTTAAATTTTCATTTTAATTTTTAGACATTTTATTGGTTGAGTATCTTTTATCTTTGATTTTTTATCTTTTTACTAATAATCTTTTACTCAATTAATTATGTTGGGACATTGTAATTACTAATTATTATTGACCAAGTGATTGATTCACTGTGCACAAATTTTCACATGCGTAACTTGGCTGAACATGTCATGGGAAGCAATACTATACAATTTAAGACCTTATGTAACCATAATGTTCATTGTGAATAAATAAATTTCAAATAATAATAAAAAACAAACATTATTTTTATTAAAACAACCCAGATACCCAGTTAACTAAAGATTCTTCTTCATCTCTTCGTCGTCTGTTGGAAATTTTTTATGGTGTCATCATTTCCATTATCGTCGATAAAGTTGAGTATGTTAGCAGTGTACCAGCATCGACACAGATAATAGTGTATTTTCCGCTCATCTGGTGCCTCCGAATACTTTATTTACCTCCTGTTACCAGCCTTTACGTAAACAACAATAGTGTATACCTTCTGCGTTGAATGACTATGTAGGTTAGTTAGATGAAGTTTCGTCTTTCCTCTCCATTTTAGACAAAAGTGTGGCTATAAACGTCACTATAATGGCTCCAAAAATTAATAATAAGCTATCTATTGGGTTTAATAAAAAACTGAAACCCGATTACGGAAAAACGCGCTCTAAAAAGTATGAAATAAGAAAATGTCCAAGAACTATACACAATTTAATATGCTCCTCCGCGACAACAAATATGAATCTCCGCAAATTAACTCCTGATTCAATCAAGCAAGAAAATATTCTTGTCCGAAATTTTTATACACAGACTTCAGAGGAGAGCCGTGGTTGCATGCCACCTTGCCGTAAGGGTTGCTTACTTAACAATTAATTTTATGGTGGCATGCGACCACGGCTCTCCTCTGAAGTCTGTGTATAAAAATTTCGGACAAGAATATTTTCTTGCTTGATTGAATCAGGAGTTAATTTGCGGAGGTTTATGATTTGATTATTATTAGAATCCACGATTATCTTTGAGAGACCATAGACAAAGCACTAGGCTTCGCTGTGGTGTTCGTGAACTTGTCCGAACAAGAACAAAAAAGCTCGGCGAGAAACATGAGACGAATTCACTTGTATACTCTTCGCTCTTCTTCTAATATATAAAAATCTCGTAACACGTTCTTTGTTATCGAACTCCTCCGAAATGGCTTGACCGATTTTTATGAAATTTTTCTCCATATTTACCTAAAAGGTCTAAGAATATGTCTTGGCCTATCTTTTTTACCTCTATTCTTCACAGATGGAGTCGCGTGCAACAGCTAGTCTAATACATAAAAATCTCGTGTCGCGGTCTTTGTTATCGAACTCCTCCGAAATAGCTAGACCGATTTTTATGATTTTTTGCCTGACTTCAAAAAAAGGAGGAGGTTCTATGTTCGACTGTATTTATTTTTTTTCTTTCTTTTTTGTCTCTCTTGGTAGGTCTGAGAATAAATCGTAGGCTAATTTTTATACCCCTAGGTGATAAGAAATAATTTATAGGTATGCCAAAACAACGTTTGCCTGGTCAGCTAGTATTTTTACAGTAACTTTAATCCAACCATGACAGCTTCACACTTTTTTCCGTGTGATGATTTTATTTCAACCACACCTAATGACGCCATCTTAATTCAATTGTGGGTACCGAAGATGTAATAACTCTGTTATATGTTGTATGGGTTGAAGAAAGTGCATATAGCCTCTTACGACCTATGGGCTACGACAAATTTTGATCACCAGAATTAGCAACTTAATGTCATTCAAGAAAATTTACATTAAATTAAATTCAATTCATTTATTTAAATAGTTTTAGTACATAGTTATAATTATTAGTAGGCACTTTACTTAATCTATGTTAGGTATTATATCTAGGTACTATACTAATGGCTCGAACTAAAGCGTCTAATAGCCTTTACGCCTTCAACAAGAAGACTAACATTCGTTTAGATTTGTGTCCTAAATTTATCGTCGACCAAGACAAGAAGATAAAAAGACTATTTTCACCTACATCTTAGAAGTCTATGTGATTGTCAACTTTATTGGTTTTATTTTGATACAAAAACTGTCATAAAAAATGAGCCTTATGAGATCAATTGATAATATTTTCTAGACTTATCACAAAAAGCATTAATAAAATGCGACCGGATGGCTATTGGTTAGAAAACCTGACTAGGAAGCTTGAGTTCCCGGGTTCGATTCCCGGTCGGGGCAGATATTATTTTGTGTGATAAATACGAATGCTTGTGCTCGAGTCTTGGGTGTTTAATATGTATTTAAGTATGTATTTATCTATGTAAGTATGTTTATCCGTTGCCTAGTACCCATAGTACAAGCTTCGCTTCGTTTGGAACTAGGTCAATTGGTGTCAATTATCCCATGAATTATAACAAGTTAATCGAGGTGAAGAGTATCATAATTGTTTAGCCATGCAAGTTTATCGAACTACTTACCCTCACTTATCCTTGTTTACTTTTGAATGGTGTCCTTTCAGGCCGACGCAAGATATACGTCGATTTCTCCACAGATTTTTTTATCTTGGCCGATGAATTCCAGGGCTAGACGGTAATCTATCAGTGAAACGTATACAGGACATAATGAATGTTGTTGTATGTGGTCTGTACTTTCTCCCATCCATGCCGATAGCACAAAATGGCCGACCACCGCATCAAACTCGTAATAACGAGTAATCGCCAGAAGCCCGCCACAGATTTACTTTTTCTACTTTATTATTAGATATTACGATGTATGCTCGTCTATTGGTATGTTACGTCATTTATTAAAAAAAAAAACAATTTTTTTCTATATCTCTATTTAAATCGTCATGGTGTAGTTGCTGAGATAGCGGCTTTAGTGCTTTATGATCTGAAGCAAAAGATTATAAAAAAAATATCAAATAAACATTTGATAATGAGGTTTACGGTGAAGGAAAGCATCGTGAGAAGACCTGCGACGAAATTCAATGTTATGTGTGGCCTACGCCTGATGGAAAGCGAAGATGAGGTCTACGATGGAGCACGCTTGCCTAGTATGCTCATTCACTCTAGACTTGAATTTAGATAAATAAGCAGAAAGAAGGCAGTTGAGCGCGGTGGTGCGCGTAACCCCAAGCAGTGCAAACCGTACAAAAAATACGGGGCACATATTCAGACCTGGACGCGAGCGATTTCAACCCCCAAAATCATTTCTTGTAACACTTATGACACTTACTGTTCTCTATTTACTATGGTGTCGTTGACGTGGTTTTAAAAAAAAATGTCGTCACAAACTGACGTAGACAACCAAAAGTTACTTACAACGTCACGCTACTTACGACGTCAGCACACTTCGACGGCTCTATAAATCAGTCAGGCTAAACGAACTGGCCGCGCGCCAGAGTTTGCCAACTTTTAACATCAGTTAATCTAACACTGTTGTGTAAGATGGAGACAGTTACAGTAGGCCTGTTCACAGTCCCTTGTGGCAGTGCCCCACATACTATATGTTCTATGGCTATAGTTCGCTATTTGAACTCCAATTCATAGGTTCGGACCTATAAACTATCTAACGCTACGATTTTCTTTATGTTTCTATACTTTATATCTGTTTTGTTTTGTTTTCTTTATTTATATATATTTGTAAATGTCTTGCTTGTTGGACGCGTTGGCTAATGCTGTAAGTCTAACAAGAAAATGTTTTTTCTAAATAAATAAATACCCTTTTTTCTGTTTCCGCAAAAAGAGCTGGATGAGTAAGGTACATTTTTCCACGCTATAATAAAAAGTTCGTTGCACAGAATATCTAATGATGAAATGTTGAGTTGGTGAGCCCGAGACTAGTACTTATACAGTAGTCTACGCTTATCTAATAGTTATACTCGTAAAAGTGGATTTTGAGAAAATCAGAGGTTTTTACCAATTTGAATTTTAATTTATTATAATAAATAATAAAAAAATACTGCAAAAACTTCATAAGGCACGGTGTTTTTTATTTTATTTGGTATTAAACGAAAAATATACTTTTCCAAACAATAATTTTTTTTTTTAAATCAGTAATTCGTGACGGAATTTTTGAATTCTATAAAAAATGGTGGTGTTATTTTAATTTTTACTTGAGCACATTGATTAACAGTTTTTTCAAATGCATATGGTTTTTTGTTGTGTATTTAGTATTATCTCACTGCTGGATTTTAGATATAATGATTTACGCTATTCTGATTTTATGTTACTGAACTGATTTCAATAACCTGTTTAGTGGTTTAGGTTTTTTTTTTATTTATTTCTGCTTTAGTTTTTATTTCACTTTCCTCTTTTTAATGTTATAATGAATATTTATTGATAGCCTGCTGTTTCAGTGTCGTTACGCACAGCGGCCCGTTGGCGGCAATTCAAGTTCTTTTTTCAAATTTTGGCACTGGCACAAAAATAAAACGTACGAACCTTAATTGCTTTGACCCAAATTGGTGCTTTCTTTTGCCTGTATTGGTAGTGGTAATTAAAACAATAAAGCTTACCGGGCGGTTTCGATTTGAAAAAAGAACTTTTTATTGAAAACTGATCCGAGGCCATTTGGATCATTTACAATTTTTACACCTCTGAGTTTTTCGGAGTTTATGTGCGAAATTACATCTGTACCTATCATGAGCTTTACGTCAAGAAATTACGAATAACAATTATGATGAAATTCATTGGTGTTTGTGAAGTTTATTGTAATAATTTAATGCCATCATTTAAAAGCACTACAATTATATTGAAAATGATAACACTTATAATAGCTGCTGCTTTCGACATTTCACAGCAAAGAGCGCTTAACGTAGGTATTCCCAAAGTTACATTCAAATGAAATTGTTTTACGGATTAAGCACTAAACCAACCGAGGTAAGCTAACTGATCTTCAACTTAACTGAATTCTGCAGCGATATTTAAATTTAGTAAGCACTAGACTAAATTCAAGACAATGTTCAAGACTTAAGTGAAAGATAAGATTAACCCGCTGTTGCCAGCAAATCCGTCTGCAAAGTTGTTTATCGATATACCGCGGGAACTATTCAATTTCCCGGGATAAAAAGTATCTTATTAATCCAGGCCCCTATTTCGCCAACGTGATAATTATTGTCGCACCTCTCATCATCATCATCATCATTTCAGCCGAAAGACGTCCACTGCTGAACATAGGCCTCCCCCAAGGCTCGCCAAACAGATCAGCCCTGCGCCATCCGCATCCAATGCGTTCCCGCCACCTTCACCCGGTTGTCGCTCCATCTTGTTGGAGGCCTACCTACACTGCGTATTCCGGTCCGCGGACGCCACTCGAGAACCTTTCGGCCCCATCGGCCGTCAGTCGCACCTCTAAATACACATTATTACATGCGAATAATATTAAGACATACGCGTATGTTAACCATGAAATGCTACAATTGTAACGGAAAACTGACACAGCTTTAATCTCATGTCAAGATTTATTGAAAATTCTGCAAATAAATATTATAAAGCTGAAGAGTTTGTTTGTTTGCTTGAACGTGCTACTCTCAGGAACTACTGGCCCGATTTGAAAAACTCTTTCAGTGTTAGATAGCCAATTTATCAAGGAAGGCTATATAACATCACGCTAGGACCAATAGGAGCGGAGCAAAAATGATTAACGCGGACGAAGTCGCGGGCACCAGCTAGTCTGCAAATATGTCGACTAGAAAAAAATATTTCTCGTTTCACAACATAATAACTGCCATTAACACATCCAGTGCGAAGAACCCGCTAGTGGTACAGTAGTCTCTCGACATATGTCACTGACAATTGTCACGTTTGTGAATTAGGCGCCAGGTATCAGTATCTGTGTGCCAAATTTCATCGGGATCCGTCAAACCGTTTTAGCGTGAAAGAGTAACAAACATCCAAACATCCATCCATACAAACTTTCTCGTTTATAATATTAAATTTGTGAGATAAGACTAAACTTTACTCATTTCTTTACTCGCGTAAACTATTAAGTTTGTTGTTTTGTATTTTGTTGTTGGTATTTTTTTTTTAATCACTTACATGGTCATTTATTTTATCCTTTGTGAAACTCTAGAATTTTAGCTCTCTTGATTAATAAAAACTTTTCTCTCATAAAACTTGGATACTTACTAAAAGTCAAAAGAAACCACGACCAAAAAAAAGTGTAATCAAAAACCGATCTTTAAAAAATTGCAATCCAAAAACCACCATCGAAATCAATTTAGTATTTTTGAGAACTGGCGGCTTACCTACGCATACAATACATAATACCAATTTAATACAAAAAATAGCATCGAAATCAGTGCAATAGGTACTTTTCGAGAAAGATGATAGAAAACATTTACACGTACTACATTCAACACGTTACCCCTCTTATCCCTTTATTCTAACGTGGGTAAAAATACTGAAATACTCCAAATGCATTAATATTATTCAAAAGTCGGAATAACACCCCAGTGAAACCGGCTATAAAACAAACGAGGTTATTATCTAAAACAAAACGGTCAGATTTGGCAAATACTAACGATTTGTGTCCCATTAAGCAACAATTAATAAATAATTGGTAATGCTATACAGCCACTACAAAGGGGTATGCCACGCCTTTGTGGGCTGCATAGGGTTACAGCTACTGGAACAGACAATGTGTTTAGACTTTCTTTTAGACAAAAAACTGACCTATGATTGACCCCTAGGCAAAGACAATGGTGTACAAAGGCATTATCACCCCTAGATGAAGGTGTATAAAGACACCACCCCCTCGACAAAGGTGTATAAAGACATTACCCCCTATTCAATTTAGACTATAACTAGCACCTAAGAATGTCGAAAAATCAACCACTGGTTCGGTCAAAATCTGGTGAGATGAATCCGAGAAAAAACTCAACAAGATATTTTTAGGGTTCTGTACCCAAATGGTGCCAAAGGGACCGCATTAGAGAGACTACGCTGTCTGTCTGTCTGTCTTTCTATCTATCTATTTGTCTATCTGTGCATCCGTCCATCTGTCACGCGAAGTCACTTATCGCTATCCAGTGGGAACGTAATTTTTTCGGGATAAAATTCCTATGTCCTTTCCCGGGACTCAAACTATCTCTGTACCGAATTTAATCTAAATCGGTTCAGCGGTTTAAGCGTGAAGAGGTAACAGATAGATAGACAGACAGACAGACATACTTTTGATATTAGTATATAGATATAGATAGGTTTAGTACGACTACGCAACTGTCCAACAGTGGACTGAAATGTAAGTAGATTAAACTTTAATTTCAGTTTACTTAGCCCCTTCCAGTTACCAATTAACTCCTCAGTGCTTTAATAATTCCCTTTGTTGCGCGAATGGCTATCGTTTGTACGGCTCGTAATTGGGGGCGAGCGAGGGAGACGCCCAACAAGCGTAGAGTGGGATGGCCAATCGAGGTCAGTTTCTTGGGATTAATGAAGATTGGACAATCGTTATTGTTTTTGAGTTGGGAGAAGTTTAGGTGAATGGAAAGTTTAATTTGTGGTGTTCCGCGAAGAATAGGGGTAGGTATAAAAAATAACCTACGGCCTAGGTATTCTCAGACCTACCGAATACGGAGAAAAAGTTTCATAAAATAAATCGGTCGAGCCGTCTAGGAGGAGTTCGATAACAAACACAGTGACACGAGATTTTTATATATTAGACTAGCTGTTGCCCGCGACTCCGTCTGCGAAGAATGGGGGGGGGGGAATAAAAAATAGCCTACGACCTATTTTCAGACCTACCGAATACGGTGAAAAAAGTTTCATTCATATCGGTCGAGCTGTTTCGGAGGAGTTCGGTCACAAACACCGTGACACGAGATAAGATGTAGCACGAATTGTTATTTTAACTCAACGAAACTAAGTGACTATAGCCAGCCAATTAACGAATTTGGTTTAATTATGAAAATTGGGGCGAAAAGAATCTTAAGTCTTTTATGTTTTAAGGCTTACTAATGTGCAAGTACATAGTATGGGGACTAAAATATTTTTTACGTACAGTGCTAATAACAACCTTTTAAACTAAATTTTTTAAATTTAAATACGGGGTGATTCTGGAGGCTTAGTTACTTACTACGCTGGCTGGCTGGTGAGTTCTTGAGTGGAGACCACGGATTGGCAAACGTAGCGTAGGACGTCCTCAGACTCGGTAGAGCGATGATCTTCGCAAGGTGGCTGGCAAGAGCTGGATGAGAGTGGCCGAGGATCGTCCTCAGTGGCTTGCCATGGGAGAGGCCTATATCCAGCAGTGGACGAGCATATGCTGATGGTGATAATGATGATGATGACGATGGCTTAGCGATTGAAAGTGGATCTTGACCTCAGATACAATTTGACGCCAAGGCGTCCAATCTTGTGCGATCTCCTTCCAATTTTCTGCGTGAGGGCGTGAAATTCTTTCTCCACTTCATCTAACCAGCGGTACTTGGGGTTACCAACTGGACGCCTCCCAGTGGGCCGCCCCACGTAGGCTAGCAGACGACATCCTTTCGAGGTGTCAACGGAGATTAGCAGACTTGATCTCTGCGATGATATTAGACTCGGACACTGTCTTCCAGCTTCTGGCTTTTGCGGATCCTCCAACTACCTCCTCCCTCCGTGTCGGCTTCAAAATTTTACAGAAGATCAGTATAAACCATGTAGAACTCGATAAATGTATGTATATGAGTCGTTTATAACATTTTTTTTACATAAAACTGACCCACTCAATAACTAGCTATCGATGAAAGGCGCAGATGAGGCCAAAGGTGTATCTCCGCCATTTAGTAACTTTAGCTGTGAAGAACCCTAGGTTGTATCTATCTTGAAATACAGACGGTGGGAGCGAATCCCATTTATAAGCAGTTCATATTAAAGAAAATGAAGCGAACCGCTTAAAGCTTACGTGATTTACTAAATTTTTTGTTTTTTCATTAAAACTATTCGGGTGTTACTAGGCCACATCATACTGCTACTAAACTCTGGCTTATAATAAACTGAAGTGATTAAAGTTGGTCCTTATGATACAGAATTGCCCTGTAGGTATAGGTAAATTTCGCAAGTAGTTTCACACGTCACTTTAATAAATAAAAAAATGTCAAAACACAAAATTTTGCTGTATGACCGTTTTTAGCCTTGATTATCTTCGACAATGTCCAAACAATGTCACTTTTCTTTTCTCAATAAAACGTGACAAAAAGTATTGCTTACACAGCTATTAATCTTTTTGCAAACACTTTTTATCTCAAAGTTAGAAACACAACCAGACAATAGAGCCAATACCATAGCGTAATGATATCTAATAGAAGTCGCACTTCTTTCTTTTGGCGATCATCTCTGGACCATATACCTTCCACCAATTGAAAATGGATTTTTAGAATAGAATAGAATAATTTTATTTCAGGCTGCATAGGCCCATATAAAAATACCTTAAAGACTAACATACATATTTATATTACACTTAATTAACAAGGAACCTAATTACAAGCACGTGAAGTCTGTGACGTGGACACTTTTGCAGTGTCACTTAATTTTTGACGGTATCTACAATCGGCCGCTTCCCGGCGCGTACTGAAGGTTGAAATTGAAAGGACTCATCATCATCATCCCAGTCAATATTCATCTGACAGCAGGGTACAGGCCTCCTCTCAGAATGAGAGGGGTTGAGCCGTAGTTCCCACGCAGGCCCAGTGCGGATTGGGAACTTAACACACACCATTGAATTTCTTATGCAGGTTGCCTAACGATGTTTTTCTTCACCGTAAAGCTCATGGTAAATTTCAAATGTTATTATCATTTCGCACATAAATTCCGAAAAACTCAGAGGAGTGAGCCGGCATTTGAACCCACGACTTTCTGTTTGAGAGGCCATAGGTCTAACCACTACGCCACCATGGCTAAAGGCAGGTACCGCCCCCGTTGAAAACCAATGGTCTACGTAGACGACCGAGTTGTCACACTAATGGTTATTACTACGCTATACCATTATTATCGAAAATAAAACTTAACAACTCAATCATTGACAAAAAAACTAGAGCAGACTGAAATGAACGAAAACTTTTGTCACGTACAGTCGCGCGCAATCTGTACAGGCACGGACGAAAGTCCCTGCAAAATAATTGCTCGAAACGTCTGCCCACCGGATGTAATTAGGTCGGGACAGGATAAACTTTTGTTAGGTAGGGTTCCGTAGAATTTTTACTAACCCATTGCGTTAACTAGCCAACCAGGTCGAGCTTTTATTAAAGTGCCGTTTTTTTATATATTTTTTTTGTGTTGATAAATGAACCCTCTCTTCCTTGGTCATGCCATAACTTGAGAACAACTTTACGGAAATCCACAGGATAACTGGTATATATTCTATTCAAATTAACCAACATCTGGGGCTAAATTCAGGAACTGGCCTTCACGGGTTTGGTAGCGTTAATTCAATCGTTTGGGTTGGGTTTGGTTTGAACTGCTATTCAGGAACGCCAAAAATCACTGGTTTGCGAGAGGTTTGGGCTGAGTTTGGGATGAGCCTTATTTATTTGTTTATTTATTTATTTATTTACACAGCGAATTTACAGGAAAATAAGGCTCATCCCAAGCTCAACCCATTCCTATTCTCTCCCAAACAACTGAATTACCGCTCGCAAACCGTTTTGGGCCGTTCCTGAGTTTAGCCCCAGTTATCTCAGTAGTGTGTGTTATCTCAGTGATTTTTGGAATTTCCCGCGGGATAAAGAACGGAAATAGTCCATAAATTTTATCCCTGCGCAGACAAAGTCACGGGCAAACGCTAGTTTATTTATTTTTTAATTTAAAACGCCTTGTGTATTGTGAGAGAAGGGGACAACAGAGAGAGCTCTTTTTTTACTTAGTTTAATTGTTATCTATTTATTTGTTTACTACCGACCGCTAACGACCGCTTTAGCCTAGTTGCTAGTGACCCTGCCTACGAAGCAAGAGGTCCTGGGTTCAAATCCCGGCATTTATTTGTGTGATGAGCACGAATATTTGTTCCTGAGTTATGGACGTTTTCTATGTATTTAAGTATGTATTTATCTTTATAAGTATGTCTATCGTCGTCTAGTACCCATAGTACAAGCTTTGCTTAGTTTGGGACTAGGTCGATTTGTGTGAGATTGTCCCCTAATATTATTTATTTATTTACTAATTGTAGCCGCCGACTCCATCTGCAAAGAATTCGTTTATCGCAAACCCTTGGGAATTATGCGTTTTGCCGGGATAAAAACTATACCGTGTCCTTCCCGTGATCTCAAACTATCTCCATACCAAATTTCATCTCAATTGATTCAGACGGACAGACAGAACACACTTTCGCATTTAAATATAAAAAAATAAAAACATACCTACATACTTCTTTCAATACAATGACATAAAGTTGAATGAAAGGTACATTTTAACCAAAAAAATACGTTAACGGGACCACAAACTTTTTCACTTTTTATTTCGCAACTGTCTTCGTTTTTTCAATTGACCAAAGGACTCTTCTTAACGATGCCGGTTTTTTGGATGCATACAAAATTAAATACACTTCATTAAGCTCGTGAATATCAACTTTAAGTTTAACCGCGTATGATTGATTTTCAAATGAGTCAGGCATCTGGAAATAAAAAAAGTTGTGTTTGTTTGAGGTTTTCGGTTAATTGGTTAGAGAACTTAATTAATGAATGATTTAGGACAGGTATTGAAGTTTCATTAAGTAAGTATAACTTACGTCTCGAATATTTTTTTTTATTAAAGAATTAAAACGATTCTGTGGGGTCCTTTACAATGATTAACCGCACAACGCAGCGCAATTCACATGTGGGTCAATCAACTTTTTTTTGTAGATTTCTATTTACTCCTTTACAAGTAACTCAGTAATCTCTGGTTAACGAAACCATGATTTTGTAGTATTTAGATAAACTGTTTATCATAGTGCGTATGTGCGTACCAAAAAAAAAGTATTTAATTTAGAATTATAAACCACAACAACATTATATTGCGGCTTTACAATTTGAACTAGAGTAACAATTGACGACACGCAAATGAAGTGACATTAAAACAATTTTATTTTGCGGCTCCCAGACTATTGTAACTGTGCTATTTGCTAGGTAAGAAATAGTTGACGGGCCGCAATATGATGATGTTGTGGTTTTTAATTCTAAATTAAATGAAGTATAGTATGAAAACTTGTTGTAGGGGCGCCGCGACTGCGACGGGCCCCCGTCCCACGTCTCTTCTGTGTGTCTTAGCCCTTAGGCTAGCACGACTTACACCAAATATAGTGGCCACCAATCAGTTTTCGTAACTCAAAAGATTCACCCAAGAATAAACTGAACAAGGGTCAACGACCTGACATCCGGATCGATTATCGAGCCTTTTACATTTTGTTTTACGAGAATTGGGGATCGTTGGGAACGGATTACTAAATACGTAATTAGGAAGAAGCACATAAAAATATTCCAACGCTGGCTCGAACATAGTCAATCTATACTTCTATACTAATATTATAAAGAGGAAATATTTGATTGTTTGTTTGTTTGCATTGAATGGGCTCCGAAACTACTGGACCGATTTCTTTTGCCGTTAGAAAGCTACATTATCACTGAGTGACATAGGCTACTTTTTACCGCGGGAAAATACTTTTTCCTACGGGAAAATTAATTTATCGCGGGCGAAGCTGCGGACGGAAGACTAGTAGGATTATATTCTAATGAACTGAAATAATTATTTTGCCCAATCGCGACCTTTAGTTAACAAACGAGTGAGTTAATGCATTAATGTTGCTCAGCAATAACCAAGTTAGAAACACTAAGTTATTTTTTGTAATTTTGTGTGCTTTTTATTTTGTTTGTTTAGATTTCACTATGTAATCATCATCACTCCAGCCTATATACGTCCCACTGCAGGGTACAGGCCTCCTCTCCGAATGAGACGGGTTGGGCCGTAGTTCCCACGCGGGCCCAGTGCGGATTAGGAACTTCACACACACATAATATACGCACACACCCATTGAATTTCTTCGCAGGTGTATGCAGGTTTCCTCGCGGTGTTTTTCTTCACTGTATATAGCTCATGGTAAATTTCAAAATGTAATTTCGCACATAAAAAAAACTCAGAGGTGCGAGCCGGGATTTGAACCCAAGACCCTCAGCTTGAGAGGCTATAGGTCAAACCACTAGGCCACCACGGCTTACTCTGTAAATGAGAAAGTAACTCTGTCTATATATCTGTTTGTCTCTTTCCGCTTAAATCGCTAAACCGATTTAGGTAAAATTTGGTAAGAAAATAGTTTGAGACCCTAGCTAAAGAACGCAGGATAGTTATTTTCTCAGAAAATTGCGTAGTACCCGCGGGATAGCGATAAACGAATTCTTCGCAGACGAAGTCGCGGGCAACGGTTAGTATTACACTGTTGTTTCTAAACTATTGCTTTTGTTTATTTGAGCAAAAACAAAACTCATCATCGTCATCACCATTTCAGCCGTAGGACGTCCACTGCTAGACTTAGGCCTCCCTCATTGACCCCCAATTATTACGGTTGGAAGCGACTTGCATCCACCCTGAACCTGCGGCCTTCACTAAATCGTCCTTACATCTCGTTGGTGGACGTAACGTCCCACGCTGCGTTTGCCAGTCCGCGATCTCCATTCGAGAACTTTTGGGCCCCAACGGCCATCTGTTCCGCGTACTATATGGCCTGCCCATTGCCATTTCAACGAGCTAATCCGTTTGGCTATGACGGTGACCCTGTTCTTCTACGGATCTCCTCGTTTCTGATTCGATCCCGTAGAGAAACTCCGAGCATAGCCCTCTCCATAGCTCGTTGAGCGACTCTGAGCTTATTCATTAGGCCCATAGTGAAGCACCACGTCTCGGATCCATATTATGTCATTGCTGGCAACACACACTGATTCATCATTAGTGGGGGGTTGAACTAGACCTACCACGCTGCTCCAGAAACAAAACTGAAATTTTAATTACTGACGGAACCTCCAATCCATTACTAAAGGTGTTAATTCTCTTTTAATGTACTATGAACTATTGTCACCGGGTTAAGCGAAGCGTATACTAAACAAAAATGCGAAGAGAAAAAACCGGTAAAAAACGGTTAAAGACTCCGAGCTGTCGGTAAAAAAAGGGTTCTGGTTACCAGCTTTGCACGTAAGTAATTATCATAGCACAATGTAGCATTTAGAAGCAGAAAAAACCGCCCGTATATCTGCGACATTATGAATAAGGAGCAAAAATAACGGAACACTTTCTATACAAAGTTGTATTATGGCTGACCCAGTAGGGATTTTGAAAAATCTGTCCTATTTTGGTTACATTCTAAATGCAACATCTATGCAAAATATTAGCTTCAGTTTCTGGCTTGGCGTTGGTGATTAAATCAGTCAGTCATAGACACCGATCTTTTTCTGCATGTCGATTGAGACAAGAATCTTGCAAATCGGATTTCACCCACTTATTTAAATAGATAGATATACAAATTTAATATAATGAAAATATAAGTAGAACAAAACATTTAATATATTCGGTAGAAAAAACTTGCATTTAAAGTGTTGTTTTTTTTACTATTTTCTTTCATTTCCTTCCTGATTTTCGCACTTCATTTTGTCATGTGGGTAACCGTATAATAAAGACACATTCTTGTCATTGTGTGGGTGGTTCCTCAGTTTGAATTAAACAGCAGACAGATACGTTGTGTTTCCCTTCGATTATCCCTTAGTTAGTGCGCCTAGCATCTAGATTACTTCGATATACTACAGTGGCGACGAGATAGTGTTCTTACGTGTGAAAATTAAAAGGAACTATTTAAAATGCCGATTGGAAAGCTGCAGGAATTTAATGTGAAGAGCGGGGTGTGGTCGTCGTACGTTGACCGTTTAAATATGTATTTTTTAGTTAACCAGGTGGAAGATGACATGAAGCTACCTATACTAATAGCCACTATGGGTGATGAAGCCTACGAACTATTGGAGAACTTAGCCAGCCCCATTAAGCCAGCAAATTTAACGTTCGCGCGGGTAGATGAATTAATGCGCCAACATCTACAGCCGGCACCGTCTGTTTTGGCAGAACGATATCGCTTTAGACAAAGGCGACAAAACGTCGGTGAAAGCATATCGACTTATGTAGCGGAGCTAAAGAGGCTTTCCAAAAATTGTAAGTTTGGTGATCATTTGAACGAAGACCTACGTGATCAATTCATTTGCGGCATTTACAGTGACGTCATACGACAACGATTGTTCGCGGAGAACGATGCGGTCACTTTCATCGAGGCGATTAAACTGGCCACATCCTTAGAGGCGGCGGAAAGGGATGCTGCAACAGTGGAGCAAACACAACCGGTAGCGAGTTCGAGCGGAACGAGCGCAGGGGCAGTGCACACGATCCGAACAGCGGGCCGGGGCAGGCCGGGGGCATTCGGTCGGGGGCAATCACTCGAGGGCCATTCGCGGCCGGAGCGCCGTGCGACAGGCGGAGGCGGAGGGAACAACACATTTTGTGATGCATGTGGAGCACGGAGTCATAATAGTGTGAACTGTAGGTTCCGCGATTATGTGTGCAGCAAGTGTCAGCAGACGGGTCATTTGCGGCGCGTATGTCCAGAGTGGGGCACCGCGGAGGCGAGCGGTGCGCGCGCAGCGGGGCCGGCGCGCCGCGGCCGCGCTCGCCCGGCGGCGGCGGGGGCAGCGCCGGGCCGCGCAGCCTTCCACTTCGGCGAAACTGAACGCGAGCAAAACGAGGAGTATGGCGGTGACATAGAGGAGGAGCTACATCATCTATGTCTAAATAATTATCAACCTGTAAGTTTATCGGTACAAATTGATAAAACTGTAATTAAAATGGAGATCGACACCGGTACAGCTATTTCATGTATAAGCAAAGTTACGTACGACAATTACTTTAATCATATACCCATAGAGAACCATAACACTGTGTTAAAGTTCTACGACGGGTCAAAGGTCAAGCCGTTAGGTATAATAAGACCGATTGTTTATTTTAACGGTCAGAGTAAACGGCTAGAATTGTTCATAATTAATGGGGGAACGACATCTCTGTTGGGAAGACAATGGTTAACGGAATTAAAAATTGAAGTGCCAAGTTTTAATTGTAATTTGTTACTGAACGAAAGTAATAATCAATTGAGTAATGAAGTTGTTATTCTAATCAACAGGCATAAAGAGTTGTTTAGCGGCGGACTGGGTCGGTACACGGGCGGAGCGGCGACGTTGCGGGTGCGCGAGGGTGCGGTGCCGGTGTTCCACCGCGCGCGGCCGCTGCCGTACGCGCTGCGCGAGCGCGTCGACGCCGAACTGGACGCCATGCTGCGCGCCGGCGTCATCGAGCCCGTCGACTGCTCGGACTGGGCGTCTCCGCTGGTACCCGTAAACAAACCTGATGGTTCACTTCGAATCTGTGCCGATTATAAAGCCACTTTAAACCCGTCTTTATTGGTCGATCGTTACCCCCTTCCGAAGATAGAAGATGTATTGGTTAATCTGAATGGCAGTAGGTATTTTAGCAAAATAGACCTTTCCCAGGCCTATAACCAGGTCGAACTGGATGAATCCAAGCGGTATACGGTGGTAAACACACACCGAGGTTTATTTAGGTACAATAGATTGGTATATGGCTTAGCATCCAGCGTAGGTATATTCCAGCGAATTATGATTAACTTATTGGGAAACATACCTAATGTTGAGATTTTTTTAGACGATGTTATTATTGGCGGGAAAACTAAACAAGAACATTTACAAGCATTGGAAACAGTGTTCCAACGATTGGTTGCGAATGGACTTAAGTTGAAAAAAAATAAATGTGTCTTTCTAGTGCAAGAGGTTGCTTATCTAGGATATGTAGTGTCTAGGGCAGGGATCAAACCAGACATATCGAAAATAAACGCAATCTTAAAAATGAAGCAACCACAAAACGTATCCGAATTAAGATCGTTCTTGGGTACTGTAAATTTTTTTGGTAGATTCATTATGAACTTAAGTGCAATATTGTCGCCTTTACATAGTTTATTACGTAAAAAGGTCGAATGGTGTTGGAGCGCGGAGTGTGACCGTACATTTAGACAGGTTAAAGAATTACTTTCGAGCACACCGGTATTAGCTCACTATGACCCGAGTAAGCGACTCATAGTGACATGTGATGCGAGTCCGCAGGGGGTGGGAGCGGTGCTAACGCAGGAGGGGCCGGGGGGAGAGCGGCCGGTCGCGTACGCATCTCGCACCTTGAATAGTGCAGAATCAAATTACTCACAAATCCACCGCGAGGCTTTAGCGATCATATTTTGTGTAAAAAAATTTCACCAATATCTATACGGCCGACACTTCACGCTGCGTACCGACCATAAACCTTTAGTTTCAATTTTTGGACCAAAAACAGGTATTCCCACTATGACTGCAAGTAGGATGCAAAGATGGTCTATAATTTTAGCAGCCTATGATTATGACATAGAATACGTGAGTACAAGTAATAACTGCGCGGATAGTCTGTCCAGGTTGCCTAGCAGTGTTGAGGTAAAGAACGAGTCATATGAGGTTATACCGGAACAAACCTATTTGCATTTCGCACAGGATGCCTTATTATTAGATTATAATCAAATAAAGAGACAAACAATGGCAGATCCTATGTTAGCTAGAGTATTAAGTTACATTCGGGACGGTTGGCCGGATAAATGTGACATTGTCAATTTAAAACCATATTTCAACAGAAAAACAGAGTTATATGAAGAGCTAGGCTGCATCATGTGGGGGCACAGGGTAGTGGTGCCAGAAGGATGCCGGGAGAAAGTTCTGAAAATTTTACATGAGCCACATATGGGGATAGTGAAAACAAAAGGCTTGGCTCGTAGCTATGTGTGGTGGGCCGGGATCGACGAGGCGGTGGAGGGGGTATGCCGCGCGTGTGCCACGTGCAGCGCGTTGGCCGCTGCCCCGCCGCAGCACGCGCCACGCGCCTGGCCCTGGGCCGGCCGTCCGTGGGCCCGTGTCCATCTCGATTTTTTGGGCCCCCTTTATGGAAGAACATATTTAGTAGTGGTGGACGCCATGTCGAAATGGGTAGAAGCGTTTCAGGTACCGAGTACGGCCGCCAGCACTACTATTGATAGATTAGATGAACTATGGGCCAGGTGGGGGGTGCCGAAACAAGTAGTCACCGACAACGGCCCGCCGTTTACGAGTAAGGAGTTCGAGACTTTCTTAGCGAGCGACGGGGTCGAACACTTATTTTCGGCACCATATCACCCTTCGTCAAACGGGGCGGCAGAAAATTCGGTAAAAACTATTAAACACACAATTAAAAAAGCAGTTATTGAAAATAACGATATTCAAAGGGCATTAAATAAATTTTTATTATACTACAGAAATACCGATCATTGTTCTACAGGAGAAAGTCCGGCAATGTTGCTTATGGGTCGGCGTTTGCGAACACGGTTAGATTTATTAAAACCAGACAGGGGATCCCGAGCGTTGAAGGAGCAAAAACGTCAAGCCAGCGCAGCTGGGGGAGCAGTTAGGACGTTAAGAGTAGGAGAAGACGTGTGGTATCGACAATTTTTGAAGGGTGACAAATGGCTCCCAGGGCAGATAACTAAATCGTTAGGAAATACTGACTATAATGTAACAGACGGAAGGGGTAACAAAATTCACCGTCACATCGACCAATTAAGACGTAGGACCCGAAATTCCATGGTTTGTCCAATGGGTAGCAGGCCGGAGACCTCGACCGGTTCAAATAGTGCCCCTCATCCATCTACTCCAAATAGAGAGAACGATATCTCGGTCTCGGGGCAGTCGACAAGGGACTCGCCGCCAGGGCCAGAGCTGACGCCGGCGCGCGGCGCGGTAGAAGGGGAGGCGGAGGACGAGGAGACCTTCTCCACGCCAGACAGGGCACCAGCCGAGATGGCTGACGCCGCGCCACCATCGCCAGTCGCCCTTGTACCGACTCGATCGCGCCCACTCCGTTTATGTCGGACTAATAAGCCTACCTATAAATATTAAGTGTGTACCTACTTTAAATTAGTTAGTAAGTTGTTTTTGTTCATATTATTGTTGTAGAGTAAGGGCTAGAGTGTGGAGGAGTGTCATGTGGGTAACCGTATAATAAAGACACATTCTTGTCATTGTGTGGGTGGTTCCTCAGTTTGAATTAAACAGCAGACAGATACGTTGTGTTTCCCTTCGATTATCCCTTAGTTAGTGCGCCTAGCATCTAGATTACTTCGATATACTACAGTTTTCCCGTAAATAATTATTTTATTCTAATTGTACTGTATCAATCGAGTCAAAGGCTTTGGTAGTCCATAAATGCCAGGCAAAGGAGGCGTTTATACTCCTCGGTTTTCTGTATAACCTGCCGCAACTAATGTATGTGGTCTACGGTCCTAAAGCCCTTTCGGAATCCTGCTTGTCCGGGAGGCTGGGAAGTCGTCTAACTTGCGCGCGAGACGATTCGTGATGACTCCCTATGGCACTGAGACGTGGCCGCTGATGATGGGCCGCTTATGAAAGCTCAAAGTCACTCAGAAGTCTATGGAGAGGGCTATGCTCGGAGTTCAGCAGTGGACGTCTTTCGGCTGAAATAATAAATGAAGGTACTGTAACTAATAATTGAAAGACTCAAAGCGTAAAAAGGCGAAAATTGCAGTCTCCAACTTCACGTGACGTCGAAGAATAAGACAACCGCAATGCCTTTCATAACGAAAGCAAAAATGATACTAAGCATTTATGTATGCGTGTTGCTCACGTTTTTCGATTGTTTTGTGAGTCATCTTTACATGTAAAATCATTGATGAATAACTAATGCAACAAACATTTACTCTCGATTTCCAAGCACTTAAAGTATGACAGTATTAAATTTATCGTGAACACTTACGAAACAAAGAATTTTCTAAAATCCAAACGGCTATAAAACTTAATAACTGCCGTAAAGATTGGGTATTCGAATAAAGATTCAATCATGGCATTCCTATAAAATGCATGTTCTCTAAATGTTTTCTGCTGTGTGTCATGCTTTATAATCGACCTTTACCAACTGTGAGTGTGAGGTTTAAGAAACAAGAAGTGGCGTTTCATAAAATAAAATAGAATTAACAAATAAATCATTGGACAATAAAATTGACACCACTTAGTTCAACAAACTAAGCAAAGCTAATAATTATTACGCAAAACGGGACTTATCGGTTTATCCCGCAAACAATATTTACCCCGACGTTTCGGCCACATTGCAGCAGCCGTGCAGTAGCAGCTTGTTCTATGTTTTGTTGCTTGTTATTGTTCTATGGGTACTTAGACATCGTATAAACATACTTATATAGATAAGCTAACTGTTGTCCGCGACTCCGTCCGCGAAGAAAAGTAACCTACGACCTATTCTCAGACCTACCGAATACAGAGAAAAAAGTTTCATAAAAATCGGTCAAGCCGTTTCGGAGGAGTTCGGTAACAAACACCGTGACACGAGATTTTTATATATTAGAAGAAGATTAAATACATACTTATATGGATATTAAACATTCAAGACTCGAGCACAAACATTCATATTTTTCATACTAATATCTGCCTCGACCGGGAATCGAACCCGGGACCTCAAGTTTCGTAGGCAGGTTCTCTAACCACGAGACAATTCGTTCGTTTAACACTAAATATAACAAAAAAGAACAAATGAGAAAGCAATGAGGAAGTTTTGGGAATGATTAAACGAACGGACAACAATCCTGAATAATATAGATAGGTATGTAGTGTCGTGGGCAAATGATTGGACATTTGACACGACACTACACGTACAGCTTCATTAAGTTCATTTTGAAAGGAAAAATTGAGGGAAAGAGAGAAAGAAATGGATTTAGGCGCAATTACATGGATTAAATAAGACAGTGTCATGTCGTACCAGAGGGTCGCCTTAGAATAAACATGTTTTAACAGATTTTTTTAACTCGATCTTTATAAGTTTTTTATTGAATATATTTCAAACTAAATACAAACTGAAATATAGATGCACAGAAAAAACCCCAGAAAAAAGACCAATGCTGGGAATCGAACCCAGGTCCTCAGCGTTCCGTGCTGCGTGCTTTACTCCTACACCACCACTGGTCTAGAGGTTAGCGACGAATCTTTCCCATACATCGTACATTTCAGTCTGTTATAATCACCTTATGCAGTGATAAAGCACTCATCTATGTTTATGCCCTCTACCGAGAGACTTTAACACTCCTTCGGAGCTACCCGCTCACCTGGACCAAGAGATGGCGCTACTGTGCAACTTTAAACAAGTCAGATATGTATTTAGTTTGAAATATATGGTTTCATGGGATGACCGTAAAAGTAATAAAAAAATGAAGTTGAAAAAATAAATAAAAAAGATACTTCATATCTGACTTTTTTATTGAACTATTTCTAGAACATTGTACGGAGGTACGGAACCCTTTATGTACGAGTCCCACTCGCCTTAACCTGGTTATTCAATGTCTTTTAGACAGAATTTGTAAAATAAAAATAAAATAAAAAAATCGTGAAAAGTTTCTGACTTAAACCAAACCACACCACCGCGTAACTGGTAGTATAAACGGGTGTTTATAATGAATCATTCAACACCGACTCCGGCGCACGGTAAGTGCATTCTTAATTTGAATGCAGCTCTATATGCACACGGTTATGCTTGTGAACACCATGTATCAAATAAAGTGGATTTTGTTACTGAGCTATTGTTTTTTCTACATTTATACTGGCGCCATCTAGTCGTAAAAAATAGAAACTGCTACATTTTAGTAACTAACTTACTTACTTACTGCCAGGGCGCAGTGACCCAAAGTGGGTCTTGGCCTCCAACACCAGATTACGCCTTGCTTTGCGATCTTGAGCCAGCTCTTGCCAGTCTTCGACCCTGAGATCCAAAAGGTCTTTCAGGACCTCGTCCCTCCAGCGGTACCTGGAACGACCAACCGGCCTACGTCAACTCGGTCGTCCCAAGTACGCTCTCTTCACGGCTCGATCCTCTCCCAACCTTTCTACGTGTCCAAGCCACCGGAGTCTGGACGCCTTGGTCTCTCCTATAACATTGGGCTCAGATACCAGGTCCTCAATTTCCCTATTCTTTCTTACCCTCCAGCTACCGTCCTCCCTCTGAGTCGGCTCCAGAATCTTCCGCAAAGCCTCCTTTCTGCCACTAACAACTTATTCTCTTATTATTTATTTTTTATTAGCAGTACGGCTGCTCACCGAATCTAAGATTATTTAAAAGCGAAAAAGTTTTTCGGGTGCACCGGTGGGATTCGAACCCACGTCTCCTGGGTATGCGCCCCAACGGGTGTTCTACCAATTGAACCACGTCGCATCCAACCGACTCCCCCGAAATTCTTAATCGCTTACATACGCCAACAGTGGCGTGTGGTAACATCCATCGCAACTATTAGAAGCTACAACTCCTACGTTCCAAATTACATTGGAAATGCGTAAGAAATGATGTACCACATCTATTTATTCAAATATTATTTATTTTTTATTAGCAGTACGGCTGCTCACCGAATCTAAGATTATTTAAAAGCGAAAAAAAACTTCTTCTCTTCTTTGAGTGTTGGTGTTTTACTAACTAAAGTTTTCTTTTATTTCCAGACATCGGATATTAGGTCACTCAGAGGGCGATGGAGAGGGCTATGCTTGGAGTTTCTCTGCGGGATCGCATTAGAAATGATGAAATCCGCGCAAGAACTAAAGTCACGACATAGCTCGAAGAATCGCTAGACTTAAGTGGCAGTGGGCAGGGCACATCGCCCGTAGAACTGACGGCCGATGGGGCCGAAAGGTTCTCGAGTGGCGTCCGCGGACCGGAAGACGCAGTGTAGGTAGGCCTCCAACAAGATGGAGCGACGACCTGGTGAAGGTAGCGGGAACGCATTGGATGCGGATGGCGCAGGGCCGATCTGTTTGGCGAGCCTTGGGGGAGGCCTATCTTCAGCAGTGGACGTCTTTCGGCTGAAATGATGATGATGATGATATTAGGGCCGCAATATTATTAGAGTTACAATGGGCCTCATAAGAAAGCTCAAAGTGACTCATAGGGCGATGGAGAGGGCTATGCTCGGAGTTTCTCTGCGAGATCGCATTAGGAATGATGAAATCCGCGCAAGAATTAAAGTCACGTACATATAGCTTAAAGAAATGCCAGACTCAAATGGCAGTGGGCAGGGCACATCGCTCGTAGGACTAAAAGTTCTCGAATGGCGTCTACGGTCCAGAAGACGGAGTCAAGATAGGCCTCCAACAAGATGGAGCAACGACCTGGTTAAGGTTGCGGGAACGCGTTGGATGCGGACAGCATAGGACCGATCTGTTTGGCGAGCCTTGGGGGAGGCCTATGTTCAGCCGTGGACGTCTTTCGGCTGAAATGATGATGATGGATATTAGGGGGCAAAATTGAATGACAGGTAGGGAGTTCCTTCCTATATCAATAAACTCAATTTTCTTAGTTCCTGTATCGATAAACTAATATTTGGGTGGTTATGAGACGAGATTGACTAAAACATGGTTATTATACTAATATATTTTATCAACCTATATTTAATGCTTTTGTGATGCATAAACATTATCTTTCACTCATTCAATTCATCGTGGTAGCTCTTGTGAACCCATAATATTTTATAATCAAGATTAATATAGAATAAACTCAACATTTCATGATATCGTAAAACATCAAATTCATCATAAGAAACGGTTTAAAGGTGATAAAAATAAATTGCTAAGATCTTTATGTTTGTCTCACACGCTCCAGCTTGTTGCGAACAACGCATTATCTTTACGCGGTGATAAAACAATACAATACAATATTACGGTATCGTGACTAACTGACTGACAGACAAGCCACAGCTTAAGGCGCAAGCCACAGAAGAGACGTGGGACGGGGGTGCGTCGCAGTCCGCGTCATATAATATATATATTTGTTAGGCATCCTATTATCTCGCCTCATTCGTTTTTCTTTCAATTCTTATTTCGTCTCATTCTGTATTTGTCTTCGTCTTGTTCGCTATCCGTCACTATCTTTTTTGGTCAGATTTTGCAAGTTGTCTATCTCTTAATACGTCTAATTCGTTTTTCGTCACGGTCTTCCTTGGACTCATTCGTCGTTCTTCCCTTTCGTTTTTGTCTCGATAACTTATTCGCCAAAATTATTTCGATACGTTCGGTGCTGGTAAATAAATGATCGTACTTAAGTAAATGAGACATAAAATAAAAGGGAAGAACGACGAATGAGTCCAAGGAAGACCGTGACGAAAAAAGAATAAGACTTATTAAGAGACCAAATAAGATAATGACGTACGACGAAAAAGAATCAGTGACGAATACAGAATGGGACGAAATAAGATTTAAACGAAAAACGAATGATGCGAGATAATAAGATACCGTTTGTTCGCAGGCCGCGTCTCCGCCCCGTCTCTTCTGTCTGCTTTGGATCGCGACGCTTCTATACATTTCGTATGAAAACAGATTCAAGGGGCGACGCACCCCCGTCCCACGTCTCTTCTGAGTGGCTTGGGCCTAAGAGGCCATATTGTCTAACGCATGGGCGCTTGCTATTGCATTCACCATCTCTTTCTATCATCATCTTTATACCTACTGTTTAACAAAGAGAACAGTAAAGGCGATATCAAGCGCCCGCGTGTTATACAATAAACGTACCGGTACCAGAACTACTAACTTGAAATTTGACAGACACAATGACATTAGTCTTCATCATCATCATCATTACAGCCGAAAGACGTCTACTGCTGAACATAAGCCTCCCCCACCCCAAGGCTCGCTAAACAAATCGGTCCTGTGACATCCGCATCCAATGCATTCCTGCTACCTTAGCCCGGACGTCGCTCCATCTTGTTAGAGGCCTACCTACTGCGTCTTCCGGTCCGCGGACGCCACTCGTGAACCTTTCGGCCCCATCGGCTTTCAGTTCTACGAGCGATGTGCCCTGCCCACTGCCACTTGAGTCTAGCGGTTCTTCGAGCTATGTCCGTGACTTTAGTCCATGACAATGCAAGGACAGATAACTTAGTACAGATAGCAAAAAGCACACTCAGAAAAAGTTGAATAACTTAGATTAATTGTTCAAAGAGGCGAACCGACATAGCTCGAAGAATCGCCAGACTCAAGTGGCAGTGGGCAGGGCACATCGCTCGTAGAACTGATGGCCGATGGGGCAAAAAGGTTCTCGAGTGGTGTCCACGGACCGGAAGACGCAGTGTAGCCTGTAGGTAGACCTGGTTAAGGTTACGGGATCCCGTTGGATACGGATGGCACGGGACCGATCTGTTTGGCGAGCCTTGTGGGGGACGCCTATGTTCAGCAATGGACGTCTTTCGGCTGAAATGATGATGATGATGAGAAGCGAACCCGTATGCATAAGCTACACCAAAAACATACTAATTAATAAGTAACAAAAATCACAATTACAACGTGTCAAAGAATTTTAAAGCAATTAAATAACACAATGACGTGTAAGCGTTCCAGTTAAGGTGCCATAAAACACGGTATTTAAATAAACTTTAATTTAATTACAGTAATCAGAGCAATCCGTTAAAAGAAAGCTTAACCGGTATTATCGAATATTTCGTCACGCTATGATAAGGAGTCGTGCGCATAAAAAGACTTTAATTGTATAAAATAAAACTTTTCATTGAATACGTGACCCCACTAATTGTACTAATATTATATATGTGAAGTTTGTGAGTATTATGCGGGCGTGCGTGCGTGCGTGCGTGCGTGCGTGCGTACGGGCTTGCATGCGTGCGTGCGAGCGAGCGAGCGTGCGAGCGTATGTACGTGCATGCGTGCGCGTTTGTTACTCTTTCACGTAAAAACGGCTAGACGTTTAAAATGAAACATAGGCTACTTTATATCCAGATCTTTATAAAATTTCAAAACGATGTAAGTTTTAGGAAATACCACGGTAATTTAATAAAATCCTAGAATTACAATTCGACTTCTAGGAAATGGTTAGTGCGTAAAAAATGCTATAGGAATTTGACACAAATGAACTACTAATGAAGGACGAAACATAAATAAGGTTAGTGCGTAGGTAGTGCGTACAGCGGTTAAGATAAAATAAAAAAATAAAACAATAAATTTCTGATATTTATTAGTATTTTCTTTATTTATTTATTTATTTATTTATTTCTTATCTGAACTTATTTTAGTTTATCTGAACTAACCTTACGTGAAATCTATTTATTATATTTTGAACGCCGATAATTGTGACACAGTTGGCTAACTGTTAAATATTTAATATAATAATAATATACAATAATAAATTGATACTATAACTATAAATAAAATAAAACTAACTTAAACTAAAACTAAATAAAATTAACAAAAGGTTCCCCCCGCGGCATGGACCCAAAGACACTGGAAGCATTACCTCGCTGTATAGCAATGCTGATACGTTGTGCGAGGTAGCTGCCAGCTCTTTGGTCTCCTGTAGTGTCACAAAGCCGTTTACAAATATCTTTGTAAAGACTTTTTGCGCTGGAGCCCCACGGACCAAAGGTCTCAACTCCGAATGGAACAAAGTTGTATTCAGAGCCAAGACCTTTGTACTTATTTTTCTTAAGCTTTTCTGCCGCTTCTGCTGCTGCACCAGCTTGATTTGCTGTTCCGCGGACGTGGGACGGAGCAAGTGTGTCTACACAAGTAGCGTCCCACACTAGCACACGACCCAATTTCCACGGAATCAATGACATTCCGTCTGGTCTCTTGCCATCATCTCTGGCGATGCCCGATGGCTCCAGTAATGCAGGCACATTGACGGTGGCAAGAGAGCGACGGATAATGTCATTGAGAGCAGAGTGTCTAGAGAAGCGGCCCGCGCTCTTCTGGCACGAAAGGCCGTGGTGTCCCAGCGCGTCGACCTCAAAGCCGCAGGGGCATTTATGCGGTGCGCAAACTGCTACTCCAAGTCGCAGGCAGATGGAAATTCTGAGAGTGTCGGGCTCTAAAAAAGTACCAGTGTTGGCTGATGGAAAGGCGTGCAACCAGCAGCCGGCTTCCTTCGTACCTGCAGCCAATAGTCTGGCACGATGAGAGCCCGTGCTGCGGCTCAGAAGGAATTCATAAGTCAAATTTGACTGAATGTCGTCCCAGGACCTTTGAAACTTTAAATTTTCTGGGAAATCCTTTCCCGGACAGGTAATAGACCAATCATTTTTAGCCTCCGTTAAACCCGCAGTCTCATAGTTTAAAGGGCAAGCCCTCAGGATTTTACCTATGAGATCTGCCGAGCTATGGGCGGAGGACAAAAAAGCTGGTGCGGAAATAGAAGAAATTTTGCGAATCCCTATCCCACCAAAGCGAATGGGAAGGGATGCTTGAGTCCAGGATTCTTCGCTTAGCTGAATGTTCAGAATTGATTCCAGGTTCGCTTTGATTAAGTCATCCATTTGTGACAGTGAAATTTTGAATTTAGTGAATGGACAGCAGCGAAGTACATAAGTAAATTTTGGAACGAAAAGACAGAATTTTAAAATTGTCAATGCGAAATGAGGACTAATTTCAAGCAAACGACTTTCATACCTTTTGAATTTAGAAATAGAATCTAAAATGTAATTCGGAAAGGATTCTTCGAAAATAGGAGAACCAAGGAGGCAGAGAGAAAATCTGTCTACTATCTTAATGTCTGGCGTCAGTGAATCAAATTTTGTTTTTAAATCTAGTAAATTTAAGTCAGGATTTTGCACATAAAGTTCACACTTGCTAAAATTTAACTCAAGGCCAATTGCTTGGAATTTGGATCTGATTGTTGAAAGGTCAGACAGTAAGGTATCCAGATCACCTCCTAAGGTTCCGTCGTCTAGATACCAGACATTGAATTTGGATTTTAAATTTTGAATAACAGGGTTAATAGCCAAACTGAAGATTGCCGGCCCGAGAGGATCGCCTTGCTGACAGCCCACTTCTGAAGATAAAACATTGTCACGGTATACAAGACTAGTGGGATCTGCATAACAATGGAGAAGGTAATTGTATAACTCAGGGACATTGTTTTTGACTTCTGTCAGCAAGGTGTCTCTATTTATTGAGTTGAAAGCATTTTTGACATCAATTTTGACCAGTGCATCACATGGTTCGTTGGAGAGATATGTACGCAAGGCGTGGACGGCTGCCTCGCATCCTCCTTTTATGCCGAAACCGAGTTGTATAGGTTCGAAAAGTGACTGTAATTTAGAGGTAATATATCTAACTGCAATTTTGGAGGCGAGACGTCTAAGTGTGGAACCAACGGCAATCGGTCTCACCCCTCCGTCCTTTTTGGTAAGGGCAATGAGGTTTGCGCCATATAAAATTGAAACAATGTTTGGGTTGATATTACCCGAGTACATGTGGTTGATTAGTTTTACAATTGAATCAACTAGACGCTCGCCTGCATCGCCCACTAAATGACTGGTCAAGTCCTTCAAATGTTGGGGTGAGAGTCCGTCCAGGCCTGCAGCAGAACCAGTTTTGAATGATAAAATTGCATCGTATACGTCTCTTTTTTTTATTTGTAGGCAGGCCTGGTTTGCCATGGGAGGGTCGAAAAAGTAGGGAATGGAAGGACCTGGAGGATGTTTCGTCTGTAGAGCCGAGAGGGTGTCAGGGGTATCCGGTGATAGCACGTCGCTTGAGAAAAGGAGACGAGCGGCGCCTTTCAGATCGCCGTCGCTGATTTTCGATTCCACGGTTTTACTGCGGTTAAAAGACGAAGCGGTGTGTTTTGGTACTATGGATGGAAGAGTACAGTTATTACAACAGTTGTTTTTTATTTTTTGAGTGAGTGAAATGTTGGAACCATCTTCCTGTGCGTGAAGCGACATGTAAGAAAAAAGCAAAAGATCATGCCAGTCTTTGATAGTATTGCTATCGACACATCTATTAATTAAATGGGCCAGATGTGAAGCAGCGAAAGTCCGGGCCCCCCGGGGTATTCTTTTAACTATAGGGACTTTTTTTTTTAAGTTCACTTAGTTGAAGATAGAACGGAGTAGCAGATTGATCGGTAGGCGGAGTAATTGGGATGTTATTAAGAGGTATGGCATCTTGGCTAAGACTATGGCCGTGGACTTTAGTTGTATGAATATTTCGACCTCTTATGGTTTTGAAAGTTTTGCGGCATACCTGACAGTGGAAATTGGTCGACGTGCTATTACACGGCTGAGTAGCAGTTTGCATTTACAAAATAAATACACAAAATAAAATAACTTAAGTCTAAAACAGTAAAATTAAATAGGTATGAAAAGCTAAAACTAAAACAAAGCACCAAAAAGTACGAGCAAACAAAATATTATATTTTTATATAGTAGATAAAATAAATCTCTTGTTTTTACCAACATTATAAAATATTAACAAAATAGTTTTTTTGATACATTATGAACTTACACATAGTTTGACGATGGTTTTCTGTACTTAATATATCTTAGGTGCAACTTCAGTTAAAATATATTTAGGTTCTCTTAACTTCTCTTTAAATTACCACAAGCGCACCGATTCATTAGCTAAGAAAAATAACCGATATCGGCTTCCTGCACTCCGCTTTATCTGTTAAAAAAACGGACTCACCGAACTTTTAATGTAAAAACGTAGCCAAGTCTGATAAAAATCGGGCAAGGATTTACACACTGCGGGTAAAATTATCAAATCCAAAACGAAGGATATTTTTAACGTATTTGAACAAAAGTTGTACCTAAGCGCTTAAGATTTTTATAATTTTTTATGTATAAAAGATAAGCATTTAAATAAACCTAAAAAGGTTTATACATATATTACTAAAGACATAAACTAATATAATATTAATATTAGCTGTTGCTCGCGACTCCGTCCGCGAAGAATAGGGGTATAAAAAATAGCCTACGACCTATTCTCAGACCTACTAAATACAGAGAAGAAAGTTTCTTAATTAAAAATCGGTCAAGCCCTTTCGGAGGAGTTCGATAACAAATACCGTGACACGAGATTTAAATATCTTAGATAATTTTTTGTTGCAAAAACAGTAAAGAATAAAATAAAATTTAAATTTAAGTAAATTGACAACAACAAACAAGTAAAACAAGTAAACAGACTGGAAATGAGGTAACTCTTTCCTCAAAATGCCGGCAACGCACTCATAATTATACTTATTTTATTTGTATCGATAGGCGGCGGTGATTACTTGCCATCTGCTAGTCAGCAGACTCCCCTGATTGTTTTTTCTCTATTAAAAAAATAAAATATAGCTTAATAATGTTGACTGATACTTATACACATCTAGAGCGTCACCTTTTTTCGCACTTGGCTCGAGTTTGTGACGTGTAACTAAAATTCCCTCATTTCTCATCTGTTTTACTTTAATTAGTATGTTTGCCTTTGTCAAATAGAATGTTGGATGACTTTATCATATAATTGGATTGATATCTTACCCGTGAAACCGAATTAGAGTAAAAAAAACGAATTTAGGTTTTTTTGTCTCACAGCCACAATTTTTTTAAGAGCCAGAAAACAGGACTTGCTGGTCACTTTAAATAAAAATTTTAATTTTCTAAAATGCAATTAAATACAAAGAAATTCAAATTTTTATTTTTTTATTTTAAATCAAACTAAGGCTAGAGCGGACAATATTTTCAAGCAGCGGTAGAGAAAAAAAACTTTCAAAAGCCCTATTTAGACCTGCAATAAAACTCGCGGAAGTTTGCATTGCATTGCGCGGCCGTAATGCGAACGAGTTGGAAAAGGACAATTTTAGTGCCGCAATGTAGTTCAACTTGCACGATTTTTCATGCACGCTATATTGGGCTTTAAAAGGAAACCCCAAGAGCAACTTTTCTTTAAATTAGCACATTTGATGAAGAGTACATAAGAAACCGAACTTCGCTCGCATTTTACCGAAGATAAAGCTAAGCTAGATTGATTGCTCGCCCAAAATCATCACATAGCTCATCAAAACCTTAACAGTCATTTTCGAGATCCCTGTAAGAAATACAAAAGCATTCCTCGTTCAGAGGTATTAAATATAAATAATTAAAGGCATTATCCACCTTTTGAAATAAATAAGACGTAAGAAAATAATACAATTTTAAAGATAAGTAAAAAAACAAATGTATATGAAAATTTATACAAAAAAAAGAATGTTAAAAGAAAACCCCTTCTAATAATAAGCAGGGTTCCCATGATGAAATTCTGACAACTTCTACAAAACGCAAAATTTTACCGAGTTACCCACTCTACACATAGTAATATGACATAATCCAGTCACGGTGGGTTCCGCTGAATGTTATTTGTTGTTTCTTTTGTATAGTTTGAATTTCACAAAAAAAAACAGGGTCACCAGTACAATCAGCCGTAAACTCATGGCAAAACTTTCTCCCCATGGAGAGCGTCAAATATGCCATACAAATCAATGTCAAACTACCCACAACTTCGAAGTACCCGCAAAAACTCGATTTCTTTCTTAAGTGCAAAGTTCATAACCATGTTAGAGATGACGTGAAATAAGTTATATTCATGTTTTAGTTTACTCCCAGTCACTGTATGAGGTTGTATGTTTTTGTAGGGGCGGGAATTGAACCTTATGGTTATGAAGATGGGGTTTTATTTTCTCTTTTTTAAGCGTACGAGGAGTTTCGTAACTAGTTTGTTTAGTTTAGTCATTGAGTGCGTTACATTGGTTTACTTATAGGGTTCCGCACCTCGAAAGGACAAAGCGGAACCCTTATAGGATCACTTTGTTTTCCGTCCGTCCGTCCGTCCGTCTGTCAAGACCCTTTTTTCAGGAACGCGTGGAGGTATCAATAATGTGATCCCTCATATAAGTGTCTGTGTGCTAAATTTCAATTCAGTGGACAATACCGGCACACAAAGTTGAGGAACAAAATAAATAGTGTCCACCGGACACTAAGGTTTAATGCTAGATAAAAGTGGTACAACTGTGACAGGTTGCTAGCCTATCGCTTACACTATACCTTAACCCTATTTCCTTAGTCGCTTCTCACAATCCACGGAAAAAATGGAGGTGTGATTCTAAACCCTACATCGTTATGGGTAATTTTTGCCACCTACTTTAGCCTATCCGAAATAAGTTAAACAAGCATACGTTCCCTTGGATTCCTCCATAAAGATTTACATGACAATAACATGTGTAAGTGTGCGTGCGTCTGCATCTGCGTGAAGATAAACTTGATTAGTGTCTATGCTTTCTTCTCGATCACGTACAGGCTGATGTTTTTTGGCTTAGCCAAAGGAACACATTTTTTCAATTTTTAAGTCGCATCGATCGGTGTGAAAAAAGCTTGAAACTGGATTAGTACGGAAACAATTTAAAAATAAACCGTTAAATTAAAAAAGATAATTAAAAATTAAAACCATCGAGTGTTTTAGAGAAATATGTTGAGAAAAGTAATATGGATAGTTTAGGGTATATTGATAATATGAACTGGTTTTTACGTCATTTGCTTTGTTTGGGTACAGTTGTGCTCATTTTAACTTTTAAAATGTAATCGTAAAACTTTCGATACACGTCAAAACTAATGTGTTGTGTATGTGATAGTTGAATCTGTGTGACATACACATGTTGTTGATTTATGACGATGCGAAGCGAATGTTGATTTTATGTATGAAATGAAAGAAAGAAAGAAAGAAACAAAATACATTTATTTACAACAACACAAGACACATAAATATTTTTACAAAATGGACAATACGAAGGCTAAAGATAGTGTGTCATTGCGGTTGTAAATTGGACACTGGCTCAGCATAATGCTGAGGCGTTTATAACACCCTAGCGCTGATATGCGTCGCACAAACGTAGCTGTTTTACAAGAGTGGTTGCTGCGCCAGATAAAAACACTACTATTATAGTTCTAAAGTCCACTATCAAGATATTTACTCCCCATGAAACGTTAAAATGAATTTATTAATAAGAAATAATATCAAAACGGTGCATGGGAAATAGCTTATTTATGAGCATTACTTTACGAGCAGACTGCGGTTTAAGCCAGTTCATATTTTCAAATGCGGGCTAAGAGAATGAACTATAAAACGTCTAGTACACTCATAAAAACTTTGAAGCCTTGCAAGCTGATTGTACGATAATTTTTTGCAGCTTTTAAAGAATAACTTTTTCATTCAAAACATACGATCTTTTTTATGAAATAACGGCAACAAAGAGGGTTAACTGATGGTAAGGGAGTACCACTATGGACACCAACTCCAGACAGACCAGATACCAGAGGATTGTCGATGGGTTGCCTAGAAGATATTAATTTCACGGGCTGGCTTAGGTACTCACTACGCCGGAACACAGCAAGTCTAACACTGCTGCTTAGCGGTTGGATTAGTGAGTGAGACAGTGGTAGCGATCCAGACGGACCTTGTCAAGGCAAAGTATTGCGCAGAACTTAACAGTATTGTTGCTTATTGTATTTTTAAAGTTCCATAGTTGTATAAGGAACTCTTATTCGCCAAGTCTTATTTTTAGCTTAAATAACTGTTAGTGCTTAATACCCTTTTTCATCACACTTGCTCGTCAATGGTGTTATTCCATATCTGTATACTAAATGTCAAAGGCCTAAATTGTTCTTAAGGGAGTTATGGATTTACGTACAATTTTTCTACCCAAGGGAGTTCTAACTTTAGTTTTAAAATTTGCAAACAAGTAATTTCAGACTAAGGAGGTTTCAAGTCAGCCAACGTTTTATTTATTATCTTTAAAGCTTAGCTATAACCCAAATTTTAGAACACAAAACATATCTACGCTTCATGAAAATTCGTTATTTTTATATTTTAAATTTATAACAAATAGTTTTGCAATAATTTTAGTAATATTTTTTTAAAATGTTGGTAGAATCTGGCCGTATGACCTTTCGAATTCTAAACTAAACACAGTTTACATTATCTATGGTAGATGACTCGAAAAAGTAACAATCTGTATTGGCGGGTAGCCATTATTTTATTCAATTTAAGTGTTTAGAGACAAAATAATTTTATTTTTGGATTTTTTTTCTCGCAATGTGATGAAAATCATCGTGTTAATCTTCGGCGTCGGGCTTCTAATAGACCCTCGTTAGTAATCCCCTACTTACGGCCCTAGATGCACAATGTACTATTACATTCATGCAAAATTACAGACTTCCGTAGTTGGATGAGCTAGTTTATCTGAACACTCCCGTAGAGGTTTTTCATCACATTATTTTTTTTTGATGAAGTACTTAGTCCATTTTTGTCGACCCACTGTTTAAACATCGACCAATGTATGGAATTATTTGAAAACGACAATCAAAATTCTTGAAATTTACAGAAGCATTGTAATACTAACCCAGACATCAACTGAAATTCCAGAATAATTTTGAACACAGTGTAAAAGCGGATGAAATTCGACTTAAAAGATATGATCAAGTCAAGTCAAAATTCTTTATTCAATTTAGGCATCACTAGATGCTCCTATGAATGTCGAAGAATCTACCACCTTCGTAACAAATTTCATGCAAAAATTGCAAGCTTAATAAAAAGCTTGTGGTAAAATTTAAGAACAGTCACGAGATTTACTTTGAAATTTAGATTTAAGCTTAACCAAATACGATAACTTCAGTAAATAAAATCAAATAACATCATCCTGTAGCGTACAAATAAATTTATTACGCGTCCGATTCCACCTGCTCCTATGTTTCGCTGCAGATAGAGGTATCTTTATAAAGCTA
Source organism: Archips xylosteana (assembly GCA_947563465.1). NCBI lineage: Eukaryota > Metazoa > Arthropoda > Insecta > Lepidoptera > Tortricidae > Archips > Archips xylosteana. The sequence goes on from OX387369.1 coordinate 6,481,365, forward strand.
TATGTATGTATAATTGTATATAGGTAAATCTCAAAGAACTATCGCAATACTCTTAGTTTGGTAGTATCTCTGGGAAAACACTTGTTTTTGAGTTTTAAAAAGTGGCTGATGGATAAGGTTTTTTACAATTTAAATGAGTTCTATAGGGATCATTAATATTATGTTATCATTGTTGTTGTAATTATTATTATTGTCCCTACAAGTTATAGTCATATTGTAGTTTAGGTTATTATAAGTATATCTGAACATATTGTATGCCCGTAACGGGTAGCTGTTGATACTTTGTACTACATGTCGACTTTGTACACTCCTCACAGTTTATGCAATAAATATTTCTATTTCTATTTCTATTTAGCCGCAGTGAAGTTTGGTTGAACTGAAACAATAACTTTGCTCACCCGCGACCTTACGATAGTTACGTTTATGCAACAAATGCGTGTTCATGCAGTTCCTCCACCTCCACACTGTACGAACACACACAAATCACACAAACCCAACCATCACCACCACCAAACTACACTGACGCGTTTCAAACTCAACCAGAGCTCATCTTCAGAGTAGGCACCACAACCGTACGCTATGCTGCCAAATGTTAATCCGTTAGTTTGGTTGCACCGATTCTACATAAGAAATAGTCAGGACTTGATAATAAACATCCATATCCATACATAATATCTGCCCCACCCCGACCATGCATCGAACCCGGGACCTCAAGCTTAGTTGTCAGGTTCTCTAACCAATTTGACTATGCGGTAATCATTAGGCACATTACATACAAAACTATTCCCTTGAACAAAGTTACTTAGTAGAAATTGATGCCTATTCTACATGGCATGGCATAAAAAAGCCGTGGTGGCCTGGCGGTTTGACCTATGGCCTCTCAAACGGAGTGTCGTGAATTTTTCGAAATTTATGTGCGGAATTACATTCGAAATGTACCATGAGTTTTACGGTGTAGGAAAATATCTGAAACCTGCATACACCTGCGAAGAAATTCAATGGTGTGTGTGTGTGTGTGTGTGAAGTTCCTAATCCGCACTGGGCTCGCGTGGGAACTACGGCCCAACCCGCCTATACCCTGCAATGGGACTATATAGGCTGGGGTGATGATGATTACAGAGTGAAATATAAACAAACAAAATTCAAAACACACAAAATTACAAAACATAGAAAATTACTGTTTCTAACTCGGTTAATGCTGAAATTCAATGTTGTGTGTGTCTGTGAAGTTCCCAATTCGTACCGGGCCCGCGTGGGAACTACAGCCCAAGCCCTCTCATTCTGTCGTGCAGTGGGACGTATACAGGCTGGGATGATGATGATGACGATGACTCCTACATTACTTACTATGACTCCAGAAATCTGTCAAAATTTGCTTAGTTTGCACATTTCAGTGTATTTTAAAACAGATAGAGACAAATTAAACCTACTCCTATCATCTCAATGCCGCATCATTCATAGAGTTTGTTTTAAGCTATATTCCACTGACTCTCTCTGCAATAATATCTAATTAAAGTTCCATTTAAACCTGGCTAAGCCCCAAAATTTCTATATTCCCCATTTCGAGGGGAAAATGATTATTTAATCCCCCCCCCCCCCAAACCTCACTGCGACTGAGACAATGTACAGCCCCAAAGGATTCGTTCACTTTTCAGAAATTGCCTTACTTTGCGAATGTCTTTGCGGTAGGATATACGAAAGAAATATGCGAAGGAGGTGGCATTCATAGACAATTTTGATATAAGTAGTGAGAGTTTGTAGTAGTGTTAGTTAGGTAGCTTCTCCTGCCCGAAGGGCAAACCGGCCCAGAAATAGGAGCCCTTCATTTTTCAAGAAGAAGAAACATGGATTTGAGTACGGGCTCGCACATGTGAGTCTTTCGGAATTTATGTGCAAAACAAAATTACATGAGCTTTACGGTGAAGAAAACCTGCTCAAATCTGAGAAGAAATTCAATGGTGTGTGTGTTTCCGATTTGCACTAAGCCCGCATGTTAACTACGGCCCCGAGCCCTCTCTTTCTGAGAGGAGGCATGTGCTTTGCAGTGGGACCATAGACCGAGATCTTAAAAAAGATATAGACTAAAATATTTATGCAAAATTTAATAAGAAATAACATCCGTAGAACCAAAGTTACCAACAAAGCTCAGCAAATTGGACACCTTAATAGACCAATGCCCAATGGCATGCATAGGGCCCATGCCCTTTTATTCTGAGAGAAGGCTTGTGGCCTGCAGTGGTACGTATAAAGGCGGGGAGAATGATGATGAATAGGCATTTTATGGGGAACAATGCCAGTAGAACTCATAAGTCTCATGACTGGAAGCCGTAAGATTTTGGAGTGGTGGCCGTAAACCAAACTAAAATTAAAGCAAGAAATCTTTGTGGCGTAAGCAAAACCAGATTTGTAATATCTGTGTCCATATTACATTCTTCAACTTTTATTATAAGGTCATTTGTTTTGTTCAGAAAAATTTTGCGCTCAGGGTAACTTTGAGAATGAACTCGTAAAGAGTGTACTACTTCTTGTGTAGTATTTGTGATATTGTGATGAAATGGAGTATGGCAAATTTCTACTTGAAAATACATTAGTGGTAGAAAAGTAGCTAGGTAAAAGAGTGCAGATCAGTAATCAAATTTCACTGACAAAATCCATAATTTGCATCTGAGCAAGGGTCTTCCCAAGAGTCCTTTCGAGGGTTTAGAAAGCACAACACTCTATGTGAGAGGTGATGAAAACACCGGGCTACTCTTACCCACCATGTGTTTAATATACCGCATCCAATTTTAGTAAGCCATTTGATCGCATTACACTGCAGTCCTTTGTGCATTATTGTTCCTCAGCCAAATTTGCCATTTCTTTGTAGCTTCCTTGTTTAACTTTAAGTTGCATCCGACTGTAATCTGAAAAGACGCGGGAAATATTTGCCAAATTTCATCCATTTATAAACTAAAACATATTGAAAGTTCGCTTTTGTCACATAGGTTTGAATTGCGGAAGTACCCAAAAAAAAACAATGCTAAAAAACATGTTTTAAAAAGGTGTCTCCCTTAGGCATGATTCCGAAGATACTGGCTGTCCGCTGGATCTCCATGAAACTTGCAATAGAGCTGGTGCAGCATCTGAAGCGGCCAAAAACCAAAATCACACAAATACACGCGTTTAGGCTTCGAACAACATTTTGTACCATTTGGTGTCGAGCCCCCTGGTCCGTGAGGTCCCAGCGCTTTGATGCTTTAAGAATGATTAAATCCAAATTAGTTAACCCCCTTCTAATCAGGTTCAATTATATAATAATGATTTATTACATTGACCAGACAACAAAGATCTATTTATAGTTACTAGATTGCTTAATTCTATGTTTGACATAAGCCACTATTGGATATAATAAGCCTCCCTAATTGATATCAAGTCATTACGGTTGGAAGCGACTCGTATCCACTGTGAATCTGCGGCCTTTAACAGATCATTTCTGTTCATCTGATTGGTGGATATCTCAGCTGCGCTTGCCACTTGGTCTTCATTAGAGACTTTTTCGGCGCCAAGGGTTATATGCTTGCCCATTGCTATTTCAACGAGCTAATCCATACTATATTAGCTGTAGTCTTCAGAAGGTTGTTGTTCTACTACATAATAATATTCTTGTCAAAAGAGATGTCATTTTTAGTCCGCGAGCCGACGTATGGCTGCTGCACGTAGTACAGCTACTTGGAGCCACTGAAGAGAAATTACAGAGTACCCTGAACTCAAAACAAGAGCGTTGGATAAAGTTCTTCTACATGCGCTGCCTGCGTAAGATCCTGGCTATTTCATGGCAATACAGGATCACCAACGAGAGAGACAAAACTGCATTAACAGAGACACTTGCGTTGGCTAGGGCATGTGCACAGAATGGAGCCTTCTCGATTACCACATGTCTTGCTCGGCACAGTAAGGCGTTGTGTATAGGCAACACGCTATAAATTATGACGCATAGGCCTAAGTAGAAGTAGTAGTGTGGTCCCACCACCCATGATGGGTTGAGACCTACAAAGGTACTCTCCAAGGAAATTACAAAGAGGCTAGTCGTCACACGGGACATAGAGTTGGCAGCTTCCTCGGACTAAGAATTATCTTAGTTATTCAAGGAAGATACGCGGCCTGTACCATTGGATAGTAGATTTCCTACATAGAGTACATGTATTTGCAAGTACTGTGAGATGAAACTTATCTGTATGCGTATAGTTTGGTCTGTTCAATTTAGTATTATCTTCAGGTGTCTGGTTTATGTTAAAGGCGATTTGTTGAACTAAGTATTTTCGATAATAATCTGAAGTCTAATCCACGAAATACAAAATCTGACTAGCTACTTAACTAAAACAAGTTATAAGGTAATGTTTCTAGATGATTAGTATTAGGGAAATATTACAGATAGTGAAAATAAACGGATCACTCACGTCTTAAAACGAATTTAACTCGACATGTTTCAGGGTAATAATAATAATTAATAATGATTAATAATGTTTAATATTACAGATCTTCACATGCACCTAGAACTGCAGTGCGTGAAATGAAATTTTATTTATAGAAGCTCTTTAGTTTAATTTAGTCTTCTTTGTAGACCTGAGTCCAGCAGTAAACGTGAATGGTGAAAGAAGGGTTACTCCGTAATTCTAAAATAGATGTTTGTACAGTAACATCTCGCTCACTCTCGTATTAAATACTGTTAGAGTGGGCAGGATGGCACGATACGAAGCCCGAATTTTGAACCGAAAAGTGGAGGTAAATATGTAATCGGTAGGTACCAAAAATTCTCTTATTCTGAGAGGAGTGAGACGTATATAGACTGGGATGATGATGATTGAAGCGCTCCTTTGTGTAGGTTTATAATACTAAATTACAACTCATTACCGTGCTCCTACGCTATCACATACATATGTATGCAAAACAGCCATGTCTGTACAACAGATATGCTTACATTCAGAAACACACGTTCTTCTACTTCTACATAAATAAACACATTCGTCACACAGATCCAATGCGAACAGTACACAAAATGCTTACGCGTTTGTTCAAACCCTAAGACAATCGTTCCCAAACAAAACAAACCGCGTATATTTCTTGACTTACACCACACAACAACAGTAAAACAGAACTATTGCAAGTCAACCCGTTAACAGCCCACAAGGGCGTTGCTCCGCGCAATTTGAATTTTACCATGTAGACGTGTGATCGTACCTAGCTCTCCGACATTTGCGGTGTTAGGGTCTGTCCTTAAGTACCTTTGGACCTTAAAGTTATTGGTATCCAAAAGGGCAGTAGGGGGGTTTAGTTTTGATGATAGTGTATCGTAGTGTTACCGTTTTATATTTGTCTTCTAAGATGGTTGGGTTGAGGGAAAAATTTGTACTGTCTTTTACGCTCAGAATTTCCCTTCAAAATATGTTTTACTTTTGCTAAAATGGCTCGACAGTTTTGGCCGAAATTTGGTATATTGATGATCGGTTCTCTAGAATTACATAGGTCACTTTTCATAGGTACCGATTTTCCTACGGAATCGGGATGTATGCATGTAAAATTCAGTCTTATTCGCTAAGTCTAAGACAAAATCTGGCATGACATTAATGTACGAGTAATTTATTTCTTGTGGTATTTTGACACCATGTAATCTTTAATTTTTATTGTGTGCCCTTACAGGGCTTCATGGACTGATTTTATAATGGAATATGCTTATTATTATGTACACGACTTGAAAATTTAATAAATAAATTATATATTGACATGGCATGGTGACAGTTGCAAGAATTAATGACAATGATGTAGTTGTTTGAATTTGAATTGATTTTGACGTATATTCAAACGAAAACCTTACATTAGTCAATAAATGAATACATAAGTCTTCTGTTTTATTTTGGTTGATTTTTTAACTTCACAATTTTTTCTCCTGGTTTTTGTATTTATTGTTATGAATGTAAGGTCGGGTTGGTGTATCGTTCGACAGAAAGAAATGATGAAGTCGATTTTGATTTCAAGTGCGTTAGATAATAAGATGGGGTCTAAGCACAGATACATATATTTTCTTTGATGATTCGCCGTCGCAGCCGTCGTCTTTTAATATGACACAAGTAATTAAATTACATTACAAATTTGTGTTAGAACATGAAACGTACCTTTTCCTGCTGAGGCGTAATTTTATAAATTCGCTGGAAGACTGTCTCGGTTTTGCATTTATAATGCGACGAGGGTAGTGACGTGCTGATCACAATTCCCGGTTGTGAATTTTACGTTTAATCATTCTCTTATAATCCCGTGAATTTTCTCAATATAATATATGTATTAGTGATTTAGGTAGAGAGATATATTTTCTTACTGGCTAGCGTTGAAGTCGTGCTATGTTGTAAATTGTGGTTGCGTAAAAAATAACATTTGATTTATGAATAATACTTTGCTGTTTCGGGACCATTTCGTGATATGCGCATTTTTTTTATTATTTTCTTATTTTTGAAGTTGATTGATATCACGAATAAATACGTTTTTTTTTCTTTCACTAGCCTTCATCCGCGATTCCGTACGTGTAAACCATAAGGTTTGGCATTTGAATCGAAACTCCGGGATTTCAGTAAATTGTCATGGGAATTCCCAAAAATTAGATAGCAGTTTTTATTGACGTTGTATGATTAGTCATCGTTTTATTATTGCATTGAAATTATGACACGTTTTTATGATTTTTATTAGACCCTTTATATGTTATGTTTCATATGGACTAAAGTTAAGCTCCATTGAATCGATCGACATTGTGGTACCCACTGATTATGGTCTAGACTAAGTTACTAATTTTTTATTTTGGATTTTTTTAAAGTAATTAATTATAATTATTTATTCATTAAAAAATGAGTACTTCACGTTCAAGGTCATAAATATATGTACGATCCTAAGGCGTCAAGAATATCTACAACTCTACACCGCTAACCATAAGGTTAAGGCCTGAGTAAATATCTATGCTTTCGGTTGTACATTCGGCAGTTATTTTAATGTTGATGACACTTGCGTTCTTTTTAAAGTACGACGAAAACTCCCAAAACTATATCTAATCCCATTTCCGTTTTGGAAAATATCCCGGCAACGGTACATCACTAGGAGTGAGTTACTCAGACGCCCTCTTTAATCCCAACGGTTCTCAGTTCGTTACAGACGCGTATGCGTATTTGCATTTTACCACATTTTTAAAGACATTTGTAGTTTTTAATTTTCTTTTTGTGGGTGGAGCTTTGAAGCGTTTCAACCGCTACATCCCGTGAGTTACGAAAATTTAAGAGGGTTTATACCTGCTGAGCTGGCAACGTTGCATTTTTGTTAGTTTTTCTCGATTATTCCATAAAAATTAAATGAAAATTAAAAATGTTTTGAATACATATTGTTCAAATATATAAGTTAATGTGTCTACTGCAATAATAATTCGTGATAAGACTTTAATTTTCTTTAAAAACCGTTAGGTAATAATTTGTTCGTTTTTAAAGAAAATAAAAGTCTATCACGAATTATTATTGCAGTAGACACATTATGTATGTATGTATGTAAACTCTTTATTGTACAAAAATAAGGAAAAAAAGAAATACATTATTGACAACCGTTGAAATGCATGTACAAAGGCGAACTTATCCCTTTAAGGGATCTCTACCAGTCAACCTTTGAGTGGATGAAAGGAGCATTTAGTAAGGGACCGACAAAGAGTAAGTAAAAATAAGACAGTCGGACAAAGCAAAGGCTACAATACAACTTTTAGTAAATACAATACATAAACTCATAATATAAAGAAACCTAATAAAAATATACTACCATATACAACATATATATGCAAAATACATACAATAAATAAGCAAATATCTTATATATTAGAATAATTTGTATTCAAAAAATTTTTAATTTTTATTAAATTTTTATGGAATAATCGACAAAAACCAACAAAAATGCAACGTTGCCAGCTCAGCAGGTATAAACCCTCTTAATGATAATTTCCATGTACTATGACGAATATTGTAGCCGTGGTGGCCTAGTGGTTTGACCTATAGTCTCTCAAGCAGAGTGTCGTGGGTTCAAATCTAAACTCGCACCTTTAAGTTTTTCGGAACTTAAGTGCGAAATTACATTTGTAATTTACCATGAGCTTTACGGTGAAGGGAAACATCGTGAGGAAACCTGCATACACCTGCGAAGAAATTCAATGGTGTGCGTGAAGTTCTCAATCCGCACTGGGCCCGCATGGGAACTACGGCCCAAGCCCTACAGTGGGACGTATACAGGCTGGGATGATGATGATGATATTACAAGGCTAGTGACGGCTGGAGTGAGTCCAAAATAAAACAATTTATAACTTAAGATGGTTTATACCTGCTGAGCTGGCAACGTTGCATTTTTGTTGGTTTTTGTCGATTATTCCATAAAAATTGAATGAAAATTAAAAATGTGGTGTATACGAATTGTTCTAATATATAAGTTAATGTGTCTACTGCAATAATTATTCGTGATAAGACTTTTATTTTCTTTAAAAACCGTTAGGTAATAATTTGTTCGTTATTAAAGAAAATAAAAGTCTATCACGTATTATTATTGCAGTAAACACATTAACTTATATATTAGAACAATTCGTATACAAAACATTTTTAATTTTCATTCAATTTTTATGGAATAATCGAGAAAAACTAACAAAAATGCAACGTTGCCAGCTCAGCAGGTATAAACCCTCTTAACCGTTCCAATTCAACGTTATACTTTAAAGTCCACATACATCGAGTATTGTCCACAAATCGTAATTACAGTCCGGTAAAACAGCAGGCTGGCGAAAGTTCCAGAAGCCAATGATTTCTCGGGGGAGCGCCGCACGGCAATTTGACCCCACGGTAAATTCTTAACAACCATAATAAAATAGAGGGAACAAAGGCTTGTATTAATAAAACAGACAATCTGTAAGCCTGGGAAAGTTTTGGATTTAATCTTACTTTTGTTTTAAATATTGGATTTGAGGAAAAGATTTATCAATATTTTTTTCTTTGCCTACCGTCGAGGTCGTAAATGGGGGTTTTCAGAAAAAAATGTACCCGTATTGCCTTAATTATCTTTAATTTTCCATACAAAATTCATTAGTCAGTTTTGTGACGGTCCATACAACATGTATGGTTAACTGCGTCACAGAGCTGACAATTAAAAGTGGAACACTTTTTTTTATTGCTTAAATCGACAGTGCTTGTGATTCTGAGTATAAATAACCCAAAATTTGTTAGGTTTCTATTAAAAGTACAGGGTACACTTTTTTCTGAAAATGCCCAAATATCTTTACGTTACTCGTACCAAGGCATCAAATTAATCTAAACCAAAGGTTCCCAATAATAACTGTCCATGGAACCCTAATTGATCCTATTTTTTTTTTGACGGATGCTATTGTATTTTATTCGACATCTTCTTTGACCATTTATTTGACCTAATAAAATTAACACGTAATTGTTTGTTTTCTGGCCTTCTGTTAGTTTGATAGTTATACTTATGTTATTTATAGGTAAATGAATTTTATCAGTGACTCTTTCGATCTGGATCATAAAATATGGCATTTTATTTTTGTCCCATTTCACGGGTTTGAGTTCCGACTAAGCCAAACGATTTTTCAAAAATCCATAAATGTAGTATTTATTGTTTTTAAAAATAAAGTAAAGCCTCCTTTACATAGAATGTGCTATTTTTAATATTTAAGGTAGTTGCCCTCCATGTGACATTCGTCTTTTCCACCCTTTATATTATGATACTAAAGAAATTGTGTTTCACAAAGATATTTCATACTAGCTTTTGCCCGCGACTCCGTCCGCGTGGAATTAGTAATTTGGGCAGCTTATTTTTTTTATCCAATTTGCTTTTTCTTCAATTATGGCTCTCCTTAGTTCCCCCCCCCCCCCCGTCACCGTCCCCCCACCGAACCCCCCCCCGCACACCCGCGTTCACATTCACCACCGTACCTACTCCCAAGTCTACTTCTAAAAACTGTTCTATAAATTCTTAAAATAGACGTATCTTTCTTATTTGTGAACCGATTCAAATGAAACAAACACTAAATGTTAATCCAAAAAAATACCAACATATCAGTGAAACCCGCATCTTTCTAGGTTAAGCCGTTTCTGAGAATAGCGCGCACAAACGCACAGACAAACAGACAATAATTCTAAAAAACATTGTTTTGGGTTCTATTGCGCTAGTAAATAGCCCTAGTGACAGTTTTTCTCAAATATCTTCAATGTACAGACACCGACTTGTTACAGATTTATTATATGTATAGATAGCACGTGAAAAATAAAAGGTAGAAAAAATAAATAAATCTCCAACGCTGAACTTAGGCTAAGACGGGATAAATCCCTAATGAAGAATTTCTTTAAGCCTTCTTTGTAGTGTTGGAATTTTTATAATAAGAAATAAAAATCTTACTTGAGAATTTTTCGATTAAAAGTTTTACTGGGAAGAAAGACTTGCTCTGTTACTAAAGTAGCCATGGAAAACTTAAAAGTATGTATTATTGAGATAAAAAATATTCTACATGGAAAAAGGTATTGCTTGCATGATAACAAAGTAAAAAAGTATGTTTCGTTTGTATAAGGACAATTTTCACATTATAGTCTCAATCAAAGCTACCAACTTAAACTTGTACTATGAAAACTAGGTAGCAAATATAGTAGTTTATACAACTGTTACCTACCTAATAAGGGTCCTTAAAACACGAGTGTGATTTTATGAAACGAGGCGCCGCCGAGTTTCATAAAAGGTTCACATGAGTGTTTTAAGGCCTAATTATGTACAGTTGCATACAATTATAAGTACTCTAAGATGGGTTCAGAAACCGATGACAAAATATGACCTGCATTGCATTTCTGACTAGTTCTACCAGTAACATATCCACAGGTGTTAAAATATTGCAATAAATAAATTAAAATAGATAAATTAATTTTATAAACTTTTAAAATAATACTGTCTTACATGCCAACGAACTTGCGTCATCTACTTAGACATAAATCCGTGGTAGGTTACTTTTCTACCACACTTTTCTACCACTTTTCTCGTTACGAAACAAAACAGTGTTTTAACTCGAGCTATTTTACGACCCAAAACGAATTAAGGAATAAATAAAAGGCGAGAAAATAAGGGAAAAGATTTCTAGTTATACCTTAATAATTGATGGTGTTGCGAACGCGGAACACTTTTCCTCGCCCGGTGTAATTTCTGCCAGCAAAAGCTTTCTTGAATAAACCACAATTTGATACCTTTTTAGGGACGATGTTAATGTAGAATTTTTTTTACTGGTTCGTTCAGTTTAATTTTAATAATGTAATATAATAAACAAAATTAATTGAATGTAATGTAATATAATAATTAAAATGTAATATAATAATCAAAATTAATTGAATATAATGTGATTATTGTATTTTTTAAATTCTATTTTATTAATTCTAATCTATGTTCATAAAAATTAAAGATCAAAGTAATTGTATAATCTAGTAATAATGCATGATTTCAATTTAATATAAATACGACATTATGAAATGTTTAGTTTTAAGTAGGTATTATTGTGTGTCCTTGCAGGGCGTCATGGACAGACTTATAAAACTATTTTATCAACTTTTTAAAATGTACAAGACTTAACAGTGAAACAAATAAATAAATAAACATTATGCCAATTGATAGGTACAGTATTTTACTTAAGTTTGTTACTCTTTCACGCTAAAACGGTTTGACGGATTCTTATGGATTTGACACACGGATAGTTTATGACCAACAGGGTGATTGAGTAACTTTTTTGACTCTCGGCATCGGATTGAAATTACAGTTTTTGTATGGCTGTGACAGCTGGCTGTTTCCAATACCAATTGTCAGCCCATACAAGAACTGTCAAAAGGAACGCGATGGCGATTGCGAGGGAATTAGACAATTAGCCTGCTGAGGCCGTATTGTCTATGTCACGGGTGCTCGCCGTCGCTGTACCATCTTATACCGTTTGACAGAAATATATATTCTTAGAAGATTTTTCCAGTGGCGACCTAGAGCTAGGCCCGTCGAGGCAGTGACGTCACATAACCAGATTAGTACTTGGAGGGGAAAGAGCGACGTGGATGGCGAGACATCAGTAGATCGTCACTTTTTTCTCGGGCGTTCGGATGCGACACTCGTGCTAGTTTGTTAGGGTCGTGGTTATAAAATTTAAATGATAACGGTTTTCTAAAAAGTGTTTTTTGTATTTGATTTAAGATTTTAATTAAACGTTACGGCTACTTGTGAGTTTTTTTTTGTTCGGAAATCATAATAGCTTTGAAGTAATAAGAATATTGAATTTGATAGCAAGCGCCCGCACGTTAAATAATAGATACGAACTCTAGATTAACATATCGTCGGTGCGAATACAAAAATCGCTATGTGTTTTTTTTCGATTTTACGATTATTTGATAATTTCATTTCTTTTAATGTCCTACGTTAACCCACAAAACCGTTTTTTGATATCTTTATTGGTTTTGAAAATAACAAATTCCGCTATGTGTACGTGGAACAAAGTTTGGATGGAAATAAATCGCTTTGTGGTTTTTAGCACATAGCGATATTATGCGTGAGGTTCTCCATCAAAATCAATAGTTTATTACAATAGTGTATTGCACATGGCGATTATTTCTTGATTGAATTACCCGACAGTGAGACTAATTTTAAGAAATTAATGTTAATAAGTGCTTTAATTTCACATTTTATCAAGTAAGTGCTACCAGGTTTTATTAGATTACTTGTTTTTGCTTAGTAAAATTGCACGTATCATTTAATAATGAATACGTTTATGACCAAACTATGCTATTTTCTGATTACTACAGTATGGATATTTTGTCAAATCCTGTCGCTCCGTTCAAGTGCATGAAACATCACCGAGAAATGTTTCAAGGGATTTAATTGGCAATTCTAATGACGATAATCTGACTATACCTACCCGCTGCCTGGTTTGAGCAAAATTCTCTAAATAATCCTACACTCACTTCAATGTTTCTGGATAATGACAATAGGGATATAAACGTAGACCATGTGTCGGAAATATCAATTATCTGGAACTATTATTGAACCCCACGGGCCGTATCGAACAGGCTAGTTGTTCTGTCGAAAATTTGTCAGATGACAGAACTGCTGAGGACAATATATAACCTTTTTGTTGAATCATGAAAGTGGTATAACTATTAATTTACCATTTGAAAAAATTGCCACTGGCCCAGCAAAACATGCTATTGTAGACCCTTCTGCATTTCCATCAAAAATAAAGGAAAATCAACATTTGCGACTTATTGGAAAGACTTATAAGGGTAACAAAAGACAGCGGGATCCATCTACATTAAAAATATTTAGTAAATATGTTGTTAAGAAAAATCGTGCTATGACAGAAAAACCTTGTACTCATGGAGCGGAGCAAAAGTCTTATAGGAGTTTTATTTGCAGGGCTATAAGTCATGAAATCCAAAGTGACATTTTTCAATATTTTTGGAATCTACCATCGTGGGACGCTAAAAAATCGTATATAAATGGCTTAGTGCAAATTTGTAGCACGTTAAAACGTCGGCCTGGTGCGAAAGAGGAAATTACTTGCCTAAAAAATGTACGGTTTCGTTTCGAATGCTTCTTGCAAAGTCAAAGTCGGTTTAAAGAAAGACTTGTTTCAAGAATGGATCAGAACTACGAACACTACTGATTCTTCCCCCAGTAATTCTAAGATACGGAAAATTGATAGATGTACAGTGTCAATATCAACACCTAGAATTCTAAAATCAAGATCTGTGGAGCTATGGCTTGAACAAGTACCTGTTGTACCTAGTCATTATTGTAGAGGAGATAGTAAGGACATAATTATATTGAGGACACCTTTCACAGTAAGACCCATAATGCACAAAGTGTACACACTTTGGTGCAAGGAGAATATTTTAAATTCTGTGACACGTGTAAATTATTAATAGAAAAGTTGGAGGAAAGAATGATTTTTATTTTTAAACCCAGAAAAGACCAAAGTTCCTTGTCTCTGAGCAATGTTATAAGCATAAGCCGGCAGTACATAACTACACTTTTTATGTCAAAAATTATAATAACGTTTATTTATATGTATGGCATGAGGGAGAATGCGGTGTGACAGCCAGTACCATCATAACAAGCTGTATTATACAGTTTTTAAAAGAGCACTGCTGTACTTATAAAAAAGTGTACCTTACATCTGACGGCTGCTCTTACCAGAACAGAAACAAGGTTTTGAGTAGTGCTTTGACTAATGCGTCAACTTCTTTAGGTATCGAAATTGAACAACTGATATTGGAGAAAGGTCACACCGTGATGGAAGTCGACAGTGTTCATTCAACATTAGAAAACCAATTCAGGCCGCCAATATGTGCACTTACTAACTATTTAACTCGCATGAGACAGGCAAGGCAAGTCCAACGAAACCGTATGTTGTGAATTATTTAGATAATTCATTCTTTAAAAATTACGAAGAAGTGCCGTGCAATTTTATAAGTATTAGGCCTGGTAAACGGTCCGGTGACCCTACAGTGACCGACATAAGAAGCCTGTGGTACAAAGATGGCGATGTCAAGTACAAACATACTGACATATTCACTCTTTTACTGCAAAGGCAACCTGAACAGCGTGAACATAATGAAGCACTACCATTATATAATAGCGGTCCAAAAATTGATTTAGCGAAATCCTCTGCAATCTTTAAAGGTCTATATGCACCAAGATTATCATAATTTCTACGATAGTGTAAACGTACAAATTATTAAGTGATTTCAACTAATCTTTGACTAGGCATTAAAATTATAAGAGGCAAGAGTAATGAAAAATCAGTACAATACTAGTATAACTTAAACGGCATGTTTTCATAAAGTTTATGCAAATCAATTAGTGTAATCGAAAATATAGTACAGTTTTCTTTTTTATTACACTTGCTTGATTTATTATTGATTAGGTTTAACTAATAAACTAACTTGTGAGCAGATAACAATAAAGATTCATGTCATTCATATTTTCAATATTTATAATAGTAAAAGTCGACTCACATTACCAAATTTAAACATTTTATAACCCGCTATGTGTCGCCTTCCACGTTGTAAAAACTACGCTATGTGTACATTTGGCACATGGCGATTTAAAGTAAGCCAAATCAAAGTCGCTATGTAGCTAAATTCTGGTTTTTTGTTAATATCATAAAAATCTACGAGGAAAAATTGTTTATTTTTTCGTGAAAATCATGTAAATCTTACTACTGTATTATTTAAAAAAGTCAGATGTGACAAAAGTTGTATATACTATTATATAAACAGTTTTTTTGGTCTCCTGTAAAGTAAGTCAAAATTACATAGCGATTTTGTCATTCGCACCGACGATATTGCATACTTTTTATGCTGGAAAATTGCATGGTTCCAGTGGCAAAGCGATAAACAAATTCTTCATAGACGGAGTACTCATCTAAAATACTGCGTATACTATTAATATTCTTGACACCATAAAAAAAGAAAAACATCGTTTTAAGTATACTTTGAGTCAAACATGAACTGTTACAAAAATCTTATTCTAGCAAAATCGACAACCTCTACGTTAATATATCCATAGTATTGATTACTAGTTTATCGCCTATCGGGTGAAACTATTAATTTAGAGGTCTATCGCGCACATGAAATATAAACATTGTCGGCTCGTGGGCGTGGATTTGTAAAAAGCCAGGAAGGAAAAATGAGACTAGGTGTGCTTTCTTCGGTGTATATTAGAAAAGTAAAAAGTAAATTTTGAACATGAATAAAGTACATTGGTTTCAGCGCCCTCTGTGAATCACACAGAGAACAACAAACTATCAATCATTACAAATCAATCTAGAAGCCATGTTAGTTCGCATAAGGTCTCGTAGATGGCGCTGTCATACATATTGACATGCTCCACCGCAAATAATTGTATTATTTTTATATCGTTGCTACTCAAAGAACGTAAGTGCTACCCACTTAAGTTCTTTGTGCAGCAAGGTAGAACATTAACAACCTTTTCAATGTATGATTATACCTTGTTTATGGTGATTGAAATTAGACTGTTTAGGTACATAATCATATTTTATTGAAAAGGCTATTCCGATTCAAATTATAACAAATCGTATGGTACCAAAGTGTTCGCTAATCATTTACTATTTAACATGATAATATGACATTAGTGTTTTAAATTTATTTAGAAAGAGGTTTTTAAATAATTATAAGATTTTTTTTTTTTAAATATGGTACCAGACTATTTGCTATCTATGTATCTATGTAGGTTGCTTACTTAAGGAAAACACAAATCGACAATGCTTTATTAGGTACAGTAAATAGATACTTAAATAACATTCAGGGCTTATTGACCTTGACTTACTTAATTAACTTAATCTAATCTAAGGGAAATACAACCAACAATGATTTATTGGATACAGTAAGTAAATAACATCCAAGGATTTATGACCTTGAGACAACTAACTTAATCTATTACGTTGATAGGTAATGGGCAAATATTATTGAAGGCTCGCTTGATGGTTCCTTTGACCGTTTTGATTTCGGCCACCCTCGCCACGCCGTCTCGTCCCGGGTAGCAAGTAATGATGCGCCCCAGCCTCCACAGGCAGGGCGGAAGCCGCTCCTCCTTCACCAGCACCATGGCGCCTGCTCGCAAGGTTTGGCCTTTTGAACTTCTCCACTTGGTACGTTCCTGTAACAGTCCTACGTAATCCCTTGACCATCGGCGCCAAAAATTTTGTTGTATCTGCTGCAGCTGCTGGTAAAGTGTGAGTCGGTTTATAGGTACATCTTGGTAATCGTAATCGGGTATTGAGATAGGAGTTCTACCAATCAAGAAGTGGGCTGGCGTTAAATATGAAATATCGTCTGTATTTGAATTTGGAATAGGGCATAGAGGGCGAGAGTTTAAAATTCCTTCTATCTGGACAAGTATAGTATAAAATTCTTCGTAGGTTAGAAGTGCCTGGCCTAATACTCGTTTTAAGTGATGTTTACACATTTTTATATTCGATTCATGTAAACCCCCCATGTGAGGAGTGTAGGGGGGCAAGAATTTCCACTGAATTCCCTCGCCCGCGCAAGAAGCTGTCAAGTCGTTAGAATTTTCATTTATAAATTCGTAAATTTGTTTTAACTCGTTACATGCCCCATGAAATGTCGTGCCGTTGTCTGTCAACATTTCCTTCGGTTTGCCGCGCCGAGAAATAAAGCGTCTAAAGGCCGACAAGAATGCAGAGGTATGTAACCCTGTGATTAGTTCGATATGAATCGCCTTTGTAGACATACACACAAAAATAGCAATGTAACATTTGCTGGTTTTGTAACCACGCCCCCTCCTGTCCCTTACTGTGAATGGACCTCCGAAATCCAATGCCGTGAACAGAAAGGGTAGTGCTGGGTTCACTCTCGTGGACCTTAGGTTGCCCATTATAGGGGTTGGCGACTTAGGTTTAGCTCTGAAGCACGACACACATTCGTGAACTACTTGGTTTGCCAGACCCTTACCGTTTATCGGCCAAAACCGTTCCCGAACCGCCGCCAGCAACAGCTGTGGTCCAGCGTGCATCAGTCTTATGTGTTCGTCATTCATGATAAGTTTAGATAGGATATGTTTGTGTGGTAAAATAATGGGATGTTTTTTGTCATGTGTATACGATGATAGGCCTAATCGACCGCCTACTCGTATAAGTCTATTCTCCATAAAAGGGTTTAAAGATATTAAGTTCGACGAGTTTGGAAGTGGTTTATTTGTCTGAAGTAAGCTATATTCGTTTGGATTAGATTCAATTTGTGAAAATTGAATTAATTTATGTAATGCATATTTTAATTCGTCTACAGATAACGGACCGATTACCCTTTTGTCCGGGTTCAAACAATTGTTAATGAATCGAAACATAAATGCAACACATTTAATTAGTTTGTTTACATTTGACCATCTTTGAAATAAATTCGTCATAATTCGGTTAGGTAATACGTTTGTAGTAATGTTACAATGCGTTTCGGTCTCAGTCACGTCAAAATTCGGTAAGTTCGGTGTAATTGTGTAACGACAAGAGGGCCACTCGTCACTGCATTTACTCAGCCACGCGGGTCCCCCCCACCACAAGGTACAACCTGAAAGCTTGTCCGCCGGCAAACCACGTGTTAAAAGATCTGCCGGGTTTTCATTCGAGGACACCCAGTGCCAATCGTCAACATCCGTTAAAGCTTGTACTTGAAGCACGCGATTTTTTACAAAACAATTAAGTTTATCGAGTTGTTTTGTTTTTAACCAGGCCAGTGCTACACTCGAATCACACCAGAAATATTTATTTGTATAATTACATTTCAATGCATTGTTTACCTTGGTATATAAATTTGCAAGCAATAAAGTGGCTCTCAATTCAAGTTTTGGGATTGTTTCGTTTCGCGCCACCCTTGTCTTCGCGCACATTAAACGTGTTATGATATTACCATACTTATCGATACTGCGTAGGTATATCGCCGCTCCATAGGCGGTCAATGAACTGTCCGAGAACCCATGCAGTTCAATCGTTACGCAATCATTGATAAGCGCGCGTCTCGGTATGACTATTGAATTAAGTGTAAATAGTTTTTTATAGAATACGTGCCATTCCGTGGCAATTCCGATGGGAAGAGGTTCATCCCAACCGATTTTGTTCTTCCATAATTGTTGAATAATACATTTAGCGATAATTATGACTGGACCTAACTGACCTAACGGATCGAAGATAGCAGAGGCCAAAGATAGAACCTTTCGCTTAGTTAAAGGGTTCGGCACTAGCGCGTCCTTGAATTCGTACAGTAGAGTGTCGTTATAGCTGTTCCACGCTAGTCCCAGTACCTTGTGCGTGTCATGTGCCAGCGAAGTCGGTGCGTTAGTATGTTTGTCTGGGGAACTACTTACGGTTTGTAGTATTTTTGTGGAGTTAGATCTCCATTTACGTAACTTGAAATTTGCTCCGCGCAGGATATTGTCGACGCACACAGCTGTTTCGGCTAACTCTCGTTCGTCGTCGCCTCCGTGTAGTAGGTCGTCCATATAAAAGCTACTGGTGATAGCTGCGGCTGCTGCTGGAAACTGGGCCTGGGCTTCCTGCGCCAGCTGT
Organism: Archips xylosteana; assembly: GCA_947563465.1. Classification (NCBI taxonomy): domain Eukaryota; kingdom Metazoa; phylum Arthropoda; class Insecta; order Lepidoptera; family Tortricidae; genus Archips; species Archips xylosteana. Next base: position 6,500,521 of record OX387369.1, read on the forward strand.
CCCAAGCATCGTGTCGCTATGTACGGTGCACATTTTAAGCCGAAGCTAAGTGTAGTTAATTTATATGTTAGTAAAGGATCTGTAGGATTTTCGCGCCACAAAATACACTGTAAATGCTGTTGGTTAGGTGAGATATATATCATACGATACATTTTCTCTATATCTGCGTTAATAACATATTTATTTTTCCTAAATCGCAACAATATGTTTACCAAATCATCTTGGTTTATTGTACCCTTGTGTTGAATATCGTTAAGTGATCTTCCAGTGCTCGTTTTGAACGACGCGTCGATAACTACTCGTAGCGGTGTGGTAACTTTATTTGGAGTTAAGACGGCGTGGTGGGGTAAATAATTGCAGGGTTCAGTACTATTAGATTGAATCATGTGTCCTGAATTTTTAAATTCCCTCATAAATTGTATATATGCTTCTTTATATTCAGGATTTTTAGCAAACTTTGATTCTAATGTCTTAAACCTCTTGTACACAATAGAACGCGACTGACCCAAACAAGTTACTGGCTCCTTTAGAGGGATGTTCACCACGAAATTGCCATCAGAAGTCCTCACGTGATCATTGAATATTTGTTCACATTTTTTGTACTCATCATCTGGTATCGTGGTCGAAACTTGAATTTCGTCGGAATTCCAAAATGTTTTTAATGCGCTAGTGTGTACAAGATTACACCTGACCTTTTTTGGCGCGACTGTGGTTGTGACTGCGCCTGAAACCACCCAACCTAATCGCGTCCTTTGAAGGATCGGTAGGTTGTCGCCTAATCGATGCTGACCTATACATAACAGCTGATAGAATTGTTCAGCACCTAGTATCAAATCTATCTCGCCACCTTGATAAAACGATTCGTCGGCTAAGTTAAACCTTGGCGGCACGTTGAACTGTTGAACATTAGTAGTATAATATGCAGGTAAGTGACATATATTGGGTACAATAAAACAAGAAAGATCTGTAGAAAAGGATTCGTCCTTAGATTGAAGAGTTAAATTACATAATTTGTTTATCTTGGTTATATTTTCGTTAAATCCTAAAACTTCGAGATTAATTCTTTGCGTGGGTAAGTTTAATTTGTGAAACGCCCTTTCGGTAATAAAATTGGATTGCGATCCTGAATCTAGTAATGCTCGTAAGATATGTAAACGGTTATCCTTACCGAGCACCTTTACTTGCGCAGTAGACAAAATAATAAATTTGTTCTGTGTAGGTAAGTGTGTATTACCATCGAATTGGTCTAACACAATATCGGATTGTCGTTGTTTTGTCATTAAATTTACTGCCTGGGGCTCAATAGTCGGTATAGTCGGTTCGGTCATGTTATGAAATGTCGATTGTCGTGACGACTGTGGGGTCGAGTCGGTAACGTCAGGTTTTTCGATATGTAGGAGCGTATGATGCCTACCTTTACATGATTTGCAGCTACTCGCACGGCAGTTCGGTAAGATATGATTCGCTGATAAACAATTTAGACAAAGGCCTAACCTTTTCACGGTACGAATGCGTGTCGGTGCATTCAGTGCCATAAACCTGGGGCATTGATTTATGTAATGCGCTTCCCTACAGTTCGGGCATTGGTTACGATAGGTATTTTGTTTCTGTGTTACCTTACTATGGGTATGGGACGGAGGGCACGTCGTCACTAGCGCTTTCCTCGGCTGGAATGCGCGGTACTCTGCCCTCTGGGGTTCGTTTCGACTAACAGCCTCCTTCAGGTCCGCTTGAGATCGCAGGAACAATTTGAACTCCTGCAATGTAGGTAATTCGCGAGAGTTTATTTTTTCTTCCCATTTATTTTGTAGTTTTTGATCGAGTTTAGAACTGAGAAAAAATATTATTAAGAGATCCCAGTCGTCTGTTCGTATATTTAGAGATCGAAGTATTCGCAAGTGTTTTGAAATGTTATCACTTAATGATCTAAGCGCTGGTGCATTATTGGGCACTATATCTATGTTAAGCAGAGCTCTCAAATGATTATAAACTAGTGATTTGGGATTATTAAATCGTTCGCACAGTTGCTGCCACGCTAGAGAGTGACTTTCCTCGACATATTCTAACGAACTGACAACCTCCTGCGCGTTGCCAGATAGGCAACTTTTCAAATATTTAAATTTTTGTATAGGTTTCAGACTGGTTTGATTTACGAGGGCATCGAAAGTATCTCGAAATTCAACCCAGTCTGTAAGATTACCGTTAAATGAGGGTAGGGAAATATCAGGATATTTAATTGACTCACGATCACGCATTTCGCTGTTTTCATGGCCCCGGTCGCTGGTTGCGACCGATTGCCCTGAGCTGCTAGCTGCTTGTTTTAAGTAGCGTTTGCTAGAAGAGACACATTCATAGTAGGAGGTCTCAAAGGCCTCTCTCTCCAACAGCTGAGTGTCGAGGTCTGTGCACAGGGTTTCGATCCTATCCTGCACAGCCTCAAATTCTTTGAAGACATCTGTAATCCTAGTTACACGTAGCTCTAATTCTATTAACTGATCAGCAGATAAAAGGTTAGGGCTAAGTTTCGACAGAAATTTTTTAAATAAGGTCAATTTACCCTTGGCTACCCCTCTTTTTTTTGTCAAATCATTTAGCTTTGGGCTCATAATGGTTATATCAGATTCAGTCTCAGATGAGGACATTAAGCTAAGTTACTCCTTTTTTTTTTTTGGTATCTGCAGGTAGTTTACAGAAACTAGTAAATAGATTTAGTACATACAAAATACAATGTAAGCTATATTTTTATTGTAGAAGGAATTTTAAATAAATTGCCCACTTATGCTATTGTTATTAGCCAGCCACTTACTTGAATATTAATCGGCGCTCTTTCCTCCACTCTTCTTCGACTCGTCTTCGTATTTTACTTGATATTCGACGCTGATTGATCTTTTCGATAAATTCGGTTCAAGTCCTTTTTGTCTAAAAATTTTTCGAAATTCGATGCCTCTTCTCCCCTGGTTGGCCCGCAATCCATATGCCACGTTTCGATGTCGAAAATGGCGGTGCCGCTTACCGCAAATTTTTCGAGTTTCGTCGTATGTAATCGCTTAATTACCGCTTGCTTGTAATCTTCCGTGCGCGTTCTAATGAGAGAATCTTCTCAACGGGGTCACCAATGTCGGCTCGTGGGCGTGGATTTGTAAAAAGCCAGGAAGGAAAAATGAGACTAGGTGTGCTTTCTTCGGTGTATATTAGAAAAGTAAAAAGTAAATTTTGAACATGAATAAAGTACATTGGTTTCAGCGCCCTCTGTGAATCACACAGAGAACAACAAACTATCAATCATTACAAATCAATCTAGAAGCCATGTTAGTTCGCATAAGGTCTCGTAGATGGCGCTGTCATACATATTGACAAACATTATTATAGTCACAGATGTTTGAATACCTACCTACCTTCCAAAACATACGCTATGTGAAATAGTGTTGATTCATTCACGTAAATGATAAAAATAATGTTTTAGATAATAGTTTTATATACATAAATATTAAGCTAAATTTTAAATTTTGTGTTAATAAATCTACAGATTAGTTTAGTTTAAGTTAGGTTTATTTTCTGACAATCCTATAAATAAGTCGACAATTTCTAAGAAAATTTTTGCGTGTTTTCTTTTTCTTTACAGTCAGCTAAAGAAAAACGCATGGGCAACAGCTAGTTTATTATAATCCAACCAATTACAGTCCACACACAACCATGATGACGCATTTGCGGGGATTCCTCTAACTAATATTAATACAGCTATTCTCGAAGATTTATCGGCTGTCTGAATCAGCATTATCCTAATTGATAGATACTTCCCTATGAATATTAATAGGTGACTCACTAATAGAGGGATATCTCGGAGAAAACTTGGCTCACTTCGCCTTTTCAGTGTAAGATTACGCTCGGTTGGGTTGGCATAGGGTGTGTAATGATTTGCATAACTACGATTTTGCTAATTTTCATTTTCAGTAAACGAAATAAATTTCATAATTTTCTGCGAACATAATAAGTGATTGACATAATTTGTAATAACAAAATAAGTAAGTACATTTTTGTAAGTATGTTTTTAGACGACCAGATGGCCTAGTGGTTAGAGACCCTGACTATGAAGCTTGAGGTCCCGGGTTCGATTCCCGTGTCGGGGCAGATATTTGTATGAAAAATACGAATGTTTGCTCTCGGGTCTTGGGTGTTTAATATGTATTTAAGTATGTATCTATCTATATAAGTATGTTTATCCGTTGCCTAGTACCAATAACACAAGCTTTGCTAAGCTTACTTTGGGACTAGGTCAATTGGTGTGAATTGTCCCGTGATATTTATTTATATTTATTTTATTTTGTATGATAACAAAAATTGACGACTGAGACAAAGTCGACGGAGCTTTGCTTGGCGGAGCTTCTATTCTGCATTGGTGAAGCGCTTTGCAAATTGATGAAATACTAACCAACTAATTTTATAATGTCAAATGATATTTAGCCCCTTGATCGTTATAATTATCAAAATTTCATAATTCCTTTATGAAAGTTATGCCAAAATTGTTATAAGAAATGAGTGTTATGTCATTTAAATCTTATGTTTTTAACAGTTTTGCAGTTTGTTTTACGTTGGTAGCCGTAGTAAGTAGTACATACTTATATGTATATGTATTTTTTTGTAACAAATAATTGAGTAGTCTTTAGCCTATAGGTAGTTGGTAGTGACCCTGCCTACGAAGCAAGAGGTCCTGGGTTCGAATCCCGGTAAGGGCATTTATTTGTGTGATGAGCACGAATATTTGTTCCCGAGTTATGGATGTTTTCTATGTATTTAAGTATTTATTTATCTACATAAGTATGTTTATCGTCGTCTAGTACCCATAGTACAAGCTTTGCTTAGTTTGGGACTAGGTCGATTTGTGTTAGATTGTCCCCCCTAATATTTATATAATTATTTATTTATAAGGATGCATTACGAAAGGTACCGGGTTTCGTCCGTTACTATTAATTACTGTATAGGGAGGTTCTACTTAAAGTAAAATTGTTTCTTTTTAATTCAGATATACCAGAAAAAACATACTTAGACAATGCACACAGTTTTTATAATTAAAAAAGTTCCTCAGAGCGTAGACGAAGTTCTTAAACCGTAAAAAGCAGAAACCATCTTCCGCAAAAGTATTTTTCTCGAACAAAAATCTTTTGTAAGAAGGTTAATTTACCTTCAGCCAATATATACGAGAAATGTTTTTTTAACGTGAAGTGGTGCTCTTTTCATCACTCCTATAATTTGCTATTCTCTGTGAGCGCCAACATGCTCGAAAGTATTATGAGAGATGAAAATATACGGGATGAAAACATTACGAGCATTTGTTGAACCGTAAGTAATCGTAATTATTATTTATTTTAAGGTAAGGTTATTAAGGTTTTTAAGGTGGGCAGGGCACATCACTCGTAGAACTGTTGGCCGATGGGGCAAAAAGGTTCTCGAGTGGCGTCCACGGACCGGAAAACGCAGTGTTGGTAGGCCTCCGACAAGATGGAGCGACGACCTGGTTAAGGTTGCGGGATCGTGTTGGATGCGGATGGCACGCGACCAATTTTTTTGGCGAGCCTTGGGGCCTATGTTCAGCAGTGGACGTCTTCCGGCTGAAATGATGATCATGATGAAGGTTATTAACTTAGTCTGGTTTTTATTATTGCATTGATATATTATGGCACATTGCCATTATGATTGGTCATAGCTAATCGTCTATATTTGATTTTAAACATGAAACTACCGCGAGACTAGTGAAATAATACGGATTACCCACGTCTCAAAACGACTTGAACTTGATATGTTTCGGGCTAATCCGTAGCCCTTCCTCTCGAAAGAACACGCTACGGCTGCTGCCAAACGCGCACTACGCGCCACCGCTCTGCTCACGTGGCTGCAGATAATAATTTATCATGCAACTAAACTAAAGAATACGTCGTTAATGCGACGCGTGAAAGTCAATTACAAAATATTGCATTTGGCTGGTTATCCCAACGCCATAACTGTTGGTTATTCATGTTTGTTTACATTTAGTTAGTACCTAAACATTTCCAATCTAGAGGGCCTACGGAAAGCCATACTTAGATCTTCACACAATGTGATTTCAAAAAGCAACCACCGGAACGCTTAATCAAAAATCAAAAATTATTTATTTCAATAATCATAGCCTACAATAACAGTATTAACGTTGGGACTTCCTAGTAAGTATACAATACCTGTGTCAGGAAGTCCCGCTCTTCCATAATTAATTAATCACTATGAAAATCGAAGAAAATTCTTAAAAATAAAATTAAAATTACAACAATTCATAACACATGCAGGAATTGCGAGCGCGTGTATGTATATATATATATGTGTGTGTGTGTGTGTGTGTGCGAGTGTGTGTTTACCTATGTGTGTGTGTCTATCAGAGAGTTTTCGGGTTTAACAAATTCTCCGTATCTTCATAACTAAGGTTCTTCAACCTTATTAGAGCTTTTTTAACACTGTACCACTGTAAAGAGTAGATATTTAAATTTTTATTTACTCTGTTATATAAGTACGAAGACTGTACTTGATACTGTCTTTTAGCAAACTTCGACTTACATCTTTTAAGGGGGGCAACATTGGTAATGCGGGATTTAATTACATTTTTGTGGTTAATCATTAGCATTTGTCTTTGACACTGCTCGACACAACCCAGTCCAGTATATACCATCTTTTCCCGGGGCAGGGAAAGCCCTTCCAGTCGTCAAAGCAACCCCGAAACACGTACTGCCGTAATAAAATTAGTCATATATGTATGTAGATGACATTACGGTGACAGCCTCAAAAACCCTGCCTGTAGTTGCCCTTTCTACTTAAGTAGGCCCGGGGAAATAAATTAAAAATTTCAGGTTACAATTTAAAAATGTATAATTTTGATCCAATGTATAAGGACAGTACAAGGAAAAAGAATTCCAAACTTTTTTCTCCAACAGCAAAATTGCTGAATAAAACCACTTATTTTGACATTTTCGAATATGAAGTTCCAGCAGTCTGCAAACGATAGCAATATGTTTTTATCCATAAATTGATTTAGGCTTCATGATAGGCCGTGCAATATTTTATCTAGAACCTATGAGAGACAAAACGAAAAAAAAAATTACAACGATATGAAAAAACTTGTAAGTATATGAATACTTGTATGATGAATATGGACAAACTTAATTACTAAAAGTTTTAATTTTGATAAAGAAATTACTGACCGTACTTGCATATTTTTTTAACCAAATTCGAAAATTTAATAGATACCGAGATTTGACTCACACATACACATACTCATACTCATTTATTCATTGCAACCACGATATTTACAAGATGTTCATAATTCTAGCCAGTACAAATATGGACCCTACTAGGGCGTAACAACATTCATAATATTTTTAAGCATCTATTGTTATTAAACAATAGATGCTTAAAAATATATACATAGTAAAACGGCGAGTCACATAAAAAATTCAGAAAACGGTACGTGTGTCACCAACCTTTGGTCACTATAAAAATGGTCTAGAATTCCCTCAAGTATATAAAAATTTAGCGCAGTCTCGGCCCCTGTTCCTCCATGTAAAAGAAAATATTGCCCCGACTTACTGACATCTGGCAACATTTGGTGCCCCATTTATCAACGTCCGAGTAAGAGGCGAAGTATTATTAGCAACGACAAATGGTTGACGATCGCTTATCTATTGATTTGAGCGTCCATTGACTGCGACGTGTTAATACTGTTGGGTTTTTCTTAGTTGGCTACCTCTGATTCTTTCTTTACTGGATCTTCGGTGTTTTCGTTTCTTTGAAAATCTGAGAGCGGTCTTTGATGATGAAAAAGAATTAAATAAGTATAGATTCGTCACAATATTCATTACTAACTATATTCTTATTACAAAACTATAATGTTTAAAAAGTTTTCCTCTTCCTCTTCGCTCTTTAGCACGCAGCATAAACCCAAACAAATAGATATAAAATATTTGACATAAGTATTGTTATTTTTATAATTTTTGGCAATTAATATAATAATAATATCAGTAAAAAATCTATTAGTAGCGATAAAAAAATATACCTTTAGTAGGTAGGTAGGTACTTATTGATTTTTAGATATATTACCTAATATGAATAAACTAATTGAAACATACTAAAATCTTAAAAAAAACTTTCAATCTGTTCGATAAGCGATCAATGTTCTTGTTAATTGAGATAGAAATTGAGATAAAAATCAATATTTGTCTTACGAAGACGACTAAAGATTCAAGTAATTTTATTTAGTAACTTTAAATGAAAACACAAACTACTCTTAAGAATATACAACAACACATAGACAGTGAAAATCTGATACATCGTATCAGCTGATATTACAAGAAGGTGACTGTACAGTAAACCACCATACCAAACCAAATAAAAATGAACATTACCAATGAAAACGAACCAAACTTAAATTAATTCACGAAACACTTAACTTTAACTTGAACATCTAAAGCTTAATCGTGCAAAAAACAGCAAAATTAACGAAACCGCCATCGAAAGCGAATCGAGACGGCTATAACGAATCTAATCACGCTTTCCATAAACAAAAATAGCCACAAAGCGAAAGGAATACAAGTCGTTTATTTATTTTACTTAGTCGACCCATCGAATTTTCGGTCGAAAGAAGTTGTCTCTAAACTTGTCAACACACTACATTTGTCTTGCCACTTTTTGCGGGGGACGGGGGCTTGTCAAAAATTGCGTTCGTACAAGCTCGCAACAATACCGCCACTGAAGTACGAGACATGCATTTAAACACTGTTTCACAACTCTCGGTTTGGTTCCTGTTATCTTTATTGACGAAAGTATATTGTCGTCTCTGTTTATTTTGTTTTTAGGAATACAGAACACTAAAGTTACCGACAAAGCTCGAGGAGTCGCCAGACGCAGTGGTAGTGGGCAGGGCAAATCGCTCGTAGAACTGAATGCCGATGGGCCAAAAGGTTCTTGAATGGCATCCAAGGACCGGAAGACGCAGTGTAGGTAGTACTCCAAAAAGAAGGATCGATGACTTGGTTAAGGTTGTGGGAACTTTTAGGATGCAGATGGTGCATGGCTGATTTGTTTGGCAAACCTTGGGGTACAATACAATACAATACAAGAATACCTACTTTATTAGTGGTACTTTAGCAGTGGACGTCTTTCAGCTGAAATAATGTTGATGATGAAATGATGATAACGCCACGTGTACACAATTACGCTAGATGGTAAGCAGATAATGTGGTCTAAGATAGAGCACGCTTGCCTAAAACATGTCTATTTACTACAGGTTTGAAGGCAGCCCGATAAAATATTTTAGAAAACTCTGACGAATGCTCTAAATGTCATCTTCTAATTGCTCGGATGTTCAGGTGAGTAAAGACCCCAATTACTCTTGGTCTACTTGTAAAAGACTGGTGGCATTCGGTGAGCGATAAGACAATGTAAGCGATCATAATTACCAGAGGGAAATAGTAACTCCAAGAGAGGATGTCCATTTCTGGTTTTAAAGGATATACTTATACTCCTTTTTTTAAATACTCCAATGTCATGTTTAGTTAGAACATTAGACACTATTTATCATCATCAACATTAAGTAGTCTATATTGTCAGTCCACTGAATGGACTTCAGCTTTTCCAATAGCACGCAACTAAGCTCGATATTCAACTCTTCTTCTTCAATGCCTGTCCGTTGCTTTAGTGATGCCCTCGCCCCATCTAGCTAGGTATAAGATGGTTCCAAAGAAAGATCAGCGCCGTTCACGAGACCAGCAGGCTAATTGTCTAATTCCCTCGCAATCGCCATCGCGTTCATTTTGACAGTTCTTGTATGGACTGACAATTGGTATCGGAAAAAGCCAGCTGTCAAAAACTGTAATTTCAATCCGATGCTAAGTGTCAAAAAAATACACAATTACCCTACAGCACTTTGCTGATTCGGGACCATTTTGTGTTATGCACATTTTTTTTATTCCTGTCTTATTTGAGATTGTTTGATATCACGAATAAATGTGTTCTTTCTTTCTACAGAACTCTCCACCTAATTTGGCTGGAACACGGTATCCAGTCAAGAACGGCATAATGTAACCAAATAAAAATTAATATCTCCAATTAAATATAATATTAAACTAAACAAACTCCCGAAGCGCAGTCGTGCAAAATAATGACAAAATTAACCAAACAGCCATCGAAGGCGAAGCGTAACGGCAATAACGAATCCACTCACGCTCTCAGAAAACAAAGATGGCCGCAAAGCGAAGTAACATAAGTCTAATACTGGCGTTTCTGGGAGGCGACATTCCGGACGGGCCGTGGTCCAGATTGACACGCACCAAACAATTGTGCCAGCCTTCTTTAATCTTGGCAATAAATTTCTTTTATCTCCCCACCCCGGGCCTCAAGACGTTTTCTTATGCCGGGAATTCTTTCGGAAAGGCCTGTATTGCGATTAACTCGAAAGGTCGTAATGAAAAAGCGCTTTTTAAGTTGCCTTCTGCTTTGTACCGGTTTATTGGCGAGGTGCGATTTTTTTTTCTTGTGGAAAAACGTTTCTGTAACCGGAGATAATGGGAGAATTTTATCTTTAAAATTGTCGAGGATTTTTATTTTAGGCTGATTTTAATGCTTTGTTTAGGAATCGGGACGTGTCTTTACTAATACTACAAATTATACATAGATCAGTAAGTAGGTACCTATATTAAATTATTTAAATATTTTATTTTATTATTCTATTTTATTATTTTACTGTTTACTAGTATTTTAAGGGCGCCAATGGATCTATTACTGAGACTCCGCCATCTAGAAATTGACCGCAGCGCAGGTCCTTTAACTATTGGAAATAGCAAATAGTATGCCATGAAGACTATTTTTTATTTTATTTTTAAGGCAAACAATTTTTCAAAAATCCATTGATGTTTTATTTTTTTTTCAAAAATTTCCCATGTCAGTTGAAAACAAAATTAACAACGTAAAAAAAATGTTAGCTTTCATGGTTTTGTGTCATTTTGATTGTGTATGTTATTAAGAGATAAATGAACCCTATCAGTAACCATACCCATCTGTAACATGAAATACGGCATGTTATTTTTGTCGCATTTGACCGGGTCCGAATCCCGACTAAGACGAGGTATATTTTAAATATCCATTTATGCAGGATTTTTGGTTTAAAAAGTACAGGAATATCTCCTGTGTTTAGAATGTGCTATTTCCAATATTTGAGGTATTTGTTCTTCATGTGGCATTCGATCTTGCCACCCTGTATAATATACAGGGTGGCAAGAATGTGCAGCCACTATTCCAACAAATAACAAAAATTAAATGTACAGATATTGCCGGTTTTTATTTTCTTTCTAAAGACATAAAATTTGTTAGTTTGTTTTTCATTTTAAAAAAATAAACAATCAAAAAAAAATTTTTAGCGATGGGAAGCTGCCGAAGCCGAATGCAACAGCTGGGTGTAAAGCGTAGTTTTACAGGAAGTAATTATTTTAATCCATCCAATCTACAGTTATAATAAATATATTAAGGAACATATGCAACCTGTGAGTGCATTAAAAACAGACATGACCCATTTTAATACAAACTCAATTTAAACGCCCAATGAAAAAAGTAATGGAATATTGTTATTCCGACGAATGTCGATTTTTATGCATATAAAGTATTTTCCATTTAAATTGGGAACTCGTCAAGGGTTCTGAACAACAGCCTTCCTTTGAAGCGGGAGTTTTAATTAAAATGCTATGTTTTTTTATGAGAAATTTTTAGCAAAATTATAAAGTTTTTAGATATTTCATTTTATGGTTGATGGAACACAACACTCTCAATAGCGTTTCTATCTCGCTGTCACGTTGTTTTTAGAAATAGATATACTCGTACAAGATATCATATAATACAGCCCAGTGGTTTCATTCACCTAGGACTACTTAAACAGTGTTGTGGGTTCAACCACCGGTTCACACCTCTGAGTTTTTTGTTGCTTATTTTATTTTATTCATGTGCGAAAGCACGTTAGACATTTATCATGAGCTTTACGGTGAAGGAAAAATCGTTAACAAACTTGCAGTCTTATTGTCTATCTCCCTCGCAATCGCCATCGCGTTCATTTTGACAGTTCTTGTATGGGCTGACAATTGGTATCGGAAACAGCCAGCTGTCACAGCCATACAAAAACTGTTATTTCAATCCCATGCTAAGTGTCAAAAAGTTAGACAATTACCCTGCTGAATACGTCTGTGAAGAAATTCGATGGTGTGTGCGAAGTTCCCAATCCGCACTGGGCCCGCGTGGTCACTACGGCACATAAGTCTAAGCCTTCTCATTCCGAGAAGAGGCGTTTGTACTACACAGTGGGATATATATACTTGGGCCGAGATGATGATATGAAATCAATGATTTGAATACAAAAATATAGGTCCTACTGGCATGGGAACTAGGTTACTTACCTAAAAAAAAATTGTTTAATTCAATAAAAGAAACATATACCTACATTAACAAAACCAACAGCTGTAAAATCCTTAAATTTTAAGATTGTATAATATCTAATAATCTAAAAAAGTCAAGACGAAAATTTGTTGAATTTCTACACTTTATCCTATTAATATTATAAATGAGAAAGTTTGCGAAGATGTTTGGATGTTTGGATGCTTGCAAGTTTGTTAGTCAATAACGCAATAACGGCAGGTGTAACTTTTTTGACACTCGGCATCGGATTGAAATGTCAGTTTTTGTATGGCTGTGACAGCTGGCTGTTTTCAATACCAATTTTCAGTCCATACAAGTACTGTCAAAATGAACGCGATGGCGATTGAGAGGGAGTTAGACAATTAGCCTGCAGGTGATCGAATGTAGGTACTTAAATGAAATTTGGCGTACAAATGAAAAAAATTTGGATTGAGACAGTAAATGAAAACGTGAGTGGATGAAGGGGGTATGTCGCATTTTTTTCATTTTCGGTTTTATGCCATAAATGAAGGTTCTAAGTCATAATGCAACACCGAACGCTATCAGTTCTCATGTTTTTAAACTGTAACAGCTTTAAACCCAGTGTATGAAGGACCTATGTACAAGAATAAGTTACGATCTTCGTGAATGAACGTGCTAAGGGCACATGACTCTAGAAGTGGTTACCAGTTTGCAAGTGAATGTAACATAAGAAAGTGTCATGTACGCACTTAGCTCCTTCATCCATATTATGAGACAAACTTTTATTTTCTCTTATTCTGACATATCCAATATCCCAAAAAAAAAAGAAAACATTAGGGATCAGCTGAAATTTATAAACTCTGAATGCAGGTATTTTTACGAAGAAATTCTACTAAATAAATATTTTTTTTACAATAAACACTTTCATTTATTTAAGTTCTTTTCTTTGCAGAACAATTATGTACTTTTTTATATAAAAAAATGTTTTTTAAAAGCATTTATTTAAAAAAATCAATAGATCAGGATATTTGGTTGATTTTTATAAAAGTAACAATACCCTATTCAACTTAAAAACAAAATTTTATTACAACGTAAAAACCTTTAACTGCGATTTACTCGAAATAATGTTTTTGTGACATACCCCCTTCATCCACTCATGTCTTCAAATATTTCCTGTAAAGGTATTTCTAACGCAGCCAAGGCCACTGGTTAAATCTAGTTCTCTATGTCAGCCTATCACATAAAGACAGGCAACGTCGCACACAAAAGACCCTTACCTTCATAAATAAAAAAAAACTTTTGTCAAAACCCCATCCCAAAAGTACTATTATCAACACCAAAACTATGATACATTGTGATATAAATCAATTTTTGAACGTGTCCTTTCAGGATCGAACGCACGAAAGCCCCATTTACCTAAAAGAAACCTTAAGTACTACGCGTAAGGTTTATTTTAACTTAGCCCCGGTTTTGAAAAAGGGCCAATGTATTTGGGTTCAGTTAAGCTCTCTTGATAAGACGTAAATAATGTCGTCTGTTTTATTTCAAGTGATTTTGACACGAAATATTACACTAGGGGGCACTTTGCTAATCTTGGCCCGAATAAAAAGATTTGTGGGTTATATTTTTTGTACTCTTCGCATATAAAGAAAGTTTTTTATCGAAAGAGGGTTTTTAAATGAGGGTTAACCCCACTACTACAGGCCTCCTCACAGTATTAAAGAGCTTAGACTGTAGTTCCCAAGCGCGTCCAGTGCAGATTGGGAACTTGACCTATACCGCTAGCCAGTGGTAAATGTTGTCCTACTGGCAGGTTAGTCTAATTTTATTATGTATAAAAATTGCAAAGAATTCTAGAACTTGATTTTAAATGAAATAGAGTTGTCTGTGGTATACGAGCCAGGGCAGATTGCTCCGGACAGCCGACAGAGCTGGTCATAATATTGTAAAGTATTTATTTAAGAAAACCTGCTAATAGAAGAAACCCACGTATGAAGACATCTATTGTATTATTTATTGAAGTTTAGCATCACGCGCGTTTCCCGTACTACCTAAATATTTGAGCACAGTCCCACAGTACAACTGAATTGCTTCGCAGGTGCATGTAGGTTTCTTCACGATGTTTTCCTTCACCATAAAGCTCAAAGTAATTTCCAAATGTAAATTCACACATAAATTCCGAAAAACTTAGAGCTGCCTTCCTGATTCGAACCCAGGCTTTCGACTTGATCAATCAAATCATTTCGTTTTTAATTTTATTTTATTAGAATTTGCATTTTTCACGGAGTGTACCATCTTGATCTTAATATTACTTTGGTATAAAAACTGCCCGGTGTAGTGACTGGACGGTCACTACAGCCCAAGCCTTTTTAGGGTTCCATAAACTAAGAGTGTCAACGGGACCCTATTACTGAGACTCCGCTATCTGTCTGTCTTCTGTCTGTCTTCCTGTCTTTCCGTCCGCCTGTCACCGTAATAGATAGACACTTGAAATTTTCACTGATTATGTATTAGGTACAGCTGTGGCCGTTATATCAACAAAATACCAACAAAAAATAAAAAACCGGTTGTCTGTAAAGTCGGTTTATGGACGATAGTTTAACGTGACAACGTCATAACAAAACATTCCAAAAACAAAAATGAAACCAGGCGGTCACCCATCCAAGTACTGACCGCGCCCGACGTTGCTAAACCTCGGTGATCGGACGAGAACCGGTGTTTTGTCAAATATCTTGAAAACGGAGCATCCTACGGCAAAATCAATGAAATTTTCATCCCCCTTTGAGACCTCCGCTTTTCCACTTTTATTATTAAAATCTCTATGTATAGTGATAATAAACCAAAAAGCAAATATTGCTTATAGTTTTTATTAATGGCTGAACGCCATGATGCCGTGTCACTCCACTTGGAATGGAAATTAAAAAGGATCACTTTACTGGCCTAGGCCGGCAATGTTATATAACATTCTATTATGGACCTCTCGTCTAGCCACACATGATGATGATGATGATGATGATGATGATGATGATGATGATGATGACGATGATGATGATGATGATGATAATGGTGATGATAGTGATGATGATGTTGATGGTGAAATATTTCTCTAGGCAGATCACCATTACCATCACCATCACCATCTTACCTTACCTTAAATAAGCGTAGTGGCAGAATGTCATAATGAACCAAAACGCAAATATTGCTTATAGTTTTTTTTTAAATGGCTGAATGCTATGATGCCATAGACCTATAAACATCATGGTGCTGTGTGGCATGAAACAATAGACGATCGTATTGCCGGCCTAGGCCTGCAACGGTGTATTTTGAAGCCTGTTTTAACGAACACAACGTAAACAATACAAAGCATGTTTGAGAAAAAGTCTTTACGCGCTAGACTTTCGCAAGCTCGGCAGAAAGGTTTGATCAGCCTCCCAAAGGCATCAGTGAGCTGTCATTCCTCCCACGACCTGTAATTTGGCGCAGAAGCGTTATCAAACTGCACTTCCGTTGCATTCGGCGCGTGTTCAAACTGTGTTATACGGTGAACGTTAATAGAAATATCTGTGCACTTCACTTATATTTCATACTAAATACAAACTGAAACATGGATACGCAGAAAAAAAAACAGAAAAAGAGACCAGCGCTGGGAATCGAACCCAGGTCCTCAGCATTCCGTGCCGTATGCCATTCCCCTACACCAGCACTGGTCCCCACTGGTCCCCACTTCACTTAGTAGAATGTGTAAGCTGTGTGTTTTAATGAGTGTGTAATGTTTTGTATTATACTTTTGGGATTTTCATTTTACATACCTAGGTATAATTTTTATCTGCAGAAATAATTATCTAGCATAGAAACGAAATGTATACAAAAATATCGCATAATTTCAAAAAGTAATCGTAGTTTAGCTGTATAATAAATAACTATATATTAAAAAAATTAAGAACCTTCAACGCAATTTGGTCATACTTGCATAAGTTTGAAAGTAAAGTCGGTGCCCCTTTTCTCCCATAAAATTTTAAGTCATACTCATAATGTATCATTAGTCATAATCAACGTTAGTCATACAGTGATTTATTTCTGAAACGGTATTTTTTTCAGGACTTTCTTAAATGCCATCTTATAGAATGCAGTAGGTTAGGTTAGGTAATGTTTTATAACAATTCCGAAAAATAAATTGTTTCAGATTTAAATCACTGTATGACTAACGTTGATTATGACTAATGATACATTATGACCCATGAGCTTTACGGTGAAGGAAAACATCGTGAGGAAACCTATATACGCCTACTCTGCATTACGCCAACTCTGTTGCTGATGAGCATAGTTCTATTTAACCACTAGGCTACTGTGACTATATCACTTCGATTCACGATTTGATAAACAGAACACAAAAATGGAAAGAAACGATAAAACTCAGACTCCGACTCAGATGCCGATAAATTTTGAAAGGGGTATTCGTCACACTAACCCCAGCGTTTATTGACATTGAGGATTAATCTTAAAACACCATACAGATTCAAGGTGAGACCAGAAATAAATATGTTCATGTTCAAGTTTGAACAAACCCGCTATCAAGATTCGTGTCACGTCAGCACGGAGTCAGCATGGGCGCCCGCGGCTTGCTCTAACCCTGTATGTATGAATAATGCTCTAAAACTCTTACTGAAGCACTTTGAGGGAGGAAATTGTTAACTTATGTTGGCTATTTGTCAGTTTGTAGGGTTCGGACAACTGTCTGTTGGACAACGTGCTTCAAAGACATCATCAGCCGAAAGACATGCTGAACATAGGCGTCCCCCAAGGTTCACCAAACAGACCGGTCCTTTTTTTATTACTACAATGGGTGCTTAATAACTATGTTAGTAGAAACTACAAAATAAAGGAATAAAATAGTGTCTATCTGTGAATCACCTCTGCGCCATTCCAATCGAAATCGCACAGCAGTGATTCACAATAGGTCAGTCAAGCCTGTTTGAAATCATCTTTAAAATGCTGTTGGTGCTGCCTCTCAAGCGGCGCACCAGAGGCGCACACCTTTTCAGCATCGTTGCGTAAAAGCAATCGACGCGTGCCGATGCAAACATCCCTGATGCACTGCAATATCGAGGCAGCCCCAACAACACCCTAATTGCATTATTATACTGTACTCGGAGGGCATTGCGAGTTACATTGGTGTATCGAGCCCACAGGTTTGCACGTGTAGAAAGATCTACAATAGGCTCTGAATAGTGTAATTTTAACCTCTCTTGAACACCGTGCAAACCTGCGAGTCATCATAATTCGCTCTTCGTGATAATGCCCTCCTTTCCCTCTCTATATCGTCCTGGTGTGGAAAATGCGCCTTATGCATTCATCTCTGTTCAGGGAAACAGAGGGTACCTATGTGGGGCGTTCTAACAAGAGGTCTACCTACTGAAAACCACACGGATTCCCTCGTTGCTATTGTGGACGCCACGGGAGCATGGAGAGACACCGCAATGCCCACTGGTCGCCCCGGGATAGGGCTCCTCTGTCGACGCCGTGCAATGCGGGCTCGGCTTAAACAGACCAGTCTTGCGCCATCTACATCCAACGCGTTCCCATATCCTAAACCATCGCTCCATCTTGTTGGGAGCCCTACCAACATTGCGTCTTCCGGTCCTTGAACAACATTCGAGAACCTTTTGGCCTCAGCCATCATCACTTGAGACTGGCGATTCTTCGAGCTATGTCGGCGACTTCAGTTCTTGCGGGGATTTTATCATTTCTTATGTTATAATTCGAACTTAGTCTTTGTCAGTCCCTAACTAAATGATCCTCTCATCCACTCAAAGGTTGACAGAGATCCCTTAAAACGATAAGTTTGCATTTACGCATGTATCATAATGGATGTTTTTTTGCACAATAAATGGTTTATAATTACTATTCTAAACGGGACTTATCACGAAATTAATAATTACCCCGACAATTACTTATTGCAGCAGCCGTAGTCACGAGTTAACTGAAATATAGGGTGTCAAGTTTGTTTAGCCGCACGAATCTTTCGAACTACCAGCACTTGATCAAGATTTTTTAACGGTGGTATTTTTAAAGTTTAAAACAGAATAAAGGGTTTACATTATACATACAACTAGTCATATAAGACTTACTAAATGGTCGGTTATCCAGTCAAATTACGAGTAAACCTGTTATCCATTATCAGAAATGAAACTCACACGGAAACAAAATAACGTGATATAGGCATTGAAATGTCTCGCAATCATTAGTTAGTTTGATCCGAACAAAGGGTGTTCAGAAACTCGCCCATAAATCGTATGAAATCATCCTGTGTTTATTTCTATGTAAATTTCCCCTTTGTTATCTCTGCTTCACAATGATTTTGGATGCTCCAAGCAATTTTGTACCGCAACGTGAGTGGGCAAAGTAGAATTCCGAATGTACGCACAAGCCCAATATTTCATGACGAAATATGTTTTGTTTGGATGTCGGAACTTTTTGCAAAATTGGATTTTGTTAAAAAATGAGGGGAAAGTTTTGTCAATTTTATCAACTGCACTAACTAGGTATTGTTGTTTGAAAGCTCAAGTTTTTCCTTCAGCATTAAGTTCGGCACAAATAGGAAAACGCATCGTTGGCAGGCCTAATAGGTGGACCGTGGAAATCTTAAGAGCTACGGGCATTGGGTGCAGATGGATAGTGATTATTCATTAAGGCATACCTAAGTTCAACAGCAGACATCTTCTGAGATGATGATGATGATGATAATGATGAGAAGATGTAGAAGTGTCTGTTGTCACGTCGCCATCTTTACTAGATTCGATTACTTGTCTTATGGTTGCGATACTCAGAAGATGAGCCCTGGTTGAGTTCGAAATGCGTCAGTTTGGTGGTGGTGATAATTGGGTTTGTGTGATTTTTGTGCGTACGTACAGAATGGAGGTGGAGGAACTGCATGAACACACGTTTCTTGCATAAACGTAACTATCATAAGGTCGCGGGTGAGCAAAGTAATTGTTTCAGTTCACTTGTCAAGGTAACACAATAAATTGACCGCTAACCTACTTACCGCCAAGTATCACCGAACATAAATTCGGTATACTTCATCGTATTGTGCTAAAAACCTCTCCCCGCATAATTAAGTAACAAAGGAAGTAATTATGCAACGCAACAACTCACCGAGAGTTAACGTTCGTGGAAGAGGATACGGCTCCTTGAGATATTGTTTAATCTTCTTCTTCGTCGTGTTCTTCATTTCTGAAGGTCATGCCTGTAAAAAGCTTTAACAGAGACGTTGACGAACTGCTTCTGCATCACTCTGTCCTCGGCCTGTTTAAGAGCTGCTGGCAAAGTGAGCCCCGTTATCGCCTTAATTTGATCCGACCATCGTGTTGGCGACCGTTCTCTTGGTCTTTTCGCCTCTATCTTGCCTAACACGATCAGTTTCTTGAGGTTGTCTGGTTCCCTTCGAGCGACATGGCCAAAATAGCCGAGTACACGCTGGTAGCACGTCGTTGACAATCTGGTTCCGATATTCAGCTGGTCAAGAATGTATCTGTCCTATACATCGTTTTGTTTAACACTAGAAATGAGGTAAATCTTGAAGAGTCTTTTTATTGAAAAACGCTTTAAATAATTAGTAACTGTTACCAAGGATGATATAGACTGGATTAGCAGTCGCCATAGTAGAGATTGTCCGCGGGAAAATAGTTCAATTATTAAATCTAGATGGCGCTGACAGATAGCCAAAGGCTTTGAAAGCAAAACAATAAGACTACTTACAGATATTTCATATTACTTACTGCAAATGTATTACTATGGCAATTGCTAATCCAGTCTATATCATCCTTGATGTTACTTATGAATGAAACCAAAAGAGTGTGAATGACCATATTTCCTTTCAAATTGTTGCATTATAATCCGACAAGCTCGTGCGCGGCGCTCGGCGGAACCCTGTCGCAGGGAGTCTCTGCTGTCCTTAACGAGATTGTTTTTAACAAGTGCGGCAAATGCTGACTGCGACAGGGTTCCGCGGAGAGCCGCGCACGAGTTTGTCGGACTATAGCTGTGACTTATTTTTCAAAAGTGTTTTTCAATAAAAATACTCGTCAAGATCGCTTACCTTCTTACTAATGCTAAAAAATACTCGTCAAGATCGCTTACCTTCTTACTAATGCTAAAAAATACTCGTCAAGATCGCTTACCTTCTTACTAATGCTAAAAAATACTCGTCAAGATCGCTTACCTTCTTACTAATGCTAAAAAAAAGAAGTATACCTGCTTGACAAGCTGATACCCAAAAGATGAAATCTTAATATCACCTGTATCACTTACTGTTTCGTGAAACTCCGTCTGCGAAGGATTCGTTTATCGCCATCCCGCGGGAACTAAGCGATTTTCCGGGATAAAAGCTATCCTATGTCCTTCCTAGGGTCTCAAACTATCGCCATACCAAACTTCATCTAAATTGGTTAAGCGGTTATTGATTCCCCACACAAACTTCCACCGCCCTTATCACCCCGTTACAGGATGATTTTAAGAACAAAAACTATCCTTTTGTCTTTTTTCGGGACTCAAATTATCACTATACCAAATTTCATCTAAAGAGGTTCAGCGGTTTAAGTGTAAAGAGGTAACAGAAAGATAGACACACTTTCGTGTTTACAATATTAGTATGGATGACA
Source organism: Archips xylosteana (assembly GCA_947563465.1). Classification (NCBI taxonomy): domain Eukaryota; kingdom Metazoa; phylum Arthropoda; class Insecta; order Lepidoptera; family Tortricidae; genus Archips; species Archips xylosteana. The sequence goes on from OX387369.1 coordinate 6,521,613, forward strand.
TAGAATTAAATAGGACAATTACTGGGACAGTGAATATGCACCAACATAGCAGACACTGGAACAGGGTAAATAACTAAGTTAAAACTTGCATCCAACCGTTAAATAGTATTAATTGGCCATCAGACCAACTGATTCCAGTGACCACTACTCCAAGCTTTCATTTCTAATTCTCTTTAATACTGCAACTGCATTTTAACTGCGACGGCAGTTCGATCGCAGTCGCAGATTAAATCAATGTACTCTGAATCGCAACTCATGTTTTAATTGCGTAAGTGAATCTGTCGATTTGCCCGTTTTTTTCAGGGGAAATGAAAATGCTACCTGGAAAAGTGAATTGGAAAGTTTTTAATCCTTTAGTCACGGTAGAAGTGTAAAACAGTTAGAAAGAAAACTAAGAAGATCTACTTCAAATGTGGTGCGCTTCTGTCAATATTAATGTCTTCTGTCTTTATCTTTCATGTTGTCTTTTGTTTTGTAAAAATATTGATGATGTGTCTTGTGTTGTTGTAAATAAATGTACTTTCTATCTTTCTTTAATTACTAAGCGTTACGCTTGTAAACACTAGCAGCGTTTTTCCGCTTTGTAGCGAAAACTGCCTACGAACAGAGAACTATGCCTAGCGGGTTCTTGGCACTGAATGACATGTATTAAGTCTGGTAACTCTCCGAGATAAATTAATTCTCCGCAGACGGAGTCGCGGGCAACAGCTAATGCTGGATAATTTCCTAAGACCTAATCCAGCCACGAGCCGGTCCTTGGCGCTAGTTTGCTAGTGACGTTGCCGGCGCGGGTTAATTCCATTAAAAGATTAACAAACCGCAGGAGCGTTCTGAGATCGGGTAAGCTGAGAGCATAGTGACAGGAGAAAAGCGGACTGAAATAAAATCCGATTGATATTATAAAGTTATCGAATGGAGGCACGGACTGACAAGCACAGCGTGGGACGTCCACTAACGAGATGGACGGACGATTTGGTAAAAGGCCGTAGGTTTGAGGTGGATGCCTGCCGCTGCCAACCGTAATGATTGGATATCAATGAGGGATATAGGCAGCACTGAACGTCCTATGGCAGAAATAATGATGATGATAATTGCTATAAATTAAAGACAGAAAAGAAAGAAATAATAATAATAAGCAAGAAAAAAACTCAACATTACAGGTATAAATTTTACTTAACACTACCTTTGCTGCTGACTATACTCTTTGTTATATCTGCACCTGCTTTACCAAGCGAAATGAGATGTGAGTTAAATATGTGCGTGCGTACGTGATTGCATGTATGTGTGTAATTGTTACTTCTTCACACAAAAATAGCTTAACGCATTCGGATAAAATTTGGTACGTTTATAGATGGTTTTCTGGAATAAATACATAGGCTACTTTATATCCCGAATTTCTAAGGGATCCTTGCAAAAAATCCCAAAATCTTAATCACTACGAAAGCAAATGACCACATTGTAATTATTGGGGATTGTTTTGGTATTGGGTAAAATCCCGCAGATTAAATTCAACTGCCAGACAAAGCACTATTTTCAATCAAAGTCGCTCATCCCAACACCAAAAACCGACCTTAAATGAGTAGGCGCCGCGAAAAACCACAATCCTGTCACTAGACTCGGATCCCTTAGTTTTCCCCTGATTAGTTAATCACGTGCTAAAATATTTAAGCACTCGTTTGGAATACAAACTATCTGCTTCATTAATCTTTTACTTAGACTTTGCATTCACATTCTCACTTCAAAAAGCTAATGAGCTAAGATAGTCTATACAGAACTAGATACGTTACCACAGATTACAATAATAATACGTAGGTAACAGATACGACACTCGCGTTACACAGTTACTTTATTCAGCTAACAACCGTCGGCGTTAGTAGCGGTTAGGCTATGGTCTCCAATTTTATGCTATACGCAACGTCTGACGTCAACTTCAGCATTCTGATCGACCTCTGAACCTTCTATCAATCTATCTATCAATAAATATTAATAGTAAGTAATAAATAAATAAATATAACGGGACAATTCACACCAATTGACCTAGTCCCAAAGTAAGCTAAGCAAAGCTTGTGTTATGGGTACTAGGCAACGGATAAACATACTTATATAGATAGATACATACATAAATACATATTAAACACCCAAGACCCGAGAACAAACAAATATCTGCCCCGACACGGGAATCGATCCCGGAACCTCAAGCTTCGTAGTTAGGTTCTCTAACCACTAGGCCATCTGATAACACCCTAAGGCGGCCTTGTCGCCGCCTCATGTTTTTAGATCGTCTAATATTTCTCATCATCATCATTTCAGCCGAAAGACGTCCACTGCTGAACATAAGCCTCCCCCAAGACTCACCAAACAGATCGGTCCCGTGCCATCCGCATCCAATGCGATCCCGCAACCTTAACCAGGTCGTCGCTCCATCTTGTTGGAGGCCTACCTACGCTGCGTCTTCCGGTCCATGGACGCCACTCGAGAACTTTTTTGCCCCATCGGCCATCAGTTCTACGAGCGATGTGCCCTGCCCACTGCCACTTGAGTCTGGCGATTTTTCGAGCTATGTCGGTGACTTTAGTTCTTGCGCGGATTTCATCATTTCTAATGCGATCCAGCTAATATTTCTATTTCTCTTAATATACAACTTACACAACTTGACTTATACAACTGTAACAAGTTTTGAAATATACCTACATGACTTTACAATGAAAATAAATAAATAAATATTAGTTCTTTGGCGAAATTTGACATGCAAGTTTTACACTAAACACACTTGCTAATAAAGGTGAAGTTAAACAACAGTTACAAAAGTCCAAACTGAAGAAAAGCCACCTGTAGCGCACCCGGACAATCCGGGCTTACCGTCCGGTTAACCTGGCCGGTTTAAATTCCGGGTTTAGGTTAACGTCAAGTTTTGGGCGCGCCGGCTTTGGCCGTCCGCGCAAAGGAAGTTAAGTGTGAGCTGTGAACTTAGATGTAGTGAGTGGTAGATTTGGGAGAGCAAAATTTAGCATTTTTTTTTGTATTTTTTGAAAGAAAAGAAAGAAAAACATTTATGCGTGACAAAAAAAAATATAAATATAATTAAGAATTTAAAAACCCCAATGCGATTATGTCACACGTATGTTTAAACATAAAGTAAATGCCCAATGGCGTCTAAGATCCCTTCCGCAGCTAGCAAAAAAGCTGATAAATTTGAAACGGCTGAACCGATTTTAATGAAACATATCTAAGAACCATCGCCAAGAAACCTGCTTTCTAATAAAAAAAACACATCTAAATCGGTTGGTTCACCCTTTTAAGAGCTATGATGCCACAAACCGACACACACACTCTTTTTGTGTCGGGGGTTAAAAAAGGAGAAAACGGAAATAGATCTGATGCTTATCGCTCCACTTTTTTCACCTGTGATACATCGACCAACAAGCTATAATATGTGTTTATCTTTTAAATCATAGCTGTAGGAGAACAAGGAGGAATAATAATAATAAAATAATAAATATTAGGGGACAATCTTACACAAATCGACCTAGTCCCAAACTTAGCAAAGCTTGTACTATGGGTACTAGACGACGATAAACATACTTATATAGATAAATAAATACTTAAATACATAGAAAACATCCATAACTCAGTAACAAATACTCATGCTCATCACACAAATAAATGCCCTTACCGGGATTCGAACCCATGACCTCTTGCTTCGTAGGCAGGGTCACTACCAACTAGGCTAAAAAGGTCGTTAGAGGTCGTTGGGGTTTTTAAATCTTTTTACATGAAATACTTTACATAGGATATTTTCCGGGATAAAAAGTATTCTATATTATTATGTTAATCCGGGTATAGGTAACTATCTTAGTGCCAAATTTCATTAGAAACCGTCAAATTGTTTTAGCGTGAAAGAGTAACAAATCTTGACAAAATTTCTCATATACAGGACTATTTGTAATTCACTGACACCCTCTTAACCCTGAATTCCTATCACTTAAACAAATGTTTTTGATTTACGACTTTTTAAAATGGAGCACTTTTTTACCATACAAATAAAATAATAATAAATAAATACTTCTAACACAACTTCGTACTCTATGAAATTCGAGGGCCACGGTCGTGGCGGGCAATGAATGAATGACTTACACGGCACAGAGTATCGTAAAAGTAAGAGTTAGTCTAAAATTTTCAAAACGTTATTACACCAAAAATATTAAGGGGTGAGTCCCCAAAAAACGCTTGAAAGATGTTTGCGGTTTGCAATAATGCCACGAAATTCACCGTATATTTAATACTACAAAAATTATTTTAGAAACTTAATAGATGTATCTACATTTTCACCGCGCTACATTTGTAAAATAATAATTAATTTCCGAGAAATAAAATCCCAAAGTCTTTCAAAAACATCGAAACCGTCATTTTCTATTTACGCTTTTTAGATAATAATGAAACAAATTCATGAAAATCTCTTTGGTTGAATCGTAACACAAAAGTATGAAAAATATTATCACCGTTTCATTTTAGGCTAAATATAATCTCAATAATGATAATATGCATCTAAACATTATCAATTTTTTACGCAAAAATGTTTGCTGTTTTACATACTTTTTACTATGGAGCGAACATTTCCCGTAATTCGATTTTTAAATAGCGATCGCGGCCGAAAAATATTCAGTGCTGTCAAGGAATCCAACGAGAGAGCACGCTCCGTTTGTAGCCGCGCACGCACACACTCGCACAAAATACTACTCCTGTGGTAGGGTAAGGGTGGATCCCGACTGTTCGATTTCAGCTGTCAAAGAGGTCAGACTTTTACTAAGGTAAGTAAGTTTTCTTAATAATTACAAGCTTTTATTTGTAATTATTGCAATCGTCGTATATAATTATGTGTGTTTTTAACACGTTTTTACAAGCTTTTATTTAAATTGCCCTGTTAGTTTAGGCCAAATCTTGTAAGCTTTATTTAACCCGCTTCTAGTGGTCGGATCGACTTGAAATTTGGTATGTGTAAAAAAACGAAAAATTTTAAAAAAGTTTGTAACAGAATGTCTTGTGCCATCTTCTTTACTAATGTCCTTTTTGTCGATAGGAGAGTTCTTTGGTCTTTGTCAAACTCGCATTGCACCTGATTGATTATAAGAATATTGTTAAATCTTATATCTTTATACTATTTATTTGATGTCTGTATCAAGACAATGTCAACATTTTAATTAAATGCGTGTTGTACTTTATAAACAATCGAATCGTCTCGCACGCAGGTTAGACGACTTCCAGCCTCCTGAACAAGTAGGATTCTGAAAGGGCTTTAGCACCGTATACCACATACATGCGTTGCAGCAGGTTATACAGAAAACCGAGGAGTTTAAACGCCCCCTTCGCCTGACATTTATAGACTATGAGAAAACCTTCGATTCGATCGAGACTTGGGCTGCACTGCAGTCCTCCAACGGTGCCAAGTAGACTACTGGTACAGTACATTACATCGAAGTGTTGAAGTGTTTATATAATAGCGCCACAATGTCCGTCCGACTTCAGGACCAGATGTCGAAGCGTATTCAATTGCAGCGGGGAGTCAGACAAGGAGATGTTATTTTTCCAAAACTGTTCACCGCTGCACTGGAGCTGAAGGATGCTTTCAAGACTCCTGACAGGGAAGGGCGAGGCATCAATGTAAATGGTGAAATACATCACTCACCTTCGACCTAAGTGCGATGCTTTCTAACCTCGGGACGATCTCCGAGCGAGTTGGACTTTAATTGAACATAGAAAAGGGGCCAATCAACTTTTAAACCGACGTTTTTGGCGTCTTCTGCGTTACCAAAATTGTCTCTGGCGTTACCAAAAAATCGTACTTCCAACAAGATATTTCACGGTTTAATAGGTTAAACTTACGTAGGATGGCATATATTCATGCTATTCATCTATTAAATTACAGAAAAAACATGTTTACTTACAAAAATCTGCAATTGTTTGAAAAATTTCGCGGACAGATTATAGTCGGTTTAAAAGTTGATTGGCCCAAAGACGAAGGTCATGTCGAACGCCCATGTTGTACCATTTCCCGTCATAATTGAAGACTCTACGCTCGAAGTTGTTGACGACTATAACTATTTGGGATATAAGTACAATCCAATTAGTGGGTTTAACTTCGAGAAAGAGGTCAATCGACGAATTAGACTCAGCTGGGCAGCGTTAGGGAAGCTTTGCAATATCTTGTCAGCTAATACACCGCAATGTCACAAGTCAAAAGTCTTTGACCAGTTTGTGTTGCCAGTGCTGACTTATGGCACTGAGACGTGGCCGCTAATGATGGGCCTCATAAGAAAGCTCAAAGTCACTCTGAGGGCGATGGAGAGGGCTATGCTCGGAGTTTCTCTGCGGGATCGCATTAGAAATTATAAAATCCGCGCAAGAACTAAAGTCACCGACATAGCTCGAAGAATCTCCAGACTCAAGTGGCAATTGGCAGGGCACATCACTCGTAGAACTGATGGCCGATGGGAAAAAAAAAGTTTCACAAGTGGCGTCCATGGACCGGAAGACGCAGTGAGGTAGGCCTCCAACAAGATGGAAGACGACCTGGTTATGGTTGCGGGATCGGGTTGGATGCGGATGGCACGGGACCAATCTGTTTAGCGAACCTTGGGGAGGCCTATGTTTAGCAGTGGACGTCTTTCGGCTGAAATGATGATGATGATGATGACTTGACAATAACTGCGCACTATATCTCTGCTACGAGATTTTGAATTGGAATTGTAAATACACGGACAGGTCAACAATAATTTATTGAATCAGGCGTTACCTTTCGGAGGTCCATATCAATGAATTGAAAAAAATACGTGTTCATGCAGTTCCTCCACCTCCACACTGTACGAACACACACAAATCACATAAACCCAACTATCACCACCACTAAACTACACGAGCTCTCATAAACGTAAGTATCATAAGGTCGCGGGTCAGAAATGTAATTCTTTCAGTTTTTTTTAGGTCAACAATAATAGTAATTTTGAATAAAGAAATTTTCGATGTTTATATTTTTTTGATGTTATTAAAGTTCAGATTATTAATAAAAAGATTCTTTAATAACGTAAAATCGTTTTATTTGTACTTACACCAAGTTTGAATATCGAAAGTCATCAAAATAATGTAGATTACATTTGTACAAAATCGGAAGGCGACTCTTTAATGTTCCCTTGTAAGTACTTACACTGGGACTCCACCCTTAGCAGACGGCTGTATAGCGTATCACGCAAAATGGTTCTGTGTAAGTGAAAACTGTCAATGTGCGTACGAAAAATAAATTCTCAAGGTCAGGGAACTCACTCTTAAGTTATGACAAAAGCCGTAAAACAAAAAACTTTTGTTTAAGTGGTAAGAGTTTAGGGTTGAAATGAAATGAAATGATTTGAAATGAAATGATTTATTCATGCATGTGGAGATTGGGTTACAGATGCAGTCACACTTGCAACTTTAGAAGTCTCACCAAACCCTACCTTTACAGGTGTACATACATTTTTATAAACTAGATGAGAAACTACTTATTTAAAAATCAATTATTTAAAAATACTACTAATAATACAGGCATGTCAAATTTTGTAAAAAGAATAATAAATATTTGCAATACAAAATTAGAATTAAAAATTGTCATTCAAAAATTCATTCAAATTATAATAACATTTACCAGTAAGCCATTTTTTCATAGATTGCTTAAATATTTTTAAGTTCTGGCCCTTAAACGACGCTGGCCACTTATTATAAATTTTTATATACATGCAATATGCATTTTTGGATAGTAATTTTAATCGACTAAATAGTAAGGTTAAAAGGATGCTAGTGAATTACAAATAACCCTGTATAATATTTGTAGAATTTTATTGACATATCTAAACATTTTACTTCATCGATATTACATGTGAACCCTACACAAGTATATACGCCGGATAAGTAAGCGTGGAATCTCACCCTTCACGCACATTGTGAGAAAAGATTGGAAAAACCTCAGTGACATAACTTAAGGAATTTCACGAAAAAATTTCTTTCACGGAAATTCTTTGGTTACGTGAAGAGCGTCGGTGTTTTCTTTGTTTGATTGAATACTTAGGCATACAAGGCTATGCTGCCATCTAAGTTATTCGAATTAATGAGATTATTATGTTCGCGGCTTGGCCCCTTGAAAAATATAAAATTTGCCTAGTTTCTGTCATATGGGATTTTTAGCAATCCTTCTAATTTAATTCCACCTTTGTAGTAGTTAAAAAGAAATATTGGTTTGCTGTGTTTTAAAGCAAGTGAGGAAAGTACCTAATTGTTTCAGCTCATAGAAAGGACCAGTGAATGTTATAGCAAGCGTCCGCACGTTAGACTATACGGTTTCAGGTTGTCGGAAAGCATTGTATTTTATTTCTGTTCTCTTCAAGGCTGATGATGATCATGATTAGTTTTAAGCTTCGGTGTCAGTGTCCTGTCTCACCTCTTTCTTCTATCCCATTGATTCTATTAAGACCTTAATTAATTTCTGGAATCCCGCAATAAAAATCACAAGGCGGCAAAATCGTTTCATTGAAACCGTCTAAGTCAACAATCCTTTGAATTGAGAGCCGAAGATGGAATTCGGGGAAGAGCGACAAACATCAAAATTGTCGTACGGAACGAAATGAGACCCATTTTCAATTTCCATAATAGCTGCTTCCACTTCATTACTCCGTGGGGCAAGCGACGAGCGAGAATCTTTTTTCCTTCTCGAAGCTTCCGTCCCGTCTAGACCATCATAGGGCTGTTACAGACGAACTGCATTCTAACTGCAAGATAACTGCTATATCCTCTTGAGGCCCACAAAGATTTTGTTTCATTGAACTTTAAACTTTATGCCACTTTTGAGTGAGTTCGATATCACAATAGAAGTAAGTCCCATATAAAGGACTAATTCTAATGTGACATCGAACTCACTCGTAAGTGACATAAAGTTTAAAGTTCATTGAAACAATATTTTCGTGGGCCTCAGGAGGATAACATAAACCGTTTAAATGAGTCCTCGGCCAATACGCGCTAGACAATACGGCCTCGGGTCTGGGAGGTATGAAGACAAAGCGGTCCGGGAGAGGTGCTGGCGGCAGACACACGAGGCGCGTTTGCCGCGCTCCTCTCTCGGCCCCTTTGTCGTCAAACCCCCCAGCTCCTGTACCACGCGGGCGAAGATTCATTTTAAACGGTCTAGCTATAATTGCCCATACATTTTCCATTTCCGTTGCATTGCAGCCGGCAAAACTACACGCTAGCTGCAACTGAAATGTATGGGTTGGGTTGTTGCAGTTGCAGTTGCGTTGCTGTTAGAAAGAAAGAAAGAAAAACATTTATTCGTTACAAAAAAAATACAAAAGAAAAAACGGAAACAGATACTTATTTAATATTGTCACGAAATGGTCTCAACTCAGCATGATGTCGGCCTTGCAGCCGACGCTGGTCTTCCATTGGAACCATTTTACCCTCCGACAATAATTAAACTTGGCAACAGTAATGAGCCCGGCAATGTTTATTTTTATAACTAAATAGTAAAATAATATATACAAAACAGAACACAAAATGCAATACACAATGCAAAAAAAATGCACAACAGTGTATGCGTAGCGTAGCCCGATTACCTTTGCCACGTATCCGAAAAGCGAAACAAAAAAGAAAGAACATCAGACAGAAGATACAATGGCGTAGCGTGGGCGTGAGGCTAGGACCTAGGGCCAAATTAATCTCTTAAAAATACAAAATAAGAATAAAACGTGTAAATTGCAAGAGAAAACTACATATTTGCCAATCACCACTTCTTGTTCACACAACAATAGCGTTATAGCGAGAATAAAGCCATACTAGTGCAGTGGTGACCTGAATGTTAGAATGAAACTAAACTGGAACCAAACCTGGATCATAATTGAACCAAACTGCCGTGTCAAATTAATCCCCTGTACCTCACGAAACATAGTTTTAAAAACGCAGTTTAAAGTAATTTGTCTTTTTGAACGATTTTTTTGATAATATTTTGATTTTTTAAACATGAATAGATTTGTGAAAGACTGAAAGATTATTATGTATTTTTTAATGTAAATTTTACTGTAACTTCACAAGTACCCACTTTATTTTTCTTATTCTCAAACTACCCCACAAAAATCAATTTATTAAGGTCAAAAATACAAAAAATAAAACAATACATTTATAACTTAAGACTAGCCTATTAACTAAATGAAAGTTATTATAATAACAATAATCAAAAGAAATTACAAAGATTACTAATCTAAAATAAAAACAAAGTCATAAAAAACTAAAACTAAGGACCACCACCTCGCACCATACCTGGCTCAAAAGTGCCCATAATACCAGCAGCATTGCCCCGCTGTATGGCCAGTGCAATCTGCTGAACCAAGTATGACCCGGAGCGGGGGTCGCCGCCCCTGTCCCGTAACCTACGGCCCAATTCCCAGACTAAAGACTTAGCCTCAGCACCCCAGGGACCAGCCGTTTCGACCGCAAAAGGCAGGAAGTCATACGAAGGCTCCAAGGCCGAGTACTTAAGGTGCTTGGACCTCGCGGCATTCTCAGCCGCGGACCCAGCTGACCTCGACGTGCAACTCAAGTGAGATGGAGCAAAGGTACTGACGCACGTCGCATCCCACAAGAGGCAGCGCCCTCTCCGCCAAGGAACCAGCGTAAGACCATCAGGCCTCTTGCCGTCACTATGGCTCAACCCCGGAGGCTCCAAAATGCTAGGCACATTCGCCGCAACCATAGCCCGATGAATGAGGCCGTTAATAGAATGATGCCTCGAGAACCGGCCAGCACACCGCTGACAACTAAGGCCATGGTGGCCATCCTCCTCCACCATCACCCCACACACACAACGGTGCCGCTCGCACACCTTGCACCCCAATCTCAGTGCCACTGCTATTCTGAGTGAGTCATTATCCAGCAAGGTGCCAAGCTGGGGCGACGGTAAAGCCTGCAACCAAGCTCCCGATTCAGGACGAATAGATGCCCTGAGTCGTGCCACATCGGATCCCGAAGCATCACTCACCAACCCCCCACTAGTCCACTCGCAAACGATGTCATCCCACTGCCTCTGTCTAGCGCGATCATCCGGCCACCGATCACCCGCACCCAATGACGCCCAAACCGCCAGAGCATCCGGCACAAAAGGCAAAGGGACCCCACTGCCATTACAAGGAAGAATGCGAGCAACGAGGTCCCCCACCCCATGAGCCGAAGCCAAAAAAGCAATCAGACCGACATCGCGCACGTGCCGCACCCCTAAACCGCCATACCTAACCGGAAGAGCAGCCTGACACCACTGCGAATCATTAATGTGGACATTAATGACGCCTTCCAGTGCGCCCCTAATTGCCTCATCGAGCAACTTAACCTCATCCGGAAAGAGCCAGGTCGGAGCTGTTCTCAACAAATACACCATCCGAGGCATGGCAAAGCAGTTCCTCAACAGAGTCAACGCAACATGCGCAGACAACTGCTTGAGATGACTCTGAGCCAAAACTAGTGCCTGCCTCTTGGCCTCAAGGGCTGAAGTAATCCCTTCGGGAAAAATTGGTGCACCGAGCAAGTTCAACTCTGCCTTATCCAAAATCTTTATCCCCGGAATCAAAGACTGAAATTCCTCCAGAGATTCCCTGCTCAATGCCCCACAAGCGTACAGCTCACACTTACCCGAATTAACCTCCAGCCCTATCTCCCTTAAAGCAGGCACAAGCTTCCCCAAGTCAGCCAACACCTCATCCGGCCCACCGCCTATAGTGCCATCGTCCAGGTACCACACATTCAACGGGGATACCAAATCCATGACAATTCCGTGCATATGTATTATGTATTTTAGATATTTTTGTATATTTCATGAGCTATAATTATAAAGACGTCCACTGCTGAACATAGGATACCCCCAAGGCTCGCCAAACAGATAGGTCTTGCGCTTTGTGAACTCAACCGTCGTCAGTCATCGGGTATTTGTCATAGTCACCACGCTTGGCAGGCGGGTTGGCGGCCGCAGAGGGTTACCAAAAATATCGGTGTTTAGTATTACTAAATTCTATTTTCTTAATTCGGAACGCAGTTATAGAGATTGTCCGTCTCTTTTACGCAGACTATGTCTCTCTCGCTCTCTTCCCTTTCAACATGGCGTCATACAAGTCCGCTCCCGTTTGTTAAATTAATATAAAATTAAGACTAGACATTGTAAGCTCGAAACCATATTAAAAAGTGTTAAAAAGTCAACCTGCATCTTTTTGTGATTAAGTTCAGTGCCTATGGTTCAGCAGAATACCACAATATCCCACAATCGTATATGTGTATCTAATCTAAACTGAGCTTAAATATAATATGTATTAACGTAACTAGACCACAGCTTAAAACTTGCATCCCACCCTAAGACTTTCGACGTATTTGTGCGCCTTTAAGATTTTTTTGGGAACGTCAAAAGATCCGAAATACGTATCTTTTTACAAGGAACGGTGTCCTTATTAACCCAGTTTGTCCTCTTTTCGCTTTGTTAAGGTACTTACTTTAAATAAATACAGTCTTTTTAGGGTTTCATATCTATAGAGGAAAAACGGAACCCTTATAGGATTATATATTTCATACTAAATACAAACTGAAATATAGATGCACAGAAAAAACCCCAGAAAAACGACCAATGCTGGGAATTGAACCCAGGTCCTCGGCATTCCGTGCCGCGTGCCATTCCCCTACACCACCACTGGTCCTTATAGGATCACTTTGTTGTCCGTCTGTCTGTCTATCTGTCTGTCTGTCTGTCAAGACCCATTCTTTTAGGAACGTTACGCAATCCAAAGATACCTACGGCCATTTTGAGCCTTATTTTCTAACATTTTGCAAGGGAATCAAAACCTAGGGTACTTCCTATTAGACTTAGAATCATGAAATTTGGCATGAAAGAAAGTCTTACAGCAAAAATACAGAAAAAAAATCGAAATCGTTAATAATATGCTGTTCCATAAAAAAAAATGCCGTTAATCTTTTACTAACGAACTATTTACACGGATTATTTTGCTCCGTCAGAACTAAACGGACACAATTTGTATTATTCTCATTTGAAATATAAACTTTGTATTAATAGAAGAACAGGTTTTTGTTTTGAAATTAGAATAATTCGAATTGTGTCAGTCTCGTTCTGAAGGTGAATTGTAGGAAATCCTTGGTACACGAGTCCGGCACGCACTTGACCAGCTTTTTTATTTCAAGGACTAAAAGGCAATCTGACCGTCTTCAAATCTAGATTGAATGGGTATATACTAGGCAAGCGTGCTTCCTCTTAGGCCACATATTCGTTTATCAGGCGTGATTGTTTTATTTTATGCTAGCTGTTGCTTGCGATTCTGTCTGCGAAGAATCCGTTTATTCTGCGGGAAAAATGCAGTTTTCCGGGATAAAAACTATCCTGTGTCCTTTCCAAGATCTCTAGCTATTTTGATATCAAATTTCATCTAAATAGATTCAGTGGTTTAAGCGTGAAGAGGTAACAGACAGATAGACAGAAAGTTAGACTTTTGCATGTATAATATTAATTATGGATTAGCTTTATAGATAGTTTTGCAGTCTAACGCAAGCTTATTTTAATAAAAATAGTAATTTGTACAACAAGTGCATAAAACGCGCCATTTTGCGTGAGGTATTTATATCCACCCGAGTCTTTATATCAAGGATAATTATAGTTTCATAAACTACAACAACGCAGCAACAAATCACGCTACGAGCAGTGTAGCAACGAATTTTAACAACTACATTTTTCATGCATTTGTTTCTATTAGGTACTTATTGAACATTACACTCTTTCAAATAAGTGCGGCTCAATACCAATTAGATAAAGCCTGTGCCCAGCAGTGGGACGTACAGAAGCCGAAGAAGAAATGATTACAAACAAATAAGCAGTTTTAACAATTATATTTTTAAATCCACGCTACACCGGAAGCGATACTCTCAGCGGCACAGAAATAATTAAAAGACAACATTGCAATGGCTTAATTCGCCTCTTCAAACAAACCACGGAAATTGAAAAAGAAACATTTTCACTATTCGGTATTTCGGTATTTCGGTGAGCGCGCGTTGTTTGGTTGAAAATCACTTTGCCTCTATTTTATAAACACAACAGGTGGGTAAAATTTAATTTACTGTCTATTTTTAAAATAAAAGGTGATTATTGCATGAATTTAAATCATCTAAATAGTATTTTTTTTTGTTTCAACCTGCATAACCTCAAAACAAGGATAATGATTTTTTTTCATCACACTTTCAATTTCTAACTTGTCTGTTGTGCCGTTAATAATACCCTAGGGAATTTTTCTTTCATTTTAAAATTTCGAAAGATTCTAATTTTGATCTCGTAATTTTCACCATTTTATTTGTTTGACAGAAATGTGACAAAATGATTATTGATCACGCCATAACAAGCTTACAAGTCTTAGACATGTCTAAAATGACAGTTTTATATAAACTGACATTGTGTTTAACAAATTTTCAACACACATTAACACAGTAGGAACCTAGATGCTTCACCTACGGTGCAGAAATTATGAAGCTCAATCCAGAAAGTTTCGTGGAGTCTCGTTTTTAATTCTTTCCTTACCGCTCTTATCGCAAAATATACTATTTTAGGTACCTACTCGTACCTCAATATTAATTCATTTATAACACACCAGACCATTCTTAACGTACTTCCCCATCTCGACTTAGCGATTAACAGGAACAGGGTTAAATTATCTGCTTTCTGCTGATAAATTCTTAATTTCTCGTCGCAGCAGTTCACAGCTAATTCTGACCCAGAAATCAGCTATGCCTCGCTTTAACTAGGCCACAAACTTGACTAACGGTAAATCCTACTAATTTCCTAATAATCATCATCATCAGCATTAAGGAGTGTGATTGGTGCGAACTTGAGTGACCGAGTGAGGAATAGTCTAATAATAATAATAATAATAATAATAATAATAGTTTAATTCAGACAATGTCCATATTTTGTTAGATACATAATTCTTACATCCTATGTTAGTAATTGACACAATAAATACACAGTCATGAAATAATAATAAATATGTTTATTACATTAGAATATGTTGTACACACTTCCCCGCAAGCCCATGTGTACAACATTCCAATGTCTCGACATTGCGCAGGCAGGGTACTCCAACACCAGGCGCAGGAGACTGTTGGAACTGTCCCGTATGCGTCGCATCAAGGAGGCAGTTCTATTGCGTATTATTGCACCGAAGCTATCGGTACCGGCCTCAGCGAACATACCTGACGCACTGCAGAAACGTGGCAGTCCCAACAGCATCCTAAAGCCGTTGTTATATTGGACGCGCAGGGCACTGAACGCCTTTTTTGTATAATTCGTCCACAGGCTGCACGTGTAAAAGGTCTGACAAAACGCCTTAAACAGGGTTATTTTGACACACCCGTCACACCGCGCAAACCTGCGAGCCAACATATTACAGCGTACGGCCAGTGCCCTGCGCTCTCTTTCTATATCTGCATCATCCTGGAGATTCTCGGTAACCCAGTGTCCGAGGTACTTAAAGCGCGACACTCTTTTAAGAGGAGCACCGTTCAAATGCACAGTTGGAACCGTGCCCAGCGCCTTATTGCCCGCTTTGAACACAAGTAGCTCGCTCTTGCTAACATTGTACCTCAGACCATGGGCAGCCGCGAACTCCTCACAAATTTTCAGCAGTCTCACGAGCGCACTGATCGACGGACACAGCAGCACCATGTCATCGGCATAACTTATATTGTTTACCGTGGTGCCACTCACCGAACATCCGATGCCCGTGCTGCTGAGCCCGGTAATCAGCTCATCCATGTATAGATTGAACAGCCTGGGTGAACTAAGACCCCCCTGCCTCACCCCGCACTCCAACCTATACACATCTGAGTGCGCCCCTGCCCATCTCACCTGGTTTGTTTGGTTGTCGTACCAATAACGAAGCAGGTCAATCACCCCCCTCGGTGTACTTGTATTCCTTGCCAACTTGTCCCAAAGAATATCATATGACACCGTATCAAACGCCTTCGACAAATCCAAAAAACAGGCAAACACAGGCGTATTTCCCTCGGCGTAGTACTGGACGGTATGCTTGAGGCAGAGAATTGCGCTTTCCGTGGACAGGCCTGGCTTGAAACCAAACTGTGCATCGTGTGTCCGAATGTGCTTTGACAATAACTTATCAAGCAGCCCGTCCAGCACTTTGGCCACAATCGTTGCCAAAGATATAGGCCTGTAGTTGGACTTGTCGGAGGCATTCCCGGTTTTATTCTTTGAGATGGGCACAACTATGGTCTTCATTAGATCACCTGGAAGGTGACAATGAGTAATACACAGGTTAAAAAGCATTTTCAACACTCGAGGTAGATGAGGGCCCGCATGCACCAAGTGCTCTATGCTAAGGCCATCGTGACCCGGCGACTTTCCTCTCGTCATAGACTTAATTACCTGGTCAACTTCTTTGAAGGAGAAGCCAACTTGTCGTTCCTCAGCAGAGAGCACCTGGGACGTTCGTTCGTGACACTGTCCAGTAATTTTAAAACACTCCTTGAACATGTTGGCAATGTGGACCGGTTCACACAAACCATCAACCGTAGCAGGGGTACCAGTTTTCGGACTCATTTTATTTGTGCACTTCCAAAAACTTCCAAAGTTTTTAGCTTTGTGATGAGTAGCTAGAATGTCCATTTTTATTTGTGTCTGATTATCCTGGCACCACTTCAGCTTATCCTTGAAAATTTTACGAGACGCACGCATATCCATAAATAATGGCCCGGCCACCGGCCTACCGCAAAGACGCCACTGCTGAAAACAAAATCTCGCCCGTGCATGAGCTTCCTTTACATGCTTATTCCATCCTACTACCTGCCTGCGCTTATATTTTCTAACATTACGGCTACTTTTTGAGGCTAACTGCAAGATATTAACAATGTCATTATATAATTTTTCTAAAACTAATTTATGGGAAATGTCATCACAATAATTAACACAGCACGTCGTAAATTCTACTGGAAAATTTAACTCCTTTAATTTATCATTACAAATCCTAGTATACGATTCTATTTGTTCTGTGTCCCTCTCCCCCCACACAATATCATTATTACCATTACTACACTCTCTATTACTACAATTATTACTCGAAATAAATAAATTTAACTTACTTTTAATCACTAAAGGAAAATGGTCCGACCAGTACATATCATAATTTATGCTAACATCAGCAATAGCCAGCCACGTTGCCTCGGTAACGAGGCAATGGTCCAGCCATCGTTCACACCCGTGAGCCTCACTCACGTATGTGTACGACCGCGAACCACTGCCCAGAAACTCCATGTCGGCACAACGCCACTTCTGTTCCGTACAAAAATTAGACAGCTCATTATAAAAAGGCTCACCGGGATGGGCATTAAAGTCCCCGAGCATAAGAACACTATCCGCACACTGAGCTTCAATAATTGCACTCACCTCACTCAAGCAATCAGTAAATTCCGAAAGATTATTTACATCATCGATGGGCATATACACAGAAAATATTAGCAGCGATCCGCCCCCTATATTGCCACTGATCGCTGCCAGACGCACACTATTGCACTGGATCACATTTATTGACGCAAACAAACCTTTTCTCCACATAAGAGCAACACCGCCGTACGGTCTTCCCCTTAAGATGCCCAGTGAAGTATCAACAGCCGACTTGCTAAAGTATTCAAAATTTTCATTGATACCACCCACATAGTCAACATCGTGAGGCAGAAGCCAAGTTTCCTGCAGAGCAATGACGTCAGCAAACTCGCACAAGGCCCTAACTCCCTCTACCGATCTCGACACAGATTTGCAATTAAAAGATACTAATGTAATTTCCGATGTCACTTGGTCAGCCATACCCATAAAATACTATATACTTAATTGATTCAAGTAACTTTGTTAACACCTCTAAAGTCTATAAATCTACGGAATATAATACCGTCAGGCCACAAATCTCTATTCATAAAAACCGCAAACCTGTGCCGAGGAACTAAGATTTTATATGAATCGTACAGTTTCGCTTTACGGGCTTCGATTTTTTGTAATTCGACACGTAATTGAGTCTTTTCATAAATATATTGGCAAATATCTTGTACAGACGCGCTCTTGTCGACATTGTCAATAAACAGCGGGACTTTTAAATCTGCCGCTTTAAAACTGTTTAGCGGGTTTGTTTTTGCCTTGCCAGTCTGTCCAAAAAATCGGTTTTTCAGCCTATTTCTTTGCACCTTCACCCATCCATCATCGGGTAGTTCACATTTCCATTCACCATTTCCCTCTGCTGCTGAGGCATAAGTTTGTTTACCCTCCGGCGCACGCTTATCAGTCTTATCAGCTGACGCCCGGCCGCCGCGCAATACACTCGGCGATGTCCGCTGCGCAGGCGCGTCAGCAGTATTCGTTTGCATATTATTATTGACTGGCGCGGGTCGACTATTCTTAGGTTCGCTATCCCCCTCACACTCGTGCGCAATCGGCGTCAAAACTCGTCGCTTCGGTGAGATACTAACGTCAATCGAACTCACGCAGCCGATCTCGAATCTATCGCTCGGGCTGACCTCTCCCTCGCAGCGGCGCTCGGGAACATTCGGAGATTCCACCGAAACCGATAGTGAGAGATCAATAGGTTCACACCCTGCAACGGAAGGAGAAGACAAAATACTACCTCCTTTTATATCAACAAACTGAGAACCACCCTCGAATTTGTTCACCGCTGACGCTTCGTTTACATTCAAAAAGTCCTTCTTTAGCGAGAGAGAGAGATCAATAGGTGCACTCGCTGCGACAGAGAGAGAAGGCAAATTGCATTGTATCTGCATATCAACGTTTGTTTCTAATGGCTTGGAGGTTAATGATAATGACCGATCATCTGTTTCTTTGTCCGGTACGTCTATAATTCCGTATGGCCCACTGTTCTGTGTATCAACAAGAAAACTCAGCTGATTTGCAAGATTACTACCTCTTTTTATTATATTTACAAACTGAGAGCCACCCTCAAAGTTGTTCACTAATGACGCTTCTTTTAAATTCAAAAAATCCTTCTTCAACGTATCACAGTCTTCCTTTGTCGCATAGCTCTCCTTGATGAAATTTATATCCTTCTGCATTATAATGATATCCTTTAATAACCTGGTGCAGTCTACATGGTCGAACGTCACCGGTGGCAACTTCTGCAGGTCCCGAGCTACAAAGATGGGTATGTCGTCAGGATGGATACGTCTCATCAGACTAATCATATCTTGGATATTCTTGGTAACTTTTTGTGTTCTTCGCACTATATTCCGCTCGGTTGTTCTAATCGAGTCAAACAACAAACTTTTCGCACACACGACATCCTCTTCCGAAAACGCCGTCGAACAGAGATTAACAATACTGTCATCCTTCATTACTTCAACTTTGTTTTGAATAAATGCCAAAAGTTCGTTAATAACGACATTGCAATTACTACACTTCACTATCTTGGAGGTCATTGCCCTCGCTGCACCCGACCGTCTAAGCACGTACGTACGCGATGCCGCACGACATGACACTAATAAGGGAACGTTGTGGCATGAAAGATGATGTTGTGACTCGTATAGAGAAAGGGATGTTAAGTTGGTTTTGACATGTGGAGAGGATGGACGAAGGAAGAATTACGAAAGATATATTATAATGCGAGTGTAGATGGAAATATTGGCAGAGGGAGACCAAGAAGGACATTTCATGATCAGATTGGGGATGTCTTGAAGAAGGGTCAGGTCAAGAGTCCCGAAACTGGCGAGCATGTATGAAAAGACTAATGAGTGTTGTGAAAAAGATGTATGTTAGGATCTTAGCAGGTGGAAACAAATAGTCTCTGCCTATCCCCTTGCTGGGAAGGAGGCGTAATTGTATGTATGTATCATCACCATTTCAGCTGAAAGACGTCCACCTGCTGAACATAGGTTCACAGAACAGACCGGTCCTGCGTCATCCGTATCCATCACGTCATCACAACCTAAACCAGTGTTTTAGTGGTAGAGCCATGTTGTAGCTAGCCGCTGCATCACGAATGGGCCGGCTCGTCCGGGGCAGTACCACCCTCGCACAGAAAACCGGCGTGAAGCAGCAGTAATCCTGCTTGCGTTTCGTACGGTCAGTGAGAGTGCCGGGGGCCCAATACCTCACCCCTTCCCTCTCCCCCTCCCTCTCCCCCTTCCCCTATTCCCTCTCCTTAAGGGCCGACAACGCACTGGCATCGCGTAAAGCGCTGCAGGTGTCTATGGACAGTGGTGATCATTTAACATCAGGTGACCCACTAGTTCGTTTGTCTGGCCTTTCTAACATAAAAAAAAAACCAGGTCATCACTCCTTTTGACGTGAGAACGTCTAATAAATCGATGAACGCCGGCTGCACGCACGAAAAAGGATGACGCAATGTCCCGTAAATGTCCCGTACAAGAGAGAGCAGTGAACACCAGGATGTACAAAAGAGCAGCGCGCGCCAGGATGTACAATCTTAGTACTAGCGCTCGGGTAATTTTTAATGGGGGTGCGGGAGTATTGAAGGGGGATGAAAATTTCATTGATTTCGTCGTAGGATTCACGGTTTTCATGATATTTGACAAAACACCGGTTCTCGTCCGATCACCGAGGTTAAGCAACGTCGGGCGCGGTCAGTACTTGGATGGGTGACCGCCTGGTTTCACTTTTGTATTTTGAATGTTTTGTTATGACGTTGTCACGTTAAGCTTTCGTCCGTAAACCGACTTTACAGACAATCGGTTTTTTGCCGCAACCAAGACTGCATCTTCCAGTCCGTAGACGCCACTCGAGAACCTTCTGGTGCCATTGGCCATCAGTTTTACGAGCGATGTTCCCTGCTCTGGCGATTCTTCAAACTATGTCGGTGACTTTAGCTCCTGTGAGGATTTGGTCATGTGACTCCAACATAAACTCCGAGCATACCCTCACCATCACCATTTAAGTGACTTTGAGCTTTCTTATTTGTGTGCGAAATTTGATTTGACCATGAGGTTTACGGTGAAGGAAGACATCATCTAGTGTGAAGTAAAGTTCCTAATCCGTACTGGGCCCGCGTGGGAACTACTCCACAACCACTCTCATTTTGAGAAGACTGTGACCTGAAGTGGGACGTGTATACAAGTCGAGATACTAATGTTGGACAGCAAAATGTTCCTACAAGGTTTCCTATTTCCCTTTTGAATTGCAGGTCCCCTAAAATCGTCCTTCTAATACCATCTGATTATAAAAGCGACATGTTCAATCCGAATTCGCTTACCCACTAAACGTGCCTAAAGACGGCATAGCATGATAATAGAAAGAGACAACGAACACGCTAATGAGCCTGATTGGTGGGAAATCACGACCGAAATGGCGGCGAGTGACAAACGCGCGGCCCAACTGATTTAGGGGCGAATTTTGAGTGCTTAGATCTAGCTAGTTAATGGTGATGTGGTAGAGTTAATGGAATGACAGATTTATGTTCAGAGCAATGAACTATTAGGTAATATGGTTTTACGTTGCTGGTACTTTAAACTGTCAAAGCTGTGTCGTAGGCACTACTTAAATTAAAAAACTGAAACTCGACTACGCAAAAAACGCGCTCTAAAAAGTGTGAAATAAAAAAAGGAACTATACACAATTAATTTGCTCCTCCGCTACCAAAAATTAAATCTCCGCAAAGCAACGCCTGATTCAATCAAGCAAGAAAATATATTGTCCCAAATTCTTATACACAGACTTCAGAGGAGAGCCGTTGCATTCACTTCCTTTGGCTTTGCCGTAGTCGTCTAAAAAGAGATAACACGGAATTCTCTTATGACTACTTCTTATTTTGCCTTTTTGCGTATATGTTTTTATACAAGGAGATTTCAAATTATTTTGGAATATTGCTGCAGGTTTTAGGAATTTTTAACTGTGGTTGATTAAATGTTTCCGTACATTGATCAATGTTCTAAGTGTGCGTGTGTATGTATGCGTGACTAAACTTTGAATCTAAAATTCTGATGAAAAACCTTCATAGTGGTTTTCAGTCAAACTAACTCAGATCTTTATGAAACTTAAAAAATATATATCTTAATTGCAAAAAAAAGAAAGTAACAAACAATAGATAAATACTTATTTTATAATCTTTAATTATTTAAGATTTTGCTAACTAAGGAGTGCGACGGGGAAACCCCTATGTATGTAACTCTATAATAATAGGGATGTTTCCTAGGTAAAAAAATAATAATTCTTATTAGTCCGTATTTTACATTATCAAAAAATATTAGACATGTAATTTTTCTTTTGACAATTAAACAAAAAATGACGAAGATATGGCGCGTTGAAGTTCCGCGTGACGAGGCGTGACGTCACTTGTTCCTAAAACGCTCATACAAAGTGTAGGAACAAGTGACGTCACGCGAAACTTCAACGCGCCATATCTTCGTAATTTTTTGTTTAATTGACAAAATAAAAAATACGTGTCCAATATTTTTTGATAATCTAAAAGACTGAATAGTTAGAAAAGTAGCCAATTATGTAGAATCCGGATTAATGAGACATGGGTGTACAAGGGTAATGTCTTTCCGATTTTTTTAAATTGGGGATGTCTATTTTTTTGCAATGTATAGTAAATCGAAAACCATTTCGAGATAAATGCTTTTTAACTCGTTTTCTGTAGTTATTTAATTTTAATATTATGTAATGAATTTATTATATAACAAATAAGCAATGACCTTCATTTGACATTGGTGTAAATTGCGTGACCGGTTCAAGTCGTACTTTATTCTATGTGGCTAGAATTCTTCACAATTTACGCGTGGATTATACTACGGAGTTTGATTTGGACCCGCTGTCTGACATCTAGCACTTTGACAGTGCCAGTAAAGTGACACAGTGTATAGTGTACCACTACGCAAAAAATAATTAAAGGGGTTGCCTTATCGTACGCATTTAGATAGATTTAGAAATTTGGCATTGTGGGAGCCCTCAATTATAATCTGACGTCATCAACTAAAATAGTTTCAATAATTAATTTTGAAAAAAGTAGAGAACTAAATGACAAAATATTGAAATTGGTTCCTTATAATTGACTTTTCTATACAAAAAAAAAATAAAAACCACTGGTAATTTTTTTTAGACATTCCCAATTGTAATGGACAAAATTTGTTTTACTTCAAACAATATTAAAGCTGTATGAAATAATTTCTCCAAAAACTAACTTTTGAAATGCCTTCCTCTTCGCAGAATACAGGGGCTAAATTCAGGAACGGCCCAACTCGGTTTGGGAGCGGTAATTCAATCGTTCGGGAGAGGATAGGAATGGGCTGAGCTAGGGATGAGCTTTATTTTCCTGTTAATTCGCTTTGTAAATCATCATCATCATCATCATTTCAGCCGAAAGACGTCCACTGCTGAACATAGGCCTCCCCCAAGGCTCTCCAAACAGATCGGCCCTGTGCCATCCGCATCCAATGCGTTCCCGCTACCTTCACCAGGTCGTCGCTCCATCTTGTTGGAGGCCTACCTACACTGCGTCTTCCGGTCCGCGGACGCCACTCGAGAACCTTTCGGCCCCATCGGCCGTCAGTTCTACGGGCGATGTGCCCTGCCCACTGCCACTTAAGTCTAGCGATTCTTCGAGCTATGTCCGTGACTTTAGCTCTCGCGCGGATTTCATCATTTCTAATGCGATCCCGCAGAGAAACTCCAAGCATAGCCCTCTCCATCGCCCTCTGAGTGACCTTGAGCTTCCTTATAAGACCCATCGTTAGCGGCCACGTCTCAGTGCCATAAGTCATCACTGGCAACACACACTGGTCAAAGACTTTTGACTTGAGACACTGCGGTATATCGGAAATAAATAAATGAAATCCCAATCTCAGCCGAAACTTCTCGCAAACCAGTGATTTTTGGCGTTCCTGAAACAGCAGTTCATCCCTATCCAAACGATTGAATTACCGCTCGCAAACCATGTGGGGCCGTTCCTGGATTTAGCCCCAGCTCCGGCTCTATGATCATTGTTAACTTTTTGTCACGCGTTATGATCTGTTTAGCAGTCGGCTCTGACCACCCCACCTGGGAATATGGTCGTGAGCGAGCGTGAATAATTTGGATGTAGCCCGGAGAACTGATATCTGGCCCCAGGAGACAGGCCGGACCTTTTGTTTGAAATATTCTGCGTAAGGGACTGGAAATATTAATGTATCTTTGCTAATGTTAAGACGGTGGAGTGGTTGGTTTGTGCGTCAGACAAAATGCTTAATTTCATGTACACTACTATATAGTGTAATCATCTCAGCTGAAGACGTCCACTGCTGAACATAGGCCTCCCCCAAGGCTCGCCAAACAGATCGGTCCTACGCCATCCGCATTGAACGCGTTCCCGCAACCTTAACAAGGTCGTCGCTCCCTTGGGAGACTAACCTACACTGTGTCTTTTGGTATATGGACCCCCATCGGCCATTAGTTCTACGAGCGATGTGCCCTGCCCACTGCCACTGGAGTCTGGCGATTCTTCGAACTATGTCGGTGACTTTAGTTCTTGCGCGGATTACCTATAGTGTATGGTGCCACGTATTGAAACTATCGTAAATCATAAGCGATCAGATTTTTAAGCGGTTTGATCAGGGGTTATAAGCTCGGCAATATCAGCCAAGAGACCCGAGATTTTCCACAAGTACACCTACACAACTTTTTTCTTTTTACGGTCCCAAACCCCAAAGTTGGCAATCAAGACCCTATTACTGAGACTCCGCTGTCTGCCCATCCGTCCGTGGACAGCCATGTCCGTCCGTCATATGGCTCTATCTCTAAAATCTTAATAGCTATACTTCATTTAATGTAGAATTGAAAACCACAACATCATTATATTGCGGCTCGTCAAATATTTCTTACCTAGCAAATAGTACAGTACAGTAGTCTGGGAGCCGCAAAATAAAATTGTTTTAATGTCACTTTATTTGCGTGTCGTCAATTGTTACTCTAGCACAAATTGTAAAGAGATTACAGTTCACGAGCCGCAATATAATGTTGTTGTGGTTTATAATTCTAAATTAAATGGAGTATAGACACTTGAAATTGACACTGATTATGTAGGTATTATTGTAGCAACTATGAGAACAAATACTAAATGCAGTTAAAAGTTAAAGGGGCTCTTCTTACCCCGGCGCCACACATAGCACAAATGTTTGAACAAATTTATTAGATCACATGTGTAGCACTGGTATTTGATTATTTGTTCAATAGAACAACCAACCATAGATCAAATATGTGTTCAAATATATGTTGATACATTTGTGCTATGTGTGGCGCCGGGGTTACAAAAAACGTGCTTTTTCACCGTTTTTAACTCGATTTTTATAATTGAATTAACTAGATACCTCCTTGAAATTTTCACCGATAGTGTATTACTGTAGCCGCTGCAACAACAAATAATAAAAATATAATTAAATTAAACAATAAGGGGGTCTCGACTAGTATAAAGTGATCACACAGTACGTACATTTTCCTTAGAAGCTGGGCTCTGCTATCACTGGTTATTTTAGTTACAGCTTTTTACGGCGTATATTTTAAAATATCTAAAAATTTGTAGGGAATCTTCAGTGCGCGAGTCCGACTCGAATTTGATCGGTTTTTGTGATATACTGTGACTTCATAATCCTCTTATGAATGGCAATAGACCTCCTGCTAGTAAACTAAACGCAAATATTAAATAGTAAACCACCTGTAAAACAATTCAATAGACGATAATAGGTATAGTACGTTGCCGAGGCTTAGAAGTAGGCAAATGGTGGCTGAATATTGGTTTAAACAGACGAGTTTGCGAGTTTATTTAAAATATATAGGCAGCAATTGCTGTTCCAGCCAGCTTTTGTCAAAAATCGAAAATGGAAACAACAAACAAAAAAATGATAATATATTTAGTAATTAACAAATCAATCCACCGCCTTTTTTATCGCTGTCATTTGAAAAGAATTTTCTAGTCAATATAACTAAAGCTATTATAGGCACAGAATAAAAACATTGTTCTACCTATTCTTAATTTGGCGTATAATAGACGTGTGCTTTTATTGTACGTTCCAAATGCACATTTTTAAAAATTTGTCAAACTAGCCACCAATGGAATTTGTATGGAACATTGCTGGAGAGTTTAGCACTCCGAGATTTTATTTTTGGTCGACTGTCAATATCTTCGCCTTCTGTTATACGTTATAAATAAGAATGAAGACTGTTACAGACATTTAAAAAAAAACTATTACAAATCGTCAAAATTTAACTTACTGAGAGAATGCCTACTTTGGGTCAGAAACCAAATCGTTCGACAGTATGTTCTCAGTCCACAAACACTTTGAATTAACTATTATATATTTCATTTCTCAAAAATATCCGTAAAAGTTGACATTATTCTTTACATATCAGAACGCGAAGTGCATAGGTTATGGTCAGTAAAAAATTTAAAAGTTAAAAACATTGCAGGCTCGATAAACTCGACAGCAAAATGTCGCATACATCCATTATTTTCGAGTCTCAAACATTTTAAAAATTTAAAACTGCCATGGTAATAAGTTGGCACTATTCGTATACATACAGCCAACTCAAAATGACCGGTATCAGTAAAGTTGTTTTGTTGGAACTCCGGACTTTTTTTATTGTGTTTGAAACAGCTTCTGGTGTTTTGGGTGGAAAAATACACCTGCAGTTTTTTTATAATGTAAAAGGCGGTAAAGTTTTTAAGTGATTTGCAATTCTTTGTACCAATTTAGATAAATAAAAGTTTATTCTATTTTTTTTCCTTCACCATTTTTGAGAAAAGCTTTATATTAGTCTCGGCTGTAATAGCAATTGCTGGCTTCGTATTAGTTAAACGGACTCGCAAGCTCGTCCGTTTAATACTCCTACTCAGCCTGCCTACTTCCAGGCCACGACAATAATGTACTATTGTTCAATTTATATATGAGAACGACAAGACTGGTACAACAGCTAGTATATTTCAAACTCTAGACGTGTACCAACACAAACGTATTTTTCGCAAACGTCAAGGAGCGCGAGGAAAATATGTACATTTATGGTTTATTTTCGTACATATATCATTATTTATCTCAATGCATAGTATCAAATTACGCATGTTTGCCGGAGTTTTCTTTGAAACATTAGACTTTCTACAAACATATGCGTTACATTTGTGGTACAAGTTATAAGAGACTAGCTTTTACGGTTCTGTACCCAATGGATGATAAACGAACCCTATTAATGTTGGTATAATTTCCGTCCGTCCGTCTAGTTGTCATAAGGCTTTATCTCAAGAACTTTAATGTGTCCCATACATCACATCATTAATCATTCTACAGACAGCTAAAATTTACACATGTTGTATATTCCCAATTTGGTACAGCAACAAATAAAAAAATTATATTAGGTAAATTAAAATTGAAACAGACAGAATTTTAGAAGGTTTTCTCATCATCATCATTAGGTCCCACTGCAGGGCACAGGCCTCCTCTCAGAATGAATGGGCACGGCCCGTAGTTCCCACGCGTAACACCTGCCGTTTTTCTATTCCGCGATAAATCACCTAACAAAGATGATAATACGTTTTCCAAATAAATTAAAGACCGTAAGATAAAATTGTATAACATGACAAATGCCTACCGTCGTTATAATTTTCTCGCGTAGCTTTAGTTTGTCTGTTTCATTATTATAATTTTCTTTTATTTTTTTAACTAACAACCAAGTATCATCATCAGGTCACATGATAATGTCAGTCGTAAGTCTGACCATAGAATCCAAGACACTAAAGAGATTGCAGATGTGTTGTCAACCTAAGTACAAGGCATTTAAATCGCACCGGTGTGTTAAAAAATGTGTAAAGAAGGTTCTACGCTTTAAGTACTCCGCTCCGCTTATGAAACTTTTTTTCCACCGCTCCCGCTACCTTCTCTCCCCCACACTCCCCCCATATTTCCTCCAGAGGCGTATCCCGTTTGTCACTGTCGCGGTATCTCCCCGTTATGATTCGAACAATTCCCGAATAGAGACTTATCCCGGGAAATCTCTACATTCGCCATTTTGTTCTGTTATTGCCATTTCTTTGCCGAGTTTATTGTGCTATCAGTTTACTTACATTGGCTTCATTTATTTACCTTAAGGGATCAGTTTGCTTTTGAAATTTTAGAAGCTTCGTTAGGATGTTTTGCTCGCACGCTTGTTTAGTTTGAAAGTGATTCTCTTCGCGGATGACTCTGTAGTGTTACTTGTATGTATAATTTAGAGAGCTTTGGAATCTTAAAACGTTTTCCCGGTAGCGAAGCGAGTGTTTTCTCGCGGCCGAAACGCTCATTGAATGCATAGTAACCAGGCAACACATGCTATGTACAGAAAAAATGGCATACCTTAGTTTCCCATAATTTAATAAGTTATAATGTATAATTATGCAAAATGCGGATTGGAAACTTCACACACACCATTGAATTGCATTGAGAGAGAGAGAGATGTTTATTTACACAAATTCGATACAAACACAGAAAAGAATACATTTGACAGGAAATTTACAATGCAGGTGTGTGCAGGCGTCCTTCATCGTTAAGCTCGTAAAATGAAAGTGCAATTTCGCACTTAAATTCCAAAAATCTCTGAAGTGCGAGCCCGTAATTCTATCTATACAGGATTATTTATTTATTTATTATTATTTATTTTTAATTCACTGACATCCTCTTAACCCTGAATTCCTATCACTCAAACAAATGTTTTTTGTTTAACGACTTTTTAAAATGAAGCACTTTTTTCCCATACAAATACACAGAGTATCGTAAAAATAAGAGGAAATCTCAAATTTTAAAACGTTATTACACCAAAAATATTAAGTTATGACAAAAGCCGTAAAACAAAAAACATTTGTTTAAGTGGTAGGAGTTTAGGGTTAAAAGGATGCTAGTGAATTACAAATAACCCTGTATAAGTATGTTTATCCGTTGCCTTGTACCCATAACACAAGCTATGCTTAGCTTACTTAGATATTTATTTTTTTAATTGAATACATACACCGTTCACTGCTTGAGAGGCCATATCTTACCTAGTGGTGGTGGTGGTTGGTTACTACCTACCACAATTTTAGTTCCATGAATATTTTTTTTTATATTGGAATAACATAAATCCCACTAATACTTATTATAAACGTGAAAGTTTGTAAGTATAGATGGTTGTGTGGACGTTTGTCACTCTCTCACGTTAAACGGTTTTACGGATTATGAAATTTAGCACATAGATAGTTTATAACCTGGATTAAACATGTAGGATACTTATTAACCCGGAAAATTGCGAAGTTCTCGCGGGATAGCGCCAAACGAATTCTTCGCAGACGGGGTTGTGGGCCTTTCAAACTGGTGTACCTAATGTGTAAAAGGACTAAGTCGCGTTATGACTAATCATAGTGCGAAGTAGACATATAGATAGTTAGACCTACTGCGATATAGGTAAGAAGCGAGGAAGGCAAGGAGTTTCATAGACAGACTGCCTTTTAGTTCAAAAGCTAATGATTATTACACAATAATAGGTAGGTAAGTCCAAACTCAAGGTTTGCCAGCGGGCTATGGAGCGCAGTATCCTAGGTGTTCGAAGAGCTGATAGAATCAGAAACACTGAACTGCGCTCCAAAACCCGAATTGTTGATGTAGGGACAAAGACCGCCAAACTCAAGTGGGACTGGGCAGGTCATGTCTGCCGGATGCATCCGGATCGCTGGGCCAAACTCACTACTGATTGGGTTCCAAACGACGGGTACCGGAGCAGAGGTAGGCCTAAAAAGAGGTGGCGGGACGATTTGGAGCGATTTCAGCCGGACTGGCAACACTTTGCAAAAGCCAGGGATGAGTGGAAGAAGAAAGGGGAGGCCTTTGCCCAGCAGTGGGACACTGTAAAGGCTATTTAAAAAAAAAAAAAATAGGTAGGTTAGGTTCGTTAGGTATCTTCAGATGCCCAAAGGGCACACCGTCTAGGAACAGGAGCCCCGCGAAGCGGGGCTCCGTCGACATAAGGCGTGGGTTGCCTAATGCTGCTGGTATATGCCTCTGATTTTTGTTGTAGGCATGTATGTCAATTAGGCATAACGCGACTTAGGCTGATGAATAGTTGGTCTGATAATGATATAGCTTTAAGAGGATACCTACGATGGCTGAGAGACTTTTGAGAAATAGGTATTTTAATGAAATGTCGCTGTCTCGCCCGAACCCCTCCGTGTCAGTACAGCGAGATCGGGACAACTGCAGCTCAGACCGTTAATAAGCGCGTAAAATTGATCAAAACAGCATTTCGTAGTCCCCTGTTTTCTTCTCGAAAACTGGACCAATAAAATTATTTTTTTCAAAAATAATTAGAGGACAGATTTAGCTATGCCCCTATTTTTTCCTTTTATTGTTTATGTAAGGGAATCTTTTCTGATGAGTGTCTGAAAATGGTATTGAATTTGGGCAATTTATTCAGTTTTTGAAAGCTCATATCTTAATATATAAAAGAAGAAACTGACTGACTGACTGACTGACTGACTGACTGACATATCAATGCACAGCCCAAACTGCTAGGCCTAGAGATTCCAAATTTGGCATGTAGGTTCCTTATAAGGTCTAGGGGTGCACTAAGAAAGGATTTTTCAAAATTCACTCCCTAAGGGGGTGAAACGGGGGTCCAAAGTTTGTATGGGGAAACAAGATTCGTTCGACTATTTTATTCGAAACTTCACAGAAGTACCCCTAATGATAAATGAGTAAACACGTGTTTCAGGTTTTTTGAGAATTCAACCCCTAAAAGGGGGAAAAGGGGTAACAAAGTCTGAAAATCAAGATGGGTGTTGTTTCTATGGTTTATCGGGTTGCTGGTTATGAGAACAACAACGGTTTTAAAATCCGACGTGGCGGACGTAAAATACCATCTCCCTGGATGGGGTGCGATGGGGTTGAAATGTCTAAATAAACTAAATGACTGTTGATATATCAACGCACAGCCCAAACCACTGGACCTAGAGACTTGAAATTTTGCACATAAATACCTTATACAATGTAGGCCTCCACT
Organism: Archips xylosteana; assembly: GCA_947563465.1. Classification (NCBI taxonomy): domain Eukaryota; kingdom Metazoa; phylum Arthropoda; class Insecta; order Lepidoptera; family Tortricidae; genus Archips; species Archips xylosteana. The sequence continues at coordinate 6,552,700 of OX387369.1, forward strand.
AAGGAAGGATTTTTGGGAATTCCCACGGGGACGGGAAAAAACGGGATTTATATATTCGATTCCGAGTGACCCTATCTCAGTAACTATAATAACTAGACTCTTCAAACTTGATACACAAGTAGGTATTACATTATTTAAAACACATATTTCAGGATTTTTCAAAATTCCCACGGGATAAGAAAAAAACGGGATTTATATGTTCAGTTCAACGGGATCCTATGAATTATAATTACTAGACTCTTGAAATTTGGCATAGAAGTAGGTAATTATAATAGTAAAAAACAGTTTAAAGGATTTTTGGAAATTCCCACGAGATAAGGAAAAAACAGGATTTTTCGTTTTACTGGTCGTAGAAAGCTGAAATTCGGCATCTAGGTTGCTTGAAAAGTGTACAAGAGGATTAGGAGGGGACTTTTTCAAAATTCCCATGGGAACGGGAAAAAACGGGATTTTTCGTTTTACTGGTCGTAGAAAGCTGAAATTCGGCATTTAGGTTGCTTGGGGAGTGTAGAGGAGCATTAAGAGAGGACTTTCCAAAATTCCTTCGGGAACGGGAAAAAACGGGATTTTTCGTTTTACTGGTCGTAGAAAGCTGAAATTCGCCATGTAGGTTGTTTGGGGAGTGTAGAGGAGCATTGAGAGAGGACTTTCCAAAATTCCCACGGGAACGGGAAAAACGGGATTTTTCGTTTTACTGGTCATAGAAAGCTGAAATTTGGCAAGTGGGTTCCTTGGGGAGTGTAGAGGAGCATTAAGAAAGCATTTTTCGGAATTCTAACTGGAATGGGATAAAACGGGATTTTGCGTTTTACTGGTTGTAAGCTAAAATTTCGATATTCATAAGTTTATACCTACTGTAAGTAGGCCGCAAAGGGTTCTTTAACCGACTTAAAAAAAGGAGGTTATGCATTCCACTTTATGTATTTTTTTATGTAGGTATGTTCACCGATTTCTCGGTCAATTGTGGACCGATTATAAAAATTATTTTTTTATTCGAAAGAATACAATATACTCCTGAGATGGTCCCATTGTCACCAAATCAGGATCTGATGACGGGATCTCAAGGAAATCGAGGGCAACCCTCAAATTTTGTAGGCACGCATTACGTTTTTCATATATTTTCTCAAGCTATTAAAGTGTTTGCGTCTGGTAGACATCATCTCATGTTGATGAGCTGATGATGGAAGGTAATGGAATGTAAGGTAACGGTTAGGAGTTGAGGATATTTTTTCAAATATTATAGGTACGTATAGACCGATTGTTGTATTCTTTCAGGTTATCCGGGTGAGCTGATGATGGAAGGTTAAACTCCTTAACGGTTAGGAGTTTTAGGAAGTTTCTTTAAATATCATATGCACATATAGAACTTTAGTTGTATTTTTTCTGGTTATTCAGATGAGCTGATAATGGAGGGTATAACTCCTTAGCGGTTAGGTCACACAACACCTTTACAAAATACTATAATATGTATAATATCAATGCTAAGTAGGTACACAGCGCTTCCAGTTACTCAAATTTCCGTAGAAGGTAAGAAAACATTGAATTATACCTAATGCAGGACAGGGGAAAGTAATAATAGGTTTTATATTATTAACAAGCCTGGTTATTTTAGTGCCCGCTTCCGAATTAGTGAAAAACATTGTATATAAAGAAATACTGTAAAGGGCCGTATCTACCTGAAGTTTAGTCGGGCTTGCTTGCACGCTTGCTTGCTTGCGTGCATGCTTGCTTGCTTGATAATAATAATAATTAATAATTTATTTATTTAAATAAGAACATAGGTTTACACAAATGAATTATCCATCAGACCCCAAACTAGGCTGGGCCTGTATCTTGGGTGTCTGCGAGAGTGATTTATAAAAAACAGTTACTCAATAATGAAAACAGCTGGGCGCCATCAGCCATAACACAAATAAAACAGCGCAAAAAGGAGCATGCAAAATAAAAAACACAATACAAAAAGAAGTAACATCAAATATGCAAAAATGAGAACTTAATAGAATAACTAATGGTGTACTGTGCGTGTATTAAGGGAGTAAGCATGAGTAATCGCATGTGTGTGTGTATGTGTGTGTGTGTGTGTGTGTTTGTGTGTGTGTGACAATTTGAGAGTATCCCGTGTAGCCTGAGGTACTCAGATCATAATGTTCTTACTGGTATTATTAATAATAATTATGCACATATATTTTATATTTTTTTATCTATCAGTTTTTCTGTTTCCTCATAGGATAAAGCAAGTAGCCATTTCTTTACAGTAACTTTAGCTTTGGCCACCGAAAGAAGTTTTACATCACAAATTCTGCAAATCTTGTTATATGTACGAGGGTGAGAGTAGGCAGGACATTTTCTAGCAAATGCGGATTTGAGCGAAGGCAGACTAGATCTAAAATTACGCTTGCTCAGCATTGACCTGTAATGTGGTGACCCAAGTATGCTGCAGTGTGTACGGATAAAAGCTTTTAAGACGAAAAGCTTCCGCACGCTCAGCAATTTTGTCTCGCAGTACAACGCATTTGTTGGATAACGATACGGTTTCTTAAGCATGACTTTTATAACTGCTCTTTGAGCGCGCTCAACTTCCAGGAGAAAAGTCTTGCCTGCGCTGCCCCATACTGCAACCCCGTACTGGAGGATGGACTGGCAAAGTGCGTGATATACAATGCGCAAAGTATCAGGGGTCGCGCAGTCTCGAAGTTTTCTCATAACATATATTAGTTTTCTAACTCTTTTAGTAAGGGTGGATATGTGAAGCTTGAAAGTGAGATTCTGGTCAAAAATAATTCCCAGGTACTTGACATTGTCACGCCTCTTGATCACCTGACAGGAGCATAGCTGCGACGTGCGAGGTGGAGAAGAAGTTAAATTTTGCCCACATGAGTGAAATTTAATTATTTGATCTGCTGGGGCGGAATGTGCAGATGTTTTTGAAAAGGCCACAAAATTGGTTTTATCTACGTTAAGGGTTAGCAGATAGTAGATATCTTAGATCTTTGGAATACTCGTGGTACACGCGAGCGAAGCCGCGGGCAAAAGCTAGTTTCTTATATATGTTAATTGAAATATAGGAAAAAACGAAACATAGGGGCATAGCTGTGGTAGATACAGATTACACAGTAAATAAAATTTGGCTCTAAAGCCATTATCCAGGGAGGAAACAGGGGGCTACCTTTGTATGGAAAAATGGTGCGCATCGTAACCTCTTAAAACGAAGTAAGTAGTCTGCCAAAAAGGCTAACATCGTCCTAGACTTAAAGCTAATTTAATATGAAGTTTAGGCATAACGCGACTTAGTCCCTCTACGCATTAGGTACACCAGTTTGAAAGGGTTGTGGCCAACTTGAGATTTTTTTAAGTTAACTCATTATATTGTGCCGTTTTTTGCCCAAATAAACATTAAATACTTATTAAAAATTAACAGCTAGTTAGATATAAACCTAATTAAACACCTTTAAAATAACCGATGAGAAATGTATTGAAATCAAAGGTATCATTTATTCACCCGCTGCAGTGGCGCTTTGACGAAGCAGAGTAAATATTAGTCAGAAAGCAACGATCCGCAAGGATGGAAAATACAGTAGGCCCACAAGATTACACACACCACACGTAAAATAATCGTCATCATCAGCCTATCGCAGTCCAGTGCTGGACGCTGGACGTAAGCCATTTTTAATGGCATGTCACTGAAATAAACTCGGTCTGAAGCTCTCCTTAAATCCCTGTCCGTTACCTTAAGGCCACCACAAGCGCGAGGCGTACGCAGCGCGTTGTATAACACTGAATCATATACGCTACGCCACGCTGCCAGTATGCGTCACCGTTATGATTCAGTGTTATACAACGCGCTTCGCACGCTCCGTTGGCGTCGCGCGCACGCCTCGCGCCGCGGTTTGTGGAAGGTACGGCAAGCGTATACTGTGTGAATTGCGCGGCCGAGACGCTCGCTGCACAGTGGTTACCCGGCGGCACACGCAATCTATACTAATATTATAAAGCTGAAGAGTTTGTTTGTTTGTTTGTTTGAACGCGCTAATCTCAGGAACTGCTCTGATTTGTAAAATTCTTTCAGTGTTAGATAGCCCATTTATCGAGGAAGGCTATAGGCTATATATTATCACGCTAACACCAATAAGAGCGGAGCGGAGCGGAAGAATGTTTCAAAATCGGGGGTTTTGAAGTAAAACTTCTATAGGCGCTAATCTCAGGAACTACTGCTCCGATTTGAAAAATTCTTACAGTGTTAGGTTAGATAGCTCATTTATCGAGGAAGGCTATATCAAGGATATAGGAAGGATATATCATCTTGCTAACACCAATAGGAGCGGAGCGGAGCGAAAGAATGTTTCAAAATCGGTGGTTTTTGCTAATCTCAGGAACTACTGCTCCGATTTGAAAAATTCTTGCAGTGTTAGACAGCCACTGGGCTATAGATAGGGCGGGTTGGGGGCGAGTTGAGAGCGGGTTGGGGGCGGGTTGGGAGCGGGTTGGGGGCGGGTTGAGAGCGAGTTGGGGCGGGTTGGGGGCGGGTTGGGAGCGGGTTGGGGGTGGATTGGGAGCGGGTTGGGGGCGGGTTAGGAGTGGGTTGGGGGCTGGTAGGGAGCGGGTTGGGGGCTGGTTGGGAGCGGGTTGGGGGTGGGTTGAGAGCTGGTTGGCGGCGGGTGAGAGCGAGTTGGGGCGGGTTGGGAGCGGGTTGGGGGCGGGTTGGGGGCGGATTGGGAGCGGGTGGGGGCGGGTTGGGGCGGGTTAGGAGCGGGTTGGGGCGGATTGGGAATGGGTTGGTTTATTATGTAGTTTCACTTCTTCTGGAAGGAACTAAGGAGAGCCATAATTGATGAAAAAGCAAATTGGATAAAAAAAATAAGCTGCTCAAATTACTAATTCCACGCGGACGGAGTCGCGGGCAAAAGCTAGTAAACTGATAAACCGCTCGCTGTGCCGCCAGTCGCACGAAGGCGTGGCCGGGCTTTTACCAATATCAACGCATCTAATTTTTTTTTTGGTACGGAAAAAGCGCGTTAAGTATTCTTTTCTGTTCGGGGAAACAGAGGGTAACCCAGAAAAGGCATACCCACTAAAAACCACATAAATCCCCTTGGCGTTCCTTAGCGATGGATCCTGAAACGCATTATGTTAAGCATTGTACGTCTATATATATTGCCTTTCTTATGTAGGTAAGAAAATTAAGAACGGATTTTTTTAATAAATGGAATTTTATATATTTGATTCAGAGTGATCCTACCTCCATAACTATGATGACTAAACTTTCGAATTTGGCATACAAGTAGGTAAAATTATATCAGTAAAAAACTAATCTCAGGAATTTCGGTAAATTTTGCGGGGTAATGTTAAAACGCGATTTATATGTAGGTATATCCACTAAATATTTACTAACTAATGCCGATGTTGATGATGGTGGATTTATAGATATTGTTTTACCGAATTTTTGTTTTATTCAATGAAAGAGCTGATGACATTTTTACCACAAATTTGAATTCTGCGTGAAAAGCTAGTCTTATTATTAGTTATTACATTGCATGAAAAAAACTTGATAATGTTTTGTTTAAATTTGTCATCCTGCTGTAGTTTTATCTATTGGAACTACCCTAAAATCAATCCAGCCATCCATCTTTGTCCATGGAGTTATTTCCCATCTGAACAAACTAAACCCCTCTCAGATATATGGGCTCTCTTTTGAATTACTTGCAAAAGGCTCTCCTTGCCAATCAAGGGTCATCTACTGGCCGTTTTTGAGCTACTATGAGTTCCAGGTCAAGTTTATATTTGTACAATCGATTGAATTAAAAAGTTATTTTAAAGGAAATAGGTAGGTTATTTTTAAATCGTCTGGGAGCGGTTACCCAGTTATTTTCGGACGTAACTTGTGTTGGCAAATGAAGTACTTATTAGAAGTGCTTTTTAGGGTGAAGCCAGAAGAGCGTAATTTTGTGAGTGGTGAGCAGTAGAATTTCGGTTGCGCCATGCCATACCTACATTGTGTCACGTGAGGGTCACGTAATGACCTGCATATTGTATGGCGCGACCGAAATTCTGCCGATTACGACTCACAAAATTACGCTCGTCTGGCTTCACCCTTAGAGTTCCGTAACCAAAAGGTGCCAGCGGGATCCTATTACTGACTCTGTCGCTTGCCATCGCTTTCACCATCTCTTTCTGTCATCCTTTTATACCGTTTGACGCAAATAAATAGTGATTGCGAAGGCAAGCGTCAAAAACGTTAGGCAATAAGCCTGCTGGTTGAGTTCGAAACACATCAGTGTAGTTTGGTGGTGATAGTTGGGTTTGTGTGTGTTCGTATAGTGTCGAGGGGGAGGAACTGCATGAACACGCATTTCTTACATAAACGTAACTCTATCCTTAGGTCGTGGGTGAGCAAAGTAATTGTTTCAGTTCATTAATTTGTACGGAATCCTCGGTGCGCGAGTCCGAATCGCAATTGGTCGGTTTTTATCCATAGACATACTTATGTCAGTAGTTCGTAACCATTAGTTGGGTTTAGTACCGCACTCAATTTTATGGGATAGATTTTCCAAACCATTTCAACGAACAAACGTTTCGGTCGTATTTAATGACGACCGCAAATTTATAGTGTATCATCGGTTTTCATAAGTTTTACGAGTATTCGATTCGAATTGGCGATTAGTGGTCAACTAGAGCGATTTTATTGAGTATTGACGGTTGTTTTTGGAGCTTCGTTGCGATTTGTTGCAAGGTTTGGGAGATTTATCGGTATGTATTGAGAATTATGGCTAAAACGATGAATTATTTTATTTGGGACCCCTTGATTTCTTATAATTCAATTAGTCATAAATAGTCATAATCATAATGTGTATTTTTTTTGTGTGATATAGGTACCAACTGATATATTTCTGAAACAGTATTGTTTCAGTATTTTTTTAAATGTCATCTTATAGAATGCAGTAGGCTATCTTAGGTTTGTTTTATAACAATTATTCCGAAAAAAATTATCGTTTCAGAAATAAATCATTTTATGACTAACGTTGATTATGAAGAATGGTACATTATGGCTTGTTAAATAAGGGCCGGCACCCACTGCCGGCACGGCACAGCATAGCATGGCAGGTTATGCTGCGGCATCTCGCGGCGTTCCGTGGCACGACGAGGCTTGACGTGGCATGGCATGCCGTGGCATGACGTGGCATCCCGTGGCATCCTGCTGAAAGCCCAGCTACTCTGGCATCAATCAGTTAAAAACGTGACCCTATTACTGAGGCTCCGCTGTCCGTCCGTCCGTCTGTCACCAGGCTGAATCTCGGCAACCGTGATAGCTAGAGAGTTGAAATTTTCACAAATGATGTATTTCGATTGCCACTATAACAACAAATACTAAAAAATGGAATAAAATAAATATTGAAAGGGGCTCCCATACAACAAACGTGATTTCTTTGCTCGTTTTTGCTCGATATTGATAACGGCAACAGGCAAGAAGCTTGAAATATTCATAGAATATTTAATTATGTATTGACTTTAAAAATAAATCATTAAATTAAAATAAAAAAAAAATGTTTAAGGGGGCTCCCATGCAACAAACGTGATTTTTATTAATAATTGTACGGAACCCTTCGTGCGCGAGTCCGACTCGCACAAGGCCGGTTTTTTATTTTTATCCTTCATGCAAAACCATATTATTACTTAAGAGAAGCTAAATAGCAATATCACCTCAGCAATGCTATAAGCAACGCATTTTATTGCGACTACTTCGTATTTGATATTAAAGATTACCATCGGTATTTATCGAGTGGGAGTTATTTTATCGATAATTACTTCGATTTTATTACTATTTCTTTTTAGGGGTCCTTCATCAAAATTCGAAAGGGTTTGTTTTGGATGACCGGATGGCCTAGTGGCAGGGCAGGGGGGTTTCACTCCGCAGTTTAGGTATGCTCTGCCGGCGCGCCTCCCGGGGAGGCGTATGGCAGTAGGTTGTCGCTCGGCTTTCGATGCACACGCTAGCCGCGTCGCGCGTATTTATTTTTCTGTGATTTTTGCGACAAACAATGACTTCTAAACGATCTTATAAATACCTTACTTACTTACTTACTAAAGGTAGTTTACTGAATTAATACACACTGTTATCCTTCTTGATTTATATACCTACCAAATATCGGCGAGTGGGAACCCTGTGTCCTTGGTTTCGGATCAGCGGCGCCCAACGGAATATGAACGCTCGTATCACACGATAAGTTTCAATTTCGTGTGCAAGCAGTAAGAGTAGGGAAGTTTTTATACCTAAAGTTGACTTTTGTTCGAGAGTGATCCTTCTGTACGTTCGTTACTACTATTACTTATTCTGTGCTACTGGTTAGAGAACCTGACTACGACGTTTGAAGTCACGGGTTCGAGTCCCGGTCGGGGCAGATATTTATATGAAAAATACGAATGTTTGTGCTCGAGTCTTGGATGTTTAATATCTATTTAAGTACCTATGTTTATTCATAGCCTTCTACCCATAACACAAGCTTTGTTTATCTTTGGGGCTAGGTCAATTGGTGTGAATTGTCCTGTAATATTTTTTTTAATGGGTGTCAAATAGTACCCTATTACTAAAGCGTGAAATACTCATAGGACGGCAGCGGTTCGGGAGCGGGTCGTGTTGTTGGGAGTGCGGCCGGTCATAACTGAAGGAAAACATCGCAAGGGAACCCGAAGGCTTATTGTCTATCGCGCTGACGCTTGCTTTAGCATTCACTATTGCATTCTGTCAATCGCTTCGATCATATAATACGTAGACCATCCCAACCTATAGGTAGGTATACGTCCCACTGCAGGGCACAGGCCTCCTCTCAGAATGAGAGGGCTTGGGCCTTAGTTCCCCGCGGGCGTGTGGATTGAGAACTTCACACACACCAATGAATTTCTTCGCAGGTGTAAGCAGGTTTCATGACAATGTTTTCCTTCACCGTAAAGCTCATGGTAAATTTCAAATGTAATTTCGCACATACATAAATTCCGAAAAACTCAGCTGTGCGAGCCGGGATTTGAACCCACGACCTTCTGCGTGAGAGGCCATCAGTCAAAATGCTAGCCACCACGGCTAGATACGTAGATGCAAGGTCCTATACAAAACTCAAAAATTGTCTCCTTCGCGCCAATTCTGGCTTAGTCAACATTGGCAGATTATTTTTATTCTATTAATTTTCAAAAATTGTTCTCACTCCTAAAGCCCTATTTAGTCTTGCAAAAAAATTGCAAGTCGCATCCATTGCAAGATCAAAAAGCGAACTAGTTTGAACTAGTAGGCCGTATTGTCTAACGCTTCTGACGCTTCCTTCGCTTTCACCATCTCTTTCTGTCATCATCTTATACCGTTTGACAGAAAGAGATAGTGATTGCGAAGGCAAGCGTCAGAAACGTTAGACAATAACCCTGCACCGTGGCGTTGATACGGAACCCTTTGTGCACGAGTCTGGCACTAACATAGCGAATTTTATATTTACTTAACAAAATGTCAAAGTTATTTCTCGCTTAACTTAATTACTTATTTTATTGAATGCACCCAGGTTTTGCGGAGGTTCGTATTTAGAAATTGGAATCGCAATCCTTATCCCTTTCGAACCCGGTTGATACGATCGTGACGTTTAATGGCAATTAAATTTGAAATTTATATGTATATCACTAGCTGACCCCGCAAACGTTGTTTTGCCATACATCACCCAGGAGTATAAAAAATAGCTTACGACCTATTCTCAGGCCTACCGATTATATACAAAAAGTTTCATAACAATCGGTCAAGCCGTTTCGGAGGAGTTCGGTAACAAACACCGTGACACGAAATTTTTATATACAGGGTTATTTGTAATTCACTAGCATCCTTTTAACCCTAAACTCCCACCACTTATACAAATGTTTTTTGTTCTACGGTTTTTGTCATAACTTAATATTTTTGTGTAATAACGTTTTGAAAATTTGAGATTTCCTCTTATTTTTACGATACTCTGTGTATTTGTATGGGAAAAGAGTGCTTCATTTTAAAAAGTCGTAAAACAAAAAACATTTGTTTGAGTGACAGGAATTCAGGGTTAAGAGGATGTCAGTGAATTAAAAATAACCCTGCATTAGATTTTATTGTAATAATTTTCATACTCATTTGGGTTCGAAAGGGTTGGCTATATCATCATCTCGACATAATATATACGTCTCACTGCAAGACACAGGCCTCCTCTCAAAATGAGAGGACTTGGACTATAGTTCCCATGCGGACCCAGTTGAAAATGGGAACTTTATACACACTATTAAATTTCTTTGAAGGTGTGGTTTGTGAGTGTGGTGTGTTATTTAACTGTCAAAATGTAATTTTTCTTTATGAAACTTTTGTATTTTTGGTCTATTAAAAATGACATTTCAATGATATTTTCCCTTATCATAATAATCAGACGCAATAATTCAAAGTATCGGCTGTAAGCTCAAAAAAGTTTAAGTGTTAACAGTTTAAAAACCAATTTTTAACATTAAATGCTTCATTACTCGTACATGATAAAATTTTGTCACATTTTTATAGCCCGGTTGAACAGCCAATTTTGTTATGAACCTCAATCAGTTTGAATTAAAGTCGAGATTTTTTTACACTACAAATCCGACGGCAAGTGTAACTTTGTTTACAAACTTTTTTTGATACTCTAAAAAAATATTCGTTTTCGCTCTTAGTTTTAACCGAAGCATCCTTAAGACTATACTATTAAGGTTTACTTTAACTTACATTTTCTTTATCAGTAAAATATAAAACGCCCATTAACTCTAAAAACTATCAAGTTCCAATGATAATCAATTTAGAGTTATCTCGATCGGATCCGTTTTGCTTCACAACAACTAATCGATATAATGTCATTTTAATCGATAAGAATGTGAAATATCCGATTGTAACTCGAGGTGTGAAAGGTTACTTATGATGACTATCATATTAATTTATTAAAAGTTATTTTAATATGGTTACACGTTAAAAAAGCCGTGTGGGGCCATATCCAAATCTCATCTCGAAAAAACCACTGACGATTTGTTGTAGGGCTCCGACCCAAAAGAGTGCCAAGGGGATCCTATAACTGAGATTTCGCTGTCTGTTCGTCTATCCATCCGTCAGTCACAGAACTCACAGAGCAACAGATGTACAGGGTGAAACTTTGAACGTGACACAAAATTCGTGTTTCAGGCTTAGTTAATGCTGGATAACATAATGCATTCACTCACTCAATTGTTGAAATTGGTCTGATAAAATTTATGATTTTCATACTTTTGTAGTGAATATTATCAAGGATGATGACTGGATTGGCAGTCGCCATAGTACGGATCGGCCGCGGTTTTCTAGTTCGATTATTAAATCTAGGTGGCGCTGAAATATAGCCAGAGGCTTTGAAGGTAAAACAATAAGACCACAGATGTTTCATATTACTACAAATGTATTATTTTTAAAAAATACTGCATAATAATACATTTGCAGTGATATGAAATTATTTAATAATCGAACTACAAAAACCGCGTTCGATCCGTACTATGGCGACTGCCAATCCAGTCTATATCATCCTTGATATTATGAACTAAATGTATGGACACCTCAAATTAAACAATACTAATTCTAACAACTGGATAAATGCATTATGTTGTCCAGCATTAACTAAGTTAAAAACACTAATTTTGTATCACGTTCAAAATTTCACCCTGTATAAATAAAGAAGAGACACAGGTGTACGAAGCCGAACTTATTCCTTAAAGTAACCATTTTACTTCAGTGTGATTGATGCCTTAGATTAAGGAAAGAGGTGCAATGACTGATGCATACCCGAAACCTTCTTTATTATTTTTCTAGCTTTTTTTCAAATTTGAAATCAATTAAAATAAATGTTTTAAATGCATTTATCATCATCATCTCAGCCTATACGTCCCACTGCAGGGCACAGGCCTCCTCTCAGAATGAGAGGGCTTGGGCCGTAGTTCCCACGCGGGCCCAGTGCGAATTGGGAACCTCACATACACCATACAATTTCTTCGCAGGTGTATGCAGGTTTCCTGTCGAGTTTTACTTCACCGTAACACTCATGGTAAATGTCAAATGTAATTTCGCACATAAATTCCGAAAAACACGAAGGTGCGAGCCGGGATTTGAACCCACGACCCTCTGCTTGAGAGGCTATAAGCTCAAACCGCTAGGCCACTACGGCTTCAACGGCCGTTCGCACAAAGTGTAGTATTGGTTGGCATGATACACGGGTTAGTTGGTTAGTCTATACATACTACATATAGCTTGTGATAGAATACTAAATACAGCGTTTTATTCCTATGGTTGACGTTGTCGCTATTCAGAAACTTCATAGTGCGCAATGTGTTAGGATTTAAGTACTTACTTTTCAACGGTCGTTAACTATTTATTAAGACATTCTATTCATACGAATATGACGGAAAAACGTCTAATCCCGTAAAAACAAACTAACCTACTACCCAAAACTGTCCACCGGACAACTGGACCTCAAAACAACGCTCTCCAAATATTTATCACGCATGCACGGAGCCGATTAGCCATATCCCTGAACTTTACAAAATTCCCCTCCCTATGCCTTTGTCCTAAGCAAACAATTCTAAACACACCCTCAAAATGTCATATGCGCCAACATAATGAAGTCTGTTAATCCGTTTGGATTTTAGGGTTTAATACGCGAGTATATGTATATCCCTTCTATTTCAAATAAAGTCATTCAACCAATCACAGGAGTTTGCGGGAATCTTTCATTTAAAACAATAAGGGATAAGGGTACACACAGTTGAAATTATAATACATTACACTATAAAAATAAAACATTCGTTAAGAAAATTACGTTGACATACAATAACACAATTGAAAAATTATATATTTAAAAAAATCATGTGCACTGTTGTCAGTTTCAGGGTTAACAATTTAAATGCTTATGAAATAAACTTTATCATGACCATTTCATCCTACTTTCATTAGGAAATCCATTACCACTGTGTTTTTTTTTTTCAAAAGTAACTATCTAATCGTCATGCCGAGACGCTCGATAGACGTACACGACACACTCGTAAACTTTAATACCTTCATCAAATTTTAACCACATTTCTCAAGTAATTTGCACCTACTAAAACATTTCGTTTACTTAGCACGAAACCGTTTTATTTGGGCGAAAGCATTTGTTTTTGTTAAGATTAGCCTCTTAACAAAGTTTTGGTTACCGTGGAAACTTCGGACCTTTTATCTTTTCAAATGAAAATATATTTCCTTTCCCCCTTGTTTTTTTTACGGGCCTACGTAGCCCTGTTATGTTTATAGTTTTAGGAACAGCCTGTGTTTTAATTTGTTTTTAATGTATCTTTTAGAGTTCCTTTTAAGATCTCCATGTTAACCGTTTATTTGACAACTTTATCATTCGCTAGTAATTCGAACCGTTCAAGGTCTACCGTTGACCTAGAATTTCATTATTACATAATAATATGAAATGAAGAAAAAAAACCGGTTGTCTGTAAAGTCGGTTTACGGATGATAGTTTAGCGTGACATCGTCATAACAAATCATTCAAAAACAAAAATGAAACCAGGCGGTCACCCATCAAAGTAGTGACCGCGCCCGACGTTGCTTAACCTCGGTGATCGGACGAGAACCGGTGTTTTGTTTTGAAATATCTTGAAAACGGTGCATCCTACGACAAAATCAATGAAATGAAACGCACCCCTCTCCCGCACTCCCCTAGCACCCCCCTAACCCCACACCCCCTCGCCCCCTCGCCCTCCTCACCCCCCGCATTGAAAAATTAACCGAGCGATAGTACTAAGATTGTACATACTGACGTTCGCTGCTCTCTTGTATATACTGGCCTTCACTGCTCTGTAGGTACGAGTTCGGGACATGTAAGTACCTACATGTACGTTACATTGCGTCATCCTTTTTCGTGTATGCAGCGGCGTCCATCGATTTATTATTAGACGTTGTCACGTCAAAAATCGCCTTCAAAAAAACAACCGGTACTAAAAAGCAAAAAATATATAAGTACTTAAAAAACAATACTTGAACCGACTACAAAATACTATAAAATAATATACCTATGCTAATAATAATCTGTTTGAAATCGGTGCCTCAGCGCGAGCCAGGTAGGAGTGGTAGAAGCCCAATGGATTTTATTCAGGTAAGGTAGATAGACGACTAGGTCCACTCCTGCTGGCTCGTGCTGAGTCAAAACGTGCTGAAGTCGTTATATTATTTCCCACAACTAAAAAATCTGAACTACTTAACCTCTTGTCACATAAATTTAAAAACTAATTGCGATTACTGATTTAGAGTATCATTTAAATAATATTTGTTTTAATGTACAAATGAATTGACATCGTATGGAAATCTTCTCATTTCTGCGATGAAATTAAATGGTGTGTGTGAAGTTTCCAATCCGCACTGGGTCCGCATGATAACTGCGAGCCCTTCAGTGGGACCTACATAGTCTGGGTGGGATGTAACGAATAAAATATAAGTGTTTTTTTTTATAACTAAATGTAAATATTCACACTTCAGACTACTTAATTGTGTAAGTACAAACATAGTAGGTATAACTGCCATACATACATAAGAGCTTACGTAAACCCTTGAAACTTCCAACAGAGCTTTCACTGCAGTTTAGTTAAGCCCCTCCCAAACATATTAATTAGTACCTAATAACTGCGTAACTATGTGTAATTTATTAAGTGTAATTAAGTTTCTTGAACTGTTGGAAAGATTCATCTGAACGTAATAAGTTTTTATTAAAAATTTTATTTTGAATGCAAGTTTTTCGCTGACTGTACTTTTTGTTGACCGTACTTGCATTGTTATCCAACCTACATATGTATACCAAATTTCAAGTAAATCCGACCACTAGAAGTGGGTCAAATTCAACTTTCAATATTTGACCCATACATACATTACTTACATACATTGCAAGTTAACTTAATACCTATATAAAGCATTTAAAGCGTTAATAAAAAACCGGTTGTCTGTAAAGTTGGTTTACGGACGATAGTTTACCGTGACAAGTCCAACGTTTCCCCGCTCCATCTAATTGAAGGCCTACCTATACACTGCGCCTTTTGGTCCGTGAACGCCACTTGAGAACCTCAGAACAGCTCAAATCAGGTTCTACGAGCGTTGTCCTGGCTCACTGCTACTTGAGTCTGGCGATTCTTCGAGCTATGTCGGTGACTTTACGTGCGCGGATACTTTGAGAACCTCAGAACAGCTCAAATCAGTTTCTACGAGCGTTGTCCTAGCTCACTGCTACTTGAGTCTGGCGATTCTTCGAGCTATGTCGGTGACTTTACGTGCGCGGATACTTTGAGAACCTCAGAACAGCTCAAATCAGGTTCTACGAGCGTTGTCCTGGCTCACTGCTACTTGAGTCTGGCGATTCTTCGAGCTATGTCGGTGATTTTACGTGCGCGGATACTTTGAGAACCTCAGAAAAGCTCAAATCAGTTTCTACGAGCGTTGTCCTGGCTCACTGCTACTTGAGTCTGGCGATTCTTCGAGCTATGTCGGTGACTTTACTTGCGCGGATACTAGGTATTTCATAGTGTCACTGATTTAAAAATACCTAAGTCCATTTTAGATGCGAAGTGGAATATTTTTCGAGCTCTCAACTCCTTGTAAGAGTCTCGCGGGCTAAATCTACGCTGAAACCTTTTCAGCCAACTTGACCCACTTTTTAGGCGGTACTCCAAGTTACAATTCATGGGCTTATATTTTTAACCTCTGACACAAAAACGACGGGGTGTTATAAGTTTGTTATAAGTGTTTGTGTCTGTCTGTGGCATCGAAGCTGCCGAGCGGATGACCCGATTTTGATTTTTTTTTTTTTTGTTTGAAAGGTGAATTAGTCGGGAATGTTCTTAGCTATGTTTCATGAAAATCAGTCCAAAATGGTCGTCTCCACAAAATGGAGGATTACAATTTTTTTCACATCTCCCTTAATATGGGTACCTATCAACTGAAAGAGCTCGACTGGTAGAATAGGTACCCTATGATAATTAAAAGAAAACTTAACCTTATTTTGATTACATAAAGTTTATTTTTAAAATGAGAATAATTCTCATTTAGCGTGCGATTTGCCTATCACCGGTACCTCAATGGTAAATACTGCAAACAGATCGTGATTAAATAAGTCCCGAAAAATATTGTAGTTATGAGTGAGAATCGGAAACTTTAACACATTAAAACATTCATTTCAGGCAACATGATCCATTATGATAAATCATTACACAGCGAAATCAGTATAGCGATACTTATAATAGCTTTAAGATCTTTTGTACCCACCTATGTTGAAATAATAAATTATTATTATTATTATTCATCATCATTTCAGCCGAAAGACGTCCACTGTAGAATATAGGCCTCCCCAAGGCTCGCCAAACAGATCGGCCCCGTGACATCCGCATCCAATGCGTTTCCGCAACTTGACCAGGTCGTCGCTCCAACTTGTTGGGGGCCTACATACACTGCATATTCCGGTCCGCGGACGCCACTCGAGAACCTTTCGGCCCCATCGGCCATCAGTTCGACGAGCGTTGTCCCGACCCACTGCTACTTGAGTCTGGCGATTCTTTGACCAACGTCGGTGACTTTAGTTCTTGTGCGGATTTCAGCATTTCTAATGCGATCCCACAGATAAACTCCGAGCATAGCCTCCTCCATCGCCCTCTGAGTGACTTTGAGCTTTCTTACGAAGTCCATCGTTAGCGGGCACGTCTCAGTGCTATATGTAAGTCAAAGCGGCAACACACACTGCTTAAAGACTTTTGACTTGACTTGATGATGACTATGAATATGATAAATACGTCTTAGCAGCAAATCATTAAATTAAACCATTTTACGGACAAAATGGCGTGATTACGGTGCGTCAACATCTCTGACGCCATATTACAAAAATATATATGGTCATTTACACTCTTTTTGTTTCATAAGTAATAGTTACTATTTTTGACGTGACAACGTCTAATAAATCGATGAACGCCGGCTGCACGCACGAAAAAGGATGACGCCATGTAACGTGAAATTACAAATCTTAACTCTAATCTTAATTTAGTGTTAAAGATTATGATGATGATTATGTGACATTATCAAAACATTAGTGAAGAGTGGCAGCCATATCGCGAGTTTGTGTACCGAGCCGGCGTAGGTAATTATAATCAAGGACGCTGCCGAGACGTTCTACTGCTCCTTTTTTATTCTGTGTCATATTCCTATCCCGCTTACGTTTCTCCCTTGCACCACATAACGGCACTTTCAAAGTTTCTAACATTGACTCTGCTTTTAGTACTTTGCTCTTAGTATCGACTTATTGTGTCCCTGTTTATTTCCTGTTTCTCCATTGATTGAATATTGAATTACTGCTGAAGTTTGTTGACTTTGATTCTAATCACGTCTTACTTATTTACTTTAATGGACGGTTTATTTATTTAAATGTATTTACAATTGTATGTGGTGCTGCATACAACTTTTTAATAAAATACCAGCTACGTAAAACAATACTTTCGCGTCAAAACCACCAAAAACGGTAAAATCTCGGAGGCTCGACAGAATTTTAACGAAGTGTCACGCGACGATAGATTTATCACCTGTGTTTTTTTCATAAACCAATATGGCGGCTTTACAAAGTGAAGAAAATAAAAATCAGCCAATTGCGAGTCGAGCTCATGAAGTCTATGAAGTGCAAATAATTTTTTTGAGGATTGGTGATTTTGGTCTTTTTTATTTGGGTTGTGAAACTTGACTTCCTGTCAAATTTAATAATAGGTTTAATTTCCTTGGTTTTGTACAAACAGTATTGCCTTCAGGAAGTCGTTGTAGCGTAGTGTTGTGGATTCAAGTTCAGGCTCGCACCTCTGAGTTTTTCGGAATTTATCTGCGAAATAAGTTTTACGGTGAAAGAAAATATTGTGAGGAAAGCTTCACACACTTGAGAAGAAAATGAATCGCTTGTCTCCTCTATCTTCGTAATCTGCACTTTGCCCACGTAGAACCTAAACCTAAACCCTCTCATTCTGAGAGAGGTATGTACAGTCAAGTGTAAAAATATGGGTGCACACAACTTGCTCATAAATATGTCCCATAGCTCTTATGTCGTCGAATTAAGGTATAGGTATTGTGGCGTCACGGAACCACGTAAAGTTTGAAAATAATGGACTGTATAGGAGGAAAACTGGCTAGGTTTAGAAACGACTTAAGCAACTGGACTTAAAAAGGATGGGCTTACGGTTTATACTGTCTTTAGCATTATAGATTAATCACAAAGCACTCACCTTGCCTTTCCTTGCGATAGCGAACCCAATAAAGTTTTCTGCTGTCCAGGCTCAGGTCAGAATCTGTCTTAAAAAGTCACACGTATGCACGCATCACATTGAATAATAATTTGTAGCACAACACATAAAATCTTCTTTTGATTATAGGTTTAAATTAATTATTACAAAATGTTGAAATAAAATGTGCCTTTCTTTGGCGAGTTCAAATTGACACTAATTGCGCGCGCAGACCACAGCCAATAACTCCGTAGGCCGCGTTTCGTTTCAGTCAGACTTAGCGCAGCGCTTTTGTAAATTAAAAGTAAAATGAAAAAGGCAGTATATCGAACAGACAGGTATGTAACGATGGGAGAATTAAATCGATACTTATTTTTGCACTTGACTGTACCCTATAGTGGAACGTATACTATACATATAGGCTGGGATAATTATAATTTAGGTGTGATAATGTGGTTCAAAATATACGGCACTGAGACTTAGCTAGGTTAGGGTTTGGTCATAGGCTGGCAGCTAAGTAAGTTGGGTTAACTACCCAGTTTTTGCCCATTCACCAGTGTTTTACAACTTTAAGAAAAACCGGCCAAGTGCGAGTCGGACGAAGGGTTCCGTACCATTATCTATAAAAAATTGCGGTTTACGATTTATGACGTATTAAAAAAACTACTCACTAGAAATCTCGTTCAAACCAATTTTTGGTGGAAGTTTACATGGTAATGGACATCAGAAATTTTTTTGTTTAGTTTTATCATTCTCTTATTTTAGAAGTTACAGGGGGGCACACATTTACCACTTTGGAAGTGTCTCTTGCGCAAACTATTCAGATTAGAAAAAAATGATATTAGAAACCTCAATATCATTTTTGAAGACCTATCCATAGATACACCACACGAATGGGTTTGATGAAAAAAAATGTTTGAGTTTCAGTTCTAAGTATAGCGAACCCCCAAAATTTATTCTTTTTTTTCTATTTTTGTGTGAAAATCTTAATGCGGTTCACAGAATACGTCTACTTACCAAGTTTCAACAGCATAGTTCTTATAGTTTCGGAAAAAAGTGGCTATGACATACGGACGGACAGACAGACATTACGAATCCATAAGGGTTCCGTTTTTTACCATTTGGCTACGGAACCCTAAAAAGCATTTTCAAGTGCTAGTTGTCTATCGTTTGCTTTTGATTAGCTACAAAACTTGACTATAAAGTAATCATATCATCATTTAGTGAATGCTAATCATACCTACGTCAATCCGAAACACCACGCTGCTCTCAAAAATACGCATTACTGATGTGGGTGTCAAGGCTGCCGAGCTGAAGTGTGACTGGGCAGGCCACGTTAGCCGCATGGATCCGATTTGGTGGGCTAAAGTAGCCATAGACTGGATACCACAAGACGGATGGCGGCGACGAGGTAGATAGACCCTGGAGGCGTTGGTGGGACAAATTAAAAGCGTGATTAAAAGATATTTTATGAAAGATATATTTAAGAGGGAAGGGACGGATGCGCACTCAGACTTAGGTTATATGTAAGTAAAAACAAAAAAACTGCATGCATGGGAAGTCATGATTTATATAATAAATTTACTATCTACTCGTATTGTATAAGTACTTAGATTAGTTACGCGTGAGCAACTCAGTTTTTCACTAACCGAGGCCACGCAAAATCCTTAAAATTAGGATTAAGGACTCGTTTTGCATGTTTTGTAATGTTCTTTGCTTGAAATAAACAGCTTATTTTTTTTTTTTTTTACCTAGACATGTACCTTAGAAACTGGAAGGACACCGCTCAAAATCGGGATGATTGGAGAAAATGGGGGGAGACCTTTGCCCAGCAGTGGGACACTTCTTCAGGCTTATTAATTTAATCATACGCAAATGTAGACAGCACTCGACAAAGTTTTTCTTAGAGTGGTCAATTACCTACTGTTACGTGGGCAATTTCAGGGTAGTTTACCCTACCCTTTTGTTCATATGTCTAATTTTTAATGTGCTTTATTGCATAAATATAGTTTACTTACGTATGTACATACTTAGTCCTAATGTCCCTTTGGCACCGCTTGTTTACGGAACCCTCTGTTTCCCAAAGAATTCCCGATGGCACTTGTTTTTTGCCGATATTACAAAAACAATAAAGTAAGTGCTAAAACGTTATGGGCCGATCCGGACGCTGCCCATCGAATACCATAGCGCAAACAAAAATGCGCGAAACAAAACCCGGGTAGCCCTCATTTTTCCATAACTCATAAAACCAATAGAATCAATCTAAAAGGCTCTCTATAACTCACGTAAAAACGACTATTTGGACTGCAAACCCAACTTTGCCGCGTTATTTTTACTACTCGTATTGACAAAGTTGTAAATGCAGCTGGCGAAACGGATATCCAGCCCTATGACAATGAAAATGGAGGTGTTGATTCGAGTGCGACATAAATTGTTTTTCATATTTATTGGTTTGTTTGGGTTATTTCAATGACGTCAAAGATTTATATTTCAAAAGGTGATCCCAATGGTTTTCGTAGTGAGTATGCAGTATTGCCCTATTTATATATAACTCCAAAACGGTATCTTAGTTTTAAGTGACCAATGAACTATTCAAGCTTCAGAAAATTTCAAAGTGCAATCATCACTTTTAAATGTTGAGCCAATGGGAAAATCTAGGTTGACATTAAAATAAACCATTTCTAGCGAAGTCTGTGTTAACAATCTAACAAATATCTCACTGTGACAACTTTGCACTTTTAATAATTACAATGATCGACCGTTCCTAAAAGCAACAGATTTTGTAATGTGTTAATTTTTTTAAGTTACATTTTCTGACTATATTTTCCTGAATTGTATTATTATTCAATCTACATAATAATAATCTGTTTTAAATTTCAAATAAATCTGATGACTAGAAATGGGTGAAATTTGACTTGCAAGATTTAACCTTAATAATCGTCATACAAACAAGCAAAAATTTTGAAAAATAAGAGCTTGTAATAATGTACCTAAACAACGTTTACACATGAAATTCAACAGAAGATTTCTGACTAAGAAAAATAAACTCGCACATTAAAACGTTTGACTACATTATTATTTGGCAGAAAAATTGAAAATATATGTAGCCATTTATAAACACAGTAATTTTTTTATAATTCAATAGAGATGCCAAAAATACTCCTACCTTTTTGTGTAGACGACATTCTCAAAACAACGAGCTTTTAAAAAGTTATTATTTTCTCGACCCAGCAAAGCTGTCAGACGAATTAGTTCATTAGAGCATGAAATAAGTGTTAAAGTGTTATTAACAATTATTGCCGGAACGTCACCAGCGGGCCAGATAATATCGTCTGGCGGCCAAGAAAAGATTTTGCTGACGTCCTTGTACCACGAGACGATACAATTAATGAAGCAGCAAAATGTTTTGCTAGGCTCGAAGATGGAGATAAGGACAAGTTAAATAGAACTAATACCTTGTGTATATTGCAACCACCTATGTTGACAAATAAAGATACTTTGACTTTGACTTTAAGTACTGGATAATGCTTAGTAGCCGATTTACGATAAGGATGATGATTTTGATCTGAATGGTCACCCATAAAAGCATAATGCTCATGGACTGGCAGATGCGTTGTCAAACTAGAACACTAAAATGATGCTTTATGTGGCGCAGGATCGGTTTGTTTAGCGAAGCTTGGGGAAGATCTATGTTCAGCAGTGAAAGAAAGAGAAAGAGAGAGAGCGAAAGAGAGGTTACATATTTTTGATGCACAAGAAAAAATACATTTGGCAGAAAAAGATGTAAAACATCGAATACAATATCGCTCAGCATAACCCTCAAAGTTGGAATATTATATCAACAAGATCAACAAGATTTTGCAAGATGATGGTAACGTTCTCGAAGCGAAACCGTAAAATTTTGCTTGAGGTAAGCAATATATATCCTGAAACTAAAACGTGATATAACATTTCTTTCGTCGCAGTACGGGGGCCACGTCATATCCGTAAGAAAACTAAGATTTCCCCCAAGTTCTTTGAGAAAAGGATAAATCGTGACAAGTGTCCGTACTCCCGGGGATTTGGCAAACTTGTCGTTGACAGTAGAGGATTTACTTTGCAGCCGAGTTTTGCTGCGGGAGGTATTTTTAAAATTTTAGTTGGGTGCCTAGTACTTAGGTGGCTTCAAGTTTGTGGGTGGCTCGGCAAGAAAATGCTTGAAGTCTTTATTTAATCACATAGAGTGCTATCATCATCATCATTCGAGCCTATAATTATGACCTATTGCAGGGCACAAACTCAGGGTCATTATGACCTATTGCAGGGCACAGACTCAGGGTCATTTTGAGAGGGCTTTGGCCGTTAGTTCCCACACGGGCTTAGTGCAGATTAGGAACTTCACACACCATTGAATTTCTTCGCAGGTGTGTGCATGTTTTCTTTGCGATGTGAGATTAAGATGAAATTTGCGATTTTTACTGTTTTTGCAATTTAGAATAAACGTTCAAATAATTACTTCAAGCATCCATTTAATGGCTAAATAACAGCAAAGCCAAAATACGTGCCAATTCTACCGTATAATATATCAATTGTATGTACCTATTGTGATTTTGCTTTGAAAATAATATTAGCTCAAATTGTATTAACACTGTTTGTTTCTGAACAAAATGTCATCTCTCTTTACACCAAAAAGATTAAAATTGTAGCCCCTAAGATCACAGTTTTTTTTTTCTTTTACATTATTTAATTTATCAAGCTCTAATACAACTCGACAACATTCAAGCAATTTCACAAACAAAACCACAGTCAAACAAGTTGTAATAACGCAGGTAAGAAACTTGCCAACAACTAAGTCACGGCAGTTTCCAACTCCCCTATGTTACTAATTGGCACAAAAAGAGCAAGAATAGCAATTTGGGGACATTTATTTTTGTTGAGAAATACTTCGCCAATTACGCCACTATCGAGGTAAGTTTGGCGATTGTAATGATTTAGGGATTGAGTTTTGGAGCAGAAAAAGTTCATGACGAATAATAGATTTTGCAACTTTATACAAACACTCGCTGTTGCCCATGAATTCGTTTGCGAAGAATTCGTTGATCACTATCCCGGAGGAACTATGCAATTTTCCGGGATAAAAACTATCCTTTGTCCTTCTAACTATCTCCATACCAAAATTTCATTTAAATCGATTCAGCGGTTTAAGCGTGAAATGATAACATACAGACAGACACACTTTCGCATTTAAAATATTTGTATGGATATGGTTTATAGAGTCACATTACAATGATTTCATAGGCCTGGATGATTCACTTCTGACAGAAAATTTCACACTGCAATATTATATCGTTCTATGTAATTATCTTAGGGGCAGTACTATGGTTCTTTCAATTAGTTTGATAGAAGCTTACCATCGCATCACCATCTCTTTCTGTCATTGTTTTGTACCGTTTGACAGAAAAAAAATTTGTGAAAGCAATAATAGCAAAAACAACTGGATAGCGTTAGACAACGCGATCCAGGACCGCATTGCTGGATCATACTGAAATTAATAACTTCAAACAAACAATTACAAAGTTTTTTTTTATAGTATTTTGGAGAAGTTTCAAAATTGTTTTCCAAAATCTTATTAGGACGGGTCTTCAATACATACACAACTACTGAAGTGTTACTTACGAAAAAGTGCAATACAAAATATATTCTTTTTTGCCCAAATAAACATTAAACATTAAATACCAAAAACAGTAAGTACAGTGATATTACAAAATTAAAAAATCAGGTAGATATTATGCGATCTTAACGTTTAGAAGCGAAATAATAAACTAAAAATAGCGAAGCGAAATTATTTCAAAAATATTTAAAAGCGAAATCGATTCATAACCTTTCCGATAAATTGCAATGAGGCAGCATAGATGGCGCTTTGTGCGGCCCTGGTGCTTCATGCAATCGTCAATAGAATTTGCAGTAAATTTGACCACCTAATCCTATTCGTTCGCAGCTTTGATAGGATTTCATGTACATTTGGAAGCGAAATGCTGAAACGGTCAGTTAGTGAAGTAAAATACAGGGGTCGCTCATGGTTTAACAGAATTTAAAGCTATTGAACGGACGAGTAGGGAAATGGAAATTCAGACAGTGACAACGTTTTGTTTGCCGATCGATGTATAATAGTTAAAACCACAATTCATGACACAACTTCGACAATTAATTTTGTAGATAGATAATATAATCTTTATTCTTCAAAACAAAGACATGGCTAAGTAACTAAAGAGTAATAAAACTAACAATTCAGCACTTAAAATTATGCCAGAAACCAGGTACTTGCGACAGCAAAGAGAAACATAAAATAACAATTAAACAGATCAGACACACATAGATGAGAAGCCAATATGATGCACAAATAGGCGCTAGCTCAGCAAAATGCTGCAGCAAGCCGCAGAGCTGGTATTCTGCCAGTACCCATACCGAGTAAGGACGCGCGACCAACGTGATAAATTCAGCCCAATCTTGTCATATAATAAGTACAAGTGTTGTACAAGTGATTCCACAGTAATGTTCGTGTCGATATTCAAAATTATTACGGCTTTGGCTATAAGTATTTATCCATTACCTACCCCACTCACGTGCTTTTATTAATTTACTCTAATTTACAAGTGATTTCAAACAATGTCATTATTGACTTAAGGAATAAAGGTTGAACTAGGTAAATAAATTGGCGACCGTGGTTGCACAAAGCTTGCGAGTGGTTATTTACGCTGATCAATGTGAAAAGGAACTTCAACTCTAAACTATTATAAAGACTCAAAAAAACTCTACATAATCATCGATTAGTTCTATTTAATCACATTTGATTATACCCTTAACAAAAATCTTAGTTATATTTGGTAACGTACGTACGTAGCTTAGCATTAGTTATTTACATAATTATTCAATTATTTAATTTTCATTATAATAACATTATTATGGCTGGATGTGTCACTAACGGTTACGCCAAATTAATTGATTGTGATTCAATTAGATGTTAAAATTTTAATACGGGTAATAATGCTCAGCTTTGTGGTAACAATCACGATTTTCATTAATGTTGTGTTCCTGTATTTATCAATAGCCTTATGTTATTTGCTATCAAAACGCGTGGTAGTCTGGTTAGATCTATCTTCTCAAGCAGAGGATCGTGAGTTCGAGCCTGGGCTCACACTTTTGACTTTAAAGCACAATACACAGTCAAGTCAACAACTTGGCGGCCTATATGAAAAGAATCATGCTGCGGGAACTACGTATTCAATTCTCCGGGATAAACAGTATCCTTTATGTTAATCTAGGTTTTGAACTATCTGCATGCCAAAGTTCATCAGTATCCGTCAAACCGCTTAGCAGGAAAGAGTAGCAATCATCCATACAAACTTTTGCGTTTATAATATTATCTGGCCATTCATCCTAGGTGCAGGACCGTGCTGGGTGGTGTCTTCTGGTGTCGGAGGCCAAGATCCTCTTTGGGTCCTTGAGCCAGCGCAGTAAGTAAGTAAGTATTCATCCTAGCCTAAATATAATGTCCCATTCATGTACCTCCACTCAGAATGAGAGCCATTGGACCGTTCCTCCGTCAAACGTTTTAGCGTGAAAGAGTAACAAAAATCCATCCAGACCTCCATACAAACTTTCACGTTTATAACATTACATTAGCAAGAAGTAAGAAGTATGTTTATTTGTTTTCACTTCACCATCCTCTTAAACCTCATAGGCATGTCTACGGGCACGGATCTGGCAAATCGATATGTTCCGGTTATTTATACGTATTCAGTGCGAGTCAAAAATATAAGGGCCCACGAGCCCTGCGGGCCTGACAATGATATTGAAAGTACCCTTGAGGTTTGAGGGTGGTAAGACTCCTGGTATTACCAATGCATTGGACTCGTTTTTAAGCCAACTGCCGAAGGAGGCCCTGTGAACTTTGGTCACTCCAATTATATTAGTCTATTCCCACTAATTTAGTTGTCCAGTTCAGTTGACTGAACTAGTGAGATTTTTTCTCGGTAGTTCAATTGACTGTAGTGGATATGTAGGTTAGGTTTGTTAGGTATCTGCAGTTGCCTGAAGGGCAAGATACCCAGGAAAATGAGTTCCACCCAAGGTAGACAAACTGTAGGTTCGTGAGAAAGATAATGTCTATCAGTCCTCTAGTTCAGTTGACTGAACCACCGAGAAAAAAATCTCGCTTGTTCAGTTAACTGAACTGGACAAGAACTAGTGGGAATAGAGGATTATATTTGGTTCAGCAATTAGGTCTTCGATTTTGACGTTTTTCTTTACGAAATATTTAAGTAAATAATAGGTAAAGGTACTAAGTATCATCACCAACATCATCACAGCTGTTTAAGCCCGCTTTCGATTGGTCCAACGAACCGGCATGGTGTTTATTTTCTAAATAAAAAAGTATTCTTTTCAAATGAGATTAATAGTATTAATAATCTAACATATCAAAATCTTGTGTCACGGTGTTTCTTATCGAACTCCTCCGAAACTGCTTGACCGATTTTATGAAACTTTTTTCTCTAAATTCTGTGGATCTGATAATAGGTCGCAGGCTATTTTTTATACCCCTATTCTTCGTTGACAGAGTCGTGGGCAACAGCTAGTAAAATATAATATTTCGTGGTATTCCGTGCGAAATTAAATGTGAAATTTACCATGAACTATACGGTGAAAGAAATTCAATGGTGTGTGTGTGACCATGTCCAATCTGCAATGAGCCCGTATGGGAACTACGGACAAAGCCGACTCATTCTAATAGGAGGCCTGTGCCGTGCAGTAGGACGTGAATAGGCTAGGATGATAAAGTTGACGATGACTTGAAAAATCACACTGAAATTTTTTTTTTTTTTATGTTAGATAGGCCAGACAAACGAACTAGTGGGTAACCTGATGTTAAATGAACACCACTGTCCATAGACACCCGCAGCGCTTTACACGATGCCTGTGCGTTGTCGGCCCTAAAGGAGAGGGAATAGGGGAAGGGGGAGAGGGAGGGGGAGAGGGAAGGGGTGAGGTATTGGGCCCCCGGCACTCTCACTGACCGTACGAAACGCAAGCAGGATTACTGCTGCTTCACGCCGGTGTTCTGTGAGAGGGTGGTACTGCCCCGGATGAGCCGGCCCATTCGTGATGCAGCGGCTAGCTACAACATGGCTCTACCACTACAAAATTTCCTTCCCAAATCAAATATCTACGTCCATCGTGCCGCTATCAATTTCAATTTCAACATAGAATAGAATAGAATAGAAATACGTTTATTCAGACAACACATCACAACAAAAAATAATTTATAAAATGAGAAAGAATACAAAAACAAACAAATAAGGATGTGAAGCCGAAATGGTCTCCACTCAGCAATGCCGTTGGCACGACTAAATGAAAATGAAATGAAATGAAAAAATTTTATTTCGCACACACAAAAATAAAAAATAAAAAAAAAACACAACTATTAAGACAATACAATTTTAAAAATATAAAAAAAACAATAAAATAAAAATAAAATAATATATGATAAAGTGTACGAAAAAGGTCCCGCCTCAGCATAAATGCGGACTCCTGGGGTGGAGCCAGCGCTGATCTTCCGGCGAGACCATTTTTATCAGCCACAGAAACCCTGCCGTGCAACACGGCCTAACGCGGTATGCAGAACGCAGCCGTTGCGACTGCAACGAGCAGCGCTGTCTGGCGGCGAACAGAACAAACGACCGATACATAACCTAAAAAAGACCGTGCGCACGACATGGTTCCTGTGATTGAGAGATTAATACAAAACAACTTACGCAAAACAGATATTAAAAAATATAAAACTAGCCTAATTACACAAAAAAAAAAGAAAACAAAACAAAATGTGAACATCAAGATGGATTAAATTGTTAATTCCAATCCTCTGTATTGGGGACATAAAAGTGGTAAGAGGTTAAATCTAACATGGATACATGGATAAAGCATGTTAACCAACTTTTTGTGCACATATAATTATAAAGTATGTAATCATCGGAGAGAACAAAAAGGAGATCTTATATTGTTTTCTTAATGGAACAGAAAAAACAGGTATATATCATTATAACACTCACTAGATAAACTAAAGAAATACAGACTACCTAAACTAAAACTAGAAACAGCTTATGTTTAAAGTTAATGCTTCCTGTTGCCGCTGGTGTTCATTTATAAACTTTTTAAGTGCATTTCTAAAACCAGTTTCACTTCGCAGGTTCCTGAAGGGTGGCGGGATATTATTCCAGCATTTAGTCGCCATATATCTGAAACTACCTCTGAAAGCTGCGGACGCGTGTTGAGGTGTCATCAGCTGTATACTGCATTGTCGTGTTCTCTGCGATCTCTGAGTGGACAACCACGACAACTTATCATAGAGATATGCTGGAGCTTTGTGCTTAATAACACCAAAAAGGAGGCACGCCAAATGCAGCCTACGGCGCTGCTCCATCTTGAGGATATTGTGCTTATTTAAAAAAGGTGTGACATGCGCTCTTGGTGGAATGTTAAAGCAAAACCGAGCACAGGCATTCTGCACCCGTTGAATTAGACGTTTTGTTTTTGCCAGGATTCTCGGACCATATACAGAATCCATGTAATTCAACTTTGATAGGATGAGTGACTCAACCAACTGCATGCGCAGGGCTTCACCAATAAAGGGCCGTATGCTGTAGAGTAATTTGAGCCTGTAGAAGCAGTTACTAACAGAGCCCGCTACATGTTTCTCAAATCTAAGTCCACTGTCCAGTATAAGGCCAAGACTACGTGCCTCATGTATACGCTCTACGTGTTCATCTAACAACTTAACATCTATAGTGGGCCTGATGCTATTTATCTGACATTTTGTACCAAAGAGGACATATTTGGTTTTGGTAGGATTAAGCATTAAGCTATTGCTTGCGGCCCAAGATGCTATATTTTCAAGGTCAGTATTTAGTTTTTGTATTGCACTGTCAATATCTGTAGGCTTACACGAAATGTATATCTGTATGTCATCTGCATATATATGAAAACCACAGTGCGTGATGCGGGTCCTGATGTCTGCTGTATATAAAATAAAAAGGATCGGTCCGAGGATTGATCCCTGCGGAACGCCCCTAGAGAGGTCCTTCACTGCTGAAAATTTAGTTGATCCGTCACTTAAGCCAAGCTTAACATACTGGTTTCGCTTATGGAGGTAACTATGGAACCAATACAGAGCACTATTATCAAAACCATAGTAACTTAATTTTGATAGCAACAAATTAACATTTATACAATCAAATGCCCTGGAAAAATCAAGTAGGACAAGCAATGTGCACATGCCCCTATCCTGTGCCCACAAAATATTGTCGGTGACATCAAGCAAGGCAGTAACTGTACTTCGCCCTTTCCGGAAACCCGACTGTACATCTGGTAAGATGCCATTGCACTCGAGGTAATCAGTCAACTGCGCGCATACAGCCTTTTCAAGTATCTTAGACATACAGGGTAGTATACTGATTGGCCTAAGATCTTTTAGTTCAACAGGGTTAGAGTTTTTAGGGAGTGGACGCACAACTGCTGTCCTCCAGGCATCAGGGAAAGTGGACGTTAAAATGGACATATTGATCACATCAGTCAACAAATCCACTGTGTACGGAAAAGTCATAAGTAGCATATTCAAACTAACTAAATCACCCCCCTCAGCATTTGACTTTAAACTAGAGACAATTTTAAGTAGTTTGTCCGAGCTAACAGTTCTAATATGAAACTTGGAGTCTTTGAATCTATGGTACTCATAGTAGGTCAATTGAGAAATAGTCACCTGCGAAGAGGCTGGTAGGTTCAGAAAGTGGTTATTTATAATGTCAGGGTCATCGAAAATAGTAGGAAGTTAGAAGTAGACTAGCGTTGTCAACGGCGCTGGTTTTCTGCGGAGCCAGCGAGGTGTGCGGGACAGCATACTGCGCGACTTACGGCAGACAAATTAAATAAACATAATTTATAATATAATAAAATATAATTATAGTACCTACTCGTATTAATAAGGAAGGTAAATATAATAATTTAATTATTTGGCGGCCACCCAGAATCTGACAGTGTGATACCCTACGCCTGGGCAACAAAACCTTGTTATTTTTTCTTGTTAACATGATATTTTTTGGTTTTAATGTCGCCAAATTGGATAGCTTTCTCAGAAACGGGACTTCAGCGTCTAAAAGGAAAACATTTCCGAGAATATCGTTCTCGCTTTACGTACGATATCGACTAGCGACACAAGTATCGACACGCGTTCTACTTCGAAGGAGGTAACTTATCTGGTACTGGGTCAGTAGGCTTAACGTATTTTTATTCGTTTAATGCATATATGTATATATCACTGAAGCTGTTCCTTGTTGCTTGGATAAAAAACAATAACATCTGCAGGGTGAACAGTTGTGGTACTCTGAAGATGAGCTCTGTTTGAGTTCAAAACGCGTCAGTTAGTGTGGTTTGATAGTTGGGTTTGTGTGATTTGTGTGTGTTCGTACAGTGTGGAGGTGAAGGAACTGCATAGACACACATTTTCTTGCATAAACGTAGCTATCATAAGGTCACAAAAGCAAAGTACATCTAAACATGTTTTGTATTTTGTGGTACATTTAAAAATGTTTTCTGATTTTAACGAAGAAAAAAACGAATACTTAAAATGAAGACAGGGCTGGGAATCGAATCCAGCTCTTCGTCATTTCGCGACGCGTGCTTTCACACTCTTTAGGAAAGTTACCAATTCAAAAGCAACGGTTTGGTGAAGGGAAACATCGCGAGGAAACCTGTACACACCTGCGAAGGAATTCAGTTGTGTGTGCGAAGTTTCCAATCCGCAATAGACCCGCGTAAGAACTACGGGTCCAACCTCTCGCATTCCGAGAGGTTTGAGCCAAGAGTGGGACATGACATGTGTGATGTGCTTAATATCTATCTATAGATATGAGTTATACGGTGTCTGTCGGTGTTGATATGGCACGTGTCTGACACTTTGATGTCTGTATATAAGAATCGACCTTAATCATCATCATCATCATTTCAGCGGAAAGACGTCCACTGCTGAACATAGGCCTCCCCCAAGGCTCGCCAAACAGATCGGCCCTGCGCCATCCGCACCCAATTCGTTCCCGCCGCCTTCACCAGGTCGTCGCTCCATCTTGTTGGAGGCCTACCTACACTGCGTCTTCTGATCCGCGGACGCCACTCGAAAACCACTGCCACTTAAGTCTAGCGATTCTTCGAGCTATGTCCGTGACTTTAGATCTTGCGCGGATTTCATCATTTCTAATGCGATCCCGCAGAGAAACTCCAAGCATAGCCCTCTCCATCGCCCTCTGAGTGACTTTGAGCTTTCTTATGAGGCCCATCGTTAGCATCGTTCGTTATTGACCTTGAAACGAAAATACTAACTGATCCAAACAGTCAGTGACACATCGCTCTGTCATCACATCGCCGTCTACGCCTCCTCCAAAGATAAAACAGCGATCCCAAGCAATATGTTACCTCTTTATCAAAACAATCCAATCGCTGGTCCCAGTCCGGTTTTTTCCCCGGATCAGTTCATTCCGCACCATTTGACGGTCGGGTGGCGGTCAAATGTCAATTTGTCAAGATGAACGCGGGGAGAATATTGACGGGAAACGGTCTGAACCGGACAAGATTTTTTTGTAATGATAAATTGGCTATCCGGCTTAAGGATTTGTACTAATACTCGTAGTTAAGTTACCTGTGAATTATCTGATATTCAGTCCTTTCATCAAAGAAGTAAATTTACTCACCATTTTTTAGGGCCGTACCTCAGTAAGTAAAATCACCCACCCCATACATTCGTAATAACCTAATAACTCAAGGTATTATAGTCTATCTACATAAACATAGTAAATTATAATAGCTATGAAAAAACACTCAAAGCCTGTCCGTCTGTGTGACGTAATCTGATGGATCGATATGTGGCGTGTTCTCTGAGGACTGAAGGGTTGGTGAGAAAACACACAAGAATGAGTAGTATGGACGGAACTGTTGGTAACACTAAATTATAATAAAACTAGCTGGTTGCCCACTGTTGAGAACCAGCTCAGCCAACGGGCGGGACGAGGTGCGCGGGAGGACGGCGTATCGCCCCAGCCAACGACTCGCCATACATTCACCACCGGCGTCAGACAACCTCCGCATTAATATTAGAAGTTCTGCTAGAACCAATTTTTAATTTTTATTGTAAAGACGGCGATTATACCAGCCATATCGGTTTACAGTCCGCGGTTTTATTTAACTTCCCGTAGGACCCTAACACCCACGACTCCGTCTGCGAAGAATTCCGTGGAAACTATGAAATTTTTCGGGATAAAAAATATTCTATTTGTTAGTCCAGGTTATAAACTATCTGTGTGCCAAATTTCATCAGATTCCGTCAAACCGTTTGAGCGTGAAAGAGTAACAAACATACACACAATATCCATCCATACAACCTTTAACGTTTATAATATTAGGTAAGTGCGATAATAATAAATATCACTAACACTTGGCACTTGTTTACCTGTTATGTACTTTTAATTTTAACTTTTTATGAGCAGTGAAGTGTTTTTTACATACTTACTTGTATTCGCAATAAAAGAGCACTGAACCTTTTTTAGGGTTCCGTACCCAAAGAGTAATAAGGGTTCCTAGTTGACTACGGAACCCTAAAAACGGGACCCCATTAATGAGGCTCCGCTGTCCGTCCGTCTATCTGTCATCAGGCTGAATCTCATGAACCTTATAAGCTAGACAGTTGAAATTTTCATACCCGATATATTTCGGTTGCCGCTATATAACACCAAATACTAAAAACTAGAATAAAATTAATATTTAAGGGGTCTCCCATACAACAAACGTGATTTTTTTTGCTCGTTTTTGCTCGATATTGATTACGGCAACAGTTAGACGCTTGAAATATTCACAGAATATTTAGTTGTATATTCACTTTAAAAATAAATAATTAAATTAAAATAAAACAAATAATTTATGAAAACCGTGATTTATTTGCTGTTATAGATAATGGTACGGAACCCTTCGTGCGCGAGTCCGACTCGCACTTGGCCGGTTTTTTTAACCGTCGCGGCACCGTCCGCAACAGCGTCCCGTACATTCCGCCTATGTAAATGAGAGGTCAAATATAAACTTGTTATATTGTATAATTGTTTCCTTGAGACGTGTCAACGTCGGATCTAATTGCGGCCCAAGGTCTAAACTGTTGTTAAGTCGGTTTATAGTTAGTTTAGCGTTGTTTAGCTTTAGTTTAGTTTGATTGGGTTTAACACCCGAGGCGTTTGTGCGGGGTTTGTTTTCTTAGTCGCTTAGTTAGAACCTTTTTTAACCGACTGCCAAAGAAGGGTTACAGACAAAGTGCATATTGTATTTCCATCGGGAAAAGTCGGATCTCAATCGGAATACGAGAGCATCCGAAGTTTCAAATAATGAATGGATTAAATGAGTGACATTCTCATATCCTAACGTGGAACTTTATTATTAACTGTCATATCATAACTCATTTATACACGTCATGATATTTCAGCAGGATTCGGTTCCAGCAGGCTCTCTCTGTCTCTCTCTCTCTCAAAACTATAACTTAGCCATACAAAAACTATCATTTTAGGCGTACTATAAAATTAATGACTATATCATGGACAGGGATGTTTGGAAATAATTCCGATCCGCATTGGCGATCCCTAGTCTCAAATAGCGTGTCTACTGTGTTAAAAAATTTAATTGTATTAAATACTTTAGATGTATGTCATTTAATAACAATGTAGATCTGATTGAAAAAAATATACCTTGTTGAGTTTCTTGCCGGTTTCTTCTCAACAGGGTTTTTTCCGAACCGGTGGTAGATTTTTCGACGTTCATAGGAGCATCAATTTGATGCCTAAATAGAATTAAGAATTTTGACTTTGACTTTGATTTCAATCATCGGATTGAAATGATAGTTTTTGTATGGCTGTGACAGCTGGCTGTTTCCGTTACCAATTGTCAGCCCATACGAGAACTGTCAAAATGAACGCGATGGCAATTGCGAGGGAGTTAGACAATAAGCCTGCGGATCATAAAGCTTGCACCCCCTAGACTTGTCTGAAAATGAATGTCCTGCCTTCATCTCCCTCTTCCAGTCCAAACATAAATCCACTGGACTATAAATTGTGGTCGGTGTTAGACATATGGCCTGCTCTAAACGCCACACCAATATCGATTCTCTAAAAAAATCTTTGAGGGCAACAGTAGCAAATTTCCCAATGGAGACAGTACGTAAATCATTAGACGAGTGGCCAGATCGTTTAAAGACGTATTTTAAAGCCAAAGGTGGTCATTTCAAATAGAGATAAACTACGATAACATGGCCCACCCCTCCAAAATTCAAGAAGTCTTCAATGTATTTGTGAAAGTGTTTATAAAGCACCACCAAAACTTTCAACGCGTGTGTGCGTGCTGAGTCAGCAATCAAACAAAAGTCTGCTTTTGTTTGATTGCTGACTACATACACACTCTTTCGTAAGAATGTGACATAACAAATTGAAAATAGTAATTAGGAGGGGCGGGCCATGTCATCGTAGTTTATCTCTAACAAATATATTGTTTAAAAACTATATTAGCTTACCTATAAATAAACGTGTAATTATTGTAAATAAATTACATTATAATAAAAATATGTATATTTTCATTTGTAACAGAACTTATGGCTAGACTAGGAATTGTTTCGAAGTTTAAGCCTATTACTTACGACATAGATTTTTTTCGTGTACTTGTTATTCTGTATTATTTTCTATGTGGTGTATAATAAAAACTCATTGTACTCTACAATTTCAATTTTGAGCATTAGAGTGAGAAAAATGTAACATAAAACCTAAAGCAATTTTCACTCAAGAGTTGCGCGTCGGAAAACCCACGTATTTTATTGAAAAACTTTCGGTATGTCGCAACTAGAAATATATCAAGATAGAATTGACAGATTCCAAGTTATGTGCGAACTTGGACGAGTTTTAAGAGGTTTCCTTTGTGATGTTTTAAGAGCTTGCCGATTTTTTTAACTAGATAACAATAAAGGTGACAGTTTATAAAACGCAGTTAGTTCATTTGGTATTTACGAGTGCAGTAGTTATATCATCTTATTCTCGGTTTCTTTATCTATACATAGATTGTTTTTTTTGGAGTCTTTTTGTATTTTTCATCGGTCGGTCATCCCGTGAAATCCATATTATATTTCATACTAAGTGAATGTAAACTGAAAAAAGAAGTCCTGACTGATTGACTGAGTGACTTATTCACTCACTGACTCACTGAATGACTGACTCACCAACGCCCTACCAAAGTAAACAAACATCAGCTGCCAACACGACCAAAAGTTATGGCGTCGGGTCAGCCAGCCACAAGATATATTTGTACCTAATTGACTTTCACGCGTGATATTTTCGACGTACTTTTAGTTTAGTCGCATAATATGGAGTTTGTTTACATTTAATAAAGTACCTAAACCTTTATAGTATAGAGTTGAAATTTTGCTTACAGGTTGTTTATGCCAAAGCAAGGAATAAGGGCGGATTTTTTGGAATTCCGGCGGAATAGGGAAAAAACGGGATTAATAAGTTCGATTAAGAGTGATTCTATCTCCATGCTTGCAAATAGATAACTGTAACAGTTAAAAAGTAATTACAAGTGTTATGGAAATTCCCATGGGATAAAGAAAATTTTAATTTTGCACGGGCGTCTGTCACACAACGTGGAAAACCACGATGTGAATTTTGGGAATTTAGTAATACCTACCTACCTGTAATTTCAATTCGACAGTTAAATTTAACGGTTCACGTGGGTGAAGCCACCTGTAAAAGTAAGTCATCATCATCATCATCCCAGCCTAATATACGTCCCACTGCAGAGCTCAGGCCTCCTCTCTGAATGAGAGGGCTTGGGTCGTAGCAATAATGCATTTTCTTGACTTTTACCCAGGCTGCTCTAGTGGGGTATGTATTACAATACCGAAGTACGAAAGACCGAATGTATTAAAACATCGAATGGGTCAAAAGACCGACACGATTTTTTTCTGAAACCGTAAACTTCTCAGAATTTATTAAACCGGCATCATACAGAACTCATTAGGTTAGGTTAGGTTTGTTTTATAACAATCTTAAAAAGTTAACGGTTTCAGAAAAAAATCGTGTCGGTCTTTTGACCCATTCGATGTTTTAATACATTCGGTCTTTCGTACTTCGGTATTGTAATACATACCCCTCTAGTGCTACTGTCATAGTTTGGCTGTCATTTGAACGCACATGTTCGTTTTTGGCCCCTCAAGCAGTCTCGAGTCTGACAGCCGGCAACGAAGGCGTTAAGGGTTAAGATGGTTTAAAAATAAATAAAAATAATTTATTTCAGGCCACAACCCATAATGGTATTTAAAATAAAATAAAAGATAATTAATAAATAATCAAAAATTAAAAATTTAAATAAAACTTAAAAATTAAGTTTTTTTTAATAGTGAATTAAATTAAATTTTAGATAAATATTCCTTATTTTACTTTTGAGGTTAAAATTGACGTGCCAAGTGACAAATCTCTCTGTTTACTCAAGTTAATAAAAAGTACGCTTTTCCGTAAGGCACAATATTAATGGGAAACAAGAAATCTTCTTCCGGCCCACTGGATACGCGCACGACTTTTTGGCAACCGTCAAACGCCACAGGGTTGCTAGCTGTTAGGATTTCCCCTGAAGCTTTGGCTTTTTAGGCCAGAGGCCGTATTTGTGTAACCATAACAGTACAATGTAATACAAGGACTCTTTATACTAGACTACAAAGAAAACAATACAGAATAACAAGTAATGGAAAAAAATAAGATAAGCAAAAGGCGGCCTTATCGCTTCAAAGCATATCACATCACGAATTTGTAAATCTGTCACTAATAACACTAACTTATCAGGTGGTGAAACATGCTGTAAATCTTGTGACTGTTTAGTCTACGTCAATGATTAGTTTTTCATAAATTTTTCGCAACGCACACACACACACACACACACATCATGTTTAATTTTTGTTTTTTTTTTCTCTTGTTTTTTTGGTCAATATACCTATGTCATAAGGTATATACATCAAGCTTTTTATTATGGGGAGAAGCGCTGCTTATTCTACACCACAGACTCTACTTGTCTAGGGAGTAGTTTTTAGTTGTCGAATCTTGACCGTAAAAAAAAGGTAACAAAACAAACGAAGTGACGCTGTACGCCATGGACAAAACCGTCTAGTCGAAAAATAGAGACTTATTTCCATTGTAGAAGTACTTATTTCGAGCTGAAAATTGGTCATGACATTATTTGGCTTGGGAGTTTTTTCACTGGCTGTCATGAGTGGATGACTATAGCTAAACCGTTTATACGAGTCCTCGCCCGCGCGGTACTGGGGCTGGGGGGTAAGACGATAAAGGGGGCGAGAGAGGTGCGGGCTGCCATAATCTAAAAAATGAAGTTGAAGTTGATTTATATTATATTATTAACTAATATTTGGAGCTGATGCGCCGAAAGCGATAAAAAAATTAACTCGTATGTTTTCTGTGGAAATAAGGCCATAATTGCAGGAATTTTAGTTTAACTTCCTGGCAACCCCACCTTGTATCTTCAAAGGCAGCATTAACTTGTTGCGCTCCACAAAATGAGACTGTTTAAACTTCACATGGTATAAAGCTGCCAAGTTTTTTTAAGCGAATCCCTTTGCACCGTGCGGAGGATAATTTTCTGTATAATACGTACAAAAACGTTGAAAATAAACCCCACAAGAAAGAGTATAAATAAAATTAGAGCGTTACTTTCTTCGTAAGTCATATACAAGGTGCTAATAAATTAGGTATCAATATTTCTGTTCACGTCAAGGCGCGTCAAATCTTCACATCGCCAATTCCACAGAGTCTAAAGACGAAAGTCTTCAGTCATTGCGTGCTACCCGTCATGACATAAAATAAATACGGTGCCGAAACATGGACACTCACGGTAGAGCTAGTCCACAAATTTAAAGTTGCTCAACGTGCTATGGAAAGGGCTATGCTTGGAGTTTCTCTGAAAGATCGAATTCGTAACGAAGTGATCCGACAGAGAACTAAAGTTATCGACATAGCCCACCGCATTAGCACGCTGAAGTGGCAATGGGCCGGCCATATAACCCAAAGAACCGATAACCGTTGGGGTAGACGAGGCCTCAGACTCGGTGGAGCGATTATCTTCCTAAGGCGGCTGGCAAGAGCTGGATGAGAGTGGCCGAGGATCGTGCTCAGTGGCGTGCCATGGGAGAGGCTTATGCCCAGCAGTGGACCAACATAAGCTGATGATGATGATGAAAAGTTTAAAAATGTGCATTAGCTTTAGAGATTTCTCTCTGAATACATACAAAGTGTACCTTTTTCTTTACTTTATATAATAAAAATTAACGTTCATTATTTACTAGTACAAAAGTATTTTGAAATCCACATTTAGTCACACCTTTGACGTCGACACTTTAAAGACATTTGGAAACATTTGACAATCATCACCATAATCATCTCGCACACACGTCTCAATGAAGGGCCGTAGTTCCCACGTGGGCCCAGTGCGGACTGGACACTTCACACACACCATTAACTTTCCTCACAGGTGTCCAGGTTTCCTCACGATGTTTTCATTCACCACAAAAGCTGAAGGTAGCTTTCAAATGTAATTTCGCATATAAGTCCGAAATGCTCAGAGGTACGAGCCCGGATGCGAACCCACTACATTCCCCTTGAGAGACTACTGGCCCAACAACTATGTAGGATACCACGACTATTTTAGGATTCGTTCTAAAGCACTTTAAATGTATTTATATTCGGTACCATTATGTATGAGATCATGTTACTAATACCTTGACGTTACAGTAAACCTTTTCAAGGTCAAAATCCAAGGATCAAATAGGGAAATACGTTCATGAAAAATGTATAGGGAATTCCCAGAAACGTTTCGCACTCGAGCTCCTGAAAAGATTTTCCACAGAAATGCCAAGTGTATTTGGTAGAATAAAAAATGGCAAATAAGTTCATTATAACGTGTTTTAGAATCAATGACACTTTTTACGTTTTCAAACTTTATAAAAAATTTGAAAATTTTCCGAAAACGGGATCGCGTTAAATCTATATTCACAATACTTCACGAGATTCAGTTATAAATTAAAAAAAACCCCAAAACAATTTGGTCACATTTGTTTGAAAATAAAGTAAATGCCCATTATGCGTCTAAAAGATCCCTTCCACACTTTGATCAATTATAACTGAAGATACACATTGCCGAACAAAATCCCCTTCAAAAAATGCTTAACTTTTTTATTTGTTTGCATAACAATTAAAATCATCACCTACACAGAAATTTGAACGTAGTCTTTACTTCATTACAGTCGAATTTCAGTTGACACTTGACAGCAAATCAAGCAGCTTTATCAAAGTGGCGCTCATTTGGCTCGGACATTTTCGGGCGCGCGACCTTGGATCTATACAGTTATAATTGATCAAAGCTTCCACAGCTAAACATATCTAAAAGAACCATCGCCAAGATTTTCTGATCTTGATGATTGAGCTTAGTGCATGGGATGCATGGTTTTTAGTAGAAAAGGATAGTAAAAATATTGTAGTTCCCAAAATGAAAGTATCTAAGGGTTTAGGCTATGTATTGACTGTCTGTCAGCCACGTTACTTTCATACTATCGATTTCGTCTGAAACTTTATCAAACTCAAAGAAAACCAATAAAAACACGCGCACAACCAACGAAAACCAATTTGCCCTTATAATCTCGTATGAAAGATAAAAATCTGCAATATGTAGCCCCGCGTACAGTGTGACATGGGTAGCCATCTTGTGACATGAAACCAAAAGGAGGTGCCATGCGCACTGTTCAACGCATTCATTACCGGGAACGCATAGGGCAAAACACCCAGTACTCAGCTTTTTAAGGGGTGAGTCCCCAAAAAACGCTTGAAAGATGTTTGCGGTTTGCAATAATGCCACGAAATTCACCGTATATTTAATACTACAAAAATTATTTTAGAAACTTAATAGATGTATCTACAGCTTCACCGCGCTACATTTTTAAAATAATAATTAATTTCCGAGAAATAAAATCCCAAAGACTTTCAAAAACATCGAATCGTCATTTTCTATTTACGCTTTTTAGATAATAATGAAACAAATTCATGAAAATCTCTTTGGTTGAATCGTAACACAAAAGTATGAAAAATATTATCACCGTTTCATTTTAGGCTAAATATAATCTCTATAATGATAATATGTATCTAAACATTATCTATTTTTTACGCAAAAATGTTTGCCGTTTTACATACTTTTTACTATGGAGCGAACATTTCCCGTAATTCGATTTTTAAATAGCGATCGCGGCCGAAAAATATTCAGTGCTGTCAAGGAATCCAACGAGAGAGCACGCTCCGTTTGTAGCCACGCACGCACACACTCGCACAAAATACTACTCCTGTGGTAGGGTAAGGGTGGATCCCGACTGTTCGATTTCAGCTGTCAAAGAGGTCAGACTTTTACTAAGGTAAGTAAGTTTTCTTAATAATTACAAGCTTTTATTTGTAATTATTGCAATCGTCGTATATAATTATGTGTGTTTTTAACACATTTTTACAAGCTTTTATTTAAATTGCCCTGTTAGTTTAGGCCAAATCTTGTAAGCTTTATTTAACCCGCTTTTAGTGGTCGGATCGACTTGAAATTTGGTATGTGTAAAAAACGAAAAATTAAAAATATGTTTGTAACAAAATGTCTTGTGCCATCTTCTTTACTAATGTCCTTTTTGTCGATAGGAAAGTTCTTTGGTCTTTGTCAAACTCACATTGCACCTGATTGATTATAAGAATATTGTTAAATCTTATATCTTTATACTATTTATTTGATGTCTGTATCAAGACAATGTCAACTTTTTAATTAAATGCGTTTTGTACTTTATAAACAATCGAATCGTCTCGCACGCAGGTTAGACGACTTCCAGCCTCCTGAACAAGTAGGATTCTGAAAGGGCTTTAGCACCGTAGACCACATACAATACATGCGTTGCAGCAGGTTATACAGAAAACCGAGGAGTTTAAACACCCCCTTCGCCTGACATTTATAGACTATGAGAAAACCTTCGATTCGATCGAGACTTGGGCTGCACTGCAGTCCTCCAACG
Source organism: Archips xylosteana (assembly GCA_947563465.1). Lineage (NCBI taxonomy): Eukaryota > Metazoa > Arthropoda > Insecta > Lepidoptera > Tortricidae > Archips > Archips xylosteana. The sequence goes on from OX387369.1 coordinate 6,594,182, forward strand.
GTGCCAAGTAGACTACTGGTACAGTACATTACATCGAAGTGTTGAAGTGTCTATATAATAGCGCCACAATGTCCGTCCAACTTCAGGACCAGATGTCGAAGCGTATTCAATTGCAGCGGGGAGTCAGACAAGGAGATGTTATTTTTCCAAAACTGTTCACCGCTGCACTGGAGCTGAAGGATGCTTTCAAGACTCCTGACAGGGAAGGGTGAGGCATCAATGTAAATGGTGAAATACATCACTCACCTTCGACCTAAGTTAGTATGCTTTCTAACCTCGGGACGATCTCCGAGCGAGTTGGACTTTAATTGAACATAGAAAAGACGAAGGTCATGTCGAAGGCCCATGTTGTACCATTTCCCGTCATAATTGAAGACTCTACGCTCAAAGTTGTTGACGACTATAACTATTTGGGATATAAGTATAATCCAATTAGTGGGTTTAACTTCGAGAAAGAGGTCAATCGACGAATTAGACTCAGCTGGGCAGCGTTAGGGAAGCTTTGCAATATCTTGTCAGCTAATACACCGCAATGTCTCAAGTCAAAAGTCTTTGACCAGTCTGTGTTGCCAGTGCTGACTTATGGCACTGAGACGTGGCCGCTAATGATGGGCCTCATAAGAAAGCTCAAAGTCACTCTGAGGGCGATGGAGAGGGCTATGCTCGGAGTTTCTCTGCGGGATCGCATTAGAAATTATAAAATCCGCGCAAGAACTAAAGTCACCGACATAGCTCGAAGAATCTCCAGACTCAAGTGGCAATTGGCAGGGCACATCACTCGTAGAACTGATGGCCGATGGGAAAAAAAAAGTTTCAAAGACGCAGTGAGGTAGGCCTCCAACAAGATGGAAGACGACCTGGTTATGGTTGCGGGATCGGGTTGGATGCGGATGGCACGGGACCAATCTGTTTAGCGAACCTTGGGGAGGCCTATGTTTAGCAGTGGACGTCTTTCGGCTGAAATGATGATGATGATGATGACTTGACAATAACTGCGCACTATATCTCCTCTACGAGATTTGGAATTGGTATTGTAAATACATGGACAGGTCAACAATAATTTATTGAATCAGGCGTTACCTTTTGGAGGTCCATATCAATGAATTGAAACAACTTCTTTGCTCACCCGCGACCTTATAATAATTACGTTTATGCAAAAAATACGTGTTCATGCAGTTCCTCCACCTCCACACTGTACGAACACACTTAAATCACATAAACCCAACTATCACCACCACTAAACTACACGAGCTCTAGTTGAGTTTCGAACTCAACCAGAGCTCATCTTCAGAGTAAGTATCGCAACCGTTTACTAAGCTGCATAAGCATATACATTTATTTTGCTTTTCTTGCATAAACGTAAGTATCATAAAGTCGCGGGTCAGCAATGTAATTCTTTCAGTTTTTTTTAGGTCAACAATAATAGTAATTTTGAATAAAGACATTTTCGATGTTTATATTTTTTTGATGTTATTAAAGTTCTGATTATTAATAAAAAGATCCTTTAATAATGTAAAATCGTTTTATTTGTATTTACACCAAGTTTGAATATCGAAAGTAATCAAAATAATGTAGATTACATTTGTACAAAATCGGAAGGCGACTCTTTAATGTTCCCTTGTAAGTACTTACACTGGGACTCCACCCTTAGCTGACGGCTGTATAGCGTATCACGCAAAATGGTTCTGTGTAAGTGAAAACTGTCAATGTGCGTACGAAATATAAATTCTCAAGGTCAGGGAACTCACTCTTAATGTATCCTCCAGTAGTCCTCTGCCTATTTTTCTTACGAGTGGGAAGAGCAAAAGAGATATTTTTCGTACTCTTCGCACTCATATACCGCCGATTCACACTGGAACCCGCCCATGGAATACATTGCAATGCTTAAAACTAAAATAAGCAAAATTAGGTAAAAAATGTACTATTCTAGATTTGAAATGCGAAGTAGTATATTATTATGACGTATTTTTAACACTATATTGACAATAAAAAAAAGATACCTATAATTGTGGTACATATTCATCGATAAACATATCGACAGTTTTCGGGTGTAATATTTTCGAATTAATAATGTAGGTATGTAAGTAAACACTTTATTGTACAAAAATAAGAGAAAAAAAAACACTATTGACAACCGATGAGATACACGTATAGTACAAAGGCAAACTTATCCCTTCGCAGAAGGCGTGAGAGGCAGAAAAATAATGTATTATGTAAATTAATAATATTTTACTTTAGATTTGTTTGAAATAACCTTATTGAGTATCTTGCCGGATTATTCTGAACATTCGTAAGTGCTTGTTGTCTAAATTGAATAAATATATTTTGCCTTTGAGTTTTGACTCCGGTCCGGTTCGTTCGTTGCTCTAAGGCAGCGATGGAATCTAATAGAAAATGATTTACACCCGAACTTGGCTCGTAATCTTCTTAGGGCTAACGTGTTTTTATTGAGTCAGGTGATAACCGCAATTTGTAAAATATTGGCTGACTTGGACTTATTTAGGGGGGCATTCATCGATATCTCTTGGATATAGGAATGTTCATCACGGCGAAATCAACTATACCATTGGCTATTAGGCTTTTCTATTTTTCCTTGTAACCAATTAAGAAATTGTTGGAGTTAAAATTAGTCCGTTTCGTTACGCACTTTTTCAAGCCTTATAATAAAAAAATGTAACAAATCGGACAAGTTACAATGTTTGACAAGAAGTGAAGAATAAAGTTCGGTTTTGTACTTTTTTTTTATTGTAATAGCTTGAAAAAGTGCGTAACTAAACGGACTAATTCAAAAAGTAGTATCTCATTCTAAGATTACGAGAAATGTCATGAATAATATGTTAAGTATACCAAAATGTAACAACTACTATGGCAAAAGAACTTCCGAATATATAATCCCGAATTTAGTGAATAAACTTCCTAAGGAATGCAAAGATAAAATAACCCCAGAAAATTTAGCTAGTGTTTTTAAAAAAGAATTTCTAAGTCAACTTGTACAGAACTCAAAATAAATATATTAGTGATTTCGAGTATTTTTGAGAATGGCGGGTGCTTAGGGTTCTATTTTTATAAAGTTATGTACATATAAAGAATACGCATATATACTTTTATATTAATAGTGTATAATAATAATGCATAAAAAGTGCATTGTGTTACTGGAGCAACCTGTACATGACCGGGGCGCGCGAAGCAGAATACCGGTTGTTTTTTTGCCTGTTTTGCTTATCTCGTGCTTGTTATTTGGGTAGTGTTTATATTTGTTAAGAGGGTAAATCTAAATCTAGTGTGTAGCATAAGTGAGTTAAATATGTTAACTGTTTTTTATTTTAGTTTATTGTTTTATTTTTTATTAAATATTTGTGGAAATTGTATGAGGCGGAACGAAGCATCGAGACAAACCTGATTCAGGTTTAACGATGCTACTTAATTGTAAAATATTATTGTTTTAAATTAAAAAAAAAAAAAAAAAAAAAAAAAAAAAAATTAAATCCCTATTAACAATTTCTTAATTGGTTACAAGGAAAAATAGAAATGCCCTATTTTCAGTGTTCAGCAACTAATTCAATAGTTTATTACAGCTACATAAATGCATATAACTTGGTTCGGCGTCATCCCAACTGCACGGATGCACTGTATGCTACGCTTTGGTTTCATTACTTTGAATTTAGATTATACTTAGTTTAAACATAATAATCTACTATATAAAAATAAGTCGGGTTTTCCTTCCTGACGCTATAACTCCAGAACGCACGAACCGATTTCCACGGTTTTGCATTCGTTGGAAAGGTCTCGGGCTCCGTGAGGTTTATAGCTAAGAAAATTCAGAAAAAAATTCAACATAAAAGCGGGAAAATCTTTTTTCACATACAGCGCCATCTCTGATACATAGCATGTACTACAAACCAATACTATTCTCCGCGGACGGAGTCGCGGGCAACAGCTAGTAATATACAAAAACCTGGATAGAGACTTAAGCCGAGTTTAGACCTGCAAGAAAATTCGCGCAAGTTGCATTACATTGCGAGGCCGTAAAGCGACCGAGATTGAAGCGCTCAATCAAGCGCCGCAATCTAATGCAACTTGCACGATTTTTCTTGCAGGTCTAAACTCGGTTACTTATCCGTAATGCATTCCCATGAAGTAAGATTTTAAAAAACAGTCCAAGAACGATGAATTACCTAGGCTTTTAAGATAACGTGTTAACTTCGCCGGCAATCAAACGATGTCTTGACGTTGTTTTCCCTCACCGAAAAGGTCATGGTAATTTCGCACATAAATTCCTAAAAACTCAGAAAAGCGAGCCCAGGCTCAAATCCACGACGCTCGGTTTGAGAGCCGATAGGTTAACCCATTAGGCTACTCTAGCTACGAGAAAGAAATGCAAAACATTAAGAAGTTAAATTTCCAAATTTGATAGCGAGCCCGTATTATATTAAAAAAACCGGTTGTCTGTAAAGTCGGTTTACGGACGATAGTTTAACGTGACAACGTCATAACAAAACATTCAAAAAACAAAAATGAAACCAGGCGGTCACCCATCCAAGTACTGACCGCGCCCGACGACCTCGGTGATCGGACGAGAACCGGTATTTTGTCAAATATCTTGAAAACGGTGCATCCTACGGCAAAATCAATGAAATTTTCATCCCCCTTTAAAACCACCGTACCCCCTCCGCACCCCCTCAATCCCCCCCCCCCCCCCAATAAATACATGCTGGCGATCGCTGCTCTCTTGTACATACTGGCCTTCGCTGCTCTGTAGATACATGTAACGTTACATTGCGTCATCCTTTTTGTGTATGCAGCCGGCGTTCATCATTTATTAAACGTTGTCACGTCAATAATGATTAGATTTCTTTATTTCATTGACGTTGGAGTTGAAAAGAGGGACCGGCAAGCGCAGCGTGAGATGTCCACCAACGAGATGGACGGACGTTTTGGTAAAGGCCACAGGTTCAAGGCGGAAGCAAGCCGCTACCAACCGTAATGATTGGGTATTAATGACGGAGGCCTATGTCCAGCAGTGGTCGACCTGCCTGCGGCTGAAATGATGATGATTACATTGTCCGCTTCATCATCATCATTTCAGCCGAAAGACGTCCACTGCTGAACATAGGCCTCCCCCAAGGCTCGCCAAACAGATCGGCCCTGCGCCATCCGCATCCAATGCGTTCCAGCTACCTTAACCAGGTCGTCGCTCCATCTTGTTGGAGGCCTACCTACACTGCGTCTTCCGGTCCGCGGACGCCACTCGAGAACCTTTCGGCCCCATCGGCCGTCAGTTCTACGGGCGATGTGCCCTGCCCACTGCCACTTAAGTCTAGCGATTCTTCGAGCTATGTCCGTGACTTTAGTTCTCCGCTTCATTGTCCGCTTAACTTGGTTAAATTAATCTAAAATTGTTTTAAATGACCCAATTTTAAACACGTTCTTACACCCCAGTCAAATAGGCTAAACGCTTCGGAAAATCCAAAACACTTTCTTTGTTGAAAACTAATTTAAACTTATTCATTAGGTCTTAGGAACGCAACGTATTTGGTTAATCGAGGGGCTTTTGAATAACTTTAATTACTTTACAAATAAACAGGTAACGGCCGGGAGATTTTGCGAACCGGGTATCGCGTAAAACCTGAATTAAGCTGTTATGCAATCTGTTTTTAGACTTTTTGTTAAAAAATATATTTTTATTACAAGCTTTTTTTGTTGACGGTGCTGTTTGGCTCTGGCTACTTAAAGTACTCTTGAGACGAATCAAACGAGTCCAAACTCAATGCGGTCGTGTCGTTTCATTACATAGTTCTTATGGCCATCTTCCAACTCCATCATAATAATAATGCATTGTCATCCGATTTATACATGCATGCAAAATTTCAACTCAAACGGAAACCGGGAAGTGGGTCAAATCAAACTTGCAAGAATTAATCCGTACATGCATAGATAAATAACACGAGTTAAATAAAAGCTTATAAAAACCGGCCAAGTGCGAGTTGGACTCGCGCACGAAGGGTTTAAACAGTAAAAAAAAATCACGTTTGTTGTATGGGAGCCCCCCTTAAATGTTTGTTTTATTTTAATTTAATAATTTAATACTAAAGTTAATATATAATATTAGCTCAAGGTCACTCAGAGGGCGATGGAAAGGGCTATGCTTGGAGTTTCTCTGCGGGATCGCATCAGAAATGATGAAATCCGCGCAAGAACTAAAGTCACGGACATAGCTTGAAGAATTGCTGCTTGAAGTGGGCAGGGCACATCGCCCGTAGAACTGACGGCCGATGGGGCCGAAAGGTTCTCAAGTGGCGTCCGCGGACCGGAAGACGCAGTGTAGGTAGGCCTCTAACAAGAAGGAGCGACGACCTGGTGAAGGTAGCGGGAATGCATTGGATGGGGATGGCGCAGGGCCGATCTGTTTGGCGAGCCTTGGGGGAGGCCTATGTTCAGCAGTGGACGTCTTTCGGCTGAAATGATGATAATATAACTAAATATTCTGTGAATATTTCAAGCGTCTACCTGTTGCCGTTATTAATATCGAGCAAAAACGAGTAAAATAAATCACGTTTGTTGTATGGGAGCCCCCTTAAATATTTTTTTATGTTAGAGAGGCCAGACTAACGAACTAGTGGGTCACCTGATGTTAAATGATCACCACTTTCCATAGACACCCGCAGCGCTTTACGCGATGCCAGTGCGTTGTCAGCCCTAAAAGGGAGAGGAAAAAGGAAAGGGAATAAAAAATAAAAATAAAATAAATATTAGGGGACAATCTTACACAAATCGACCTAGTCCCAAACTAAGCAAAGCTTGTACTATGGGTACCAGACAACGGACAAACATACTTATACAAATAAATAAATACTTAAATACATAGAAAACATCCATAACTCAGGAACAAATATTCGTGCTCATCACACAAATAAATGCCCTTACCGGGATTTGAACCCAGGACCTCTTGCTTCGTAGGCAGGGTCACTACCAACTAGGCTAAAGCGGTCGGAATAGAGGAGAGAGAGAGGTATTGGGCCCCCGGCGCTCTCACTGACCATACGAGCCGTACTGCCTCGGACGAGCCGGCCCATTCGTGATGCAGCGGCTAGCTACAACATGGCTCTACCACTACAAAAAATTTAATTTTAAATTTTATTCTGTTTTTAGTGTTTGTTGTTATAGCAGCAACCAAAATACATCATCTGTGAAAATTTCAACTGTCTAGCTATCACGGTTCATGAGATACAGCCTGGTGACAGACGGACAGACGAACGGAGTCGGTTTTTTTTCTAATGACGTCGCTGAAATTAAATATAATATTTAGATATTCTGTCTTTTGAATAATTTAGAAAATGTATGTTCTAAAAAACAATAATCCTTGTACAGTAAGTTATTCTAGAAATTAAGAAAATTTGTGATGTATAATCGTTGAAACCAGATTACTGCTAAAGATATTATAGGAACTGAATATCCTATAGGTACATCATTTTCGATGAAATGAAATTCGATGAAAAAATTTGTCTACGATTCAAGGGGATTAGGGGCAGGGGATACCGTAAAAATGTCATTTTTTAATTCAAAAATTCAAATTCAAATGCTTTATTGCAGACCGGGGTCCATAGATTGTTAGTAAGTACCTGTCACGTGTCTTACTATTTAAGGATTAGTGTCATTAATGATAACGGAATTTTTCCAAAATATCGTCTGATTTAATCAAAATAATAAATACGTAAATGGACCGTTTTGTGTGCCCTGCGTACCCCCATTTGAGGATACATGCGTGATGTGTGTGTTTATCAAATAAGCCTACAATTTAACGTTTAAAATGTCACATAAAAAACAACAAACTCTACTAACGCGACTTAAAGATATCCGGATGAAAAGCGCCGGTAAATTTTAAAATTTCCTGAAACATTTTTCAAGAGAAAATATTTCTGTTTCCAACGAATCCTAGTTTAAAAATTGATCTTAATAAAGATGGGGCTAGGTCGAATTTCCTAAACTATATTATACGCAATCATGAGCTTTGTGTGTTGTTCAAAATGTACTTTCAGAGAGCCGTGTTGATTTAATGAGTCCTCAATGTCCGTGGAGCTCAACAACTTGCCTATCATGTCATAGTTATATTTTAAAACCAATTCGTTCCCGTGAATAGTAAATTTCAAATGTAATTTTGCACATAAATTCCGAAAAACTCCAAGGTGCAAGCTTGGGGTCGCACCCACGACCTTGAGAGGCCACAAGTCAAACCATTAGACCACCACGGCTTTTTTAATGAATAGTTTAATGCAAACTTATAAAAAAAGGTTAAAGCTTCTAATACTTAGTTTCAATTTAGCTGACCCGGTGTTAAAAAATACAGAAAACATTACGTAGCTCCGTACAATGTTTTAAAAATAGTTCAATAAAAAAACTTATAAGGTGTAAGCTACACAGAAGAGACGTGGGACGGGATCGCGTCGTTTGTTCCCAGGCCGCGTCTCCGCCCCGTCTCTTCTGTCTGCTTTGGATCGCGACGCTTACGATTTAGTATGAAAACTGATTCAAGGGGCGCCGCGACTGCGACGCGCCCCTGTCCCACGTCTCTTCTGTGTGGCTTGCGCCTAAGGTTCGAGCTAAAAACATTGAAAAAACATGTTTGTTGTATTTTTTATGTTAGAGAGGCCAGACAAACGAACTAGTGGGTCACCTGATGTTAAATGATCACCACTGGCCATAGACACCCGCAGCACTTTACGCGATGCCAGTGCGTTGTCGGCCCTAAAAAGGAGAGGAAAAAGGGAAGGGAATAGTGGAGGGGAGAGGTATTGGGCCCCCGGCGCTCTCACTGACCGTACGAAACGCAGCCGGAGTACTGCTGCTTCACGCCGGTGATCTGTGAGAGGGTGGTACTGCCCCGGACGAGCCGGCCCATTCGTGATGCAGCGGCTAGCTACAACATGGCTCTACCACTTCAAAAGTTTCTTGTATCACGACCACTTTTCATTATTAATTTTATTTTATTTTTAGTATGTTGTTATAGTGGCTAGAAGTTTCTTGCGGCGTATTCTTCTTGGCAGTGATGGTCCTTCAAGCGCTGGTATTTGAACGCATTCACTGCCACCGACGCATATATGCGTTTTCGGGACTTCACCCAGTGCCACTGTATGATTATTCATACATTTGGAACGCACATGTGCGTCGGTGGCACCTGTGGAAGTCAGGTGACAGTGAATGCGTTAAAAAAGGCCGTGTTCAAACCAAACGTATAGTCAGCCGCCGAATGTGAGCAGGCTCACTGAGCCCCATGTTAATAATGAAAAACCGTAATAGCGTATTGTCGGTTAGGTGTTAACGAAAAAATTAATATGTATGGAAATACAATAAACTGCGTAACGCTCGCTCACTTTTGGCGGCTGACGGTCAGTTTGGCCTGAACACAGCCAAAGTGTCATGTAAAAGAGCCCTTTGCGAACTACTTGCAGAATAAACGTTTTGATTTTGATTTTTACAGTTAATACATCATCATCATCATCCCAGCCTATATACGTGCCACTGCAGGGCACAGGCCTCCTCTCAGAAGGAGAGGAATGGGGCCGTAGAACAGTAATATATAAACGGTGAAAATTTCAAGTGTCTGCTATTACAGTACACATTACCTGACCGGAGAGGTAAAGCCCTGTACCAGACAGACGGACAGATAGCGGAGTCTCAGTAATAGGGTTCCGTTGCCACCCTTAGGCTACGGAACCCTAAAAATAACTTACCAAATAAAACACCGCTTTGAATTTTGACGTACAAAATTTATTGCAGATTTACCATTGTTTGGTCAACGGACATTATTTCTGGCAGATAACAGTCTGATAAGAGTCGTGACACATTTCTGAAACCAAACGTTAATGTTCGTGATACTGATTATATAAAATCCAACGTACAATCAATCAGTCATACGCTCTGAGCTTGTTTATTACTAGTTTGAAATTATAAGAGTATTTCGTTTATTACAGCATTGAAAAAAGTCTATACGAGTCTTATATTAAAAACGCTTAAAAAAATCGGCCAAGTGCGAGTCGGACTCGCGCACGAAGGGTTCCGTACAATTATCTATAAAAATCACGTTTGTTGTATGGGAGCCCCCTTAAATTTTTTTTTTATTTTAATTTAAAGATTTATTTTTAAAGTTAATATATAACTAAATATTTTGTGAATATTTCAAGTGTCTACCTATTGCCGTTATCAATATCGAGCAAAAACGAGCAAAAAAAATCATGTTTGTTGTATGGGAGCCCCCTTAAATATTTATTTTATTCCACTTTTTAGTATTTGTTGTTATAGCGGCAACCAAAGTACATAATCTGTGAAAATTTCAACTCTCTAGCTATCACGGATCCCGAGATACAGCCTGGTGACAGACGGACGGACAGCGGAGCCTCAGTAATAGGGTTTCCGTTTTTACCCTTTGGGTACGGAACCCTAAAAATAGTAACTATAACTTATAAAACCATCATCATCATCATTTCAGCCGAAAGACGTCATAGAACATAGGCCTCTCCCAAGACTCGCCAAACAGATCGGTCCCGTGCCATCCATTGACGTCAACGAATCACAAGCTGTTTACTTTGTTAGAATACACCATCAGACCCCTTCGGCCGCGTAAGAAACCGTAGGTTCGTAACTGGTTGCGAAAAAACCCTTACCCCTAACCCCCCCCTTAACCCTTTTTTATACTTGTACAAAACCAGTTACCAAATAATAGGTTTTGTACTCCACACGATACTGGTTTCGAAATAAGATATGATATAGATAAAATATGATACAGTAAGTAATTAATTGTGATGGAGTAATGAAACAAGAATGTACAAACCATTAAATCTATACTTGAAAGGTTTAGGTAATTAACTAAATGTAAACAAAACAATGTCAACTGATGTCTTAAATACTGTAATTTTCTCATTAAACTATCTAAACATTTACATTTATTTCTGTATTAAAATACGTTAGTCTAGTTTGTATTACAATGATAGATATAAATAAAATGTTTTGAATCCTTTAATGTGCCAAATTTGGAAACTGAAGTTTGTTTACTTTTAGTTAACTACCTAAACCTTTCAGTAGGTAAGTCTCAAAAACTTAATATTGCGATTTTTAGTTTATAGAGAGTCATGTCGTCTCGAGACCCCCCCCCCCCATTCGTAAACTTGAAATATAACTTGTAGTTTTGTACGCGGCCGAAGGATATCAGACCGCGTATTTGCTTATTCTGACGCTCTCAAGAAAAGTGCATGACAAACCAATCCATAAACTGGTATAGTCGAAGAAACTGAATAACGTACTAGGGTGAACCCTTTTCATTGCAAATGTCATGTTGACATTCCATACATATATGCCAAAGAAATCATCGTGAAATTGGTTATAAAAAGGTTCCACCCTGGTACGTGATTCAGTTTCATTGTCTGTACAACAAACCTGCATTTACAGTATTAATACTTTATTTTGATTATGTCAATATTTCCAGGTACTTCTGACGTTGAATTTCATTCTTTTAGTCCTGAAAACAAAAAATAGTGCTGAGTTTAAGGCACAATGTTAAGGAAGATACCACTGATACAATAATCTTATAACATATAAAAATCTCGTGTCACGGTGTTTGTTAGGGCCCTCGCCCACGGCGACTTTTTGTGGCGATGCAGTAGCGATGCTGTCGCGCGTTCGCATAGATACAGTCGCGATGCGGTCGCTAGCTGTGTACCCTCGCCCACATAACACGATACAGTCGCGATGCAAATGCGATACCGTCGCGCTTCTGTCGCGATGCAAACGCGATACCGTCGCGCTTCTGTCTCGATGCAAACGCGGTTCTCCACTACTGCGCCACCCTCCCTCCGTTCCCTCCCCGATGTCATTCGACACGGTCGCGCGTTTGCATTGATACAGTCGCGATGCTGTAGCGCGTTAGTAGCGCGTTGGCATCGCTTCTATAGCGCGTTACAAATGCGACTAACGCGCGTTAGTAGCGATGCTGTAGCGCGTTTCGTAAACGCGCGACAGCATCGCTACAAAAAGTCGCCGTGGGCAAGGGCCCTTATCAAACTCCTCCGAAACGGCTTGACCAATTTTTTTAAATTTTTTCTCTATATTCGTTAGGTCGGTCGTAGGCTATTTTTTATACCCCTATTCTTCGCGGACGGAGTCGCGGGCAACAGCAGTCTTATATAAGCAAGCAAGCAAGCGTCCGCGCGTTGGACAATGAGGCTTTTCTATTGGTTGACCAGTAAAGTAAGCTTATTGTAGCCGAATCGAGGAACTTCGATAATGCGATGCAGGATGCAGCAGTAAGTTTCTCATTTGATGACTAGATGGCGCTAGGAGTCACTACAGTGGGACTTACTTCTGTGGATAATGTATCGTGACTCCTCTTGGCGTGACTCTCTTTTTACAGGGCTCTGTTTTTCCACATGCACAGCCTCTTCGTCCTGCAGGGAAGTTGGGAATTGCTTTTATCCTAGAAAATGACGTAAGGTGTCAACCGTAGCTCACATAAATAGGTATCTACCTAACCAGTTTCATAAAAATAAGTCTTTAGAAAGAAACATAAGATTTATTCGTGACAATATGGGAAAAAAAATAATAAAAAATCAAATGCGCTTGTCACGAAATGGTCCTAGATCAGCAAACTGGTAGTCTTAGGAATGGCGCTGATCTTCCTTCGGGGCCGTCAGGTCATCAAACTTTGAAAACCCAATATTTAAGTGAAACCAACACAATTTTTAGATCCCAAAAAAAAACCACAAGAATAATAAATAACACTAACATTACAATGATTATCCTAATAGGCAAGTGTAGGCCGGTCTCCTTTACCTTTTTAGGCCATAAAAAAATTAAAAATTATTCAAAAAGCTTGTGAGCTTTAAGGTCCTGCACCCGTAAAGTGAACTATTCTGTCCGTATGTCTGTCTCAGGGTATCTCAAGAACCATAGTAAACAGAAGACTGAAATCTGTACCTACATAAATGTGTATTTTATAGCCACTACAACACAAAACAAAAAACCGGCCAAGTGCGAGTTGGACTCGCGCACCGAGGGTTCCGTACAAATTTATATGTATCTATGAACATATGATACAGTCATAGCAGACCCCTGCTCCTATAAGCAAAATGTGCGCAGTGTGGGATCATTGTAGATTGGTTACTGATATAGACAGACAGACAAACTAGATCTCGTTCAAACCAATTTTCGGTGGAAGTTTACATGGTAATGTACATCATCATCATCATCATCATCATTTCAGCCATAGGACGTCCACTGCTGGACATAGGCCTCCCTCATTGATGCCCAATCATTACGATTGGAAGCGATTTGCATCCACCCTGAACCTGCGGCCTTCACCAAATCGTCCGTCCATCTCGTTGGTGGACGTCCCACGCTGCGCTTGTCAGTCCGTGGTCTCCATTCCAGAACTTTTGGCCCCCAACGGCCATCTGTTTTACGTGCTATATGGCCTGCCCATTGCCATTTCAACGAGCTAATCCGTTTGGCTATGTCGGTTACCCCGGTTCTTCTACGGATCTCCTCGTTTCTGATTCGATCCCGTAGAGAAACTCCAAGCATAGCCCTCTCCATAGCTCGCTGAGCGACTCTGAGCCTATTCATCAGGCCCATAGTGAAGCACGTCTCGGATCCATATGTCATCACTGGCAACACACACTGATTAAAGACTTTTGTATTGAGGCACTGAGGTATTTTGGACGAAAAGATGTTGCGGAGCTTCCCGAACGCTGCCCATCCGAGTTGGATTCGCCGATTGACCTCCTTCTCGATGTACATCATATATTTTTTTTAATTTTATCATTCTCTTATTTTAGAAGTTACGGGGGGGAGGGGACACACATTTTACCACTTTGGAAGTGTCTCTCGCGCAAACTATTCAGTTTAGAAAAAAATGATAATTATAAGAAACCTCAATATCATTTTTGAAGACCTATCCATAGGTACCCCACACATATGGGTTTGATGAAAAAAAATTTTTGATTTTCTGTTCTAAGTATTCTTCTTCTTCTGAAAGTGCCACTCCATTACTGGAGGTTGTTCTAAGTATGGGGAACCCCAAAAATTTATTGTTTTTTTTTATTTTTTTGTGTAAAAATCTTAATGCGGTTCACAGATTACATCTACTCACAAAGTTTCAACAGCACATTTCTTATAGTTTCGGAGAAAAGTGGCTGTGACATATGGACGAACAGACAGACAGACAGACATGACGAATCCATAAGGGTTCCGTTTTTTGCCATTTGGCTACGGAACCCTAAATATGTGCAAGAAAAACATCACAGGGAAATCTTTAAAAGTAAGGACTGTTGTCTATAGTACATTGTGCATCAAGGGCCGTAAGTAGGGGATTACTAACGAGAGCCTATTAGAAGCCCGACGCCGGAGGCGGAGGGATTTTTCTATGTTTTTTTTTTCTATGTTAGATAGGCCAGACAAACGAACTAGTGGGTGACCTGATGTTAAATGAACACCACTGTCCATAGACACCCGCAGCGCTTTACACGATGCCAGTGCGTTGTCGGCCCTAAAGGAGAGGGAATAGGGGAAGGGGGAGAGGGAAGGGGTGAGATTTTAATGACTCGAGTTTGTAATCCCCTTACTGCCCGTGATACACACAATGATTTTCATCACACTGCGAGGAAAAAAAATCCAAAAATGAAATTATTTTGTGTCTAAACACTTAAATTAAATAAGTTTCATGAAGCGTAGACAAGTTTTGTGTAGTAAAATTAGGTTATAGCTAAGTTTTAAACATATAAATTAATAAAACGTTGGCTGACTTGAAACCTCCTTAGTCTGTTTGAAAATTTTAAAACTAAAGTTAGAACTCCCTTGGGAAAAAAAACTGTACGTAAATCCATAACTCCCTTAAGAACAAATTAGGCCTTTGACATTTAGTATACAGGCATGGAATGACACCATTGACGAGCAAGTGTGATGAAAAATACATAAAACCTGTTTAAATGAAACGATAAATAAACTCATCACTCTCTCATTCATTCGTTTTCGTTCGTTCGATTGTTCGTAAGAACATCGTTATGAATCTACATACAACTATGAATCGTTGGCACTACAAAGCTTCCTCTGCATTTAGTAATGTTCTGTATTTAGTAATATTCCTTTCAATTCCTAAAAGGGTCGACAACGCACCTGTGATTCTCCCGTGTTGATCCGTCTGCTCGTTTGCCCCCTATTACATATTAAAAAAAAAATACCAAAAACTTACTCTTTCTTACGAAAAACTATCCACCTTGGCTTTTCTATTGTAATGTATCTCACGTTGGGCAAGCTGCAAAAAAAATTAAACTTAATACAACTGAAAATTCTGTCTTCCCAGTAAAAAAATGTCGAGGCAACATTGTCAAGAGGTCGCCTTTATGATTTCTATCTGTCAAACGGTCTAAGGCCGGGGCCGCACTGGTAAGGCGACCGGCGACGCGACGCGACGGCGACTTAATCAAACATACCTAGTTGATTTAGTCGCCGTCGCCGCTCCGGCCGCTGCGGCCGCTCACATAACTCGAACTATGTTTGATTTGGTCGCCGTCGCATCGCGTCGCCGATCACCTTACCAATGCGGCCCCGGCCTAAGAGTGCTCCCACGACAGCGCGCGAGGTGTGTTGCACCGAGCGTTTGTCACTTGTCCTATCAATATCACCGACAATGAACAAGAAGCGAGTATAGTATAAATCTTCCCAGGTGAATTTTTCGCTTCAAGCCCTTATCTTTCAAAAATAACGGTATCGTCATCGTATTAAGGTTCAAATTTAATGTAATGGCTCGAAGCGAAAAATTCACCTGGGAAGATTTATAATATATCTACAAACGGTACAAGGGCCCTGCTACGACTGCGTAACCGGCGGCGCGGCCAGCGTTGGGCATTCGTTCCACCGCCGCGACGAACAAGAAGCGAGTCCCAAAAACGGCATGCCCTGCTATGATGACTGATTGTTGTGGAACTGTTTAAGAGAGACCTGTATCCAGCACTGGACTTCTTTTGGCTGTTATGATAAGTAAATAAAAAAATATCACGGGACAATTTACACCAATTGACCTAATCCCAAAGTAAGCTAAGCAAAGCTTGTTATGGGCACGTTAAACTATCGTCCGTAAACCGACTTTACAGACAACCAGCTTTTCCTGTTCTGTGCTCCCAATAGGGAACGTGCACATAGACGGTGCTGCCAACTGGTGCCATCAATTTGAATGTTTTACCTTGATAAGTTTGTTTTACTGTCCGCATAGTGTCTCTTCTGTCCCATTAGTGCTGCCGCCTATAGTTACTGCACGTTCCCTATAATACTTTTTCTAACAAAAAAGTAAATTTTCTAACAAAAAAGTAACTTTTTCTCACAAAAGAAGAAACTTGACGTTTTCTTATGAAAAATAAACTTAAAAAAAAAACTAAAAATCTTGAAAAAAAACGTGGAATCGAACCGAGGTCGGCTGGATCCGCGACCACCCGATTTCTAATGTGCCATTATACAAGAATTGCTCGTTTAAAGGTATTAGATGAAACACCCAAGACCCGAGAGCAAAAATTCGTATTTTTCATACAAATATCTGCCCCGACACGGGAATCGAACCCGGGACCTCAAGCCTTGTAGTCAGGTTCTTTAACCACTAGGCCATCTGGTCGTCTAATGGCAGAACCCTCCGTGTATGATTCTGAAACGCACTTAAGCAGTTTTTATTTTCTCTAAACCTTCCGTGTAATATACTGTTGGTACCATTACGACGTCGCGTGAAAAGAAATACTAGAACAGAACACGGGAAACCTTTTAAAGATTTAAAGCGTTAATTGTGTCGTACTATGTCAACGTTGGATGTACTTATATACCATCACGTGTTAAGCCGCGTTTAAGGGTGTATGGAGTTTATCCCGCGGAAACTGTGCCGTCATCCACCATTTCTTTTACAGGAAAGCTCATGATAAATTTCGAATGTAATTTCGCACATAAATTCTGAAAAACTCAGAGGTGTGAGCCGGGATTTTAAACCATGACCCTCTGCTTGAAAGGCCATAGTCAAACCGCTAGGCCACCACGGCTTACACCACGGATCTGTGCAATTTTTCCAAATAAAAAGTATTCTTTATGTTAAATCCAGGTTAAAAACTATGTGTGTGCCAAATTTCATCACAATCCGTCTAACCGTTTTAGAGTAACAATCATCCACACATCCATCCATTGAAGCATATATTTCACGTTTATATAGTAGTGGGATCTTTGATCAATTATAACTGTAGATGCACAGTCGCGCGCCCGAAAATGTCCGAGCCAAATGAGCGCCACTTTGATAAAAGTGGCCTTCTTTTTTCTCAGTACGTTGCGTGAAATTGTCAAGTTTAGCTGTCAAGTGTCAACCGAAATTCGACTGTAATGAAGTAAAGACTAGGTTCAAACTTCTGTGTAGGTGATGATTTTAATTGTTACGCAAACAAATAAAAAAGTTCGGACATTCTTTGAAGGGGATTTTGTTCGGCAATGTGTATCTTCAGTTATAATTGATCAAAGAGTGGGATTATAAATACCTGTGGTTACTAGTAGCTTCATCTTTTCTATTTTGTATAATTTTGCTATTTATCAGACCCATTTTTTCTGGTATGTTATTAATTTTGGCTTGCATTTGGATTTAAATACATTTTGATAGTATTTACGCTTGTGATCTGGCTATTTATTTTATTTATTTCATTTTGGTAAATCGATTATACGTGACGGTGTTTTTGACGTGATTGTTTCTTTGTGTCATTATTTTCTGTCAAATGTAAAGAGTTTGGTTTAGTTTTTGATTTTCCTATTTTAAAATAGTTTGTATGTTTGCACCTGATATAAGAAATTCGGTTTCAATTAGAAAGACGAATGAGATGGCAAATAACATTGTAGATCCGCTTTGAAAAAAAAAACCGAGTGCGTAAAAATATTTGTAAATAATACTCCCAAAAGTGCACATGCGAAGAAGTTCATGGTGTGTGTGAAGTTCCCGATGGGTCTCATTCTAAATCCCTAACATCGTTTGTCCTAATGTAATGTTTGTCCTAATGATCGTTTGTCCTAACACTTTTTTTCTCGGAAGCCGTGAATTTTTCAGGAACTTTTTTGTGATTATCCTCTAGAACTCTATAGGTTAGGTTAGGTTTGTTTTATAAAAATCCAGAACAATTAATAGATTTTAAATAAAAAGAGTTAGGACAAACGGTCATTAGGACAAACATTACATTAGGACAAACAATCATTAGGGATTTAGATATAGAACCCTCCTCTCAGAATGAGAGGGCTTGGGCCGTAGTTCTCACGCGGCCCACTGCGGATCGGGAACGGCTCTATATCTAAATCCCTAATGATTATTTGTCCTAATGATCGTTTGTCCTAACTCTGAGATGGATGGACGGAGTCTCAAAAGTGGTACCATGTTTAGGGTGTCTTTCCACCAGAGATGTACTATGCGGCTATGCTGCGAAGATGTGAAAGCTACGCTACGAAACTGTGTGACCGTTTCCACCAATGCTAAGCTAGTAGCTGTGCGAGGAAGATGCGCTATGTAGATGAGCAGCCGCGCATCCAAGGCACGCTTCTTTCCATATAAAAATCATAGCTTAGTTGAACCCGTTCCCACCAGTGCTATGCTATGTGGACCAATGAACATATCTGGATAATAATATATTGATTCTGTTAACACCCTATTTGTACCATATTATGTTCTACTAGGTTGAATGAGGAATGAGTAATTTGGACAGCTTATTTTTTATCCAATTTGCTTTTTCATCAATTCTGGCTCCCGCAACCCCCAGCGCCCCCCCCCCCGCACCCCCCCCACCCCGCACCCCCGCAACCCCGCGTTCACATTCACCACCGTACTACCAAGTAAGCGTGCCTAATAGAAGTTTTACTTCAAAAAACACCACTTTTGTGTAGTGGTAGAGCCTTGTTGTAGCTAGCCGCTGCATCACGAATGGGCCGGCTCGTCCGGGGCAGTACCACCCTCTCACAGAACACCGGCGTGAAGCAGCAGTACTCCTGCTGCGTTTCGTACGATCAGTGAGAGCGCCGGGGGCCCAATACCTCTCCCCATCCTCTATTCCCTTTCCTTTTCCTCTCCCTTTTAGGGCCGACAACGCACTGGCATCGCGTTAAGCGCTGCGGGTATCTATGGACAGTGGTGATCATTTAACATCAGGTGACCCACTAGTTCGATTGTCTGGCCTCTCTAACATAAAAAAAATACCATTCATTCTTACCACTTGAAACATTCTTCATTGGTGCTCTGCTCCTATTGGTGTTAGCGTGATGATAATAATATAATAGTCTATAGCCTTCCTCGATAAATGGGCTATCTAACACTGAAAGAATTTTTCAAATCGAAGCAGTGTAGTTCCTGAGATTAGCGCGTTCAAGCAAACAAACTCTTCAGCGTTATAATATTAGTATAGATAGATGAATAAACTGTTATTCATTCATTCATTCATAAACGCTCATGTTGATTTCACTAAAAAAAGTAAGTCTGACCTAGATCTACGTCATTGGGAAACAAATAGTTATGAATGCACCTATTATATCCCGTGTATAGAAGATAGAATATAAAAAAAAAAAAAAAAATGAAAATATTTATTTTCGTTTACAATTGTGCATAAATAGTGTCAAGGTTGGGACTTCCTAGTAAGTATTGAAATACCTGTAGCAGGAAGTCCCGCTCCTCCAAAAACAAGACAGTTGTTTCTTA
This sequence comes from Archips xylosteana, assembly GCA_947563465.1. Taxonomy (NCBI): domain Eukaryota; kingdom Metazoa; phylum Arthropoda; class Insecta; order Lepidoptera; family Tortricidae; genus Archips; species Archips xylosteana. The sequence goes on from OX387369.1 coordinate 6,613,911, forward strand.
ACAAACGATACTTATAAAGCTAAAGTTAAAAGGAATTTACATTTTAAACAGTTATGAAAAATCGGGCTTCACGAATATTGTCGTGAGCCTGTAATTTTGAAAAGGTGAGTGTGTGTGTGTATGTGTGTGTGTGTGTGTGTGTGTGTGTGTGTGTGAGTGCAAATGCCACAGAAAACGCCAGTAACTTTGAATATTATTAACAACGGGATAAAGTGATAAAGTACATCGACCCCGTGCCCACATATCTCAGCCCCGATCGCCCTCATTGATCTGTTAAGAAATTAGCAAACACGATCCTGAGTCAATAGAGGCGTGTAAGTGAAATTAGTTAAGTGTGATCGCGGTTGTTGTTGTGGGTTCCGTGAGTAAATTTAGCCGTCGAATACGGCTGCGCAAATCTCTTGATAAAATAAATAAATAATAAATAAATATTAGGGGACAATCTTACACAAATCAACCTAGTCCCAAACTAAGCAAAGCTTGTACTATGGGTACTAGACGACGATAAACATACTTATATAAATAAATAAATACTTAAATACATAGAAAACATCCATAACTCAGGAACAAGTATTCGTGCTCATCACACAAATAAATGCCCTTACCGGGATTTGAACCCAGGACCTCTTGCTTCGTAGGCAGGGTCACTAGCAACTAGGCTAAAGCGGCCGTTAAATACGGGCGCTTGATACGCTTCATTTCGAAAATTCAATTCAAGTCTAGGGTGAATAAGCATTTACTAGGCAAGCGTGCTCCATCGTAGGCCTCATATTCGCTTTCCATCAGGCGTGATTGTGGTCAAACGCAAGCCTATATTGTATAAAAAAAAATTGGACAATAAACTAGGTAAAATTAAGGTTTGTTCAAAATTAATGGCGCGTTCATTTAATTTATTTATTTAAAACCTGTTTTAAAAAATAATGTTTGTATACTATTGCATCTGGCTGAACACGTCAATGTATTTTAACACTATTGTTAAGATTATTTTTTTTACAACTTGTTAAACCCTAATAAATTATTGTATTTCAGTTTAACTGTTATTTTTAACCAGCAACGGAAAGGCGATAGTTGCGTTTATATTATATGCGTTTGGGATATAAGATTGTGTGTTTGTTTATGTAAATTTTTCCTGAAAAGTACTGAACCGATTTTGACGCAGTTCTTTGTATAATGTTGCTATTGTTTTAGAGCAGGTTCTTAAATGTTTTACCGCTATAAGCCGCGAGGAGATTTTGCAACAGATATCGTGTTTTTTGCACGAAATTTCACCTGCAAAAAAAAACGTTTATCGCAGGAATTATGCTAAACCTTCTAATATATAAAAATCTCGTGTCACGGTATTTGTTATCGAACTCCTCCGAAACGGCTCGACCGATTTTTATAAAATGTTTTTCTCCATATTCGGTAGGTCTGAGAATAGGTCGTAGGCTATTTTTTTTCGTAGACAGATTCGCGGGCAACAGCTAGTTATGTCTATAAAACTATACTGTGTGTCAAAATACATAAGCGTGAAAAGGTAATATACAGACAGAGTTAATTTCGCTACATTAATAATAGACATGGATTTGTGGGGGCGGGGAAGAACGTAGCCTCTTCTCTCTAGACAATGCAATAAGTAGCTGACGTTGCTTATTGTTCCCTTTATCTAGCGAAATCCGCTTTAATTATGTAAATTAGATACGATTTCAGTTACAGTGAATAGTATAGACACATTATTGTTTTGCAGAAATCAATGGGCTGCGGGCGGCGTACTAGACATTAAGGCTATCAGCCAATCAAACGGCATGGCTATGGCAAATCATCATCATCATTTCAGCCGAAAGACGTCCACTGCTGAACATAGGCCTCCCCCAAGGCTCGCCAAACAGATCGGCCCTGCGCCATCCGCATCCAATGCGTTCCCGCTACCTTCACCAGGTCGTCGCTCCATCTTGTTGGAGGCCTACCTACACTGCGTCTTCCGGTCCGCGGACGCCACTCGAGAACCTTTCGGCCCCATCGGCCGTCAGTTCTACGGGCGATGTGCCCTGCCCACTGCCACTTAAGTCTAGCGATTCTTCGAGCTATGTCCGTGACTTTAGTTCTCGCGCGGATTTCATCATTTCTAATGCGATCCCGCAGAGAAACTCCAAGCATAGCCCTCTCCATCGCCCTCTGAGTGACCTTGAGCTTCCTATGGCAAATGCTAAAAACATTTTTTTTAAACTAAAACCATATTAATTACTGATTTTTCGGACGAATAATTTGTGTTTAATAATTTATTTATTAATAATATACACAGAAAAGTCAGTATCCATCAACTATTACTAAACAAGTGTAAGATTGAACTAACTACATGGTTGAAACTTCTAAGCTATGATGACACTGAGTTGCTACTGTATCGTGCGAATTATTAACTGAACCAAAATGTGCACACACACACACACACACACACACACACCACACCTACCGATAAATTAAGTATTAAGGTTTAGTAAGAAACCTCTAGTTTTATATTTAGAATTTCCTACCTACTTACCAGTTACGGAAGAGCGGGGCATCCTAACACAGGTTTACTACCTAAAGGGAAGTCCCAATATACAGCATGCATTGTATTGTGTAACAAAGGAATATAAACGATTTTTCATTTTCGTTTTTTCATTTTTCACTTATATCCCCATTAAATGTGTTCCCGCAACCTTTACCAGGTCGTCACTCCATTTTGTTGGAGGCCTACCTACACTCCGTTTTCTGGTCTGTAGACGCCGCTCGACAACTTTCAGTCCTACAAGCGATGTGCCTTGCCTACTGCCACTTTAGTCTGGCGATTTTTCGAGCTATGTCGGTGACTTTAGTTATTGCGCGGATTTAATAATTTCTAATGCAATCCCGCATTGGAACTCCGAGCATAGCCCTCTCCATCGTCTTTGAGCTTTCTCATTCTCAGTCTCAGTCATTCGTCTTTGAGGCCCGTTGTTGACGGCCACATCTCAGTGCCATCAGTCATCACTGGCAACACATATTTTTAATCGTAGTTTACAATTCAGCTTGTCCCAGATTTTTACTGACTCCCGCGGTACCCTAAAGAAGCAACTGAGCGTGAGGGCTAACTTTCGTATTTTCACAGCCGCATGTTTTCAGCCAACTTTGACAATAGGGCCGGGTAATCACCCTTTAGGGTGTTTTAGTTTCATCCCGTTTACTTCTAGCGTTTCAGGGTTTGTTTCAGTGGCTGAAAAAGGGAAAATATTTTCATCTCTGACCGAAAAACAAGCTATTTAGAGCGTGTGAATCTTTACAACAATCCGAGTAATATTATAATCGGATTGCAAAAGATTAAATGCGTGTGTGTGTGTGTTTTTGACATTCTTTCACTTCGAATGACTTGACTGATTTAAATATAATAAATTATATATATAATGTTTATCCAGACAGGCACAAGTTTAAATTGCAAAGTCTAAGACATTTTTTTTGGCTGTTCTACACAACGTCAATGAAAGAAGGAATATTTAAGAAATATTTTATTTGAGACAAAAAATGGTTAACATAAATAAAAAATTAAAAAAAAACAGTTTTGTAGTGGTAGAGCCATGTTGTAGCTAGCCGCTGCATCACTAATGGGCCGGCTCGTCCGGGGCAGTACCACCCTCTCACAGAACACCGGCGTGAAGCAGCAGTAATCCTGCTTGCGTTTCGTACGGCAAGTGAGAGTGCCGGGGGCCCAATACCTCACCCCTTCCCTCTCCCCCTCCCTCTCCCCCTTCCCCTATTCCCTCTCCTTTAGGGCCGACAACGCACTGGCATCGTGTAAAGCGCTGCGGGTGTCTATGGACAGTGGTGTTCATTTAACATCAGATGACCCACTAGTTCGTTTGTCTGGCCTATCTAACAAAAAAAAAAAAGTAAAACAGTGATAAAATAACATGGTCACAAAATGGTCCCAAATCAGCAAAAGATTGCCAATCTTTCGAACGACGCTGATCTTTCTGAATTAAATGAAGACCACAATGTAATTTTTGGGGATTAATTCCCACGGGAATAATGTAAGATCCTGAAGTTAGGATTCTAATGGCTGATATAATGGTGTGAGCCAGCGAAATCGCGGAAAAAACTAGTATATAAATTAGTATATCTCAATACTACGTATACACATATATATATATATATCTGAATAGGATACTCTTTTAAACCTACACAGTCTATTTTTAGTCCTCGGAGCACAGAACACTTATTACAGGAGAAGCCTATAGCTTGACCAGATAGCCTAGTGGTTGAGCCCCTGACTATGAAGCTTGAGGTCCCGGGTTCGATTCCCGTGTCGTGGCAGATATTTGTATGAAAAATACGAATGTTTGTTCTCGGGTCTTGGGTGTTTAATATGTATTTAAGTATGTATATATCTATATAAGTATGTTTATCCGTTGCCTAGTACCAATAACACAAGCTTTGCTAAGCTTACTTTGGGACTAGGACAATTGGTGTGAAATTGTCCCGTGATATTTATTTATTTGTTTTAACTTTGCTGTACATTTAGTTACATTAAAAAGCACTATGGTTCATTGACGGGCCCCTGAAAAGTGACCAAATCAATCAATTATACCATCTCCTGTCATAAGAGCCTTGAGTTGGAAATGAAAGGTTACCCGTTTTAACCCTTTCAACGCCACGCCTCGACAAAACGTAAACCTGCTTTTCAGTGGCGAAGCGTGAAATTTTTTTCAGGTAAAGCCGTAGCGAAAACTAGTGGCGGCACAGGACCTAAATTTGGTGTGGGCAAGCACATTTTGCGAGGCCCTGTGATGGCGCGCCACACATTAGATTACGGATGTTTAAATGAGCAAAAAACGGGAAACTTTCGAGGCGCGAGGCCGCCTCTTGCGAAAACTACTAACCTTTATCTTAACCTTTTTATTTATTCTCTTCTTGAAAATTAGGACATAACTTCTAAAATCGTCACTCAACAAATTAGCATCCACAATCAAATTTAATTAATAATACTTCACAAGAAATGAAATATGAAGTTTGTAATCAATGACAAATCAATCGTAATGTTGCCATTACAATTATTTCCAATAAGTAACGGTGTTATTTTATAAAATTCTAATCTAATATTAATTTCGCCAGGTTATAAACCTTAATAATAAAAGCAGATAAAATATAATTGTTTTTGTTTTACACTAAAACATCGATATTTTACGTTCCATTTCGCTGCAGTAATTTTGTATAAGTCTAAACGCGATCGTAGCGCCAAAAATGTTCCAAGAAGCCGCTCACGCTCGGCTGCGGCAAGCAAAGTGAAAATGAGTCTTACGCGCAACACACAAAGTCTTTTTTTAAATGTAATAAGCCGCTTAATCCCGAAATGTCTAAGTAGCGTATATACGCGAAGTTTGCCTGGAGTGGTGTGGGTCTTTGTCAATGAATTATTTAAATGTGTGAGTGTACAAATTCTGATATTACCGACCGGCTTTTACTATTAGAGAACGGAATGAATCGTATTTCGTGAGAGTATTACGTTGCGTTTTGTTTCTGCATCGTGTTGAAAAAAAGATAAGTTTATTAGGGAAGAGTATGCCTGCATTACAAACAACGGGTTATTAATAGAAGCGTTTGATTACTTCAAAATTTTAGGCAACCCGGAAGGAATCGGGTTGTTAGCACCCTTCGCCACTGCTGCTTTGAATCTTATGTCATTGTGTCAAAATCATTTTGACAATGTACTTTGTGACACCTAAATGTGTCGTTGGCGTTGAAAGGGTTAAATCTCACAGCAAATACCCGTCTAAATTTACACTGGTCTAGAGCTTTTCACAACTTATTTCCGGGCAGCATTAGCTTTCAATAAGAGCTTTAATTTTAGAACTTTTCTCGTGTTTGCTGAAGGGCTCTGTGAAGTTTTGCTTGAGTTTGTGAACGAAAATAGAGTAGAAGGGGTATTTACAAATGTCCTATACGTGGACAGAGTGCCCAGCGTAATGGAAAAGCTTCATTCTATTCATTCTACTGGGGTCCTGGGGTCTGGGGTGGGGTAGGGAGTTTGGTCCCTAAAATGGACTAATAGGTTTATTAAAAGTTCCCCGGTTTTCGCGATTATCTTTTTTTTAATAAATAAAATAATAAAGAAAAGTTTGATTATTTCCGAAACCACGGATTTTTTACTAAACCTTTAAGTCCAATTTACAATACAATCATCGTCATCATCATTTCAGCCGAAAGACGTCCACTGCTGAACATAGGCCTCCCCAAGGCTCGCCAAACAGATCGGCCCTGTGCCATCCGCATCCAATACAAAACAATACTATACAAAAAACATCTAGTACATGGATAAACATTCTGAGAGGAGGCCTGTTCCCTGCAGTGGGACGTAAATAGACTGGGATGATGATGATGACATGGATAAAATATAAATATAAAGTAAGCAATAGGCGGCCTTATCGCTTCGAAGCGTTTTAATTTATGGACTAGCCTAAGGTAATACCCTAACCACTTAAATAACCGGCCAAGTGCGAGTCGGACTCGCGCACGAAGGGTTTCGTACCATTATCTATAAATACGGTAAAAAATCACGTTTGTTGTATGGGAGCCCCCTTTGATCAATTATAACTGTAGATCCACAGTCGTGCGCCCGAAAATGTCCGAGCCAAATGAGCGCCACTTTGATAAAAGTGGCCTTCTTTTTTTTCAGAACGTTGCGTGAAATTGTCAAGTTTAGCTGTCAAGTGGAGTTTTGCCGCTACCGAAATTCGACTGTAATGAAGTAAAGACTAGGTTCAAATTTCTGTGTAGGTGATGATTTTATTTGTTACGCAACCAAATAAAAAAGTTCGGACATTCTTTGAAGGGGATTTTGTTCGGCAATGTGTATCTACAGTTATAATTGATCAAAGGGAGCCCCCTTAAATATTTATTAAATTCTGTTTTTTAGTATTTTTTGTTACAGTGGCAACCGAAATACATCATCTGTGAAAATTTGAACTGTCTAGCAATCACGGTTCCTGCGATACAGCCTGGTGACAGACGGACAGGCGGACGGACAACGAAGTCTCATTAATAGGGCCCCATTTTTAGCCTTTGGGTACGGAACCCTAAAAAGCGATTAAAGACATTTTTTTCGAAAATGGTTTAACTAAATGACATTTTTTTTTCTTATTTTTCCAGAACATGTCTAACTTGACATCTCACCCACTACCAGATTATTGTTCAGTTTTCAGACACTCTGTATATTTTCGATTATACCAAGAATCGATACAAAAATTCTCCGATACGAATAAGGCCAAGAATTCCTAATAAAATATATTGCGTTACTCTATTACAGGCAATAAAAATATTACTACATTATTAACATATAAAATCCTAATAATTCAAGTATGTGGCGAAATGAGAAATAGCTGTCTTTTTCCTATTTTTTCATCATGTTATAAAATATGATAGGAATAACTAGATGTACGTACAAACATTGGTAACAAGTTATAAGATTTGAGCTATTTTGAAAGAAAATATGTCATTAAATGTGAAAACAGTGACAGAAAAGCTTAACAAAAACTGGGCAAGCGCGAGTCAAACTCGCGCATCGAGGGTTTCAAAGAAATTTCGAGGGATACTAGCAAAATTAATACAACACAATGACTCTGTATTGTACACCACAAATAATACAATACAGAAAAACAAGTACATGAAAAAATAAATAAGGTAAGCATTGGAGCATGGATCATGTTGTCTGAATAAATAATGATTATTATTATTATTATTGGGCGGCCTTATCGCTTCGAAGCGATCTCTTCCAGGGAACCTTTAAAAAAGAAAGAAAGCAAGGAATGCATTTCAGCAGATGGTGCAATATAAAATAAATAATAATAATAACGACCGCTTTAGCTTAGTTGGTAGTGGCCCTGCCTACGAAGCAAGAGGTCCTGGGTTCGAATCCCGGTAAGGGCATTTATTTGTGTGATGAGCACGAATATTTGTTCCTGAGTTATGGATGTTTTCTATGTATTTAAGTATTTATTTATCTATATAAGTATGTTTATCGTCGTCTAGTACCCATAGTACAAGCTTTGCTTAGTTTGGGACTAGGTCGATTGGTGTGAATTGTCCCATGATATTTATTTATTTAATTAAAAAAAATAAAAATAAAAATTATTTATTTTCAACAAAGGTTTTGACAGGTGGTGTCGAATCCTCCTTTAAAGTAAAGCATTTGTATTAGGAGGAATAAATAACATCCAATAATACACATCATAAAACATACACAGATAAGTGATACACAATAATATGTCGGATTTGAAAGCAGAATAGGGGGTTCTGATGAACTGGGAGTACACGGTGAAGGGTCAGGGGCTGTATTCTCTGGTCCCTCCATCGTCGCTCAAGAGAAAATAAACAAAATAGAAATCCGAAGGGGTCGTTTTAATTTAGCAATTATATCAAGGTAATTCTATCTAAATAGTTAGCAACAAGTAGAGATGATACAACCTTATCTCTCCAGCGATCGGCGGCCAAATGGGCCCTATCTAGTCTCTTCTAACCGTACGCAGACAGATTTTCGCGCCAAAAACATTACTTATGATTGGTCGGTTAAGCCAACAACCGACCAATCAGCGCTGCGCACGATTAGGATTACAAATAGGAAACTGATAGCATTTTTATTGAAATAGCTAGGTACTGAAAATAATTATAATAAAACAGAGATCCGTAAATCACGCCTAGATTTAACGGTTATTTAGTGACAGTTAAAAACAGCCTTAAACTTAATTGTTTGTAACAACTAGCAAATCTTATAGTAAACAACGCCATCTAGCGTAAAATTACAGCAGCGGCAATGATGAAGAACAGTTATTTGAAACTAGACATTACGCTAGATGGCTCTGCGTATTAAAAAAAACTAACAGCGAAGGATAACAAATCCTTTTGATTTTAAAATAATCGATTTAGGCGACATATACTTGTAAATAAATGGATTTTAATACAATTTTCAAGCTCAGAATAATAGATAGTGTTGCTTAAGCATAGATTTAAAAAGATGGGCAAAGATAATGGGCAGAAAACGGTACGGTTATTTTTTATCTTGAAGTACGAAATATCTCTATCGACATGTTTAGGCCTAATCCATAGCTAATAAGGGGGCTCCCATATAACAAGCGTGATTATTTGCCGTTTTTATAGATACTGGTACGGAACCCTTCGTGCGCGAGTCCGACTCGCACTTGGCCGGTTTTTTTAGACTAATGGCCGATTTTTCAATCCCCAGATAAAAGTGTCCGTCAGTTACTTAAAACTATCGCTTTCCTTTTCTCAAGTCATAGGAAAAAAAAGGACAGTGCTTATATTTATCTGACAGATACTTTTATGTAGGGATTGAAAAATCGGCCCTTAACCTAGTAGTTTTTAAGTTATAGGATAAATCTTCCCAGGTGATTTTTTCGCTTCGAGCCATTACATTAATAACATTAATACTATGAGGATACCGTTTGTTTTGAAAGATATAAGGGCTCGAAGCGAAAAATTCACCTGGGAAGATTTATACTCTACATAATTTGTTTATAGGTTATATTCATTGCTATTTTTTCTTAATATTTGAATTGTCTTCTTTTGTTTTGCATAAACATCAAACTTTTTGTGGGGAGGAGCAGTGCTTATCCTAGAGCACAGGTTTTACCTATCTAGGGAGTGAAGTTTCTAGTTATAAGGACTATGTATAAAGATGTATACTTTTTATCAATAAAGTTATTATTATTATTATTCTTAGTGTCATTAAATAATATTTTGTATTTAATGTACGAAGTTTTTGAGACATTCTCTTATAATTATACCATACACCAAAGCACACATGGCTGGCAAGACACTACATCAATCATCAGGAGGCGGCAACGTGGAATCAATATACTGAGTGAGCCGTATTGCCGAATTGCCAACTCGCATATTGTCAGTGTATTGTAGTATGTAATTTATTTAAGTTTAATCTTATCTATTTAAAAATATGGCTTCTGTCCTATTTTAGGACAATTTCGCCAGTGTCAAAGTAAGCTCTCTTTGGGAGCGACGTTGTACGGTGATTGTAGTTTTTGCAACTTGATAGTAAAATTCCAGAAACCACGTGGAGGCTTGCGCATTAAAAAATTTCAGACACGACATCAATATAGAATTTTGCGATCACTGTTAATTAAGGTAAATCACCGCATAAAACACTATCAAAATTATACTTCAACCAGCCAAAGAAACAGAAATACCAAAATTAGATACTGTCTACATCCGCCATGTTCGAATGCTACAAATCGAATCTATGTAAGTATTTTAAATTGGCAACAATCTTGCTGTCAAATCGAATGTCATCTGACATTGAATTTGGTTTTTGATTTTGACAGTTAACGATTTTTCATTTCGAACCACCGGATTTTTAGAAGCAAGTAGTCTGTCTAAGAAGTCCCTCGAAGTCGCTCGTTATTCTCGCATCCATGAAACCCTCAACCAAGGTGTTCACGAATTACTTACAAAGTCTCTAAAGTACTTAATAACATCCAAGTTAAAGAACAGTTGTGGAGTGTGCTTGTGGAGTTTAGCAGTAAGGGAAGGATCTACACTGGGCCCAGCTCTGGATTTAACTGTATGGGGCTGCTTGAGCCACCACCGCTTCAAGAGATCAGGGGAGCGCGATCGAAATCGAATATATTTCTAACTGTGTCTAAATTCAATCCTGGATCGGGAATCACACGTAATAGATCACATTGTTGAAAATTATTCCACTCATAGCAGTATAAAGAGCAGTGGATACCATCTCTACGCGGACGATCTGCAGCTGTACGTCTCCTGCGCGCCGTCGGAAACTTCCATTGCTGTAGACGCCATCAACGCAGATCTCGATCGTATTTCGGCTTGGTCGGAGAGGAACTGTTTGGTTCTCAACCCCGGCAAGTCGAAGTATATAGTTTTTGGATCGAGACATCAAATCCGGAATACTATTGATGCTCTGACTGCCGGTAATGTTGCCGTTATGGGTAAACCAATAGAACGGGTAGTAGAAGCCAATAACCTTGGTCTACTTATGGACGGCAAGCTGAGCTTTGAGAACCACATCCTAAAGGTTGTGAGTAACTGCTTCTACCGCCTCAAGGTTCAGTACAATATACGCGATTACCTTAGTGTTGATTTGCGTGTTAACCTTTGTGAATCGCTTATATTGTCCAGATTAAACTATTGTGATGTTGTTTATGACGGCTGCATTGTTGGTCGTTCCAAGAGGCTTCTACAGCGAGTGCAAAACGCATGCGCTCGCTTTTGTTTCCGTGTCCCTCCCCGGTCCCACATCACTCCGTACCTGAACGCCGCTAACATGCTGAACATGCCTGCACGCAGGCGCATGCACCTCGCCACTTTGCTGTTCGGTGTGAGACGCTACAGGACACCTTTGTACCTCTTCAATAAAATTGTTTGGTCGAAGAGCGAGCGCAGGAAAGCTATGGTTCTTGTGCCTAAACACCAGACAGCGGCATTCCGTGGAAGTTTTAAGTTCGCGGCGTCCAAGTGCTGGAATGATATTCCTCCCCCTATCCAAGGAGCGTCAAGTAGGTACACCTTCAAGCGCAAGCTGAAGGATCACTTCTTAATGCTCCAAAAATCCTATCCGTAAAAACCAGCACCTACACATTGATATGCCAACCTGTTGTTTTTAAACATCTTCTCCGTTTACTTTTTCTTTATTTTAATTTATTTATTTACTTATTAACTTATTATGCTACTCTATAATAAATTTATACTATTTATCAATTCTTTATCACTTTATTAATTTATTTCTATATAGGTAAGTGGTTCATTATAGTATATTTGTGTATCGGTCCGTGAGTCACAGACGGTTCTGACAGAAAATCAGCGCTGCAGGCGTCTAACGCCTCAGCATAATGCTGAGTCAGCGACCGTTTCACTTTTGCGGGGACACACATGCTGAGCTGTGTATTGTACATGTTTATTTCTCCATTGTTTGTTATCTTAGTTTTTTTTTTTTTTTTTGTGTGTACTTTCTTGTATATGTGTGTCTTGTGAAAGTGAATAAATGTCTTCTTTCTTTCTTTCTTTCTTTCTTTCTTTCATAATTGGGAATGTCTAAAAAATGCCAGTGTTTTTATATTTTTTTTTTATATAAAAAGTCAATTTTAAGAAACTAATTTCAATATTTTGTCATTTAGTTCACTACTATTTTCAAAATTAGGTAATTATTGAAACTATTTTGGTTGATGACGTCAGATTATAATTGAGGGCTCCCACACTGCCATATTTCTAAATCTATCTAAATGCGTACGATAAGGCAACCCCTTTAACTATTTTTGGCGTAGTGGTACACTGTAACTAGTGTCACTTTACTGGCGCTGTCAAAGTGCTAGATGTCAGACAGCGGGTCCGTCCAAATCAAACTCCGTAGTATAATCCACGCGTAAATCGTGAATAACTTTGTACTTTTGTTTTTTTTTTTTAATTATTTTTGTGTCTCTTCACCTCTCTCTCTCTCTCTCTCTCAGCCTCTTTCCACCTAGAAGCTAAATTTTGGTTCGAAAAATCTGGAAAATTCGTAATAATAGAATTTTTTACGATTTACTGCATATCCGCTTTTTTGTGTTACTTAAGTCAGTTTGTTGTCAAAATTTGCTCACTAGGCCTCTTCAAACTATTGCTCCCATTTCTGGTGCTGGTATCTTGCATAAAAGCATGTAACCATAAAATATAGAGCTGTTACAACCCCGAAGTGTCGCGGCGGTTGCGCCTTGAAGTGGCCTCAGCTCAGATTGCTTTGTGCTTTTGTCTATATTAAACACCCAAGACCCGAAAACAAACATATATTTTTCATACAAATATCTGCCTCGAATTGAACTTGGGACCTCAAGCTTTATGGTAGTAATTTAACTTGCATACATACATACATACCTACTATCTATTGGGCTTCTACCAGTCCTGCTTGCTCGTGCTAAGGCCTGACTTCAAACATAGTAGAATAGTAGATTGTTCAACAAGGGACTAAAACAAGCCATAATGACACAAGATATAAAGCCACCCGAGCAGAGCGAGGGTGGCTATAATTCGCGTGTCATTATGGCAGTTTAGTCTCGCGTTAAACACTCTACTTTTCACTTTAAATGCGAGGAAAAAAACGATGTTTTAGGTTTACTAATCTACAATATTACTTTTATACAACGTACGCTCAATACGAGCAATGGACGTCTGTTCAGAATTCAAATAGCAATTTAAATTTATTCCGCGGTTTCTTTTGTTGAGTGACGCTTTAAATGTTTGCATATTTAGCCAACAGATTCAAACTTGAAAATTATTTCATAGCTAATTGGACTAAGTATGCATAATAAAATGAATTCATCTTTAATATAATTAAATAGATTAATATTCGTAATTATTCATGGTGTTTCACGAAATTATTATTTTTTTAAATATTTTTTATACAGTTGTCATTTTGAGGTTATTTCCACGCCCTAAAGGCTTCCACAGACCGAAGCGAAGGGCACTACGGAGCGCTACGGAGCGGGCGCTACGGAGCGCTTCGGAGCGTCCGCAGCGCGCTGCGGTCTGTGGAAAGCTTTAAAATTGTCTATGTCCAGTCACTGAAAATGTCAATAATTCTCCATCCACAAACACCGTGATTTGCAGTTTAGGGGTTTCCAAAGTAAATTAAAAAAAAATTACTTTAATCCCTAGAGATCAAAAAAGAGCTTTAGTCCCAATATGCAGAGACTAAAGTAACATTTTAAGAGCATGAGAAGTGAAAAGATATTTTCATGCTCATTAAAGTCGGTTAAATTTTTATTTCATACTAGCTTTTGCCCGCGGCTTCGCTCGCGTGTACCATGAGTATTCCAAAGAACTAAGATGTCAAGCAAGCAAGCATGCACGCAAGCAAGCAAGCGTGCAAGAAAGCGTGCAAGTAGGCGTGCAAGCAAACGTGCAAGCAAGGCCGACTAAACTTCAGGTAGATACGGTCCTTTACAGTATTTCTTTATATACAATGTTTTTCACTAATTCGGAAGCGGCCACTAAAATAACCAGGCTTGTTAATAACATAAAACCTATTATTACTTTCCGCTGTCCTGCATTAGGTATAATTCAATGTTTTCTTACCTTCTACGGAAATTTGAGTAACTGGAAGCGCTGTGTACCTACTTAGCATTGATATTATACATACTATAGTATTTTGTAAAGGTGTTGTGTGACCTAACCGCTAAGGAGTTATACCTTCCATCATTAGCTCATCTGAATAACCAGAAAGAATAAAACTAAAGATCTATACGTGCATATGATATTTAAAGAAACTTCCTATAACTCTTAACCGTTAAGGAGTTTAACCTTCCATCATCAGCTCACCCAGATAACCTGAAAGAATACAACAATCGGTCTATACGTACCTATAATATTTGAAAAATTATCCTCAACTCCTAACCGTTAAGGAGATTTACCTTCCATCATCAGCTCATCAACATGAGATGATGTCTACCAGACGCAAACACTTAAATAGCTTGAGAAAATATATGAAAAACGTAATGCGGGCCTACGAAATTTGAGGGTTGCCCTCGATTTCCTTGAGATCCCGTCATCAGATCCTGATTTGGTGACAATGGGACCATCTCGGAAGTATATTGTATTCTTACGAATAAAAAAATAATTTTTATAATCGGTCTACAATTGACCGAGAAATCGGTGAACATACCTAAATAAAAAAATACATAAAGTGGAATGCATAACCTCCTTTTTTTTAAGTCGGTTAAAGAGCCCTTTGCGGCCTACTTACAGTATAAACTTATGAATTTTGAAATTTTAGCTTTCTACAACCAGTAAAACGCAAAATCCCGTTTTTTCCCGTTCCCGTAAGAATTTCGGGAAATGCTTTCTTAATGCTCCCCTACACTCCCCAAGGAACCCACTTGCCAAATTTCAGCTTTCTAAGACCAGTAAAACGAAAAATCCCGTTTTTCCCGTTCCCGTGGGAATTTGGAAAGTCCTCTCTCAATGCTCCTTTACACTCCTCAAGCAACCTACATGCTGAATTTCAGCTTTCTACGACCAGTAAAACGAAAAATCCCGTTTTTTCCCGTTCCCATGGGAATTTTGGAAAGTCCTTAAAACTGTTTTTTACTATTATAATTACCTACTTCTATGCCAAATTTGAAGAGTCTAGTAATTATAGTTCATAGGATCCCGTTGAACTGAATATATAAATCCCGTTTTTTCCTTATCCCGTGAGAATTTTGAAAAATTCTGAAGTTAATGTTTTAACTAATGTAATACCTACTTGTGTATCAAGTTTGAAGAGTCTAGTTATTATAGTTACTGAGATAGGGTCACTCGGAATCGAATATATAAATCCCGTTTTTTCCCGTCCCCGTGGGAATTCCCAAAAATCCTTCCTTAGTGGATGCCTACTTTGTATAAGGTATCTATGTGCAAAATTTCAAGTCTCTAGGTCCAGTGGTTTGGGTTGTGCGTTGATATATCAACAGTCATTTAGTTTATTTAGACATTTCAACCCCATCGCAACCCATCCAGGGAGATGGTATTTTACGTCCGCCACGTCGGATTTTAAAACCGTTGTTGATTTCATAACCAGCGACCCGATAAACCATAGAAACAACACCCATGTTGATTTTCAGATTTTGTTACCCCTTTTCCCCCTTTTAGGGGTTGAATTCTCAAAAAACCTGAAACACTTGTTTACTCATTTATCATTAGGAGTACTTCTGTGAAGTTTCGAATAAAATAGTCGAACGAATCTTGTTTCCCCATACAAACTTTGGACCCCCGTTTCACCCCCTTAGGGAGTGAATTTTGAAAAATCCTTTCTTAGTGCACCCCTAGACCTTATAAGGAACCTACGTGCCAAATTTGGAATCTCTAGGCCCAGTGGTTTGGGCTGTGCGTTGATATGTCAGTCAGTCAGTCAGTCAGTCAGTTTCTTCTTTTATATATATAGATTTTTTTGGTTTTTTTTTTGAAGGCGGTTCTATTTTTTTATTTAATTTTTTTTGAGTTACTTTATTCAGATTCGTTGTCAACATTTGCTTTCTGCCTAGTCTCTCTTCAAACTATTGCTCCCATTTCTGGTGCTGGTATCTTGCATAAAAGCATCTAACCATAAAATATAGAGCTGTTACAACCCCGAAGTGTCGCGGCGGTTGCGCCTGAAAGTGGCCTCAGCTGAGATTGCTTTGTGCCTTTGTCTTCGCTGACAAAGAATATTTTATTTTTAAAACCACTCGCTGCTGGATCAGGCAAGTCTTTGTTCGTTATCAGTATCGATCTTTCTATGGGATTGAGGTCAAGATGGTATAGTGGTTAAAGTTTTTTTCTACTTCTGTACTTTTATCTGTTTTTACATGGTTGCAAACAATTAAATAAGAACATAGATGACATCAGAAAATTCTATACTCTAATTCCCCATAAAGAGCTCTTATGTCGTAATGTCGTTATTACGATACACCTAGCTGCCACAGAATACTTGCACGATTTTTCTTATAGGTGTAAACTCGGCTTAAAAAAAGCTGAAAATTCATGCAGTTTTTATTAAAAATATAGCTTTCCGAGATATTTTTTTACTGCCACATAAGGTGTATAATTAGTCTAAACGGCTTGTGCCCTCTTCCATTGCGATACTCATATTCTTTCGTATCGCAACTCACGTCTTTCGCCTTTTAAGACCTCACTTATACAACCGTTATAAAATACTATCGGATGTCTCCTTATCGTAAAACTATCGTACTTTACTTTCGTAAATAATTTATTGAATCTAGCGTCTAGGTCCAGATCAATTAACTGAAACAATTACTTTGCTCACCCGCGACCTTATGGTATGTTCATGCAGTGCTAATATCTGGTAGCACGGTAAACGTAGCGTGGGACGTCCTCAGTCTCGGTGGAGCGATGATCTTCGCAAGGCGGCTGGCAAGAGCTGGATGAGAGTGGCCGAGGGTCGTGCTCAGTGGCGTGCCATGGGAGAGGCCTAATGTCCAGCAGTGGACGAACATAGGCTGATGATGATGATGGTAAACGGTCGTGTTGCTCTCAAGATAAACGCGTTAATTAGTATTGGTGGTCATGATAGATGGGTTTGTGTGATTAGTGTGTGTTTGTTCAGTGAAGAGGTGGAGGAACTGTATTAAAACACATTTCTTGAATAAACGTAGCTATCATAAGGTCGCAGGTGAGCAAAGTAATTGTTTCAGTTCATTGGTACTTTCGTAATGTAAATCGACCAATAGGTGCTTTAGCGTTTTTCGTGATAGTTCCTACTTCAGAATAAAAACAATAAGACTGATAGTCATATTGAGTTGGTGAAAATAGCCTTTGATATTTTAAGCCTTGAAACTGACACTGAATTTTAGGGTAACAAAGGATTTACTTGGTTGACTATACCTACCACTGCGATGACTGTAACAATCTACACAATACATACTTATACTAAAAAAGAAACGTCCTGACTGATGGACTGACTGACATACTCACTCATTCTGACTCATCGACGCCCAGACCAAACTCTTGGCCCTGGAAGGCTGGAATTTTGCACAGAGATAGGTTATTATTAAACTAAGGACTAAGGAGTCTAAGGACGGATTATTCAAAATTCCCACGAGATAGAAATAGGGGTCAAAGTGATACTATCTCCATAACTATTGATTACTAGGCTCTCCAAATTTGCCACGTCAAATTTAGACCAGAATTTAAAACTTTATATCAATAAAGAAAAGTTATCAATTGCTCAAACATATGTCCCAACTTGAGTACAATAGGTTTTACGAGGGTAAGCTTATTTTGCACCCTAGTTCCTTGTTTTCCGACTCAACTAAATGCCAGCTCTTGCTGTGCAAATGGGGTTTTGAAATGTCACTGTGTAATCTCCACTTACGCTATAAAAAGGTTCTTCTTTGAAAGAGTTTATTTCTGAAAGCGGTGAGAATTATTCCACTTTTGTTACCTTGAAACATTGCGATTAATGCTTAGTTTTTTATTCCAAGATTTAGCAAATTGTGATAAAGAAGTACCTACAATTGAAATTTACAATGAGCTTAAGACCATCCACATCCACTCTGTCGAAGAATTTGAAAATGTTTATCACTTAAAACCGATATCGACGTAGCTTGTACGTAGCAAGGTACATCGCTCGTAGAACTGATGCCCAATGGGTCCAAATGGTTCTTGAATGGCATCTACGGACCGGAAGGCGCAGTGTACGTAGGTTGACCTGGAATGGACGTCTTTCGGCTGAAAAGACGAATGAATATCCCTTAAAAAAGGAGACTTTTGCAAGCGTTCCCATGTGAAATTGTTTCCTTCTAAAACCTCTACTCTCCATAGAAGCTAACTTTGACTAATTCACATTGTACAACTTTTTAAATAGAGCGCAACGGAAACCCGTCAGTCAGGCTGACGACGCATTGTGCTATCGCCTCTTTGTAAGCCCCAAAATGGAGTTGCCAGCTCAAAAATTGCAAATCAGCGTACGACAGAATGAAGCTTTAATTTTTTAAATGTCACTGTGTTGGCAGTTGGGCGCTGGGCATGCGTTTTTCTGCGTTTAAATTTTGCCGCTTGTTTTATGTTGCGTTTTGAGGGATTTTGTGTCAATATGTTATTGTAGATTTTGTGGGAAGTTTAAAAGTCATGGTAATCTATACTGGAAAATCCAATTCAAGACCAACATGGGTTGCCACTAAAACAAAATATATTTGCGTTAGTAGGGTATATTTCCACTTTTTAAAGGATCGCACTAAGAATATTCATGGTGGTTGTAAACTTAAATAAACAAGCTAATTCAAGTTACTTACACAATGGCTTTTGCATGTAACTGTACATAAAAATCGTTTATACTATGAGTACGATTTCTGTAACTTTACTTTTTTAAATATTATGCTTGCCTTATAAGGCGCGATAGTTTCGGAAATAATGGGGAGTGAAAATGGTTTTTTATTTGTTTAATCATTATTTTAATTTTCCTTTCATTTGAATTCATATAGGGCCATTTTGCAAATTTATATTCATTTTCTTATTTGGGTGGATCAAACCTACTACCCTCTGCTTGGAAGGTCGTACGCAGAACTACTATGCTTGGCTTCAAGTAAGCCCCCCAAAGTTAAGGCATCTTGAATATTTTTACTCAGCGCATGCACTGTAGAAGGTTTAATTAATGTTCCATTTGTATTCTAAGGGCATCGTGAACTTATTTGTCGTACTAATTAACTTTAACGACGTACCCAGAGAACGTGTCACGCGTACACTTTTATTAGGAGGCAGATAACGTTTTTAATTTATGATTACTTAATTAAACAAAACATTATATATCATGTTGGTACACGTTCTTCTTTTAATATTGTTTTAAAAGAAAAGGAACCCTTATAGAATCGCTTCTTAATCAGACTTACCCCCTTGAAAGTATTACTTTCAACTTGTCACTTGAGATACTGTAAAATTAGAGAGACTACTGGCCAAACAACTAGATTACCACGGCTATCTTCGACTGAATAAATACAAGTTTCAAATCTCTTTCTTCAGACATAACATCTGCTTGGAGAGAGATCTGTTTATTGTGGTATATCCTCACATTATAGCTAAACCGTTTAAATAAGTTCTCGCCCGCACGGTACAGGGGCTGTGGAGTATGACGACAAAAGGGGCAATGCAAAATTCCCACGGGATAGAAATAAAATAAGTGAACTTAGGGCCTGATTAAAAAGCTACACTGGCTCTGATTTTCAAAATATGTCAAAACATTATTTCTATCCCGCGGCAACTTTACTTTGCACGTTCTTGGGATAAAATAAGCCTGTTTCAATCAGGCACAGGCCTCCTCCAAGAACGAGAGGACTTAGGCAGTAGTTCCCACGCGGGCCCAGTGCGATTTGGAAACTTCACACACACCATTGAAATTCTTCACAGGTGTGTGCAGCTTTCCTCGCGATGCTTTCCTTCACTGTAAAGCTTATGGTAACCTTCAAACGTAATTTAGCACACGAATTAGGAAAAACTAAGAGGTGCAAACCCGGGCACAAACCCACGACCCTCTGCTTAAGAGTCCATAAACGAAAAAGGTCGTCTATCACACGGTGCTTCACTGAAGAGTGCAACCCATGCGCCAAAATACACGGCCAATAAAGAATCATTAAAATGAAAAATAAAAAAAAAACACAAGGGGCTCATTTAGACCGTTTAGCTATAAGCTACTTTTTATTATGCATGCTCTAGCTAGATACGTACTCTGGATCTTATTTGAACGGCTACATAGCTTAGCATTAGAGGAAATGATCACTTAGTTTCATAGTGTATCTTTCACAACCTCTTTGCATAGCACATCTCTTCAGAACTCAGCTCAAAACTACAGGAAAAACCAAATAACAAACCAGTGTAGGTAACATTAATATCTAACCTTTTTGATTTTCCTTGACTGTGATTTGTGTTGCTCATGCGTTTGTTTTTGTATTATTTGTCGTTTAATTTCCTGTTATTGTGAATTTGTGAGGGAGGGAGCGATACGAATATTGGAGATGAGATTACAAAGGGCCTCTATTCCATAACGACTAAGTGTTATAGCAGCGATGACTAAGCGAGATTTCAATCATACTAAATCGTAGTTCAATCGTGCTGCGACCGAATGAATGATAACTTTGGCCTATATGAAACCACTTATTATTATGGAAAGATCTAATAAAATCATAAAAAACGTTGGTTGTCAGGTAAAACTGCATTTTTATTTTTTCTTGTACCTTTCGACTTTTTTTTTTAATTCGGAAAGTTGTATGTGATTTCTGCTCAGAATCACGTGCACTTTCGATTCTACTAGGAGAAAAAAAGTGTCCAAGTCCAAGTTTTTTTTCCCGTTCCGTTACCATTTTTCATAGACTTTATATGACCGTAACGGAATGGAGGAATCGAAAATTATATGAAATTTTTGGGACACTTTTTTCTCCTAGTAGGATCGAAAGAGCTCGTGATTCTGAGCAGAAATCACATAAAACTTTCCGAATTTAAAAAAAAGTCAAAAGGTACAAGAAAATATAAAAATGCCCAAAAGGTAAAAACAATAATATGGCTATAATTTCAGTGCAATAATAAAACGCTTGTCATCCCTTTCACCATCTCTTTCTTTCAACATCTAAAATTAATATGACATTTCAAACCTTTAGTTACTTAAGTAGATGATTAAGTCAGGTTGGAGACTTAGAACCAGCGGGCTCGCTGAATCACATTTACTATTTATCTCATACGTATCTAATGACTCAATTTGTTTATCTTCTACGACAGTGATTATTGCGTGAAGTATGTCATGATGATTATCTCGATTTTGCGAACATGGTGTCAACAATAATAAATAGGAAAGGATGCTTACGTATTAATAACTTGAATTGTCACTGGCAGTCTGTCAAAATAGACAGTCGGAGATCACAAATTGTAAAGGAGATTACAGGAAAATCTGGTCATGTATAAATAATTGGTTAGGGTGGGTAAAGGGAAGTTTGGACAGTATAATTATAAAATACTTAGGTAAAACAGAAAATGTATACAATATTTGTTGTGAATTTGCGAAAACATTTACTAAAGAGATATTAACTATTAAGCATGTTTGTAATATTAAGTTTTTAGATAGACGATCGTATGTAGCCAAAAACAATGTTTCTTTTAGATATGTCAAAGTCAAACCGCATGATATTGAGAAAATAATTAATAGTTTAAGTTCCAGGAAAGCACCAGGATTAGATAACATTAGAGTACAAGATTTAAAATTTATAAAAGATAAAATTAGCCCTGTAATAGCACACTTTATTAACTTAAGCCTATCATCAGGATTATATCCAGACATGTTAAAAAAAGCCATTATACGACCAATTTATAAAGCTGGTAGCCACTATGACTATACAAATTATAGACCAATTGCTATTTTGTCTATTATAAACAAAATTGTCGAAAAAGTAATTGTCGGCCAAGTTAGTATGTTTTTGGAGCGGCATAACATTTTAACAGATCACCAGCATGGGTTTAGGAGAGGCCGCAGCACAGCCACGGCCTTGACCCATTTCTCGGAGGCGATTAACGATAGCTTAAATAGTGGAAAACAGGTATTATGCCTTTTTATTGATTATAAAAAGGCATTTGATACCCTTGATCACGATGTGTTGTTGCAAGCTATGGAGGAGGAATGTGGCATTGGGGGACCCACAAACGCGTGGTTTAAAAACTACCTATCCAATAGAACAATCCAAACCGCGATTGAGGGTACTAAAGGCGCGGAGGCGAGTGTGACGCTCGGCGTGCCTACCGGCTCGGTATACGGGCCAGTCGGTTATTTAATGTTTGTAAACAGTGTCGTAAACGTTGTGAAAAAATGCAAGGTATTTATGTATGCCGATGACATGTGCCTTTTTTATGCGTCAAAAAATATTAATGAGGCACGCTGTGAGCTGCAGAATGATTTTGAAAACGTAACAGGGTGGGCACATGACAATGGTATTATAATAAATGTAAAAAAAACTAAGTGCCTACATATATACTCGCCATACAACAGAATAGCTAAAACAGTGATTATACACAGATTGGCATAGTGGGACATACTTATGACTGTTAGCATAGAAATAAATTGGACTGTGATTGTGTATTATTAGAATATGTTGATCGATGTAAACATTTGGGACTGCTAGTGGACTATAATTTTAATTTTAAATTTCACATAGAAGAGCTGTGTAAAAGACTACGAATAGTGTTGGGAAAATTTTATCAACTTAAAAAGGTGGTGAGTATGCAAGTATTATTGGTTGTTTACTACGCGCTGGCAGATTCTTTAATTAATTACGGGTTAAACGTTTACGGCCGCACCTTTAGTACTTATATAAAGAATGTAGGAAATTTGCAAACCAGAATAGTAAAATTAATAGTGGACAGGAAAATAAAAAATATGTGTGAAGATTACATGGAGCTATTTCCAGTTTGTAAAATTTTGCCTGTCGAGATGAAAATTAAGTATCTGATTGCTTTAGAAAACTATTATTTGGATGAATATAAATGCCCCGTAACTAATAAATACAACACGAGGCGGGTACGAGAAGGTAAATTAATACAGCCTCCAGCAGTCAATTATTACGGGAAAAGGTTAAATAAATATTTAGTGCCAAGGCTATTTAACGAAATGGGGTGGTTAAGAGAAAAACCTAAGTTTAGTAAACCGGTCCTTAAAAAGAGATTGAAAAAACACCTTTTAGAAAAGTATGTAAAAAGTGTAAGTAGGTAGTTGTGCATGTTAGTTTATTTAGTTGTTAACTGTTTTGTGTATCTGGTGCATGATTCAATTATAGTGTTGAGTGCTTCATCGCCAACAAACTGGTAACAGTTTGGCGATAACAAAATTTGTTGTAAAAGCATGTACCGTTTGATTAAATAAATAAAACTTCTTTTTCTTCACACGTCATGAACCGAAAATGTTTGTAAACTCTTTACGTCTAATTGCATGTTGTGATCAGAAAGTTGGTAATCCTTTGACCTGCACTGACGTTCTAATAATGTAGTAGTTAATGCGACAGGGTTCCAAAATAGCCTAGGAATCAAATTGGTGGACTGCAGCACCTAATGTACTAATTTTGTAATTTATTAACTTTTGAATCTTAATAGAAATTTATTTCATATAAGTACTTATTAATATTTCAGCGGCCGTGGTCACGCGTAGACTGACCGCTGTAGTATTTTATGGTCAAAACGTCGAGGCTTGAGCATTGCTTCTAAGTCACTTACATCGTGTAGAATAAGGCTTTGTAAATACATACGTTATATACTTATACGTTACAATACAGGATGTATGGTGTTTTGATTTACATGCGACAAAAGGATGATTTATTATTGTAATAGAGGAAACTATGCAAAGCCTCTATCTAAAACAAAGTGAGGAAACCAGCGTCCAGCATACATGTGAAAAGAAATACAATGGTGTGTGTGAAGTTCCCGATCCGCAATGGGCGGGAAAACTACGGTCCAAGCTCTCATATTTTAAAAGGAGGCTTGTGCCCTGCAGTGGGACGGATACAGGCTGGGATGATGGAAGCCCCTTACACGAAGTAGTGCACTCAATAAAATTGAAATGGGACTTAAGTAATTTTCCTAATTCGGAACGTTATCTTGACGTATGAATGTTACTACTAAGCTACATGTAAGAGGGCATTTTTTTAATATGTACTTTGAAAATATGGAAGTCATTTTCTTACAGCCACATTTTGACAGAAGTTGCTTACATGATAACAATTAAGTATATAAAATTTTAATTTATCTTGCCGAAGGAGGGCTATGTTTTATTATCATTCCTTGACACGCCCTATAGCCTAAGCGGCTTGATGGATTTTAAAATGCAAGATTTAATTTAGATATTGTTGATGAACAAACAAATGATATCAGCCAAGACATCCACTGCTGGATATACTCATAAGCCTTCCTTAAAATTTTCACGACGGACGGATTTCTGCTTAAAACCAATTTTACCAGATTCATTCGTCCATTTCGCGAAAGGTCTACCAACATCTCGTTTCCCGGTAGGCAGTCTCCACCTTCAGAATCTTAATTCTCCACCATCAAACCATTTACTAGGTATTCTACGAAGAATAAGTCCTGTCAGCTACAACTGAAGGTGTGCTATTTTCTGCGCTATGTCGAATTTAATCATATTATATTAGTAGACAAAATGAAAATCACGCAAATATATAAAAGCAGAAACCATTACATTTCATCCCAAGGGCATCAATTATTTTCATTTTAACCACAACGCAAATTCTATTTATGTTTACCGAACTCAAGTTTTTTATTTCATTACGATTTCGACGCTGCGAAACAGTTTGCGGTTGGAGTTGTTAATTCGATTTTGTTTACTTTAGGCAGCGGCTAAAGTGGAATGAAATAGTTTTATGTGTGGTATGTAAATGTGGAAAGGTTTTTGAGTATTTGGTGACTTACTGGTCTCTACTTATCTTCATTTCCTCTAGCCAGAATACGTTCATTGTTGCAGAAAAGCATTTAGAACACCGCTAAGAACATCAATTTTGCCACCTGCAGAGTGGTTACCCGTTACTCTTGCGATATCGTCGGTCCACCTAAAAAGGTCTGCCAGCGCTACGTCTTCTGGTCTGCAGTTGCTCATTGATCTCCTTTCTCCCTCAACGTTTATCTGTTCTTCAAGATACGTTGCTACTTCAATTTCACGTATTCTTCGAGCGAGGTCAGGGACTGTAGTCCTTCAGTGAATTTTATCATTTCAGAAGTTCTACCCATGATCTACTCATCTATTTCATAGTCTATTTATTCATTTTGAAACCACAATGTCTGCAATACCCCAATTTCCAGTTCTTAACTTATAGAGTTATGCGTGCTTGTTCACTAAAATGGATCACTCCCAACAAGTAAAATCATGCAATCGCGCGCTTAAAATTAAACCGACTCAATCCGAAATATATAACCACTTCAAAAATAAATCTGATTTGTTTTGACATAAAGTTTATTTTTAAATGATTATTTTTCGGATTGTGACAGTTTCATTTTAAGTACTTCTAGTTCTTTTGGTACACTATTACGTAGTAGAGTCTATGCATAGATGGCTCCTGTTCCAAACCCATTCCGTTGCCTTTTGCTACCTTACTCTCACTCAAAGTAGTTCAAGGAATCGTTCGCTAACTCCACACCATTCAGTTTGATTCGGTTGGCGCTTGACTGATTGGTCAATCCGATCTATTGTACAGTCAAGTGTAAAAATATGGGTGCACACAACTTGCTCCTAAATATGTCCCATAGCTCTTATGTCGTCGAATTGGGGATGTCTATTTTTTTGCAATGTATAGTAAATCGAAAACCATTTCGAGATAAATGCTTTTTAAATCGTTTTCCGTAGTTATTTAATTTTAATATTATGTAATGAATTTATTATATAACAAATGAGCAATGAACTTCATTTGACATTGGTGTAAATTGCGTGACCGGTTCAAGTCGTACTTTATTCTGTGTGGTTAGAATTCTTCACAATTTACGCGTGGATTATACTACGGAGTTTGATTTGGACCCGCTGTCTGACATCTAGCACTTTGTCAGTGCCAGTAAAGTGACACAGTGTATAGTGTACCACTACGCAAAAAATAATTAAAGGGGTTGCCTTATCGTAAGCTTTTAGATAGATTTAGAAATTTGGCATTGTGGGAGCCCTCAATTATAATCTGACGTCATCAACTAAAATAGTTTCAATAGTTAATTTTGAAAAAAGTAGAGAACTAAATGACAAAATATTGAAATTAGTTTCTTATAATTGACTTTTCTATACAAAAAAAATATAAAAACCACTGGTAATTTTTTTTAGACATTCCCAATTAAGGTATGTAACGATGGGAGGATTAAATCGATACTTATTTTTGCACTTGATCGTACTACATTTAATGTGAGTAGAAAGAAGATGGGAATAATTAATTCTAGTACAGTGTGCGGATTATCATTAGTACTTAGTACGCGTTGTGTGTGTGTGTGTGTGTGTGTGTGGCGGTTCTTGGCCAAAGTCATCGTGCGCTTTCAAATCGCATGATATTGTTGTTCCTTTCATTCAAAAATTTCACACAATCAAAAAAAAAACGATTAAAAAAGAATCTCGAAAAAAAATTCGAAAAGCATCCAATCTCCGGGTAAAACACCCACCAACCGGCCATAAATCTTTTGACGATGTTGCGATCTCAAAACAGAGTTATCTGTTATCTCAGAGATCTCCTCGGATCGGGCAAGACAAATGGCCGAGGCTACCCGCACTCGTCTGCCTCCGATCCGGTGACTTGATTTGTGTTGTTCTGTTTATTACTACTGGTACGTTTACCCTACGTGATGTGGGTACTTGCTGCTTTTGTTCATTTTCGAACTAGAGATGAGAATTTTCTTTCCAAATTTTTTTTAGAAAATGCGGGCATTTCTGTCAAGTCGGTCACCTGGTACTGAGTAAACTGGTACCATACCATGGATATTTCAGAATAAAGAAATAAAAAACTTTTGTAGGAACTAACTGAAATCACATATATTATTTATTATAAGAAGTCGTGGTAGCATAGTTTTAGCTATGGCTTGGCAAGCAGAGGGTTGGAAGCTTATTCCCGGGCTCATACCTCGGAGTTTTTTTTTTAGCTCTTTTAACCTCCACCCTTTTAGCCTCATCATAGATTTTTCTAACAGACCGGTCTCAATATATTTTGTCATCCATGAAAAAGAAATAATATCAATTAGGGCAACTGCAGCAACAACAGGTAGTGTCTATTAATGTACTAAAACATATATGTCAAAGTTGCCAGAAATAAAAAACATTATGTATACCTAGGTACTTTTTCTGATATTTTGGAAAAAGTTGAATTTAACCAATCTTAGGAACCTCTGGTGTTAATCTGTTAAATTTTACAATTACAAATTCTTCGCGCTATGTCGTTTACTTCTGAAATCCGTGGTGACCTAGTGGTTTAACCTATAGCCTCTCAAGCAGAGGGTCGTGGGTTCAAATTCCGGCTCGCACCTCTGAGTTTTTCGTAATTTATGTATGAAATTACATTTAAAATTTACCATGAGCTTTACGGTGAAGGAAAACATCGTGAGGAAACCTGCATAACCTGCAAAAAAATTCAATGATGTGTGTGAAGTTCCCAATCCGCACTGGGCCCGCGTGGGAACTACGGCCCAAGCCCTCTCATTCTGAGGGGAGGCCTGTGCCCTGCAGTGGGACGTATTCAGGCTGGGAGGATGAATGATGACGACGCTATGTCGTTTAATTTGGTTCTTCAGCAAATATTATATAACTGATTTGATTTTAACGACCGCTTTAGCCTAGTTGGTAGTGACCCTGCCTACGAAGCAAGAGGTCCTGGGTTCAAATCCCGGCAAGGGCATTTATTTGTGTGATGAGCACGAATATTTGTTCCTGAGTTATGGATGTTTTCTATGTATTTAAGTATTTATTTATCTATATAAGTATGTCTATCGTCGTCTAGTACCCATAGTACAAGCTTTGCTTAGTTTGGGACTAGGTCGATTTGTGTAAGATTGTCCCCTAATATTTATTTATTTATTTTATTTTATTTATCTCACAGATAAACTACTACGATTAGATTTTAATTATATCTAGCTGTATTAGCAGCCATTTCTCTCGTTTACAGACTAGTAAAAAGACAATCAAGCATTTCAGAATTAATGTCTTTATAACTAAGCGCAGTTTGCTCGAACTGGCGCAATTAACTGAGTTAGTGGCGTGCAACGCGACGCGGGATACTCGTATTTGGTTCTGTGCGGGGATAACGTAACATAATATTAACTACTGTGTATGCATAACTCTACTTTGTTGCTGTGTCATGAGTATAGTAAAATACGGGAGCGTATCTATTTGCATAAATTTTTTAGACATAATTTAATGTTTGTCATAATTTATTTCCGTCGAAACCGTTAATTTTTCAGAAATTATTAAATGGTCATCCTGTAGATTCTTTAGGCTTAAAATATCAAAGTCTATTTTCACTTAGAAGTAAATGTGACAATCGGTCTTATACCTATTACCTAACCAGGACTGAGTACTGCGACAAAAGCTTGAGGCCGAAAAAAACCAAACCAGAAGAGAGTTGCATCTCGCTCTAATTAAGGTGATCAAGTACTGGTGCGAGTGGGACACAATTCTCTAGTTTCTCTAGTTTGTATGTAATCTCTCAGACCGCTGTCTCCAGTTGCCATTATTAAACTGTATGGCTTGGTAATATGGGTCACTTTTGATTGACTAATAAAAGGTAGTACCTACTCAGTCCTGGTTAGGTATTAAGTCCATGACCTATTGTTAAGAAAAGTATGTCTCCAATAAATAACAAAATTTTAGCCGTCGTCTTATGTGACCACTTCTCCTAATATTAAAAACAACAACTAGAACAACTGCGTTCTACAAATAAATTATTAAAAAAGCGAAGCATTATCCTATGTAAATAAATACGGGAAGGTTGCCATATTTCTTTATGAAAATCATGGAGGCACTTTAACGGCCCCTTTCGCCAAAACCCAAAGGTAATGTTTCAGAAATTGATGTTTTGCGTGTCTTACTTTGTAAAGCTTTTAGCTGAGTACGGGGAATATGGGGTTTTGTCATTGATAGGCTATTATGGGCTTGCCCTTTTTAAGAGAGGAAAACAATATGCTTACTTGTTTCGCGACAGAGGACTGGCGCGGGATAGGCTACGCGCGTTATAAAGAAAGGGGACGAGTGGCTGTCGGACCAAACGAGTAGGTATGTATCATACCGAAGTATGAAATACCGAATGAATGAAAATACCTATAATAGGTTTTTTGACCAAAAGGTTTTGTTGTTTGTTATAAACCTAACGTAACTTAACCTAATGGGTTATATTTATTTTTTCGGCACGGGACAATTCACACCGATTTACCTAGCCCCAGAGTAAGAAAAGCTTGTGACACAAATATCTTCCCCGACCGGAAATCGAACCCGGAACCTCAAGCTTCGTAGTCAGGTTCTCTAACCACTAGGCCACCGGGTCGTCTATAATTTATTTATTTATTTATTCATCAATAAAAATTACAGCATTACAATATACACCAATGCGCTATAAAATTCAAAAAATACAAACAAACCCCTAATGCCTTTTTAATCAATTCTGAGAAGTTTACGGGGTCTTTCGTACCTTCTTCGGTATTATAATGAACCGTATACTCGGACAAACGTACTTAGGGTTCCGAGTAAATTTAAAAGCTACCAAAAAATAAGAAGACACCCATTATGAGTTAGCGGTGGCCGTTTGGCACCCAATTTTATGTGTTTATATTAGTACCTGGGCGACCGAGCTCCGCTCGGGCTGGAAGTCGGTACCAAGCGTTTTCCCAGAGATAAGACCAAGCTAGATCAATTTTTCATCCCCGAAAACCCCCACATACTAAATTTCATCGAAATCGTTGGAGCCGTTTCCGAGATCCTGATTGATTATATATGTTCCGTACCGGAACAGTATTATTTAATTTTATTTTAATATTTTAGTTTGTGTTAACAAGGTGACGCAATTTGTTAAATATTGGTGGTTTTCTGTTTATTTAAAAGTATTTATTTTGACTGGGTTTGCGACAAGCTGCCGACATCGGAACGCACCACCCACCAATGGGAAACGGCCTTTCGGGCGATACTAGCGCCACCAACGGCCGCCACCTACGCCGCTAACGCGGCTTGAGAAAACAGTTGCCAATCGCGGACGCTTCCGAAATGCAGCAAAAATAACGCTCCGTTGCAACTCACGTGTATATATTCGTCTGACTTGTGTTATTGTGTTAAATTTACGATACAAACTTGGAAGATAGTGTTAGTGACCTATTGGATTTACATATGTAAGGATTAAACCAGCTGGAGCTTCTTGTGTGGTGTGCCGACGAACCCCAATTGTACCAGGACCCGTACCTACGGCGTGGTTGTGGGAAGATTAAAGCGGTAAGTCGCTGGACCCAGTTAGTTGTCCTACAATATATATATATATATACAAGAATTGCTCGTTTAAAGGTATTAGATAAATTACGTTTTTCTGGGTACCTATTATAATACAGAAGTACGAAATTATTGAACCATACGCAATGTCCTCATTGGCACATTACTTTTACAATGGTGCGAATATCTAATTTTGTGATTTTTTTTTTAAATTCAGCTTATAATGGGGTCAACATTTCCGCCGAAAGACGTCCAGTGCTAAACATAGGCTTCCCCCAAGACTCGCCAAACAGATAGATCCCGCGCCATCCGCATCCAACGCGATCCCGCAACCTTAACCGGGTCGTCGCTCCATCTTGTTGGGGCCCTACCTACACTGTGTCTTCCGGTCCGTAGACGCCACTTACTCACCTTTTTGCCCCATCGGCCATCATAATGGGTTATTGACTTAAAAACTAGCAATCTTGGTGAACTCTCCTCAACACGAAAAACTGATATTTAAGTAATTTTACTTTATATTATTTTACCTGCTTCAGCACATTATTAATTAATAACCATAGCAACGGGTGGCAAGAAAAAGTTGATGTACCTTACTAATCTTTGTACCTACCTATAACCATCGTCCATCACAAATCAAAACACAAAAATAAAATCGCAAAATCACAACCTATCAACGTTTACGATTTCAACATAAAAACTACAACCCAAAATAGGGCTACATCCGGATTGCCGCGTCCCCTCCGCCCGGAATCCCCTCTCCGCGGGACCCGCCATTTTGTTCCCCAGACTTCCGGAGCGCCGAGCGTCCGATCCGGACCGATGCTCTTTATCCAGTATGGCTCCGACGCCGACTACGGACGTACGTTTTTGCGCTCGCGTCTGAAATAAAAGTGACTTTTTTGAAGTGTTTACTGATACAAGTAAGTTATATTAGTTTTTGGAGTTGTTGTAGTAAAAAATGTGTATCATTTGATGGTTTGTTATAGTGTTTATTGTTAGTATTTCAATCCGGAAGTTTCAAGGTGAACGCCGTGTTTGTGAATGCTGCGAAACGGGACGCTTGACTTGTTTATTATTGTTATTGATAAGCAATGGTTGCATTGAATATCGAACCGTAACTAGAACTAATAAACTAATAACTTTTGGGTTTTAGTTCACGTTTACTGTAAAGTGAGAGAAAATGCCACGAAATATTTTGCACGGTTGGAATTTGAAAGCGTCAATGCTCGTGCTCGCTGTCTCTGTTGCGCATGTACGTTTGGTGTGCGTGTGAGAGGGATAGAAGACGTCTGAGTCATAGCGTGGTATTTTAAGTAATTGCAGTTTTACATGTTTGTTGTTTAGTCATGGTAGGTAGTCTAATTTGACCTATAGTCGCTTAAGTTTTAAAACCACGTACCTATGTGAAGAATAGTCACTTTGAAGAGAGTGAAAAACTGAGTATTTTGAACCGAGATAGATAGCAATGGCATCAAAATGTCAAACTCGCCAAAAAATTACTTGCGCGGTGTTATTAGAATTTAAGCAACGCCCCATGGCCTCTTACGGCTCGGCTACGACTTCGCGCGTTTAGCGGCGCGGCGAGCGTTTTATCAGTTCATTGCGTGTGCCGCCAGGTAACCACTGTACGGCGAGCGTCTCGGTCGCGCAATGAACACAGAAAACGCTCGCCGCGCCGCTAAACGCGCGAAGTCATGGCCGAGCCGTTCAGCAGTGGGTCGCGAATTCGAGTCCGGGCTTGTACAGCTCGTACCTCTGAGATTTTAGGAATTCACGTGCAAAATTACCGGTTCGAATTGGGGTTGTCTATTTTTTTGTAAAGAATAGTAAATCGAAAACCATTTCGAGATAAAAGCTTTTTAAATCGTTTTCTGTAGTTTTTAATTTTTAATATAATGTAATGCATTTACATTTCAAATAAACAACGTCCTTCTGGCAAGCGCAGCGTGGGACGTCCACCAACGAGATGGACGGACGATTTGGTGAAGGCCGCAGGTTCAAGGTTCAATGAGGGAGGCCTATGTCCAGCAGTGAACGTCCTACGACGACTGAAATGATGATGATGATGGTGAATGACTTTCAGTTGACATTGAAATACGAATATATTATGTCGTGAAA
Source organism: Archips xylosteana (assembly GCA_947563465.1). Classification (NCBI taxonomy): domain Eukaryota; kingdom Metazoa; phylum Arthropoda; class Insecta; order Lepidoptera; family Tortricidae; genus Archips; species Archips xylosteana. Next base: position 6,646,471 of record OX387369.1, read on the forward strand.
TATAAGTTATACTTTATTCTATGTGGTATAGAATTATTTAGAATGCGAGCCGCTTCCAACTTCCAACCGTAATGATTGGGTATCAATGAGGGAGACCTAAAGTCCAGCAGTGGACGTCCTACGGCTGAAATGATGATGATTGTGGTGAAATTAGTTTAATTTTGAAGTGAACTAAATGAAAAAATATTGAAATTGATTTCTAATAATTGACTTTTCTATACCTACAAAAAAAGTATAAACTACTGGTATTAACTTTTTTAGACAATCCCAATTAAGTTGTTCCGGCACCACGCCACTGATGCCAATATTAAAAATTAAGGTTAACGTCCCTACACTCGACACTGACCCAATACTGGCACCTTCAATCTTATGTCAAAGTAAGAGAGGTGACAGATGGGTGTCATCTACTGGGCGTTGAGGTCTCGAGCATTGGTTAAAACTGTAATTTCTTTTCAGAATACAATGGACAAATATACGCATTGTCAAATAGATTCCGAGCTGCTCATAGCCACGATAAAGGAACATGAAAACATATGGAACAAGGACGCCAAGGAGTACCACAAGAAGAGTACGAGGGAAGCGGCCTGGAGTCAGGTGTGTCAGGAGATAGTGCCTGGATGGAAGGAGTTGACAGAGGAGAATAAGAATCTGAAATGTAAGTGGAGCCAGAGCTAGGTGTGTACAGTCAGCAACAAAAATATGAATACACCCAAAGTACCAAAAATATGCATCCACGACTCTTTTACCAGGGCATAAAGGCGTGTATACATATTTTTGGTACGTTGGGTGTTTTCATGTTTTGTTGCTGACTGTACTTTCATTACTCCATAATCCATGAGATAAGATAGATCTTATATATGTATATGTCGCAGTGACAGCGCTAGTGGCGCCACACGCGGCGGAAAATAGAACTAGTTTGGCATTAAAATTGTAAACAGATTATTCGAGTCACGGAAGTAAACGTTTATTTTCTTTTGAAACGTCAAGCCTTAGGCTTGGATGTAGTCGATATTTGGCTGACAGCTCTTATTTTAATTGAGGGTAGACTTGACAACGTTGACAGGTTAGGAACGGGACGGAATCACTCACTTTTCGTTACGCGTTGGTCTAAAGCGGGAGTGCAGTCAGCCAAGTATCGAATTCACCACGTTTCGTTTTGTAATCGATTAACATCAGTACGCTTAGTATAAGTTTTACTTCACCAAAATACTTCTCGATCGCGTTTACGTAAAAAAATCAATTACTAGGGAAACATGTGCAGCGCATCCGCGGCCGCGCGTCCATGTTTCCATAGAATTGAAATTTTTACGTAAACGCGATCGAGAAGTATTTTGGTGAAGTAAAACTTATACTAAGCGTACTGATTACCTAGTAGTGTTTTCTGAGTGTATGTAATCGGAATCATTTATTACACGCTTAATCAACCTTAGAAAGTTATTATTTCTAAAATCCGATGACATGAGCGAACGTAGCCCCTCCCCCGTTATATAGATACAGTCAAGGTCATAATTATTAATATACAGTGAACCAATTTGATTCCTGGGCCACTATAATAATATAACCTTATCGCGTTAACTACTTCATAATTACAACGTCAGTGCGTGTCAAAGGATTATCAACTTTCCGATCACAACATCCCATAAACGTAAAGAGTTTTATAATTATAAACGTTTTTGCTCAATGATATGAAGAAAAAACTTTTGACAGACGGACAGTGACAATTCAAGTTTTTAATACATAAGCAAACTCCTTTCCCATGGATTATCGTTGAAATATGTTAGCAAAGATCAAGATGCCATCATGACATACTTTACACAATAATCACTGTCATAGAAGATAAACAAATTGATTAATTATTCAACGTTAGAGGTTGATTCACAAATGCTGGCACGAATGGACTGAACGAAAGTAATGTCACTTTGACATTTTTGTAGGAAAATGACTGATGCATGTAATTTTCATATTTGTGTGAAGTGTTTTCAAATAGGCAACACATAGATACTTTCATACGCTCATTCGATCCATTCGTGCCAACTCTTGTGAATCGACCTTGTACCAATGGGTAATGTTGCCAGCATCATGATAACCCTACACAGGCAAACCTTTTAGATGGGATTTTTTAAATATTTTTTCTTTTATAAACCGTATTTTTTATTTTCATTAAATTCGACACGTTGTTCGGTACATTAACATAAACTACCTGGACTACCTGGGCCGAATTGCATAACAAATTACAAGCTAATAGTACCTTATAGTCGGCGCCATAATTCGAGAGACAAACTTGACAGCTAAAGGGTTACCAGGGTTAGACGAAATTAGATAGTGATGTGGCCGATATCGATAATCAGTGTCGACTGGACTATAATGATTTGATATAAGACAGGTTTTTTTACTTTCTTTAATGATATCTTACATTGAAATGTAAAGTATTACATTAATTTAATCATATCACCGTAATTATTGAATAAATACCACAGGTAGCCAAAGCCGTAATGCTTTTTTAATAACCAAAACGAACAGCACTACCCTATCTGTGGCAACATTTGAGCAAAATGAATTGTCAAAGTTGTCTCTCGAATTATGGCGCCGACTATTATAGTTATATTGCATTGAAATTCACTAATACTATTTGCTTGTATTTTGTTATGCAATTGGGCCCTGGTGGTGGTATTTTGTATCAGGTTTAAAATTTCGCATTGTGTAGTATAGGGTGAATGAGCATTTACTTTTTTTTTTTTTTTTTGAATGAGTCGCCAGAGGGGCCAAAGACGCGAAGTCTTTGCTGTTTTTTACTTTAAGGATTGGAAGGGTGACTTGTGCTCGGGAAAAATCCCTTCGGACGAACTGGGAATGGAGGGCCCAGACAGTGTCCGACTTGCACGGACTAAAAAACCCGGTCACAAGTCCCCTTCTCTATTGGTTATCAAAACAAAAACGTGTGCTTTAAAATTTTGAGGAGGGGAGGGGTAGGGAGGGGACTTAATCTACCCACAGTGTCCTGCCTCAGCCATTTGCTGGAAGGCCGGGAGAGGAGCATGCATTCTCCCGCTGGGCACTGGGGGTGCTTAGGTCGGTCTTTTATGTTTTTACCCGTTGGTTACTTCCTTGACCGACCCTCGCCCGTTTCTGTACAATTACTTAGTACTATTGGTTGGGTTGGTGGGATTTCCTGTCATATGCATTTATCTATAACTACGGGCTTCCTTTCTTTTGCCCTGCGATGGAAGGGTGGGTCGGAGATCTTTTGGACCCATTGTGTGGCCTTGGATGCCATCTTTTGGGTGGGGCTACCCTTTATGCCTGGTGGTTTTTTGGCATGCTGTGTGCTTTTTTGCGCTTGTCTCCTAGCGCTACCCTCCTTTCGTTTCCGCTTCCATCGATAGTTTTTTCTGCTATAATAATACGGAGGGACGAGGAGTGTCCCCCGGACGGCTGGACGCCCCAGTGTCTTAAAGGGATCATGCGGAGCTCGGCAGATCCCTACCCCAGCCAATGCTGAAGGGCCATAGAAGAAACTTTTAGTCTCGATTCTCTGTTTAGACTTCCGCCGTTGCTCCCACGAGGTCCCCGCTGGGACTACCGGGTGCGTCCTCCGTCCGGAGATCACCTGTCGTATGGGCGGGAGATGCATATGTCAGGAGTTCTTAGATCTAATTACATACTTATCAACATTATACAGAAACCAGTGTACAATTTAATTGACAATTTTTATATATACTGAAAAAACAGTGCCTAAGTCCAGGAGAAGGATTGAAAGAAAATTTGGATTGAATGTGTGTGTATGACGTGTGTGTGTGTGTGTGTGTGTGTGTGTATGTGTGCGTGCTATTTATTTCGAAGACATGCCACGCGAACCACTCTTTCCAGGAACTCCTTAGTGTGGTCTCTATTCTTGGCCGATCCAAGCAAATCACTCCAGGTCGAGCTATCTTGAGTTACCTTGACTCCGGTTTTTTGCTCTAGCTCGAACCTTTGTGTGTCAAAGCGGGGGCATTCACAGACAATGTGCCAGACGTCCTCGTCTTTAGCCGGGTCACATATGCACGAGGGTGCATCCTTGATTTTGAAACGGTGCAGATAGGCTGCGAACCCTCCGTGCCCGGTAAAGGCTTGAACCAAGAAGTTTGTGAGTTTGAGTTTCTTTATGATGCTATTTGCATCTCTCACTTGTGGGAAGAACTTCTTGGTTGTTGCACCGGTCTCGGAGGCTTCGTAACGGATCTGCCATTTTTCGACCGTTTCTAATCTTATCGACCTTTTGACGTAAGATATCGGCACTCTGTCGTAATTCGGGGCGGTCTTTTTTCTAATTGCTGCTTGCTTTGCCAATTCATCTGCCCTCTCGTTTCCTGGCGTTCCAATATGAGCTCGCAGCCAAAAGAATTTTATGTCCACCCCTGCCTCCCTCGCTTGTGTAGTTTGGGTCTTTATTGCTTGGACCAGTGGGTGCGTCGTGTGTGGCGTTTTGAGTGCCTCCAGCGAGGACTTGGAGTCACTGAGAATATTGACGCTTTGCACTCTGTGTTTCATTGCGATCTGCACTGCTCTGAACAGAGCGTACAGTTCGGTTTGATACACAGTGTTGTATGGTGCTAACTTGAAGGTCGAGTGGCGGATTTCTTTTCCACCCTCCCACCATGCGAGTGCCGCCCCCGTCTTTCCCTCAATTTTACTACCGTCGGTGTAAATTTGTGGGCCTCCTAGACTGTACCTATCAACTATGTCCTGGTTGTATTCCTCCAGGCTAACATAGTCGATAGACACGGTCTTTGACGGATGTGGTCTCGCCAGAGCGTCTGTCCTATTCTCAATTTCCCTCCCCGGTGGTAGGTGATCCTCGCTGAAGCCCCTCTTCACCTCGTAGAGTCTTGCCGCCTCGTGAATGCGCAGGTCCAGTGGGAGAGTTCCCGATAGGACCAGTGCCGATGTCAGAGAGACCGTCCTGTACGCCTTGCATATCTTCTGGGCGAAACCACGCTGTATTGAGTTGAGCTGATTCCGCACCATCAACTTACTTGCTGCTTTGTGCCAGGCACTTGCAGCGTAAAGGACGATCGGCTCTATCACCGCCACGTAGATGGTCTTTAGGATCTCGCTGTTGAGCCCCCATGACACCTTTGCCGCACACGCAAGCTGCCTGTAAATATTGGTAGCTTTTTGGCACGTTTTCGCCACGTGTGCATTGAAAGTTAATTTATGGTCAATGGTAAGTCCCAGCAGTTTGATCTCATTGACAAGCTCCACTTCGGTTCCGGCCATTACGACGCGAATCGGGTCCCATTTTAATTTTCTTGTGATAATCATGGCCGCTGTTTTTTGTGGTGCAAATTTAAGTTTGTTGTTAGAGCCCCATTCGACAACTTGTTGGAGTGTCCGGTCCGCTCTTGCTTTTATTTCCCCTGAAGTTTTGCCGGAAAACACTAAGGTGACGTCGTCAGCGAAAGCCTGGCAATGAGCATCCGTGTCGTTGAGTTGCTGTAGGAGGTCATCTAGAATAATATTCCAGAATATTGGACCTCCTATAGAACCTTGGACACATCCCTTTGTCGTCGGCTTTTCGCTGACCTCGCCCGCGTAGTGTACCTTGATCACACGATCCTCAAGGTATGAGCATACCGTGCGATAGAGGTTTTTTGGGCAACCTTTTTTAGCCAGTTGAGTTTTAAGTTTTGGCCACCAAGCGTTGTCGAAGGCTCCCTCTATGTCTAGTGAGACAAGTAGTACGATGCGTTTCCTCGTTTCTACCTCAGTTCTTATGTATCTCAAGAGGTCATAAAGGGCGTCCTCCGTCGACTTTTGGGGCATAAACCCATACTGACGTTTGTTCAGGGTTGGGAGGATGTGCCACTTGATCCTGTTTACGAGCATTTTTTCCAGGATCTTCCCCATCACCGACAAAAGGCCAATCGGTCGGTGTGATTTGGGTTGCGTATAATCCTCCTTTCCGGGTTTCCGCAGTATGCATACGTGTGCTGACTTCCAGGCTTTGGGGAAATGGGCTAGCTTAAGGCAGGTATTAGCTAGGCACAGGAACACTTCCCTGTTGCACTGAATGGCAGCTGCACATATGTCTGCGGTGAGCCCGTCCGCCCCAGGCGCCTTTTTCGGGTTCATACTCTTGACGACCGCTTCCAGTTCCACTTGTGTGAATGGAGGATCTTCGTCTGTGAGGTTCAGCTCCACTATTGAAGCGTCTCCCTCCGTATCTTCCCTGGTGCGCCTGTGATGGTCGGACTCACCTTCCTGGCGGTCGTCCGGATAAAAGCATTGAGCTAGTCTTTGGGCCGACTGTTTTGGTGTTAAGGTGTGCCCCTGTTCGTCCCTGAGCAGCGTGTCTTCCTGACGTCTAGCTGTTTTCCGGATTACACGGTAGATTCCGTCCCACATTGTCTCCCTGTCCTGCGTGGAACAGAATTCCTTCCAGCTAGTCGTCTGAGCCTCCGCCGCTTTGGTCGCATAGTCTTCCTTTGCCTGTTGGTATTGGTCGACCACGAACTGCCTTCTGTTTGGGGCTGCGTTTTTTATTCGCCTTTTGCGTCTTAACACCTCTTTTTGGAGTCGGCCCAATTCTTCGGACCACCACGGCGGATTCTGTTTTGCCTTCTGAGCTCCGGACCTTGGGATGCTTTCCTCGCATGCTTTTGAGACTGCACTGATGTAGGTATTTACCACCTTTTCCATCTCTACTGCGTCTCTCACGTTGCTTATGGAGTCTTCCGTGAGGTCTTTCTCTATGAGCTCTTCCGACAAAACACGGCTGAATTTGGTCCAGTCAGCCTTTTTGATGTTGTAAACCCTGGTTGTTTGTTTGGGTACTGGCTTTGGACGAGTCTGGCTGCACACTGCAAAACTTATGGTGTTGTGGTCTGATGTAGTTACATCTCTGTCAACCTTCCAATCTTGGATTCTTGACAGAATGCTTTCGCTACATGCCGTTACATCCACTATGCTTGAGTAAAGCTTTCCTCCCCGATACGTCTCAAAAGTGGGCGTGTTCCCGACATTCAAGACGTGCAGATCCACCTCATTGAGGAAGCTGTTGTACGCTACCCCTCTGTGGTCCTCCGATCTACTACCCCACCAGTAACTCCAGGCGTTTACGTCTCCTCCAACTATGTAGCTGTCTGCACCCAATCCAAGCATTATCTCCTTTGTTTTGGCAATGTATTCTTCATTTACTTAGGCAAGCCGTGCTCCATCATAGGTCTCATCTCCGCTTTCCATCAGGCCTATAATTGTATAAAAAAAATGATTTTTCGTTGGGATAAATGTTTACGACTATGACATTGATGTGACACATAATAAAAAAACACCGGCCAAGTGCGAGATCACGTTTGTTGTATGGGAGCCCCCTTAAATATTTTTTTTTTTTTTTTTTTTTTATGTTAGATAGGCCAGACGAACGAACTAGTGGGTCACCTGATGTTAAATGTTGGCAGCGCTTTACACGATGCCAATGCGTTGTCGGCCCTAAAGGAGAGGGAATAGGGGAAGGGGGAGAGGGAGGGGGAGAGGGAAGGGGTGAGGTATTGGGCCCCCGGCACTCTCACTGACCGTACGAAACGCAAGCAGGATTACTGCTGCTTTACGCCGGTGTTCTGTGAGAGGGTGGTACTGCCCCGGACGAGCCGGCCCATTCGTGATGCAGCGGCTAGCTACAACATGGCTCTACCACTACAAAAAATGATTTATTTTTAAAGTCAATATATAATTAAATATTCTGTGAATATTTCAAGTGTCTACCTGTTGCCGTTATTAATATCGAGCAAAAACGAGAAAAAAAATCATGTTTGTTGTATGGGAGCCCCCTTAAATATTTATTTAATTCCATTTTTTAGTATTTGCTGTTATAGCGGCAACCGAAATACATCATCTGTGAAAATTTCAACTCTCTAGCTATCACGGTTCCCGAGATACAGCCTGGTGACAGACGGACGGACGGACGGACGGACAGCGGAGCCTCAGTAATAGGGTTTCCGTTTTTACCCTTTGGGTACGGAACCCTAAAAAGTATGTAATATCAAACGAACTCGCCTCAATAATCTCCTTGTAGCGAATAGCTATGAATGGAAAATTCTTTACTGGTGAAATTTAAAAGATAAATAATAATAAGACGTAATGAAGGACCTTTTTACTGGTTCTGCCATTAAATTTAATTATTGAATAATCGAAAATAGTAAGAGTTAAGACACTAGTTTCGTCGAGAAATTAACTTGAATTTGATCTAAATAATCTGCCCTTAAAGTTAACGGAAACAAAAAATCACGGTGTATATTTTTGTGGGTTCGATTTTGGGCTCGTAGCTCTGAATCATCTGAATGTATGTGCGAAATTACATTTTAAATTTACCATGAGCTTTACCCTGTACACACCTGAGAAGAAATTCAATTGTGTGTGTGTGTAGTTGCTGATCTGCACTGGGCTCGCATGGGAACTACGGCCAAAGACCTGTCATTCTGAGAGGAGGTCTGTGCTTTGCAGTGGGACTAATTCATTATGATGATGATACATGAAACTGACTAAGAATGAC